>LR812525.1:45683990-46953990 GCA_903798195.1 Danio kyathit
TACACTTTGCTTGTTGGATGTAACTCGAGTTGTTGTGATCAGTGAGGCACTTGGAAGGGATGTTTGGCACCCTCTAGCCAGTGTCTCCACTCCTCAAGAGCTAGCTTAACAGCTAGTAATTTTCTGTCACCTATATGGTAGTTCTTTTTGGTAGGAGTGAGGCAGTGGGAGAGGAATCCCACACATATGTAACTTGTTCTCATCTCCTCTTTGGACATTCTGCTCCAACGTCTACATCAGAGGCATCAACTTCACCGTGAAAGGTCTGTCTGGGGTTGGAAGGAGAAGGATATGTGCAGAGGTGAAGGACTCTTGAGGTTGTTGAAGGCCAATTCAGCCTCTGTCCCCAGTTGAAAACCTGCTGTGGTTACCCTTGGTGAGAGCAGGTATTAAGGCTGCCACAGTACCAAACTTCAGATGAATTTCCAGTAAATTTGACCGAGGCCAAGAAAGCGCTGTACCATCATTTTTGATGAGGGAAAGGCCAGTCTTTAACTGCCTGGACCTTCGTGGATCCATCTGCATTTGTCCAGGTCTGATGACAAACCCCAGGAACTTCACTTGGAAACATGGAATTGACATTTTTCGGGTTTGACCTACAAGTTGGTATTGATGAGGCACCTGAGATCTTTACTGACATGTTGCACATGTTCGTAAAGGGAACTCGAAAAAAATTAGGATGTCGTCTGTGTGGACGGATACAAACCTGTTAAGCATGTTTCGGAGGACATCATTAATGAGGGCTTGGAACAATGCTGGGGCATTAGTAAGACCGAAGGGCATGACCAGATAATCGTAGTGCCCAGTGGGCATGTTAAAAGCGGTCTTCCACTCGTTTTCTTGTTTTAATGCGGACAAGATGGAAGGCATTGAGCAGGTCAAGTTTGGTGAAGATGGAGGCTTCTTGAGGATGTTCAAAGTGGTGAACATAAGAGGCAAGAGTGTTTCCTAAGGGCTAGCATCAACAATAACCAAGCAAAAAAACAGGGAAATTGAGTCAACTTAAATACACCTAACACACACAGGACACAAATGGAAACAATCACATAAATTACTGAGCTCAACAGAAAAGATAGGGTGAAATGAGGACATCTAGTGGTGAAACAAAATCATAACATTTAAAACTAAAATCATAAAAAATGATAGATTTGACATATACAAACACGAAACAGCTTCCATACATATACACACGATACACGAACACTCAATCCATATACACATTTGATATGATCTCTTACATATAGACACGATACATATACACACGATAGACTCCCATACCTATACACATGATACACTCTGTACATTTACACACATGATACACTCCATACATATCCTGTCAGAGATGGGGTTTGAACCCGGGTCTACAGTGTCAGAATCCGAACGCTTAACCACTGAGCCACAGGAGGATAACAAACACAACAGCGAGACACTACCTGGACTGTGAGAGATCTATCTATAAGAAATAAAAATCCAAATGGTGGAACAAAGTAAATTTGAGATGACAACAAAAGACTGAGTTGAACGGGAAAACAAAAGGCCAACATGGCAAAATATCATCTGAAAAACTAGAGCAGAAGTAAGACTTCCAAAAACAAGGGAAAAGGCAAGAAGCATAAAATTCTTGGAAAACAAGCCAATTACTTTTTGGGAGGTTTCCCTTGACTCCAAACATAGGGGGATATTTTTTTGTAGAGAAGCCAGAATCTCTGCCCAGAGCAGGGTGGGGGAGCCGGTCTATGAAGACCTTGAGAAGCTTGAGACATGACCTTTTCCAAGTCTGACGGCAAAGTTTACAAACAGGTGACTGAGGGGAACTGCCACTATCCACCTCCTGCTCAGGGAATAGTGGCGAGAAGACCAACTGGCACGCGAAGGAGACATGCCCATGGTATGATGAACAAGGGTGTTGAGCGCATATGCCCCCACATGATGAAGCGGGACAAGAAGTAGGGTTGTTTGACGTCATGCACCTTAACTCTGATTGCAGGTAGGGCAAGCTTTGACGAAAGTTGCAACATCTGTTTTGATGGTGGGCCACCAAAAACCGCCTCAGGAGGCAACTCGAGAGTGCGTGAGAACCCAGGGTGACAGGTAAGTTGAGAGGAATGCCCCCATAGAAGGATCTAGGGCGGACAGCTTTAGGGATGAAAAAAAGACAATTGTTTGGTCCTCCTCCAGGATCAGGTTCTTGGTTTTGGGCTTTCCTTGCCATGCTCTCCATGTCCCACCTGATAGAAGCAATTATCTTAGCACTGAGATTGATAGTGGTAATGCCATCATCTTGAGGAGATTTTCCATAAACTCTGGAGAGAGCGTCTGATTTCAGGTTCTTGGAGCCTGGTCGGTAAGTAAGGGTAAAATGGAAAGGGTTGAAAAATAGAGACCAATGTGCTTGGCGGGGATTGAGTTGCTTTTGTTTGTGGATGTACTCGAGATTGTTGTGATCAGTGAGCACTTGGAAGGAATGTTTGGCACCCTCTAGCCAGTGTCTCCACTCCTCAAGGGCTAGCTTAACAGCTAGTAATTTTCTGTCATCTATATGGTAGTTTTTCTTAGTAGGAGTAAGGCGATGGGAGAGGAATGCACATGGATGTAACTTGTTCTCATCCCCTCTTTGGGACAATTCTGCTCCGGTCTGTCTAGGTTGGGAAGGAGAAGGACAGGTGCAGAGGTGAAGTGACTCTTAAGGTTGTTGAAGGCCAATTCAGCCTCTGGTCCCCATTGAAAACCTGCTGGTTTACCCTTGGTGAGAGCAGTTAATGGAGTACTAAAGATCAAGATAAATTTCCTGTAAAAATTGACGAAGCCAAGAAAGCGCTGTACTTCCTTTTTTGATGAGAGGAAAGGCCAGTCTTTAACTGCCTGGACCTTTCGTGAATCCATCTGCATTTGTCCAGGTCTGATGACAAACCCCAGGAACTTCACTTGGGAAACATGGAATTGACATTTTTCGGGTTTGACCTACAAGTTGGTATTGAGGAGGCACCTGAGAACTTTACCGACATGTTGCACATGTTCTTAAAGGGAACTCAAAACAATTAGGATGTCGTCTGTGTACACAAACACAAACTTGTTAAGCATGTCTCGGAGGACATTATTAATGAAGGCTTGAAACAATGCTGGGGCATTAGTAAGACCAAATGGCATGACCAGATAATTGTAGTGCCCAGTGGGCGTGTTAAAAGCTTCCACTCGTTTCCTTGTTTTATGCGGACAAGATGGAAGGCATTGAGCAGGTCAAGTTTGGTGAAGATGGAGGCTTCTTGAGGAATTTCAAACGCAGTGAACATAAGAGGCAAGAGTGTTTTTCAAGGGCTAGCATCAACAATAAGCGAGCAAAGAAACAGGGAAATTGAATCAACTTAAATACACCTAACATAACAGGACACAAGTGGAAACAATCACATAAATTACTGAGCTCAAAAGAAAAGATAATAATAATAATAATAATAATACATTTTATTTGTATAGCACTTTTCCTACATGCATGCAACTCAAAGCGCTTCACAAACAACAAACAAGCATTAAAAACAACAAATAAGATGTAATAAAGCAAAATAAACAACAAATATATACTCAGATAAAAGCATACATGTACACGCATGTATGCATACATATACACATTCACACACACAAAAGTCCTAACATAAGAATATACATGCACACATCGTACGTACATACCCCAACACAAAGTAAATAAAATGCATACACTTCACAAAATGTAATATTCATACGCAATTTTAAAAAGATGCGTCTTAACATGCTTTTTAAAAACATGAATACTGGGGGATTCTCTCACTTCTTTTGGAAGACAATTCCAAATTTTTGGAGCATAGTGACTAAAAGAGATGCCGCCAGATCGCATCAGATTAACAGAGTGAAATTCTAAAAGTCCAGCACTAGAAGAGCGTAGCAAACGGTTTGGATTATATTTCAACAAGCAATCAGAAATGTAAGAAGGTGTCATGTTGTGTAGTGCCTTATAAACTAATAAAAGAATCTTAAAATCTATCCTTTGGTGCACTGGTAACCAGTGTAATTCTATTAATGCCGGTGTGATATGTTCTCGTTTCTTCAATTTCATTAAAACTCTGGCTGCAGCATTTTGTATCAATTGCAACTTCCTTGTAGAACCCTTAGGTAAACCAATATAAATAGCCGAGAGAAAATAAAAGCATGAATTAATTTCTTAGCATCATTAAAAGATAGGAAAGAATGAATTCTGGCAATGTTTCTTAAATGATAAAAACATGTTTTTGTAACTTGATTAATATGAGATTTAAAATTAAGATCACTATTGAAAATAACACCCAGGTTCTTTAATTCTTTTTTAGATTGTAAACCAAAAGAACATAACTCTGCTTCAATCCTCTCTCGCTCAGGTTTTTTGCCCACAATAAGAATTTCGTTTTTTTCCTTTATTCAACTTTTAAAAATTTGCAGTCATCCATTGTACAATACTGGACATGCAGTTGGACAATTTTTTTATTGCAGCACTGTCTCTGGGCTCAACAGAAATGTATAATTGTATGTCATCGGCATAAAGATGATAATTAATGCCATATTTCTGAATTATACTGCCCAAAGGAAGTATATATAATGAAAATAAACTTGGGCCTAGGATAGATTCTTGAGGAACACCATGTAATATATTATGTTCTTGTGATGTATATTCTTCTATATTTACTAAAAATGTCCTTTCTGTAACATATGTATTGAACCAATTTAAAACTTTCCCAGAGAGACCTACAAGCTTTTCCAGTCTGTTAATCAGGATGCAATGATCAACCGTGTCAAATGCTGCACTTAAATCCAGAAGATTTAAAACTGATGCATTACCCTTATCTATATGTAATCGCATGTCATTAACTACTTTTAGAAGAGCTGTTTCTGTACTATGACCTTTTCTAAAACCTGACTGATATTTTTCCCGCAATCTATGCTCATCTAAAAATTGATTAAGCTGTAACAATACAACTTTTTCTAAAATCTTGCTAAAAAATGGAACATTAGAAATTGGTCTATAATTATTTAAAACTGTGGAGTCCAGATTTGATTTCTTTAAAAGTGGCTTTACCACAGCTTTTTTAAAAGCGTTAGGAAAAATTCCTGTCACTAATGAATTATTTACTATGTCAAGGACATAGTCAATCAAGTAATTTGAAACCTTTTTGAAAAATTCTGTTGGGATGGGGTCAAGACAGCTAGAAGAGGACTTTAACTGAGATATGATTTGTGTAAGATTATCTTTACTAATAATTTCAAACCTTTCCATTTTATTTTGTGGAGTACTTCTTAATTCATCTACAAAGGTTTACCTCCTGCTCAGGGAATAGTGGCGGAGAATATCCAAACTGGCACTCAAATGGAGACATGCCCGTTGTAGATGAACAAAGGGTGTTGTGTGCATATGCCACCCACATGATGAAGCGGGACCAAGAAGTAGGGTTGTTTGACGTCATGCACCTTAACTCTGATTGCAGGTAGGGCAAGCTTTGACGAAAGTTGCAACATCTGTTTTGATGGTGGGCCACCAAAACCGTCTCAGGAGGAACTCGAGAGTGCGTGAGAACCCAGGGTGACAGGTAAGTTGAGAGGAATGCCCCCATAGAAGGATCTAGGGCGGACAGCTTTAGGGATGAAAAAAAGACAATTGCTTGGTCCTCCTCCAGGATCAGGTTCTTGGTTTTGGGCTTTCCTTGCCATGCTCTCCATGTCCCACCTGATAGAAGCAATTATCTTAGCACTGAGATTGATAGTGGTAATGCCATCATCTTGAGGAGATTTTCCATAAACTCTGGAGAGAGCGTCTGATTTCAGGTTCTTGGAGCCTGGTCGGTAAGTAAGAGTAAAATGGAAAGGGTTGAAAAATAGAGACCAATGTGCTTGGCGGGGATTGAGTTGCTTTGCTTGTTGGATGTACTCGAGTTGTTGTGATCAGTGAGCACTTGGAAGGGATGTTTGGCACCCTCTAGCCAGTGTCTCCACTCCTCAAGAGCTAGCTTAACAGCTAGTAATTTTCTGTCACCTATATGGTAGTTCTTTTTGGTAGGAGTGAGGCAGGTGGGAGAGGAATCCACATGGATGTAACTTGTTCTCATCTCCTCTTTGGGACAATTCTGCTCCAACGTCTACATCAGAGGCATCAACTTCCACCGTGAAAGGTCTGTCTGGGTTGGGAAGGAGAAGGATAGGTGCAGAGGTGAAGTGACTCTTGAGGTTGTTGAAGGCCAATTCAGCCTCTGGTCCCCATTGAAAACCTGCTGGGTTACCCTTGGTGAGAGCAGGTATTAAGGCTGCCACAGTACCAAACTTCAAGATGAATTTCCAGTAAAATTTGACGAGGCCAAGAAAGCGCTGTACCTCCTTTTTTGATGAGGGAAAAGGCCAGTCTTTAACTGCCTCGACCTTTCGTGGATCCATCTGCATTTGTCCAGGTCTGATGACAAACCCCAGGAACTTCACTTGGGAAACATGGAATTGACATTTTTCGGGTTTGACCTACAAGTTGGTATTGAGGAGGCACCTGAGATCTTTACTGACATGTTGCACATGTTCTTAAAGGGAACTCGAAAAAATTAGGATGTCGTCTGTGTGGACGGATACAAACCTGTTAAGCATGTTTCGGAGGACATCATTAATGAGGGCTTGGAACAATGCTGGGGCATTAGTAAGACCGAAGGGCATGACCAGATAATCGTAGTGCCCAGTGGGCATGTTAAAAGCGGTCTTCCACTCGTTTTCTTGTTTTATGCGGACAAGATGGAAGGCATTGAGCAGGTCAAGTTTGGTGAAGATGGAGGCTTCTTGAGGAATTTCAAATGCGGTGAACATAAGAGGCAAGAGTGTTTCCCAAGGGCTAGCATCAACAATAACCAAGCAAAAAAACAGGGAAATTGAGTCAACTTAAATACACCTAACACACACAGGACACAAATGGAAACAATCACATAAATTACTGAGCTCAACAGAAAAGATAGGGTGAAATGAGGACATCTAGTGGTGAAACAAAATCATAACATTTAAAACTAAAATCATAAAAAATGATAGATCTTGACATATACAAACACGAAACACTTCCATACATATACACACATGATACACGAAACACTCAATCCATATACACATATGATGTGATCTCTTACATATAGACATGATACATATACACGATAGACTCCCATACCTATACACATGATACACTCCGTACATTTACACACATGGTACACTCCATACATATCCTGTCAGAGATGGGGTTTGAACCCGGGTCTCCAGTGTCAGAATCCGAATGCTTAACCACTGAGCCACAGAAGGATAACAAACACAACAGCGAGACACTACCTGGACTGTGAGAGATCTATCTATGAGAAATAAAAATCCAAATGTGGAACAACAGTAATTTCAGAGACAACAAAAGACTGAGTTAACGGGAAAACAAAAAGGCCAACATGCAAAATATCTCTGGAAAAACTAGAGCAGAAGTAAGACTTCCAAAAACAAGGGGAAAAGGCAATGAAGCATAAAATTCTGGAAAACAAAGCCAATGTACTTTTGGGAGAGTTTCCTTGACTCCAAACATAGGGGGATATTTTTTGTAGAGAGCCAGACTCTCTGCCCAGGATGCAGGGTGGGAGCCGGTCTAATGGGAGACCTTGAGAAGCTTGAGACAGACCTTTTTCCAAGTCTGACGGCAAAGTTTAGCAAACAGGTGAGCTGAGGGAACTGCCACTTCCACCTCCTGCTCAGGGAATAGTGGCGGAGAATATCCAAACTGGCACTCGAATGGAGACATGCCCATTGTAGATGAACAAAGGGTGTTGAGCGCATATGCCACCCACATGATGAAGCGGGACCAAGAAGTAGGGTTGTTTGACGTCATGCACCTTAACTCTGATTGCAGGTAGGGCAAGCTTTGACGAAAGTTGCAACATCTGTTTTGATGGTGGGCCACCAAAACCGCCTCAGGAGGAACTCGAGAGTGCGTGAGAACCCAGGGTGACAGGTAAGTTGAGAGGAATGCCCCCATAGAAGGATCTAGGGCGGACAGCTTTAGGGATGAAAAAAAGACAATTGCTTGGTCCTCCTCCAGGATCAGGTTCTTGGTTTTGGGCTTTCCTTGCCATGCTCTCCATGTCCCACCTGATAGAAGCAATTATCTTAGCACTGAGATTGATAGTGGTAATGCCATCATCTTGAGGAGATTTTCCATAAACTCTGGAGAGAGCGTCTGATTTCAGGTTCTTGGAGCCTGGTCGGTAAGTAAGAGTAAAATGGAAAGGGTTGAAAAATAGAGACCAATGTGCTTGGCGGGGATTGAGTTGCTTTGCTTGTTGGATGTACTCGAGTTGTTGTGATCAGTGAGCACTTGGAAGGGATGTTTGGCACCCTCTAGCCAGTGTCTCCACTCCTCAAGAGCTAGCTTAACAGCTAGTAATTTTCTGTCACCTATATGGTAGTTCTTTTTGGTAGGAGTGAGGCGGTGGGAGAGGAATCCACATGGATGTAACTTGTTCTCATCTCCTCTTTGGGACAATTCTGCTCCAACGTCTACATCAGAGGCATCAACTTCCACCGTGAAAGGTCTGTCTGGGTTGGGAAGGAGAAGGATAGGTGCAGAGGTGAAGTGACTCTTGAGGTTGTTGAAGGCCAATTCAGCCTCTGGTCCCCATTGAAAACCTGCTGGGTTACCCTTGGTGAGAGCAGGTATTAAGGCTGCCACAGTACCAAACTTCAAGATGAATTTCCAGTAAAATTTGACGAGGCCAAGAAAGCGCTGTACCTCCTTTTTTGATGAGGGAAAAGGCCAGTCTTTAACTGCCTCGACCTTTCGTGGATCCATCTGCATTTGTCCAGGTCTGATGACAAACCCCAGGAACTTCACTTGGGAAACATGGAATTGACATTTTTCGGGTTTGACCTACAAGTTGGTATTGAGGAGGCACCTGAGATCTTTACTGACATGTTGCACATGTTCTTAAAGGGAACTCGAAAAAATTAGGATGTCGTCTGTGTGGACGGATACAAACCTGTTAAGCATGTTTCGGAGGACATCATTAATGAGGGCTTGGAACAATGCTGGGGCATTAGTAAGACCGAAGGGCATGACCAGATAATCGTAGTGCCCAGTGGGCATGTTAAAAGCGGTCTTCCACTCGTTTTCTTGTTTTATGCGGACAAGATGGAAGGCATTGAGCAGGTCAAGTTTGGTGAAGATGGAGGCTTCTTGAGGAATTTCAAATGCGGTGAACATAAGAGGCAAGAGTGTTTCCTAAGGGCTAGCATCAACAATAACCAAGCAAAAAAACAGGGAAATTGAGTCAACTTAAATACACCTAACACACACAGGACACAAATGGAAACAATCACATAAATTACTGAGCTCAACAGAAAAGATAGGGTGAAATGAGGACATCTAGTGGTGAAACAAAATCATAACATTTAAAACTAAAATCATAAAAAAGGATAGATCTTGACATATACAAACACGAAACACTTCCATACATATACACACATGATACACGAAACACTCAATCCATATACACATTTGATATGATCTCTTACATATAGACACGATACATATACACACACGATAGACTCCCATACCTATACACATGATACACTCCGTACATTTACACACATGATACACTCCATACATATCCTGTCAGAGATGGGGTTTGAACCCGGGTCTCCAGTGTCAGAATCCGAATGCTTAACCACTGAGCCACAGGAGGATAACAAACACAACAGCGAGACACTACCTGGACTGTGAGAGATCTATCTATAAGAAATAAAAATCCAAATGTGGAACAACAGTAATTTCAGAGACAACAAAAGACTGAGTTAACGGGAAAACAAAAAGGCCAACATGCAAAATATCTCTGGAAAAACTAGAGCAGAAGTAAGACTTCCAAAAACAAGGGGAAAAGGCAATGAAGCATAAAATTCTGGAAAACAAAGCCAATGTACTTTTGGGAGAGTTTCCTTGACTCCAAACATAGGGGGATATTTTTTGTAGAGAGCCAGACTCTCTGCCCAGGATGCAGGGTGGGAGCCGGTCTAATGGGAGACCTTGAGAAGCTTGAGACAGACCTTTTTCCAAGTCTGACGGCAAAGTTTAGCAAACAGGTGAGCTGAGGGAACTGCCACTTCCACCTCCTGCTCAGGGAATAGTGGCGGAGAATATCCAAACTGGCACTCGAATGGAGACATGCCCATTGTAGATGAACAAAGGGTGTTGAGCGCATATGCCACCCTCATGATGAAGCGGGACCAAGAAGTAGGGTTGTTTGACGTCATGCACCTTAACTCTGATTGCAGGTAGGGCAAGCTTTGACGAAAGTTGCAACATCTGTTTTGATGGTGGGCCACCAAAACCGCCTCAGGAGGAACTCGAGAGTGCGTGAGAACCCAGGGTGACAGGTAAGTTGAGAGGAATGCCCCCATAGAAGGATCTAGGACGGACAGCTTTAGGGATGAAAAAAAGACAATTGTTTGGTCCTCCTCCAGGATCAGGTTCTTGGTTTTGGGCTTTCCTTGCCATGCTCTCCATGTCCCACCTGATAGAAGCAATTATCTTAGCACTGAGATTGATAGTGGTAATGCCATCATCTTGAGGAGATTTTCCATAAACTCTGGAGAGAGCGTCTGATTTCAGGTTCTTGGAGCCTGGTCGGTAAGTAAGGGTAAAATGGAAAGGGTTGAAAATAGAGACCAATGTGCTTGGCGGGGATTGAGTTGCTTTGCTTGTTGGATGTACTCGAGTTGTTGTGATCAGTGAGCACTTGGAAGGGATGTTTGGCACCCTCTAGCCAGTGTCTCCACTCCTCAAGAGCTAGCTTAACAGCTAGTAATTTTCTGTCACCTATATGGTAGTTCTTTTTGGTAGGAGTGAGGCAGTGGGAGAGGAATCCACATGGATGTAACTTGTTCTCATCTCCTCTTTGGGACAATTCTGCTCCAACGTCTACATCAGAGGCATCAACTTCCACCGTGAAAGGTCTGTCTGGGTTGGGAAGGAGAAGGATAGGTGCAGAGGTGAAGTGACTCTTGAGGTTGTTGAAGGCCAATTCAGCCTCTGGTCCCCATTGAAAACCTGCTGGGTTACCCTTGGTGAGAGCAGGTATTAAGGCTGCCACAGTACCAAACTTCAAGATGAATTTCCAGTAAAATTTGACGAGGCCAAGAAAGCGCTGTACCTCCTTTTTTGATGAGGGAAAAGGCCAGTCTTTAACTGCCTGGACCTTTCGTGGATCCATCTGCATTTGTCCAGGTCTGATGACAAACCCCAGGAACTTCACTTGGGAAACATGGAATTGACATTTTTCGGGTTTGACCTACAAGTTGGTATTGAGGAGGCACCTGAGATCTTTACTGACATGTTGCACATGTTCTTAAAGGGAACTCGAAAAAATTAGGATGTCGTCTGTGTGGACGGATACAAACCTGTTAAGCATGTTTCGGAGGACATCATTAATGAGGGCTTGGAACAATGCTGGGGCATTAGTAAGACCGAAGGGCATGACCAAATAATCGTAGTGCCCAGTGGGCATGTTAAAAGCGGTCTTCCACTCGTTTTCTTGTTTTATGCGGACAAGATGGAAGGCATTGAGCAGGTCAAGTTTGGTGAAGATTAAGGCTTCTTGAGGAATTTCAAATGCGGTGAACATAAGAGGCAAGAGTGTTTCCCAAGGGCTAGCATCAACAATAACCAAGCAAAAAAACAGGGAAATTGAGTCAACTTAAATACACCTAACACACACAGGACACAAATGGAAACAATCACATAAATTACTGAGCTCAACAGAAAAGATAGGGTGAAATGAGGACATCTAGTGGTGAAACAAAATCATAACATTTAAAACTAAAATCATAAAAAATGATAGATCTTGACATATACAAACACGAAACACTTCCATACATATACACACATGATACACGAAACACTCAATCCATATACACATATGATATGATCTCTTACATATAGACATGATACATATACACACACGATAGACTCCCATACCTATACACATGATACACTCCGTACATTTACACACATGATACACTCCATACATATCCTGTCAGAGATGGGGTTTGAACCCGGGTCTCCAGTGTCAGAATCCGAATGCTTAACCACTGAGCCACAGAAGGATAACAAACACAACAGCGAGACACTACCTGGACTGTGAGAGATCTATCTATGAGAAATAAAAATCCAAATGTGGAACAACAGTAATTTCAGAGACAACAAAAGACTGAGTTAACGGGAAAACAAAAAGGCCAACATGCAAAATATCTCTGGAAAAACTAGAGCAGAAGTAAGACTTCCAAAAACAAGGGGAAAAGGCAATGAAGCATAAAATTCTGGAAAACAAAGCCAATGTACTTTTGGGAGAGTTTCCTTGACTCCAAACATAGGGGGATATTTTTTGTAGAGAGCCAGACTCTCTGCCCAGGATGCAGGGTGGGAGCCGGTCTAATGGGAGACCTTGAGAAGCTTGAGACAGACCTTTTTCCAAGTCTGACGGCAAAGTTTAGCAAACAGGTGAGCTGAGGGAACTGCCACTTCCACCTCCTGCTCAGGGAATAGTGGCGGAGAATATCCAAACTGGCACTCGAATGGAGACATGCCCATTGTAGATGAACAAAGGGTGTTGAGCGCATATGCCACCCACATGATGAAGCGGGACCAAGAAGTAGGGTTGTTTGACGTCATGCACCTTAACTCTGATTGCAGGTAGGGCAAGCTTTGACGAAAGTTGCAACATCTGTTTTGATGGTGGGCCACCAAAACCGCCTCAGGAGGAACTCGAGAGTGCGTGAGAACCCAGGGTGACAGGTAAGTTGAGAGGAATGCCCCCATAGAAGGATCTAGGGCGGACAGCTTTAGGGATGAAAAAAAGACAATTGTTTGGTCCTCCTCCAGGATCAGGTTCTTGGTTTTGGGCTTTCCTTGCCATGCTCTCCATGTCCCACCTGATAGAAGCAATTATCTTAGCACTGAGATTGATAGTGGTAATGCCATCATCTTCAGGAGATTTTCCATAAACTCTGGAGAGGCTGCTTGGCCCCCAAGTAGCGAGGAGGAGGGGGAGGTTTATCTGCCACTAAAAAGGGAGAAGACAAAAACAGGTTTTAAATGAGAAACATGGAAAGTTGGGTTTATTTTTAATGATTTGGGTAGGTATAAACAGTAAGTAACAAGGTTGACTTTCCTGGCAGTCTTGAAGGGCCAATGTACTTTTGGGAGAGTTTCCTTGCCACCCACATGATGAAGCGGGGCCAAGAATTAGGGTTGTTTGCGCTCATGCACCTTCCAGTTTTTTTTTTACAATGGCTATGACAGTTTTTTCAATACATTTAACAAGTTTGCTAAACTCTTAACACACCAACACACCTAAAACACACAATTGTCAAAACGGTTAACTTCATGCTCAAAAATCACACATTGTAAACTAAATTCTAAAACTACTTTTTGAAATACAATAATAAACAAACACAATACACCACATCTAACAAAACACTGCAAACATGTTTCAAAATCAAATCATTGTTCAAAACACTAACACATTTTCTCTTCCAACAGGAACATTTAGTCAATCATAACACATTGACAATAAAACCACTCTCATCAGCTGAAATTACAGAAAAAGCATTATTTTATGTGTCGGGTCTGCTCTTCTATTTGAAGATCCTCTACATTTTTGTGTTGTTGGGTTTAGTAAATGCGTGCATTTTGTTTCTTTTGCTGCAGAAATTCAATACAAAAAATGAAAAAAACTGTCATAGCCATTGTAAAAAAAACTGTAAAAGCGGTCTTTCACTCGTCTCCTTGTTTTATGCGCACAAGATGGTAGGCATTGAGCAGGTAAAGAGTTTGGTGAAGATGGAGGCTTCTTGAGGAATTTCAAAAGCGGTGAACATAAGAAGCAAGAGCGTTTTCCAAGGGCTAGCATCAACAATAAACGAACAAAGAAACAGGGAAATTGAGTCAACTTAAATACACCTAGCATAACAGGACACAAGTGGAAACAATCACATAGATTACTGAGCTCAAAAGAAAAGATAGAGTGCAATGAGGACATCTGGTGGGGAAACAAAATCATAACATGAAACACTCCTCAGGTGTGTTCAGCCTCTGGTCCCCATTGAAAACCTGCTGGGTAACCCTTGGTGAGAGCAGATAATAGAGCCACCACAGTACTAAAGTTCAAGATGAATTTCCGGTAAAACTTGATGAAGCCAAGAAAAAACTGTACCTCCTTTATTTATGAGGGGGAAGGCCAGTCTTTGGCCCAATCCCAATTCTATTTTTGTAGCCCTACCCTTTCATCTTTCCCCTTAAAACCGTGCGTGAATGGGAAGGGCTTTAAAATTTACCCCTAAGAATTGGAACAGCACTATAGCACCTGTACACTGTGGGGTTATTGCTGTGTATCTATAGGGTGGCCTTAGCTATACAACGCCACTAGAGGGAGCTATAAGTACACAAAAGGGGCAGCCAGATGTAATGTTGAGTCGTGAAGGAATCTCCAGTAAAGAGCACGTTAACACAGTTCGAATCCAGAGTCTTTATTTACAAGACACGACATGGTGTCAGAAGTGCTGTAGTTTAACGTGACATCTGCTTAAGTTAGCTTGCAAAAGCCCTGTTTGGTGGGGATAAAGCTTGAGTTGAAATGGATGGCGGAGATAACGCGGTTGCTGCGCCCAGAGCAGCGGGACCGAGTGCTATGTTCAGCATACGGCCGCCTGAGCCTTTTGACTTTTCTAAACCACAGGAATGGGCGAAATGGATCCGAAGATTTGAACGGTTTCGTTTGGCAAGCAACTTGCAGGTAAACTCGGATGAAAACCAGGTGAATACTTTCATTTACTGCATGGGGGATGAAGTCGATGACATCTTGTGGGGATTACCGCTGGCTGATGCGGATAGAACAAAATATAGTGCAGTAAAAGCAGGCTTTGAAGCACACTTCGTGGGAAAGAGAAACGTGATTTATGAACGTGCTTGTTTCAATATGCGAAAGCAGGAGGAAAATGAAACTGTGGATTCATTTGTGACAGCTTTGTATGCTTTGGCGGAACATTGCAATTATTCAGCATTACACAATGAGCTGATAAGGGACAGACTTGTTGTGGGGTTGGCAGACAGACGTCTTTCTGAACGTTTGCAGCTAGATTACGAGCTGACGCTGGATAAAGCAATTGCAATGGCAAGACAAAGTGAAGAAGTGAAACGACAGCAAGCAGCGCTAAGAAACGCATCAGATAGTGTGGCTGCTGACACAAGCTCTGTTGACGGAGTGTTCAAGGGAAAGCGTGATGGAGGAAGACCCCAAAAATGAAACAATCCTAAATTAAAGCCTCATGTAACACTCTCTGGTAAAGTTACCAGTGTCATAAGTGTGGTGGCTCCCTGGCTCATTCAAAGAATGATTGTCCAGCGAGGGAGGTAAAGTGTCACTCCTGTGGAAAAAAAGGCCATGAGTGTGTGCATCAATAAAAGCTGTGCGAGAAGTGTGTGAGGGTGACCCCATATTTTTAGGCAGCATTGATGGATCTGGCAAACCATAGATGGTAGACATAGACATTGGTCAAAAACGAGTGTCATTTAAGATTGATACAGGGGCCGATGTCACGGTCATTCCAGAAAAAATGTTTTGAGACATTTTTAAGGAGAAACTACCTGCCCTTAGGGATGCGACAAGGCCATTGCTGGGGCCAGAACAGGTTGCTTTGGATGTAGTGGGAGTTGCCAGGCTTCTGTTAAAAAGAGGTGAAAAACATTCAGAGGATGATGTGTATGTAATTAGAAATTTGCATACTGCACTTCTGGGCCAACCGGCTATTACAAAGCTTGGGCTGGTGGCACGATTAGACAGCATTGACATCAAAACACTAAAGCTGAGCTACCCAAAATTGTGCAGTGGTTTGGGAGAAGTACGACAACCATATGTGATCAGTCTGAAACCAGGAGCCACTCCATTCTCCCGCTACCTCTAATCGGAACGTTAAAGAGGAGCTGCATCGGATGGAGACATTGGGTGTAATTAGCAGAGTGGAGGAACCAACAGACTGGTGTGCTGGGATGGTTGTGGTACCGAAAAAGTCAGGTGCAGTTAGAATATGTGTAGACCTCTCCAAGAAGGAGTCAGTTTGTCGGGAGAAATACATCCTGCCAGCAGTCGAACAGACACTTGGAATGCTGGCGGGTGCACAAATTTTCAGTAAGCTAGATGCTAACATGGGATTCTGGCAGATACCATTATCAGAGGAGTCTGCACAGTACACAACTTCCATAACCCCGTTTGGTCGCTATTTCTTCAGACGACTTCCCTTTGGAATAACTTCCGCTCCTGAACATTTCCAGAATAGAATGGCTACAGAGGTCACAGATGGGCTGGAAGGCACAGTGTGTCATATTGATGATGTTCTGGTATGGGGGAGAACAGAGGAGGAGCATGACTCTAGATTGCATGTCATGTTGGGGAAAATGCAAAAAGCTGGCATTACTCTCAACGTTGAAAAGTGTGAGCTGTCAAAGCGCAAAGTGCATTTCTTAGGACACATAATTTCAGCCGAAGGAATTAGTCCTGACCCAATAAAAACGGCAGCTATTGGAAACATGACTGAGCCCTCTAATGTGAGTGAATTAAGGAGCTTCCTGGGAATGGCAAATCAGTTAGGAAGGTTCATTCCCCAACTGGCTGAGAAAGACAAAGCTCTTCGTGATCTGCTGTCGAAAAAGAACTGTTGGTTTTGGGGCACAGAGCAGGCTAAAGCATTTTAAACTCTGAAAGATGCACTGTCGTCTCCACCTGTTTTAGCGAATTATGACACAAACAGGGACTGCAAAGTGTCAGCTGATGCTTTGTCCTATGGACTGGGGGCTGTCCTAATGCAGAGGTGGCAAGAAGGATGGAAGCCTATAGCTTATGCATCAAGATCTCTCACTCAGACCGAGCAGAGGTATGCACAAGTGGAAAAAGAGGCATTGGGTCTCACATGGGCATGTGTACGATTCAGAGACTTTCTTATTGGCAAGCATTTTGAAATGGAGACTGATCACAAGCCACTACTGAGTCTCTTGCGATCAAAAGCTCTGGATGCTTTTCCCCCTTGTATCCAGAGGTTCAAAATGCGGCTGATGCGATACTCTTACTCCATTGTTCATGTGCCAGGAAAGAGCTTGTGGGTAGCTGATACTTTGTGACGCACTCCTGTAAAACAGAGTGAGTCACAAAAAGAGAGAGAGTTCTTGGAGGACACAAACATATATGTAGACACGCTCTTGGAAAATTTACCAGCAAGTACAACGTACCTGGGACAGCTGAGAGAGGAATTAAAGAGTGACAGTGTCTGCTCCAGTGTGATGAAACTGTGCAGTGAAGGGTGAACAGAGCACAGTAGAAGAGACACAATACTGAAACGATATTGGGCAGAATGAGCTGTCTTAACCGTGCAAGATGGTCTGCTGCTTAGAGGCACAAGGCTTTTTATACTGGCTGTCAGGAGAAGCAGCATTCTAAACAAATTGCATGAGGGACACTTGGGACTTGTAAAATGCAGAGAGCGGGCGAGACAGTCGGTGTGATGGCCAGGATTAAGTAATCAGTTAAAGGAGATTGTGCTGAATTGCAGAACATGCCTTAAAGAGAGACAAAATCCAAAAGAACCTCTAATGCCCACTCAATTCCCTGACAGACCATGGCAAAGGCTAGGGGCAGATTTGTTCATGCTGGAAAACAAGACATACCTGTTGGTGGTAGACTACTACTCCAGATATGTGGAATTAGCCCAGTTATCACCTACCAGGGGGCTATTCCATAAAAGTCGTTTAGAAAAGCGGGGATTAAAGTCAAAAGCCTGACTTCAGTGAGCCAAACTAAACATCCACGCTTAATTTGGTTCCATAACAGTAAGTTGAAGATCATTTGATCTAACTAGTCTGAGTTCAGTTTAAATAGTCTAGATAACTGCTCGTGCACGTTTCTGTCGTGAAACCTTAAAGGTCGATCATAGATACATAGATTATGTTTTGTGCTACCATGGCAACTTCGAGAACTGAAAGAGCTCTGAGATGAGACAGCTGTTCACAGCGAATGAGCCACATAAGTTTTTAGAGTTCAAACATGTAATAATTTAAACATAACAAAATAATACGGCTTGCAAGAGAGAAAGCTGACAAGCAATTGCAGATCGTCTCAATAGGCCACATATGCAGCAATATATTTTAAAATATAAGCCATTATTTAGGCCTATTAACATTAAATATTTGTCATAATAGATAGAAAATTGTACTTGACCGCGCGCGTGCGAGAGAGAGAGAGAGAGAGAATGCGTGCTTACTGCCATTTGTTGCTTGCAAGGAAAAGCTTTATTGCATTGCAGCCTCAATGTAACATACAAAATGTGCTAAATGTAAGCACATTAAAATGGCAACAAAGAGCTGTGCACACACAAGCGGTGGGATTTTTAATTTGCTCCCGAAACTGCTGCAAATAGCTGCTTTCCCTTTGGCACTTGTGTTTCCCGCGCCCCGTGGGAACATATCTTTACATTAAAGTGAGCGTACTGCTCGGCCCGGATCATCTCCCGATTATTCCACTCAGGGTTTGCAGCTTTAAAGTCATTATTTTAAGAAATGTAGTCTGTTTCCTTATATCAGTCAGTGCTTTCGTCTCCCCGTGTTGGCGTAGGTTTCCTCCGGGTGCTCCGGTTTCACTCTCAAATCCAAAGACGTGGTATAGGTGAATTTGGTAAGCTAAATTGTCTATAGTGTATGTGCTTCCCAGTGATGGGTTGCAGCTGGAAAGGCGTCTGCTACGTAAATCACACGCTGGATAAGTTGGCGGTTCATTACGCTATATATATATATATATATATATATATATATATCCCCCTCACAGATCTTTCTTTTAAGTTAATATTTTCCACAGGATGCTTTACAATAATATATTTGTGCATATACATTAAATTATTCACTACCAAATCAAAAATTGGAAATAATCTAACAAAAACTAAACTGAAGATCACAGTGCAAAAATTAGTACATCCAAATAAATATGTTGGGGAAAAATGTTAAATACTATTTTAATAACCAAGAAAAAAAAAAAAAAATCAACAGAACCTATATAAAATTTTGTTGAAAAATATAAAATACAGTTGAAATGTTGTAGTTTGTATTTGTTTTGTTTGGAATAACTTATATGAATGTAAATATATGGTCACACTTTATTTTCATGGTCCGTTTGTTGAATTTAAGTTACACTGCATATATTTGCCAACTAATTCCATTAGATTATAAGTTAGGTAGGGTATATATATATATATATATATATATATATATATATATATATATATATATATATATATATATATATATATATATATATATATATATTTACTATTAAGTGACTATAAAGTTTTAATCATTATTAAGAGGTTAACTAAATTAAAATGGCATCAAACTATGGCAGGTGAATGTTAACATTACTTTGATTACGCTTGAACTTCACTTAGCCTGAGAGTTAGCCTGCCCCAGACCAGGCTAGTTTCCCAGCATAAGTTGCCAGGGTAACTAAGTTTGAACTATCGTAAATTTGATTTATGAAACCGAATCCGCCATTAATAAACCTGACCTACCAAAATAAGCCTGGCTTTTTCTATAAGCTTGCTTTATGGAATAGCCCCCTGGTCTACTGATGTCATTGTTCATATAAAGTCCATATTCGTGCGCCATGGAATACCTGAGACACTGATTACTGACAATGGACAACAATTCTCTGGGCACTTATTTGCATCCTTTGCAGCATCATATGGATTTGTTCACATAACTAGTAGCCCAAGATATCCCCAAAGCAATGGTGAGGCAGAACGGGCAGTCAAGACGGTGAAGGCTCTTCTCAAGAGAGCCAATGATCCATATCTTGCTCTTTTAGCCGATAGAGCTACCCTCTTGCAAAATGGATATAGTCCAGCTCAACTTCTTATGGGTAGGAGGCTTCGGACAACTGTGCCTACACTGCCATTGCTGCTAAACCCAGTACTTCCAGATACAGCAGTTGTATCATCAAAAGAAAAGGAAAGGAGGGATGCAGAGCGTTACAATAAGAGCCACAGAGCCAGAAAACTCAGTATACTGCAGCCAGGAGATCATGTCTGGGTATCTGATGCTAAGGATTCTGGAATGATTATTGCCAAGCACAGTGCTCCGAGGTCTTACTTGGTAAACACACAGCAAGGAACTGTAAGACGTAACCATCACCATCTGGTACCAATGCAAGCACAAGCTACAGAGGACAACAGCAGAACACCAGATCAAAGTTCTGTTGCAAATTCTGAGTCACATCCTTCCACTCAGGAGTCAGAAAAGCAGGACATTCCAGATTTGACATCCCCTCCCAGAACCAAGTATGGGAGGCGAATAGTGAAACCAGTAAGACTAAATTTGTGAACTGTGCATGTTATGGGTACAGGTTTTTACCATTTAATGTAAATAATTGAGAAATGCTGTTCAAGATGCAAGCAATATTGATAAAACTAACTGTTTGTTCGTGGAGTTAGATAGGAGCAGATCTTCCAACAAAAGAGGCAGAATAATCCTCTAAGATTTGTTGAGACAAAGGTAGTCTACCCTTTGTTCTCTAGAAAGGGGAGATGTGGGGTCATTGCTGTGTATCTATAGGGTGGCCTTAGCTATACAACGCCACTAGAGGGAGCTATATGTACACAAAAGCGGCAGCTGGATGTAATGTTGAGTCGTGAAGGAATCTCCAGTAAAGAGCACGTTAACACAGTTCGAATCCAGAGTCTTTATTTACAAGACACGACACGCACGTCATCAGATGTCATCGCGATCTCTTACTTCATATGAGATCAGACGATGGTGACTGCTTTAGTTATTCCAGTTGTGTTATTTTTTGGTATTTATCTTCAGGAAATCACTGAAGGTATATATCATGTTATCATAGTGATCTAATGTGGCAATAAGATCATAACTGTACTGTGCATTTACACAGATGCCATATTCATCAATGTAAACACACCAAAAACAACATAAACATTATAGCAGACACTGTAAAAAGCCCATTCCCAGCCACTAGACTTTTCTGACAGGGTATTCCAGTGTCATCGAGAGTGTCAGAATGTTGTGGGACTGCTGTACAGGAGTTATGATTATGGTAAAACATGGAAGCGGTTATGAATATATTAAAACATATGCTTGTTTGTTGTAAAAATTCGTAATAATGACAAAAAAATACAAATTTGTGGATCTCCTTACTTCTGGGTGCAGCGATCCTGCTGTTGTGGCTGGTGTATTCTGGGAAATTGTTTTGCCCCTTGGTTTCGAGTGTGGTCCTGAAAAATCTTCATTCGAAGGGGTATTTACCCCTTTCCCTTAGCCATACGCCTTCAAGCTAAAGAGAATTGGGACAATAACTGAGCAAAGAAACAGGGAAATTAAGTCAATTTAAATACACCTAACATAATAAGACACAAGTGGAAAAAATCACATAGATTACTGAGCTCAAAAGAAAAGATAGGGTGAAATGAGGACATCTGGTGGTGAAACAAAATCATAACATGTAAAACTAAAATCATAAAAAATTATAGATCCTGACATATACACGCATGATACACTCAATACATATACACACGATACACTCCCATACATATACACACATGATACACTTCCAGACATATACACACAAATATTATACTCCATACATATACACACATGATACACTACATACATATACACACACATGAGTCATATACTCCATACATATACACAAGATTCATTTACACACATGATAGACTCCCATACCTATACACACTCGATACATGATAAACTCCATACATATACATATACATATACACACACGATACACTCCCATACATATACACACAAATCAATACTCCATACATATACGCACAATACACTCCATACATATACTGTGAGAGACAAGAAAAGATAGGGAGAAATAAGGACATCTAGTGGTGAAACAAAATCATAACATGTAAAACTAAAATCATAAAAAAATATAGATTCTGACATATACACATTCAAAACATATACACGCATGATACACATAGTCACAAAACACTCCATACATATATACACATGATACACTCCCATACATATACACACAAATCATACACTCCATACATATACACACGTGATACACTCCATATTTACAGTATACACACACGATACACTCCATACATATACACAATTGATACACTCCATACATATACACACACGACACACTCCATACATATACACAATTGATACACTCCATACATATACACACATCATACACTCCAAACATATACACACACAAAACACTTCATATATATATATATATATATATATATATATATATATATATATACACCCATGATGCACTCTGCATACTATGTCAGACATACAAAGCCGAATTGCAAATTAATTTAGAATAATTTAATTGGAAAAGTTACGAACCCACATAGTTGGATAGTGTAATTAATAATTTTAGCCTAGTTATACGTTTACATGTATAGATATGCATTTTATTGTATTGTTTATATATAGAGTTGCATTCTGAAAATAACAAAAGGATAAACAAAAAATGTAGTGTAATATGGTAAAGTCTAAATAGGACAGCTGCGGATATGCACATAAATATAGCATCTTTTTTGTAACACTGTATACAATAATTAATATTTTTACAGTACTGTTTTGTTTAGGGTTGGCCTAGAGGTAGGCATTAAAGTTTTTTACAATCGCTATGACAGTTTTTTTTTAATACATTTAACAAGTTTCCTAAACTCTTAACACGGTCAGCACAACATCCGCCTCTGTAGGCTATACATTTTACACATTTCTTGTTGCTTTGATACAAAATGCATCCAGTAAACACCAATTTCAAATGCTTGAACTTCTTTTACACACAAGCTCAACCAAGACCAAAACAGTGTAATTTTACAGTCAAATTTACAAATGCTTTCACACTGCATGTCAGAACAGATAACATCATGTTCTAAACAGAACTTATATAGGCTAAAGTCAAAGTGAACAGCTGTTCATATTGTGAATTGAAAGACAAATAAATTCCCTGTATTTTATTCCATTGCCAATGACAATATATATATATATGGGGCAACGCAGTGGCGCAGTAGGTAGTGCTGTTGCCTCACAGCAAGAACGTCGCTGGGTCGTAGGTTCGAACCTTGGCTGGGCTGGGTCAGTTGGCGTTTCTGTGTGGAGTTTGCATGTTCTCCCTGCGTTTGCATGGGTTTCCTCCGGGTGCTCCGGTTTCCCCCACAGTCCAAAGACATGCAGTACAGGTGAATTGGGTAAGCTAAATTGTCCATAGTGTATGAGTGTGAATGTGTGTGTGGAAGTTCCCAGAGATGGGTTGCGGCTGGAAGGGCATCCGCTGCGTAAAATCGTGCTGGATAAGTTGGCGGTTCATTCTGCTGTGGCGACCCCGCAAGGAACAAAGCCGACAAGAAAATGAATATATATATATATATATATATATATATATATATATATATATATATATATATATATATATATATATATACAGTACATATATCACAGCTGATTCCCATGTGTTGAGATTTTTCCAATCAAATGATCATATGTTCTAAAAGAGGACTCTTTGGGCTTTTGAAAGGAACAGTTAGCGAATCAAAGAACTCTGTCACCAATACGTCCAGGTAAGGTTATGCAATACAGTCATTGCTGTACTATACACAGTGTGTTTTGCAGTAAACTACTCTATAAACCTGGAGTTCATTAGTACATACAGTAGATATACAGTACAGTACAGCACAGAATTTACATACATTGTGTCTAATTACTTTCAGAGAGTCATGGAGTTGGAGGCCAATCAAGTCACACATGAAATTATCTATGTTGACAAGGCTATGTTTGACTTAACAAAACGGCATCGCCATGGGAGAAACATACAGTAATAGGCCAAAGGGCCACAGTTACCGTGCCGGGCCAGAGAAGAAAAAGCCAGGCAAATGCAGAAGACTGGGCAGAATAAAAGATTACTTTGTTTTTTTTATTAAAATTCTGATGCTTTTTCTGTGTGTATATCTTGCAGTGATGTCCTTTTGCAAATAAAGTCTGTACTGCAGCAATTCTGTGTCTGTATTTATTTATTTTTTTACATAAACTGTACATTTTATAAAGCTACTCTGAGATGGTCTTTTATTTTTTGTATTGAATTTCTGCAGCAAAAGAAACAAAATGCATGCATTTACTAAACCCAACAACACAAAAATGTAGAGAAGCTTCAAATATAAAAGCAGACCTGACACATAAAATAATGCAGTCTCTGTAATGTCAGCTGATGATAGTGTTTTTTTGTCAATGTGTTATGATGGACTAAATGTTCCTGTTGAAAGAGAACATGTGTTAGTGTTTTGAACAATGATTTGATTTTGAAACATGTTTGCAGTGTTTTGTTAGATGTGGTGTATTGTGTTTGTTTATTATTGTATTTCGAAAAGTAGTTTTGGAGTTTAGTTTACAATGTGTGTGTTTGAGCATGAAATTATCCGTTTTGCCAATTGTGTGTTTTAGGTGTGTTGGTGTGTTAAGAGTTTAGCAAACTTGTTAAATGTATTGAAAAAAACTGTCATAGCCATTGTAAAAAACTGTAACTTCCAGCTGCAACCGTATCTGATCTGGCAACAACTGTGTAATATGGACTAATGATGTGCTTTGATGAGAATGCAGTGGTATTGAACACCAGACAGCTGCAGAACTTTGAGACAAACAATTCACTACTTTCTAAAACTACAATAACCATTTAGTTACCTGACATACAAAAACCCAGACAACATTTGATTTCTTTTAAACATTTATTTATTTATTTGAAACAATATAACTAGAGATCGCCAGTCTTCTTTAAATGAGACTGAACACACACACACACATACAGTTGAAGTCAAAAATATTCGCCCTCCTGTGATGTTTTTTTTTTTTTCTTCAAATATTTCCCGAATGATGTTTAACAGTATCAGGAATTTTTCGCAGTATTTCCTATAATATTTTTTCTTCTGGAGAATGTCAATTTTAAGGTCAATATAATTAGCCCCCTTACGCAATATTAGTTTTGGATTGTCTACAGAACAAACCACTGTTATACAATAGGCAAATCAGTGGCAGAGAAAAGTTGTTGCTATCAAACATTGTTTACTTCACTGAGTCAGTTTAATTGTTAAGGGATGATCCAGTAAGCTGATTGAGGAAAGGTTAGCTTAGAAATTTCATGCTTCCGTGTAAAAGTAATTTGTAGCATTTTTAAAATACAAAATTACAGTATTTTAATTTGATGCATTTGTGGCTGCTGTGTTTTGTAGTTCATTTTGATACACTTAAAGCTTAAATAAACTTGAGGTGTTTTATTGAAAAAAAAAAAAACATTTCAGTGTATTTTTGTCCATCCCTGCACACACAAATACACACACACACACACAGAAAGAGAGAGACATATTCACAAACAGAGAGACGCACACAGTCACATGCACAAACACACACAGAGGCACATTCATACACATACATAGAGAGACACAAACACAAACACAGAATCTTACCTGAGCCGGTGACTATCATCATCATCATCATTACTGTGTGTCATCATTTTGCGCGGTTTCTCTAGTCAGTATTTATGAGCTCATGGTCAGTTATTCCTCAGTGCTGCTATTGTTATTAATAATAATAATTCTCATAAACGCAGATACTCTTCTCCTCTGAGGCTCCAAGCGCGTGTGAGGTTATCTAGCTCTGTTGATTCTGAGTGCATTCACACTCCAGCAGGGGTGGGGTCACTGGGCTTCAGCCAATCAGAGAGCAGCAGTTAATAACGACATGCCTCTTACTCAGAGCGAGGAGGGGGAGACTGCCCCATATATCTAAAGTATTTACTATAAAATACCACATAGCAAAATATCTCTGGCCCAGCTCTTGCCCACACAATCAGCTTTTGCTTGGCCCACATGCCGCAGTGAAGTACAGTACATGACTGAACTTCCAGACGAGGGCCGAACATGGACCATATCTAGGCCAAGTCTCAGCCAAGTTAATACCCATAACTGAGCCTGAACTGGGCCAGATATGTTGGTGTGTCACAACTACAATGAAATTGATAAACCCATGAAGCATTGCACTTTAGGCTATGGGTGTGCTTTTTCTTAGGTCGTACTCACACTATGTACAGTTGCATTGAACCGGGCCAAAGCACGCTTGTCCCCCCTCCCGTCTCCCCCGACGGCCCGCACTCACATTACATTCGGGCCTGGGCACGCTTTCGTCATCGATGACGCGCTGTTCAGAAGTGCTCTTGCTCAGCATAGTTGAGATTTCTTTAGTTACATCATTTAAGTTGTTTGATATGCGGTGACACGCAGTCAAATATTTCGCCGAACAGATCAGCCACTTTTGACGCTCATAAACAATCATAAAGTCCTCGTGCTGCAGGAATCAGGAGGTTTGCTGAAGGCGCAGCTGACGTGCAGTGAGGAATTTGCGTCTTTAATAATCTACCACAGTTTGTGTTCATTGAACAGTACGAATGATTAATTAATCCATATCAAACAGTCCCTTAAAAAGTCACGTCTCGCTTTCAGTTTCGGGCTTAGGCACGCTTGCAGTCACACTGTAAGCGTACCGCGCCTTAGCCCAAGTGAACCGCGCTCTAGCCCACCTCTTCCAACCGGGCCAGGACCGCCCAAGTGTACCGTGCCTGAGCCCGAATCAGAGCACTCACACTTCTCAAACGATCCGGGAAATGGGCCTGAGCACGATTCGGATAGCATAGTGTGAGTACGCCCTTAAAGAGACCTGATTGGTAGATTTTTTTTTTTTTTTTGAAAATAATAAAAATGCATTTTAAGTGTGGGTCAAGATACGGCAAACTTACATGGCCCACATATCAATTATTAACATCTGGGCCAAATACTACATTTTACATCCAGCCCAAGTATTGTGTGCCACCTTAAAGAAGGTGCCACCTCTGCCAAACCAGGGCCGTGTTTGGCCCACATGCTGTATGCCAGTGCCGGATGAATGTCTGCTGTGCCAGATTTATGCCAAATCTGGGCCAGAATTCTTTGCTATCTTTTGTTTTAAATGTCAATGGCTGTTTTTCTGCTTTATTCTTTAAGATATCTTGTTTTATGTTCAACAGAAGAAAGAAACTCATAGAAACATTTGAGTCATGGCTGGAATAAACTTGAATTGAATCAAATTGAATCTACCAGGTCATCTAACTATCAAAAAAAGGGGCAATTCTAAAGCCAAAAACAATAGCAGGCAGTGATCTAGGGATGGCTGTTTTCGAAGCAGAGCTTCATGAAGCTTTGAAAACAAATTTATTGTATGGAATCAATGATTTCATTAAACAAGGCTTTGTTACATTCATACGATTTTGAATATTCAATGGTTCTCTACTGATGGCGATCTGTGTAATACTATAAAATCCACATGAATCACTCAACAGATTTCGTAGTTTTTACCTGATCTACAATCTAATGATGTAATGATACAAGACGATAAGCTAAGTGCATTTATACTGTGGATTATACTTTCAATTTAAAGTCTGCAATGTGTCTGCACCTGTAACCTCATGGTTACTGTCATCATAGCAGTATGGTGATCATGGCGACCCAAGTGTGATTCCAGCTTTGAGAACCAGGGAGCCTTATCACAGTAAATGGCACCATGAAAAAGCGTGGTCATCTGGGGAAAAAAATACACAAGTCACAAGCAAATTATTTTTGACTTAACCTTACAGTTTTTTCCAACTGCACAGCAAAAATTCCAGTGTTAAATATACAGTGTGATTTTTTTTGGTGTTGTTCAGTGTTAAAACTGGAGTACATTGTAATCCACGAGTGTGAAAGAGCGTATATTTATTAGATTTTTTTTTTTCATTGTTAAACTTTTAACCCAATATGCAGTGTATTTCCCACTAGTGATGGGAAGTCCAGTTTTTTTACTCAAACCAGTATGTTTTACTTAAACTTGAAACATGTCTTGTTGCATTTTAAAACGCAAAGAGTTGAATGTATTGAAATTATTTCTGAAAAGATTAATGAACATTTAATAAATGAAAACTATTTTCAACATATTTTATTACTGTTATCTTTCACACACACCAATTGATAATATAGGGAAAAAGGTAATATATTAACACTTTGAAGGGTAACACACACTCCAGTTCGATGTAAGAATAAACTGAACTCTGAGAGTAATGTACACATTTCACACTTTAGAAAGTGTTATTTTAACTCCAAAATGGAGGGAGTCATATGTACACCCTAGGAGTGTTAAGATAAACTCAAATTGAGTTAAATGTACACTGATTTTTTTGCTGTGTGCTTACACTCAAAATATTTTCTTGTCACACAATTTCTGAAACATATCACTCAAAATGCAAAACTACACAGCAAATCTCCAAAACCAGAAGCTATTTCTCAGCCTTAAACTCAATTTCCAATTGCATAAAACACTCTTTTTAAAACTCTACACACAATTCTCTACCTAAAACAAAAAAATCTAATAGGAAGCCACTTGCTTTCCTTTTCCAAACACAACCAATCAAAATGCTACACTCATTCATAAGGTCGCGCACACACGCTCCTCAAATGTGGAAACACTAATTTCTTAACTGATCATTAACCAATCACTGCTTTAGTCTAGTATAGGCCAAAGGTAAGGGGACACCGAGCTGTTCTGGTCCAAAAAAAAATGTTTTCCACCCATCCACAATTTGTAGTTTTCTACCTACCCCATTTTCTCCTTTTCTAAATTCTAAATACCTCTAAAAAAAGAATAGAGGAATTCTTCTGAGCCTAACACTGTAAAGTGTACGATAACCCACCCTGTGCCCACATGATGCTTTTCCAGGCAATGGACGCTTCTCCCCCCGAGACTCACTTCACACACAATTGTGTTCTTCACTGTATTCTAAAGAACATTATTTTGCTTTACATATGTTCTAATTTTTTTATTTATTTTTTTTAATTTTTACATACAGTATGTTTATTTTTTTTATGCTATAAACACCAATAATGTTTGGTCTAATAAATATTATGTTTTTTCATGTCATTGGTTGTTTACAGTGTACCTGTTAGTTCCCTCGGCAGATTACTGTCACTGTAAAACATTGTATTGAAATGTAGAAATAAGCCTAAAGAGCAAAGATCTTTAGATTTAGAACAACAGTGTTTACATGGTTTTTCTAAACATTTACTGTTATGAAAGATGTGTTTGCCATTTGATGCAAATGCTTCATTCTGGCATTTAAATACATTTTGAAGGAAATGTGAGGCATTTTGCACTTTGTATGTGCAGTTTTGAGAATTGTGTGTAGAGATTAGAATAAATTTATGTAGTCTGTAGGTGTCTGCACGCAGTGAGTTTTGGAAGTCTAAAGTTTAAATAATATGATGATGATCTTATTTTTACTAATGTCTACTGATAGTTTTTTGTATGAAGCAGAAAGAAGGGATGAAGTCAAGGAGTTTAGAGTTACAGTTTTTCCCAATTGTTTAAACAGATTTTCTGAAAGCATGTCTCATATTGTCAGAACTCTACACACAAATCACAAAACACACACACATTGGGCAAAACCCTTCAATTTTCCTGCAAAATCAAACTTTACATTCAAAACAATGTACTTTCTACTCAAAATGGTATTTTGTTTTCAAATGACACACACAAACCATCACATGAATAGACATTTATAAGAAACAGTTGAACACTGATATGCTTAATGTAAAACACTATGACCACTTCTTCTCTATTTATCATAATGATACTGTGAGCCTTTTTTGTTTAGTGTTACACTTACTACAGACAGTACATAGGCCTACATAAGTGCATTGTAAAATTTTTCAGAATATTATTTTTATACAAAACACACAAATACACGATACCAAATATATTTTACTGTATTTTTTCCACACAAACAGTGTACACAGTGTTCATCCCAACCTACACAAAGTTGCACATAACGTGGTCTACATATACCATCAACAGAAGTATTTACAGAATAGTTACAGTAAAAAAAAAAAAAGTGTGGATTTCGGTCATACACTTTCCATCCCCAGGCAGAAAAAAAATCCTCAATAGGATTGAGAAATGGAGAATATGAGATGAGCTCTGATTTCTAAATTGCCATTATGTGTGACCGGTGTTTCCCTGTGTGATGAGTTAGTATGCAAAGTAGGACAACTGACTTTACAATTGTGAATGACAGTGTGTTCCTTGTGAAAACAAGAGATTTTCTGCATGAAAATTGTGCCAAATGCAGATAATTGTGTGTAGTGTTTTGAAAAAAAGTGTGTTTTAAATCTGCAATTTGAGTGTAAAGCAGGAATTGTGCTTGTAGTTTAGCAGAATTGGTTCAGGGGGTTGGTGCATCAGTTACATGTTGTAGTCATTGTGTCTGAAGTTCAAGTAATTATGTGTAAACAATTGGGAAAAACTGTAATAAACCTAATTCTCAGCCATGAGTCGGGTCTAAGACAACACAAAACAGATAATTCTATGCAACACATTTTTTGTGTTCTAGATGTGACGGGTGGCAGGTGGGCGAATGGAGGAAGACCCCCCCCCAAATAGAATAGACTTTACACTGTTTTACCCGACTACGCCACTTTGGGAATTTCACCCAAAGAATTAAAACACACCACCTATAAAAGGCACGCACAAGTTCGCTCCACCAATTAGAGTCAGAGACATTAGCACAGTACAAAAATAGATTTTTATTAACAAGCCTCGAATAAAAACATGATTAAAACCAATATTGCGATATTAACACAGTAGCCAGTAGAATCATAGTGTGCCCCAGGGCCAGAGCTCACCAGCCAGGGAAGATGGCCAGACTGCACTTCCTATAAGTGAAAACACTGCACTCCACTGTGTAAAAAGAGTACACGCGCACAAACACACACAATAAATCACTACACACTGTGAGAAAATCCCAAAATCACCTATGAAATATTAGTCTTCCGTCCTGGGAGCTCGGGCCCGGTCACAAGCGGACAAATGGCCTGCAATCAAACCAAAATTAACAAATAAACTTGCACACAAAAATTAGAACAATTTACAATAAAAATAAATCAAATTAAATCCTCCGTAAACAATGAGAAAACCAATAAAGATCCTCTTAAAGCACACAAATTAACAAAAACAAGAAAAACCAAAAATCAAATAATCTAAACAAAAAAATAAGATACAGTGCCTCACTAGGCCTTCACAAGGTGAGGCATAAATTACAGAAAATAAACAAACCTCATAAGCAAAACAACAAGTCCAGCTGGATAAATAACGGAAATAAAGCGAAAACAAATTTAACTAAACCAAATAAAGGAGGATCTTAAACGTATAAAAATCAGAAAAAGAAACAAATAGGAGAAGGACTCTAAAGCAATAATAAATCAAAAACAATTAGTTAAACAATTCTTATGTAAACCAAAATAAGCGTAAACACAAAATAAACGTGGAAAACACAAAATAAACTTGGAAAACACAAAATAAACTTGGAAAACACAAAATAAACTTGGAAAACACAGAATAAACTTGGAAAACACAGAATAAACTTGGAAAACAGGACAGCACTGTAGCCGCAAATGAACGCGGAGCGCACGACAGCTCACTTTACAGAATGCCACCCAGCCTATAAACAAAGGAATAGAATCAGTATGGTATAAAAGTTTAAAATCTCCTATTAGATAAATTTACGATTTCACACGCACACCTACCGCTTGCCGAAGGGGAACAAGGTCAATCAAAACGCAGTAATCACGTAGTTTTCAGCCAAACAGCCGGCACAGCAAAACAAACACAGCTGCGCACCTGCGTCTGGTTCTCGCAGCTGAGAAGAGGAAGAGAGTATGCAGCGTTCCCAGATCGATCGCATTAACTACACCATTAAACAACGGACACAATACTTTCTTACCTTTTCCAGTCTCTACACACTTGAGCCTTGCACCACAGCCAAACAACACTTTAAATTAAAGCAATATCCAACCCGATTACTTTCAAGTGCCCTCGGCAGGTCCGGGAAATGACGGAAGCGCGTTCACGGCGCCGCAGCTCATCAGGTGACGCATTCCAGGTGGCAAGTGTTTACCCCTTTTTATAGCCCAAATGCCATTTAGTAATAGGGCAGAAACAAACACCCATTAATCAATGACGCAAAGCAACTAATTATCTCTCCTGCCACATATAGAATTGTCTTTAGAATTTTATTTTAATTAAATTAACATATTTATGCAAAATATTTCTTCAATGATTTATCAAATGACTTCAGTTGTGTTTTTACATTACAGTTTTTCACAATTGTTTACACACAATTACTTGTACTTCAGACACAATGACTACAACATGTAACTGATGCAGCAACCCCCTGAACCAATTCTGCTCAACTACAAGCCCAATTCCTGCTTTACACTCAAATTGCAGATTTAAAACACACTTTTTTTCAAAACACTACACACAATTCTCTGCATTTGGCACATTTTTCATGCAGAAAATCTCTTGTTTTCACAAAGAACACACTGTCATTCACAATTGTAAAGTCAGTTGTCCTACTTTGCATACTAACTCATCACATGGGTAAACACCGGTCACACATAATGGCAATTTAGAAATCAGAGCTCATCTTGTTCATTACTGGTTCACTGCCCACCTATGTTTTTTAGTTGTTTATCTCTCTCCATATTCTCCATTTCTCAATCGTATTGAGGACTTTTTTCTGCCTGGGGTTGGAACGTGTATGACTGAAATCCAAAGTTTTTTTTTTTTTTTACTGTAACTATTCTGTAAATACTTCTGTTGATGGTATATGTAGACCACGTTATGTGCAACTGTGTGTAGGTTGGGATGAACACTGTGTACACTGTTTGTGTGGAAAAAATACAGTAAAATATATTTGGTATCGTGTATTTGTGTGTTTTGTATAAAAACAATATTCTGAAATATTTTACAATGCACTTATGTAGGCCTATGTACTGTCTGTAGTAAGTGTAACACTGAACAAAAAAAGGCTCACAGTAAGTCATTATGATAAATGGAGAAGAAGTGGTCATAGTGTGTTACATTAAGCACATCAGTGTTCAAATGGTTCTTATAAATGTCTATTCATGTGATGGTTTGTGTGTGTCATATGAAAAAAAAAAACATTTTGAGATGAAATCACATTGTTTTGAATGTAAAGTTTCATTTTGCAGAAGAATTGAAGGGTTTTGCCCAATGTGTGTGTGTTTTGTGATTTGTGTGTAGAGTTCTGAAAATATGAGACATGCTTTCAGAAAATGTGTGTAAACAATTGGGAAAAACTGTAATCTCCAGTTAGATATTATTTTTTTTCTTTTATTTAATTAGAATATACGAATAATTGGATAATAATAACAATACTCTTATTTATAATAAATATTTTATAAAAAGCATTTACTGAAATAATATATTTATAATTTGTATGTACTTATAAATAAATGGGGCGTGGCCTATGGGGCGGGACATAAATTCTAACTCCAAGCTAAAACCAAAACTTGGCAGCTCTGGTTAAATTGTTATTGTGTTACTGTTATTGTCTGTGGTAGCACTTTCAGATAATACAGTAATACTGTACGTACAGTAAACCTACATAGCACAAGATATGTTACAAACAATAATTGCATTATATATTATGCATTTTATTTTAACATTTTATAGAAAAAAAAAACATTGCTAGAAAAGTGTTTCAGTCTTAGGAATGAAGGATTGTGGGGGATGAAGTTCGAATGACCCCGACTAAAACTCGGGTGACAGCTCCCTCTGATGGTGCACAGAGGAGGGAGCAGGAATTTCGTTTACAGAATATAAATGTATTAATAAATGAGACTATTTTAAAACATTGATATAAACCTTTAATGTAAAAAAAAAAACATTTTCGATCTTTTTAATTAAAAAATCCTAAAAGTAAAATGTATCACAGTTTCCACTGTAATATAAAGAAAGACAAGCTTTTCAGCGCTAACAATTATAAGAATCATTATTAGTGATTTTGTACCAATAATAGGCAATAGGCAATTTCCAAACGATCACGTGACACTGAAGGCTGGAGTAATGATGAAAATTTTCATTTTGGGATGCGCTACCCATTTAAAATATTATGCTGCCATTTTATTATGCTCTCTTTACAAAATCATTTTCGTACACTGCCTAAGCTTTCGCCATTGGTTAATTTAGGAAGAAAACATCATGCAATAGTTAATTCCGTTTTGACTTTTTTTATCAACAGGCTATCTAAAATATTTTACAATTAAGTTTAGGTTTCAGTATTAATTTATTTTTTATTAAAGAAAGCCTACTCGTAATCAAGCTCTAAACAGTAACACTCTTGTTTCTGTTTCATTGCTTTTGCATATATTGGATCATGGGGTATGAATGACTTTTATAAATACTTTCTAATATAAACTCAATGTCAAATAGATCGAAATCAGTAATATTTACTATACAATGAATGTACTTTTGTCGTAGTAACGTGACCGGATTTCTGACGTGAAAACGTATGACGATTTTCAAGTTCAAAAGTAAAAATATTATAATAAAGAAAAACGGGAACAGTATTAATTTATTTAGGTAGGCTATATGGGCCCTCGATTATTACACCTAATTATTAAGATTTCCTGTATTTAATAACATTTAACAAAAACTGTACTGTATACTGTTCATGCTGCTCTAATTGACTTAACGCTGATATCAATTATTGTTTACATTTAAATGACCCTCGTCAATCTGTCACCACGGCAACCTGAGTTGGTTTACAAATCCACACAACTGCCTATAAAGTCATCAATCCTAATCATCTCGCTACAAAACTGTGAACTAATCCCTCGTTGGCTGACATTCATCAGTTTGGAAAGTTGTTCGTGATGACGCTGCGACGCTCGAGAAGGACCAGGACTCTCCCCAGACACCTCAAGGACTTCTTGCTGGATCGCGTCCCCTCTGTTGAGGAACGCGCAGCAGCGGCCAGACCTGAGACCAACAGCTGCATGTCGGACACTTCCATGGAGGAGCGACACCTAAAGAACGCAGCTGTTCTTCCTGTCCTCTGTCCTGCAGCTTCAGTCTCCTCAGTGGGTGAGTGTCCGCAGGAGGAGCCGCTCTCCATTCACGGCCGGAGTGTGCAGGAATATCAGCACATCTACCACAGTGTGATGGACTCCACCGTGAAGAAGCGCGCTGGCCGATACACCCTCCAGCAAGGGTTGGAGATAAAGCAGCGGCTGTGGGAGAAGCTGGACCGGCCTGCACTGCTGGAGACCGAGCAGCCTGATGGACGTGTGTTCATCACGGAGATCAGATCTGGGTCCAGTGTCCCCCCTCATATCATGGTGGACATCAGCAAGGAGCCGCTGCCCAAGGAGCCCCGGAGGAAGAAGCCCAGGCACTGAGCCATCCTAGTGCCAGATGGAGGATCATGGGCACGTATGTACATACTGTATATATTGTATATAGTTATAGAATAAGTTTCCAATACATTAAATTTCACTTTTTAATTAAGTTTACATCACATTGCTGGATGTTTTGGTGATTGTCGGTGCTGTTGGTATTCAGCTCTTGGGTTCTTTTGGATGGTTTGCTGTATGTTGACATGCGTTTAACAAGGTTTTCTAGGTGGTTTCTTGCGTGTTGCTGGTCTCCTCTGAGTGGTTTTTGGCACATTAGTGGTTGTTGTTAGGGTTGTTAGTGTTGGCTGTTGGGTTAGGGTAGGTTAGGGTCCCTCACATGGTTTGCAGCTTGACGTGCTGTGAGGGCTTGTGTGCATCAGTGATGCTGAGAGCTACGCCACTGGTACTTCACAGTTACCGGTAGGGTCACCCATAGTGGACAGGTCTCAGCTGAGATGCCCAACCAAGACAAACCACCTGATTCTGGACAACAGAAGATTGGCCTTATGCTCCAGACAGAAGATGTTACTTGAATGACCGGAAGAAACTTCACAATTACACACACACACACACACTCACACACACACACACACACACACACACACACACACACACACACACACACACACACACACACAAAAGAACAAATCTTGCAGACATTAAGAATTAAATATTTTAAAGAATATTAAGAATAAGGAATATTAATTTAAAGATTTTTTGTTTCTTTGAAAAAAACACTTTTCAGTGTCTTGAAATGGGTGAGTCTTTTACTGAAACACATGAATTAAATTAATGGATTATTTCATCAAACATATAATACTTATGGCCCTGGGGGTAATAAAGATAAGTGACCACTTAAAAGTTATTATTGGTTGAATTGAATTGAAATAATGCAAATTAATGCAAAAATTCTGTTTAATGTTATAAAATTGACTTTGAAATTACCACTGAAAGAAGATTTCAATTCATTATTGTGTTAAATGTAAAAAAAGAAGTAAGCAAGTGAACATTTACAAAAATAATGTGCAATAAAAAGAAATTCATAGAAATTTAAATAGCACAAATGTGTGTAAATTGCCAAAATTATTTTATGTGTGTGAACTATCCCTTTATTTCAAAGAATAAAGTTTATTGTACTTTATTTAATAAAAAATATGATTTTTTTAGAATGAAAATAATCCTCAAAATAATAATCTAAATCTTCCAGTAGGAGGTAGAAATGTGGAATATGTGAGTAGACTCAGTCAAACAACTGAATCATTAAATAAAGAAGTAAACTGCTGTTTTCACTAAAAATAGGGAAACCTTTCTACATTGTTTGCTTAGGCTTGTATGTACAGTACTGTAAAAATACTCAAAATATTTCTGTTAATGTTTTCAAACAATTATATTTGATTTACCAAAGTCACACAAGTGCCAATTTCACATCTGTCACATCTATAACAGAGAGGTATCACACCCCTTACAAACCATTTTCCCTCATAAATGCAAAAATGTAAAATAAAATAAAATAAAATAAATAATTTTTGTTCTATAGTGAGCCGACTCTTTTGGATCAGTACTGTTTATTTTGGGTTGTGCAGTTTAACAGAATTTCTACAAAGTATGTTGTATACTGTAAACTGGCAGACTTTTTTGTCACATCCATAATGCATGTTTATATTCCTGATTCCCTGATAGTTTTCTGATCCCATAACTCTGTGATTAGTTGTTGAAAATATAAACAGATGTTTCAATATTATGTTAACATACACTTTCTCTAGGAATTCATGTTTTAAGTTTTACTGCAAATGTCACATTCATAACGCTGAAATTGCTCCTGAACTGTTTAAAACATAGACTTGTTCAGTAAGTAGACACACAAAAGATCGGTAACACTTTACAATAACAGTACATGAATAATGATGTATTAATGTGTAAACTAAACATTACTTTAATATGAATTAATGATGAGTTAATGTATGCACTAATTATGAACTAACTTGAACTACAACATGATTCACATGAGTTCATGTGTGAATAAAGGCTACCTTAATTACTTGTTAGTACATGTTGTTAATTAATGTGTTAATTAACATTTAAGTTTAAGCTAAATGTAACCAACATGAACTCATGAGCTGTTAATGTATGATTATGTCATGACTTTACTTGGAGGGGCACATCATCATTAACTCATCCTTACCTACTCATTAACTCCTGTTCATGCTGATGTTGACAGAACACTTTTCTATTGTTATTCAGTGCAAACTGACTAGTTGGACGTTCATAAGGAGTTTATGAGTAGTTAAGAATGGGTTAATGATGATGTGCCCCTTCAAGTAAAGTCACAACATAATTATATATTAACATATCATGAGTTCATGATGGTTAAATTAAGCATAAACTAATGTGGTAATTAATACATTCATTAACAAACAATCATGTACTAACAAGTAATTAAGGTAGCTGTAATTCACACATGAACTCATAATTAATTCATAATAAAGTAATGTTTAGTTTACATATTAATACATCATTATTCATGTACTGTTATTATAAAGTGTTACCAAAAGATCTTTTGTGGCTATTACAGTTTTACAGACGCTAGGACACATTTCTCAATACTTAGGTCACTTTAGCAAAACAATTCTCCTAACAGACTTTCAGCTTGGCAAAGCAGTTAATTTCACATTCAAAATGCACTACAACTACCAAAACACTTTATTCAGGTCTTAGACAAACTCATTCTTTCAGAACACTAGCAAAGGTTAACAGCCAACAAACACACTTTGCCACCCACAAAACAATGACCTAAAAAACACTAACTTGTGTTTTCTTGTGTAAATCAAGGACACATCTCTGTTTATAATTGCAATATATATTGTTTATAACTGCAATATATGTTACTGAAATGAATCCGACATGATGCAGAATTCGTCAATATTTTATGTCGTTTATTTATTTATTTGTTTTTGCACTAAGTAATTCCAGAATACAAGAATTTGTATACACACCATCCACTGATACAGATACAATAGTAATGCTAATCTGGCTGGTTAAACTGCATTTTTAGATTTGAAATATGTTTCAATAAAATATTGCTGTTGAATTTTGCTGTCTTATTCAGTTTTGCATTATGTTATTGTTTTGAACATACGTTTAACAGTTTTGAAAACAGTATGTAAGCACGTGCAAAATGTCCTGTACATACAAAGATTTTTGGCAGTTGTTGTGTCTGAATAAGAAAAGAATTCATGAAATTTGAGAGATGTAGTAATTGAATGCATTTTGTGCCAAAACAATCATAATTGATCCTCAGTTTAGCCCACATAGACTTCTGTTGTGCTCACTGTGTGACAGTTTTGCAAAAGGGGCCTTAAGTATTGAGAAATGAGTCCTAGCCTTAAATTTTCCTGCAAAATCAAACTTTACATTCAAAACAATGTACTTTCTTCTCAAAATGCTGTTTTGTTTTCAAATGACACACACAAACCATCACATGAATAGACATTTATAAGAAACAGTTGAACACTGATATGCTTAATGTAAAACACTATGACCACTTCTTCTCTATTTATCATAATGATACTGTGAGCCTTTTTTGTTTAGTGTTACACTTACTACAGACAGTACATAGGCCTACATAAGTGCATTGTAAAATTTTTCAGAATATTATTTTTATACAAAACACACAAATACACGATACCAAATATATTTTACTGTATTTTTTCCACACAAACAGTGTACACAGTGTTCATCCCAACCTACACAAAGTTGGACATAACGTGGTCTACATATACCATCAACAGAAGTATTTACAGAATAGTTACAGTAAAAAAAAAAAGTGTGGATTTCGGTCATACACTTTCCATCCCCAGGCAGAAAAAAAATTCCTCAATAGGATTGAGAAATGGAGAATATGAGATGAGCTCTGATTTCTAAATTGCAATTATGTGTGACCGGTGTTTCCCTGTGTGATGAGTTAGTATGCAAAGTAGGACAACTGACTTTACAATTGTGAATGACAGTGTGTTCCTTGTGAAAACAAGAGATTTTCTGCATGAAAATTGTGCCAAATGCAGATAATTGTGTGTAGTGTTTTGAAAAAAAGTGTGTTTTAAATCTGCAATTTGAGTGTAAAGCAGGAATTGTGCTTGTAGTTTAGCAGAATTGGTTCAGGGGGTTGCTGCATCAGTTACATGTTGTAGTCATTGTGTCTGAAGTACAAGTAATTGGGAAAAACTGTAATGCAATTCTCAGTACTTTTTCATTTTTATACCTAAATTTGACCATATTTACAACATGTGCATATCTCAAATCTGTGAGTGGTCATGAGCATTTAGATCTGAGTTCAGAGTTTTAATTTAAGAATTCTTATTGACCTAGATATTACTATTACTATATTACTACTACTCTTAGTTATCACTATATAGTACTACTGACCTAGTTTGTTTATAGTGATTGACATCCAGTGTTTTATAATCATTGCAATACATTTTAAAAATCCAGTTTTCAGTACACATCAGTTTCCTCTCTAATGAAATAAAACATTCTCACTGAATTTCTCCAGATGTAGACGCCCAAAGCCATCTTCCTGGTACATGATTGTTCATGAGGCAAATATCAGTAAAGCAACACGAATGCTCTTGTGCACAGGAAGTCAGACAGGAAGTGGAGAGCAGCACTTTGGGAAGCCCTGCTGCTGCTGAGCCTCTACAGCACCTGCAGTCCAGATACTAGATCTCTGCTCACCTGCACTCAACTGAACAATGATGCAACACCAGGTGGGTCCTCATTCACTTACACTCTGTGCTTTGACAAATAAAAAGCTTTTGGTTACCTTTGGGTTAAGCTAAATTTCAAGTTTAGTGTCATAAAAGTATTTTTAAACAAAAAAAATGCCAATTTGCTTGTAAATAACTTGCATGTTTTAATTATTTTTCATTTATGACAATGTGAACTCTTTTATGTCTCTTGCAGTTACAGATTTCAGACATGAAATGTGTGAAAAAGGCTAAAAATAAAATGTAGATTTCAGTATAAAATGAATAACAAGCTGTTTGTGCCTTCAGGCTGAGAATAATGAATAATGCTGCCCCGAAGATCAGCAAGTTTCTTCCACTCGATGAATGTCTTCCTTCTGGTAAAGATCCTGCTGTTTCCGTCATGCAGCATGTTTTAGTATGAAGTGAGATCCAGAAGTAGATTCAGTGGTTTTGTCATTGCAGATTGTGGAGGAAGTTCCATATGAGAAGCTTGAGTTTGATCCAGAATGACTGGCCATCTTGAAATTGACAGACAACCTTCAGAATTCATCCCACAGTTTCTGGAACCCTCCGCTGGACAACAGACTACACAGCAGATACAAAACACATTACAATGATCACAGTTGCTCATTTTCTGATAGCTTTCTGATAACATATTCATTTCTGTTTCTAAGTATTTTAGCATCCTGTTCCTCTGCTTCTTTCAGGTGGGATTTCAGTCCATCAGACACACATCTACATCCTGCTGGGCAAAGCAGACAGACTTACAGGGAGAAGTGTTTTCAGCTTTCTTTGATGACTAGAAATTTCAGAAGCACTGCGTTTATCAGAATTAAAAATGTAAGACATTATAAATTAATTTATTGTTACTTTTGTTCTATTTAAAGTATCCTTGTTAAACAAAACTATTCAGTTTAAAATGTTCTTTTACAAATGGAAAAGAAGGGGGGAAATAGACTTGCTCCAAGCTATTCAATATTGTAATAAAATGCTACAAAACCTTTTTGTTTCAGATAAATGCTGGTATTTGGATATTTTTAATCATCAAATAAATTAATAAATATTGATACTAAAAATAATTGGACTGTTTTTGCTGTGCTTTGGAGCAAATTGGACTTTTTTTCCCTATAAAATTAATTAGTAGTGTTAAAATCAAAGACATTTGAATAATTTTAGATATTGTAAATTTTTATGGTAATTAGTCGTTTTTTGTTTTATTTTGTAAATTACTGATGACTAATTTTTAAAAAAAATAGAAATGTTTTTTATGTCTCATTTTGCCATAAGGTGTCATGTTGGAACATCCAGTGGTCAGTAAGGGAATTGTACTCAAAGCACCAAATTTTAACAACTCCAATAAATGAAACACAAATTTGTGCAATTCTGTCAAGCAGACATGGTTAAGTATTGTAAAGATGTGTTCTCCTATGGTGGGTCACATTTGTTGCCAGCTATTAATGACATTAAGGGCTTTATGTCAAGTTATTTTCAGGAGGACACTAAGACTATTCTAAAACATCTTCAAGTTTCATTTCTATTGACCTCATTCTCACGTATGAGCGGGCGCCGCCATTGAAATCTTGGTTGCAGACCTGTGGTCTCATTCATTTAAATAGATTTTTAGAGGTTAAAAACAGCTCGCATGAGTTTCCTCTGGGTACTCTGGTTTCCCCCCACAAGTGCAAAAAAAAACATGCGGTACAGGTGTAGGCCAAATTGTCCATAGTGTATATGTGTGAATGAGTGTGTATGGATGTTTCCCAGGGATGGGTTTTCTGTCATTTACTATTCATAGTTATTTCTCCTATAAGCAACTGAATCTGAAGTTCTAAAACAACTGCAAAAATGAGCACATTGCAGAATAAGGTCAATAGTGTTGTCTCTTGAGAACACATGTTAAAATACTAATTTTTGTGAGATACTGAATAAAGGAATTCTTGAAGATTCTAAGTATCCTTGCACTTGCCCGGTTGTTTCTGACTGATGTCAAAATGGTATAATTCTGAACTCAGTGAGAAGGGGGACGATGAGGAAGACAACATAAAAACACAATAAAAAATGCTGCAGGCTCTGCAAACACTGAAGAGGAACCAGAATGAAGGAGAACCAGCGCTCTTGACAGAACCCAGCACAGCAATCCCTCTGGTTCAAGCTGAACATTCATTACACGCAAAAGAACAGTCAACATCACACACCATCACTCCTCTAAACTCATTCAAATGATTGAAAGCTTTGAACATTCAGGTTAACAAAAACCCAGCCCATCCCTGGCTGTGGCATAACCTACAGCGGTGAACAATGTACGTGATTTGTATAAAAAAGGACAGACTGTTTTAAGGCAGTGTTTTGGAAGTAATTGCCAATGTTTTATATAATTATACATTAGTTTAATTCCCTAAAACGTAAATAATTATATAAACATGATAAGTATTGTATTATTATTAATACCGAGCCCTTTGTATGGTAGAGGTGGTAAGAGAGATCCCGGGGGGACGAGTCGTTCTCCATCGTCTTCATATGAAAAGGCACTTTTTGAGATAACATAAGTTTGCAGTATATTTATTTTTGTTTTTCTTCAGCTATTTTCAAAGAACTGCTAGCATTTTCTGTTGTTGTTTTTTATTATTGTGATTTTGTTTGATCCATAACTGTCACAATTTCGCTAAAAATATCAAATTTACACCTCGCGTGGTGAATGTGCATCTTTGACGCGTGACTGACCTCCAGTTCCCATCTCCGACTGGAACGCTGTCAAAATGCCAATGTGCGTAACATCCTGTGCCTTCACATCCTGTATAAAATTCCTTCTGGAATTTGAAGACAAAGTAGACTGTATGCATAACCTTCGCTGCTTAAGTAGACCTTAATGATTTCCCAAAAGTCTTGAGAATTACATTTACTTTGTTATTTTGACTAAAACTTACACGAGTTTATTCTAAATCATCGTGCTGTGGAAGCCTGTCTGATACCGTTTCTTGAAGAGGTATGCATCTTGTTCAAAAAATGCTGCTTGGCTTTCTGCAGTCCATTGCATAACTTTTATATTTGTTATATGATATACTTAAAATAGATTGGAGCTTTCTAAACAGTTTTATTAATTACTCTTAGTACAGTAGGTACTTTGATATTGTAGAGTGGGATGTCCCACTTGTCAGAAGATTTTATAGAGGACCATACTTTGGCATTTGCACTGTTACTATATATATTACAAAAAAGCTAAGCTTTGTGTTAAAATGATTTGTTCTGTCATGATGATTAATATCTAACTGGATTTACTAGAGAACATCAGTATGAATATAAAATTGCTAAATGTACTGGACTATTAAAACATGTATTTTCATCAGGAATCTTAAACATTAGCTTAATTTGATGCCTAAGTTTTATTTGGGTTCAATTTTAAAATGATTTGAAACTATAATTTTAGCTCAACTATTGAGTATGTGCATATTTGGCCAACATTTCAGTTGAAAACTATTATTGACGAAAGTGAAATGTGCATAAGTGCCATACTATATTAATTTAGTTACTATTAGTTGTCACGGTACTTTCCAATCAAAAAAACATATATTTATTGACAAATCAGTTACACCAAGACACAGGAATACAACACAGGCAGGACAATGGTGGTGCCAATACAATGACAAGAAACTAACAAAATCCAGGGGTATAAATACACAAGACATGATTAAACTAATTACAAACAGGTATGAGACACAGGTGGAACTAATAAACACTAACAAACGGCAGGAAAACAAAACATAGGAATCACATGACATAACAAAAGCACATGGAACGCATGGGAAACACATAACCCTGACAAGTTTGCATAATCCACATTATGTTTCACAATAATATGAAAAGGTTTGTAATAAATATACATTCCTTGTGTTGAATTTATCATGTGGGACGTTGATGCAGGGCAACATCTTGTAGAGAGAGCAAGGCAAAACTATCTTCTGAACAGTTTTAAGATGTATTCACAATAAATATAGCAAAGACCTCTCAAAGTAAAAGTTTAGAATCTGCTATTAATATTAACAGTCATAAACATGGCATATTGTATCAAAGTATAAGTATAAGCACAATCATAAGTTTCAATATCCTTTAATAATAATACCAGTTTTCACAAGTTCTGGAGTGAAACACTATCCTGAAGTCTATCATGCTGGCTAATTGTCTAGAATTCAGACAGTAATCTGTGTGTTGTGTTTTACAAGGATTGTGAATTTTGCAAGTTATCACAAAATGTAATTACTACATTGCATTTTACATTACAAACTGTAATAATTATATTTTCTATACATTATATTTACTAAAATATCTATATTTAGATTTTATATACATTTATTCACCAAAAATATTTTATCAATTTGCTGAATATGTCTTTTTGTATCAACATGCATGTTTGGAAATATACAGGGGTCGGACAATAAAACTGAAACACTGGCCAATTTAATGTTGAGGGATTCAAGGCAAAATTTGACAAGGCTGGTGGCCAGTCTTCATTGATCACATATTCCACCAGTAAGAGTCAGTGGCGGTTCTAGGGGGGGCCAGGGCCCCATGTCAATAAGCTTGCACCCCCCCTCTCTCTGGCCCCCCTAAATTTCAGTAATATCAGGCCTATTTTTGTGTCAAAACACCACAGAGAAGCGAGATCAGCCATCGGGGGCCGACTGCGGAGATATGACTGAGGCCAGTGTTGCCAGATGTGCTGCGTGCATCAGTTCCCCACATTCGTCAAAAGTTAACCCCCAAATTGACACAGGTAATAAAAAGATTCAGTCGTGTTCATGTTGTGAAAAACTATCAAAATGTCCACTGTTGATTATGTTAGACTGCTGTTTTCAATAGCGATTTTAACACTTTTAATATAGGAAGTCCTCGGCTAAGCAGAGGCTATATTTAATCAGAAATTGATTGTACATAGTTTTACGTTAAGAAATGCAGTCTTGAATTTACAAACAGTTGGCAAATACCGGAGAAAAGATGTAACACAATGATTAAATTTAGTTTTCAGTCACGCTCATGTCAAGGTATAATATTCAACTCGTTTAGTTTTGCCTTCATTCATTTTTGTTTTGATTCAGATTAAAGTGTAATTTAAAGACTTGTTAACTCGGAAAGTTAGGATAATTAGTCAAGTTATTGTATAACTGGTTTGTTGTGTAGACAGTCAAAAAAATATACAGTAAATATTTCTTAAGGAGGCTAATAATACTGACCTTAAAATTGTTTTCAAAAAATTAAAAACTGCTTTTATTCAAGAAATAAACTAAAGAAATAAGACTTATTATGACTCCAGAAATTGTTTTGCTTGTTTTATAGGGAATACTGTCAAAATCTCCTTGGTTTGTTAAAGATCACTTGGAAAACATTATTTTAAGTTAACGGGAGGGCAAAAAAGTTAAAAAAGATTTCAACTGCATCTGTTAACCTCTTAAGGCCCACTGTGTTTTTTTACATGCATTTTTTTATTTCTCTTTGCTATTTGGGCTTATTGGAACCTAATTAGAATAAAAATCTAAGTATCATCTTTTGATTTGTAAAGAAAAATTATGTCCAAATATGTGGACTCGTGGTCCAAATTTACATAAAACACTTTTTCCCGAATTTTCTTTTATGCATATTTAAAAATTAAAAAAAAATATATATTCTATCAGAGAGTTAAAACAACATTTTTTCCCATTTTGGGCAGTTAAAAATAGGGTTTGGGACATTTCATATGCTGCAAAATAGTTGCAGGATGACACTGTATGTCTTTAACAAAATATAAAACATTCAAAGTATTTTAAATATCCACTTAAGAGCTAAAAATGTGCTGTCCATGTATGTGGACACTCAGGCCCTAGGAGGTTATAGTTTACAGGTGCAAAAATGTGCCTTGATGTACTTGAATGTTAAAAATGTCTTATCCTGCTACAATACAAAGTTACTTGTCAAAAAAAATGAACATGGAAGATTATCTTGAGTTTAAGTTATTTAATTAGCTTGTTTATGAAGACTGCAGAGTGATACATGAAAACAATGACTTTGAATAATTGTTTAAGTATTTTGTGATGTAAGTTAAAGTGTGCCCCCTAAAAGTACAAGTGGCCCCTGCCCGGCCCCCCCAGTTACTCTGGTCTAGAACCGCCACTGGTAAGAGCAGAGGTTGAACGTGTGGTTTTTACTATTACTAAAACATTGATTCATATAAAACTTCTCTTTCTTACTATAAACACCATATATTAAGAAACATATGCCGTTCTAAGAAAGGGTGATACAAAAACAAATATTACAAAAAATCTAAAATCTAAAATATGGCTCTAAAATCTAATGCTCTAAAGAGAACTGGGTGTCATCTGTAATGAAGTGGGCCTTGAAGCAGGGGAAAGAAGATAAAACCTGCTGTCTGGTTAGCCTGTGTTGCCCTCTGGAGCAACCGATGATCCTGTATGACTGCCGGACCTGTTCTTTGCAAAGGATAAAATCTTTTTGGAAGTCTATTTATTTGAAATTGCCATGACAAAGGTTTAAAGAGCTATGAAACCTCTTCTTTCGGTTCAAGTCTACCTCAGAATTTTTTCAAAAAATGCTCCTAGGTGGGCATGGAGCACTTTGAGCAGAGGGAGGAGTGGGCATGGCTGGCAGAGCAGGGGAAAAAGAAGGGAGCGAACAACTGTCTTCAGTTGGCTCACAAAATGGGACACAAACTGGGAGGAGACCCATGATTTTATAGTTTACAAAGTTAAAATGCAAAGAAATAAACAGTAAGTAATTTAATGTCCTGCTACATTTGTTAATCATACTTTCATGTACACATAACCACAATTTGTTATATCATCATAAAGAATATTGTGTTTATATAAACACTATAAATGAGGAGGAATCTCTACTCTTCAATCACCGGGTCTGAATGCAGACACAGTGGAGCAGTACAGAAGGTCTCTTGCCCTGTTTATTTCAACCATTAGCCCTGCCGGTAATCTGGAGGATTTTAACATAGGTGAACAACGCTGCACAGATATAGGCGATGTGTCTGAATGGTAACAAACTCAACTGATAAAAGACCAATCCAATTCCAAATGTCGTGCAGCTCTCCCAACAAAAATGCTTGCTGCAAACCAACAGATTTGCTGTATCGGCCCTGACCGAATCGCAGGGAAAAACATGCAACAAACCCTGTGGATCATGGAAACAAACACATACGACCCATGGCGTGCGCAGAAACGCTCTCACCCAGTCATTGGGTCTCACAGTGTGGCAGGTCTGCCTTGCCTTCGGAAAGCACATGCTTTCATGAATAATTAAGAAGCAGGCTCTTCTCATAAGATAAGAAAATTCAAAATCACAGATTTTGATCCCGCCCCCAAAATTATTTTAAACCCGAAAGACGATATTAGCTGACAAAAGCTCAAAATTATCCAGTTATTATTATAAATTATTATATATTATTATATAATTATCCAAAGTACTCAAGGGTGTCTTGAACATTTAATCACATTGATAGCCCAGTTTTGCTTAAAATGTTGCAATGCACACAACACAATTATGGGTGACAAATCAGAGTTCAAAATTGACAAATTGTTGGAGCATCTGTGATCAAGACAGCAAGTCTTTGTGATGTATCAAGAGCCACGATATCCATGGTAATGTCAGCATACCACCAAGAAGGAGGAACCACATCCAACAGGAGTAACTCTGGCTGCTGCAAGAGGAAGCTGTTTGAAAGGGATTGTCAGCTGCTAACCTGGATTGTATCCTACACCTTGTGAGCCAGTTCTTCGTGCCCCGGAACTCAATTGCCCTTTCCTATTACTGACAAATGCTTCTGACACGGGATTGGGGGGCCGTGCTCTCCCAGATACAGTGAGAAGAGGAGCACCCGGCCATTTACATCAGCTAAATGCTGACCCAGGCCGGGAGAAAATATTCTGCGATGGAGAATTAAGCTCTCGCCATCAAGTGGGCAGTCCTGGACCTACACTGATCATGCCCCCCTACAATGGATGGCCCAGGTCACAAGGTGATGCCTTGCACTCCAGGACTTTTGCTTCGATGTGCTCCACCGTGCCAGTACTGCCAACAACAACACTGATGGCTTCTCTCAGATCTGGGCAGCATACCAATCAAGCCACACCATAAAAGAGTGGCTCAGAGACCCAAGAAGTGAGCCACGACTCATAACACTGATGCTTACTTGTTTCTCCGTTTTCCTCAGATGATACGCCATGACTGCTTGGGACTAGACATGACCTGGAGAGGAAAGAAAAGGAGGACACCCAATGCACCCAAGCACTTATCACTTCACCTACCTGTTTAATCACTTTATTATAAAAAAAAAAATAACCCTCTGGGGCTTCACAGTTCTGCCTTGTCTGGTGCTATATAATTTAAAAGATTAACAAATAAATAAAAAAGGCAAAGAGGTATTTTTTCATATGGAAGTTAGCTGTAGACGTTCTTGTTAAAGGTACAGTCTTTGCTGTACCTTCAATTATTTTTTAATATCTTTCAGTGACATTACTGAAATTATTGAAATGAAGTAATATACTTGATCAACAGTAGTCCCGAAATTATTTTTTTATACAGTACAAAAATTGTAACTTTGAGTTGCAAAAAAAGGCATGGTAATAAACTTAATTAAATTGTAGTCCTAAAATTCTCCATTTCCTTATTCAGTTACAAAAAAATATGACATTTGTTTTCTGTTTGTTTTTCATAGGTTTATAATGGATCTGAGAGAGTACTTAAACAGGATTGGGTTTACTGGCCAGTTCAACAAACCTGACGTGGACAGTTTGTTCACCATTCACAAGCTGCATGTTATGAGCGTCCCATTTGAGAACTTCAGTGTTCACAATGGGGAGAAGAACTCAATGGACCTGCATGTTATCTATGACAAAATAGTCAAGAGCAACCGAGGAGGCTGGTGTTGTGAAAATAACCTCTTGTTCTCATGGGCCCTGAAGGAGATGGGATATAAATCTACCATACTGAGCGGCAGGGTGTTCAACTCTCTGGAAATGGACTTTCTTCCTAATGACTCTCATCTTATCAATCTGGTGGAGATTGATGGAAAGCAGTACATCGCTGATGTGAGTTTTGGAGTGTCATGTCAGATCTGGTATCCCTTAGAGTTGATCTCAGGTAAAGACCAGCCACAGCCTCCAGGAGTGTTTCGCCTCATTAACAATGGTGAGAAGTGGATTCTGGAGAAGACCGGAAGGAAGCAATTGATCATAGATAATGGCTTTGCTGATTCTGGCCTTGTTGACAAACGGCTTATAAAAACAATATATTGCTTCACATTAACACCACGTGTGGTAGAGTATTTCCTGAAGATGTCTGTTATGTTGCAGACTAATCCTAGCTCTCTGTTCATGCTCAAGACCATTTGCTCCCTTCAGACGGCCACAGGATTTAGAGCTCTAATTGGTTGGACATACAGTGAAGTCACTTTCAAAGAGGACTTAGATTCAGTGGAAATGAAGAAAATTCCAGATGATGAGATTGAGGCTGTGCTGAAAGAAAAGTTTAACATGGTGTTGGTTAATAAATTCAAACCTAAAAATAACAAAGCTTTTTACTCAATTTAGGAATCTGCTACTCTCTACTCCCCACTTATCATTGTCTAGCCTGTGCACTGTGTTTTAAGTCAATTCGTCTTTATTATTATAGTGATTTTTTCAATGCAGATTGTGTCAAAGACGCTTAACATTGATAAACAAAAAAAAATGATAAAAAAACATAACAATATTTTAGTTAGAGGTTCATTTTCAGTATATCAGGCAGGCAGCAGTGTATTGGTAGATTAAATAGTATGATAATATTGCTAGTGTAGCTAGATTAAAACTGTTGTAAAAATCAGTTTCATCATAGCATTTATTTATTGCTATACTCTCTGATGATTTGAAGTGCTTCTTTTATCCTCACTTGTAAGTCACTTTGGATAAAAGTGCTAAATGAGTAAATGTAAAAAGAGGGAGAGCTGCAGTCAAAAACATGTCAGTGACCTTGAGGACGATGGTCTAAATAATTCTCGAGTGAGAATTAATATTAGACGAAAGTGATCTATACAGAGACATTTCTGTCACTGAGGTCTTTGCAGGATTCAGTCTTGCATTCTTGACAAACTGATGTCCTCTCTGGACTTGCGGAGCTGTGTTGAGTTTGTCTTTAGTGCACAACAACCTTCTGCCCTGGATACAGGCCAGATCCAAGATTATGTGTTTCCAGTTCTGTTAGCTATGATTATTACAGCCGAACATTCCTTTGAAGATTTGGATTTTAACCCCTGAACTGTTGCCATCCTAAAAATCAAAACCTGAACTTTTTTTTAAACTGCATAATATTATGCATATATCACATAATTTTCACCTGTAACTTCTGTATGTGGGGTGATAGTCAAAAGGTTAAAGTTTGCATTTGACTTTTACATGTATGCAAGTGCAGGGAGATTTGTTTTATTGTACTATTTAACTTCATCATTATACTTAAATTAAAGGGGGGCTATTATACCCCTTTTTATAAGATAAGTCTAATGCTGTGTTCACACCAGACACGGAACGCGTGGATAAATTGCGCTATTCGCACGTAAATAGATGCGTGAACATTTGAGTGTACTCGCTTCATGCGTTTACTGGCGACCCCAGAAAAATAAAGGGACTAAGCTGAAAATAAAATAAATGAATGAATGAAATTGGGTATGACCCAGCATGAACTGGTTATGTGTTTGTTGCTTTAAATGCAAATGAGCTGATGAGGAGCCCAAAGTTTCTAGCCTCAATGCTTCAGGATACCAGTGTACAAAGTGTTGGTATTGATCCCTCTATAACCATTTCACAACTCCAGCATCTCTTGTTTGTGAAGGATTCCACGGTAAAAAATATTAGCACAGACGTTGTTTTTTTTTTTATTGTTTTTTTGTGTTGGGGTGCATTTCCTTTAAATATGAAATTTAACCCTCACCCTTTAAGTCCTCAGTGGTTTAGATGTAAGGAGTCAATGGAGATGCTTATTCAATTCAATTTAATTTAATAAATTCAAGTTATTTGTATAGTGATTTTCACAATAATTATTGTTTCAAAGCAGCTTTACAAAAGGTGCACATTATTGCATTACAATCAAATTTGGAAAAGTTAAGGTTATTAATTAACAAATTAACTAGTAACTAATAACTTTTAACAGTTACAGTTAGTATATATAAACATAGTTAACCCACAGTTATATAGCATATAAGTGTAATTGTGTATTTAGTGTATGTGTTGTCCTCAAAGTCCTCGATGGTTGGCATCATCTCTTCACAGGCCTTTGATCCCATCAGTGGCACTGCACAATCTCTAGAGGCCTCGGGATTGTCATCCCCAATTGTAAATAGAGAACAAAGAAAATAATTAGTGTATCTGCTGTTCATAATATATTTGAACAAGAGATTTTAATTGTCAATAGGAAAATGAAGTGCTATAAATGAAAATAGGAGTTATATAAACGAACAAAAACAAACATATAAAAGTATTTCTAACAAAGTCCCTGGTGTATTGAGACAGGAAGAGTGTGTATTGTGACATGGGAGATATAATTTTCAAAAGTAAAGTTGCTGTCTGATATAACACTGAGATATTTTACAGTAGAGCTAATGCTAACATTGTATCCCTCTAATTGCAGGTCGAGTTGTGAGATGTGCTGTGTACAGTATTTAGGCCCAATAAGTAATACTTCTGTTTTGTCTAAATTTAAGAGAAGAAAGCTGTTGGTTAGCCAGTCTTTTACATCTTTAATGAACTCATTTAGCTTAGAGAGTTCAGACGTCTCATCAGGTTTTGTTGAAATATATAATTGAGTATCATCTGCATAGCAGTAAAAGCTGATCCCGTGTCTTCTGATAATTTCTTCCAGGAGTAGCATTGTAAACAGCAAAGTGTCAAAAACTGATCCTTGAGGCACCCCATGATTAACTGGCCTGACTTCTGAAAGCTGTCCATTTATATTTACAAACTGGTAACAGTCAATTATGTACTATGGCTTAAACCATTGTAGAACCTGTTTCTGGATGCCTGTACAATTTAAGCAATCTATGAAGATATCATGATTGATAGTGTTGAATACAGCACTGAGATCAAGTAAAACTAGTAACGAGATGCGGTGTCGGTCAGCAGCTAAGAGTAAATCGTTGGTTATGTTCACTAAAGCAGTTTCAATACTGTGATGAGACCTGAGAAAAACATTGTTCATCTGTAGAAAGGAGCTTAATTGGTCGTAAACAACTTTTTCTAGTATTTTAGACATAAATGGAAGATCATGTTGGTTGGTGGTCATCATGACTATGCTAATGGTGAGAGATCATCACTAATGGGTAAGACTTTGTCCTCCCCTATAATGTGTACAGGGATATCTGAAACAATGTGTTCTTAAGAGTTTTTTTATTTATTTATTATGATTATAAAAAACACGTGGTGGATTTTTATCGTTACAGGGTGGCTGTTTTCACACTATGCAGCCACAGAAATCTTAACCTCCCTTAGATTTAAAGAGATGAGTTTTACCATCTTTTAATCCATTTAGCCAATCTCCAGGTTTGGCGGGAGCACTTTTAGCTTACCTTAGCATAGATCAATTGCAATGGTATCAAACAGAGCCTGAACTGTGTTTGTATGTGCATTTAGAAAGATGCAACTAACATTATGCAATAAACTGATTTTGTTTATTATAACTTGACTTCTGCTTTGTGTTATTAATGAATATATATAGTATAGGAGTGAATTCTATTTACTTATAATGTTTGTAGGCAAACATACCCAGCAAACATGCTTGTGCAGGGCCAGTGCTGGCTTTTTGCAGCCACGGCCAGCCTACATCTAATCTAAACAGGCTCAGTGTGTGCAAGCCCAGGTATAGCCAACTGATGTGAGTAGCCAACACTAGCAAACAGCCCAAATTAATACCATGACGGACTAGTGTTGGCCAGTTTGTTCGGGTTCAGAGCAGGCGTTTTGGTCAATGGCTAAACATTGGCCTATTAGTGTTGACCCTGCATGGGTTCCCCTTACCTAGCCCCCAGGATATCCTTATTAGGCCCACACTGGCCCTGCATTAGCAGATTGAAGATTGAAAATTGAACATTTGAAATGGTCCCTCCCTTGAGTTTTGTGCATGAAATACTTACATATATGTGATACTACCAAGAGACATGTTTTACCATGCTGTCTGTCAATTTCTTTCCACTTAACATTTTAGTGTGTGTATGTAGTGTGGTGGAAGACATTTAATCTAACAGGAAGCAGGTAACAAAATACAGAGAGCAGCATGACCAACACAAGAAGGCTACTAACAGCTTACAGTATAACATTTTCTGGATTGTTGAGTTAACTTTTGTTTGGACTTTGTGGACAAAATTTCTTGCTAGGTTGTGTGATGGAAATTTTTAATGAACATCTTGATGAACAACATGTTTTGTAGAATGCAGAGAAGCAGTTTGGTATTGGCCAAGGCCAAAGCTGGATACATCAAAGCACTTCTAGTCCGGAGTTAGAAAACCACAACAAGAACTTTTCTTTCCCACCAGAAATGTATCTTTCCTGGAGTCTGGCACAAAGGGTGAGTGTACGGGCACTGAGGGGTATAAAACTGTCTGTTGAGAAGACTTAGACACAGTCTCTTGCACATTCACTCTGTGTGTGTAACAGGTGTCATCCTGCAGGATTATTTTAATAAACTACTGTTTTGCTTTGCTCTAACCCTTGTCTGACTAAAGTCATTTTAGCAGATTTCCACAACACTTGTGTGTCATCACTGTTGAAAAGTTTATACACTAATAGACTGATTTGACTGACTAGAATGTGATTTTTATTGTACACCTTGTTTTTTTAGAATGTTTTAGGGTACGATGCATTAAAAGTATGCTTTCTTGTTTTATTGTGTTGTTTTAAAGCCCAGTGAATGCTTGTAAGTACACCTTTCCTATTACAGTTATTTTTTTGTCATTCTTTTAACCCTAAAATTCTCACAACAAAAATCTGACCTTTGCTACCTGCTGTTTTGCCTAACTGCATGTGGTGCCATGGCCCAGTGGTGCATGCAGATCCTGGCAGAGCAGCATCTAAAAACACTTAATCATAATGATTATTTTACAAAGAATAATTATTCTGAATGTTGAATTTCGATCAGTGGGAAAGAATAACACAAGTAAATATCAGAGCATATATATATATATATATATATATATATATATATATATATATATATATATATATATATATATATATATATATATATATATATATATATATATATATATATATATATGCATAAGTAATTTACAAATACAGCAAAAACAGGCAACAAATAAAAATTCCAAAGGTAATTGAAATAAAAAATATATATATAAAAAAAACGCATGGAAGACATTCACAAGACGCCAAAAACAGATTTATAATAGCTTAAAATAGACTGAGCTTTTACATTTTTTACAGTTTTGAGAGACTTCACTAACAGAATAAGTTCGTTAACAAACCTATCAGAGCATATACAGCTTTCTATGTACAGCTTTAAGATGACGCATTCCACTCTAGTAGCCAATGAGAAGAGAGCGTCTGCCATTGGCTGGTTCACGCTGACGGCAGTGTCGCGTGTCCGCAGGCCTGAGCTGAGCGAACAGCACCGGGGAAGAGCAATGAATTCATTAGAACAAGCTGAAGGTATTTTTCAATAGATCCATTATCACCTCAATGCACTCCTCTGCTGCTGTCATTTTTAGATATCAGCGTAGCGTCCACCCCTTTGTTATGGCAAATAAGACGTGTTGTGTTTATATCGGACTGCTAGCATGTCGGCTAGGACACATCAAGACGCTTTAACTGTTAAAAGAGTTCTCGATTTTATTGACATGCACTGTAGAAACAAAAATACACTACAAAACAGTACACCAACCCGAATATTGACTTTTAGCATAGTGTTGTCAAGTTGTATTAGCCTCTGACTTATGCTCCATGCAAAAAAGTGCTTTACGTTACAGTATAGTAGTCATAAATGCATTTGTTTCTTGATAAGCCTCGTTCAGCTGATATACATGTGCCTTTAAAATACATAAATACAATATAAGTTAGTTTCATAACTGCATTTGCCATTTATATTTGTAATACCTATTCATTAAGCATATTTTAGTACCATATCAGTGTGGCATCAACATAATGTGGCACGATGGAGTTTTAATTAAACCTGGAAAATGGATTGTGATTTCCTTGCTGTCAGTACTGTGCTTGTACAGTTGTTTTCTTCATCCACAGACCTGAAGGCTTTTGAGAGGAGATTGACAGAGTATGTGTCTTGTTTACAGCCAGCTACTGGTCGTTGGCGCAGTGAGTGGGCACACACACCGTGAACACACACACACACACACCTGGGGAGAAGTTGGGGGATGAGTGCCTTGCCCAATATAAAATACATAGTGCCAGTTTGGCAATTCGCATATTCATTCATACAAAATTTACTTGGATAAAAATGATAAAACAGAAATTTCAGAATATCTAATTTGCAATGCACACAAGCAGAAAGATAAAAAAGGACATTATTATTATTTATATATAAATGAATTAGTAATATTATTAATTATTCCACCAATCTCAAAGATAATAAAAAAAACCTGACCACAATTTCACATCAGGGTATAATCTAATACTGTTTTTTGCTATAGCAGTCATCCTATCCATAACCGTATGTTCTAAAATTGAGTTAAACCATTAATCAACGTTTATTGAATGTTTAGTTGTCCAATGTTGTATTGTAGCGTTTTAGCTAGCATTGGAGTGATAAAAATCAGTTTTACACAATGTGGGTGCAACCTTTCTGAAAATAAACTAAACACAGGACAAATTGGTATTTTTTGTGTCAAGTACATACTACATTTTCTGTAACTCTTAAACAAATTGTCTTACACTTATAACACTTGTATATCCACAAATACTGAAAATGAGCTGTGGCTTACACTCTCTTGTTGTCATTCATTATTGCTGTCTTCTATTTGCAGTGATTTTGATTGTGGTATCTGTGTGCACGGCTACAGGAGCCTGGAACTGGCTGATTGATCCAGACACCCAGAAAGTATGTGAAATGAAGAGATGTCAGATGTTATGTTCTGCTTGTATGCCCTGATAATTGTTGGTCCCTAATGTCCTTTCTTTCTGCAGGTTTCTTTTTTCTCGTCTTTATGGAATCATCCGTTTTTTACTATTAGTTGTGTGACTCTCATCGGCCTCTTTTTTGCTGGAATACACAAGCGAGTTGTTGCACCATCTATGTATCCTTCTCAGTGCAGCAGTTTGCATTACTCCGTCAATCTATTTTCAAAGCTGCAGATTGTAAGTAACTTCCAGATTCTCCTTAACCACTTGCAGTATTGCTGCACGCTGCCGGACAGTACTAGCAGAATATAACATGTCCTGTGACGATGTGAGTATTTTTGCTATCATTTGAATATTTGCTTTTTGTGTATATCTAGGTTACACTTATTTAAAAAAAAATTCAAAGCAATATTTCACGTGCAAATTGTTTTTCTCTTCTCCATACTAGACCGGGAAGCTTATTTTGAAACCACGACCTCATATCCAATAGCAGAGAAGAGACAAAAAAGGATAGTATCATATCAACTTATTAATCATCAAGATTGCACATAGGCCTAAATGCCAGGAGATCCAAAGTGTCTGGAGGTCTGCCTCCAAATGTGACTCTAACTGCCCTCTGCAATTTATGAAGAAGCAACGGAAACTCAAAAGGAAACCCCATTTTGAACAGAACGTTGCTGTGTTTTTTTTTTAGAAAACATTTTTCTTATGCTGTTGGAAGATTTCAATTTTACTTGATTGTGGATTTTGATGTCTTCATTTGTAATTCCGTGGTCCTGTTTTAGATGCATACGGTGTATGTATTTTTAAGTAAATTGCTGAACACCATAATAAATACTAAATGTAGATATTTGTTCAACTTAATCTGGTTTTTACGTATAGGAAACATATATTTATGCCTATGACATGATGCGCTGCTTTTTTTTTTTTAAGTACTTTTATGCAACCAAAGGCTGCACTAGTTGTTTAAGATAAAAGGGAAACAGGCAAATGCATCTTAAGTGAGTGTCAATGTTGACTCAGATTTTATTTACTGTCACTTAAGAAGTAAAAATCTACAAGAATGTCTTTAAGTGTACTGTGTTGGCAATAATAAAAGTTGATTGTTTTATGGAGTTTGTTGTGCTGTATTATTATTATCACTGAACTTTAGAATGAAATAACATGAAAGACAAATGTAACTGCAGTTTAAACTGCCAAATATAGGTTATATTTGATCGTCACTGTCAAAACAATAAATACATTTAAATTTAAGGATATTTTATATCATTAAATGCATGACATTATTGGTAAGTGCCAAAACATATTAGTGAATCAACGTTTTGAGTTTTTTTTTCTCTTTTCTCAAAATTGGCACTCTATTAAAGGGATAGTTTGCCCCAAAATGAAAATGTACTTATATTTGCTCACCCTCAAGTGGTTCTAAACCTTAATGTTGTGTATTATGTTGAATCCTAAAGATATTTTATAGAAAGTTAACCTGTAACCATTGACTTTTTTATGAACAAATACTATGGAATGTTAATGTTTACAGGTCTCCAGCTTTTTCTAAATATGCTTTTGTGTTCAACAGAAGAAAGTAAGTCAAACAGGTTTGGAACAAGTAAAATGTGAGTAAACAACAGAATTGTAGTATTGGTTGAACTGTATATTTAGATTATAAAATATCTGCAATTATGGCTTTCCAATTAAATTTGATTACATGTTTTACTTTATTAAAGTCAGATATAAAACAGTTAACCTACAAATTAAATACAATTTTAGATTAATCAACGTTTAACGTATTCTTGCTGGGATCGCAATGAATCGTTCATGTCCGCGAGAATCGCTTTGACCAATTTTGTCCGATTTATGAGGTCCAGCTTCCTGCGCCTAGACTGCAGCTCTGCACAAGACGTTTGGCCATAGGGGAAATGGTCGTGCCCAACTGAGCCTGGTTTCTCTCGAGGTTTTTTAAAATCTTCACTTTCGCCAATTGGTGAAGTTTTTTCCTCGCCGCTGTCGCCACTGGCTTGCATGGTTCGGGATCTGTAGAGCTGCGCATCGATGGATTTGCTCTTCAGTGTTTGGACTCTCAGTAGTGATTATTAACCCACACTGAACTGAGCTAAACTGAACTGAACTTAATCTCTGAAAACTGAACGGACACTGTTTCAATTCACTATAATCTTCCATGTGAAGCTGCTTTGACACAATCTACATTGTATAAGCGCTATACAAATAAAGATGAATTGAATTGAATTGATTTTATGAATCAATTGTACAGACCATAGACATGGGCTGAATTCGTAACCGCATACTAAAGCACTGTTACTATTTTGCCATATTTTATTTGATTTAGAAATAGATCGACTGGAATGCTAATATCTAGTTATTAATCTAAATTAATAGTGTTATTTCAGATCGTGTTTGTGTACATTCAATTGAGTCGTCAAAAAGATCCGAGTCAAAAGAAAGATCGGTTCACGAACCGGTCATAGCAACGGCTCACACGGCCACCGTACTTATTGTAAACATGGCGTCCGACGAAGACAGCGATGAAGATTTTGTGACTTACGGGACTCCCTTAGAACCCCTGGAAGAAGGTATTATATTTGTAAACTTACTCAGTTTTGTTGTTCTTCTCAACATTTTGATGCATACGAGCTGTGAACTTTTAATAAAAACAGTAGGCGTAAATTTGGCAAATTCCCTAGTGAAAGTGACTGTTGACAATGTTTATTTCAGATGAACCGAGCAGAAAGCCAATACCTGTGCACGAGCAGACTGTTAAAGATGAGAAGGGTCGATACAAAAGGTTTCACGGGGCTTTTACTGGTGGTTTCTCCGCTGGTTACTTCAACACGGTGGGCTCTAAAGAAGGTCAGTGAGAGCCTTTATCGATGGACTAACGCTGTTAACTGGGTCTAGTCTTAAGTTAACTAATCTGCTCTGTTCCTTAGGCTGGACACCGTCAACATTTGTATCATCTCGACAACAAAAGTCCGAGAAAAACAATGCCAGACCAGAGGACTTTATGGATGAGGAGGTTAGTGTGGATCGTCAGTGTCAGTTTTGGCACCCGTAAAGTTCTTGGGTTGTATTATTTATTCCTAATAAAGAGTATCGTTATTTGAAGGACTTTGGTGAGCATGGCATTGCACCGCGAGAGATCACCACAACAGACGAGTTTGCCTCTGAGAGGAAAGATCAGATAAAGGACAAAGCTCGAGCTGTCAGCTCTCTCGCTGCTCTGATTCCTGGAGACCCTGGACTGCTGGAGGAGTTCATTGCCCCTGCACGGTACTCAATGCCGTATGGTCTGGCTGTAGTTAGTTACAAAGTGTTCATTTTTAGGTCATTTAGTTAGAGTTACTTATACTTGCCTTAAATACTGAAAATAAATTGAACTGTTCTGTGTAAATCAGTTCAGAAAAGCAGAGTGATTTTTGTTATGAGCTATTCTATACAAATGTCATCCTTGCAGAGAAAAAAAAGGTTTTCACCAAAAAAGTTAAACCCTTTCTAAGATTTTTGTGTAGGCTTGTATTTTACAGTACTGTCAAATACTCAAAAATATCTCTGTCAAGGTTTTCAAGCAATTATATTTGATTTATCAAAGTCACACAAGTGCCAATTTCTCATCGGTCACATCCATAATTGAGAGGTGTCATGCATGAAATATGGAGTTTATTGCTTTGAAATATTTCATGTTTTGATGCATCTAAAGTTAGTTACTTTTTTGCAGAGTAATTGTATTTGGTAACTAAAGAATGTTATGTTTGTTATTAAATGTTTAAGTATATCAACCTTAAATAATTAAAAGTTTATTTTTTATAGGGATTTTTTATTTAGTGTTGTTGAGTAAAGTAATTGAATTACTTTTCAAAGTTGTTGTAATTGCAAAAGTATTCTGAATAAAGTTTTGGTGTAATTAGAAATTACTAATATTTTTTTAAAGACATTTACGCAACATTGACTGTATCGTAGCTGTAAACTGAAGTGCTTGCTGTGATCACCAGGTCATCCATTGGTGTGGAGCTGCTGAGAAAAATGGGCTGGAAAGATGGCCAGGGAGTCGGTCCAAGATTGAAGAGAAAGCCACGCAAGCAAAAAACTGGTGATGAGAGAAGATGTGGAAAAATATTTTAGCCGCTTTGCTGTTTAAAGTTCATGTGTGGAGAAAAGATGTGATTTTTATTTTTCAATTCGTTTAGCTTTGCTCTCTTTCCATCTTTCAGATAGAGTTTATGGCTGTTCTTTGCCACCCAATGGATCAGAAGAGTCTGAGGTGGATAATATTTCTTTATGGCTTTGATAATTACAAGTTTATTATGCTTGCATCAGAAATTACATGCTAAGTAGGTGCTTCATTACTATAAGTGCTTTCTTTTCTGACTGTTAAAAAATTATTTCTTTGAATGAAAGTGATCATAACAATCTTAATATTTCTTAACATGCATTAAATATGTTATGTTGTCATTATTAAGTTACTTGCCATTTATGTCAGCAAGTTTCTTAATATTCTTTATCCTTGTTATTTAAAATTACAAGTTTGCAAATACCAAGCAGTAAAGATAAGAATGTATTAAATGAAATAGTAATATATCTATTACGTCAGATTTTTTCAGAGTGCTCAAGTTCAATTAAACCATAACCAGAAATTTTTTTTATGAATTTGGTCTGTGCATGCAATACTTTGTAATCTTTTTCATGTCTTATTCCACTTCGTGACTTGTTTTAACATCAAGCATGTCCCATTTATCTCAATCAGTTTTCATAATAATTAAAACCAGCATCAGACAGAAATGCTTTGTTTCTGAATCTAAAGAACAAAAATAGTTGCATTTCCTTGTGCAAGAAAAACACTTTTAGCTTTCAGGTTTAATCTTAGAGAGTACAACTTTTTTTTTTTTAACTAAATAAGGATTTTACCCTTTTCACAATGTTTTTCTATATACTAAGAGCATATGTAATTTCAGATGTTACCTATATAATTTTTATTTGAATTGTAGATTTATTTAATGCTCAAGAGAAAAAGGTAGACTGGAAAAACTATATCTGATTATTATTAATTTTTTTTTAGGAGGACGATGATGAATTTGCTCCAGAGAATGTGACCTTTGCCCCTAAAGATGTGGTCCCGGTGGACTTTACCCCTAAAGTGGACTCTCATGGTTTGGGTTACCGAGGGTTGAACCCTTTACAGGCCCTGGGTGGCGGATCAGGATCAGGACATATAAACCTCTTCACGCTTCAGTCTGACAGAACAACCAGCCTATTTGGAGACAGAGCATCTGGACAGCAGCACAGGGGTGGGATTGCAGGACAGGTGAGGTCAGAGTGCTAAAAACCTATAAATAATTTAAAAGGAACAATTATATTAAAGGTATGGTGTGCCCCAAAATCAAAATTGTCATCATTCAATCACCCTTTTATTGTTTCAATCTTCTTATGAGTTTTCTTTCTTCTATTAAACACAAAAAAAAAATTTTTGAAGAAAACTGTAAACCTATAAATATTGACTTCCATAGTATTTGTTTTTCTGACCATGGAAGTCAACAGTTACAGGTTTTCAGCTTTCTTCAAAATATCTTTGTGTTCAATATAAACTCATAAGAAGGAAAAAAACAACTCAAGGTTTGGAACCTTAAGAATATTTTTTTTGAGTGAACTATTCCTTTAAGAGAAACAAGCTGACATCATTGAATGCCTGTGTGCAGGCATTTGGAGTTGGTGCAATGGAAGAGGAAGATGGTGATATTTATCATAAAGACTCCATGTCAAACTATGACAATGTGCTGGGAGAAGAGCCAGGAGATGGACTGTACGGATGGACCGCTCCCCAGCAGTACACTAAAAAGAAAAATGGTTAGTGGCAAGAAGTCCATAGCTCTGTTTTTATAACATTCTGACACATTTAAGTTGCTTCAGGATTTTAGAACTGGGTACTATGAGTATCTTTTGTAATGTGATTAAATTGGCTGTGTCTAACAGCTGGAAAATGTTAAAAATTCAAATATGAGCATGGAGCTAAAACACTTGTGTATACATTCACTCCAAACCTGGTGATCACTCAGCTGTTACTTGGAACACTGGAACTCTAATATCTAAAAATAAAATGTCACAAAATTGTCTTTGTCTAAACAGCAACAAAGTATGCTTATTGGTTCAACCTGCAAATTATGCAAAAACACATGTCAATAAATCTGTATGGTCTTGGATGTCCAGTCTAAACTAAAGAACTTGGGGGTAATTTTCAACAGGAATTTAAGACAGTGTTAAAAAAAATATATTTTTCATCTTAAGAATGTTGCTAGAATTTGCCCCATGGCTGTTTTTTGCTGTAGCTGAAAACCCGTAAAAAACATTTTCTAATATAATTGTCTCCCACCTTGATTACTGCTATGTTTCACTAGCAGGTGTTTCAAAAACCACTTTAAATAAACTGTAATGTGTCCAGAATTCAGCTGCCAGAATCAACTACTAATAACAGAATGTACAACTCTGGATTTTGGAAACCCTTTTAGATTTCGTATTGATTTTTTTTTAATCCTCATGCCTGCATGTTGGAACTTTACTAGACGTGATCGTTGTTCTTTCAATCTTTTTAACAGTTTCCTCAACTTGTCTGTGTTCTGTGTGTGACTTGGCTTTCGCCTGTCTTTTGCCTCTATAATATGAGACACACTCTCCCCTATAATATGAGACAAACAGAATATTTTAAGGTGTTTAAATCAATCTTGAAACCTCACATTTTTAGACTTGCCAATATATGAGGTGTGTGTTTCTGGTGTGTTGTAGTATTTGAAATGTTTTCACTTCTTGCACTTTTGCTGTTACACAATATTGTTTCATCTCTGTGTAAACGCTTAAATGTAAAGCCCTTTGAGAATTAAGTTAAAGGGATAGTTTCCGCTAAATTTCACTTGTTCCAAACCTGTCTGAGTTTCTTTTTTCTGTTGAACTCAAAGGAAGATATACTGAAGTATGCTGAAAAGCTGTAATGGTTGAATACCATAGTATTTGTTTTTCCGACTATGAAACTTAATCTTTACAGGTTTTCAGCTTTCTTAAAAAGATAATCTTTGGTATTCAACAGAAGAAAGAAACTAAACAGTCAGAAAGAAAGTAAATAGTGAATACATTGTCATTTTTAAGTTAACTATCCCTTTAAAGTGCTATATAAAAAAATTATTATTGTTATTTATAAAAAAAGAATAATTTTGGGCTTTGCTCTATATGTATATATAATATCTTAATTTGTCCATCTTTGCTGCTATTTCTAGAGAGAAATTAGTATTATTGTAATGAAATATTTTTCTTGATATCACCAAAACTCTCTTTAGTTTGTTGTACATCTTCAAATCTTAAACCACTATGCTGTAAGTTTGTAAAATCAGTTTTGTGAGGTCTCTTTGTGCACAAACGCTGTATGTGAATCATTTTGTGAGACATGACAGTGAGGCAACAATTCCACTGGCTAAGCTTTAGTGTGCAGCCACTGTTTACTGTGAAAATGTTGACTGAACATGAAAAATTACTATTGTCATTTTTGACAAATGGGTTTGTTTGTTTTTTTGTTTCAGCTTCAAAAAGAGTTCTGGCCTATTCGGGCAGGATTCTGGATGGATTTGCATTGGCCTCAGAAATCACAGAGATTAAAACAGTAATATTCTGTTCATTCACAATAGATGGACTACATTGTTTTTATCATTACTATTCCTCATTTGATGTGAATAAGTTGAGCAGTTAAACTAGTCTGTTTGGCTTTGTTTTCTAGGTCTATCCTCCCCCTGATTTGCCTCGGGATTTTCGACCTGTACATTACTTCCGTCCTGTGATTGATCCATCCACTGTCAGCCCCATCATTGCTCAGGCACTACAGCTCTCACGTGGACAGCTTTCACAGGATGCATCACAGCAGGGCCGCCATAAGTTAGACTCCACTCAGAGACGTGACATGCTGGGAGAATCCGCTCTACAGGGTGAGGAGCTCTTTTTTCTTTTCGGCTTAGTTCCTTTATTAAAATGTGGTCGCCACAGCGGAATGAACCGCCAACCTATCCAGGATATGTTTTACGCAGCGGATGCCCTTCCAGCTGCAACCCATCACTGGGAAACACCTATAAATTCTCGTTCACACACATACACTACAGACAATTTAGTCTACCCAATTCACCTGTACTGCATGTCTTTGGACTTGTGGGGGAAACCGAAGCACCCGGAGGAAACTCACACGAACACAGGGAGAACGTGCAAACTCTACACAGAAATGCCAACTGACACAGCCGAGGCTCGAACCAGCGACCTTCTTGCTGTGAGGCGAGAGCACTACCCACTACGCCACTGCATCGCCCACAAGTTACTGATACTGATCCAGTGTCCCACTGATAGCTAATTGATTTGTTCAAACAGTTGCATTTACTCTTGAGTACATACATATGATTCTACATAACTTACATTTAAATCCAATCTTCAGCTCTTTTCCTATAGACCACCAGGTGACTGGGACCAGCAGGGGGTGCTCAACCTGCGGTTTGTGTGAGTCCTATTGCCCCAGTAAAGTGAAGAGAACACCATAGTGTCAGTGGGCGCCGTCTTTCAGATGAAACGTTAAACCGAGGTCCTGACTCTCTGTGGTCATTAAAAATCCCATGGCACTTCTCGTAAAAGAGGTGTAACCCTGGTGTCCTGGCCAAATACCCTCCATCGGCCCTTACCCATCATGGCCTCCCAATCATCCCCATCTACTGAATTGGCTCTATCACTGTCTCTCCACTCCACCAATAGCTGGATATATTAAAAAGCAATTTGTAAATAGTCCTATTACCTTGTGATTGCTGCTGGCTTTAGATTAGGGCTGTCATGTTTTCATCACAAAAACTTTTTTTAATTATGTGAATATGATTGTTTTTGTTTGTTTGTTTTTGGTCAGTGAAAAAAAAAAGCGGTAAAGATTTTATATCAAAACTATAAGAGCATATTATAAAATTACTTACTGGGGAAAAAGGCAGTTTAGAATGAATATAATCAGAACATACTGACCATGTAGTCATGTCATAAAACCTACCAGCATTAATTACAGTTCACTGTCATTCACAAAATTCTTTCCCTTGGCCTTATGACTCATGAGATGGTAATAGTAATTTGGGAAGTATACGTTTAATCTACTCCTACTGATAATTTGGCCTTTTTTCTTTTGTCGAATATGAACATATCGAGTATGTGATTTTGGATACAGCTATTTTCTATTTTTCTGTATGTTTTTTTTTTTTTTTTTTTATGATGAATGACAATCAGCATAAGGCCATACACATTTTGCAATGTCAACCAGGTGGACCTACTGGTGATAGATTATAATGAAACGTTATAATGAATTTATTTTATGTGTAATATTTATATGATGTTGATATACAAACATCTCACATTTATCAACAACATTGGTATTATGCTACATTCTTCAGTAAAATGTAATCTAAAGTTGGTGTTATTTTTGAATGCAAATGAATAAACATTGAATAAAACCCAGACTTAATTTAAAACGTACTGTTGAAACCATAAGTTTACATGCACTCTAAAAAAAAAAACATAACATTTTTTTTTTAAATATCTTATGGTAAATCATACTAAACAATTACTATTTTAGGTCTGTTAGGATTACCTAAATAATTTACATTTGCTAAATGCCAGAATAATGAGAGAATTTTTTTATTAATTTCTAGACAGTCAAAAGTTTACATGCATTTCCTTGGTATTTTTTTAGCTTTGCTTTTAAACTGTATAACTTTGGTCAAATGTTTTGGGTATCCTTCCACAAGCTTCTCACAATAGTTTGAAGGAATTTTGGCCCATTCCTCCTGACAGAAGTGGTGTAATTGAGTCAGATTTGTTGGCTGTCTTGCTCGCACAAGCTTTTTCAACTTTGCCCAAAAATTTTCTATAGGTTTGAGCTCAGGGCTTTGTGATGGCCACTCCAAAACATTCACTGTGTTGTCCTTAAAGCACGTTTTAACTAATTTGGCAGTATGCTTAGGGTCATGGTCTGTTTGGAAGACCCATTTGTGGCCAAGTTTTAATTTCCTGGCTGATGTTTTGAGATGTTGCTTCAGTATTTCTACATAATGTTTTTTCTTCATGATGCCATCTATGCTGTGAAGTGGACCAGTCCCTCCTGCAGCAAAACAGCCCCACAACATGATGCTGCCGCCCCCATACTTCACAGTTGGGATGGTGTTTCTAGGCTTGTAAGCTTTCCCCTTTGTCCTCCAAATGTAACACTGGTCATTATGGCCAAACAGCTCAATCTTAGTTCCATCAGACCACAGGATATGTCTCCAAAAATTATTCGTTTTCCCAGTGTAATTTAGCAAGTTGTAATCTGGCTTTTTTGTTTTTTCTGGCTTGTTGATTTTCCCATGTTGTCACACAAGGAAGCAGTGTGTTTGACGTTTTCCTTAAATACTATTCTACAGTTGTGCCTCCAATTAACTCAAATGTGGTTAATTAGCCAATCAGAAACTTCCAAAACCTTGACACCATCATCTGAGCTTAAAGTTATAACAATTTCTCAAAAAATATCTCTCTCATTATTCTGCTATTAAGCATAACAGAAACAAATTTGATAATCCTAACTTACCTAAAAGAGAAAAAGTTTAGTCACATTAACATCTGACTTTTTTATATGGTTATGTGCCTTTTTATACAGTGTATGTAAACTTCTGGTTTCAACTGTATATTTATTTATGTTCTACAGGCCCCAGTTCCGTGTTTGAGATGCTGGACAGTAAAGATAGAGAGCGGCTGACTGAGATCCGCAAAGCAGCAGAGGGCCAGAAGCCGTCAGAGAGTAACCTTTCGTCGGCTGTAGATCGAGCCGTTGTGGTGGCTTCAGCTAAAGCAAAAGCTGCCGCTCTGCAGGCACTGTCCAGCCGTTTCCAGTCAAGCTCCACACAGCCTCAGCCTCCCTCTGAAACCCAGATGGCTTTGAATGCTTGGTCTGGGCCCACTGCTGATGCTAGCAAAACCTTTAAACCATTCTCAAAGAATCCTCAGAAACAGGCCCGCTATGATCTGTACATTAGCAAACTTAAGCAGGGTGATAAAGGTGAGTTGAAATATTTATGATTGATCTGATTTATCCTGACGTTTACTAATCCAAATGTGGCTCAGTGCCTATTTTTCTGATGGTTTTGGTGATGATTTGCAGATGCTGTGGAGTTGAGTCTGGACTCCTCCATGACAGAGTGGGAAAGAGGAAGAGAAAGAGAAGAATTTGTACGTGCTGCATTACTCTACAAGCCCAGCAGCTCATCTCTCTCTTCACGCTTTACACATGGAAAACATGAGGAGGACACTGACACTGTGGATGTTGCACAAGAGCAAGAGGTAAAGAGATCTGCTTTCAGTACAGAGTGTTATACAATAATAACTATTCAGGTAAAATGTAGTAATACGTTCAGCAAATTAGTAATGTTTAGTAACTAAATGTTACGGTTTTGTCTACTGTTTTGCAACTTGCTTTAATGTAGTTGTACTTTACCACTCTCTGTCTTTATTTAGAATGATGTGGATGACAAACAGGCTGCTGTGAAGATGAAGATGTTTGGAAAGCTCACCAGAGACACGTTTGAGTGGCATCCTGATAAACTGTTGTGTAAAAGGTTCAATATTCCTGATCCTTATCCAGGGTAAGACATTCAGTTCTGGTGAATCAAATCACATGCTGTGGCTGAAGATGTTTCTTTACTATTAAAATATTTCAATAGAAAAAAGGTTCACAAAAAAACCCATTCAAACTGATGATATGTACTGGTGTACATTTGCAATTTACGTTTTCATTCACACTAATTTTGGTTTTGATTGTAGTGTTTAAAAAAAAAGCAATTTATATATTGCATTGTATGTAATTTGCACAAACTGTCATGGTAAAAGGTCAATGAAATCACTGTTTCATTTATTTTTTTAACACCCCAATGAGAATTTACAGTAAAGACATTCTTAATGACATTTTCTGTTGTTATCATTTATGTCATTTAAAATTGCCAGAAGACATTTTTATTTTTGCTCTGTAACATCCATTTATTATGTCTGTCATTTGCAGGACCAGTATGGTGGGAATGCCTAAAGTAAAGAGAGATAAGTACTCTGTCTTTAACTTCTTAACCATACCGGATGGCAGCCAGGTCAACCGAAGTGATCCCAAACCTTCCAGCTCAACCATTCCTCGAGTGACCGCAGAAGCCTCCAATAAGAAATCTAGGTGGGACGTACCAGTGCAGGCATCTGAACCTAAAGATGCACTCAGTGCCTTCCTCAGTGAAACTCGTAGTGAGGTTTCAGCTACCCAACAAACAGAGGCTGAGGTCAAGACCCAGACAGACCCTCCACTTGCTTCTGCCACTCCAGAGGTACAGGCGGATGGTGTGTGTGTGTGTGTGTGTGTGTGTGTGTGTGTATGTAGTAGAGAGACTTTACTAATGTCATTCAAAATATATTAAAACTTTTCATCCTCAGAATACAAATTATATTTTTTATCAGAGTTGAGAGGTTTCTTTTTTTTTTGAGATTCTGTTAATCCAGAACTCACTCATTCGTTAATTTTCTTTCAGTTTAGTCCCTTATTAATCAGGGGTCGCCACAGCGGAGTGAACCGCCAACTATTCCAGCATATGTTTTACACAGTAGATTCCCTTCCAGCTGCAACCCAGTACTGGGAAACACCCATACACACTTGTATTCACACACACATACACTCATAGACTACGGTCAATTTAGTTTATTTAATTCACCTATAGCGCATGTCTTTGGACTGTGGGGGAAACCGGAGCACCCGGAGGAAACCCACATGAACACTAGGAGAACATGCAAACTCCACACAGAAATGCCAACTGGGACTTGAATCAGCGACTTTCTTCCTGTGAGGTGACAGTGCTAACCACCGTGCTGCCCCTTCATCCATAACTATAAAGCTTAAAATATATATTTATGAGTTAGTGACTTTGTTGACTATTCAGTGTTTGTATGTGAATGAAAGCATACATTATATCTGTTGATCATGTCTGTTCAGAGGTCTTGGATTATTTATTAATTTAAATCTCAATTTAATCACATTTTGTGCAGGTAAAAGTGGCCCAATCTGATCGAAAGAATGAAGAAGAGAAGGAAGAGGAGGAGGAAGAAGAAGAGGAGGTGAGGCCTTCAATGGATCTCTTTAAAGCCATCTTTGCCAGCTCATCTGATGAGAAGAGCTCCTCTTCATCTGAAGATGAGGCTGAAGAGAAGGAAGAGTTGGCCCCTCCAACATCTGAAGAAGCCCAGAGCACTACATCTGGGACAGTGAATTCACCCATCCCGGCTCAGTTCACTCCTGCTCCTGACATCAACAAAGCAATGGGTATAGAATGGCTAAAGATTAGATATAATCTGTGCCTCTGCATGTATATACTTTCTGCGTAGGCACAACCTTTGATTTTAAACCGAATTTATGACTGTTAGAAACATTCATTATCTGTAGTAAGAATATGAGTTGTGTGAATGGAATTCAGACATGCTATATCTGTCATGTTGTCATTATAATAAGACTTACCTGTGTCAGTTGCCGCTTCATTTGCATTCTCCCTTGGCCTCATGGGATAGTAATGTGTCCATTGAGTGTGCACTTCAGCCTCTCGCTTTAAAGTAATAGGCAGGCCCACACGGAAACTGTGTGCGCAGAATTTCGCAGATTTTTCGCAGAATTCCGCAGATTTCCACAGATTTTTAGCCCATCATTAATTCTGTTTATTTACTTGAGTAAATGTGTGTAAATTTATTTTTATTCAGTTTTTAAATTAATTACAGTAATATTATTGACTGATATGAAAATGTTCATCTGATTTATGTACAATGTAGTTTGTACAGTAATATTTTCTGTCTTTTAGTAGAGATATATGAGAGACTTGCTTTCTTTACCAAATAAAGTGGATCTAACTGGATTTGTATTGTAAACCTTAAATAAAAGATAAAAACATATTATTTTATATTTCACATATTAAGGTTTTAGTTTTGATACTTCCAAAATAATTCTGCATAAATCCACAGATTTTTACCAAAATTCTCTGCAGAAATAGAAAAAAACGTCCTCAGATTCCATCTGGCCCTAGTAATAGGTCACTCAGGTACTACCAATTTGGTGTACTACTGTGCTCACATACTGTTTTTGTGTACTATATAGTACTGAAGTGTGTGATTTCAGAAGCACCAGATTATTTAATATGTATGTACCATAAAAATCTAAATTCTTTAATGTGGTTGTCATAATCATTTATCTGCATAATTTTTTCTTTCCTTTAGATTTGAAGCATCTCACAGTCCAGAGTGTGCCATCTGCTGAAACTACAGCCCAAAGTACTCAATCCTCCTTTAATGCTGAAGCTAAATCACAAAGCCTGGATGAAGAGGAGTTTGGCCCCAGACTGCCACCTCCTGGTCAGTATCTGTAACCACAGATGGTTAACCACAGTCTCTAACCTCAATAGGCTTTATATGAGATTTTTGTGTTTTTCAGCCACCAATAAACTTTCAGTGAAAGGTCGATGTTCATACGGTTCTTTTTTACAGCATCGATAATGTAACTTAATTCAAATATAGTCTAGTAAATAGACTTAAGCTTTTGTTTAGTTATTCAAGTGTAAAATGAAATGAAAGACCGTTTAAATTCAAGGTCCGTAAGATACAGCGGGTGAGCTCAGAAACTCCATTGAAAATATGAATTTACTTTTTTTTTTTTTTAAAGACATGGCGTGGAATAATGTAATTTACTACAGTGCTTCTTGTCTGGTATGAGACCCACTTTATATTTAAACAGTTGGGGAGTGAAGATCAATGATTTTATACCAACCAGATCTTAAACAAGGCGAGTTTATAATGGCATGACAGTTCACCGGAAACACCTGAGTGGGCTTATTAAGTTTTCATGTAAACACTGTGAATGTGTTAAAGCAGTAATAATAATAATAACAACCTCATGCTTTGGGATAAATTAATATCTAAAACGTATGTCACTCGAGATTCTGAAATAATGGATTTAATTTGTAATATTTAGATCAAGATTTATTTTCTGAAATGTATGAATATTTATGTGCCGTAATATTAGATTACCTTTTTTATCCAGGAATTTTTTGCTGCCTTGTATTTTATAAGAATGTCAAGTTTTCATGTTGAACCTCTTTTCATCAGGGTTTGTGCCGTCTACACACTCACCGCAGATGAAGAAACAGAAGAAGAAAGATAAAGAGAAACACAAAGGCAAAAAACACAAGAAAGAGAAAAAGGTGTGTTCCCCTGGAATGTGTTATCCTGGTCTGGTGTCTTTGCAAAACTAGAAATTGCATTTAATTTCTCTCTGTTCTTTTCTCAGAAGAAAAAGAGCAAGAAGCATAAGCATAAAGGGAAACAGAAGAAGAGGCTTGAGGAGTCTGACAGCAGCTCAGACGACACCGACTCCAACAGTGAAGATGAAGATAGAGATGTGCCCACCAGTGAACTGCTCCAGAGGTCAGCACTCTGATTTTATAACACTGAGCATTTTGCTATTTTATATATTCCAATATCTAATCTATCTTTTTCTTCTATGACTTTAGGTTAAAAAACATCAGGAACAAGAGATAGAACATGTATGAAGAACTGCCTGTCCTTTGTGAGGATTCTGTTTTAGAGAAATGTCAAGATCCTACAGTGTGTGTGTGCGCGAGACTGTGTGCGGGTACAAATGTATTTGTGTGCCCACATTTGGTGCATTTATTTACATAAGTGTACCTTATTTCAAAATATGTTATGATTACAGAAATTTGTAATAAAAAAATTATCAAATTAAAAATGTATATTTTTTTGCCCATGGTCTACATTAGATGCTTGTCAGTATAGAAAATTAAAGTGAATGTCAACTTCAAATGAAATGTGAAGTAATGATGTTCTATTCGTTAACTTTAATTGCGTGCATCGTAAATGTCCCACATACCTGAAATGAATCAAAGTAGGAAAGCTCAAATGAAATTTAAAACAGTTAATCGAGGGTGTTTATTCTCTCTAATTAAATTAATTTCATTGATTTTGAAGTGTCCCACCTGACATTGGACTTCATTTAAACCTGCTTTCAAACATGCACAAGTTGATGTATGCAAAACACATGTACAAAATATTTTTTCAGCTTGTTTGTATATAATATAATAATTATATATTGTATATTTGTGTTGTTACAACTGTAAAATAAGCTGGCACAGACAGTTCAGATCTTGTTAAGGTGGAAGTTCTATGGAGTCGATGCAAATGTTTGGAGAACAAGCATTCATATCAGATGATGTAATGTAAAAATTATTATTATATCTAATACATTTAGCCATTATAAAACAAAACAATATTAAACAATGTTTATATAAATAAAAGATCATATTTTAAATGTTCAAAATAAATGTTTAAAATAAATATATTAAAATGAATACAAATTTGGTGAATATAAAAGCATGTTAATAAGTACAGTACAATAATATTTACGGAAAAACTAATAATGTAAAACATTGACATTAGTTTTATTATTTAAGGGGGAGGGGTTGTTATATGATCTGGGTACCTCACAAAAGCATGATTACATTTGGGCGCCCGGTGTGACCTAAAAGATTAGCGCCTCGTTTACTGTAACAGACTGACGACAGCGTGCGGCCCCTTAACACGCTGTATTTCGGATAGTTGTGTGACGTACTTATAAGAAAACCAATGGCCAATCACGCAGCGGCGCCGTGGCTTAGTTGGTTAAAGCGCCTGTCTAGTAAACAGGAGATCCTGGGTTCGAATCCCAGCGGTGCCTTTTGTGCCTTGTCGACCCAAAGCTACATTTAGGTATATAACAACCAATTATATTGAAATAATATGAGTAGTTAAACAGCGAATACAAAAGTACTAATGCCACCTGAAATATGTCGCAAAGAACAATCTAGTCGTACGTAACTTATGTTGTTGAAATTAAGCAGTGTTTTGCATGTTGAAACCACACAGTTTTTTTTGTTTGTTTCAAAAGGCTCGATAGGGTGTTGTTCAGCATGTAAATAAAGGAATGTGGCCCACACGTCATGGCTTCCTTCCACCGATGCATGCCTCCGTCCACAAGAGTGCAGGCTTTCACTTCCACAGTCCCGACAGCTGGTAAGTCTCCATCAGACAAATGATGAAAACAAACCCAAGCAAAATTCATATACAGATGTCCATTTATGATTCTGTCAAATACACACGTATTAAATGAGTGCCCTCAGTCTTGTGTGTTACTGACTATTCAAGTTGAGCAGTTAGTCGTTTACATGAGCAGCATATTGCCTCTTGGTGTGTTGAATATTGATCTGAGTGTTATTTTGTGTGAGATGCGCTCCAGCAGATGGACAGCACTTCACTGAGCTGCAGTGCCCAGATTAGTAAACCACAGATTATTACATAACTGACACAAACTGTTAAGTAGTGGGACGATATCATTAGGCTACTCGATTAGATTTATTGAAAAGAAAGAAAAACGTAATAAGCAAGTAACCAAGAAAGTCAATTCCTGGATGAAGGATGTGTCCTGTTGTTCCCACTGAACCTCCAATCCCGTCTCTCTCTCTCTCCTGCCTGAAGGTCTTTCTGCTTTTCCCTCCAGACAGACAGCGCGATGAGCCGCGGGACACACAGAGGAACGCACGCCGCTTTTGATGCTCATGCAAGAAGTTAAATCGAGAGAAAGCCTGAAACCGACATGAGACGTGTTGTAAATCAGTTTGGATTATGAGGAAATGACCTGAGCTGCGAACAACAGGAGATGACGGTGATGATGGAGAGAATCGGGACTATTCGGCTTTACCTCATGAAATGGATTTGCCTGCGGTGGGCTTGGGTTTGTGTGGGTAAGTAGACTTCATGGTGTTGTGATATTATCATCACCGAAATTAATTCAATTGAACAAAAGAATGGAGTGCGAGGTGCATTAGAAGTCAAGCTCTCACTTTTTTATTATCTCTTTTTCCCACATATCATAAATAAATATATATGACATATTATTTCATTCTCGGTGAGAGAGTGTATAGGCAGGTTAAAGATTATCAAATGACAAAGAAAGGTTAAGCGGCGGCGCAGCGGCAGCATTCATACAGGGATCCGATCTTGGCTTGTTGCCATGACAGTTATAAACACGACTCTGTCAGTATGATCTCCAACACAGATTGGCAGGTTGTCCGTTTGTTTAACAAAATTGTACTGTTGTTGTGCAACATTTTATTAAACTATTTTGCCCACGGGCAACTGCCCAACTTGTAGTCAAAATGTTAACATCTCATATGACTTCAACCAAGTGTCAGCTAGGGTAAATGGTTTGGTTATGTTATGAGATCAAATTAAAGGTAGAGTTCACACAAGAGCGATTTTTTTTTAATCCAAAAATACTTGAATGTATCATTATGAGCCAGAGATATTAATATTGTTTCACCTGTATGTTTGTTTATTTACTCTAAAAGTGCAGGTTGTCATTGGTTTTAATTATCATAATGTTTTATCTGAAAACAGACCATTTCGCATGGCTTGAGATTGAGAATTAACAGCAAATTGTATGTGAACTATCTTTTTAGACATTTTAAGTCCGCAAATCACCACTGGTTTAAATTTGTAGCACACAGTCCTGTAAAAATTTCCATAAAAAATTGCATTATTCTCAACCTCCTTTGTGTGTGTTGAGATAATTCACTTTGAAGACCATGAAAAGAACTTATTCTTTGACATAAAAGTGAAATTACTGAACCTATCCACTGGAGCCTCCTAAAAAAACGCTAATTTTAGAAGATTTCAGACAAGGTTTTTGCATCTGAACTCTTCATATATTCATCGTCCTCAGCATTTTTTGAGTATCATGTTTGCGGATTAAATCTACGTTCACAGTAACTAGAAGACATTGAAATTAAAGCTAAAGCAACAAATTCACAGTCTGTCAGACAGAAGGATCTGATCTCACCCACAGTCTATTCCTAGACAGCTCTCTGGGCTTGTCTGAGTAACACATGATCTGTGGAGGTCAGCTAAACGCTCAACAAACAGCCACAGCGAGAAGACAGTGAATATATGTGAGAAAGAAGTGTACTTTTTGTGTGCTCAAGTAGATATCAGAGACAGAGGCGCAGATGTAGAAGGAACGGCTGTGTTTTGTTGTGTGGAGGTGGTATCTTGTGAAGGGGTGGTGACTAAAGAGGGTTTGGTTGGGGGCGGGGGCTTGTTGATAGTGCCAGTGACACCTAGAGCTCTTCCTCTCACCCACAGACAGACAAAGAGACTCTCATTTTTTATCACTCACACACATGCAAGCTTTTTCTTTCCTCACTGATATACTATGTCAAGGTATATTTTCCCTGCTAAATGTGATGCGTGTCAAATATATTGACAAAACGTTTGCTTTTAGAGGATACTTTCCATCTGGTAAATGAGCACAATGAGGATGTTCATTGTATTCAACTGTTTTAATTGGCAGTAGTCCTAAAGTGACATTGACAAATATCCCAATAATAACAAAAACAATTCTCCCTTGATTTCTTCAAATTTCATCCAGCAGAAAACCTGATTAAAGAGATAGCTGACCCAAAATTTTACAGACAATTTACACACCCTCACATGGCTCCAAATCTTTTGTGCTTTTTTCTGTTGAACACAAAAGAAGATACTTTTAAGAATGTTGGAAATCACTCAGAAGTCAAGAATGTTGGAAATCACTCAGAAGTCACAGCAAGAAGTCCTGTGTTTGTGTGGGTTTCATCTGGGTTTTCACCATCTCCAGTGGTACAGGTGAATTGGGTAAACAAAATTCTGAATGAAATGTGTACGTATGAGTGTTTCCAAATTATGGGTTGCGGCTGGAAATGGTATCCCCGCATAAAACATATGCCAGAGTAATTGGTGGTTTATTCTGCTGTGGAAACCCTTAGCTGAAGGATAGTGAGTGAGTGGAAACCACTAACCATTGACTTTCATAGTAGGAAAAGAAATACCATGTTAAGTCAATGCTCCTGGTTTCCAGCTTTCTTCAAAATTTGCACTACTATGTTCAGCAGAATAAAGAAACTCAAGCAGGTTTGGTATAAGCAGAGGGTGAGTAAATGATGACAGAATTTTCATTTTTGGTGTGAACTATCCCTTTAAGGTGTATGTGTCACTCACAAATCATAAATGTCTGTAAAAGTCACCTTTAATGATAATTATTGATTTTAAAAGTAATAACTATAAAGGCGAATGTCCACCAAAGCGTTTTTGCACAGCTGGAAATACCAGTGCTTCTTCTCCAACTGTCAGCACATTTAATTTCACTTCACGTAAAACAGACGCTCAGTGCTTTGTCATATTGCTGGCATACTAAAAAAAAAAAAAAAAACAGAGCTTCCCTTGACAACAAAATGTAATATTCTTCAGTAAACTGCTATAACCGAGGGCTGTTTATTTTATTTTATTTTATTGTTTTTTTGTTTGTTTGTTTGTTTGCACTTGTCCTACATGACCAACAACTTACTGCATGGTAGTGCATATACTGTAGAATCAAAGTCCCTTTATGGATGTATTCTAGTCTTTAGAATGCAGTTACATGCACCTATTTTTTAAGACACTGGGTATAAATGCCCCTGAGTTTTTCTCTCATATTTATGTAATATTACATAAGGAATATCACAATAGAAACAAATCGTTTCAGTGCTAGTTTTGTTAATTGTGCCAGTGAAAATATAAAACCTGTAAAACCTCAGCAGAACTGTTTTGCATCCCGAACCAACACAAAAAAGCAACACACAAAGGCATGTCTATGTAATATACACTCACCGGCCACTTTAATAGGTACACCTTACTAGTACCGGGTTTGACCCCCTTTTGCCTTGAGAGCTGCCTTAATCCTTCATGCCATAGATTCAACAAGGTACAGGAAATATTCCTCAGAGATTTTGGTTCATATTGACATGATAGCGTCACGCAGTTGCTGCAGATTTGTTGGCTGCACATACATGATGCCAATCACCCGTTCTACCACATCCCAAAGCTGCTCTATTGGATTGAGATCTAGTGACTGTGGAGGCCATTTGAGTACAGTAAACTCATTGTCATGTTCAAGAAACCAGTCTGAGATGATTCACACTTTATGACATGGTGCATTATCCTTCTGGAAGTAACCATCAGAAGATGGGTACACTGTGGTCATAAAGGCGTTGGCACAATGCTCAGTTGGTAATAATGGGCCCAAAGTGTGCCAAAAAAATATCCCCCACACCATTACACCACCACCACCAGCCTGAACCATTGATACAAGGCAGGATGGATCAATGCTTTCATGTTGTTGAGGCAAAATTCTGACCCTACCATCAGAATGTAGCAGCAGAAATCGAAACCAGGCAACGGACCAGGCAACGTTTTTCCAATCTCCTACTGTCCAATTTTGGTGAGCCTGTGTGAATTGTAGCCTCAGTTTCCTGTTCTTAGCTAACAGGAGTGGCACCTGGTATGGTCTTTCGCTGCTGTAGCCCATCCGCCTCAAGGTTCGACATGTTGTGCGTTCAGAGATGCTCGTCTGCACACCTCGGTTGTAACGAGTAATTATTTGAGTTACTGTTGTCTTTCTATCAGCTGGAACCAGTCTGGCCATTCTCCTCTGACCTCTGGCATTAACAAGACATTTGCACCCACAGAATTGCCCCTCACTGGATATTTTCTCTTTTTCTGACCATTCTCTGTAAACCCTATAGATGGTTGTGCGTGAAAATCCCAGTAGATCAGCAGTTTCTGAAATACTTAGACCAGCCCGTCTGGCACCAACAACCATGCCGTGTTTAAAGTCACTTAAATCACCTTTCTTCCTCATTCTGATGCTCGGATTGAACTGCAGCAGATCGTCTTGACCATGTCTTCATGCCTAAATGCATTGAGTTGCTGCCATGCTGATTAGCATTTGCAATAATGAGCAGTTGGACAGGTGTACCTAATAAAGTGGCCGGTGAGTGTATAATAAGTGGCAATTTAATTAATTCTGTATTAAAAGTGTATAATAAGAATCCTTAAATTTCAGTAGTTTGTATGTATTTATATAAGTGACAAATACACAAATATCTACAAAAAGGATGATTGTTGTTGTATATTTTTTAAATAAACAAATAAATGTGGGTATATTATGCATGAAACAAGTACACACATCTTTCTTAAACCTGCCTCTGACACGCACTGACTTCTCACTTTTTATCTCTACAGGTGTTAAATTTTTTACACGCATTAATAGATACAGTTCAGTACTGTCCTTTAAAAAAAAAAAAAAAAGAAAAGAAAAATGATTCATTACAAAGATGAAAGAGGAACATTATGATGAAGATTAACCACCTGAATTCTTAAAGATAACCAACTGAAAAGATCATACACCCACTCTCACTTCCTGGACTATTTCTGTCGCCTCGCAGACACATTTCTTCCCTGTCTTATTGTGTTTCTGTTCAAATGCATAATCGTTAGCGCACACTCTCACACGCTAAATTGAGTATTGTGTATCTCTCTAATCCTTCTTGAGTGAGTGGATCAAATTCTGGCCATCATAAATACCTGTCCTGCACTCAGGAATCCATAAAGCCTTATGTGAGATGTTGATGTCATTTCAATCACAATCTGACAGCTGTGGTCACTTATGACTCACCCGATGCGCATTTCTTATGTGTGTGTATGTGTTTCTCAGCTGCCTGTGGTGGTAAGGTGGAGTTACACACGGAGAGGAGAGGAGTGATTTACAGCCCATTATGGCCCCTCAATTACCCGGCCGGAGTCAACTGCAGCTGGAACATACAGGGCAGCCGTGGAGATGTGATCACAATCAGGTAGATGCACACAAGCAGTCTCTCACAGCGCTGATTAAATGAGTGCTGACTTATTAATTCATGTTACCATGATCCATAACAAGATGTTTTACAATTTATAGTGCCCTCCACTATACTGGTACTCTTGGTAAATAAGAGCATAAGAAGGCAGTGAAGAAAATATCTTTATTGTTGATGAGAGTAGAGTAGGGTTCCTACAGGTAATGGAAATTGTGGAATATAATGACATTGATTTTTTTTTACCCAAGTCATGGAATATCTGGACTTATAGTTTCCAGTTTTTAATTTTATATATATTCCCACAGGTTTGAAATTTACTTGAGGTGGTAGCCGCATTTTAACACACCTTTTACCCACAGTATAAATGGTTACTACATGCGAAAAACAATGCAAATTAAATAAAAAATTTCATTTTTAACAATTTCAATTTTTTTTATTTATTATGACACTTTTATACACTGTTTCTTTTCAATGGGTTAAAGTTTTTAAAAACTGTTAAAATAAAAAGAAATCAATATATTTCTTACTTTTATGCTATTCAGGAGCCATGTGCATCCACTGACATGTAAAATCTGCTGACATTCTGTATAGTATTGCCAAAGTATAGTATTACCTGTCTTCCCCTGAAATGTGTGATGTTTGTGTATGGTCAGAGGGGTCAACCCACATTTGCTGCATGTAACAGTGTATGTAAATGTAATAAAAGGTTTCATCATCATCATACTGTATACAGCAAATGAAAAAAAAAATGACATAAAAAGGAACAATAAAAACAGACAATGTCTCTAAAAAATATTATAATAAAAAGTGTAGATTTAAATAAGGCAAATGAGTTGATTGACCATTTCTAATGGTGTACAAATATTTTGCAGCCAGTTTGGATGTCATTTCGTCCTCTCTGACTATATTGTAAAAGTTTTTCTGAGTAGTTTAGATTAAAGAATTAATTATTTAATGTTTCTATTGCACTCTCGCCAAGCAAAAGTAGGCTTAAATAAAAAGGTAATGCAAAAATGCATTACTTTAGGAAGCGAAACCAAAAGCCGAATCCCGTACATTAGAAACCTGGGCCAGATTCAGTTATAAGTCCCAAAAAGGCACGTCATTGTGGATCTTTTTTTTTTTTTTCAATCTTTCTCAGACAATTTGCGGTGATGTAGGTGACATTGAAATGTAGTTTTGGAGCCTTTCTGACCCCAAGAGCAAACTAAATTCTGCAGTTCTCCAGCTGTGATTCTTTTTTGGCCATTCAAACCATTTTTCCAGCAGTGCATTGGGACACAAAAAAACCTTTTCCAAGCTGATTCTTAACATGCCCAGTTTACAGGAGTTATTACCCCAATGGTGGAAATGGCCATTTCAGTATTTTTTTTTTATCCATTTTGTGAAACTCAACAACCTTGTCTCAAATCACAACTTCTTTAATGTAATCCATTGTGATGAATTACAAAGGCTGTATCCAAAATCGCCCCCCCCCCCCTATACCCTTAAAAAGTAAATTTGAGGGAGCAGCGATTTCTAGTGGGGTCCGAAACCATATTGTAGGTTCTGAAGTGGACTCATGAATCCCATAATACACTGCAATAACAAGTGTGCAAGCCGTGTACACTCAACAGCTAGAAAATACCCACAATGCCCTATGAGAGTTTACATTTAATGAATTTTGGTCTCTTGACAACAATATGGCATCCACAGCACATTCCTATTGGTGTGTCAAGTTTTAAAATAAAATATTAATTAAAGTAACTTTTGTAAATGTAACTGTGGCCAGCTAGTGAAGTGCTATGTAGGGAAAACTCACTCCTCTGAGCTCAAAAGGTGCTCTAGCGACAGACGCTAGAGGCCATGGTTTTTAGCCTCCTTGTTAGAGCAACCAACTCCCATAAAAAGAATCGCCAATTTGATTCCAGCTCAGACAGGGTTGGGGCAGTAGGATTGGTGGGTTACATATACATGACAACAAATCGAATTAGTTTGTTTGATTACTAATACACAGCTTGCTAAGTGTTAAACAACTATCACGGCCTGACCAAGAAGTTTAAAATCTTTTATTTTTTTAAATTTATTAACCAGCAAACACAAACAAAACCCCAACCCTTGGTGCACTCAGTGCTGGAATTCACTCACTTGTTTTCATTTACTTCTTTAAGTGGACCACTGTACATGTATATTAGTGGAATAATGTACGGAATAGCGAATAAGGGTATAGTAGGTGATTTTGGATGCAGCAAGTGAGTTTGGGCAATGTGCTACCACATACTGTATATACAACCCTAGTAAACAGGAAGTCTTGATTGAACACTTTCCTTTTCCTTTTCAACCAGGTGTACAAAAAATATACAGTTGAAGTCAGAATTATTCGCCCTCCTTTGAATTTGTTTTTCTTTTTAAAATATTTCCCAAAAGATGTTTAACAGAGCAAGAAAATTTTCACAGTATGTCTAATGTTTTTTTCTTTTAGAGAGCCTTATTTGTTTAATTTCAGCTAGAATAAAATTAGTTTTTAATTTTTTTAACACATTTTAAGGTCAATATTATTATCCCCTTTAAGCTATATTTGTTTTCGATAGTCTACAGAACAAACCATCGTTATACAATAACTTGCCTAATTACCTTAACTAATTAGTTATTAGAAATTAGTTATTAAAACTATTATGTTTAGAAATGTGTTGCGTTAAACAGAAATTGGGGAAAAAATAAACAGGGTGGCTAATAATTCAGGGGGGCTAATAATTCTGACTTCAACTCTATATCAATGGAAATATACTTCAAAATGCTCCTGTGAATATTTAATAAATGTATTTGTTTTTGTTTTTTTGACTGTGCTGTCCTGTGTAATTATTTTTTGTATTTTTAACAAGCAAAAAGGCTGCAGAGAATCAAAAGAGTAAATAATAATAAAAAAATTTACAACTGCCTTTTCTTATATTTACCAAGGGTGCCAGTATTAGCGGAGGGCACAGTAATGCCTATTCAGCAGCTGTTCTGTTCATGGGGTCCTGATATGAGAAATAAATGCCTTACTAATGTCTTTTTCTTCTCTGTGCAAGCAAGAAATGCTGCTGTTTTCTAAACAACATTTTGCAGCTTTCACACTGTTAAGGTCTGCAACAGCTTTTACTAGTAAACAGAATGAATTTATGATATTTTTAGGTCAAAAGTTAATGTAAGCATTTTTCAAACTAATTAACTGTTTTGTGTATTTCAGTGTTTATGAGAGTGCAAGTGTATTTTGGACTGTGCAGTCTTCCATATGAAGCTCTTAGCTGACTGCAGGGATTTTATAATGCACTATTTCTCGCCTCTCCTATCACTGATGGTGTGTGTGTGTGTGTGTGTGTGTGTGTGTGTGTGTGTGTGTGTGTGTGTGTGTGTGTGTGTGTGTGTGTGTGTGTGTGTGTGTGTGTGTGTGTGTGTGTGTGTGTGTGTGTGTGTGTGTGTGTGTGTGTGTGTGTGTGGGCTTCGTCACTGCTTTAATGAAATTATCTAAAAGCATGACATCATCTCCACAGGGATCTGTTCTTAGTGGAAACCTCAAGGCCGAAGAGGATAATAGTTCAGTTAAAGAGAATTGTAATTTATTTTAATCCATTCTGGCCAATTACTTGTTGTAGCAGTATCTACATTATGCTTTGACCCACTCATATAGAACTGGACTGAGATGGAGAATAAAATGCCAACGATTCTCTTTGTTGACGTTTTCTGCTAAAATTTTTACTATGGTGTGTAATAATTATGCAAGCAGTCAATATTCAGTTTTTTTCCTAATTATTTTATTTGGACTCTCCCCTTTAGACATGTTTTACAATATTAAACTTTGCTACTATATGTCTCTATAGTATTAGAAGACTGATTGATTAATATCTGATAACAGTTTAATGCCCCAACAAAATACAAAGTACTATCCACCCTATTTTGCAATGTGAAAGTTTGATCTTTTCTGAACTTCGAATTCATTTGCCTAATTTCGTTTGTTGGATTCATTTGTTATTGTCTTTTCTTTTCAGTCTGTTTTTGTTGTTGCCTTGCAGCGCCAGTGAGCATTTTATGCCCAATGTCTAAACATTTACATTAAACGTTTACATTTATGTTTGGTCATTTAGCAGGCTTACAAATGAGAAAGACATTAAGCCTCAAATTGAAGAGGCAATACACAACATGCAGTGCTACTTATACAAAGTTAAAAGGCTGCAGATCCAGTGGCTGTTCTGTAAGGAAGCATCAAAGATTTGAACTTGGTACGCGCTTCAATGGTTTAGCAGTGCTGGGAGATAAAGACAGGTGTATGATTGTGCTGCGTCTGCAATGTGAGAACCCAATATTCCTCACAGAATTAAGAAGGTATAATAGTTGATGGTCCCAGCTGGATGGAGAAATTATGTTTAATACCTGGAGTTGTGTCTTTCAATCATGCTGAGATGTCCTCCAGGCAATGTGAGAGCCATCCAGCTAGTGTTTATCAGGTTGAAATGGAAAAGTAGAGTTGTGTGTCGTCAGCATTACAGTAAAAAGAGAAATCATGTGACTGGACTGAAAATAGAAAGAGACCAAGGACTGATCTCTGTGGTTACACCGGTGACCAGCTTATGTGCTTTGGACACCTTTCCCCTCCAGATAATCCTGAAAGGTCTGCTGGGGAGGTAAGACTCCCACCAGCAGTGTGGGGTTCAAGTAATTCCCATTGAGGAGAGGGTGGAAAGAAGACTTTGATGATTCACTGTATCAAAAGCAGCAGACCTGTCCTGCAGAATATATAAAGGGAGCAAGTTCTGGGATGTCCAGAGAGAAGTTTGGATGGTTCTTTAGCTGTGAGGGAGGAGGAGGAAAATGTATTTCCTTCTGAAGGTGTGGTTTGATGAAGATTTGCGATAGAAGGGGACTGATAATTTTTGCAGGTTATCTGTGAAAATAAAGGGATTTAAATGTCCTGATAAGTTTGCAAGTGTCTAAAGTGCTGTTAATTTTGTTTTGGTAGTATTGAATTTTGGCAAAATGGACCAGGGAGGCAAATAATGCGAGTTTGGGTTTATATCTGCAATACTGCTGTTTTAAATTGTATTCCTTCCTTCTCATTGGCTTTAATCATTTTTGATTTTTCAGTGCATGTCTTGTATTTTAGGAAATCTGATCATTAATTGCTCCTTTCTGAAAATAAGGTGTTTTTCCACTTCCAGTCTTAAACAATTTAACATCAATTCTAAAATACTTCTGTACAAAATTAATAAAATTTTATGTTATATGGTATTTGGAATTTATGAATTATGTTTGAAAAAAAATCTGAATATAGACTGTATAATAGTTATTCATGTACTGTATTAACACAAATGCACAATGGAATAAGATGCTTTTGAGGATTAAATTCTGATGCAAAAAAACAATAAATGAATAAATGCAAACCTTAGTAAACATGATGCAAATGCAAATACACTTCTTCCATAAAATATTGTGTCAAAAAGTAAAACTCAACAAATGTGCATCCAAATAAGGTCAGCCATACTGTTAATATCTCACTTTGTGTCAGAACAGGGTTTGCGCTGGCCTAGGCAGTTGATAAATCTGGTCCATAGACTCATAAATATGTTTTTACTGAAACCAGTGATTTATTCATAACGTCATTATTGCTGTATCAATATCTCATCTGTATCAGCCAGCCAGCCAGATTGTGTTAGATTGGTGGTGCATTTAAATCAGTAACATAAAAATAAGCATTTAAATGAAGCTGGATAAAAACACTTGTGAGGTCACTGAATATAAAACACTGGGGCGATGCAGCACTGGGTGATAGGTGAAGTGACAGTTCTGCCAGTTGGCCTAGTAGTCTCTGACACTGGCCCCAGGCCATTGGGTCATCCTGATTGTTGAGCCCAGTCTGAAATATTCAGAAGCTTTGCATAATGTGTGTGTCTATGTGTGTGTTTCATTGACAGCCAAGCGAGATTTAAATAGCAGTATTTGAATGACTATACTGTACACATAACGATTAACCAAATGACCGAACATCAGTCCAGGCTTATGTGTGAGATTGTTTTTAATATAAATTAAAAATAATTTTGACTTGATTGCTTTTTATGTGTTGGGTTTGCATTTCCACTGACAATTCAAACAAAGTCATGCATTTACTTTGTACGGTTACACAATGTTAACAGGCCAGATTCCTGCTCTCTGTAAAAGTTAGCTTTACCAATTTTTTTCTTTTTTAGATTTAGCTTTGGTATAAATTAAGCACTCAAATAAGCATTAAATCACCCAATTAAGCACAAAATTGTCATGTTGAAGAAATAATAAGTCATGAGCAGGTCTGCATCTGCCCATCTTCCAGTTATTGTAAAACAAACAGTAGAGGAGACTCTGAATAAGAAGTAAGATTTAGAGGGAATATAGCAAGCCATGAGCGATAAGAAGTGATAAGAAAGACAACAGTCCAGTAGATGTATAATGTTGTTAAGTTATTGCCTGCAAAAAGACCATTCTACTGTAATGCTACTGGATGAAGATTTTATCTCTTGCTCGTAAGTGTGCGTGTGTGTGCACTCTGATCGCAGTTCTGTACTCAATCTAATGTGATAGTAGCTCTACTGAACATTTTCTCTCTCTGTTTCTGATCTTCTAGTCCTTGTTGATATAGCTAAAATGTTATTCCTGTTATGTGGAAACAATAGACATTAAAGGAAAATCTCTCTGTATTATTAAAGTATGTTTTGTTTTTTTATTGACAGCAAAAAATCGACAAATAAAAGTACAATTATTGTACCCTGAAATGGAAAACACATAAAAGGATCACATGAGTATAAGAGAAGTAAACAGAACTCTTTATGGATAAAAGTAGTTTTTTTTTGCTAGTTTTTTACTTAAGGCATAATTCACAGCAAAAACAGTGTGTTGAGCTGTTGACTTCCATAGTTTTTTGTCCCCTTCTGTGGAAGTCAGAGGTTACCAACATTCTTCAAAATCTCTTTTGTTTTCAACAGAAAACAAAAAGCAAATGGCGAGTAAATGATGATAGATTTTCAGTGGTTTTTAAACCTCATTCATGTGACATTTTCATTAATGTTCTATTTACCAACTAATTTGATGTGTCTGTCTTCATTTGATGATGCTATTCTAAAGGTTTTCATAAGTGTAACCTGTGCATTAATCTGCATGTGTTTACTGTGTCCAGTTTTCACAGTTTTGACCTGGAGGACACAGGGGACTGCAGAGGGGACTGGCTGCTGCTCGGACCCACATGGAAAGCTGAGTATCGCCTCTGTGGGTCTGTTCTTCCTCCTCCCTTCATCTCCTCTAGAGGACGAGTCTGGGTTTACTTCCACTCTCACACCAACAGCTCCGGTCAGGCACAGGGCTTCAGAATGTCCTACATACGAGGTGAGAGTTTAAACGGGGATATCTTCCTTTTGAGTCTACCAATAAATGCCATTATTAACTGATATTTGCCAGTTTAAAGTGACTATTTATTCACTCTCAAGTTTATAATTTGTTCTCCTGTAATTTGTCATGTTTCTAAAATGTTTATGCTGATCTTTTTTTGTTTAAAGGGGGCCTATTATGCAAAAATCACTTTTATATGAGGTTTAAATACAGTTGTGTGCAACAGTGTGTGAATATAGCCAGCCTCTAATGGTAAACATTAATTAATTCTATTTTTGATAATCACACTTTATTTAAACAGTCTGCAGAAACACTTTGATTGACATTCTCCCTTTGTACATGTTATCAGAGGAGGAAAGTCCCGCCCATTAGTGGCAATCCCTCACTCATTAGCATAAACAGTGGAGTTAAGAGTGTAAGAGAGGAAAGTGTTGACAAAGTGCTTTTTTCACTTTGTGCTGTTGTGAAATAAAACAAGGAAAAAACGTTTGTTTGTGCACATTTAAAACTGATTCCTGGCAGTATACCAAATAGCACTGCTTATTGTGTGTTGTGAGCTGAATGCAGAAAAGTTGAACTTGTATGAAAAGTATGATTTTAAAACGGCATTCATTTATTTAGTCCTGATTTTGAACTATTATGAAATACAACTTTTATTAACATACATAAAAATGTCCTCTATTCCAACAACATGGCAGTGTTTTATCACATTCAGTTGTGCTCTTACATTAGAAAGCTGCTAAATCACGCAGAGGCATATAGATTTACTGTAAGCACAGATTGACCAGGCAAATGCAGTCTTAGCAGATCAATAGCATATGGCCATAGAGCCATGATGAAACGCTAATGCTCTGCAGCACTTGTTACATAATATGCCACAAAATTGATGTGCGTATTTAGATTGCACTAGCATCAGTGTGAGTTTGACAGATCTCCGCTGTTAATTATTTAGTTAGATCTGATCTGTAGCTAATGAAGATGAAAGAGAAAATTAGCTGTTATTACTCAACTCCACGGGGTATGTGTGCGTGTGTGAGTGAGAGAGAGGGGTGAAATGCTGTGTTTGTGCGTTTTCCTCAGAGGTGCAGTTGAATCAATAACTCTGAACGGCTGTGTTTGTTAAGCTGTCAGCAGGCAAACACCATCTGCAGAGTGGCTAGATTTGATTGGTGTGTCTCAGCAAAGTGTCAGTGTTCATGTGTGCAAAAGACTCACTCATTTCTCTTTCTTTGTGGTTTTTTTTCTTGTTAGGTCGTCTGGGTCAGAGTAGCTGTGAGAATGATGAATATTTATGTGGAAACGGCAAGTGTGTTCCACGTTCCTGGCGCTGTAATGGATTGGATGAATGTGGAGATAATACAGATGAAAGGAGCTGTGTCGCCCCACCAACGCCCGCCCGGGTGAGCCTGTGCCCACCGGGCACCTTACAATGCTCAGATGTGCAGTCTACCCGCTGCCTGCCAGGGTCTCTGCGCTGTAATGGAGCCCGGGACTGTCCTGACGGATCTGATGAGGCCCGCTGCCCTGACACATCCTGTGGAAAACGCTTGGTCAACTTTTACGGGACATTTGCTTCACCTGATTTTTTCCGTCCGAACAGGAGCACCGGCACAGATCTTCACTGCACGTGGTTCCTGGACACAAAAGTATGACGAGAACCTCAGTCAGTCACATTTGACACATTTCTGTACAGCTATTGTCAACAGCTATTGGTTAAATTCTTCTTCCAGACACTGAATCATTGCAATTTTTTCATTCATTCATTCATTCATTCATTTTCCTTCGGCTTAGTCCATTTATTCATCAGGTGTCGCCACAGCGGAATGAACTGCCAACTTATCCAGCATATGTTTTACACAGCAGATGCCCTTCCAGTTGCAACCCATCACTGGGAAACATCCATACACACTCATTCACACACATGCACTACAGCCAATTTAGTTTATTCAATTCACCTATAGCACATCTCTTTGGACTGTGGGGGAAACCGGAGCACCCGGTGGAAACCCAGAAACCCCAGAAGTGCCATATGACCCAGCCAGTACTCGAACCAGTGACCTTCTTGCTGTGAGGTGACAGTGCAAACCACTGAGCCACCATGTGTAATATCAAAATTATTACAGTGATGGTCAAAAGTGATGTCTGGTTTTTGAAAAATTATATTTTCACCATTTACTTCAAACATATTGATGATATGCTGATGTATATTTATGTGGTATGTTACATATTTGTTTTGGAGAGTGTGAAACCTTAGCATTTTATTTCTGAAAAACATTGTCATTGAGGAATGCACAGGAGAATGAAATATTAATATCCAATCATACTGCAGGGAATGTTTTTTTAGATGTTTGTTTGTCATTCTTCTTATTTTTATATATATTTTTGCTGATACTCAGAATATAATTTTGCTGAAATTCTGTGATAAGCTGTAGTTTGATGTTTTAAGTGACACTCTTGACATCACTTTTGGCCACTGCTGTATGAATATAAATTCAGAAGGGAACTGGTTGTCTTTAGAAAAGTCATTTTATTTTAATATTACCTAGTGAAACTGTAACAGTTGTGGTTCATGCAATCACACAGTTGTGTTCTGATCCACACCAAAACAGTCAGTGAGTACACTTACATGGACACCAATAATCTGATTTTAATACGATTAAGACAGTACTCTGATTAAGAGTCTACCATGTAAACAGTGATTTTTGATTACCTTAATCCGACAAAAGGCATAATCGAACTAAAGAGAAATGGAATTAAGACATGTGGAGTATGCAAATTTTAGTGGCATTATTGAAGTGCAGTACAGACACCACAATCAAAATTATTACCGCTGTGTAAGATTTTCGCCACATTTTGCGACAGAATAGTCTATACACACATAGCTGTTTGACACTATTCTCTGCATTTCAGAGTCAGTGAAGGACTACAGACACCTGCATCGCAAAATGCGGAAGGTTTTTACCTCCATACGCCGTGCAGTATCAAATTACATTAAAACACACTCTTCCAGCAGTTCATACTCGCGTACAATATCTCGTTTGTCATGGGGTGCATGCATGAAATTTTCCTGAATGAACGTGAAAGTGCCAAACTGCAGTTAAAGTCTTCAAATGAAAAATGAAACGCATGAAATTACATAAAACTCTGGAGCAAATGTGGAATTAATATCGAATAATATCAAATAATCGAATTATATGCTATAACATGTAAACCGGGATCATGAAAGGAAGATTCAAAAAGCAACTCATGTAAACACCCTAATCATATTATTGTTTTATTCAGATTAAGGAAAATCATTTGATTACTGATGTTCATGTAAACGTAGTCAGTGTGTGATTGAAATGAGGTGGTCTCAGCCTGCTTGAAAATTTTGCAATCTGATCCTAAGTATAGGATGAGTTACTACATACATTGCAGGAAAATAAAAACTAAATAGTTTAGTCACTTAGAATGAATTGTGGGTTAACCTGCTGCAAAGATGTCTAATTGAGATTTGGTCATATTTGGTGACCATTTTGTCAGAACCATTGTACAAAACACACAAAAGTACAGACATATACTTGGTTGTTGTGTAAAAATGATACAATTATAAAATAACAGCTACAAAGAAAGGTACAAGCACAAAAATCCACTGTCATGATATGGGTGGAATCACAGAACATAAACAAATGCAATGAGAGTTTACTTGCACGTGGCAAATTTTGGTTTCTTTAGAAATAAAAAAATAAATAAATTGCACCATTGTAACAGTTTTAATCCACTTTAAAATGCACTTAGTTCTGTTCTAATTTAAACTGATTCTGGCCTGCAGTTTAATAATTAAAGAATGACTGAATTAATTAAAGAGTGTTCTGCTTGACTGTTTTGCTTCAGGACCCGAAGCCGCTGGTGCTGCAGGTGGATCTACAGCTGGGTGTTGGAGACTCTGTGCGGGTTTATGATGGTTTGGGAGAGCAGGCAGAACGGCTCCTGCAGAGTTTGTCTCACCATAATAACCACAGACGAGCCCTTCTGGAGTCTTCTCAGGGCCAGATGAGCATTTTCTACCATGCTAAACCACACAGCCCTGGACATGGATTCAATGCCACCTATCAGGTATCTCATTCTCGTATGCTTTCTGGGGTTAAGAAAATGAAAAGTTAACTCACACTGAAGTGGTTCCAAAACTGGATGAGATCTAAAAAAGAAAAGTTTGGAGAACATCTGTAACCAGCCAGTTGACAGTAGCCACTGACTTCCACAGTAAAAATACTATGAAAGTCAATGGCTGTCAGTTGGTACCATCATTCTTCAAAATGTCTTCAAAGAATCTTCTTATGTGTTCAACAGAAACTCATGCAGGAATGGATGATGGCAGAACTTTGATTCGGGGTGAACTATACTTCACTCGCTCCAGTTTTAAAATCTGCATTATTTGAGTATTTTCCTTCAGTACTGTACAAGCTTGTTTTTTTAGGCCCAGGTTAAAGATATTATGAAGATCTTTCTGTATTTATATGCTTGCATGGACTTCACAACAAACTAGAAAACACTTTCACCTTTCACTTTCATCTGTAATATCATATGGTTGACTGTGCAACGTGGTTATAGGAGAATAGAGGTGTTTTGTAACATTTCCACCTAAAAACTTTTTTTTAACTGCATTGTAAACTGATTCCAAGTACTTTATTGTCATTCACATGTACGTATACACAGAACATAATTACGTAGCATTGGCTCTACAGTTTTAATATAAATAATCCTAAACAATAAATAGTATAATATAACCAAAAAAAAACATATACATAGCAGCTGACTGATCCTCATCGTCAGACGGATCTACAGTGCAAACCACAATAGTACATACAAGTTTTAAAGCAAAAAAAAAGACATATGAGAATGCACAGAGAATGATGCATTTTATTCATTTTATAGTACATTTATTCACAAAAAGTACAAATTAAACTGAAGTGTTATTATAAACCTTTACTGTATTATTTTACAAAAGGCTTTTGTTTTAATTAAATTTTCATTTCAGTTTTTTTTTTTTTTTTTTTTTTTTTTACTTCAAATTCATCAAAGAATTCTATCATAATGTTAATCAAATGTAGGTTTTTAGTCAAACCTGGGCTATTGTGATTTTCTGAAAACCTCAGTCAGGCCCCCTCACTATTGCTTGACATTTTAAAAAGTCAAATTTTTGCTTTGGGTGGTTTTAAAGTGCATGTAAAAGTGCTATTCAAAGGTTTGAGGTCAGTCTGTTTTTTTAAGTGATGATGAAGGTTTGAGTTGCAAAAATTACAGGTTGTTTATCTAGTAGGATGACCTATTATAAGCAAACAGATAAACAGAAATTAATAATATTTGAGTATATTTGTGAGAATAAAAAAAATAATTTGATCCAAAGATTACAGCTTTAGTAATCATAAGAGGCTTTTTTTATTCTTGCCAAATTCTTTGTTTGCTGCAACTGTAGGCATAACTTACAGTTTGAACCCAAAAATGACTAGAAGGAAGTTTACTGAAGATAGTTTGCAGTTTCAGCAGCAGAAGCCAACTTCAAGACTAGTTGAAGCGTAGGCCACTCCACTTACAATCTCAAAACAACAATTATACTCTTACATAACGTCATTAACTGCATCGTACATAGATGTTTTAACCTGATTGGTTAAAACACAGATAGACTTGAGATAGACTTGAATATTTCCACATGGGTACGTGCGTACAATTCTAAACAATATCTCAATATCTCAAGCATATAAACGTCAGACAGCCACTAGGCTGTTCAGAGCTGACCCCAGACCTGTGAAATGATACACAAATAAATAGAACACACACAAAGTACAATCTGTTTCTTACCCAAGGCTGAGTATACAGCCACTGGCGTGCTTACATACAAAGGAATTAACTTTATACGATTTACACATAAAATGGCAAATAACTCAAGAAACAGTTGTTTCCGATTCTTCAAGAGTTCAGGTCCACTCAAGAGGTCTCTATGACGTCTGACCTGGCTGTGTAGATCCTGCGGAAACAAATCATTTGAACTACAGAAAAAAACCATGACACAAATATTATTCCAGTTTTACTCTGAAGTGGGAAAACACTAAGGTCATCATATAATCTAGGCTCTTAAACATTCAACTTTATTAATAATCATAAAGACATAAGAATTTATATGTGTTACTCCATCCTGGAGCGGACATCCATCAGAAAACCCACGCCATCAAAACTCAGCTAATACACACTGTGCCACTGATCAAGTTGATGCTGTGTCTGCAGGTGAAGGGCTACTGTTTTCCCGGTGAGCATCCGTGTGGCACAGATGAGGGCTGCTACTCTGATCTGCAGCGCTGTGACGGATACTGGCATTGTCCTGGTGGTCGAGATGAGGAGGCCTGCCCGCTGTGCCAGCCAGGTGAGTACCCATGCGAGGGCGGCAGTGGGGCATGTTACTCCGCTTCTGAGAGGTGTAACAATCAGAAGAAGTGTCCCGACGGCTCCGATGAGAAGAACTGCTTTGACTGCCAGCCTGGAAACTTCCACTGCGGAACCAACCTGTGTATCTTTGAGACATGGCGCTGCGACGGGCAGGAGGACTGTATGGACGGCAGTGACGAAAGAGACTGTCTGGCTTCTGTGCCCAGGAAGGTGATCACAGCGGCTCTGATCGGCAGTTTGGTCTGTGGGCTGCTGCTGGTCATTGCACTGGGTTGTGCCTTTAAACTCTACTCGCTCAGGACAAGAGAGTACAGGTGAGGACTTTTCCATCATCCTGTCTGAAATAAAACCCAAAAGCCAGATCAAATCAGGAACTGTAGAATAATCACTTTTTTACTTCATAGGATGCTTTATACTAATTATTTGTCATTATTTTCATTGTTTTACTCATTCATTCATTTTCATTCGATTTAGTCCCTTTATTCATCAGGGGTCACCACAGCATAATGAACCGCCAACTTATCCAGCATATGTTTTATACAGAGGATGCCCTTCCAGCTGCAACCCAGTACTGGGAAGCATCCATACACTCTCATTCACACTCATACACTACTGCCAATTTAGTCTGTTCAATTCACCTATAGCGCATGTCTTTGGACTGTGGGTGAAACCGGAGCACCTGTTCTTTCTTTTAATCACTACTATTATTATTATGTCTTAATTGTTGTCTTAATATATTAATATATGTGTGAAAAGCCAGATCAAATGAGGAAATGTAGATTAAATCTCTTTTTTTTTTACTTCATAGGATGCTTTACTTTAATCATTTGTCTTTTTTTTCTTCTTGTTTGCATTGTTTTATTCACTATTATTATTATTATTATTGTTATTATTATATATTAATTGTTGTCTTAATATATTAATATATATGGGAAAACCCAAAGCCAGTTCAAATGAGGAAATGTAGATTAAATCTCCTTTTTTTTACTTCATAGGATGCTTTACTTTAATCAGTTGTCTTTTTTTTCTTCTTTTTTTCATTGTTGTAATCACTATTATTATTATTATTATTATTATTATTATATATTAATTGTTGTCTTAATAAATTGATATATATGTGACCACAAAACCAGTCATTAGTTGTTTTTTTTAATTGAGTTTTAATCAACACTTGAAAACTGAATAAATAAACTTCCCAGTGTTAAGATTTGACAACATTTAAAAATCTGGAATCTAAATACTGATACAATTTTCTTTAAAATTTTCTATATGAAGTGCTTGGCAATGTACACTACTAGTGATAATACTACTATTGAGTTTTGATATTTTTACAGAAGGAAATTTGCTAAATATGTTCATGTAACATGATCTTTACTTAATATTCTAATGATTTTTGGCACAAAACAAAAATCAGTTTGCCCAATACAGCCTATTCTTGGTCATTGCTAAAATGATTCTCTGGTTTTGTGATCAAGGGTCAGATATTTATTTGACAGTCATAAATATGCAAAATACTTTTTGTATTAATTTTTCTTACTCCATTTATTTTAGGTTTTTAAAAGAATTGTTTTATGCTTACCAAGTCTGCGTTCATCTGATCATATATACAGAAAAAAATATATTGTTATATTTTGCTCCTATAACTATTATAACTGTTATTATACTATATTATAACCATTAACTATCAGCTGCATTACCAGCATCATCCCTCCAGTCATCCACGTCACATGAATCTTCAGACATTCAAATATGTTCATGTAATATTTTTGTGGAAACCATCAGACATTTTTCAGAATACTTTCATGAAAATACATAAAAAATTAGTAGTGTAGTAGTGTTCATATGCTATTTATATAAAAATACATACATGAGTTTTGTCTTCTATTTAGACAAACACACAGTCAGTGAGAAACAATAGAGGGCTTTAATCTTGAAACCTATTGCTCAAAGCTAGAAATATCTTCTCCAAGAGAGAAAGAAAGACAAGTGGGGGATGATTCACTCTCTCATATCTCTTTAAGCATAATTGGATGTGCAGTAATGACCCACATGATGCTCTAGTGGTGACGCACAGTTTTTCTCCAGTTAGCCTTGTAAAGACACAGCAGGACCCGAAATACCTGCACTTCATCAAACTGTCAGAGATGTGCTGGATAAGTAACAGCTACAGGAATGCTCTAGAGAGAATGCCTGTGAATCGCTTCAATTTCATACAAAGTCACAGTTTCTGTTACAGCTATAAACAAGACCAGTCAGCATCTTTTTAAAACAGCTCTTGTTATCTTCCTCTTTCTCATAGAGCTTTTGAAACCCAGATGACCAGGCTAGAGGCGGAGTTTGTTCAGAGGGAAGCTCCGCCCTCATATGGTCAGCTGATTGCTCAAGGTCTCATTCCTCCAGTGGACGACTTCCCAGTCTACAACCCCACACAGGTGTGTGTCATTGGTTTACAGCTGAGCTAGCAAACAGGATCACAGTTCAGGTTCTAGTTTAAGTACATTCGTTCATTAATTCTTTCATTTTCCTTCGGCTTAGTCCCTTTATTCATAAGGGGTCGCCACAGCTGAATGAACCGCCAACTTATCCAGCATACGTTTTACACAGCGGATGCCCTTTCATCTGCAACCCTGGGAATACTGGACAACATCCATACACACTCTATCACACACATACACTACAGCCAATTTAGTTTATTCAATTTACCCATACCGTATGTCTTTGGACTGTGGGGGATACCGGAGCACCCGGAGGAAATCCACGAGAAAATGGGGAGAACTCCACACAAAAATGCCAACCCGGACTTGAACCAGCGACCTTCTTGCTGTGAGGCGACAATGCTAGCCACTGAGCCACCGTGTCGCCCCTAGTTTAAGTACAATTAAAATAAATTAAAATAAAGAAGCTCTTATAACTGCATAAAGTTTAGTTTTTATTTATAAAAGACTGGCAGATGTTGAATAATGGTTTGAAAGGTCAGAGAATATTGATATGTTTTGGATATTTTTTGTTTATTTTAAATACAGATTATTACTTTTATCTGTATATTTAATACGTTTATTTTGGCCAATGTATCTTTTATTATATTATTTAATGCATTTATAGACCAGGATAAAACTTGTTTACATTTAATTAGGCCTGTCACGATAATCAATATATTGACTTAACGCACAACACATGGACATGACCTTAATCATTTTTGTTGATACAATGTATACCGCCCATACATTAAAAAACAATTCTAGCAACATTTTAGCTGATTGTGCAACATCTCTATCTATAGGAGGTGTCAGTGTCAGTAGGTTAAAAAAACACTATAGTATTTACTTTAAATTACTTTAGTATATTCTCATGTGGGTACCTGACAGCTGAAATAGATCTGGTAGCAGATATCGCAGCCTCTATTACGTTTTTACCTTGCACTTTTTTTGTTAACATTTATTATTATATATTTAGGATTTGTGTTTTCACATTCTGATTACAGTGTCTAATTATTATATTGTTAAAATGTCTATAATTAAATTAAATATTCCTAAGAATAAAATATTTTGTGTCCTTTGGAAGAGTGTACTTGCATTGTGATGCTGTTATATTGTCATTCTGGCATTATATAATTTGTGGCATAAAATGGCCTTTAAATGACAATAATAACATTTATCGCATTATATTTTGGTGCAATGTATCGTATGACAAAAAAATAGATATCATGACAGGCCTACTTTAAATACCAATTTTAATTCCACTTCTAATTACTATGCATTGTGGCCATTTCAGATTTCATCTTATGAACTTCAAGCAATACTTCACCCCAAACAAAAATCCTTTATGCTTTTAATTTACTCACCCTCAAACCATCTTGTGGCTTTTTTAATTTAGTAGAACATTTCTAGTGAACTGTCAGTCACTTTTCTGCCAATCCTTAAATTTTGTGAACAATTAGTGAACTGTTTATTACAAAAATAATAGTATCAATAGTAATATGGGCAGCTGTGGCTGAGAGTTGGACTTGCAATGCAAAGGTTGCAGGTTCGAGTCCCAGTACCAGTATGGTTTTTGGTGTGAATATCCACCTCAATACCACGGCTTGAGCAAAGCACCCAACTGTTCCCCAGGTATAAGTTGCTTTGGATAAAAACGTCTGCTAAATGCATACATGTAAATGTAATATTAATAACAGTAATTATTAAGTCAAAGGTCTTTGAAAACTTCAATGAGTCCAAAACCCAAAGCAAATAATAAGATAAAAATGACAGAAAATACCATGTTTTCCACACTAAATCCCCTTTTATTATGTATTATCTTATTATTCTTTGTTCATCTCACTTTATCCCTGTTACCACCATTGATAAATTGTCATCTGGAATGCTAAATGACATTTATTTATAATAGAATGCATATCAATGGCTCAAGTCTCATAAATTTGCTAAAATATTTTGAGATTAGCAAGAGAAAATCTGACAAGACTGAAAACCGTGTTTTTGTTGGTTTTGTTGTTGTTGCATTACCACAGCAATTTTTTCTTACTTAAATTACAGATGTTTGCATCATGTAATTAATAAATCTGTATACATGGCTGCTGTAGAGTATCTTGCTAAATGACTGACCGTTATTTGAGAGTTATTTGAGGGTCAGCTTCTCTTATTGTCTAAATAAGGGATGCCCAAAATTTTTCTGATGAAGGACCAAAATCCAAACTTCATTGAGGGCTGAGGCCCGAAGGTAAATACAGCATTAAAGTTGTATTTAAAGCTGTAAAAAATAGTATTACATTAAAGTTGCCATGAGTAATTTCCTAATTTATTTTACTAATATATATAAAAAAAAGGAAACATTGCTTTATACGTTCTAATATATGAACTAATGCAGTATAATTAAACAATAATATATATAGTAAAAACAGTAAAAAACAAATCCCATTTATTACACAATGGAGTTCAATGCTGAATACACAAGTCAAGCTTTTGCATTGATTTGCTCAAGATGTTTTGTGCATTGTCCTCTATCCATCGAGAAACAGTATTTACCCTTTTTTAAATCTGATTCATTTACAACATTTCATTGAAATGTTTAATTTCAGTTTGCTTTTTTGTAGCTCAACTCAACAATAAAAAAAAAAAAAAAAGGTTACGTTAAATTCAAAATGACGATCTCTGTTAAAGGCATTCTCTCCAATGCTCCCCATGATTATCTTTCTCTTCTCAGATGGAATGGTGAGCCAAATCAAAGGTTACCATGGGCCAACTTTGGCCCGCGGGCCCTAATTTGGACATCTCTTGTCTAAATCCTGGCTCAGACTACAGGAGTATTTAAATCCTAGTTAGTTATGAAATCCGGTTGCATCATTCACATGAGGAGAATATTCAGTTTCTTTGTGTAAATGTATACATTGAGGTCAACAAGTATTTGATCACACTTTGATTTTTCAAGATCTCCTACTTAGAAATTATGAAGGGGTCTAGAATTTTCAGCATAGGTGCATTTCCACTGTGAGAGACAGAATCTAAAAATAAAAATCCAGAAATCACATTGTGTGTGTTTTTTTTTTTTGTAAATTACTGTCAAATAAGTATTTCAACACTTGCTTTTCTGTTAGATTTTCGGACCCCCAGCTACACTCTGCTCAGGATTCTAATTTAGTAGCACCTTTTTGAGGTTGTTAGGGGTTATAAAGACACCTGTGCACCCCACAATCAGTCAAAAGTCTAAGTAGCAACATGGGCAAAAGCAAAGACCTGTCAAAGGACACAAGAGACGAAATTGTAGACATTCACAAAACTGGAAAGGGCTACGGGGCAATTGCCAAGCAGCTTGATGAAAAAAGAACAACTGTTGGAGCAATTGTCAGAAAATGGAAGAGTGTGACTGAATGATGACAGTCAATGTCCGTCAGACTGGGGCCCCACAGAAGATTTCTCCTCGTGGGGTATTAATGATGCTAAGAATGGTCAAAAATCAGGCTAGAACTACAGGGGAGGAGCTGGTCAATGCTGTGAAGACACCTGGGACCACCGTTTTCAAGGCTACTATAAGTAATACACTTAAGACATCATGGTTTAAAATCATGCATCACTCTGAAGGTTCCCCTGCTTAAGTCAGCCCATGGTAAGGCCCGTCTGAAGTTTGTCAGAGACCATCTGGATGATCCAGGAGTCATGGGAGAAATTCCTATGCTCAGATAAGACCAAAGTAGAATTTTTGGTCTTAACTTCGTTCAGCGTGTTTGGAGAAAGAAGAATGATGAGTATCATCCCAATAATACCATACCTACAGTGAAGTATGGGGCTGGAAGCATCATGCTCTGGAGCTGTTTTTCTGCACAGGGGACAGGACGACTGCGCTGTATTAAGGAAAGAATGAACGTGGCCATGTACAGTATTGTGAGATATTGAGCAAAAGCCTCCCTCCCTCAGTCAGAGCATTAAAGATGGCTTATGACTGTGTCTTCCAATATGACAATGACCCAAAGCACACGGCCAGGAAAACCAAGGAGTGACTTCGTAAGAAGCATATCAAGGTTTTGGAGTGGCATAGCCAGTCTCCAGACCTCAATCTAAGAAATTTTTAAAGGGGGCTGAATCTCTGTGTTGCTCTGCGACAGCCCTGAAACCTGACAGATCTAGAGAAGATCTGTATGGAGGAGTGGGCCAAAATCCCTCCTGCAGTGTGTGCAAACATAGTGAAAAACTAAAGTAACCGTGTAATTGTCCTCTGTAATTGTTAACAAAGGCTACTGTACCAAATATTAAAAATGCTTGACTCAAGTGATTAAACTCTTATTTGACACAGTAATTTACAAATAAATTATTAAAAAATCACAATGTGATTTCCGGATTTTTATTTTAAGATTCTGTGTCTCAGTGGAATTGCACCAATGCTGAAAATTCTAGAACCCTTCATGATTTCTAAGTAGGAGATCTTGAAAAATCACAGGGTGATCAAATACTTATTGACCTCACTGTATATATACATATATATATTATTTTTTTTCTGATTGTCAGGAGGGCTGAAAGATGGATAAACTGGCCTAAAACTGGCTTAAATACGTGTTATTTCTCTCTCTATGTCTCTCAGGCTTCTGTTCTGCAGAATCTCCGTTCGGCTATGCGGAGGCAGATTCGCCGTCACTCATCCCGTCGCTCCTCTTCACGCCGTCGGCTTGGACGCCTGTGGAATCGACTGTTTCACCGCGGCTCTCGAGTACGGGGTCAAATCCCTCTCCTCACACCTCCGGGTCACACACACGCAAACACACACCCCGAGCTAAACCTCCACAGCTACAACACAGCAGACAACAGTGTTCGAGAGTCACCAGAAACCGCGGGACAGACTCCACCGTCATGTTCAGCAGTGGCGCTGGGTTTGGCATTACAAGCCCAGAATGAGGCCTTTTGCCTGCCCGACAGAGAATCTCCAGCATCTCCTCTCTCTCTGCCCTCACCAAACTCCCTCCACTCCACCTCTGACACCCTGGAGGATGAAGATGATGAAGACGACAGGAGTTCAGCGGGCAAACAGGGCAATTCAGCAAAACATAAAGACGCTGACAGTCCTCCTGGACCCTCGGAAAGGCCCAAACGCAGCACAAGCCGCTCAAGGTCGTCAAGACGGCTGGTGCAGGAACTGGCTGCGGAGCTCAGAGGAGTCTCTCTTCTACGCTACACGTCTGTGGGCATTTCACCGCTTTCTTCTCCAGAGTCGCCCACATCCTCCAGCGGTCAGTCTGAGGAGCAGAGAAGCTGTCCTGCTTTCAGAAAAGCCCACAAGGACTTGCTTGCTGATGATCGCGGACACAGCAGGGAATCTTCAGGAGTCGAAGATGTTCCCGGTGACTCTGTCAGGCTCTGCAGACTCACAGCTAGCGAGGAAGAGGAGGATGATGATGCTCTGTTAGTGCACTGAGAAGCCTTTATCACCTTACTTGTTTTGTGCCAACACAGTGAGCCATAGCAGGTTCAGCCAATAGCCTTCCATCCAGAGTCAGGAGTTCTGTTCACATGTGCAGTTACTGATCAGTTCAGCGATCTGTCTTTTTAAGTGTACTTGGCTCAGTGCGTACAGAAGTATTTGAAGTATTTATTTCTTTTTAAGCATCGCATCACTTTTGTTTTTTGGGTTTATTTTTGCAGAATGTCAGAACGCTGAGGCTAGATGAAGCTAGAGTTTTAAAAGGCAAATAATTGATTCAGACAGACTGAAGTTGATCATTTAAAGGGCAAGTACACAAAAGTTCAAAGGTCTGGGGTTAAAACCATTCTCATTTTCATTAAGTTTGTTTTTAGCTGGTAAAGATGCCTTGCATTGATTTAAAAGAGTGACAGTAGAGAATTCTGAACCTTATTTTCATGAAAATATTGAATGAAAAAATAAATTAATAATGGTTCTTGAGCATCAACTCCTTATATTACCTCGGCTTCAAATATATAAAGACTGTGCACTCATATTAGTTGCGAATGGCAGAAATTGCAACATGCAAGATGGTGTAACAGTCCCACTTTCTAAATAATTCATCATAAGCTTGGTGAACAGCTTTGAAGTTTTTTAGCAGTTTTTGCATGACTGAAATAGTCGACGGAGAGACGTCTCAAAGATGGCCAGTGAACAAAATTACTTGTCTTCACCCTTCACTTGTTTTAAACCTAAAGACAAAAGCAGATATTTTGAAGAAAGCTGGAAACCTGTAACTATTGACTTCCATAATATACATTTTTTTCTACTATTGAAGTCGAGGGTTACAGGCTTTCATCTTTCTTCAATTGATTTTCTTTTGTGTTTAACAGAAGAAATAAACTCAAAAAGGTTTGAAAGCACTTAAGGGTGAGTAATAGTGAGTTTACATTTTTGGGTGAATTATCCTTTAATGGGACTTTGATATTAATGAGTTCTGAAAGATGTGACACTGAAGACTGGATTATGGCTACTGAACAATCAGCTTTGACATCACAGGAATAAATTACATTTTAATAGATTTTCAAATAAAATAATTGGATAGTACTCATTGTCATGCATTTTAGATCAAGTAATTTAGTCTTGGTGAGCTGAAGGTTGCTTCTTTAAGAAACTAAAAATCTTGCTAACCCCAAACGTTTGGACTGTTGTGTACTTGTAAAGTTATTGAGACTTTTGATGCAATTTTTTGACCTCAGCTCAGACACTTGCCGTACATGAACAGATAATCTCACAGTGATTGTTCACATGCTAGAAATCACCAAAAACCTCATGAATGTGGCTACAGCACCTATACTGCATACGTTTAACTAGCAGTGAACAAAAGCATTTTCCCCTCACAGAATGTAAATCACACAAGTTCATCTTTCCTGAATCTCTACTTCTCATCAGTCTCGTTCTGTCATGAGCTTCAGAAGGTTTTCTAGACTTCAGAGATCTGCTCTTCTCACCTCCCTAATGCCTTATAAGAGATTCACATGTCGCCTGCAGAGGGAAAATTCCTGTGCTCAAGTCATTTTTATCTGAATCAGCCAGTTGTTTCAGATTTATTCTTTACTCAATCAGATCTGGCTGATTGGATGTCGGTTGTGCTCCACTTTATCTGCGTTATTGAATTTTTGGCTGTTAAAATGTACCTAACCACGTAAAAAAACACCGTAGTAATTCATATTAAATACTATACTGTTTTTGAACCATACTAGTAAAATACTTAAATTAATCTGTTGTGGCAATTCTATAGTTGCTGTGGTATAGCAATATAAACACATTACCCATACTGGCATACAACTATAGGGTAAACTACAGTAAAAGCAAAATAAATCCTATAGCCTACAGTATTTATTACGGTTTGTCAGTTCATTATATACTTCAATATTGATGTTTGCCGTTTGTTCAAATCACTTATTTCAAATGAGCTGAAACAGAATTTTTGAGCTTTTTGGGGGCACAACTTAATTGTTTTATGTTCAATCCACTTAAATATGTAAAAAAAAAAATAATAATAATAATAAGTTAAATAAGTTAAAAACTTAATTCCTTCGGGTTGTCAACACAAATGGATTGTGTGGAACCCAGCATTTATTACAGTGTAGTTTGTACTACAGCACACTGTAAGTTTCCATTGCCAAAGTGTTGTAAATTCTGTAATATATTGAGTGTAAAACACTTTATGGTTCAAAATCACTTTTGTATTTACTATAAATTACCATGTTTTTTCATTTGGGTGCACTACCATTCAAATGTTTGGTGTCAGGAAATGCTTTTATTGTTTTTAAAAGAAGTCTCTTTTGCGCACCAATGCTACATTGTTTTTTAATCAATAATACAGTAAAATTGGCAATATTATTTATTTTAATAATGAATATATTGTACAATGTAATTTAGTAAATGGATGAATAGTCAGCATCATTCCTCTTGTCATGGATTTCACACAACCCTTCAGAAATCATTCTCTTCTGCTGATTGGCTGCTGCAAATGTTTCATTTTTTTAAAGTGTTGAAAACGTTGTTATTCCAGATATTTTTAAATGAATAGAAAGTTCAAAAGAGCTTTATTTGCATAAAGGATTATTTTTTTCTGTCACTTCATCAATCATACTGACCCGATGCCTTTGAATGGTCATGTGCAATTTTATATCCGTAGACAATTGGAGCTCTTTGCTGATTTAGTTATAATCAATGTATGATTGTTTTTTTTAACAAAAGAGGTTTTATTTAGGGTTGATTCACAAAGATCGTTTTTTGTGGTTAAAGTCAGATACAAGGCAATGGGATGAAAAAACTCAGTCTAGATACGCATATGTAGTTTAAAGGGCACCTATGATGAAAATCAGCTTTTGTAAGCTGTTTGGACAGAACTGTGTGTAGGTATTGTGTGTCCATAACCATATTGGAGTGATGTAAAGACAATAGGTCTCTTTAATTCTCTGACTTAAAATAGGATCCAAATCCCTCCCATTTTGAGGCCCACTGCAACTTGACGTAGGAGTGCGGTTTCCCAGCCCACTGAATTGATTGACAGCCGTGTATTAACATGTCTCTGTAGTAACTCGTATGATCATATCAACAAGACAGGACGTGCACAGAGCAACTGGGATTACAAGATCTGTTGAGCTCTCTGTGATCATCAATCATCATCAAATGTGATCAAGAGTGAGTTTTACAAGTTTAACACATTTTTAAGACACTGCATGTGTGTAATAAATTACAGCGATTTTTACCATCTTTATCACCACAGCCGCATGTCAGTACAATTATAAAAGAAGAAGCTTCAACCCGGTTTGTGGACGTAAATCAGGTTTATTTTGTACATTAACATAATGGATATCCATTGTTGCAGAAAGGCTTGAATTAACTCCACAACAAATACATCAAATAATCATTGGTAAAGTTCTTACTGTAGTCACAAACTCACAAACGTTGCATGAGATCTGCTTCATGTCTGCCACTGTGCTGTTTATCTGATGTAGCAGGAGATGGAGACACACATCAGAGCCATAGGGAGAGATCTCTGTGGCTCTGACAGGCAAGTGGGAACGGTGGGTGGGGAGAACTAGCTCATTTGCATTAAAGGCACAGGCCACAAAAACAGCTACAATGTGCTCAGAGCTGAAAATGCCAATATTCTGAAAGGTATAATAAATAATCTGATGGGTGTTTTGGGCTGAAACTTTTCAGACATATTCTGGAGACATATTATTCACATATCTTAAATCTTGAAAAAGTGGTAAAATAGGTGCCCTTTAAAAAACATTAAACTGCTTGCTTTTGTTGCTTTGTTAGATCATAATCTGTGTGAAAATGCACTGGTCAAACGTGTCGATCTAGAGCACATAAAGCAGCTAATTAAAAATAACACTTGTCTGTGAATGGCTACCAGACTAATATAAGCTTTCCCCCATTAAAAAGATATAGCAGGTCTTTTGTGAGGGAAGCAGAACTCAGGGATTGTTTAATGAAGCGGTTAACCTGGATGTTCTAGTTGACAGCTGCTAACAGTGCTGTTGTCTCACTTCATAGGAAAATGACTCAATATCACATTTGTTTTTGAGCTCATACCTGCTGGCATGTGTGTTCTGTCATATCAGCCATTACAGATTTCTTTGACACCTGAGGGATTTTTTTTTTTTGCCAGTAAGATTATGTTATTCTCATTTCCATGAATGTATGGACAGTATGTTCTGTGCTGCAGCTCATACCCATGGCTTTAGCACATTTTGTCCTGTTCCAAGCTTGGAAATAAGTAATCAAAAAAAAAAGCTGGTCCCTTCTCTGAAGGGTCAGTGTGTTCCTGCATCTCATTGTGTCTGCTGGCCGTCTGCCTGTTATTTCACACCTCCTCATTCTCCTCTTCAGACTGCAGAATCCTGTAGGTTCAACAAACGTGCCATTTTAGAGATTTTATGCCAGATTTGAAAGAATTGGGAATACGGTGTGAAGCATTTTGATTCAGTGCCACTAGAAAAGTCTTTCTGTTTGGTCAGTTTTGGAATTAAACTGAAATGGCTGAAGATTACATTACTTATTTTTATTTATATTTTATATATTTTAAGAATACATTTTGTTTAGATCAATCTAAAATGAAAATTTGCAGGTTATTTACCCTCAGGCAATAACAATGAATACAATTTTGAGCTGAGACAGTGGTCCTTGATAATTATTATCATGTAAGTTTGGAAAATTCACAGATAACTAATTCTGTTTGTTTGGTTGTTTTTGTATGAAAGATTCCTGAAGAACATGAGAAAGTTCCATTCTGATGAACAGTACAACAAATGCATCCACTAGGGGCTATAAAAAAAACGATACCAATTTGACCAAAAAACATGTTGACAGTTAATTTGACTGTTTTATTTAATCCTTAAAAGTGTATTTAATTAAAGCTACTTGAAATACCTGAGGAGGCACGGTGACTCAGTGGTTAGCACTGACGCCTCACAGCTAGAAGGTTGCTGGTTGAAGTCCCGGCTGGGTCGGTTGGCATTTCTGTGTGGAGTTTGCATGTTCTCACCGTGTTGGTGTGGGTTTCCTCCGGGTGCTCCGGTTTCCCCCACCGGTTTTTTGTTCACTCAAAAGCGAATGTTAAACTGAGCTTTTATTGCACATTTTGAACTAAATAAAACACTACATTAAAATAACAAGGATAAACAAATGTTCACTTAGCATGATTTCTGCATATAATGGAATTTTTATGCTTTAGAAGAGTGAAAAAATTACATAAAGCACCCTTAATTTAAAAACTAGTCATCGTTTTATTTGTGATGATTAAAAACAACATGTTTTTAGTTGTTGTCTGGTGGGGTTTTTAAGGGAGGGGTATTGTGGATTATAAATGTTAAAATAGGGCTCTCCTGAACAAACAGGTTGAGAAGTAAAATAAACAGCATCAGCTCATGTATTGTAGCCTAAATTATATACAGTTTTTGTAAAGAGCGATTATTATGCTTCATAAGATCTCAGGGGCCACAGGTAATAGTTTTGTTATGCCTGCATGCGCTGAAAAAAAAACGATTCAAAGATGATTCTCCTTGGATTTTTCATATAATTGTTGAGTGCTTGTAAACAATTCATTTGGGCTGAATTTAAACAGACAAATTAAGTTGAACATTACTAAATTTCATGTTTGTTTAAATTCAACCCATATCAATTGTTTGCAACAATTTTGCAGAGATAATTTTTTTCAGTCTGTTTTGAGTCTCTAAGTGCTGGTGAACAATAACTGGTATTTCATTAATCCCCAAGGACCACAGTTTGAGCAAAAATGTCTTGAAGGAAAAAGAAATCACTTACATCTTGGATGACCTGAGGGTAAATAAAACTGAAAATCTTTGTTACATCTTTTGGACATATTAACAAAATTGAAGCAAACTAAAATCCGTTTATTTCAGTGTACAAAGCATTGCTTATAGAGAAGTTCTTTTTAAAAGAAGCTATTTTCTGATGATTGATGTGGCGATTCAACTTCGGCACGAGTGAAAATGCTTCTAAACTTTTTCTGCACTCATGCAAAACTTAAAAATCACAAAGTAAAGGCAAATATGGGCAACCCAGTGGCGCAGTAGGTAGTGCTGTTGCCTCACAGCAAGAACGTCGCTGAGTCGCAGGTTCGAACCTCGGCTGGGCTGGGTCAGTTGGCGTTTCTGTGTGGAGTTTGCATGTTCTCCCTGGGTTCGCGTGGGTTTCCTCCGGGTGCTCCGGTTTCCCCCACATTCCAAAGACATGCAGTACAGGTGAATTGGGTAAGCTAAAATTGTCCATAGTGTATGAGTGTGAATGTGTGTGTGTGGAAGTTCCCAGAGATGGGTTGCGGCTGGAAGGGCATCCGCTGCGTAAAATCGTGCTGGATAAGTTGGCGGTTCATTCCGCTGTGGCAACCCCGCAAGGGACAAAGCCGACAAGAAAATGAATGAATGAATGAAAGGCAAATATGTCCAGTTTTAGGGATTATTCAGCAAGCAGCTTGAAACCATAAATAACACCACACTTTATTTGTATTTGATCTTAATTTAAGTCATCATGAGAGGCCATTACTGGTTGAAAAACACTCATTTTATCTTGTTTATGTTGTTTGTTTATTGTAATTTGTGGTTGTGTTTAACATATCGTGTAAATATGTTTATCATGTTGCTCCATGTTTGAAATAGTGTGATGGATTTCATTTTGCTGAAAGTATAAAAACTACCCATTTTTACTTGTACCTTGCATTAAACGCACATTTCTTTGTAATGTTCAGTTTAAATTGAAGAAAAATGAAGCAGGCAATTTGCTCTTTAGAATATATAGACCAGGGGTAATATTACATAAGCAAAGTGTCTGGAGATGTAAAAATTCATTTGAACAGATTTTAGAGTTAGTGTAACGTTGTTGTTTTCTCAAACACACACCCATACTGCAATAACACACAAATACATTCCACCATTTCCAGAATTAAATTTAATGTGCTAATATTGTTATTGATAAACATCTTTTAACTTTTTTTTTTTTTTACAAAACACAAGTATATCAGCATTCATATCTATAGTGCATACAATAGGAACAAATGAATATTTAATACAAACGCCTCACACTTCACTAATGTCAGGAATGCAATCTCACAATGAATCCCTGATGTATTTGAAACTTTATGCAATATTTACATTAAGATTTCACTGTACTGTGCTTTGCCACTATGGGCAGTGAGAGCTTGAACACTGCTAGTCTGACGGACACGACTGAGCTGGACCCATGGGAAGAGATAAGCAGCACTGGCTGTACTGTAGAGGGCGCTCAAGTGGCGTATAAGTGCATTAGCTGCTAATCACGAATCCAGTATCTCAAAATGTGTTTGGATGGACATGAGTGATCAGTTTGAAATGAAGAGATTGAGATAATCGCTGTTGCATAGCTCAGAGGAATGTCCAAGATCAGTGCCCAAAATAAAATAAATGCATCCCAGTCAGAATGGACGGAATTGATATTCCAAAGACGCTAAATGGCTGAAGAAACACTTCTTCTTTTGGACAACAGTTGCAGGTATCTACCTAAGAGGACTTTTTAAAAGTTAAAGCACTTTTTATGTCAATAACATTATCTAAAAAGAAGGAACGTCCTGTTGTTCCTGTCATTAGCATAAGGCTAAGAGACTGGCAGTGCTAATGTTTGTTGGGGCAGAGCCTCTGTTAAACAGTGGCTGAGGATTGGAGCTCATTCAGAAAGCATGGCAATAATATTATTGTGCAATAAAATCTAAACGTACTGTACGTATTAAAGTGCCTAAACTATACTTGCATAGACTTTTTGAGCATAGCTAGAAGTTATTGCGTTGCACTTAAGAGAGCTTAAGTCTATTATTAATAGGACAAAGTGAGAACGTTCAGACTCACAGATGCAGTTTAGATTTCTGGGTTAAAAGGTAAACAAGCTTCAACAAGTCCCCTTTGTTTACTTATAGGAGATTGCTAATTTAAAAAAAAAATGTCTACTTGACAATAAAAACCTCATTAACGGAGTGAGATCCTGTAAGGCACATGAGAATACACCAACAGTTCTCAAAAACAACTCCCAGAGAAAACAGAAATTCACCTCCAACAAGAACAGAGGAGGGTGCGTTCAAACACAAGGTGATGTCCAGACAAACGTATGCGAGGGGAGAACTAAGAAATGTGATGTCTGATCGAGACAAACGTAAAACTTCAGTTTCTTCTGCTGTGATGCTGAGTCTCGGAGGAGTGTCTCCTCAAGGACAGCATCAGAAAACGCTCTATAACGGATGGAAACAGGTCTTTGCTATAGCAAACAGGAGTGTGAGTAGTCCTCGGCTAACGCTCACAGCTCCGATTTCTCTGTGAGAGGCTGGATTTCAGAAGGATCGTCCTGAGGGAAGACCACATAACACATCTTTTGCCCCAGGTAGGTGACTCTCTCTGAAACACACACACATTTACAAATGTCAGATGGGCTTTTATTGCAGAGGGCTAACAAAACATCAAAGAGGTTTTGGCTGATTTTACAACCTGCTATTAAAAAAAAACATTTTTATTAAATCACAAGTGGACAGTGCTAAATACAGGTGTAAATGTGGCCAATTTTGACATGGTTGCTCAGTGGTTAGCACTGTCGCCTCACAGCAAGAAGGTTGCTGGTTCAAGTCCCGGCTGGGTCAGCTGCTGTTTCTGTGTGGAGTTTGTATCTTCTCCCCGTGTTCGCGTGGGTTTCCCCCACAGTCCAAAGACATGCAGAATAGGTGAATTGAGAAAACTAAATAGGCTGTAATGTATGTGTGTGAATGCAAGAGTGTATGGGTGTTTTTTCCAGTGTTGGGTTGTGGCTGGAAGGGCATCCGCTGTGTAAAACACATGCTGGATAAGTTGGCAGTTCATTCTGTGGTGACCCCTGATTATTAAAGGAACTAAGCCGAAAAGAAAACGCATTAATTATTATTATTTACTATCGATTTGGCACAAAAATCATAAAAAACCCAAACAATACCTAATCCTTGACCTGTTAATACTCATCAAAACAAAGTATTCATACTTTGGATTGAGCACTCCTGCAAAAGTAATGTAAAGTGTGATGAAATGAGGGAATTGACTGAACGAAATCTAAACACAAGTGACCCTAAAAGATGTATCTGAGATCGGATCACTCAAAACAAGATTTAATAGCAGGAGGAAACACCTCACTCACCAACTGCGCTGTAAACCCAGTGTGGTTTGTTCTTCCACTGTACTCCAATGAAATAAATGGGGACTCCAGTGAGCATGATCACCAGCCCCATCCCACACACCACTGGCTCTGAGTACAGACTGAAGCCCAGCAGCACAGCCCAGAACACCAGATAGCTGCACGGGACCAACAGGTTTACCTGTGCAAATTGAAAGAATAAGAGGAAGGTGAATAAAAGCAAAGCAGTGACCAGTCAATCTAAATCCATCTGATGATGTCAAGTACCTTAATAGGTCTGAACATTTTGGGTTTCTTCCATCTGTAGTACAGCAGCCCGGCTATAGTGACTCCATATGAGAGGTAGTTTATGAAAGACACGTAGTTTATCAGGTTATGCGTGTCCCCGATGCACAGGATCACTATGGTTGCTGTACACTAAGAAGAACAGAAAAAGACACTCAACTTTACTTTACATGTGCATGATTTGTGTAAATGAATGTTTATGTCAAGCATATAGATCTAGTTCTGGGAACAATTTTTTGTTAAATATAAACAGGATATTTCAGTCTAATGTTTTTATGTTGTAATGTTTAATGTTATCTTGTAAAAGTTTAAGCCCTGTTTTAGTGCAGTGGTTGATTGACAGGCGAGTAGGCAGTGTTTTGCTGCTGTCCAGACCACATCAGGAAAGATTAGCTAGTGTTTACACAACAACCGCAATGTGATCACACAAGTTTTCCATTACCTCTGAATGTGGTTTCAGTGTTCTGCTCAAAAAACATTCTGGACCCCCTTTAATCCTGAATAGGATCAACCGAATCATGTAGAATGAAAGCAGTGTAGTGTTGCATGTGCTGTGTGTGTGAATCTCACACAAACGATCAGGGCAGGAATGGGTGTGCAGCTCTTCAGGTGGATCATGGCCAGCAAGTACGGCAGGTGACCCTCTCTGGCCCCTGAGAAACATAACCTGTGGACGATGAACATTAATGCTGTAAATACTGTGTTTTAAAGGTGCCATAAAATGTATTGATACAATATGTTAAATGTGTGGCTTAAGTAAGTGCACAAATTCTACAGAAATGTTTTTACACGTTCATTTCCAACCCTAGTAATTGGCCCTAATATGATATGGTTGGTTATTGGCCGTATTTGGAAGGGTTATGAATATTAATGAACTCTGCTCTGATGCTCATGTCAGCACCTCATGCTCACATACACAGAGACACAGTGTGATGCACACGTGCAAAATAATCCTACCTAAGCTGTCAAAAAATATTTGAACAAATTGAGTAAATTCCTTGTTAAATGGCAACCGTTTCATGCAAAGTGATAGAGAGGTTAATTTTAGCTGACAAGAGTGATCGAGCTATCTTTATGCCACCAGAATTGTGTTGAGGTTGAAAAATAGGCTAAATTATAATTATACTCGACAAAAAGGGGCTGACAGAGATGTATTTAGAGTTGTATTTTGGGGTTATAACATATATGAAAACACGGTAGGAATTAATATTATCTTCTTCATAAACAGATAAGTTTTTGAAGTTGATTTGCATCCTTTCACTCCAGAAAAATCACTGTAAGATCCAAGTGATATGACACGATGCATAAACGTTCATTAAACACTTATTTTCAGCCACTTTTTGCGCCTCTTTACAAACATAAACATTGAACTAACAAAAGTTATATTTAACAGGGTTTCTTCAGGTGTCATCAAGTCAAATTTAAGACTTTGTAAGACTACTTTAAGACCATAATGAATGAAATTTCAGACTTGCACAAGGCTAAATGCTAATGATTTTTTTAATAGCAAAGTAAAAACATTAAAAACAAATGTTATTGTAAGGAAGATAATTAAACCATATTAATAAGTAAATATAGTTAATAAAAAAACGTTTCTTAAAACTTTTATTGAAATATATTGTTAGTGATTGGTTGGGTGTTGGGCCGATTGGGTATAGCTTTACAATGACATAGGAAAATTAAGACCTGTTTAAAAGGATTTAAGACCTACAAGACAATATTTCAGTGGATTTAAGACTTTTTAAGACCCCGCAGATACCCTGATTTAAAGTTTAAATTTACAAACCTTATGGGTCTTCAGAGTGGCAATGACTAAATGTATAATTTGTATATCCCACATTTCACATTCTAAAGTGATGTGAACAGAAGATGCTTTATGGTCATGCATGGCTGCCTACTTGTCCAGTTTTTTACTGAGATTTTACACTCACAGGATTTGCATGAGAAAGAGTAAACAATGGCACTTTTAATGGCTGCTAAATTAAGCCAGTTTAACAGTACTAATTTAGTTCACCTAGAAGAGGTAAACAGGTATCCGTTAATCCCTCCGAATGTGGAAAGTGCAACAGAGATGGGCATGACCCAGGAGAACATTCCTAGCAGCTTCTCTCCAAACGTCTGCAACACAACACACAAAAACAGACGCAGATCCACTGAAGCACTTATGAGATAGTGTGGTGTTTGAGAAGAATCAGGCAGAAGAGGTCAGATAAACTCACCACAGCCACAGCGTTCGACTCCAGCAGCTCTTGAGGAGACATGGAGGAGAAGTAGGCAATGTTGGTGAGAGTATAGACGAGCGTCACCAGGGGAATAGAGATGTAGATCGCACGTGGAAGATTCCTGGACAGAGAGAACTAAAACTTTAACACACCATACAATATACGTTGTGTGTGAGCTGTGCTGATTTTCTGTCAAATTTGATTTAAAGCTACAGTATGTCATTTTTGACACCGCTAAACCAAACCCTAACAGAGTTAGTTTTACATTTTCAAACATTCAGTTATTAATCATTTAATATCTAAAAGCTTATGCTGGAGTTTATTACACTTTGAAATTTATTACATTGCAAATAGTTTATTACACTGCAAAAAGTGCTTTTTTTACTTTGATTTTAAGTCTTGTTTCTAGTCCAAATATCTAAAAATTCTTAAATCAACAAACATTTTCTTGACAAACTCAATAAATTTGGCATATTATTTCTTAAAACAATAAAAAAAATTATTGTCTAGAAAATGCTTGTTGATTTAAGCATTTTTAGATTTGGACTAGAAAAAAGACAAAAAAAATCTAATGAGAAAAGCATTTTTGCAGTCCAGGCTTATTACTACTAAAGTAGTTTGTGTGTTAAAGGAACACTTGAATTTTTTTGGAAATAGGCCCTAACCCTAACTCCCCTTGAGTTACATTTTGTTCATTTATTGAGTAAAATGCTAATGGTCTAATATGATTCAATGATTTATGCTAAGCTAAGCTAAAAGTGTTCTAACAGACCCTGGAGACTAACTAAATGGATTCAAGAATGAAAAAACAACAACATTTTAACTCTAATTAGTTGTAAAATGAGCCCTCAAAAAGTGGAGTTTCCTTTAAAGAAGGTCTATATGTATTTGAGTCAGCCATCTCTGACAGTATTTTGTTAACAGAGCGGGCAAAACTACATTTACTCTGCAGTAACCTTATTAAAACCTACAGTACATCTCCCCACAAGTACCACCGATCACATACATTGTGTATCAAATGTAGGATGGCCTGGCCATGGTTGCACAGACTATAATTAAGACTCACTTGCGAGGCTCAACCACCTCCTCTGTGACGTAGTTCAGAAAGTTCCAACCACTGTAGGCAAACGAGGCCTGCAGGAAAGCCAGAGCAATCTGTCCCACTGATGGATCCTTTATGAACTCAAATGCTGCCTGAGGCTCCAGTGCATCATAGTGTCCTACAGAAACCAATATATATACAGAAAACATGTTAAGGCATACATTAATTCATTGACTGGTGTTTACTATTTGAAAAACAAGGATAAAAAACAAATGCTTTGTTTTGTTGTTGTTTTCAGAATAAAAAACTCTGTACTGTATATTTTGAATGCTCAAATCGTTCACATTCATCTTGACACTCTACTGCATTCAGTTTGATTTCATTATTCCACTAGATAGCCTCCAAAAAGCCCTTCGCTCTCGTTCACTCAAGGGTGAGACTGCTCTTCTTTACTCTCTCGTTTACACAATTCTTCCTCTTGTCAGTTCAGGGAACGCCTCCAGAAATGCACGCCAAAAAAATTATCAACTAAAGAAAAAGTCAGGTCGCATAATGGTTCGCAGACAATACCTGAAAGTCTAGACCTAGGACCTTCTCTGTGCATTTATTGTGTTCAAAATGATGTGAAAGTCTAGTAGTGTGTCAGTCTTTCATGTTTGATGCCCTGTTTTTCTTCATATACATAGGCAACAAATTTATAATGCCTTGTGCTTCAAAATCTGTTCAGATTTTAAATGTCTTCAGTGATTTATGAGCAAAGTCACCCCTGTGTCATCCTGTAAACTAAAGCACTTGACCCCAGGTTGTTACAAGGGGGGCTTCTAAGTAGTACATGTAAATCACGTTAAACAAGAATGTATCTGCTTAGTAACTCTTAATACCTGCCACTAGATGTCACTATTGATAAAACACAGTTGGAGGAATAATTCTTCTCAAAATCCACAGAAGAAATAACAACATGAAGGTGAGTTAATAATAGATGAATTTTAATTTCTGGTGAGAAATATCTATAGCATATTTCAACAGTGAACATGCTTTAGAAGCGATAACTTTACATGAGTTCCTCTGCTGTTTTCAAATCCCTCCTTTATTTGTTTACGTTTATCGGATTAGTTCAGTTGGCTGCACACACTCAAGGCAAATCTTCTGCCTTTATTCTGCCTTGCTCTTTATTCATTAGAAGATATGCAACTGGATTGTTTAGGCTGGCGGCAACTGGCTTTATTGTGATGGGAGTGCTTGATGATTCATGGCATTTTAACATTTAAGGGAATTATTCACAGATGTAAGTTTATAATACTCTTTCTCTCTCTCTCTCTCTCTCTCTCTCTCTCTCTCTCTCTCTCTCTCTCTCTCTCTCTCGCTATATATATATATATATATATATATATATATATATATATATATATATATATATATATATATATATATATATATATATACATCTCCTTCTCTGCTTTACACTCTCAGCAAAATCTTTGTGAATATCTATAGTTTGACTAGATTAATGCTTTCTTTTTCAGTTACTGTATATTTTTGACTGAATGCCTATGAAGCCAAGCATTATTTGTTCAGGTACTGCAGTTTAGCCTAACAACTTTGAGTAAGGGAAAAATCAATACAGTAAAGAACTATGATATCCGTAATGTTTAATAATTAATGTGACTGTACACTTATAGACTTTCAAGATGCTTCGTACTGCATCAATGTTAACATTAGACAGCACAAATAGAGACTAGCATGTTTCATGTAAAAGCAGCTGGCAAGAACATACATGCACAAACACATACACACCCAGCAGGCACAGGACATCAACATGACATCAGATTGACGTTGTACCCCAACGCCGTGAGGACGTTGCATTTTGTTTGAAAAATTAAAATTTGTTTTGTCCAACGTCAAACCTAAAATCAACCAAATATCAAAGACGTCTATCAGATGTTGGATTTTAGTTGCCATACCTGATGAATAAATGATAGTATTTGATATAAATATGACGTTGGTTTAACGTTGTAAACCAACGTTAAACCAAAATGACGTTGTATTTTGGTCACTTTCCAACACAACCTAAAATCAACTGAATATCAACATCATTTGACGTCGTTATTGGACGTCAAAATAACAATGTCCTTAGACTCTGTCTAGATATTGAATTCTGGTCACCTGATGTCACGGTCTAAATCTAACCTAGTATTAACGTCTTATGAGGTTGTGTGCCTGCTGGACACATACACACCTTTGGCAATCTGGACCATTCCCACTACAATGATGAGCACAAGGGCCAACAGCTTCCCCACTGTGAAAACATCCTGGATCCGCGTCCCCCAGCGCACACTAGAGCAGTTCACCCAAGTCAGAAACACTGAAAACAAAACACACAGATATTCATTCATATATTTCACAATCGTTAAAAAACTAGTTACTAGATGGAAAAAAAAATGTTAGGCACAATGTAATATTATTATAAACAAAAAGTTTGCAAAAATAGATAACCAACATTTTTATAATTTTTCTTATTTTTTGAATAAAATGGATGAATAAAAATGGACATTCTTTATTTTTGCAAATGAACTCTTCAAATAATGGCCCCTGCATATTAAGAACAACTAACTCTATTTAGGATGTCTTATTAAAGAGCTGCTTCCCCACAAAACTCTCCCATAAGTGTCTTGGGCACAAAGCAGGGAGCAGGGAGCATGGTTCTGTTGGCAGAGCAGCACTAACTGGTCACATGGTCTGTTTTATTAGTTTAAAGAGGGGAAATAAATATCAGATGTAACTCATTTTACTGCTGCAGGCAAAACACTGACCCATTCATGGCTAAGTGGTTCTCAACCAAGGGGCTGGGGCCCATTTTGCAAATGTTCAAGCTAGCATCAAGACAACTAAATGATAAAAAAGACAAACTAAAACTTTTCTGAAGAACAAAAAGAACTGAAAGTAAAGATATTTTGTATCTTTCCACAGTTTCCACAGCCTTGGAAAATCTAGATATTTTATGAGGTATCCTTATTTTAAACGTGTGATCTCTGGTTCAGGAACAGTGATAATAAAATTTTCATGCCATTTCTTCATGAATATACATTTTTCTAGTTATGCCTGTGAAGCTATATAATAACTTGTCAACTTCAAATTGTGTTGAAATATGTTTACAATTCGTATCCTGTGAACTTTCATTCATTCATTCATTTTCTTGTCGGCTTAGTCCCTTTATTAATCCGGGGTCGCCACAGTGGAATGAACCGGAATGAAACTTATCCAGCACAATTTTACACAGCGGATGCCCTTCCAGCCGCAACCCATCTCTGGGAAACATCCACACACTCATTCACACTCATACACTACGGACAATTTTAGCTTACCCAATTCACCTATACCGCATGTCTTTGGACTGTGGGGGAAACCGGAGCACCCTGAGGAAACCCACGCTAACGCAGGAAGAACATGCAAACTACACACAGAAACGCCAACTGACCCAGACGAGGTTCGAACCTGCGACCCAGCGACCTTCTTTCTGTGAGGCGACAGCACTACCTACTGTGCCACTGCGTCGCCATCCAACTTTTAAATAAATAATGGTTCCAATGGTTTCCCAGTACTGTGTTGCAGCTGGAATGGCATCTGCTACATAAAACATATGCTGGAATAGTTGGCGGTTCATTCCGCTGTGGCGACCCCTAATAAATAAGGGACTAAGCCGAAGGAAAATGTATGAAATGTATGGTTCCAAGGGTGATGTGCAGCAATGCCATAAAACCACCATTTTGATAATAACCTAGAAACTATTTTCATAATAAAGAACCATTTGTTGAAAGGAAAGGTGGATGAAAAAATTACCACTGATAAATAACCTCTGTTTTTGTAATAGTGGGATCCTTGGAAAAACTTTCAGCTCCCAGTACTTTTGAAATTTATTTTATAGAACCTAGGAGTGTGGAATCTTTAAATACTATAGACAGTGTGGAAACTTAGGAGTCAAAAAGGTAGACAACAACTTCTCTAACCGAAACCAGAGTGTGCTGGTCCAGAGAATGGGTGAAATGGTTACCTTGTCTGCCTCATAGATTCATTTGACGTCTATCTTTATGCATTACAATTGAGACCGTAAACAAAAAAAAGAGTAGTTTATCAAGGGGCATCAATGCTGCACAACCTAAAGCTGACAGATTAAAAAAGTTCAGGGACGGAAGAGCAGGCGTTATAGGCCATTGCTTGTCTGTACATCTGTGCTTGAGGTTAGTGGCTTCTGTGCTCAGCCGTATTGTATAACAGCTCCGGTGTAGATCCGGTACACAGAGGTCCGTCTCCAGGGCTTGACGGCACAGTTTACCCAGGCATGCCGAGGGAGACACTGGGCAAAGGGGAGACGGGTTACCCCCACTCATCCATCAATGGCCGGAATTACCCGCCCACACACGCAAACACATGCGGGGCATCTGTCAGACCCCCCTAGACAAACAGCTTCCGATGCCCTACAACAAAACGGCCCAGACGCCAGCTGAATTTTTGGCAAGGGTGAGCAGTCGACAAGAGCGGCTCACAGCCTGCAAACTAACAGCTAACCTGCTCGACTTCATCCACAGCTACACACACACACACAGCACCTGTAAACCTTCATGTCTGACAGAACTCAGTGCTTGCAGAATCTCGTTCTCTGTCTTTTCTATTAGTTCATCTCAGTGATGATGGGTAAAAGCAAACAATAAAATACAGTGAACTCAAAACTCACTGAGTATAAAAGTATTTTAATTCAGAACAATGGTTCAAAGCTTTTCTAGTAACAGTGATTGGTTTACTGTTATTACAGCAATAAACCATAAGAGTCACATACATTTTTTTCACAGGTATTAGGTGTTATCAGGCACCTTTTATTGATGCCATTTACATTTATTAATTGTACAAATTATTTTGACAGTTATATGTTATATAAAAGATATTTCACTGAATAATGCAATTTAATCCATTTTTTTATTGTTTTTCTGTATATCTTTGTCCTCTATTCTGTGCAAAACAAAACAACATTTTAGGTAACTTTAAAGTATTGATTCCCCTGAATGAATTTAAAATCCACTGAAAAAACTTAAGCTCAGTAAAAAAAACAATGTCTACAGGTTGGAAGAAAGTATGGCAGAATTTTCGTTTTTGCGTGAACTATCCCTTTAACATGACCTTTCATTAATAATACACATTAATCCAGAATTTGTGATCGCAAGTCCTCATCCATTTTATGATCTAGCTGTCAGAGTTCAGTGGAGTGTTTGCTATGGTTTTGTTTCTACTTGTTTGGCTTGAACGGATCTGACTCCAGCTCCTTCTGTTTTGTATCACAGTGCAGAAGTGACTAAGGGTGGCCAAATGAAGTTAAATGAACACAACGCTAATGAGAGGAGAATTCTAATGAAGTGCTAACAGCCTTTAAATCTGCCAAAATACAACTACTCACTCCAAACCCTGAGAGGGACATCCCTCTGCAGCTAATTGACCGATAAAGGCAACAAAAGATGCACTAGATACACCAAAATGTGCAAAATACTACAACACTCCGTGGCCAAACCCTGAAATAAGGGCTATATATTTTCTCTGTTTAATCAGTGTTAGAAAGCTATGGAAAAAACAATTAAGTGAACACTTTAAAGATGCTGTAAACTTGCTGATGACATTTCTTCCAAACGTATAAAAATCTGGTCGTTTAGAGCATTTTTGTGTATTTTTGTGTATTTTGAAAAAAGTGCCTTGTTTTCAGACATGTTTATATTCTTTTTTAGACAACGCAATACCAATGTTTTAAGAAAAAGAAGAGTAAAATAGTTAACAGGCGAGTTAAGAAATCAATATCTGGAGGAATAACGCTGAGAATAAAATCAGAATTTGTTATTCTGACCAATTATAGTAAAAAATAAGTCCAGCAACACTTGTATTAAAGGAGAAAATGTAATGAAATTGACAAATGAAAATGATTTTTTTTTTCATTATTAAAAGTGTTGCTTGAGTTCCCTTTTTTTTTACTATATTTGTATTTTTTCACGCGCCTTGTATAGACCATTTTGAGGGATGCAAACAAAAACAATAGTCCCAATATATTTCCTGTTTTACATTTTTTCATTTCTATAGCTTTTGACAATCCATTAGAGCCCCACATTGATAAATAATGTTATGATAGCTGTTTTAACATTAAGTTATGACTGAATTGCCTCTTGTTATAGTTATGAAGTAGTTTGATAACAAGCAGGAAATGTTCATGGGCCAATGACATGACCACATTGAAATGGTCTATAGTGGTTGAGTGCTCCAGACTTTCCCTTATGTTCTGATGTTCTGGCCAATTGACATCATCTGGAAAAATGCTCTTAATGACAATAATATAAAAATTTGGAATAAATGTTATCAGACCTTTAAATGAATCAAATAACATTAACATTTAACTCAAACCCAATAATAAAAACCCCAGTAAAACCGGAGACACTGAAATTTTTTAAGTCTTATAATTTTTTTCCATTCCTGTAAATCAGTGGTCCGCAACCCCCGGGCTGTGGATTATCACAAGAAATCATTAATAATTTTTCGTTTTATTTATCATCTGAGTCTGAACGATCTTTTATTATGAAAAATCTTTTATTTTGAAAAATGACCGTATTCTCTCAGTTACATCTCAGTCATTTGTGTGCCAAAATTGAACCACAAGCTTGCAAATGAGTAAGAAACAGACATCTTTAGAAAGTTTCTTTGCTAAGGGGAAAAGGCCCAGTGAAGGACCCACGAAATGCCAAGGAATGGATCTGCTACCCATTTGCCAACAAATCCGGTAAATCCAGCATGTCTGTGCAAACAGAAGATCAACTGCTGTAGACCGCAAATGACGGGGGCTGTTCACATACAATTATGAATTCCTAAATGTTTTCCAAATGACATGCTGTCAGACAGACATACACCTGAGCAATACGAGTGAAATCATAATGACCAGATATAAACAAAGCAGATATTTTGAAGAAAGCTAGAAGAAATCTGTAACCCTTGACCTCAATAGTATTTGTTTTTCGTACTATAAAAGTCAATGGTTACAGGTTTTCAGCTATCTTCAAAATATTGTTAGAGTTTAACAGAAGAAAGAAACTCATAAAGGTTTAGAACCACTTGAGGGTGAAAAAACAGTGAGTCAATTTTTATTTTTGGGTGAACTATTTCTTTAAGCAAAGTTGTGTTGTATCATAAGAAGAGTCTCCGGAAAGGTCTGTGTTTGTTTGTGTGTCCAGACCAGTGTGTGTGTGTAATCTGACTGCAGCAAACAGAGCTTGTGACATTCATTCAGAACATTCAGAAGGGGAGGGCGAATGCAACACATGGTGCAATATAGACAAATTCTCACACAGTGCAAATAAGAACACTCTGTATCACACAAGTTCACGCAAAGGTGCAAAAAAAGCCCCAAAACCTAAACATCTTGTTTCTCACAACTGAATTTAAATTAAATTAGTTGTGTGGTAGTAGATAAGATGTACTCGACATGTTCATTCATTCATTCATTTTCTTTTCAGCTTAGTCCCTTTATTAATCAGGGGTCGCCACAGCAGAATGAACCGCCAACTTATCCAGCATATGTTATTACACAGCGGATGCCCTGCCAGCCGCAACCCATCACTGGGAAACACTCATACATTCTCATTCACATACATACACTACGGACAATTTAGCTTACTCAATTCACCTATACCACATGTCTTTGGACTTGTGGGGGAAACGGGAGCACCCGGAGGAAACCCACGTGAACACTGGATGAACATACAAACTCCGCGCAGAAATGCCAACTGACCCAGCCGGGACTCGAACCGGTGACTTTCTTGCTGTGAGGCGACAGCACTACCCACTGCGCCACCATGACGCCTACAAATCATTGGCTGAAATACCGCAAAAAAAACTTTAAAATATTGGTAAATTTATGAAGCATGGTGAAATAATACACCATTTCCCACTAAGTGACAAAACTTATGTAAACATGTATTTTTGTTATTTCTATATTATTTTATTTATATTTAATGTACCTTTAAGACACTTAACTATAACTTTACCTCTAGTTCACAGTTTATAACTCATTTTCGGCACAGAAATAAAATGTGGACGTCTGAAGGTACAGTTACTGTATAGATTTTGTTCTTCAAGGTACTTATTATACTATGACGGTACCTTTTTTTCTCTCATTGTGTCACTTTTCTCACAACAAGCTTTCCAGTGGCCACTTGTTTTTAAATTCATGATTCGTGAAGGAGCCAGTTCATTAATTCTGAACTTTGTCCGTCCGCTTTAATCCATTAACACACATCAATCAAGAAGAATATGTGCATCCATTGCACTTTTACAATGCAAAGGACATGTTTTATCAGCTTTTTTAATAGAAACTGTGTGAACAAACATGTTCTACTGATGTTTTTGAATGTCACTGCTTATTTTAGGGCATTTGCATAAAGGTCTAAAGGTTAATGACAGACGAAGGGAGGGAGCGCGTTACAACTGTGCCTTTCCTCAGCATGACTCACACACTCCAATCCACTTATTAAAAGATCATAATTCACTCCTCGTGTCAGATTTAACGGCTTTTCAGCGGCACTGACAAAGTCCCGCCTCTGTGCTCTTGTCCATCAAAAACCATTGGGGTAAATCGGGCAACCGCCAGACCCCCAAACAATACACAATACAGAAGACACGCCCACATGTTCCTGCAGCTCAAAGCCTGGCACCATTACGGAGTCTGACACCAAGCAGCCTGAGAGTCAGGTGCCTTTATATCACAACATCGATGCAAATCCTATTCTGCTATCTAGACCCAATCAAATAAGCTTCCCAAATATCAGGCTAATCGGAAGAGAGCAGAGTGATTTGGGATGCTGGCCTAGCATCCTTTCATAGGGCACATAGATGAGGTGACTTCCTGAAATAGAGCCACTGACCCTCTCCACCCTGCTCTTTGGAGTATGCCTGACTCAAAGCTTTAGTTGGCTGATCTTCAGGACAGATACCGCTGCCAAAAATAGGGATGGATGGCTCAGCTCGGCCAGCATTAGGACCACTGACCACACTGACACCCCCCCCCTCCTTCCTGAGAGCCCCTGTCCAGATCTGACAGGTCCAAACCAGCTGAGTCACGGGGCACTCCTGAAACAAACACACAGACGCATGCACACATAGACATACATTTGGGGTTATCGCTACCATCTCCCGAAATATCCTGCCATGCGCCTACCAGGGTTAAGAACTGGGATCAAGATTAAACGGCAGTAAAGAGAATGGTGGTTGAGTAAGAGTGAAAGACAGATGAAGGGCAAAGTGTTGTCTTTGACTAAATCTAGTAGTCAAATTTAAAGGTTAGATCACCCCCAAATGAAAAACGTTTACTCATGATTGTGTTGTTCCAAACTGATGAGACTTTCGTTCATCTTTGGAAAACAATTACATATATCTTTAGACAAATCTGAGAGGCTTCTGTTTCTCCACTGAAAAAAAAAATGAAAAATTAATTCATATGAATGGAGTTGTTTGTGCTTCTCCAAGGACCGGTGCCGTCTGTTCTTGCACATCAAGCAGGCTTGGACTTTGGTTTATGTTTGCTGATCAATGTTTATGTATGTGAACAAAAAACCAAATTAAATCTGTTAGATACAAGACAACTTAAAATAAACCCTTGATTCATAAACATTTATTTTTGATCTTTTAATGAATTGTAAATTTTATAATATAATTGTTCATACTGCACGACAGGTGGCTCAGTGGTTAGCACTGTCGCCTCACAGCAAAAAGGTCACTGGTTCGAGCACCGGCTGGTCAGTTGGCATTTCTGTGTTGAGTGTGCATGTCCTCCCCGTGTTGGTGTGGGTTTTCTCCAGGTGCTCCATTTTTTCACCACAGTCCAAAGACATGCGGTACAGGTGAATTGAATAAACTAAATTGGCCATAGTGTATGTGTGTGAATGAATGTGTATGGATGTTTCCCAGTGCTGGATTGTGGCTTGAATGGCATCCACTGCGTAAAACATATGCTGGATAAGTTGACGGTTCATTCCGCTGTGGCAACCCCTGATGAATAAAGGGACTAAGTCAAAGGAAAATGTATGAATGAATTGTTCGTACTCTCTTATGCATACTCTGTTTTTACATTTAGATCACCTTATTAAATGCTTCTTTAATGTTAATATTTAAAAACCCTAATAATTAGTAATTAATCTCATGACCCTACAGAGAACAAGCGGCCTGGATTAATGTTTAGCAAATCTTCATATTAATGATAATTATTAATGTAACACAGGAACCAGAATTCTCATTCTCACCATTCATATATGGCCAGATTTCATTTTTGTCACGTCACATTCACATTCAAAGCTTCTATTGAGATTTAAGAATTACTTTGTGTCACATTTTACAGAAAAGTCTTTGTTTTAAAAATACAAACTTAGAAACATAAAACTTACAAAGTACAAAGTTACTAGCCTGACCCTGAACCTCACTAGGGTTAACTAGCAAGCGGTTTTTCTTCACTGCATATGAAAATGTTGTTTTTGAAAGTTTAAAGGACACATCTGAAGTAAAGTTGGGTTTTTGCTATCAGAATGTTATATTGTGGTTTTTGTTTTGCTAGGCAATAGAGTCATGCATATTAAAGGCCACAGGAAAAAGTAGCGGATGCTATAATGCATGTGTCAATTTGACCTTTATGGTCACTCAGGGTAGAAATACTCTGAATTCTTTTGCGTTTTGCAATTTTAATAAAATAACAATGTTAGAATGAAATATGTACACACATTAAAGAAAAGTCAGTGTACTGAAGTTAAATGGATTTTAATTACAAAATTTAAAAAAGGTCAAAATGTCAGCCTCAGGAATTTTAATGTTAAAACCACTATATTTTTAATTTAATAGTTTTGTTTTTCTATTTCATTTATTCATTTTCTTTTCGGCTTAGTCCCTTTATTAATCTGGGGTTGCCACAGCGGAATGAACCGCCAACTTATCCAGCATATGTTTTACGCAGCAGATGTCATTTCAGCTGCAACCCATCACTGGGAAACACCCATACATTCTCATTCACACACATACACTACGGACAATTTAGCTTACCCAATTCACCTGTACTGCATGTCCTTTGGACTGAGGGGGAAACCGGAGCACCCGGAGGAAACCCACGCGAACACAGGGAGAACATGCAAACTCCATACAGAAATGCCAACTAAACCAGCCAAGGCTCAAACCAGCAACCTTCTTGCTGTGAGACGAGACCTATATCCACTGCGCCACCGTGCTGCCTCTGTTTTTCTATTTGTTTGAACAAAAAAAATTCTGAATGTTTATATTGTAATGTCAGACACATACCTATCACACACTAAAAAGTGATTCACTGTACCTCAAAAACTAAAATGATCAGGTCACCTCACTTAACCCAACTGCCCAACTGAGTGCCCAACTGAGCCTGGTTTCTCTTTAGGTTTTTTTCCTTCACTTTCGTCAATTGGTGAAGTTTGTTCCTCACCACTGGCTTGCTTGGTTTGGGACTTGTGGAGCTGCGCATCGATGGATTTGCTCTTCAGTGTTTGGACTTTCAGCAGTGGAAATTTATCCACACTGAACTGAACTGAATTTCAACTCTGAAAACTGGACTGACACACTTTCAATTTACTAGAACTTCTTTGTTAAGCTCCTTTGACACAATCTACATTGTAAAAGAAATAAACATGAATTGATTTGAATTAAAAAAATTGTGGCCTAATTAAAAATGCTGTGTGATTTACTCACAGACACAGGTGGTTGAGAGAAGTCGGGTGGCGATGTAGGGAGGCAGGCAGTTTGGGAAGGCAGGCTGCAGAACATAGTTGGAAAAGGTGAGCGCAATCACAGCCAGAGTCGTAGGGTACATGATCAACACTGCACTCCACAGCAACAAGAAGCTGTGAAAACAACAATTGGCCATCGTTATCATCACATATACACACAGACTTCTGAGTAGTGTCAGTGTTATAACTGAGTGAGCAAGTAAACACATATGAATCTCCCTGAGGAAGAGACATTCAATTGTGTCTTCACACACAAACTGAGACGTTCACATTGACATTTATGCATTTGGTTGACATTTTCACCCAAAGCAATTAATTCTGCATCGGTTCATGCATTTGAACCTATAGGGGAATTGAACCTATTACTCGTATTACTGAGTAACACTCTGGAGAGCAGCAATACACCTACCCCACCAGTCCCCCGAAGATCTCTGTCACATATGAGTAGTCTCCACCTGATTTGGGGATGGTGACGCCCAGCTCAGCATAACAAAGAGATCCCAGGGCACAGATGCCTCCTCCCAGGACCCACACGATGAGTGAGAACCCCACACTGCCAGCATGATCCAGAACCCCCTTTGGAGAGATGAAGATCCCTGAGCCAATGATGTTGCCTGAAAAAACAAGAGAAACAGCAATGGGTTGTTTAGTTTTTTATATATAAATTTTATTTATATGAGTTGAGCATCTGATCCAAAGTCCATTAGCACTAATTGTTATTAGTATTTGAAAGTGTTTATTTGTATTAGGTGGATGGTATGAATCAAATATTGATATTAATTAGTTTTTTACTTGATATAAAAAGAGTGTGTTTGTGCAATCTTTTTTAGCGTGAATACATTGTCCTAAAAGAACTGTACTCACAGCTGTTAAAACCTGTTGCACATTCCAGGCAAACAGACACGATAAATAAGATCAACAATGTTACAGTCAACATCGTTGTGAAATCGAGATAAGAGCCTAGTATTCAGCATTCAGTCAAAGCGCTCGGAGCATGTGTAGTGTGTGAATGATTATGCCTCAGAAAACTTAAACAAAGAGGTTCAATTATAGGAGGCTCAGCCAGAGTTATGGGCCCAAGCGTTATGTAAGGGTTTGGGTTCTCTCTTTGTCTGCGGGTGCTCACATGAAATATAATTTGGTAGCATCATGAGTGGATGTGAATGTTTGCTCCTAGCGCCTTGGACCTACACAAAGTATAAAGCAGTGAAGTTGATACGACTGGGTCCAGCGCATCTCAAAAACACTCAGACAAATGAGGCTCAAAGTTCCTGATTGAAGTTCGTGGAGTCACACAACACCACACTTGACTAGTCGCACAACTCACAACACACCAAAACAATGTCTGCTTGGCTGATAAACAGAAATATTAACTCCTTGTATTAGCTCACAAATTTACCAACAATGATACCAATGGGTATTAATACCATTCTTTGTAAATTAAAGGGTTCATTTCATATCATATTACTATAACTATAGTACAAACTCGTCACTGATCATCCCAAAATGAAAATTCTGTCATCATTTAATTACCCTCCTCTTGTTCCAACCATAAATAGGTTTTTTCTTAAAGGTCCCATTAAATTAAAATAAAGTTTTTTAGATGGTAGTATCAGTATTGTTAGTTTTAAGGATATCTATAAGCGAGTGTGCTCCAAAACAGTGACAAAATTCGCATCAAGAAAATATAACATGTAAAGCTTATAGTTTATCACTTCCGCCAAAATGAATCAATGGTTTTATTTACATCACCTCATACTTCAGTTTCACATCAAATTTTCTAACCAATCAAATGCTCTCTAGTATCTGACATAGGGCTGCACAATATATCGCTTCAGCATCGATATTGCAACGTGATCATTCGTAATAGTCACATTGCGAGTATATGCAATGTTAAATCTAGATTATAATTTACCATTTTGGACGTGGTTTTAAGATCTAAGACTGTGTGAGGGTTTTAAATACATTCAGGCATAAGGAAATGTACCATTTGTAACTTAATAATGGCAAAATTAATAACGAAATTAATAATGATTCATTTTATTGAGTTGTTTATCAAACAAAGACTTCGAAGACTATTCTTTTACATTTGATTATTCAATTACTATATACCTGAATACAGACTGACTCCTCTGAAAACAATAAGATGATGTTTATTTAATTGGTATCTTTTTCTTTATTGAATTTACCTATGCTTGTGGATTGTTTCTTATATTTTATGCATATGTACTCCCCTACAGAATCATCCCAGTCTAAAATTATATATTCTTTCCAAATAGTTATTCAACAAATCTAATGAAAGTGCATTCCTATCGCAATATATATAAGAATAAAAACTTTTTGCAATGTTAGATTTTTCCAATATTGTGCAGCCCTAATCTGACCTGCCCTGCCCCCTTAAAAACGCTTCTCATTTGCTTTTCATTTAATGTGCTCAACCATTCTCACTATAGAGCTGCAATAAAACAAAACGATATCTGCTGTTTTTTAAAAGGGGGAGGAGCTACACTATGTCCCACCCTCTCTTCATGTTTCAGTTGAGATTACAACAAACATTGAATATAAAATACACATTTCAAAGCACTTCACAGTACCTCTAAGGTAAACAACAGAAGACACTTTAAAGAAAGTCGGTAAACAAATTTTGATGGTAGACATTGGGTTCCACTGTTATTTCCCCTATGAATGAGATTGGCTACCATCAACTGTTTTTGTTACCCCACACTTAAAATTATCTTATTTTGTGTTAAACTCATGGACGTTTTGAACAACTTAAGGGTGAGCCAGTTTAATATTTTTTGGTGAACCATCCTGTTGAACCACTATACCAAACGATAATTAAGGTAATTTAACAATAAAGACATTTCCCATTATGCGCATATTATGTAAAGTAGATCAAACAGATGAATATAATAGTACTGGTTGGGCAAAAAAAAAGGTAGAGTAACTGATAAATTTGTCTGTGACCTTGAGTAATATCAGGAGGACATTCTAGGACAGAAAAACATTCCCATGATCAGGCGGTAAATAAGTCCCTAGTTAAAACGCAGCTGTTACTTTGCCTCTAGGAAATCTTTTGAGTAATCCCCAATTATATACTCTTCTTAAAGGTGCTGTCAGATTAATGCCAAACATTTCAAATGGTGAACGACAGTTTCAAAAACCTGTTGTCTCCTCCTCATTACCCAGAAAGCCACTGACTAAACCATAAACATAACTGAAATGCACACCTGCACCTGTATGCTGATCACCAAGATCAAAACAATGAACCACTCTACTCTCAATGAATAGCTTGATCTTACTACAGCCACAGGTTTTGGAGAAAGGGTGAACATTCAGTTAACATCAGTTATATCTTGATCACCCAAAGACTGTTTCTTGTTAAAAATAAATAAATAAAAGAAATAAATAATGAAAAACAAGAGAGAAAGACTAGCCATAAATCTTGTTATACAGTATATATTAACCCTTGCAAATCTTCAAACGATTAAAGAGTACATCTAAATGTCTAACAACTGGTACACAGAACTTGGTGTTTTGGCAGCATTGCATTATCTCCAGCAAATTCAGTAATTTGAGTCCTGTACATATAAAATAATGTGGATAGTACATAGTAGTAATATAGATAGTAGTAATATTGGTGGAAATATTCACTTTTATTTTACATATCTCAGTATTAATATTATTGTTATTATATAATATTATTGCTTATACTGTAGTGACTTTAAAAAAATAAACATAACAGTATATGCTGTGGAGACAAACCCTCTTCAATAGCACCAAAACAATGCTCAAAAGAGTAGAGATAAATATCACTGACAAGCCAGACACAAAATATTTCAAATTATATTAACAAAAACTCCTAAAACTTATGGCGTCCACTTGATGACCTTCATTTGAGCAAGACAATAAATACAGTCAATAAATAAACATTTTGACATCAGCTCACATTCCAACTGAAAAGTTTACATTAGGCTACTTGTTAGTGTTTTTCATTGGATGTATTTATTATCTATACATCCAGCCCACGAGTTATATGGTTGACTAAATTCAGATCTGAGGATGCAAAGAGAACATGCATTATATTTTTTGCTTTTTCTTTGTTTTTCCCAGAACCAATTTCATGAATGACTATACTGTAATCCTAATCCTACTACAGAACATCCCCAACACAAGATCTTTGTGTGGTTTGCATCAAAGGATGTAAAACGATCTCGCTATAAGTCTACACTTCCGCATACTGTAATTTGATATATTTCACTGTCCCGTATATAGCAATAGACTCTTATTCGGTGGATTTCTTCGGGGCACGTGAAGGACAGACACAGTGTGGTGGGCTGCTGTAGCCACGTAAGCGCGGAGTTGAGTTTCAGCCCGTTTCTCTTCCTCAATGATGCAATCCGCGCTCAGATGAACAGATCTGTCTGCTGGAAACTACTGTAAGTAGCGGCATGGCACGAGCCTCTACCTAAACCACGTTGTTTGCCCTCACCCAGACTGGTGATGACCTACCATATTAAACAGCCGTGCGTACTGTCATACTGTGTGACGATTTAATTTGGCCATCAACTTTGACAGCTACATTAGCTTTTTAATACTTCACCTCACTATAAACAGTCGACACAGAGCAACTCGCTTTGCAGAGAGCAGATGTTGGCCAGATGAAATATAAAGACTATATAAGAGTGAGGGCTAAAGACTTATAGTAATGGCGAATAGAGAAGCAGATATTGTGAAGATGACAAAGAAACAAGCGGACAGAAAGTTCAAGCTAAAGCGCAGCACGCGTTGACACATCAAACATGAGGAAACATCTCACCTATAATTATGGCGCACGCGCTCAAAAGACCAATTTCTTTCTTAAGAGTCACTCGGTCTTTAGATCCACTTTGGTTTCCTCCGGAGTCCAACATCTTTTGTTGCTCCGACTTCGCGCAGTTTCTCCGGTTCGTTTCGGTTCCATCCATTTGTGCGGCTGTTCAAGAAAACGGCATCTGTATCCGCGCCCGGTCTCATATAGCGAGTTGATGCAGGACGCAGGGCGCTGGCGCATGCGCAGAACTCCTGCTGCCTGCCTCCATAGAGATCAACAGGTTGTACTGTGCTCTGGCACTCACCTGCACCACATGCGAACAAAGAGCAGGACACCGGTGGCACGGAAGCACCTCAATATCACAGCATTCGTTGTTAGGAACTGCCATAGCCCACTGGTTATCAGGACTATTTGGAAAGTTGTGATTGTACACAGAGAGTTTCTTTTTGTCGCATCTTAATTTGAGAGACGTATGTGAGTCTGTGACAATGAGCCGTCATCTAAAGCATTTTATTTTAATAGCATTATTATTAAAATTTCACTTAATTTAGCTTTAAATTAACCGCAGTTGTTAATTTAATAAGTACATTTATTATTATTATTTTATTTTTCAATAAATTTTTTTATTTATATATATTTTATTTTATTTTGTTAATCTAACTTTTTTCAGAAGTAGCCTACAAATTTCAATTTATTAAATTCAAATGATCATTAATTAACAAAGTAACACATCACACTACAATCCACAACTAAACAAAATTAGATAAACTTCTCATCTGCTTTTGAATGTTCTTCCTTTGGATGCTGTTGATAAAGTGACTAGATCTTTAGTACACAGTCTACACATGATTTCCCTTCTGTGGCTATTTGATGGTTTCATGGGTGTTATGAGTGATCTCAAATGCAGGTGCATATCAGTCTATATCTTTCTTTCACGTTGCAGTAAATCAGGTACAAGTGTGAACTGTTAAGAGAAAATGTCATGAAATCAGTACTTTACCCTTGTGTATGGTTCATATTGACTACCCTTTTGTTATGTTGGTGGCTGTTTTTATCCCACTGACTTCCATTATAACCACATTTTTTAACTACAAAGCCATGACACCAAATACTTACGCTGTCCTGATTGTTGGTGGTTTTCCCTGTTGGCAAGAGGTACAATTTGTCATTTTTACTATTGATCATCAGTTGGCAGCATTAAGCCTTTAGATAGGCCTGTGCAATAATAGTTTCTGGCCTTTATATGGAGTTCTACTGAGTAAAACTCCACATTATAGTGTGTGTGTGTGCATAAATACACTTAATAAGTTTACTATGGGCGACGCAGTGGCGCAGTAGGTAGTGCTGTCGCCTTACAGCAAGAAGGTCGCTGGTTCGAGTCTCGGCTGGGTCAGTTGGCGTTTCTGTGGAGTTTGCATGTTCTCCCTGCATTCGCGTGAGTTTCCTCCGGGTGCTCCGGTTTCCCCCACAGTCCAAAGACATGCGGTAAAGAGGTGAATTGGGTAAGCTAAGTGATGTTTTATAAACAAATTTCGGGAGGAGCACGCGCAGATGTTTCAGCAATTCAATACGTCATTGACAATCATTCTATTATCCAATCAGTATTAGACCAAACCCCTATAAATACCAAAGTTGTCCTAGCGGCATTATCTCATGATTTTAGCATCCCTCCACCACCCCAACACCTCACTTCTTAAGCATTATCTACTCGGGGGGAGCATTCTGGGGCCAGACTAGACACTTCGCTCGAACTCGAACTCCTCTCCGTTCCCCGATACGGGGAATAACACGAGTTGGGGGCGTCTTCCCCGAGCTCAGAACCCTGTCCCTGGACAGCACGCCAAATATGCTTTATTCTTAAACTTCTGTAAGTGCGAACTCAAGAAATTGTTCGTAGTGTATGTGTGTGAATGAGTGTGTATGGATGTTTCTCAGTACTGGGTTGCGGCTGGAAGGGCATCCGCTGCGTAAAAACCTGCTGGATAAGTTGGTGGTTCATTCCACTGTGGCGACCCCGGATTAATAAAGGGACTAAGCTGAAAAGAAAATGAATAAATGAATGTTTACTATGTTCTGAGAGCTGAGCTTCTTGTTTTGATTTTCTCAGACATATCAAGATAAGTGCGATAAGTCCCACACACACACAAAAACACACAAACACACACACACACACACACACACACACACACACACACACACACACACACACACACACACACACACACACACACACACACACACACACACACACACACACACACAGAGTCCATATAACTTCAAAGCCAGAAACCTTTTGCACTGCAACTAATGATCAACAGCAAACATATAATGAAAGTCAATGGGGCAAAAACAGCCACCAACATAACAAAAGGGTAAGTTTGCCTAGAGTGTATCGTTGAGTTTAAAAAACAAACAAAATCAAATAATTTTCCCAAATTATGTGTCGAAATAAGATGTCACCAAAAATCATTACATTTCCTGAAACACAGAGAAAGTTGTGGCCAAATTAAGACTCAAACTCAATGAAGACATCTCCAATAACACACAAAGCAACCACTGGTTTAACAGGTTTGGATTAAGATGGGTTTAACCTACTGCTGCAAAAATATCTAAAAAATGAAAACCAGTTGTATTAGAGTCAACATATTTGGAAAGCCTGTTATTTTTTGAAAATGTAGCTACTCACCCTCAAGCTGTTTCAAACCTATGAGACTTTATTTCTGCTGTTTAACGCAAAAGAAGATGTTCTGAAGAATGCTGGTAATGGGCTGATGGAGGCTACAGTCAACTGTCTTTTTACCAACGTTCTTTAAAAATCATCTGGGTTTGAAATAAATACAGAAGGCAGAATTTTCTTGTTTGAACGGAGTAACCCTTTAATTACAATACCTGTTAGATATTTTGACACATTAAAGTGAATGTATTTTTTCGTGAGCATAAAAACCTGATTATAAAGGTTTAATGCTTGATATGTGTTTTGCATATAAGGAATTGATATAAGTGATTAAGTGCACTGTTTATGGGGTAAATATTGTTGGTTAACTAAATGTCAGATTTAAAAAAAAAAGAAGAAATAAACAAGGGGTGACATGGTGGCTCTTGCTGGTTCGAGCCCCGGCTGAGTCAGTTGGCATTTCTGTGTGGAGTTTACATGTTCTTCCTGTGTTGACGTGGGTTTCCTCCGGGTGCTCGGTTTTCCACTACAGTCCAATGGCCTGCGCTATAGGTGAACTGAATAAACTAAATTGGCTGTAGTGTATGTGTGTGAATGAGTGTGTATGTTTCCCAGTACTGGGTTGCAGCTGGAAGGGCATCTGCTGCGTAAAACATATGGATAAGCTGGTGGTTCATTCCGCTGTGGCGACCCCTGATGAATAAAGGGACAAAGCTGAAGGAAAATTAAAGAATGAATAAAGAAATTAAACAAAGATGAACATTTTAAAATGGGCCAGAAGAGTGTGCTGTGTAGAATACAGTTGACATGTTAGCATTTTCAATTTCATAGCTGTTTCGAATATTTTCCAAGTGATGTTTAACAAAGCGAAATTACATTTTACATCACAGTTTTTCCTATTATAATTTCCTTCTGAAGAATGTCTTGTTTCTTAGTTAGACTGGAATAAAAATTTTGACACGGTAACCTCAGTGGTTATCACTGTCACCTTGCAGCAAGAAGATGGCTGATTCGAGACTCAGCTGAGGGTGCACCAGTTTCCCCCACAGTCCAAAGACATGAATGTGATAAACTAAACTGGCCTTAGTGTATGAGTGTGTGTGTGAATGTGAAAATGTATGGGTGTTTCCCAGTACTGGGTTGCGGCTGGAATGGTATTCGCTGCATAAAACATATGCCGGAATAGTTGGCGGTTCATTTCACTGTGGCAAGTCGACCCTTGATAAATAAAGTACTAAGCTGAAGGAAAATCAATGAATTGAATAAAAATTATTTAAAAAATGTAAAAACTACTAAGATTAATATTATTAACTCCTTATGATATTTTAAATTGGCTACAGAATAAAATCAGTTTGACAGAAATCCTAGTCAAGCTAATTTGCTAAGTTCAAATAATTATCCTACTTAAGCCTTAATTGCACTTTAAGCTGAAAACTATATCTTACAAAATAACTAACATATTATATACTGTCAGTAAGTTATGAAAAAAAGATATTAAAATAAGTATGTTTAAGGATATGTTGACAAAACTTTCTGCATTACACAGCAAAATAATAGAATCTCACAGGAGGGATAATGATTGTCTAATAATAACTGTATGTGCATGAAGAGTGTTTGAAATTCTGTGAAAATCAGCTACATAATTTTTTGCAGAATTTTAAGCACTCATTTCTGGGGCGTTTTATGGCTCAATCCACCTTCCCCCTTCTCATTCTCTTATAGATCACTTATGGCTGAGCTCTTTAGAGCAACAGATGCAGGTTAATTTTCAAAAACTGCTAACACATCTTTTCTTTGTCAGTGAGTGGAAAACAGAAGAAATCCCAACAGATCCTGTTTATTTTGGATGTGGTCCTCTTGTGACTGAGAGTGTAAGATGATAAGGACTGCTGTGGGGGTACAGTGATACCTGAACAACCAATTACTCTGATGGAGACCGGAGCTTGTATTATGCCTGTGAAACTGTGAGATCACACTCACAGACCGTGAACAAAGAACAAAAATTAAAGATTGTTGACATCTCAATTGTAGAGTTTGCACAGACATGCACTCACAGATGCACTGTGAAATAGTATAGTTTAGTTTCCTTCTGGGAATGAACTTCCTGTCATGCAGCCTTGCCTGGATAAAAGCAGGGAACACAACAATATTGTAGCGCAGAACCAACACAGCATTAATGATTCATTCATTCATTTTTCTTTGGCTTAGTCCCTGATTTATCAGGAGTCACCACAGTGGAATGAACCGCCAACTACTCTGGCCTATGTTTTACACAAGGAATGCCCTTCCAGCCACAACACGGCACCATTCTGGGAAACACAGATACATTTTCTCATACACACACACTCATTCACTACGGCCAATTCACCTATATCCCATGTCTTTGGACTGTGGGGGTCCTGATCCTATTTATATAGTTTGACATCAAAAAGCTGAGCAGATTAATGTCAATGATTCTGTTTAAAACATTAATGCATATTCTCACTTCATTTTTAACAAATTCCTGAACATCATTTAAAAGATTTGCCTTTTGCTTCAGATCTATTTGAAATCTTTTCTAATGCCAATTCCTCTGTAAATAAGCTTACAGTTCATTGGACTTATTATCAGAGTTTATAAAATGTTCCTGCAGATCTATTTGAGATCTTTTGCAATACAACTGTCCTTATCATTAAATCTACATAGTTTATAGTTCCATAATTAAATATAACAATAAAAATCTATCACATCATATCCATCTTATTTTCTTTACCATACTGAATGTGTGAGGCTTCTGATGTCATCTGCTTCCAGTTATTTAAGATCAGCAAATTATCCTGCTTGATATACTGTACACTGATGTTTATTATAAATTTCGTTTGTGCAGCACAGTGGTTCAGTGGTTAGCACTGTTGCCTCACTGCAAGAAGGTCGCTGGTTCGAACCCCGGCTGGGTCAGTTGGCATTTCTGTGTAGAGTTTGTATGTTCTCCTATAATGTTCGCGTGGGTTTCCTCTGGGTGTTCCGGTTTCCCCCACAGTTTCCCAGGTACAGGAGAATTGAATAAACTAAATTGGCCATAGTGTATGAGTGTAGATGAGAGAATGTATGACTTGTGGCTGGAACATAATTGGTTCATTCCGCTGTGGTGACCCCTGATAAATCAGGGACTAAGCCTAAGGATAAATTAGTAGGTGTTATAGTAATCATAAAAACACTGGTTTGTTATAACACAATAATAACACAATAGTTGTATAATTTACTGCTTTTTGTTCATTGTTGTTCATTGTTAATTAGCAATTAATGGTAAATCTCTCTCACATTTACAGATTTATTATTCTTATTCTGCCTTGCGAAATACATACTATAGTAGAGACTGCATAGTGTCACCAGTAGAGCCGCACATACAGAGTGGAAACCTTTATTCCACCGTCATGGAAAATTTTTATCAAGTGTCTAAACTGAATAGCTGTATCTCCAGATATGGTTCACTATGTAAGCCAATAGATGGAGAAAAAAAAGTAGAATGCATTTTTTTTCCTCTTGGCTTTGCAACCGCACTACAGTCCTCTTGGCAGTTTGAAGTGAATATACAGGGACTGCTTAATGGTTGAGACACTTCCTGAACTCTAATAGTCTAGATTGCCAGTACAGAATGCATCTGTGTTTGGGAGACTGGTGGACCCAACGATTCTGTCATCAATCACTTTGTCCAATGTTCAATGTAGCTGGTGTGGTCTTTCTCACACAAACACTCTCACCCATACATGCTCACTTCCATACACACACACACACACACACACACACACACATACACACTTATACAATCAAATCTCTCAGTGCCAGCTCTCTTCATCCCCCACTCTCACAAACAAAAACACTTACACAATTATTTGAACGGTCCAAAAAGGAATCCTTGAAATTTCACTCAGATCATTGCACTGCTTCGAATGGTCTGCCATTATGGATCACAAAACATAATTTGTCCGGCGAGCAACTAAAGTTCTTGGGGTGAGGTCTATGGCTGCATAGCAACTAAACTCTGCACCAGCCGTGAGCGCTTCTCTGTTTCCACTGATCTGAGGTCAGTTGTACATGACATTTCTCACTCTTAGTCTATTCAGAACAGGAAAAGCACTGCCTCACACTCAGCTTTGTGCCTTGCCAAATAGAGGAGAGAAATGAGCGGAAACCTGTTGTTGTAAAAGTCATTCAGGCTCAGAGGAGGAACTCCTCTCTGTAAAAGTAGTCCGGCCTCCCTTACAATACGTTGACAGATAGTCACTCTCACTCACAAACAAACAAACACTTTTTACTGCTCATTTTTGAGTAAAGATTGTCATATTTGCTTCATCGTGCTTTGTATTTGTTTAGTTAACATTTGACTGCACATTAACACTTTAGGCATCTTTACTGAAGAGAAATGTCTGATTGATGTTATTGTAATGGGAGCTGTTCATTTAAATTCATGGTTCTGCAGTGATTCTGGAGTCTTTTGCACTCTTTTTGCTCCATCTAGTGGTGTGCTTTAGTAGAATGGAAAGAACAACACTTGAACTAGACTTTGTGGAATGTGGAAACCACTTGACACACACAGGACTGAAAAGACCATGAGTATTAAAGGCACAGTTCACACAATAATTTTAATTACCTCATCATTTATTCTCCCTCATGTGTCTTTAAACCTTTATGAGTTTCTTTCTTCTGTTGAACACAAAAGAAAATGTTTTGAAGAAGGCTGGTTGCTGGCACACACCGACTTCCATTGTAAGAAAGAAATACTATGCAAGTCAATGGGTGCCAGCTACCAACAATATTCAAAATAAATAACAGAAGAAAACAACTCTAATAGGTTTTGATCACGTGAAGGGTCAGTAAATGATGACAGAATTTTTGAGGAAGTTATACCCTTAAAGAAGATGCAAGCATGTAATAAATGAATATTTTGGGGGGTTGAAAACGGAGGCCTCTGAAAATCAAAAGGCCTGACAGGATTTATTGTGGTTACCTGAGGTTAGAGTGTTCTGTAAAGGATATATGAGTTTATGAGATGTTGGCTTTTTTAATACTGCAAACAGACTTCTGTTGTAATTTTAAGCCCAAATTCAGCTATTGAAAAATCTAAACCAGAAACGATTTAGAAACTACTCCTGAGATAAGCTATAGCTAGAATGTAAGATTAGCAACGCATTAAAACAAGACCATATATGGTTTGTTACAGAGTGAGACATATTGTTCAGAATTTGATACAGTGGTGGCTATGTTGATTAGCAGCATTATAAATTAAATTTATTATATAGGGTGTCACGGTTGAGCAGTGGGTAGCACGATAGCCTCACAGCAAGAAGGTCGCAGGTTCGAGCCCCGGCTGGGTCAGTTGGCATTTCTGTTTGGAGTTTGCATGTTTCCCTGTGTTGGCGTGGGTTTCCTCCGGGTGCTCCGGTTTCCCCCACAAGTCCAAAGACATGCGCTATAGGGGATTTGGGTAAGCTAAATTGGCCGTAGTGTATGTGTGAATGCAAGAGTGTATGGGTGTTTCCCAGTGTTGGGTTGCAGCTGGAAGGACATCTGCTGCGTAAAACATATGCTGGATAAGTTGGCGGTTCATTCTGCTGTGGCGACCCCTAAAAAAGTACATTAATGAATTAATATATCAGATAAATCATATATTGTTTATTGTCTTCAAATTGTCAGTTAAAATGTTTAGATTTACTGCAAAATCATGTTTGTTTTTGCCGGTGAGTCTCACTGATGTAAGGTTTTTTTTGATGTAAAGATTAGGTCTTCTAATTCAAATAACTCAATGAAAATATAACAACGTATCTCAGAGTTCCACAAGGTCACTTCATGGACTCTTGCTAAGCAAATTAACCAGACAGTAACATTTTCTGAGAAACACATGCATAAATAAAAGAAACACCATGACCCCAGTCACTTTTAACAAAGAAAAGAAAATGTTTTTTAACACTCAATTCAGGTTAAAAAAAAATCACATGTATATAATCTGATTATAATCTCTTATTAGTTTTTATTATCAAAGGTTAATTTCAGACTGCATGTTTTTACATGAGATTATATCATGAGTGAGACTATATTTGGGTTAGATCAGCCATGGGAAAGTTGTTTGCTGATGAACAACTTACAGTACCAAAGGGTCAAGTGAAATGATCACAGGGATGCTGCTTAAAGCCTTAATTAAACCATAAACACTACATTTATATTCGAAAAGCTTTGCTTATAAATTACACTAAGACACAGAACTGTACCTTTAAACTTTTTTTTAACTGTAAACATTGCTTCATCAATCTGTGACCCTCAACATATTGTGAGGCGTGATGTAAGTGCATTATAAATATACTATAAACTAGTATAAAAAAGTAAAACAAATCTACATTTTGAGAGTGGTGTGTCTCAGTGTCTGTCAGCATGACACAGTAAATATGAGTAAAAAAGTATTCACACGTGAGTTACAGTGCTGTGAGAGGTCAGTTACCACAGCTTTGACCTCAAAACACTGGCCTGTTTATCAAAACTCCGTCTGACAGCATTGATCTGGTTGGCAAAGAGCGAAACATTGGTTAACATGAACTTTGAGTGTGTTTCTTTGTGTGTCAGTATGTTATGAGAGGTTTCACTCTCTGAAAGGACAAGAACAAAAATAGCCCCCAGACATTATTAAGTGGCTTTGGAATCAGACAGAAAAACACAGATGGATTTGTAACTGCTGGGCACAGTCCAGAAAAAGTAATAATCCCAGACTAAAGAAAAAAAACTTACTTCAGACCTTATTTCCTCTAAGCCTTAAACCATGTACAAAAATGTCCCCCGATGCATAACAATATGTGTGTTTGTTTGTACTTGTGTGTCTGGCACATTGAATCCATTTCATAAATCTTATCCAATGGCAGGGCTGATTTAGGCCACATCACGCAATCATAATGAGTAACGTGTTTGATTGAACTCAGCATAAAAACACTAGAGGGCGCTTTTATCCTACAGTACTCTCCTGAAATACAAAAGCATATGGATTTTTTTGTTGTTGTCTCAACGCAAGTAGGCTATACCTGTCCATGTGAACCTTATTTGTTCACACAGGCGTGTTATATGTGTAATTAGGCTGTATTTATATTATGTTTTGTACTATATTCAGTAGTGGGTAGATTACTTTCAAACAACTGTCAGTGATTTAAAATTGTAGTTAACATAATCTAATTATTGTTAAATTATCATGCCTATCTTTGGATGAATTTTGACCTTAACATGGATTTGAACAGAATTATTGCTATAATAAGATTTGTTATTAACATCATGAAATTCAATTAAACATTACATTACACCAGGGCTTCCCTAAACTGGGAAAATTAAAAGAAATACAGAGGGTTGATAAAACGCAAACAATTAATTAAACCACAAATATCTAACATTAAAATGAATAAATGATTTTAAAATAAAACAAAATAACACCCAGATTTGACTTCCTAATCTGACAATTAAGCCTAGTGAACTGTGAGCATACAAACGAACTATTATATTACTATATTAAATTAAATTTATTATTAATATAGTAATATTATAATATTAACTTTAAATTAAAGGGTGACTTCAATGAATGTTTTAGGTCAAATGAGTTTGACTGAAAGAAAAGTTTTGAAATCTCCACATCAAATGGACAAATATTAATGTATAAAACCAGCAATAACATGGTAAGAGTCTTACAGGTTTTCATGGCAGGATTTTTGTCACTTTTACATCTGTAGGGTTTAGATTTTTTTGTCCCATAGCTTACATTGTATATTTAATGTGCTTTTATTTAAATTAATTTACATAATTATCAAAAAAATTATTTATTTATTTTTTACTCTTTTTAGACAAAAATAAGAATTAAATTGGAAACAATAAAGAAAGTCAATAAACTACACAGTTGCAATTGTAAGGCAATAAACTTCAGGACATTTTTGAGTTTACTTAACTTAAATCGAGTCAAGTGCAGTAATTGGGTTAAAAGTTGAGTCAACTGAAAAATGTCCTGAAGTTTGTTGTTTTAAAATTTTAGGTTGAGTAAACAGTGTAGACATGTAATAAATTACTGCAATAAGTGTAAATAATTTGTAATCATGTAAACTCAAAATAATTCACATCTAAAACCCAATTATGAGTAGCTTCTAATTACAAGCATTTCTGCCCAGAAATTAATGCGAGGTCTTTACATTGTATTTAGAAACCCATCGGTCTAGTTAAACTGTTACTAACCAGTGTGCCCGAGCTAAATATAACTCTGAAGTTGGGCCTTTATAAGCAAGCCGATTCGGGGGCGTGGCCACCGCGCAGGTAACATCACCCAAGCTCCGCCCACCGACGGGGCGTCTACGCTGTCGTGACAAATCTGGGGCGTGGCCAGGGGAAGTGCTAGTGCAGGGCAAATAGCGAATCCTGAGTGTGATTACTAGGAGAGTTTGGACTACAGTGGAGCATCAGACATCCGAGAGCCAGGAGAGACACAAACACACCTGTGGAGCTGTAGGAACACACGCGACTTGTGCTCTCTGAATTTCATCGAGGCATTCGGTTGAGCATTCAGAAATGACGGACACTCTCATTCCCAATGGCTGCAAAAGCAACGGACCGGTGGAGAACGGCTACTTTAAAAAGGTAGAGGAGGGACTCGTCTCGGAGTTTTGTGAACTCGATGACTCGGGAGCTTATTTTAAGTTATTCAAGAGTTTGTTAGTTTGGTAGATGTTATCATCACAGTAGTTGTGCTACTGTCTATACGAGAAAGATAAAACAAAACAAAACTCATTCTTATGTTCGTTCACGAGTCTTCAAACCTAAAATTTAGACAAGTGAAGGACGAGGTTTTGTGCCTCCCCCTCTCTGTCTCCCTCATGGGATGTTGGTAACAGGATCTGCTGGTGGTAGACACATCTGCGGGGCATGTGGACGCTGGCGAGCTCTGATGCCCACAAACAAACAATGCCAATCGAGACAGACTCTGTATATTATCCTGTAGGCTTTCTCTCTTGAGGTTTCGATATTCCACTGCTTTCTCCATTTTATAGACCTTTTTGAACTAAATGGTTTCTTGATATTTGCAGTTTTTAGATCAACGTCCTTTACAAAACCAATTTTACAGACATGATTTCTGCCAGAAATAACTCCCAAAAAGGTTTTGTATAGTAAAATTATTAACTATTAAATGGTTATTTTAGATTAAAAAAGGAAAACAATTGCTTGGCATTTGTAGTTAAATGCCTCATATAAAAATGACTGACGTTTAAATGTGTGAATGTAGGTACTCTGAGTCATTGTTGATTATTTCATTATGATTTATTATTTATTTTATACGCTAGTTGTGCTAGCCACTGTCATAAATAGAATACCTTCAGTTGTGTCTAGACATTGGCCAGTATAGGATTCTGACGGTATGATAATCTTGGATAAAAATGTCACGGTTTCACGTTATAGTGATTACTGCTCTGAAATGTGTTCCTTTTAAGTGTCTGGGTGAAAAGTTTAAGTTTTTTTCTCTTTGAACAAAATATATTATATTTTGAGAAACATTTAAAGTATTTTGTAACAGTAAATCAAATCAAATCACTTTTATTGTCACATCATCAGCAAATTTGTCAGGCTAAATGATTCAAATCAATCGTTAACTTCTGCTGTCTTCATTTGATTTAAAAACACAGATTTCTTTACAATTTCAAACAGCATCTTTGGAGATCTTTTCTGCTGGAGATACTGTTGTCCTAAAAACTATAAAACAAAACGTAAATAAAAAAAACTTACACATACCATAGAAACGGTATAGCAGAAAATCTTGGTGCTTTTAAAACCTTCACTTTTCCTAACTTCGTTATACCTTGAAAACGGTTATGCCCATGCCTAGTTGTCTCTGGTATTTGTCCTTTATTTTGATTCTCGATTTCTTTAAATTCAGTGGTCGTCATATTGGCCTGTTGGTTTGGCTAAAATTGGCTTGTTTCTAAATATTTTTATTGTTACAGTTCTGTTCTGGAGTTTACGTTACTGAAACTGACTGAAGGATGTTCATATATGTGTTCACTGATCTTGGAGGAGTAACCCATTCTTGGTCTTTCATTTATCCTAGATCTTTAATCCTCTGGATTTGTTTCTGGTTTTTGTGAAAGGCGATGAAGAGGTTCATTGTCTTGCTTGAGCTCACTCTTTTTTTCTGTCAAGAGTATCTTTTGGTCTTTGTTGATTAGGTTTTCTTATTGACGTTAAATTATTTGATGTCAAACTGGATCGCCAAAGCTTTCAGCTTCTCAGAACATTTTTTATCCAGGCCCTTTCACATGAAACAGTCGAAAGTAAGAATGAGTCACTCTGTTTCTCTGGGTTAATATGGATATGGTACTGCATGGATGGCTGGATTTTAGTGGAAAGGCATTTTGCTGCTGCAAGTGGTTGCATTTGTTTAGTACATTTCCTGTGTCTCATTTTCAGTTGTTACATTAATTCTCTGAAAAGAAGTGTGGTCACACTAGAAAGGTTTCAGGCCTGTTCCCAGGTGGGGGTGGTTCGGAGTGGTGATGTGGTTTTGGTCCAGTTCCGCCTGAGCTGATCCTGCTTGGGCTGCGGGGCTTGGAGAAACTGAATTGCAGATTCGGCATGTTTTTCCAGTTTTCCTCCTATTAATGTTACGTTTGCCCAGTGTCAGTGCATAGCCAAACCACAAACGTTAATGAAACGCAGATGCGCCCATGGAGAAGCTGTTCAGAGCTTTAGGATTAGTATAACATGGCTCCTGAATATCTCACAGCATTATGTAGACTGAGTAAAGTGATCAAATTGCAACCAACTACTTATTAGTAAGAAGGAAATGCATCATTTATCATAATGACATTCATTCTCTGTTGCATAAGTCATTAATTGGTGCTTAATGTTGTTGTTACCACAACGCAGAGACAGAATGGTTAATCATTTTGGCATTTAGAGAACAAAAAAAGGCTAAAAATAGAGAGAAACCTTTGTTATTGCAGTTTCATATTTGTGCTCAAATATGCTTGCCATATATTACAGTTGAATACTCTCAGATAATTCACTTGAGGCCCTGTTTTTGCTCTGGTTTGTGCCCTGGTTTGATTAGGACCTTGTTTCTGCTCTGTCTGCGTTGTTAGTTGGAGTAATTGCTATGTGATTGTGACTGTGCAGTTGCACTGGCATCTCTTTGCTTCTGCTCTGCTAAACATTGCCCTGGTCAGCGCTCTAGAATGTGCAAAGGTCACATTGGGTCCTGTTGACATCTACTGTTCCATGTATTGGGACAGCTTCTGTTTACACAGTAGAGTAGCGGACTATGGTTTTCACCTTTTTTTCAGGTTTCTAAATTAACACTCAGACTGGTCAAAAAAAGACAACTAAATGATATAATTGAGATAAATTGTGTAAATATGAATCAAACTGTGTTATGGGAATAAAACCATATGGGCCAGTAAGTTGTCATGTCAATACAAGAGACACTCGTCACTGCACATATCGGTGTCTCACGTGTGTTGTGTGTTTTTTTCATGTGGGGTTCTGGTAACGCAAGAGAACGAGATATGAGCCGTGTGTCATCTGAAACTTTGCTGTCTGTCTTCCACCAGAGCTGTTTCTTTCGACACTGATGAATAAAGCATTTCAACACTGCGATCACTAATTAGATCATTAATCTTGATCATAATCATTGTAATTATTTTTGTTTTGTTGTTGTAATCTTTAATTTGCATTCTCATTTAAGCTTTGAGCATGAGCAATTAGCAATGAAAAGGCGTGGACTTAGCTATTTTTGCAGCTGATCTTGCATTTGTAGAACTTTGCATTTCAGATGCTGTATTTATAGGAGGAGACAGGAGAGCTTTGCAGTGAGTGAGATTTACTTAGCGTTTCTGTAGTCAGTTCACTGGTATTTGTGCTATTTAATTAAGATGGAGGCTCCCGCTGCTGCTTTTCCATTTTAGAAAGCGTATAACAGGTAACTTTGATCATGGTTGAGTCTTTTCCAAAACCAATCGCACTGCAGTTTTGACTCCCAATGACCTTCTGTTCTGTCATAGTTGTGCAGCATGCATTGTTTGTGGAGTCCACAGAAATAAAGGGAAGTATGTTGAATGTCACCTGCTTCAAAATAGCCTGTGATTTCTCTAATAAAACAGCATTTTCCAGTAATACCTCTAAAATAGATAGAACATACAAAGTAAACATTTAAAAGCAAATATGTTTAATAATAGATTAGATTTGCTTTCGATGCCTAAAATATAACCTGTTTATTTTCAAACAAGAGCTGTTTCTCCATTGACACTACTGAAATGTCTGTTGTACTGTTCTCCACTCCCAACTATACTTTTATTAGGGCTGAGCATTTTGGCCTAAAATCAAACTGAACATTTTAACTTGATTGTGATTATTGAACGACTGTTTTATATATTTGATTTTTTTTGCCCTCATAGTTCATTGATAAGTTTTTTACAGTAAATATGCTCACATATTACAAGAAAGATATTTCTGAATGAAGGGTGTATTACTTGATTTTAAAATAATCAAAGGAAGCACTCATCTATAAATGTACTATCTATGATTTTTTTATTGAACATCAACGATGAACAACTGAAATTAAAACTCATTCACCAAAGCCAACAGTCAATTTTTTCTAATAAAAATGGTGAAAATAAATAACTTGCACTTTTGGAAACAAAATAAATTATTTTCAGTGTTTTTCATATTAAAAGTAGAAAATAAGCAGTTTCTCTTCTAAATAAAATAACTTTTGTATATCTTGTAAACAATATTTTAAACGGTGCATTTTTTGAATCTTCTGTAAACCAACATTTTTATGTAAATAATAATTTTATTGTAATAGAAAATATGCACCCCAAGGCATCTCTGGCGCAGCTTTCAATCATCATCAATGTAGTGCAAAGTAAGGCTTAAGAATGAGTCCATCGTCCTAGTTGACCAATGATAAGATGTGGCTGCAATGTGTGGCCATGAGAGCGGGGCCAGTAATCAGTAAAGTTGGTAGGGAAAGTAATTCCTCGAATAATTAGATTGATTATAGGTTCTTAATGTCGATTTCGATTAATTGCCCAGCCCTGACATTTATGTAGTAATTTGTCCTAATTCGTTAATCTGGCCTTTAGGTAGACTGAACTGAAATTATATAAATAAATCCCTTCAAAGCTATTGCGTTTTTATTTATTAACATTTTTTTGCTCAAGCAATGGACATGCTTTTAGAAATAAATAAGGGTTAAGATAAGAGCTTTGGAATTTTAATCATTTTAGATTGATACCAGCCTCCTATAAATCAAACCTACTCCCTGAGCAATCAGATTTATGACAGAAACTCTGTATAGGTGTGACTGGGTGGGAAATTGATCTTGTTACGTCATGTACCTGCTCCACACCTTAATAGCATAACAAAGTGTATGTGTTGTCTGGCATTTGCTTGTGTTTTTATCATTAAAGGCACATTGTAATGCGTGTCGTTGTGGTTTATAAGGCAGTGAAAATATTCACAGCACATGTATAAAAACTGGCAGTAAATTCACATTGGATTGAAGCTCTCTCGCATGTAAAAACCTGTTGTTAATCTCTTTCTTTTCATCTCCTACTCTGACAGGGATGTAATCCATTTGCTCAGACGGGCCGCAGTAAGCTGCAAAATAAGAGAGCAGTCCTCAACCAGAAAATCATCAAGCAGATGCGGATGAGAGCTGGAGCTGAGAACCTTCTCAAGTAAGTCAAGCACCCTTATGTGTGGACACAAACAAAGTCAAGCATTCATTCATCACCCTCACCTCACGTGCTGGCCTGTGTGATATACAAACGTGTAGGAAATCATTCCCAGAATTAGATGTTTTAAATATTTTTTAAGAAGAGACCATGTTCTTTTTCTCTTTTATTTTGTTTTGGTTACACAACAGCATCTGTCTGGCACTGGACCGTAGAGCCTGGCTCCTTTCTCTGTAGGGTAAATCACTGCCTTGTTTTGGAGGAATGTTTTGCTCTTTGTGTGGTAGTAATGTTTCAGGCAGAAGCTTTCTGCTAACCTGTCACCAAAGAATTTCTCTGTTTGTGTGTGAACGTGTGGAGAAACCAGGGTTTGAAGCTCATGTGCACTTGAGTCTGACAGTCAGGCGCACCTTTAGCATTCTTACCTTTAGATTTGGAGTTGACGATAGACACAGTAACATTGTGTCATTTTTAAAGCTGATGACTAAAGAGACTGGAAGTGCTATATGTTAAATTTAGATTTATCAGCACCTGAAGGCTGAAACAAAATCTCAAATATAAATCAGCTTTGCTTAGATATTTTTTTTTAGATCTATTAGTATGTACTTTTAAAAAAATGTAGTATGCTTTTTTTTTTATCTCTAGCAGCCAGCTGTCAACCATGTATTGCTTACATCACTTTGAATATTAACAGCCAGTCACTCATGCATAAAACTATAGGTGATCCAGACGAGAGAGGAAAGAACTGTCTGACTGAAAAACAGGCAAAGTATCATGCAAATATTTTTCATGTTGTGTCTTTGGAGTACACATTGGGCATCTATACACAGTAGGGCTACACTATATTGGAAAAATCTGATATTGCGATATTTTATTTTTCTGCGATTTAAATACTGCGATTTGAATACAGTTTCAAAGGTTTACAAGAAGTTTTCTGGGGTGTCTAACAGTATTCAGGTACTGAAATTGAATAATCATACTTTTCTTACTTTTAGTCTCGTTTTTAATATCTAACAATTCCTAGATCAAGTGCCAATATTCTTTTGTTTTTAACTTTTGAAGAAATGGATCAAAATTAAGTGTTTTTTCTTAAAACCGCTTGTGGGCTAAGTGAAATAATTTTCATTTTGCTTTGAAATGTAAATATTTGGACTATAAAACAAGATAAAAATTCTTAATGAGAATCATTTTTGTATAAATCATATAGATTCTGTGTAAATACAGTAATTAAATGCACTCCAGTTCAGACTCAATAATGCATATCTTACGATGTGACTATTGTGAATGTGCACATTGCAATAATGATGCTGAAATTATATATTGTGCAGCCCTAATACACAGTAGTTAACATTTGAATCATAAATGTTTTTTAAAATAGTCCTAGGACAAGAATGCTGTTCAATATTTTTAGGACAACTTTGATGAAAGGCGACAATCCACTTCAAATGATATCTATGGTAATTATTAATTGGCATGTTCATAATTGTATAAGATATTTTCTAATGTACCAGTTTTAACTATATCAATATGTTTTTAATAGAGATTACTTTCCATGGCCGAAATTGGGAGGAAAAAAAATAGATTGCCCTTTTATGAAATTAATTATATAATACATTTTTTTTGTTTAAATAAAAAAACATAGTGTCTTCAACTGGAATGGCTTAATTACAAAATTGTCTAAAATATTATAATTATCTTTGTGTGCGAGGATCTGTATAACAATTATTTTGAGCATGTTATGAACGTTTAGAAAGAAGTCTTTATTTGATCTTAAAGGCGGCCTGTAGTCTGCTTTTAATGTAATGGTAATTATTTTAAAAATATTATTTAATTTAAAAGTAATAAGTATTAACCATTTATAATGAATAAAAAATAATTATTCCTGTGATAAAGACTGAATAATCAGTCATTGCTCAAAATGACGGTGTTGTGTCAAGAAATCATTTTACAGGACAGGGAAGCTCCTTCTGTACTTTGGATGGTAGGACATAATTTGCCTGATGTGTAACTGACCAACACTACCAGACTGCTAGATTTCTATCAGTTTTGTTCAGGGAACCATTTATGTAAATGAAACCTGAGACGATAAGAAAGACTGACATCTTATCAGCAAACACCCACATTCATACTTCTGCAGGCATTTAGGAAGGACTGAAGTTTGCCGAACTTCTTTTTGCGTCTTGTTGTGAAAATCGCAGCCTTTACATTACATTAGCCCTCTCAAAAGCTTCCAGTGTTTTTCCCTTTGCGATGAGCACACGCTGTAACATTGGGCTAGCTGTTTGCCATAGGGACGTTAAGTGTGTCTGTCGTCTCCATGGTTTGAAGGGCACACCTGCTGGGTTGGTCCTCAGAGCAAAGCGTTTGATTGGCACTGTGACGTCAAAGTGCCTTTAAATCTCAATAGAACAATGATGTTTGGACACGCTCTTTTAAATAAGATACCCTAAGTGCGGCTCCTTTGTTTTGCTCACAATGTGCTGATGATATGTTAGGGCTATAATCCATGTTTGTTGAATTTAAGTTATCGGCCATTGGCTGCCGTTCAGGCATGAGCGAGAATACACAGGTAGATCCTTTGCAGGAGTTTTTTACCGACTAAACGTGACGAGCATGTAAATTCTCCTCCCCCTTCACTGCGCCAATACTCCAGTTGAAAAATCAAACACACATTAATGTATTAAACATAAATGTATTGTTAATGTGCTTTTTCACGGTTTTTTCTGTAATATACTTTTCAGCACAAATAAAAAGCAGTCACTATCGGAATAATTCCTAAGTTAATAAAAATACAGACAAACGTGGTGTTTTGTGAAGGTTAAAACTATTACAGTGTAATTAATTGTCTGTAATATTCTAGAATCCGAAAGTGCAAGCAAAATCAGTGATGTACAGTATTCATTAAATAAAGATGCTTTAAAGTGATGCTAAAGGAAGCAAGGATATATCATTTCACCTCATTCAATTCCATTGTCCTTGCATCTTTTCCTTGCATCCTTCCCTGGAATCCTGAAGGGGTGGAGCTAAAACTTGAGGAAGCGAGGAGAAGAAACAAGGATGCGCAAATAAGAATTGAGAAGCATCCAGTAACAGACCCTAAAACTAACACTTTCTAAGTTACCAAGTTTCACTTTCTATTTTACTGAGCAGCCATGTATGCATGTACGCATGTGTGTGTGTGTGTGTGTGTGTGTATGCAGGGCTTCCCACAAGTTTGAAATGTACTTGCAGTGCTAGAGGGATTGAAACACACCATTTACCCACATCCAGTGGTGTAAAGTAACAAATTACAAATACTCAAATTACTGCCACTATTTTATTATTTCTTGTCTATGGGGATTACAAAAATCAGTCCTGTGATTCCTGTCCAATCAAATCACACATAGAGAGTAAATCGCATCATAATGAACTACCTCAAGACATGGGGGATTTATAATTGCAGCAAACTGTTTGGAAGCATTAAAAGTGTCCAATAAGATGTCCAAAATCTTTACCCACATTAACCCAGAGACCGTTTAGATGCATGTCACTGATGAGAGAAGGACGGATGTTTACTGTATGATGACTGAAAAGGTCTTAAACACCCAGCAGGCACAACATGTCAACATGACGTCAGATTGACGTTGCACACCAACACCATGGGGACGTTGCATTTTGTTTGGAAATGATAATTGGGTTGACGTCAGAACTCGATGTCAATGCCCAACTTTTCAGTACTCTTTACACCACTGCCCACATCACATAAATAGTTAACTAAATGCGACAAACTAAACATAATACATTTTTTTTTTTTACAATTTTATTTATTTTGACACTGTTGCTTTTCGGGTCAACGTAAAAAAAGTTGAAAAAAAAAAAAAAAAAAAACTATTTCTCTTACATTTATGCTATTCAAGAGCCATGTGCACCCACTGACAGGTGAAATCTGCTTCTCTCTCTTTCAAGTTCAAAGCAAACTTGAATGCCAAAGCATTTTAGATATAAAATAGCCCATGTAATATAGCCTAATGACATCAAATTACAGACTAAAAATTATAATAATTACAAGATTAAAATGTGTAGATTATTTAAATTATTAAATGGCAAATGCATTGATTAACCATTACTAACGGTGTACATATATTTTGCAGCCAGTTTAGACCAGTTATTTCACCCTCTCCGAGTATAAAGTCGTTTAGATTCAAGAATGAATTATTGAATGTTTCAATCGCTCTTGCGACTGTGCGCACGCTGTCAGCTGAAAACCCAAACAAAAGTAGGCTTAAGTAAAAAGGTAATGCAAAAACACAGCTTTAAAAAGCAAAAGCCAAATCCCGGACATTTTAAGAAATTTAGAAACTTAGCCAGATGAATTTTACTACTAAACCACGAGGCTATTGGCGCTGACACGTGCATTAATTGAATAAAAATAGTCTGCACAAATTGTGAAATCTAATTATGGTCTTTATTAATATTTCAGTCAGTTTCTAAATGAATATATAATTAAAAAATATTATATATATATATATTTATTTATATATGTATATGTGTGCATATATATATATATATATATATATATATATATATATATATATATATATATATATATATATATATATATATATATATATATATATATATATATATATATTTATTTATTTATTTATTTATTTATTTATTTATTTATTATATAATAAATAATAAATATTTTACTATTACTTTTATTTTGGTTATCTGGTTAAAAGTTATATATTTATTTACAACAGAATGCATTCTCATAAGCCTGGAAGATGTTTTCATGTGTGCAATTTAACTGACTTAGACTTCAAACATCTGCAGAGACAGTTAATTTAGAGCAGCATTTACCGCAAACGACCTCTCCAAGACACTGAAAACACTGTTATCATGAGCTGTTCACTGTGCTGCGCATCAGATTGCATGTATATAATTACAATGCTTGATAATCACTCTAAACCATATCATGTTCTCAGCCATTGTAAGAATTGCCAAGTGGCGAGTAACAGTTTTTCATATACAAGTCAGTCACCAAATGTGAAGAGTGCTTGAAGATTTATATGCCATAATAATGTATTACTGATATAATTGATCAATCATCACAAATGAATGTTTCTGCATCTGGTGAAATGAACAAATAAACGATTGAGTCCTATGACAGGTACACTAGTGAGGTCATTGCAATGCTGTTATGTGAGTGCTAATGACCTGGAGGTCTTCTATTTACCAGCCTGTTTAACACATCCATGCAGGCATCAATACACGTCAGCAAACCAAGTTAAAATTAGGCATTTTGAGAGGTGATGGTATTGCGTCTCTCACACATACATGCCAACACGCCTGAGGATCTCTCTGTCGATAGTTTGCGAACACTCTATTTGCTTCTGTGTTTATTGTGTGAGTCAGATCTGAAGAAGGCCTGGTATGTATTGTAATGATATACATGAGTCAGTTCGGTCTTCGTTAAAGCCGGATGTCTGCATGTTTTAAGTTACCTGAGCTCATTAAAATTGTGATGGGTGGGGGTTTGGAAGCTTGCTCGGTCTCTTTACCTTCCATTCATAGCTGCTCTATCTTCAGAGCCCATCTGGAATGTTCCCTCATTCATGGCTCTCAGATGCTTGTGGTTCAAAAGAGAAAGGATAGCAGTATAATAGATTGATTGTAAGAAGTCGTCTGCTTTTACTAACCTTGTTGCCTCCCCACATGCTTGCCATAATGTCTATCTCTCTCTTTTTCTTTCAATTCAATTCAAAAGTGCTTTATTGGCTTGACTATGAAATAGTGCAATATTGCCAAATCAATGAACAATAAATATACTGTACAAACATACCATTTTAATCTCTCTCTCTCTCTCTCTCTCTCTCTCTCTCTCTCTCTCTCTCTCTCTCTCATCTAAGTGACTGTTGTCCACATTCTTGTGTGTTTGCTTGAGTGAGCTCACTGGACCGGTTTCATCGAGTGCTAAAGTTGTGGGGTCCCACCCTGCCAGCGTGACTCTTGAGTTTGTTTACAGAACAATGCGGTGTACATTTCAAGAACACTTATAAGATTATTTTTGACCTCCTCTATCGTTGAAACTGAACCACTGCATTATAATAGAACAGTGTTTCTCAACCATGTTCCTGGAGGACCACCAACACTGCATGTTTTGAATGTCTCCTTTGTCTGTCACAGCGCCGTTTTCGGCGTAGTCCCTTTATTGATCTGGGTTCGCCACGGCATAATGAACCGCCAACTTATCCAGCATATCTTTTACACAGCGGATGCCCTTCCAGCTGCAACCCATTACTGGGAATTATCCATACTCTCATTCACACACACTCATACATTACGGTCAATTTTAGCATACCCAGTTCACCTGTACCACATGTATGGAGCATCCGGAGGAAACCCACGTAAACACAGGGAGAACATGCAAACTCCACACAGAAATGCCAACTGACCCAGCAGAGACTCGAACCAGTGACCTTCTTGCTGTGAGGCGAACGTGCTAACCACTGAGCCACTGCATCACCTGGGTCACAATCCAATGGGGAAAAAAAAATTGAAAGGCTGATGATTTTTTTTTATTTGTATGTTGTTTTTTATGTAAATATGGAATACAAATTTTAGCTGATTTTTGGAAATCACTAAGCGACACAACACCCCTCCCCCATTTCTTATTGTCTGACGACCCCCGTTTTGGGAGCCACTGGTATAGAACATGCTTTTCTAACGGTCGTGTAGTAAATTCAAATGTAGTACATATTCAAGTAATAGGCGATTTCAAGCGCAGCTATGAAAAACGCGCAGAGCTGGTCATCCTCCAGGAATGTGGTTGAGAAACACTGTAATAGAACATGTGAAAAGCAGAGGTTCAGGTCAGCTCCCATTCAGGTCTAGCTGTACCTGCCGTTTCACACGTCACATCAGTGAGAGATGTGTTAGGTATTCAGCAAAGATGAACATGACTCATTCAAGTTATGTTCATTACTGTAATGTTAAAGAATATTCTAAATTGCATTAAGACAAGCCTTGGGGACAAACTGAAATAAGAAATCATGTTTCCACATGTAAAACGATAAAAGTAAATCATCATCATGCATCATATTTATATGCAATTTTGTGTATTTTTTGTTTCTTTATTACTCTAGTTTTATTTTTAATTTTAACCTAGTGTTATGCATTCTTACACTCCGGACACAACAAGCTAAGGTTAAAGAACTAGCGGCGATTAAAAATAAACTGTTTTGTCACCTCATGTCAGCTGCGTTGAGTCCCATCTGGACGAAATAGATGCATGGGAACACACCAAACAGACAACAGCTGTCTGAAACAAGAATGTACTTTCTGCTCCTGCTTGAGGATATATCTTTCCATACCCGCAGTTGGCAGTATTTGTATTGTCATTTCACAGGAAATCAGAACTAGGGCTGCACAAATACAAAGCAGTATGTACATATAATTTTCACAGTACTTTGTAGAACACCATACAGAGAAATTGTCATGCAAATATCTCTGATTATCTGATAATCCATATGGCCTGAAGATATTTAAGATGAGGTGACAGCTGACTGCTTTGTGTTCCCTCTTGATTTCTATCGTTTGCTTGCTTTTGTTTCTTCAGTTTTTGTTCTCACACTTTGATTTGTAGCAAAACAGCCAATCAGAGCTCTTACTTTCACCAACGGCCAATGCCAATTCTACATGCTGAATTGGGCAATTCACTTTGCCGTGAGCCTGATGAGAGGTGATGTTTTCTAATAATCATCATCATCATTATTATATAGTATACCAGGACAGTTTTTGATCTTCCCCAGGAGTCTGTTTGTAAGAGCTACAAAGTTTGTGATTTGAATAGAAACAATGATCCAATCAATAGATCCAAACAGACTTGCTCTTGCTTCACTAAAAAGAGTTTTAAATAGAATTAATGTAGGACATTTGGAAGCTATTTGAATACAGTAAATCTCTCTTCATAAATAGTGTTTTGTTGTTATGGTGTCTTTGAATTCTGAAGCCTTTTTTTGATGTGTGTGGCTTTACTACACACTTTCTACTGATTTCTACTGGACCCTTTGCTGTTTTTTTTGTGCTCCCAGGACACATGTCCAAAAAACAGCAAAGGGTCCAGTCTTAATGTTAATGTAATGTTATACAAGCAAAACATTTCAAAATTATTATTAAATTGTGCTCGTTATGGATTCAGTTGGGTATGATCTTTGCTTATCTTTTTTTTTTCTCTTTCTCTCAAGGGCGACTTCCAATAATAAAGTTCGGGAGCAGGTGGTACTGGAGTTGAGTTATGTCAACTCAGATTTACAGCTTCTTATGGAACAGCTGGAGGGACTCAACAGCTCTGTGGAAGTTTATCAGAACGTACAGTAAGTACGCGTACACACACACACACACACTGTAGCACTGATTGATGAAGTAAGATACAGTGAGAACAAGTTCAGGTCACAGAAAGATCCACAGAGACATAATGCCCAGTTACTGCTCACACACAGTTCATCTGGACATACAGAGCCTCCCTGATGAGTTACAGTAATGCGAGGGGTGTGTACAGAATGATTAAGAACTCTATGCCCTGCATTATCTCATCCGTACTGCCCTAGGAGGAAATTATGTGGAATGTTTTTAAATAGTTAGTGTAAAATTGAGAGAACCATATGGTTACTGATAGCTGAAAGAGTGATCACATGTGCCAAAATATGCCATAGACACAGAATGGCCAGGGGATATTTAGATTTTTGTTACAGGTGTTTGAATTTCTTGGAAATCTGCAAAGCTTTTTTTGGAATTTCTGAGTGATTCCATGTAGGCAGTAGAAGATATATTTCTTCTGAAATGATGCACACCTACAGTAAGAAGTGCTTCAGTTAACTTCTGCTACACTGCAAAAAATGCTTTTTTTGTTTAGATTTTTTTTGTCTTGTTTCTAGTCTAAATATCTATATATTCAAGCAAAATAATCTACCAATGGGGTAAGCAAAATAATCTTATTTTAAATCGAAGACAAGGTTATTTTTCTTACCATATTGACCCATTATGTTGCTTGTTTTAATGAAAAACCCACTCAATTTTGACACATTATTTGTCAAAACAAAACCAATTTTTTTACTTGTCTAGAAAATGCTTCTTGATTTAAGAATTTGTAGATTTTTGGACTAGAAACAAGACAACCTCTAGGTAAAAAAGAATTTTTTGCAGTGTACCTGCAAAAAGCCTTAAACATTCTTCAAAAACAGACTTCTAAAATCTAAATGTAATCTAAAAAAATTTTTTTTTTTTTCATTTCTCTTTTTTTTGACAGCATACATGATAGCAATCTTTTTATTTACTCTCTCTATATAAATACATATATAAAAATGTATAAATATTTTTTCTTGGATGTGTGGTGGCATGTTTCAAGAGCCAGACTTAAGCTTGGGATGTTATCGATCTTGGCACTGATATTTTCGAATAAGAAATGAAAACAAGATTAACTTGAATGTTACCTTGTTTAGTATAAATGACTTTCAGTGCATATTATTATTATTATTATTATTATTATATATATATATATATATATTTTTTTTTTTTTAAAGGAATGTGTCTGTGTGAATGTTAGCATATGATATTCATTTTAAAAACTGACCATAATGCGTCCTTTCCAGCAATCTGCCACTCACGTGAGATCCCAGCAATTAGCAATTGACATTAGCTATGTTTTCATCCAAAAATGCGACTTTAACTTTATACGCAAAACTGCATTATAGCATAAAAGATGTGCGAATAAAGCAGTGTTTCCATCCAACGAGTCAAAGAGAACAAAATCGGCACTTCCTGATTGTCTGGCGCCACATATCAACAGTAAAAATGGAATTTGCTGCGATAAGAGAAGCTGCGTGAATCTTTTCTTCATTTAATAAATGACTTGCACCTCAGAAGGCAATCCTCACACGCAGTGACTGCTGGTTTGTCCATTTGCACACATTTTTATTGTCACATGATCTCTTATAACAAAATCACATGACCTTTTTTTTTTTACTTGCACACTGGAATTTGTTTGGTAAAAGTGTTTCCATCACAGTTTATGTGCATTTTATCGAATGAAAAATAAAAAGTTTATCCGCCTCAGTTATGCTCATATGTTTTTTTTTTTTTTTTTCGCATTTTCAAAATTGATGCGCATCTTTGCGTTTACATCAATTTATTTTTAAAATTTTTTTAATTGAATTTATTTTTTTTATGTGCATATCCAAAATGCGCATAAAAATAGGTGGATGGAAACGTAGCTAATGATTCAACTCTCCTAGAAATTTCCCTTGGTTTATCAGTTGATTGGTCAGTCATCTGCATCAACTTGGGTTTCTCTACATTAATCGGATTCCCAACAGAAAGCAACTCTATACAAAACTGGTCAGGCAAGTTTTTGATTGGGTGGTTTGACAGGTTGATGTTTCTAGTGAATTGTCAGGCTCATCCTCCCTTCACACACATGCCACGTGTGTCCTCATTCACATGGCAGAAGAAAATGCAAGAATGTGTTTTCCTTCAGCTTTTCAATTTGAGTTTCTGATGCATTTTCTATGGTATGCCATCTTGTTATTAATTTTATATATATATATATATATATATATATATATATATATATATATATATATATATATATATATATATATATATATATATATATATATATATATATATATATATATATATATAATTTTTATTTATTTACTTATTTATTTTTTATTATTATTATTATTATCATTATTTTATTTCATGAAAAATGCTATTGCCTGGTATAGACATATCTTATGACAGCTGGCAAGGTGGAGAAAAAAAACATGCAATCTTTATTCAAGGATGTTCAATTGATCCCTTTGGGATCCTTTCAAATGAAAAGATTGAAAGGGGACCGCAGTCATGCTTTTGTGATCGTCACGCTGTGGATGTGTTGTGTTTAGTTTGCAGGCCTTGAGAGCGTTTCCTTGGTTACGGTTAGATTCTTGTCCTCTTTAAATCCTCTCTAAGCCCTCGTTTGCCTCTCAGACCGCGGTGAGGGTGAATGTGTGTGTGTTCACGTATACACACTCGAGTGTTGTTGGCATCCTTCACTGTCTGTCCTGATGTGAATAACATTCTGCAAAAGCTCAGCCATATTTTCAGCTCAAACCCTTGCTTAACTGAGCTGTGTTGGCCTAGTTCTTCATCGGGATTTGCTTCATAACATGTTGAGGCTTACTACCACCTCTGGTTTGTTCCTCTGGGCCAAACACTGATGAAAGAGTGTTTATCCCCTTTGCCTGGAGGGTTGGTAGTAAACCAGAAAAACCTCCTGCAGACATCTGCACCTGATTCTGAACCCCTGACCTACATACGCAATTACAGCTCACATTAAAGCTGTAAACAGCTTTTTAGTCTGCTTTTTAGGTAGAAGTGTGGTATGGGTTAAAGATATAGTTCATCCAAAAATTGTAATTCTGAATCATTGTTCATGTATAGTTTACTATATATATATTTATTTATTTATTTATTATTATTATTATTAATTAATTAATTAATTAATTAATTAATTTTTATTTATTTCTTTTAATTAATTTCTTTTTATTTATTTTGTCTATATAATGAAATTCAATAAAATATACTGTATCGTTATTGTTCAATATGGAAAATAATGATCAAGATTGCATTTTTGCCATATCACTCAGCCCTTCAAAAACCCATTCTTTTTTCTTTTTTTCTTTTTTTTTTTACTAAATATACACGTGATATATACATAACCAAATTCAAATCAAATGGAAATTTTCTTTCTTTATTCCAGTTTTAATTCTTACTTGTTATTACTGTATTTTTGTTCTTAAGTGGTATAAAAGTTTATAACAAAGCAGTAGGTGTGTCAGTTTTGAACTTGGACTGTATTTGGTTGTGTTTTTGTGGTTGTGCTCTCTGACTATGAAATGCTTGCTTTCTCTCTAGAAGCTCTGGGGTCTGATTGATAAAATTTGCTTAGAAACCTTCCTAAAAGTGGATGTACACTAAAATAAATTGTAATTGATTTATTAGTGATTATGGCACGTATGATGATTTAAAGTGGTATATATAATTATAAATAATATATTTAATAATATAACCGTTTAACACTACTTCTACTACTTGCAATAATAATAATAATAGTAATAGTAAAAATAACAACACTATATTGCTTTAATTGAGTGAATCATTGTACAATTAATCTTTTAAGCTACAGATTTATTGTGCCCAAATGGCTTAAATTTGTTAAAGACTAAAAGGTTAAAATCTGAAATGACTCCCGTGTGTTCTGAACTGTTATGTCTGGTCAACTATAAACCTGACTACATTGCAGGTCCTTGTGATGTGATTATTGCAGCCTCAGACATTGCGATATCGATGCTGAACCAATATATTGTGCACACTTCCAGCCCTGTTTTGTGCAAACACTACGTTTATGAATGAGACCTCTGGTTACAATTTTGTTCAGCACTGCATTCAGATTTCTACAAACCTTCTTTATTTGCCCTGTAAAACAAACAATGCCTATCACTTAAGTGTGATAACTTAAGTGTGAGAAAAGGCACATTCCCATTGGCGTAGTGTTATCACATGTGTTTCATCCACAGATATTTAAACAGAACAAGGTCTTCCTGTAGCTGCACACAATGTACCATTCTCCATTGCACCTGGTTGCCAGCTTGCTGTTTTTTTTATGTGTGTGTGTGTAAGGACAGAACCACATTCTTTCATTTCTTTCATGCCCCTGGCCTGCACCCCCCCCCCCCTCTATCCCTCTCTGTCTGGTTTTGAAACACAAACTTTTCTCATGGCCTGAAGAGCGTACAGAAACAAAACCTGTCTTCTGTTCTCAGTGTCTCACTGCTGTGGACTTTCTCTGCACTGTGATTGGCTTGCATTCTTTGAAGTTCTCATTACACATGGAACATGGTGGATGCCAGCATGATGTTGTGATGAGTGCTTTGGTGCTAGTCATAACATGGAAGTCATATTGTTATGCTCTAATATTGTTTCCAGTAGAAGAATAGTATTACAGTAGTGAACATTTGAAGTTGATTTAAACAATTGTCAAAATTGTCCTAAGACAAGAATGGTTGTTGTTTAATAGTATTAGAACCAATTAGATTAAAAGTTTTGATCCGCTTCAGATGTTGACTATATAAAGAAAGCATTATCTGTTCCAAAATTACAGTGTTCAGCTTATATAAGTACACCCCTCACAAATCTCTTTTAAATTCATATTTTTACTGGGAAGCTCTACAATATTATATTTGTGCATACAGTATACGTTAGATTAGTCAGTATGATGAAGCCAAATCAGGAGCTAACTTACGATAACGGTCCAAAAACTAGTACACCCAAATGTACGTTATAGAAAAATATTTCATACAAATTTAAAAAAGAGAAAAAAATCAAAAAAAAAGAAAAGAAAATGGAAATATTTAGTTCAAATTACAAAATTTATTTTCTTAATATTTAGCTTGGATTTAATTGTATTAGCTTTCAATTTCTAAATATGTTTGGTGACTAAAATATTATTTTAATAAATATATCTGTTTAATAAATCTGTTTTGTTTAAATGCACCCAAATACATTGCCTATATTCACTGAGAAATGGATAAAAACATTCATTTTCAAAATGGGGTGTACTCAATTATGCTGAGCACTGTAGATGAATAAACTTTATTTTCTTTGTTTGCTCATTGTGTTTAATTTAGTTGTACTTTTAATTTGACTGTGCTTTAATTTGTCAACATTATTTAATACACTGTATAATGATTAACAGTAATTTTCTAGCTTATTTATAAATGCATGCTTGTTCCCTGATAATTAAAGTTCATTAAAACATGTAAAGTACATTTAAAGGGATAGTTCGCCCAAAAATGAAAATTTGCTCACACTCAAGTCGTTCTAATCCTTTGAGTTTCTTTCTTCTGTAAAACACACAAAGTTATTTTAAAGCAAGCTGTAAACCTGTAACCAAGTTGAGCGAGTTACATAATATTACTTTTCATGAGTTCGCACTTACAGAAGTTTAAGAATTAAAGCATATTTGGTGTGCTGGCTCTGAGCTCGGGGAAGACCCCTCCCCAACTCGCGTTATTCCCCGTATCGGGGAACAGAGAGGAGTTGGGGTTCGAGCGAAGTGTCTAGCCCGGCCCCAGAACGCTCCCCCCGGGTAGATAATGTTTAAGAAGTGAGGTGTTGGGGTGGTGGAGGGATGCTAAAGTCGTGAGATAATGCCGGTAGGACAACTTTGGTATTTATAGGGGTTTGGTCAAATACTAATTGGATAATAGAATGATTGTCAATGACGTAATGAAATTCTGAAACGTCTGCGCGTGCTCCTCCCGAAATTTGTTTATAAAACATCACTTCTTAGTACCGAGTAAAGTAATGCATTACTTTTAAAAATTAAGTAATAATATTTGAGTTACATTTTTAAAAATATAATTTGAATTACTTTTTAGATTACTTGATACGCTTTTAAAAATAGTTTGTCTGAATTAACAGACAAAAACCAAGATGGCAGAGCCTTACATTTCTGTGATTGAAGTATTCTCATTATTTTGAACACATGGAAGAAAAGGGGATTATAGTCTCTATGGGCAGTGATTTTACTGAACTAATAAGACAAGAATACAAAAGTAGCAAACGCATTGCTTTCAACTTTCATTAATCTGTATATACGGCATGTATAGTGTCAGGAAGTTCTCAGAATGTAACATTATTCTACTTTTTTAATTAATTTAAATTTTATTTAGCTAAATGAAGGTGTAGGTTATACAGGGTGTCATTAAATGCAGAGCTCCTCTATTTCATAAAAAGAAAAATACCCTGCAAGTTCTGAAAGAGATCAAGCCTCAGCCAGGTCTGGAAAGAGTTACGGAAAAGTAACGTAAAGCATTGTTTTCTATAAAAAGTAATGCAATTAGTTACTTTTTGTGGAGTAACTCAATATTGTAATGCATTACTTTCAACCGTAACTTTCCCCAACACTGGTAACTATTTACTTTCATAGTAGGAAACACAGATTCTATGAAGGTCAGTGGTTACAGGTTTCCAGCTTTCTTCAAAATACCTTTTTTTGTGTTCAACAACAACAACAAAAAAAGTCAAACAGGTTTGGTACAAGTGAAGAGTGAGTAAATGATGACAGAATTTTCATTTTTGTGTTAACTATCCTTTAAGTCAAAATGCTGTTGTATGTAATTGTTAAAGCTTCAAAGTTTTGAGACTTTAAGACATTTTCTAAATTGTTTTTAAAAATTTTAGTTCTTTGATTAAGAAAGAATAAAGCAAATATAATAATGTTGTGAAATGTCATTATTTAAAATGACTTGTTTTAATACTTTAAACAAGAAACTACAGTTTTTTTCAGGATTCGATAATCAACAAAGTTTAAATCCTTTTACAACATTACACTTTTTTACTGATCATTTTAGTGCAGTCTTGCTTAATAAAAGCATTATTGTCTTTAAAAAAAAATAAAGCATGGTACATAATGCATTAACCAATGTTAACAAACCAAAATTCCCTGTTTATGTCTTAAGGGATTTTATTTACAGGCATATTTGCTTTGTCATTTCCTCTGATCCTACAATATTTCTCACAAGCATTTCCCAGAACCGCACTGGGGCTGAACTGTTATCAGTCATCTAGACGCAATCAGGGCAGGCCAGAACTGCCTCTCATCAGCTCACACTCATGTGTTCTCTCATTCGTCTTCACTGCTTTCAGCTCATGGGCCATTACTAACAGCAGCACCATAGCAAACACATTGACACCACTAAAACAATTGCATTGTATTGTGCTAATCTAAGTTTGCAGATTTGCACATGCACCTGTGACCCAGGCAACAGGTCATTACTTTTCTACAACTCAAGTAGGTCAATAGGCTTGTGGGGGTAAATCGTCCTTTACTCCGTTATCAGCTGATTCAGTCTTAGAGTTAATTAAAGATTACAGAGAATAGTTGTAGTATTAGTAATGTATGACAGGGGTCAAATACAGTTGGATATGTAAGCATGTCTCACTTCTGAGTCACAGAGACAGTAGGAGGATTGGCTTTTCTAAGTCAACCTTGAAGTCTTACTGTTTCTTACAGAAATACTGGATGTATTCTCATGATGGTTTTTCTAAATTCAATTCTGCTCTCTCTCTATGTCTTCATTTTACAGAGAGTCATCCAGCATCCCGCTCATTCCTCTGGGACTAAAGGAGACAAAAGATGTGGATTTCTCTGTTCCTCTCAAGGTCTGTTTCTTTCACAACACCCCCTCGGTGTTTACCTCAGTTATCAGGCCTGCAGTCAGGTGGCTTTCAAAGCTTTTCTGAGTGTAAATGGAAAGTAGGTCACAGAATAATAAACAGGGACTCAATAAAACTTTAATAAGTCTTGATGAATTCCTCTTATTGTCTCGTAAATATATGGGTGTTGAGATGAATGTTGAGAGATGCAGATCAATTGGATGGATTTTTGTTGGTCTCCGACCTGTAATTTAGCCAAACTGTAATAACCTACTCTTTTACAGGTGAAGGTATGACAGTATGTCATTACAAGTCTGTTTTTCTAGAGACAAGTTTAACAAGGCGAACAGGCCTGCAAATATGTGATCATGTGGTCTCTTGTCTTTGCTATGGCGTATGAATTAATGGGTATAAAAATGATTTATTTGAACAGGACTTCATCCTGGAACACTACAGTGAAGATGGCTCAAACTTCCAGAATCAGATCGATGACCTTATGGACCTAAGACAGGTATGATCTTCCCGCTGGACTTTAAGCTTTAATTACACAGTGGAGCTTTCAGTGTCTGATGTTGAATGACATGTTACACACATAGTACATGGTGTACACTGCGTCTTTTGGGACACAACTAGACTTGACGCCTCCTACTGGTGGTTTTAACTTCATATTATGTTGGTTGATTGTTGGCAATATTGGTTGAATTGAATATTCATACTAGATAAAAATCTTTCATTAAAACATATATAGTACATTTAAGGGGATAGTTCGGCCAAAAATCTACTCGCACTCAAGTTTTAATACTTTATGAGATTCTTTCTTCTGTAAAACACAAAAGAAATTATTTTAAGGCGAGCTGAAAACCTGTAACCTTTGACTTCCATAGTAAGAAAGATTTTATGGAGTCAATGGTTACAGGTTTCCAGCTTTCTTCAAAATACCTTTGTTTTTAACAGAAGAAAGAAAGTCAAACAGGTTTGGAACTAGTGAAGAGTGAGTAAAGGATGACAGAATTTTAATTTTTGGGTGAACTATCCCTTTAAGTCAAAATGTTGTTGTACATAGTTGTTAAAGCTATAAAGTTGAGACTTTAAGACATTTTCTAAATTGTTTTTGAAAGCTACAGTTTTTTGATTAATAAAGAATTGAATATTCATACTAGATAAAAATCGTTTTGTGCTAACCAATGGGTCCTAATAACGCTGGTAATGTAAATGTGTTTCAGGCTTGTCGGACACCCAGTCGCAATAATTCTGGTGTAGACTTGATTGCCAACTACTTCAGTCAACTTTCCTTTCTGGAGACTCGATTCTTCTCCCCTACACGTCAAATTGGCATTTTTTTCACGTGGTAGGTTGCATCTCACCCACACCAGCAGTAATAAATTTGTAATGGATTTATGCTGTACTGTATCAGCTGTAAATATGACAACACATTAGAGGAAATGCAGACTGGAAACAACTGGTCCAACTGGGCTGTCAAGCTGGCTTTGTTGTTTGTATGTTTATACAACAACTTTTTGTTTCATTCATACGCTAGGGATGAAATGAGGTGACTGGATAAATAAAAGAATAATAAAAAAGCTGGAGAGATTAAGCTGAATTATTAATAATGCGATGACACTTTTTAAATAAGTTTCCATTTGTTAACATTAGATAACAACATTACATAACATTGAAATATGAAACGGTGGAAATATTTCTGAGGCATCTTAATGTTCATTTCAGTATTTATCAATAATGTTGATGTTATTTAAGGCACTTGAGTTAGCATGAGCTAACAATGAACTGTATTTGTTCATATTAATGTTAGCAAAGATTAAATAAATATTGGAACAATTGTATTTGCTCTTTGTTAGTTAATATTAGCTTATGCATTAAAGATGTGGAAACATTACTCATCGATTACTCATCCTCATGTGGTTCCGAACCTGTATTGAGTTACGTTTTTCTGATCAACACAAAGGCAGATATTTTAAAGAATATAGAAAATCGGCAATCATTGACATCCATACTTAAGAAGAATACAAATAAGTTTTATATACAATTCAATTCACCTTTATTTGTATAACGCTTCTACAATGTAGATTGTGTCAAAGCAGCTTCACATATAAGATTATAGTAAATTGAAACAGTTCAGTTTATAAGATTATAGTAAGTTTAAGTTCAGTTCAGTTTAATTTAGCTCAGTTCAGTGTGGGTTAATAATCACTACTGAGAGTCCAAACACTGAAGAGCAATTCCATCCATGCGCAGCTCTACAGATCCCGAACCATGCAAGCCAGTGGCGACAGCGGCGAGGAAAAAATTGGCGAAAGTAAAGATATGAGTGACAGCCAGTTTTCAGTATCCTTTAAAACGTCGTCTTTTGTCTTCAGAGAAGGAAGACACTCAAAACCGGTTTGGAACAAGTTAAAGGTCGAGTGAAAGATAGCAGAATTTTTGTTTTTAGGTGAACTATCCTTTAGACTTAAGGCACTGTAAAGTTAATTCCTGATAATACAGCAAATTAAGCATTATCAGTGACTTTGAATCATCTGTGTCAATATGTTTTAACGCACTTGTTATTTTATTATTCCTGCACAGGTATGACTCCTTTACTGGCATGCCTGTGTGCCAGAATAACATCTCCCTGGAAAGAGCCAGCATGCTCTTTAACATGGCAGCGCTCTACTCACAGGTTGGCACTCGTGCTGACAGACAGACACAAGCAGGACTCGAGGACGCCATCGCTGCCTTCCAGAAATCTGCAGGTGAGAGCTTTTGAGTAGGTCATTTATCAGTAAGGATACTTGAAACATCAGTAATGTGACACATAACTGTGTGGGACTGTGACTAAAATTGTCACGATGAAGCGTGGATGGACTCCTGCCTCATGAGATCAGGCCATATTTTCAGGTTTTGGATGTTTCGGGGTGGAGTGAGCATGATGTAATTCTTCCCCCTCGACAGCAGATCTGTCACAAGCTCATGGGAACTCGGTGGCTTGTGTTGGTTTTGTAGCTGCCTTAAAATAACAGCAGCACAAAGAGTGCTTTGGCTGTCTTACTTAAGCTATCAAAACATCCAACCCCGCAGCCTTTCATCACATAGAATGTTTTGTATATGTCCACCGGAAAGAAGGACCAAATATAATCTCGCTCTTCTTTTATAGTTGTGATTATGACAGAGATTGATCTATACACTGTCCCGCAAGTTTTTTTTTTAGTCTGTAAGATCTCTGTGCTTTCAAAAGTGTTGAAAATTGCTTAGTTATTCAGTTATAATTTTTGCCAGAAAATGTTTCAGAGCAGGGGTCGGCAACCTTTTTTTCAGCAAAGATTTTTTTAGCAAATGCATTATTTTAAAGAGCCATGTATTTATAATATATTTATTTATGTCCAACCACAACTCTAAAATAAACAAATATAAGTCCATGAATGTAGAAAGGACAATTTATAAAAAATAAATTCTGTTCGCCATCATCACTCTTGAATGTTGTTTGATGTTACATGCATGAGGTTACCATAGAAATGTCAGTTGTTTGTCCTTTATTGGTATTGCGTTTCATGTTTATCCACTGCGCCACACACACACACGCATTGATCGAAATGTCCTTTAATTGTTCTTATTAATTTTGCTTTACACAAAGTGAATTGTAATTATATTTTCAATAGGAAACTTTTGATTTCTAGTGACCGTTATTATAATAATAATAATAATAATAATAGCAAAATATTATTGAAAGGAGACCACTGAAGAGCCACATATTTTGGTCAAAGAGCCACATGTGGCTCATAAGCCATACGTTCTCTACCACTGTTTTAGAGTTTTTGTCTGACATTAATGTTAAAAATCTTGCGTAATAATATAACTTGTGTTTGTTTATTTGCTGTTTTTACTATACTTTTTTTTTCTGAGTTGTACTTTCTAAATAGTTTTTGTCATGAAAATAGCCTGAGATACTAATGTCATTAAATATAAACACATACAGGCATATGAAAAGCATTAAATAGAGGAAATGGCTGTGCTGTTTTGCATGAGCCAAATAATGTGATATAATTCTTATCTAGATTTTTCACTTTTAAAGTCCAATTTTTATTGTTACTTAATGTATTTACTAACATTAAGTATGAACAATCTTGTACAGCATTTATTAATCATCATTTACTAATACATTATTAAAATCAATGTTGTGCTTGTTAGCATTAATCACTACGTGTTAACATGAATTAACAATGGACAGCTTTATTTTCATGAACTAATGTTAACCAAGATGAATAAATACTGTATTAAATGTATTGTTTATTGTCTGTTCATGTTAGTAAAACATTATCTAATGGACAATTATTTTAGAGCATTATCAACTTTTCTTCTCAATTTATACATTGGAAGCAAATATAACGGGAGTAGTTAGATATACAGTAGTGGCCAAAAGTGGTGTGCTTTTGTGTAAATATTTTGTTTAAGGACCATAAAAGAATTAAACTATCAAACTTGTTTGGGGCATGTCATGTTGAGAAAAGCAAAAAAAATAATAATAATAATCTGTTAAGGTTTACAGTAACTGGCATAATTATTTGACAAAAAAATTTACTCCAAGCACAAGCTATTCAATATGCTTGGAAAATCTATGTCTGTATGTTTGGTATTCCTAGGCTGCTCATCACATTTGACCCCTCCTGTTCACTCTGATATTAAATTCTATCCTATTTTTTGATTTTGTTCTTGTTCCGCTGCAGGTGTGCTGCACTTTCTGAAGGAGACATTTACACACACCCCCAGCTATGATATGAGCCCTGCTATGCTGAGTATGCTTTTACGGCTGATGCTAGCACAAGCGCAGGAGTGCCTGTTTGAGCAGATCACTCTGCCAGGAATTCGAAATGAGTTCTTCAGCCTGCTCAAAATGGCCCAAGAAGCTGCCAAGGTAGTTGTTTAATGTTTTCAGCTTGAAGTAAAGGCTGGAAAGGCACATTAAACTTGGGTTTACAATATATCTTAATCAAATCGGTTATCAGATCAATGTTCAAATTTTGTATTTTGTATTTTATTGGTCAAGGGTGATACTGGTACACTGTAAAACCCAAAAAGTTAAAATAACTCAAACCATTTAAGGAAACCCAATGCAACAAACCATTTAAGTGCAAAAACTAATCCTAATGAGTACTGTGAACTTAATCCATTTGAGTAAATGAAGCAATCTGAGCACAGTAAAACCCAATAAATGAAGAGAACTCAAACCAACTGAGTACTGTAAAACCCGATAAGTTAAGGCAACTCAAACCATTTGAGGAAGCCAATTGCAACAAACCATTTGAATTAAAAATCTAATCTATATGAGTACTGTAAACTTACTCCATTTGAATTGAAGTAATGAGGTATTTAATTAACTCATTATCTTCAACACTGAGTTAAAAACTCTTTTCAAATTAACTTTCAGTAAATTTTGAGTTAAATACACTAATGTCATTCGATAAAGTTGACTGTTGGGTTTTACAGTGTATTGGTTAAGATTTAAGGTAAATGTGTAGGTATGTAAATGTAATGTAATAACTTAAATGTAAATCTTAAAATGAACTAGCATTAGCAGGAAGGTTTACATTGTTTACATTTAACAGGGTATCTGCAGGGTCTTTAGTCTTGAAAAGTCTTAATTTCACTGAAATATTGTCTTGTAGGTCTTAAATCATTTTAAACAGGTTTTAATTTTCATTTGTTTTTTAGTTAAGCTACCCAATCAATCCAACACGCATCCAGTCACCAACAACACATCTCGATAAAACCTTTAGCAAAACTATTCATAACTAATATTATAACACTCTGTTGCGCAAACATTTAGTTTTTAAAGAGGTTTTTTATATGTTATGTTGAATAAAAATTGGCGGTTGATTCCGCTGTGGCGACCCCAGATTAATAAAGGGACTAACCCGAAAAGAAAATGAATAAATAAGTAAATAATTTATGTATACAACTAAGATCTGCTTGTTTTGACACATTATTTAAAATATGTGGCTAAAAATAATTAGTTAGATTTTTTTTTGCTGGGCCATTAAAAAAATCTATAGCATTTAGCCCTACACAAGTCTGAAATTTCATTCTTCATGATTTTAAAAAGTTAAATTTGACTTGCAGAAACCCTGATTTAATATGGCAAAATGGTGTGATTTTGTAAATATTAAGCAGTACTATTGGTTTAGTCTTTATTACTCTGCTTATATTATTTTATTGTGCAAAGACAATTGCAATGACATTAAATATTCGTATTTTAAATAAATGCATTTGTTTTGAACTTGTAGTTGATCAAAAGAATCCAGTGCTAAAAATATTAAGCAGGTTTCAATATTGTTATTCACCAAATTAACATGTTTGAATGGTTTCTGAATGATCATTTGACAGTTTTATTAGCATCCCAATAGTATTTCACTGCTTTTTTCACTTGTTTAAAATGATTCTTCATTGGTGAGCATAAGAGACTTTTCCAAACCATAAAAACAATGTAATGAACCTCATTTTTTATTTTATTTGGATGTTTTCACTATTCTAACTATTATTCTCGGTATTGGTAAGAGGGAACATTTGTGTATTAAGATTTAAGTGTGTCTGTTTTAAAGCCTAGAGTTCCACCTATGTCTGGAGTGGTCGTGACATTTAGCCTTCTCTCCTTTCTGTTCTCAGGTGGGAGAAACCTACGCTCAAGTGCACCAGTCCATGATCGAGACCCCCATTAAGAACCACGTGCCCTTTTTCTGGACCACCATGTCCCAGCTCAAGATCAATCACTACAACTCGTTGGCCCATTACTTTGTGTCCACCGCTCTGCTAGACCACCAGTGTAAGTCAAGCAGCCAATCACAGCTCTTGGCCACCTCTCATTGGCTGACAGCCCACTTGAACTATGAAAGGTTACCTTTGTGTCTTGTTCATAGAAACCGTTTTTTTTTCTTGGGAGAGTAAAGAAGGATTTGGGTATCAGCCATTTGCTGGAATTTTATTCCGGGTAGCTTATTTTTTTGAGGACGATAATAGGGAGGCAGATGAAAGGCAGAGACAGTTCGGTATCTCAGTCTACTTTTGACAGTATGCTTATAGACTCTGCCAGAACAAATAGGATTATGTAACACTTTCGTTGTTATTCAAACAGTCAACCCCCACCCCCTCTTCTTCTTGTGTTTTTAACATCTCCATGACAAGCAGTTTTGTCTATTAATGAGCTCATTTGGACACAGCAGACTGAACACACACACACACACACACACACACACACACACACACACACACACACACACACACACACACACACACACACAATGGGACGTGTAAATGCCATAACATTTAGCATGGCCTCAGTGGGATGCATTATAATGTACAAGAATGTACAGTGCATCCATCCTGTTGTATTGAACAAAACAATGCAGTGTTTAAATATGGTTGACTGTATGTGTAGTGAACCCCAGTGATGATGAGGACAAGCAGGAGAAGGCTCTCTCACAGCTGTATGATGCCATGCCAGAGGGACGCTCTCCTCTTGACATCCTGAAGAACAAGGATGAGAGACGGAGGATAGGTGAGAGGCTCTTATGTGTAGACAGTGTTGGGTAACATAACTGTTATGTTATTTTTAGGGCTGGGCAAAAATGAATCATGATTAATCGCATCTAAGGTAAAAGTTTGTTTTACATAATATATGTTTGTGTATTATATATATTTATTATGTATATGTGATGCATACATAGTAACAACACTATACATAACAACTTTGTTACATAGATATTTAGGTTCATATATAATTTATATCATACATGGATATATTTGATATCTAAATATAATTAAACATTTTATAAAATACATGCATGCCTGTGTGTATTTACACTCATCGGCCACTTTATTAGGTACACCATGCTAGTACTGGGTTGGACCCGCTTTTTGCCTTCAGAACTGCCTTAATCTTTCGTGACATAGATTTAATAAGGTACTAGAAATATTCCTCAGAGATTGCATGATAGCTTTACGCAGTTGCTGCAGATTTGTCGGCTGCACATCTATGATGCGAATCTCCTGTTCCACCACATCCCAAAAGTGCTCTATTGGATTGAGGTCTGGTGACTGTGGAGGCCATTTGAGTACAATGAACTCATTGTCATGTTCAAGAAACCAGTTTGAGATGATTCACGCTTTATGACATGGTGCATTATCCTGCTGGAATTAGCCAATTAGGCTGATTAGAAATTGTTAACGAGCAGTTGAACAGGTGTACCTAATAAAGTGGCCGATGAGTGTATATGTACATAATAAACACACACATTACACACACACTTAAATTGTCAAAACAACTTTTATTTTGGATTTGATTAATTGTGATCAATTTTTTTTTAAAAGTAGGTTTAAGATTGTAATGTACTACTTAAAGAAAATGGCTTTACCCAACACAGCATCTTGACCTGTCAGACAGATGTAAATATGGTACAATCCACTGTAGCACGCTAAAATAATAATTTCTCTCTGTGTCACTCAGGTAAAGCTCATCTACAGCGCTCCATCATGGGACACGAAGAGGCCATTCGCACACATTGTCGCTGTCGACACCTGCAAAAACTGGACATCCTGAGTGACATCCTGCGCGCTAGCCTCAATCGCTCTCTCACTAAGTTCGAACAAAACGACAAGGAAGACGAGTTCACAGACTACATGCTTGCACCAGATATTATCTGTAAGTCAGAGATGGACACTATTGGAACCACCATTTTATTAGAACAGAATCAGAGTTAAAATGTTTATTGATCAGTCAAGTAATTCACACTAGAATTGTGTCTCATTTAAAAATATAAATATATAAATATATTTATAATTACCTAATTTTACTGCATCACTGCAATACTGTAGTTTTGAAATTTGCAGTTTTTTTAATTCAGCTGTATGTTCATGCAATGAAAGATCCACCTTTTGTTGGTCACATTTATACAATTACGTTCCAGTTGTTATGATGGCTTTGGAACGGCTGCATTCTTTGTTAGTTGCATTCTCATAGATTTGAATGTCTATAGTTGCAAGTCATAGAATGGAAGATATAGCATGTCTGGCTCTTTTTCATAACACTTATGTATTATAAACATGTATGCATCCGGGTGTGTCCTAGGACATTTGACACACATTTTACTACCTGATGTAAACAAATGTTTCATCTCTTAATCTCCCACATGATTGAATTAATAGAAATAGATGTTATGGGCTCAATGCGTAAACTGCATTTCTAATGTAGCTGCTTTGTTGTTTAAGTTTAAAATGGTTAAATCTACTGTAGTTTAAATTTAAAATGTAATCTGTATTAGACAATGAGTTTTACCAAAGCATTTCAGTTTGAACTGTGCAATTTGGTTCTGTATGAGATTCCCGGAAAAGATCCTGAGATCAGCATCGGTTATGTAATTTAGTTTGACATGTATTAACATTGTTTTCCTTTTTGCTCTGTTAGCTAAAACGGAAAAGAAAGCTGAGATGGAGATTCCAGCGGCCACCAAGGTGAAAGTCACAGACCTTTTCCAGCGGCTGGTATGTGGGTTACTAATTTTACTCAGACATTTTGAGCTCTTTTCACAGCACATGAATGCTCTTGCAAATTTGCTTATTAGTGCACAAAATAGCATATCTAAGTGTCCTGTGAGCTTGTGTGCTGTTGAACAGACCCATGTTGATTGACCTGTACACACTGACCAAACAGATTTAAAAAAAAAAAAAAAAAAAAAAAAAAAAAAAACTGTAATCAGTTTGCGATGACATTGTGCTATAATTGTCCATTTTTGTTTGGTCAGTCTGTAGAGTACGATACTCACTGTTTCACTGTACTAATGTTAATAACCCTGGTTTGAATATAAATTTGGAGTGGTACACAACTACATTTCTCTGAACTTCATACTTCATGCTGAGCTTTGAACAAACTTCTAACCCTTATTTAACTGTGGCTCAAAACTTATCTTACACTATTTGTCCGCAAACATTAATGGCTACCTGATACTGAGTGGCTTGCTGAAGGTAAATATGCTGGTGTATTATAAACTTGGCTCCTCCTAAAAACATTTGATTTCATGAGGAATCAAGTTTCGAGGATTGTCGTCATGTTTATGTCAAGACTTTTTTGTAGTTCTTTTTTTGTAGTTGTATTTTGGTTTATTATAAAAAATTTGGTAACTAACAAAAGCAAGCTTTTCTTACGTATTTCTTTAATTAAGAAGATCTATGTTCTGACTAAAAAAGTTCAAATAGCTACACAATGGTTTCATGACTTTTAACACCACTAAACTTGTTAAACACATTGGCCTTCTATTTATTCATAAAACCCAATGACTTTGAGATGATGGTATCAGAAGTGCAGAAATGCTAACATGTTTATAGGTTTTATGACTCATTTTTACAACCTTCTTATTGGGAGTTTCATTGTGACATTTTTCTTCATTTTGATATCAGGACTAATAAATCAACCCTTGAACTAATAACTCTTGGACTAATAAATCGACCCTTTAAATCATAACCTGTAATTATTTAGCAAAAATGTTATTAACTATCACTATCACTCTTTGTGTCGAACTCAAACACCAAGTCGTCGTTTGTGATAAATTCTGTGAAACTGGAAGAATCGTTGTGACTCTTAGAATTGTAAATTTGGTGTTCGGATCTGGAACATTGGAGAACCACAGTGACGTGTATGTTCCATTCCCTCTGGCTGTGGGCAGCAGGGTAATTCAGGTGAAGGAGGCAGAGTTTATGATGTGGTCAGTTTTATGGGAGAGTATGTTTGAGTTTTAGCGCTTTCAGATGTCTGAGTGACCTTCAGAGAGTTCAAAGAATCACTGCTGAGATCTTGTACCAGATGACCCGCTTATTTAACAAGTCCTTATTAAAGTCGAATGACCTTTCTGAGAAAGGGGTCAACCATATGCAGCACTAATGCAAGCGAATAGGGTAAAAAACTAACTAATTTTTATCATAATTCCCCAGTTTATTGATTACATTTGCTAACTTTTTTGTATTATAAGTTATCCAAAATGTTGTTTAAATATGCAAATGAGGCATTATGCACATGAGGCATATATGCACTAGGTTCAAATTTTATATATATATATATATGCATGCGTGTGTGTGTGTGTGTGTGTGTGTGTGTGTGTGTGTGTGTGTGTGTATATATATATATATATATATATATATATATATATATATATATATATATATATATATATATATGTATATATATATATATATGCATGCATGCGTGCGTGTGTGTGTGTATATATATATATATATATATATATATATATATGTATATATGTATGTATGTATGTATGTATGTATGTATGTATGTATGTATGTATGTATGCATGTATATCGGCACTGGTGGGAGGCGTGCAAACAGTTCAACAGCATAATCGTGTGTATAAAAAAGAAAATCAAACACGGAGAGTTTCAAAATCCTTTTGTATAAGGTACTACTTTCTTCCGCCATTCATTCAAATCTGCAGCTGACAGCAGAAACTGTTACTAATTCACCAACGTCACTTTAGAGCTAGTACTGGAATGATTCTCTAGTGTAATGTCTAAAGTGAAGACAAAACGGGTGATTTTGCTGACATTTTAAGATTAAAAGGCTGAACGAAAAGAAATGACATCAGTTTTGAGACATTTCTCAGTATTTCTCTGTTGCAATTGAGAGATCACAATAATTAACCCTGAAAAAAGTCAAAGCAGCACAAAAACGACCAGATTACTGTTGTGTTTGCGATAAGGAAAAACACTAAACACATGCAGGCATTTCTTCTTTCTTTCTTTTTACTGAACTAGTTTGCAGTAACGACAACAGGAGACTTATTAGAAACAAACAGATGGCCAACCAAAAAGAACTCAGGGTTATACAAAGAGTGGCCAACACAAAATACGTGCATTCCTAATATGTGAGTCCCATCTCACACTCAATACACTACATTATAAATACAGCACTACAACATACAAAAGAGAGAAATCAGCTTAGAAAGTCACTTACCAGATTTATAATGATTTGATCAGCTGTAATTTTGTATCAGCTGTAAGTTTTCTCCCCTAAAAGCTTATTATGCGGTATCTGTTGCCATCTTGTGGATGGACAATGTCAACAGACTTTGCTTTGCTACAAAACAACTGCATTCTCGCCTAAAAAAGCCTCAAAAGTACATTATGTTGTCCAACAGCTGCAGTATTTGTCAAACTGTAGTCCTCTGCTTGCTTGTCGTGTGAGCGGAGTAATACACTTTATTAAAAGCCAAAAAGCCCAAAATCTTAAAATTGACAGGTGTGTGAACAGTGCTTTTGTGTATCTTGCCTTAGCCCAATCTTAGCTCATCTGGTACTTCTGTTAAAGTTAAACAAATACCCTGTCAGTTTAATTTTAGTGTTTGTATGAGTTATTCTAACTGAAAAACCCATGTGTCCCGATGGGAGTTGGCAGAGGCCTCTCATATGAGAACACCGGTGCCTTAAACAGTTCATCATCACCTCAGATGACAGAGTGTTTCATGACAATATGAAATAAACGTTCTGCACCATATGACCAGTCTTTCTCATATACTGTGTGAAGTCAGCGTGCCAGTAAGGCAAATGTTTGGATGACCGGCAGAGTTGGGTTTATAGCCAAGAGCGAGCAGGATGGCAGGCTTAAGTTAAAAACAGCCTGTGTGTCTTGGACTTTGGTGAGTTGCTATAGTGATTTGCTGTTGTGTTTGTGTTTTGCAGGGGCCTTTGTCAGTGTTTTCAGCGAAGCAGAGATGGACAGCCCCGCGCACCATCAGGCTCATACTGCAGGACAGAGACCTCGGGTTTACGCTCAAAGGAGATGCACCCGTTCAGATACAGTCACTCGACCCTCTTTGTCCCGCAGCGGTGAGTGTTCACACACACAGACAAACACACAAAATAATGTTCCGCTTCCTTTAAGGGCACGTTCAGCCAAGATCAAACTATGGCCATCATACATTTACCATGAAAAATCATTAAAAAAATATTTCTTCCCCCCCATTTTTATCTATCTATCAAATGATCTAAAAAGGATAAACTTATCTAAAATGATACAGAAAAATTACTAAAAAAGATTAAATAAACGGCTAAATTAAATTAAAATTAATTATATAATTTAAATAAAATTAAATAGTAGTAATATTTCACAGTGGCACTATTTTGTAGGGATGTTTTGATATAATACTTCTATAATGCATACAAAAAGAATAAAGAAGAGCGAAGAAACAGATCCAGGATATTCCTTATTTTTTATTTGATTCACTTTATTTTAACATTTCTGTGAGGTAGCTTGAACAATCAAGTAATAAATAACATCAATTCTTCACCCCTTGCTACCCCAAGTTTACATATCTCACAGTTTGCTATGGCAATGTTGTCGTCATCAACTTTATAATACCTCCAGACCACAGACATACTTGGGCTGTTGCTAGATCACATACGGTTGTGACTGGAAGTTAACCAGAATTATTTATATTATTTATTACATTTCCCATTAATTGTAATTTATTAATGTCTACCCCCAACCCTAAACCCAACCATCACAGTAATGTAAAATATGAATTATTGTTAAACAAAACCATGTCACAAAAATGATGCCATATTGATGTGCGTATAGCTCTATCCTATTTAGACTTTACCACATACTCCCACTTCTGTATTCTACTTTCCTGGCATTCAACCAATAGCGTCTCTGCAACTAAGTGATGTCATGCTGCACGTGTTGCTGTTTCTATGTGAAGTCAAAAAAAGAGGTCTAACTCTGTGCCAACGCATAACTGTAGATAACTAACGATTCCTGATTGGGAGGTAACGTCCGAGTTCAATAGAGTCCGAAACCACGTGATCAGGCCCGATTTCCGAAAAACGTGATCGGATCTGGACATCCCTACTATTTTGTCAAATAAATGCAGCCTTATGTGAAATCAAAACATTTTTTGTAAAAACAAAAAAATGACCATACTCTAATCTGCTAGACTTTTAAATGGTAATGTACCTACATGTGTTTGTTTACTAAAATATATTTGATATCACAACAGCATGTAAAATACCACATGGCGTCATTAATGAAGGTTTTTATTTTTGGTTGTTAAGAAAGACACAAAAAAATATATAATATTATTTATATATATATATATATATATATATATATATATATATATATATATATATATATATATATATATATATATATATATATATATAAACTAATTCAAACTATTAATAAGCTACTAAATGTTACTCAGGGTTACTAAAGTAGCACCACACTGTATTTGTTCATATAATGATTTTTTTTTTGCCTCATTGCTAAAATTGTAAGAACAGTAAAGAAACATTTGTTGACATATTGATCTGTAAATGTGTCCTTGTAAATGTTTCTCATCACCTCCGGTTTATTGCACATAAATAATTAATACCGCGCCACCTTAATAAAAAGAATAAACAAAACGTTTACTGCCAGGGCATTAATCAAAGCGATAACTCCTTCCTGTTTCAATGAATCTTCCTTATACGTGTAAACGTCCTTGAAGCTGAAGACAGATTTAATCTTTGACCACAGCAATTAAATAAAACAAAACGCACACAACGCACCCACTGCACCTGTTTTTGCCCATATGAGTCTCAAGCTGTCTGAAGCAGCTGTGTGTCTCCCACAAATAACTCTGCTGCTTTTGTTTGAAGCACTTGAGCTAGGGCCTGCTCTCTATAGTAACCAGAGTGTGCTTGTGCTGATAAACTCATACCGTAAATATCTGAAGTGTCAAAGTGCCACTCCCTGCAAGACGTGATTTACTTCTCTGACCTTTTTCTCTTTGCTTTTGTTTCTTTCTTTTTACCCTCCGCTATCTCTTCATCACCAGGCCGGTGGACTGAAAGAGGGCGATTACCTTGTTGCTGTGGGCGACACCGATTGTAAATGGATGGGAGTGAGTGATGTCATGAAGCTTTTAAAGGATGTGGATGAAGAGGGCATTAACATCAGAGTGGTCAGCATGATGGACAGCAGCAGCCAACCAATGGTATTGCATCTCATTTTTCCTTAGGATTTGCTTTGCATTAGGGCTGCAGAATATGGTATATGCAATATATGTATCACAGGCATGTATAATAAATTATAATTTTGCATAATCTTTTTTTAATTTAAGTTTGACCAATCAGACGGGGCCTTGCTATCTTTATTAGATGTTCTTCTGCTATTGGTGAGCTGCCCAAAGGTGAACCCAGAGCTGAAAATAAATAATAACAAGAGAGCAAAATGACAACAACCAATTAGAGCCAAAATTAAGGCTGTGCGAAAGAAACCATCACGATTTTCTTGAACAATATTGCGATTTCGATTTTAATCACGATTTTGACGCACACAGACGTTTTACAGCGTAAATCTGTAACCTATTTCCTTCAGACAATGAGATCTTTATCAAAGACCTGTAACATGTCTCAAAAACAGACTTAAGGCAAAACAGAGCTATGGCAAAACAAATATACTGTGCGTGTGTGTGTGTGCGCGCGCGCTCGCGTGCGTGCACTCGCTGTCAAACACAAGCTCCGATGTTCTGTTTGACCACATGTCAGAAGTAGTTGTGTGCACTTTTTGTATGTGTCCTCATGTTTGTTTTTGCCATGCATAGATAATAGACTATAGATAATAGTCTGTTCGCATATCACATTTTTTTTCGTGCACAAGTTCGTTATTTCCAATGGAGGCACGCGTCTTGCGCACGAGGTGCGCGCGTATTCCATGCGCACCCAGTTGTAAACGTCAACTTTTCAGAATGCTGCAAGCACACCACAGGTCAAGTAGAACTGAGCGATCAGCTTCATACTTTATGGAATGTACACATTTTGTGCGCGCGTATTCCATGCGCACCCAGTTATAAACGTCAACTTTTCAGAATGCTGCAAGTGCACCGCAGGTCACGTAGAACTGAGCGATCAGCTTCATACTTTATGGAATGTACACATTTTGGTAGACTAATTACCTCAGACAGACACAAAACACCCAAACACTGCAGTGCTTTTTAATTGTCTCCCTAAATAAAACTTGTATCGGATCTGCAGCAATGTTTTTTTTTTTTTTTTGTTAGTTTGTCATCTTCTGAGAAAACAGTTGATGGGTGGCACACTGCGTTATGATTGGTTCAAACAGCATACTGCGGGGAAAATCTTGCTGTAAGGCGATTTAGAAATATATAATATGTAATATATTTTACCTGTTCATTTTAGTACTGTTAAGTTACTTAACTGAATAATATAAAAAAAAAATTTAGGGTTATTACAGCCCTACTTTTATTTCTGTTCTCTGATTGGTTGAGTATTGTTTTATATCCCGAAGTGGAAATATATTTAGTAATGTTTTATTGCATTACTGTTAACAATGTTGCTATGGATACTTACACTGCAATTCAAAAGGGCTCAGAAAGCTTTTAATCTAAATCCTGTGACTCTGAATTTTCAGTCTTCACTCTTGTCATCACATGAATAGCTTACATTTTAGAATATACAAATATAGAACAGTTTTTTAACTATAATATTTGACAGCATTACTGCATTTTTATCAAAACCATTGGCTACAAACGCTGTAAAGATTTAAGAGTGATTTAATTTAAGAGTGAATTCAATTTAAAAAATTACTTTTTGTTTTTACAAACATGACTAGACAAAAGTAATATTAAAGCAAAAGTACAATGTTTATTTGACTAGCTCACATTGAGGTCAACACTATAATTTATGCTAATTAATCCACTGAAAATGTTTTTGGTAATCTTTAACAGTGTTGGGGAAAGTTAATTTAAAAAGTAATGCATTACAATATTGAGTTACTCCCTAAAAAAGTAACTAGTTGCATTACTTAGTTACTTTTTATGGTAAGTAATGCGTTATGTTCCTTTTGAGTTACTTTTGCGTTACTTTTTCTGACCTGGCTGAGGCTTGATCTCTTTCAGAACTTGCAAGGTTTTTTCTTCTTTTTTAATAGAGCTCTGCACTGTATAACCTTCATTTATCTTTTAAAAAAACACATTAAAGATCTATGTAGGATAATGTTATCTTCTGAGAACTTCCTGACCCCAGAGTTATACATGCTGTATATACAGATTAATGGAAGTTAAAAGTAATGTGTTTGCTACTTTTATACTTTTTGTCTTATTAAAAAGTAAAATCACTGTCCATTCAGATAATCCTCTTTTCCTTTTCTTCCATGTGTTATAATAATGAGAATATTTCCATCACAAAAATGTAAGGCTCTGCCGTCTTCATTTCTGTCTGTACTGCATTCTACCATGGCGTGCAGGATTCAACATGACTACGATCATTGCAATTTATTATTTAATTTTTAAAAGCGAATTAACTAAACTAAAAAGTGACTCGCATTACATTTTTAAAAAAGTTAATTAAAATATTATTACTATTTAAAAGTAATGCTTTACTTGTTACTTAGAAAAGTAGTATTTTTACAGAACTCAAGTTACTTTTAATGCGCTACACCCAACACTGATCCTTAAATAATCTTAGTAATGATGTCAGTTTGATTGTTTGTGCAAAGTATGCTTAGTTGCGCTCACACAATCGTTAGTTTGCTGCAATAAAAAGAGGAGGACAAAAATACACCCCACCTCCTCAATATCTTGTTTCAGTTGAAAATACATCATGGTACTAAAATACAAGTTCACAGCAACACTGGTTCACACAAGCTTTGATATAATAGGCATGTTCTGATTGTGATATTTTGAAATGTCTTTTTCCATCGGCTTGTTTTTTTTGCTATTCTTAGCTACACTATGATATGTCAACACTAACGAGTCAAGATTGACTTCATTCCTTGTGATTTCTTGCACTGTGCATACAGAAGAGAATCAAATCACAGTGTGATATGAATAAATAATTAAAATAAATGTTCATTTTTTGGTTTCATACACACTGCAGAGATTTTTTTTTTTTTTTAAATACAGTTGTCACTACCTGAGTTTTTTTGAAAGTTAATTTAGTTGTCGAATGTGTAGAATGTGGTTGTTGCTGCATCTGTAAGCTTTAAAATGCTGCCTTTCAAGCCGGGAAGCCATCAAAGTCCAAATTCAAAAATTTTACTTCTCTTCCTGTCTATAAAAATTAAATATATTCACCTTCGGCCCACCAGCCTCAATCAAGTTTGGTTTTTGGTGCTTCAAAAGAAAAAGTTTGGTCACCCCTGCTCTATACAGTATTAAGCACTTAAGTGTAAATTGACAAACAAATGTAGCTTCAGTATGTACATGGCCAGTGGGTATTTATTTTGATCGCACCTGATTTGTCATTCAAATCAATTGTTGTTAGTGGTTTATTCACCTCTTCCTCTGTTTTTGTCTCTGCAGGCGACCAAGAGCGCGACATACTGCGGCGGACTATCCAAGACATACTCCATGATCTGCCTGGCACACGACGAGGATGATAAAAACCCCAAGTCCCGCAAGGTAGCAAAGAAACCATCATTCCTCAGCTGGGGTCTCAAGAACAAGAAGAGCAGCAGCACGCTGAGTCTCCCTAATGCAGATTACAGCAGGCCCTGGAACAGACCCTCATCCAACTACTCCAACTCGCATCACGAAAGCGCCCTCTACTAAAACACACAAAACTGGAGTCGGAAAAGAGGGAGAGCTTTGTAGAGAGATTAAAATTAATGTACATTTTGCACAGACTTAAAAAAACAGGTGTAAGCTATTCTTTTATTCCTTCAATAGTCTGTCTTAGAAAAATCTCACCAGTAAATTAATGAATCAGATTAAAAACACTACATGTATGCTGCTCAAAATATTTGATTATACTTGTGTTGAATGGCTAAATGAAGGATTTTTTCTTTTGTTTTTGTTTTTTAATTAGTGGCATAGACAGGCATCCTCTTTAAATTACATTGAGGCTAGTAGACTGACTGTGGTGATCTTGCATCATCGAAATGAAACTGAATCCTATGTTGATCGCTGTAGAAAAACAGAACATGGGTGAGGATAGTGAACGGCTTATGGACTTGGAATGTATAAACAACATACAGTCCTACATTATTGTTTGTGTTTCTCAAGTATTTACATACACTGAAGGGAAATATTATGATGGGCTGTGTGCGTGACATAAGGTATTGCCAAATTTAAGCAAGACGAATAGAAAGTCTAGTGAAACCAATTTTTATTTAACTTTTATTTCACGTGTTTTACCTAGCACTTCTTCAGTGTTGGAATATTTCACTGTCTACAAAGTAGATTTTTTTTATACACATTTGATAATCAAATAATTTATATTCAAAATAAAGTGAAAAAAAAGTATCTATATAAACGTATGTATTCATTTTAAGTATTGGAATTATTTACATAGGTTTTATATATCGTGAAGCCTGATGTATATAATCATGGGTTGTTGTTTATTTTGTTTTGGCTACATGTGTTTCTGTTACTCCATGTGCGTTCTTTGTGTACTTTTAATATCTTTTTTGACAATATTTAACCATTTGCTTGTTGAAACCACTGCCTTTTACAGTTGTCAAAAGGACAAAAGATTTTAAAATGCCAGTCTACACTGTCAGTCTTATTTAACCATGGACCTCCGCTCCTCACTTGTAAATACTTTATTAATGTCTGTGAATGTATCCTTAACATTTGTGTTTCTTCACGTGCCACTTGGAACTATAACGACACAAACACTGTTCTGACAGAATGTTTATAATCTGCTTGCATGCTAATGATTCTTTGAAATGTAATGTCTTATTCTTCAGAGTCGAGCCAGAATCTGCATCAGTGCCCTAAATTCTACCGCTGTTACATGATGTTAACATGATAAAGCAGATTTGTAGAATAGTTGCTCTTGTGTCTACGGTTTATGTGGATTACCAGTGGGATACATCTTATGAAATGTCTGAACTATGATGAAATGTTGCCTACTTTTTATGTTGTATATGTAAATGTTGATTTAAATAAAATAAGGGGTCAAATCTGTGGTTGTTTTTGTGTAAGATGTTACTGTGGCTTACTAACCGTGTAATCATATCAACCACACCAACGCTATTTAAAGGTGGCATTGCCTAAGCAGTGCTTACGTGGACGAATTAGTTTTGTATGGCCTATTTATTTCTAATCAAATTGTGCTTTTTTGTATAAAAAATATGACCGTATATTTCCAGAACTCAAAAGTCATCTACTCTGAAAACAAATAAATATACTTTTTAAAGGTTTGTGAGTTTAAGATTCAGATGTGAAACTCAATGTAACAGCAGTGCAGAAGAAATAGCTCATCAAAAGTGTACAAAAAGGCATTCATGCTATTATATAATGACTAAAAGAACTCTGAACTTCAGTGAAACTATTAACAGTCTTCTCAATGTATGATAGGAAAAGCATCATTTGTATAAAACTGCGCATGTGAATCAGGGCAGTGAAAGTGGTGTGGTGGACTAATGGATTTTAAATCACTCGCAGACTGGGGGATTTTATGGTGTGGCTTTGGTTGGGTTATTGGAGGGATTGCTTACCAACGGCAGCAGTGATGTCACAGTGGTTAAGGATGTCTGTGTGTGAAAGAGAAAGCTGGAGAAGATATTTCTACATCTTCTACAGCTGGAAAACATAAAAAAAGCAAATCCACTGACTCAGAATTTATTCAACAATTGTTTTAATTCACAAACTTACTGGAAGCACGCATGTATCCCATGAGTCTGCTTTTAACAGGAACATTTTCCACCAGAGCAATTTCTAACCATGACTCACACACCTACTTTCTCTTGTAAAACAGGCAGGATTTAACACACTTACAAATGCAGTCGAGTTAGGAGCTGGCACAAATTATTAAAAATAATACTAGTACACCAAAAATACCCCAAAATGCTTACAATTACAATTTGCATCCATTTTTTAATTAATATGGATATTAATAAGTTTTAGCATCACACTACTAAACTTGGTTACAAGTAAGATTTAATATGGACTAAACACAGATCATTATCAGGTCCAATCCAGCCCATAAATCATTCATTCATTCATTCATTTTCTTTTTGGCTTAGTCCCTTTATTAATCAGGGGTCACCACAGCAGAATGAACCGCCAACTTATCCAGCACATGTTTTACACAGCGGATGCCCTTCCAGCTGCAACCCATCACTGGGAAACCAATAAACCATTGTCATGTAATTATTTTGTCTATTTAATAAGAATATTGTTTTTTGTCTGTTGCATTTTTGTAATCTTGTTCATTGGACATGTAACCATTTTTTCCACTAATAATCCACCTGTTGGGACCAAGCTCTGTCCAGTTTGTTCATATTTTTTTTACTCTGACCCATCAGATCACCCTTTAAAAATATTTGTACAATAATGTGTCATTTGAAGGTTAGATACTAAGTATAGAAGGTTTCACTCCAGGCAGGCTGACTCCGGAATTATTATACAATAATAGGATTAACAACTGTTAAACCTTAGTTAAGTTTACTAGGTGTGATACGGATCTCTTTACTACTTTCACTGCATGTTATGTGGCTAAAAGAGATTAACTCAACTGTTTGAAGTAAAATTGATTGATCTTACCCACGAGAGTCCTGTTTAATTGTGTTTTCTTGGAGATTCTTGGAACTGTTACAAAGCCAAACGATATATATATATATATATACATTTAGACATTTTATTCCTCATTGAAAACGAATTAAACTGCACCTTAGGCAACTGTTCTAGTCACTAAGGCCATTACAACTATTATATATTATCTTTATTCTTATATTCCCCTCAACCACTATTCCACAGACTGGGCTATACAGTTGAGTGGTCTAGGCGTCCCTCTGCTGGACAACTGCCGCACTCAGACATGGCACCATGCCGTTGCTAAGACGATTAAAGCGACATCGTGATTGGTTGAGCGAAAGAAAGCTATCCAATAGCAGCAGTCGTTATATTTCAATCGGTTTTCATGGAAAGCGTCTAGTTACGTGAAGTTGAGTTGAAGCCTTTATGAAGATTTCGATAATAAACAATGGCTGCTTATTAAAATAACATTTAAACTCTGCCCGTTTCATCCTTGAACCATAGTTTTGCTCCAACAATAGCTCTGAAATGCGCGGTCCTTAACGCCGTTTTCATAAATCTTAATGTTAACGTTACATCTCTCACCGCAACGAGGAAGTTGGCTGGGGAACATGTCATCCAAATTCAACTTCAGCTTTAGGAGAAAAGAGAAGAGGGAATTTGTAAGTCTTCTATTACTTAAATATAAGACTTTAAGTTACATTTTGTAGCGAACTAATTTAGCTGTTAGAAAAGGCCGTGCTACATATCAATCTATAAAGAGACGGTAACGTTACATTAATTTAACCCTCAGTGTTTGTTCGTGCTTTGACGTACATCCTGTGAAGCATTTGTGATGTAAACGCTGTCATGGTGTGTGCTTTTGTGCTTGTTTAGCGGAATATAGCTCATGGTTTGATCCCTGCTGCCACCATTGCCCCCAGACCTGCTGTTCCCCGCACCCCTCCTCCACGAAGCCCCAATCCCTCTCCAGAGAGACCCAGGTATACCCACCTACCATCTCCCAACCCATACAAAACACTGGCTCTTACGCTGTGTATATATGTTCTTAAGGGACAGTTGATGCAGTCATCATTAAGCCTGAATGTTTGTCTACATTTCTTTACTCATTTTTAACTGTACATTTTGTAATCTCTCTGATGATTATCACAGGTCTGCTTTGGCAGCTGCTATATTATCTTCCTCACTGACAGGCCGTACTGTTGCCATTCCTTCTCCACGCCAAAGATCTTATTCTGAGAGTGATTGTTCACGTGCTGATAGCCAAGCTGATTTTGAGCCCTATGCTACAGCACTTTACACCAGGTATAGTACTTGGTTTCAGTGTCCTGAATCAGAATTGTCTGAACTTTTTTGTCAGAAGCACTGTGCCTAAAATAAAGTGATTTTAGGAGACTGTTTAAAGTATTGTGGGGGTAAAATGGTTGGTTCATTGTGTTACCATATAAAATTGGTGCTATTAACCAGCGATATGATATTTGTCAATGCTTAAAAAGGAAATTGCAATATGATTTTTATTCAATTAGATTCTTTTGAATAGTGGTTGATATTAAGATATCATGTGCCTAATTTTAATGAACCAATTACATTTTTATTAACTCATAACCAACGTGCACCAAAATATATAATCTAAACATAAATTTTCACGGGTTCCCTCACAGTCTAAGGACATGCGGTATAGGTGAATTGAATAAACTAAATTGGCTGTAGTGTATAAGTGTGTGAATGAGAGGGTTGCAGCTGGAAGGCATACACTGCGTAAAACATGTGCTGGAATAGTTGGCAGTTCATTCGGCTGTGGCGACCCATGATAAATAAGGGACTAGGCTGAAGGAAGATGGATGAATGAAATAAAATTAAATAAGCAAAATGTGAAAAAAGTAAGACATGAGACATACATTATATATTATTCTTAAATGTGTTTTAAATTGGATGCAATTGCTGCTTTGTTGTTTTATTGTGACGAGGCACATATGCAGACAGTGTTGTTAGTAAATGTATGCACACTTATATATATATATATATATATATACACACACACACACACACACACACTAGTATGCAAGCTTTAGCGGAAATATGTAACATCACATATTTAAAATGGTATCAAAATAAGTGTCTTAAAAAATATGGACATATTAGTATTCATTCATTCATTCATTTTCTTTTCGGCTTAGTCCCTTTTTTAATCTGGGGTCACCACAGCTTAATGAACCGCCAACATATCCAGCTTATGTTTTACTCAGCAGATGCCCTTCCAGCCACAACCCATCACTAGGAAACACACTCTTATTCACACAAATACACTACGGCCAATTTAGCTTACCCAATTTACCTATAGCGCATGTCTTTGGACTTGTGGAGGAAACCGAAGCGCCCAGAGGAAACCCACGGGAACATGGGAAGAACATGCAAACTCCATACAGAAATGCCAACTGACCCAGCCGAGGCTCGAACTAGCGACCTTCTTGCTGTGAGGCGACAGTGCTACCCAATAATTGGTACATCATATTATTAGTCATTTCATCAACATATTGATCCATATTAATGTACTGTTGCATCCCTATAATATGGTTCTATGGTTGGGGTAAATGTTCATGTCATGTGACATGCAGATAAACATATATTTCATTTGTTTGTGTTTTTTTATACTAGCCTATTTTAAGTGTGTTTAGTTAAATTGGTTTAATCATAAACTCCCTGTTGTTCTGTTATAAACTGTTATAAATAAAAGTACAACAGAATGACATCTAATCAGGAAAAAACAGCAAGTCTTATTGATTGTGAATGTATAGACATTATTGAATCAGCAGGAGGGAAAGTGGTTCACTTATAAATTTAATTGTTGGCTTGATTGCCTCTCCATGACAGGAAGTGTTACAGATAGTAGATTAAACAGCATCCAGCTTGTCATCAGCTGAAATATGTGCCCTTTATTTTTGATTCAGCCACTGCAATGCTTCATTTGCTTTCTCACTTCAGGGACAGATGGCCAGGTTCAGTGACAGGAAGACCCCCTGTGCCTTCCCCGGGACGCACTGATGAGGATGATGATGATGAAGGGGATGACATTGATGAGGTGGAAGGATTAGAGAGAGATGAAGATCATGTGTATCAGTCCCTTGAAAGACAGAGCAGAGCTGATGACATTAATGTTGTTTATGCTGTGCCATTAAAACACAAAAAGGTACAGTTGTTTGTGTTTGGTCTGTATGTGCAGCGCTTTGTTCTGGTATGTGTTTGATGTATTTACCAGTATTCACCATGAGGTGGAGCTGATTCATTTAAATTCGTCTCCAAATCAAAACCTAGTCATAGATTATAAAAAATATGAATTAAAATATGATTCAGTAGTCTTCTTTGGGAATAAACAAAGCTTTACACTTATTTTTTTACTTATTATAATATGTATTTAATATATAATATTGATTGGCTCATTGAATCTCTTATGTCTTTATCAGGACGAGTCCGATTCAGATGTTGATGAAGAGACTGAAGACTCTGCATTTGATATTGTGTCCCCCCTACAGACTGAAGGTTTGGAATAATGATAATGTTATTACAATTTGAAATAAGTTTCCTACTATAATATGAAATATTAATGTGTTAAATATTAATATGTGAAGTCAATGCTAAATTTTCACCAGTTTTTATTGTTGCATGATCTATCAGAAATCATTCTTGTTACTCAAGTATAATTCTCGAAAACAGTTGTACTTCCTAAATGTGACACAGAATGCCCTGAAGTATCTAAATGGAAGGTATGTGCCTTATGTAAGTGCAAAAATCCTTCAAATGCGCCCTCACAGATCCATTTTAAACTCTTGTAATTGGCCCTAAAAAGATATGGTTGGTTTTGACCATATTTTGAAATGCCCATGAATATTAATGAGCTCTGACAATAGAGCAGCTCATGTCAGTGCCGGATGCTCACGCACACAGAGCTTGATGTATTATTAACAAAACAAACATACAACATAATCATACTTCAGCTGTCAAAAAATTTGACATTTTTTTGTATATTATAATTCTTTATTAAACGATCTTTTCAACTGAAATGGTAGATAGGTGTAATTTAGATAGGAGTGAGTGAGCTATCTTTATGCCACCAAAGTAACCTAGTTTGCCCTTGAGTTGTGTTGTGGATGAAGTATAATGTAAATTACAATTATACGCCACAAAAGGGGCAGACTCCATACTTGGTTGCACTATCTGAGAGCTCTATAATGTGTTTGTGTGTTTATTGAGATCCACATTAGCAACTACCAACGTAGTGGCTTTTCTTCCTGGTGTCCAACAAATAAAATGACAAATATACATCAAATCATCATCAAACCACTATAAAAAACGATAAATTTACACTAAACCAACAATAGACACCAATTTTACATTAATCCATAATTATACAGTAGGAACAATATAATAAAACACATTATAACATTGTGAAAGCAATAATAATTTTTGTATGATTCTTTGGTCAGGATTTAGTTAAAATCCAGGCTTTATAAAAACATAATGTTAAAAAAAGATGCACGTAGAATGCAATTCTATGCCCCTAAATTTCCCAGTGTGATTTTTTTTTTTACATTTGTGTCATGTAATACATTTCAGCAATGCCTCATAAGGAACAAGTTTATTATCACGAGTCCTGAATGGCACAAAGGCAAATTTAATATTGATTTTATACACCAGTTAGGTAAATAGTAAGTTAATACTGTTATATTTTAGACACTGTGCTGTCTTACTCAGTTTTCCCAAAGGAAATATTAGCAATAAAACCACACAAGAACTTTTGAGCATCTCCAATCAGCACAAAAGTGTTTTGTTTCTGAATAAATTTGTAGTGTCAACAAGGGTGTACCAGTGATTTATTATTATTTTATTGTATCAGGTTTAAGTTAGCTCCAAAATAGGGATGCACTGAATTTTGAGTTTTCCACCTGAGAAAAACAGTTGAAAATATGAGATGAAAAAATGCTGTGCTGTGGCGCACTGCCCAGTGTGTTCAGTGTGCTGGTTTCACTCTCTCCAGCCACTGTCAGATCGGACAGGAAAACTACTGCACTTTAAAAAAGTGCAGTATTATTATTATTTTTTTTAGTTTTTTGGCCAAATGCATCCAGAATTTTATGTTAATCCCAGAATTGTCATCCCAGGGCATACCAACTTCAAACCTTTATGACTTTTTTTTTCTTGTGAACACAAATGTAGATTTTTTCAAGAATGTTGGAATCCGGAAGCCATTGACATCCATAGTAGGAAAAAACACTAAGGAAGTCAATGGCTGCCAGATTCCAAAACTTTTCTAAATATCTTCTTTTGTGTTCATGAGAAGAAAATAATTCAGGTTTGGGGAGTCGGGGAGGAATAAACTTTTAAACTTTTGTAAAAATTACAAAATTACATTTTTTTTGGCCCTTCAATAGGACATTAATATATAGTGAATAAATCAGTAGTTTGAATGAATGAATGACTGAGTGACATTTTCTTTACCCCCAGCATGGCCTTTGAAGCCTTTTTTATGTCTATTAAATTCAATCTCAAAATTTCATATAATAATGCAGTTAAAATTTCTTTCTGTCTTAGTCAAATTTAACATGCGATTCATTTGTGATTAATAAAATTAAGGCTGTAAATGTATATTCTGCTTTATAATATTCTGTTTCTGATAGATATTAATGCTAAGTATAAATACTATGTATGTCAAACTGCTTCTCTTTCAGTTATAAATATTAACATTTCACATCCTATTCTCATAACAATTCTATTAACTTTGTGAGCCTCTACAATGTTGGTTTATTTAACTTGATGGCTATACTTGTTAACATTTTGTATTTCAGAAGAAATTGTTGTTCCGGAAGGAGCTGCTCAAACGGTAAGAGAATCTCTTCACATCAGCCTTAATGAGAAGCTGGACTCATTATTTTGATTAAGTTAAAACAGGGTTTAAAGCTAATTTTCTAACACTGCTGTGTGAATGTCAATTATTTTGAACCCTGGAGAGGTTCTACTCTGGACTAAAGGTTATTCTACCCCAGGGCTTAATAAATTATCCAAAGAAAGAGAGAAAAAAAGGACATTGGCATAAAGGGCTAGGTTAAAGTCACCTTTAGAAAGTCCAAGACACTGGTCGTTATCAGTGAAGGAGTGTAAATGAAAATCAGACAGGATGAGAGAAAGAGAGTGGGAAGGTGTTTAAACTGAAAGGGGGAAGGAGAACATGAGAGAGTTTATTAATAATCTCAGCTATTTCTGACACAAGAGACCATCACAACCATTCTGATTCACTATTTAGTAAGTGGCTCTCTGGTCTAACTGCAAATACACACACACGCACGCACGCACGCACGCACACACACACACACACACACACACACACAAATTAGGCTATATGAAGCTATTCTCGGTTAAAATGCAGATACACATATTCACATGCACACTGACCATATCATTGCATCTTATAACTCCACATTGTCAAATCCAAAGGCTACTATTACCGCTCGGAGACCTTTACCAGAGGATCTCATCTCTTAATGAGGAAAATTGCTCATTAGCGGAGATGAACCGCCTGTGCAGTTTTCACTATTAGATATACTTAGTAATTCAGTCTGTTTCTGTCAGTGGTCTTTGATAATCTGCAGCAAGAACCTTTTAATCAGTTAACTTCTCTTTGTCTCCATAGCAGCCATCATCATTACCACAGCCAAGATCAGTCTCTCGGAGGAGCATGGCATCTCCAGGTACTTCCCCTCCATCACATCAGCCACATTCTGCAGCAAATCTTGTGTCATCTGGGCTGATTTTGTTCCATGTGAAACAAGTCTTTTTTAGGATCCCCAAGGCTTTGAAAAAAAAGCATTCTTTAATTTCTTAGTTTCATTTGGCAGATAGCAAATTAAGAACATTGCTAACATCCAATTGATGTCAAATGCATTTACGCACAGCTTTCAACACATTGGAGACAATTGAGGTAGTTTATTGGGTGATACATTTTTAAAAGCTTTATTGAAGTTTCTTGAAAATTTATTTTTTAATAAGTAGATTTTAATAGTATAGTACACGGTGTTGGCTACAGGATTGTTAGCTTTGAAACCCATTAACTGTGAATTACCTGGCTACTGCATGATATAGGGCCCCTTTTATTTTTAAATGTTTTAAATTGCAGTTAGTTTTCTCTGTATTATAGAATTTATAATGCCATAATGATATGTCAATATATGTTTGGAGTACTTTTCTTTTAAGCCACAGTATGATGTTTTAACAAAAAAAAAATCAGTACAATTTACCATTTGAAATGGGTTTTTTAAATATAATATTAAATCTAAAATAAATATAATATAATTAAATATATATGTATATATGTATGTACAGGCAGTGCAGAATTATTAGGCAAATGAGTATTTTGACCACATCATCCTCTTTATCCATGTTGTCTTACTCCAAGTTGTGTCGAAAGCATACTACCAATTAAGCATATTAGGTGATGTGCATCTCTGTAATGAGAAGGGGTGTGGTCTAATGACATCAACACCCTATATCAGGTGTGCATAATTATTAGGCAACTTCCTGTCCTTTGGCGAAATGGGTCAAAAGAAGGACTTGACAGGCTCCGAAAAGTCAAAAATAGTAAGATATCTTGCAGAGGGATGCAGCACTCTTAAAATTGCCAAGCTTCTGAAGCGTGAATATCGAACAATCAAGCGTTTCATACAAAATAGTCAACTGGGTTGCAAGAAGCGTGTGGAAAAACCAAGGCGCAAAATAAACTGCCCATGAACTGAGAAAAGTCAAGCGTACAGCTGCCAAGATGTCAAGATGCCACTTGCCACCAGTTTTGCCATATTTCAGAGCTGCAACATCATTGGAGTGCCCAAAACCACAAGGTGTGCAATACTCAAGAGACATGGCCCAGGTAAGAAAGGCTGAAAAACGACCACCACTGAACAAGATACACAAGCTGAAACGTCAAGACTGGGCCAAGAAATATCTCAAGACTGATTTTTCTAAGGTTTTATGGACTGATGAAATGAGAGTGAGTCTTGATGGGCCCTTGGCTGGATCAGTAAAGGGCAGAGAGCTCCAGTCCGACTCAGACGCCAGCAAGGTGAAGGTAGAGTACTGGTTTGGGCTGGTATCATCAAAGATGAGCTTGTGGGGGATGGAGTCAAGCTCAACTCCCAGTCCTCCTGCCAGTTTCTGGAAGACACCTTCAAGCAGTGGTACAGGAAGAAGTCTGCATCCTTCAAGAAAAACATGATTTTCATGCAGGACAATGCTCCATCACACGCGTCCAAGTACTCCACAGCTTGGCTGGCAAGAAAGGGTCTAAAAGAAGAAAAACAATTGACATGGCGTCCTTGTTTACCTGATCTGAACCACATAGAGAACCTGTGGTCCATCATCAAATGTGAGATTTACAAGGAGGGAAAACAGTACACCTCTCTGAACAGTGTCTGAGAGGCTGTGGTTGCTGCCTGCACGCAATGTTGATGGATTCTGTCAGTGTTTTGATCGGTTCACCATGGATGACAGGTTTTTCAGTGTCCTTGCAAAGAAAGGTGGCTATATTGGTCACTGATTTGTTTTTGTTTTGTTTTTGAATGTCAGAAATGTATATTTGTGAATGTTGAGATGTTATATTGGTTTCACTGGTGAAAATAAATAATTGAAATGGGTATTTATTTGTTTTTTGTTAAGTTGCCTAATAATTCTGCACAGTAATAGTCACCTGCACACACAGATATCCTCCTAAAATAGCTCAAACTAAAAACAAACTAAAAACTACTTTCAAAAATATTCAGCTTTGATATTAATGAGTTTTTTGGGTTCATTGAGAACATGGTTGTTGTTCAATAATAAAATTAATCCTCAAAAATACAACTTGCCTAATAATTCTGCACTTCCTGTATATATATACTGTAGACATACAAAGGACAATGTAAAGGAAAAGAAAAAAGACAACAAAAACAATGCATCACATTCACAAAACATTCAATCAAAACTAGAGAGGGTATATAATATAAACTTCAGAGAGGTTCACTGGATTGCTCTTGAGATATATATACGTATTTGTCAAATAAATCAAGAAATTGACCACAAGCAGCTAAAAATGTTCTTATAGAGCTAGTCCTTAAAAATCTGAGTCTCTCCATCTGAATAACAGATATCCTGTCAGAAATCCAGTTCTGGAATGAGGTGGATAAAGGTGATTTCCAATTGTTAAGCACTAGTCTTTTAGCCACCACCATGCCTTGCGTTAAAGACTCTTGCATTGTTTGAGGGAGAGAAGATGTATTTTGTGAGAAGTCAAAGATGGCAAGTTCGGCATCTGGTAGAAAAGGTCTGCTATAAGCCTTGGAGTACCAGTCAGATATGTTTGTCCAGAATCTATTCAGTAAGCGACAGAGCCAAAAGGCATGAGCAACCGTGTCCTCTGCTATCTTGCCTCTATCGCACATTGGTGAGACAGAAGGAAAGAATTTGTGTAGCTTGGCTTTAGTGTGGTGTAGACGATGTATGACCTTGAATTGAATCAGTTAGTGTCTGCTGATAACTGAGCATGACTGTATTGAAGTCAAACAATTCTCCCATGTGTCGATTCCCAAATATTTTCCCCAGGCAACTTTAAATCTCATAGAGGATACTGTAACACAACTTTCAAATAAACACAAATTTAGAAATATGATGTCTAGAAATCAGGGGGGTTTATAAAGATATCATAAAACACATGTTTTTTTGGACAGAGTTCGAAATTAGGAATTTTAGAATCAGACAAAATGCCTGATTTGCAAATTGCCCCTATATTTTAATTTTGTTTTCTATTAGTATAATGGAATTATCAGCATTGTCTTGCGATCACGAGGTCTAGTGGCAGATTAGAGCAAACCAGCATTAGTCAAGCATAGTGGAAGAGGATTGCAGGAAGGATGGATTTACCCTCTGAAATAGAGCATGAAACAGCAGGTCTGGCCAGTTGCTGCAAAGTGATCAATGGACAACTGCCAAGGTTTTTATGCACCAGTAGACAAAGGCTGTGTCACATTTAATAGCAACAGAGACTTCCAGTGAAGGAAGAACTTTGCTTGATGATGATGAGGATGACCTTGGCGGCTAAGATGTCAGAAAAGCAGACAAAATCTTGTCTGTGTTTATAATAAGAGACCAAAGGCAGAGACAGATCAAGGGGAATTAAAACTAGATCAGAAAGAGCAAGGATGATACAGCTCTACTTGGAGTCACAGTAAGGGGTTTTCAGCTCCATATCCAATTTTTAAGCCTTGTGAGAGTCAAGCAAAATGACTTTAGTAAGGATGTTTGACATGATGTAATTTAGCATGTACTGCAGTCTACCTTATAATTCCCACATTCAGACAGATCTGATTTGTGGATTTTAATATTGTGCAGGAGAGAGTCTGTGGTTAGTGAAGAAATAAAATATTCAGTCATTTATAAGCCCACTCCTGCCATTACAAACTGTTCTGCATGGACATGAAAAAGAATGTAGAAGGCTTTTTAAATGCAGTTTCAAGTGGATCAATGAGTGAGCTGGATCAGTTCTATTTGAATGAATCAGTTGATGTTGTTTGTGAACCACATCATGCAAATTATTGAAAAGCACTGTCATGACTGAATAATTCATTTAGATTACAGACTGATTATCAGATTATCAGAACTTCTCTAATGTAGGTTATGAAGCCCTTAGCAATGTGAAAGGATAGAACACTGAACAATGGATAACAGTTGAATAGACAATGGTTTGTGTGTGAATAGGTCTGAGCGAAATGACAAAAATCTCATTTCACGATACATGTCATCTCATATCCTGATAAAGATATATATCACAATATAATATGTTTTCTGTAGATTTTATACATTATTAGTTTATATATATATATATATATATATATATATATATATATATATATATATATATATATATATATATATATATATATTGAACACATGTAAAGGACTGTTTTTGTAAATAGTAAAGTATCATATTTTTCACTTTGTTTAGAACTTAAGGGCAAAAGTTTGATTAAAATTAAATATTAATAAAATATACAACACTTTTCAAAAACTAATGAATAAATGTCCAACATAAAAATAAAAAAGACCACTAAATAAAATGTGAAAACATTCTACTTTAATATAGCAATTTTCTCATATGCTGTTTCTGTCCTCATCACCATAATGAGTAATTTTGAAAACATATTACTAAATATTGAATGACTCCACAAAAAAAAAAATGATAGAGCATAATACGAAATAATTCATTGATTAAGTAAATTCATTTTGATTGAGTAAATTGTTTAATTGGGAAGTTTGTTAAAGAGCCCCTATTATGGGTTTTTAAGAATGACCTTCCATGCAGTGTGTAACACAGCTCTAAGTGAAGTGAAATATCCAGCTAAGGCTTAAATTTGAAAGTGCACAGTGTTTAAAACTATTGATTCATTTATAAAAGAGTCGACTCATAGTCTAATCATCTTAATAACGAGTCTTTAGCCATTTCGGCGTAACGTCAATACAAAACTTAAGCCCCGCCCAATTGTTGCGCACGCAAACCCGGAAAATTGAAACCTGTGGCCCTGCCCACAAACGCTGTAGAAGATCCCGGCTGAAGCAAGTCACGAAGACGCTGTGCTCAGCTGGATATTATTGGAAGTATAAGGGGAAAGTTATTGTTATATCTATCCAAAGATGAAACTGTGAAGAGTCAGTGGTTGAAGTTTATTTTTGCAGAAATACCCCAGCATTATAGCCCAGCCTTGTGCTGTTCCTGTAATTTTTCTGACGAGTGCTTCTGGAAACTACATGCTTACAACGGGGGATTTGTCAGCTGTTTGTTAAAGGAAGGATCAGAAAAGTCTATTGATGTATGAGACTTTGTTAGGGCTCGACAGGAACTTTATCAGTACACAGTTCATGGACCAGTTTCTTCCTCCATTTCACAAGTGTAAGTAAGTGTGATTAAAATGGTTGCCTCCTTGTTTTCTCTAGCTTGCAAATTATGTATTTAATTGTGTTTTGTTACTTGTTACCGCTTGTACTGTGTCTGGTTAACTCTTTATATTCTCATATCGCGTCTAATGGCACGTTGAAAACGTGCCGTGTGCTGCTTTGTTTAAGGATTTAAATGCGTTTGTGAGCTCGCGTTCCACTGCCGTTTGTCATTGCTATGGCCACCATCAGCTGTTCCTACACACGTGTAGCGGTTAAGTTTCCAAATAGTTCAGCTTTTGCCACTGTGTGGATTAATACTGAATGTGTGTCACTGTTTTTACTTATGGTTAAGAATAGAGCTATATGCTGGTGTTTAACTGCATTGGGCTTACACACATACCTGCCAGCATTTGTCCCTAAAAATCCGGGAGACCGGGGAGGTTAGGTTCGGGGGTGAGATGTCTGAATAACACTGTTGAGAACCGGGTACGCAGTGTGTACTGTGGTGTTAGTAATTGTAACTAACACTATGCACTCTGACTACTTCAATATTGTTTATAAGCCGTGGTGGGCATTTCACTCTGTCTAGCGCTGAACGCTGTCAACCAATCGCAACTAGCTGTCATCGGTCCAATTGGCGCAGATTAGCTTCGCGCTAAGGATGGGTTTGGGAACAATTGAATCACTGAATGAATCATATGGAAGTTGCTGCGATAATTAGGTAAAAATAAATCCATATTATAAGACAATGAAAGTGTTTTTTGACCCTGCATGCATATCAGCCTGTTGTAGGAGACCCTTAAAACCAAAATATGACCCTTTTTAATGTATAATAGGGGCTCTTTAATTTGCTCAACAGATATGACTTTGATTGGCTACAATGATCATCACTTCATCCTTTTTACAAGACTTTGTAACGATATATCGACATGGTAGAATTTAAAAGCAGCATCTAATACCTGATTTGTCGGTGGATTGCTTATATATCTTCTCATAGACCGATTCACTGATAGATGTGGCTTTCAAATGCCGTGTTTGTGTATCTGTGTACAAAGTCAGTGAAGAGCATTGAGTGATGATCATTGGAGCCAATCACAGTCATATCTGTTGAGCACTCGAACACAAGAGTTAATCAGTGGTGTTTAAGAACCTGCTCAAATGTGTTATTTTGCATCTGGTTTTGACACATGTTTCTTGTGAACATTTTTGTTCAGATTTTGTTTTTCTGGTTGTGGACGAAAGTGAGCATGCGTTAAAAGTTTTAAACCCTGCCTACCAACCTAATTTTAGTGTCATCCATTTGATATTGGATTGATGCAAACATGAAAACATATTAGGTATAAACTAGGTCCCTTACTGCACCACATTTGGTTTATGTGACTAGTGTTTTGGGAGGGATGTCACGGCTCTTAGAGAGGTGTCAACAGAAAGAAGTTCTTTGTGCCCTGAGGAAGTGATTGAAGCAGGTGAGAAGCAATAGAGGATTTACTGAAGCTGTCTGTGAATGGGTGAGAGGAAGGTGTGAGACCGTGGGTGTGAGATTCAAAAGTGATCAGCTCAGTGACGGATAAGAGGGCCAGCTCAAAGGAGAAGCAACTGATGCAACATGAGCTTGGTTGCCAGCCATGTGTTTTTGGCTGACAAAAAGATGTGAAAAATTAATGGTGTAAGGAGATGTTGAAGTAAACTGGGTTGGGATGTGTGACAATAACAAAAATGGATATCTCAATAAAGCTTTTGAAGTTTTTCTTTAACAGTTAATAAACAATATCGTGCTGAGTGGGTTTTTAAGCTGCGAATTGTAAACAGTTTGTCTGTTCATTGAATAATTGACTCAAATGATTTGTTCATAGATTTGTTTGTGAAGGAAACACCTCAGTACCAAATGCTCTGCTTTAGTTTTGATTCATTAATATATGTTTGTGAGGCAGATAAAACACAAACATATAGTAACGTGATGTTGGCTAAGCTGTTGTCTAAAATCAATTACATTTTCCATTGTGATCACATGCTGTTTGGAAAAAAATGGCACTCCTGCTTGCCTGTTATTTCTTAACTACATCTTGTCTTGTTTTTGGGGCTTTCATAACATGAATTATAGGGTCATTTTGACTGCACGCTAATTGGCTTCATTTATGCAGTCAATGCTTTTGGACTCTAAGGACATGTGTTTGTTTGTTTATTTGCAAGTGAATGATACTCGATAATGTCAGCTTGCACATTGTTAAAATACCAATTAAGATAGTATCATAAGCAATAAATATTACACACCCCTAAACTGCACTGGAAGGTTTATGAATATAATAATAGAAAAAGGAGAGTATTGTGTTCAGGAAATAGGCTTTGATTTTAGATTTCTTTTGAACTCATTTAAGACACATTGATTAGACTTCTGTTCAGTGTACATTTGTGATTATACACAACCATTACTAGACACAAAAGATATATAATCTACACTACTTTTTTAAATTGGGATTTAAGGATGCCTTAAAATTGCCTTAAATATTTTTAAAATAATATTTTGCAATTACTCATTTATTTACACAATCAATTTATCACTCATTTAGTACTTCACTCGTCTTGTTTTCTGAATGTTTTAATGTTGTTCTTTTCAGAGCTGGAGGACTGGAACTCTCCCAGATCACTGAAAACTTCAAAGAGCAAAAGCTCGCGGACGAGCAAAGAGAGCCCAGTGAGAGACAGAAGTGCAGGTGAGGGATCTTCAGCTCTACTTTTTTGGTACTATCTGACTTTCCCAGCTCTTCTGTCTTTCCAATTCATATTTTTGCTGCTAAAATATTCCTAATCATCAAAAAGTCGTTGTAGCACATGATCTAGTGTGCCTCATTGTATCTGTAATTAATGATTAATTCAGTAAATAATTAAATAATTAAATAAAGTATTTGCTATTTTATGGCTTGAAATCTGACTCATCACATCAAATTTGACCAGGACAATTCTTGGTTAAGACTACAGGACCAAAAACGATGAAATAAGCTAATAAACTGGACCTCTTTAGTTATGTATGTCATTTAATCGAATTGAGCTTGTGTCTCTAATCAGTTTTTATGCTCATTTTTTTCCCTTCCAAAATAATACACAGGTATGTGCCAAAAAATTTAATATTGAGGGAAAGTCATTTATTTCAATAATTTGTTTCAAAAAGTAAAACTTGTGTGTTATATTAGTTCACTACGCACAAAGTGAAATATTTCAAGCCTTTATTTGTTTCAATTTTAATGAATATGGATTAAAGATGAAAAAAACTCAAATCCAATATTTCACAAAATTAGAATATCATGACAAAGTTCAACATTGTAGGCTCCCTGTGTCTCAGTCTAGTCCAGTAATTAATGCAAAGCCTTGAAATTGTCTCAGTCTGACCTAGTAGGCTTTAGAATCATGGCATAGACTTCTGACTTGACGGTTGTGCAGAAGACCATCATTGGAACCCTCAATAAGGAGTAAAAGTCTCAAAAGGCAATTGCAAAATAAGCTGGATGGTCACAGAGTGCAGTATCTAAGTATATTAATAGTGTTAAGAGGAAGGGAAAATGTGGTTGGAAATGGTGCACAAGTATGACCGCAGCCTTGAGAGGATCGCAAGTGTGACTGAGGCTGGTGTCAGAGCATCAAGAACCACCACATAAAGACATCTGCATGACATGTGCTACAGCTGTAGAATTCCATGCGTCAAGTCACTCCCGAACCAAAAATGATGTTAGAAGCGTCTGTGCTGGGCTAAAGAGAAAAAGTACTGGTCTGTTGCCCAGTGGTCCCAAATCCTCTTTTCAGATGAAAGCAAATTTTGTATTCATTTGGAAATCAAGATGCCAAAGTCTGGAGGAAAAGGGGAGAGACACAAAAGTCAAGCTTCTTAATGTCCAGTGTGAAGTTTCCACAGTCAGTGATGGTTTGGAGAGCCATGTCATATGCTGGTGTGGGTCCATTGTCTTTTATCTAGTCCACAGCCAATGCAGCTCTATACCAGGACGTTTTAGAGCACTTCATGCTTCCTGCTGCCGACAAGCTTTTTGGAGAGGATTATTTTTCAGCAGGACATAGGACCTGCACACAGTGCCAAAGCTACTAATATCTAGTTTAAGGACCATGGGATCCCTGTCCTTAACTGGCCAGGAAACTGACTGAAAACACCCCCTGTTAAACCTAATTGAAAATCTATGGGCTATTGTCAAGAGGAAGATGAGAGAACAGAGACCTCGAAATGCAGACGAGCTGAAGTCTGATATCAAAGCAACTGGGTCTACCATAATAACTCAACTGTGTCAAAGGCTGATTGCCTCCATGCCACAACACCTTGATGCTGTAATTAGTGCAAAAGGACGCCCAAAAAAGTACTGAGGACATAATACATTAACACAATTTTCAGAAGGCCAACGTTTGTTCAAGATCACATTGGTCACATGAAAATATTCTAAAATGTGAAATACTGGATTTGGGATTTCTTCATCTTTAATCCATAATCGTTAAAATTGAAAGAAATGAAGGCTTGAAATGTTTCACTTTGTGTGTAGTTAACTAATATAACACAAGTTTCACTTTTTGAAACAAATTATTAAAATAAATGGGCTTTCCCTAGATATTCTAATTTTTTGGCACATGTGTATATACAGGGAGTGCAGAATTATTAGGCAAATGAGTATTTTGACCACATCATCCTCTTTATGCATGTTGTCTTACTCCAAGCTGTATAGGCTCGAAAGCCTACTAACAATTAAGCATATTAGGTGATGTGCATCTCTGTAATGAGAAGGGGTGTGGTCTAATGACATCAACACCCTATATCAGGTGTGCATAATTATTAGGCAACTTCCTTTCTTTTGGCAAAATGGGTCAAAAGAAGGACTTGACAGGCTCCGAAAAGTCAAAAATAGTGAGATATCTTGCAGAGGGATGCAGCACTCTTAAAATTGCCAAGCTTCTGAAGCGTGATCATCGAACAATCAAGCGTTTCATTCAAAATAGTCAACAGGGTCGCAAACGTGTGGAAAAACCAAACCAAAAACCAAGGCGCAAAATAAACTGCCCATGAACTGAGAAAAGTCAAGCGTGCAGCTGCCAAGATGCCACTTGCCACCATTTTTGCCATATTTCAGAGCTGCAACATCACTGGAGTGCCCAAAAGCACAAGGTGTGCAATACTCAGAGACATGGCCAAGGTAAGAAAGGCTGAAAAACGACCACCACTGAACAAGACACACAAGCTGTAACGTCAATACTGGGCCAAGAAATATCTTAAGACTGATTTTTCTAAGGTTTTATGGACTGATGAAATGAGAGTGAGTCTTGATGGGCCCGTGGTTGGATCAGTAAAGGGCAGAGAGCTCCAGTTCGACTCAGACGCCAGCAAGGTGGAGGTGGAGTAATGGTTTGGGCTGGTATCATCAAAGATGAGCTTGTGAGGCCTTTTCGGGTTGAGGATGGATTCAAGCTCAACTCCCAGTTCTACTGCCAGTTTCTGGAAGACACCTTCAAGCAGTGGTGCAGGAAGAAGTCTGCATCCTTCAAGAAAAACATGATTTTCATGCAGGACAATGCTCCATCACACGCGTCCAAGTACTCCACAGCGTGTCTGACAAGAAAGGGTCTAAAAGAAGAAAAACTAATGACATGGCGTCCTTGTTTACCTGACTGAACCCCATAGAGAACCTGTGGTCCATCATCAAATGTGAGATTTACAAGGAGGGAAAACAGTACACCTCTCTGAACAGTGTCTGGGAGGCTGTGGTTGCTGCTGCACGCAATGTTGATGGTGAACAGATCAAAACACTGACAGAATCCATGGATGGCAGGCTTTTGAGTGTCCTTGCAAAGAAAGGTGGCTATATTGGTCACTGATTTGTTTTTGTTTTGTTTTTGAATGTCAGAAATGTATATTTGTGATTGTTGAGATGTTATATTGGTTTCACTGGTGGAAATAAATAATTGAAATGGGTATTTATTTGTTTTTTGTTAAGTTGCCTAATAATTCTGCACAGTAATAGTCACCTGCACACACAGGTATCCTTCTAAAATAGCTAATACTAAAAACAAACTAAAAACTACTTCCAAAAATATTTTTTTGAGTTCATTGAGAACATGGTTGTTGTTCAATAATAAAATTAATCCTCAAAAATACAACTTGCCTAATAATTCTGCTCTCCCTGTATATGGAATCACACAGAGTATGCATATTAATTTGTAATAATTTTAAAAATCTGACATAGCTAGACTAACAGAAAACATGTGTTTACTAATATTAATAGACTAAACAGTGTCAAACTCAATAATTCTTTTTAGGTCTAAACAGATGGTCATAAATATTTTGTAACGATTCCACTTAAAGGGAATTTAAAATAGTTCATCTTGGAAAGAAAATCTGTGATTTAGGAAGTCATCTTCTATTCTGTTGCCTCACATTATTATTTCTTTGTGTCCATCTTGTCAGTGCTCCCTTCTGTCTTGCCTTAGCATTTTTTTGCACTCGTTGATGGATTTGTTTTGCTGTGCTGCTGCTGTGAGAATTGTGTTGCCATGTCTTGTGTTCTGCTTTGTTTTTACATTTTCCTGTGTGTCTTTTTTCGAATTCTTGTGTAATGATCTGGGATTTCTTGCTTTGGTGTCTGTCGTGTTTTGCCCTGCCGTGTGTGCTGTGTGGTGCAGAGGACAATGAAGTGTTGCACAGTACTCTAGAGGTACAGCACGCGCTTGTAAAGGAGCTAAAGGAGCAGAATCAAATTCTGAGCCAGGAGAAAGAGACGCTGGAGAAGAGATGTTTACAGCAGAGTCAGCACATGAAGCATCTCAAGCAGGATCTCTGCCACACTCACAGAGAGAGAGGAAACTCCACAGGTGCTACGCATCCCACTGAGCTCACACGTCCTATCCTGTGTTACCCAGATATTACACTTCTGTCATCATTACTTGCCCTCTTGCTGCTCCAAACCCATGTGACCTTTTTTTTGGTGGATTTGGGTTTGAATGTTTTTTAATATTGCATAGCTTTCTTAAATTAACATCTCTAGCTTCTGATCAAATCAGATATATAATAATAATAATAATAATAATTTTTGATATCCTGTATTAGTTTTACCTCACTGTTTGTATTACGGACAATTTTTTATTTTACTGTACTTTAACTTTAAGTACCTCGTTATTTTCCTGCAGCTGCTAATGAATTGTAAGTCTTCACCATTAACAGAAAACAACATACTTCGACATATGTTTCATTTAATTGTCATGCTTTTGTGTATTTTTTTTTTTTTTTTGTTTTTTTGTTTGAAAGCTCCAGTCCCCATTTATTATTAAGTCAGAGAAATATACTTGAAAGGTTTTGGAATAGCATGAGGATGAAAGAATTATGACTGAATTTAAATTTTTGGGTCAATTATTCCTTTAGGCAACCTACTGTGGCAAAAAAAAAAAATCTACATTACAAATGTAGATTCTCTCTCATTTTTAAAATAAGACTGCTTATTTTATAAGCAGTGCTTCCCTTTATTAGGTACTACTTTATCATTTTTGGTAGGACACAATACAAATAAGCGGTATATCAAAGCAGTTACTTAAACATATGATGATAGATGACATCATATGACATACATTCAGTCCAATCCATTACATAGCAATTATTCCATGGTCAAAATCACATACTATAAACCACATTTTCTTCCCATTGAACTGTTCTCCCTGTTGATTGAACATGAAAACTCTTGACATGACTGATTGATGATAAGATTGAATAGTTTTTTGTTTGCAATAATGTACAAATGTACCTAATAAAGTGGCAGCTCTGTGTTGCACAAGGATGTTTCTCAAACTACAGGCATTTATTTTTATATGAAGGTGCATCTGTTTAGCATAGCTTCATTATTTATTTATTTATTTATTTATTTTTATTTAATACTATACTAAGATTTTATTTACCCTTGTCCCAGATCCAGACATGTTATGTTAAAATATGAAAGCCCACCAGTTAGTATTTAACAAAGTTATAATAGTAGTAGTAATAAATGTAGCCCATTTATGTTTATATTATAAATTTCATGATTTATATTAGTGATCAACCACTAAAAAGGTTTTTGAACCTTTTGAATTTAGAGGTAATATGAAACATTTCTGGGCGACGCAGTGGCGCAGTAGGTAGTGCTGTCACCTCACAGCAAGAAGGTCACTGGTTCGAGCCTTGGCTGGGTCAGTTGGCGTTTCTGTGTGGAGTTTGCATGTTCTCCCTGCGTTCGCGTAGGTTTCCTCTGGGTGCTCCGATTTCCCCCACAGTCCAAAGACATGCGGTACAGGTGAATTGATTAGGCTAAATTGTCCGTAGTGTATGAGTGTGAATGAGTGTGGTTGTGGCTGGAAGGGCATTCGCTGCGTAAAACATATGCTGGATTAGTTGGTGGTTCATTCCGCTGTGGCGACCCCGGAATAATAAAGGAACTAAGCCGAAAAGAAAATGAATTAATGAATGATACATTTCTGATGATACATATGATTCATTCATTTTCTTTCGGCTTAGTCCCTTTCTTCATCAGGGGTTGCCTTAACGTAATGAACCGCCAACTTATCCAGCATATGTTTGACAGTGGATGCCCTTCCAGCTGCTACCCAGTACTGGGAAACACCCATACACTCTCACATGCACACACATACACTACGGCCTATTTAGTTTATTCAATTCACCTATAGCACATGGACTGTGGGGGAAACCGGAGCACCTGGAGGAAACCCACACGAACACAGGGAGAACATGCAAACATCTGACAGAAATGCCAACTGACCCAGCCGGGACTCGAACCAGCGACCTTCTTGCTGTGAGGCAACAGTGCTAACCACTGAGCCACCGTGTCGCCCCATTTCTGAAACTTATAATTTTAAATATTTAAGGGGTTAGTTCACCCAAAAAGGAAAATTTGCCCATGATTTACTCACCCTTAAGGTGCACCCTAGATATATTTGACTTTCTTTTTTTTTATGTCGAGTTATTTTTGAAAATTTGGTATAATATTGGTGCTTTCATATCTGTGGTTCAGTTCATTTGCTCCAGACCAAGGGTTATGATACTCGGTAGCATTTTTCTGTAGATGTGGTTGCTTTTCATACCACAATAAATGCTCTGGTCTCAACCAGTTTTGCTGTTGGGTCTGTTTGAGTTCGGATCATGTTATCACCACAAATTAACGGCTCCAGTGTTTATTTGAAAGTATACCAAGAACACTTCTTCAAGCAGGTCTCGGTATGCTTTTCTGGTCCACTTTTGGTGCACACTTAAGTACACAATCAGACGAATCACAAGAGAAAACGAACTCTAGTGTAAGTCAACAAAACTATAATATGAGGCATGTGTGAAAGCACCCTTAAAAAGTTTAAAACAAATCCAGTAAAATTCATCCATCCATAATATAAAGTGCCTCACGCAGTCCTGTGGGGTAAATAATGTTTTTATCTAGTGAAAAATATCCATATTTAAAACTTTATGAAGAGTTTTGTGTATGTTCCACTGTGGTACTCAGTTTTGTGAGATTTGCCACATACAGTATGCCAGTTAAATGGACAGGGTTCTTTATTGTATATGATAAATAAATGCACTTCAATTCACTTACTTTGGACTGTTGAAGTGAAACTCCTGCCAGTTGCCATTGTAGAGCTTGAAAGAGCCAGCAGCTTTTTAAAAATAACTGATTTATACTGAAAGAAGAAACTCGTATATGCCTAGAATTACTTGAATAAATAAATCACAGGCTAATTTTTATTTTTGGATGAACTAAACCATTAAATAAAGACAAATATATATATATATATATATATATATATATATATATATATATATATATATATATATATATATATATATATTCCATCACTGTTCAACTATCTGTCCTTCAGCTGTGGCGTCATTCCCATGACATCTAACAGTTTATTCCCCAGTAACATTTTTTCCAAAAAAATAATCTTCCTGGTTACCAAGGAGACAACAGTATGAATGGTGCTTGAGATGTGGTGAAAATGACACTTGTTCATAGCTGTTCATGTAGAAATTGACAGAATTCCTCTATGAAGCATGTTCTTTAAGACTACTCAAAGTTCCCATAGTTAGAGAAGCACATATATTATGTGTGCATGTCTGGGTGGGAGTTCTTTTGCTCATTTGCCTGTGGCTTTTCTTGAATTAGTTCTGGTTTAACTATTTGCCATTGTGTGTGTAGGTGAAGGCTCTGAGTTATCGAGTCTGAGACAACAGGCACAGGAGCTGGTGGATGAGAATGATGGCTTGAAGATGACTGTCCATCGTCTTAACGTGGAGCTTAGCAGATACCAGGCCCGATTCCGACCTCTCACCAAAGACGAGGTAAAATAATTCACTCTACACCACTTTCAGAGACAGGTTTTAATGAGGTTTGAATGTTTGGTTCACCCAAATTTATAAATTCTGTAATGAGGCCTTGAGACGAAGAACCATGTAAATCCATATTTTCACATTTTGAGTAATAAGATGTTTTTCATTTGGATTGTGAACATTATATTATATATTTTTATTCTACTTGAAGATGGACAACAAAAGCTTCTCAATTGTAAGGAGATAACCTTTTTCAGTGCCAGTATTAAAAATCAAAAGTTATTGTAATTTATATTTCTCAAATGTGTATATGTGTAATATATGTCCAGTTAGTGTGGAATAGCAGTATAATTCCAATTCATCATATCACTTTAAACCACTAAAGATCTGATACAGTAACAGATACTTCAGGTTAATATTAAGCATTTCTTTCAAGTTTATTATTATTATTATTATTATTATTTAAAAACAGAAATACAGTATGAACAATGTATAATACATAGACCTACTTACAGTACAGGCAATAACAATCAATTATTAACAGTAAACAATAAATAAATATACAACAATAAATACAAAAAAGGCAGACATACATCATAGCTAAATATTGTCGTTTATTTAGAAGTGTACACAGGTGCGCTGGCTTCAAACTCTTCTCGCGCTCTGCCATCTCACAATATAAATAAATTTATAAACAAATAAACTTTGCTTTTCGTAGTTTACACTGGACTGGTGGGAAATATGCATTGAAACAGCTTAATTATATATGTGATGTGGTTTATTTTGATAGGTTAACTGTTGTTGTGCTGTTTAGCGCTCCTCAGTGCGTTCAGAGAGAGAGAGAGAGAGAGAGAGATCACATCACATATATGGTTCTTCCACTCACCTCTTTCGGTGGATTTGATTTTCCCCTGTCTTTTGTCCCCCTTTTCGATTCAAATATGGTTTCCCAGCATTCCTTAAAACCTTCCTTACTCTATTCTTCCATTTTGTTCATGCCGGCTCTTCTTTTTTAGCAGAGGATTTGCCTTTTAATGTCCGAAGCGGACATGACAGTATGCAGACAGGGCATCTTCATTTTTCTTAGTGGACATAAACGTTTTTTCTGAGTAAAGCTATTTTAATGTTTAAAATGCAGACTTTTGATCATGTGAAAATGTCCCCAAACTGTTTCTGTATACAAAGTTCACACATACAATTACTGTCACATGGTTATCTAATTTGTTTATTTTTTTGGACTTATACGGTTGTTCGTTGCATGCACTCAAATGTCTTTGGCAGAGATATTATTGCTTATATTTTATTCACATTTAAACATTGATAAACTGATGGTGTTTACAGCATTTAAAATTGGTCACAGAAGCTCATGCATGCTCTCTTGATGCGTGAGAACCAATGAGGTTCATTCTTGCATGCCACACAGCATTTTGAGCTTTCACAAGGTCCAGTGAGGTTTGTTTTCATATTTGAAGCAGGTATGGTTGAGCTTGCTTATATTCTCTACTTAGAATTTGTTTGTGAATAAAAAAAAATCAGAAAGATATAATGAATTTTCCCATCAACTATCAATCTTCTTTCAATCTTCTTGGAGACATTTTCTAGCTTTGCTTGAGTTCTCAGAGTTATTCTGCATCAGTAGGAGTAAGTTACTAATGCACTTTTAAGTACTTGCAAAGTACTGTGTGCTGTTTTCATATATTGTGTAGAAATGTCACAGCCCTTAATTAACATCTCTGAAATGATAAATGTTTGAGCTCATGTTCAGAACATTATATCCGCAGTCTCGCTTGCCTGATCTTTTGTTTTGATGTGAGAGATCGGTGCTGTGTGTGATAACTGACGTTAATTGCTCCAAATCTGCGTTGACTGATTTAGAAGCAGTGCTGGAAACTACAATTCATTTGTCCTTATAACTCATAAAAAAAGAGGACTCGGCTCTGAAAATTTCAGTAGTTTATCTGACAATGTCTTTTTCTAGTCATGCGGGGTGTGATTAGCTGACGCCAGAGTAATGATATGCAGCTCTTCCTTTCATCTTCCACTTCCTGTTTAATGCAGAGATGATAGTTTGTGGGGTATTATAATTTCAAAGGAGCATTAACCAGTGAGAGGTTGAGATGAGATCTGTGTGTGCGCGTGGAATCAGAGATGGTTGCTGCTATACTCTGGTGTGCAGCTTGTCTAGCCTTATGCATGCATTAGTCCTTCTCGGGCCTCTGAGATCAGGGGCAGCTGGGAAAATATTCATGACTAACCTTCATCTAAACATACTCCTTTTATCAGTTACCTTCTAAACTCTGCTGACCGCAAAATGTTGTTTAACTGTGTTGGGATTTGTATGTACGAGCTATGATGTCGAAAAAGAGGCCTCTAACTAAACAGCTGAATTGCCATAAGTTTTTTATGAGCCTTGATGCAGTGAATATTAAGTGGAAACCTCTCCAAGGAATTGCATAACTGAGCTTCTTTAACAAGCCTCAGAAGAGTTTGACAGCCCAAGGGCGCTGTGACCTCTTTGGCGTCCATCTTTGAAGGATCAAAGATCTCAGATTTGTCCTGCTGGTGTCATTTTATTAAGGAGGAAGTGTTGGAGTGAGCTTATTCTGTATTGATGAGGGCTGTCTGAACTTTGAGCCTGTCTTACTCGCGGGTTCACAGAGAGAATGACTCTCTTGATTGCTCAGAGTCTTCAGTATAATATATTAATCCGCTTTTCATTCATCTGTACAGTATTCAGATTCCAGACATGCTCTTCATTTAAAGATGAGCCTAGGGCTAAAAGTCCCAAACCACAATGAATTAGAGATCCCGCTGATCACAGAATCGAAGCTCATTCTGAAATATTCTAGTCCCGACTATGTCTTAAATATTCCAGTTGAGCTTTTGGTTAATGGTTTTAATTTGAAAAATGATCTTATTAGATCTGTTCATTTAGAAGGATTGATCATTTCACCATCCTTGACTGTTGCGCTCTGGTTGTTAAAAGACTGACTTTAATTTGAGCACTGGTGTGTGGTTGGGTAGACGGGAGCGGATGTGGAAAGATGACAATCGGCAGGCTAAATATACTCTGTCACTTTAGTTTCAGGTCAGTAGCCTGGATCTCACTCTCTTTTTTTGCTCTTTCTCTCCCACTGCCCCTCCTTCCATCTCAGCAAGGTTGAAATTTAAGGAAATTTGGTCGGTTGTCACATGGGCTTTAGTTAAAGAAAGAAACCACAGGCTGCACTTGTGAAACTCTCTGTCTTCCTCTCACTCTGTCCACCGACCTCTGCTTTTTACAGTACTGCTGATTGCTTCCTTTCTAGTCTTAAGTGGATCAGTGTAACACTGAATGTGTCTGAACGCTCTGTTGAGGCAGCGGGACGCAGGAAGCGTGTGCGGGAAGGCTGACAGAGTGATTAGGGCAGTGGCTGGCAACACTGCTGCAATGTGATTGAGTCATTAAATCTGGGGTCTCTCAGCAGTGTTACTTTTTACTGTAATTAGTGTTAAAAAGTACATTGCACACAGGGTCATACAGCACATTACAAATAAAAATGATTTAGAAGAACGAGCTTTTTGAAAACTTTCTGAAGAATCTTTTTCAGTGAATTTAATGACCTAAAATTAAGTGAAGATTTACAAACTAATTTCCAGAGGATCTCGTGCTATAATTGAACACGGCTGGTCTCACATCAACAATCATCGATTAACCAATCAGACGAATCCAAGCCTACATAAATAGCTCTTTTTTCCTACCTCCCTTATCTTCGTTTTTGAAGAATCCCCCATCCACCCCATCTCCCCTTTTTCCTCCTATACAAAAGGGGAGCTCTCGAGACCTACCTGATTTTGGACCCCCTTGGACCAGGCGGGAACCCTGGGCTCAAGTATCTTCGAGCTCAGGGTTCTCTTCCGGGACAGCATGCCAAACCTGCAATTAGTATCAAGCATTAGCTAAGTGTGAACTCTTGATTTAGTATTTTATTGAAGTTTAATATTGGCAAACACCTGGTCATTGCTGATATATTTTGCTTGAATTTAATTGCATTATCTTTCAATTTTTAAATATGTTAGATGACTAAAACATTGTTTTAATAAATATATCTGTTTAATACATCTGTTTTGTTTAAATGCACCAAAATACATGGCCTATATTCACTAAGAAATGGATAAAAAATATTCATTTTCAAAATGGGGTGTACTTAATTATGCTGAGCACTGTATATTTGAAAACAGCAGTAGCAAAAATCACAAAGTTGAGTGGTTGTATCTTTTGTTACTACGATATGAACAGATCATGCTCTTGAGCTAAGAAGCAGTAAAATCTCCATTGGGAAAATTTGTTCAATAAAAAATGTCTTACTATTGGGAAATGAGTCTATATTATGTACCAATGGACAAAGTGTAACGGATAAGTTGGATCACATGAGGCACCTCAGCCAATCATATAATAGCCCCTGGTCCCAATCCTTGCATATCGACAAAGCCACAACATTAACATTAGCCAATGTTAAAGATTACGTACTTGGAGTCATAGGCTTTTTATGTCATTCCTTGTATGCATATTTTATTCTACAAATTTCAAGTTTGTCAAATTCTATTTTGATTAGTATGAATGTGCTCTTGGGTAGGCTAAATTGTCCGTAGTGTATGTGTGTGTGAATGAGTGTGTATGGATGTTTCCCAGTGATGGGTTGCAGTTGGACGAGCATCCGCTGTGTAAAACATATGCTAGATAAGTTGGCGGTTCATTGCACTGTGGCGACTCCAGATTAATAAAGGGACTAAGCCAAAAAGAAAATGAATAAATGAATGAATGTGCTCTGTATGTACTCCAGGAGAACCAACTACAAATGGTTCTAAATAAATTAGTTAGAATAATGCTTAATGTTCAGCTTCCCCTTACTTAAAGATTTTTGTAAAAGTGTGAGCTTGTTGTTGATGATTTATTATATTTTTGGAAGAAAAAATATATTTATTTATTTGTTTTATTTTTTAATTGGGTTACAGATCATTTCAATCATTGGATTTAAGTTATTTAGGCCCTTAGCATCCCTGGATTCCTGTAACTACTGACTGACATGGTCAGAGATTAACATACTTGTATTAGGAATTACAATATATGCTCATATAAATTCAAAAATGGGCAAAAATATTATTTTATGTTTTAAGGTTTTGAAATAATTTAAAGTAAAAATAATAATGATTAAGTAGAATATTGTACATTTAAATGTTTTTGATATAAAGAATGTGATGGTTTTAGAATTAGTATCTGATAGTAGATACTGCATCATCTGTGTATTTGCCACCACAGAGGACAATGATGAAAATAAACCTGTGGCTTTATTGCGTTTTATCATTGATGGGTTTTTTTTAGAAATTGTATCAGACACGTTTGTTTCCTATTCAGTTTTGTTAACCACATAAATAAGTTCAAATCAAATCAAACAAAACTAGGAAAGTAGTTCGCCAAGTCTGTTTGCTATTCTGCAGCTATAATCTCAGACTGATTAATCAGCCAAAGTAAGTGCTTCACCACCTGCGTGATGTCATTAATAACAGCGGTTAAACCAGAGCAGTTCAAATGACAGAAACGCAGAGAAGCTTGACAGTCACTTTCCTTTTTAATGTTTCAAAATGTTTCACACTTCACCTGTAACAATAATGAATGTCAGAAGTCATCAGCAATGGTCTTCATTTAAAAACAAAGGTATATCTTTTGGAGAAAGGAGATTGCAGACTATGTCACACTCATAAAAGATGTCTCTTTAACTCACAATAGCAGCCTGTCCTAAAGCAACCTCTGAGCTACATTAGTTCTGAGCTGTGTGTGTGTGTGTGTGTGTGTGTGTGTGTGTGTGTGTGTGTGTGTGTGTGTGTGTGTGTGTGTGTGTGTGTGTGTGTGTGTGTGTGTGTGTGTGTGTGTGTGTGTGTGTGGGTGTGTGTGTGTGTGGGTGTGTGTGTGTGTGTGTGCGTGTGCGTGCGCGCATGTCTGACTTTCCTGAGGGGGTCATTGGCTCATGTCACTTGTGAGTTCTGAATTGCCCTCTTGCATCAATGTCCAAAAGAGGCTCATCTCTCATTGCTTTAAAGAATATATCCACACACCCTTTAAAACACACTGTCACACTCTATCTAATCTTGTCACAGACTTTCAATCCAATTTTGCTGCTAATCTGAATGACTGCATACCCCTGTATTCATTATAGTACATTCTGTTCAACTTTAAGAAAAAGTTATTCACTCAGAATTTTTTTGTGTGTTCCACTGAGCTATTTTTCCATTATGTTCCAAAGTCAAAAAGTTCAACTTCTTCAGACTATGTCTCTGTAGTGTCTATAGCTTTTGTTTTCATTTCACTGCACTGCATATCACTTTTCTTTACTGCAAAAACACATCTCTATGAATGGCCTCCAAGTCTGTCTCATTCTTTTTATTCTACTGTTCGGTTATCTGTCGAAGAACTGGCACAGCTCTTTATAATTATATTGCAGTCTAATTACAGTAATTGTGATTCTTTTGTCACATCACAATATCCATAGGAATAAAGGAAGTGAGATAATGCATAGGCTCAAATGCTTTTCTTTTCTTGGATTTCCCAGAATGCTCAGCATAAGGGCCTACCAGTGAAAGGACCTGCACCTCCTTGGCTGGTATGTATTGTATTCTATAGATTTCAGCGTATACTTACTCTGTTGATTTCCATACTGTATCTTCTTAATTTTTCTGATTTGTTGCGGGAATGATGAAGATTGTTATGCGGTAAAAGGTTCATTAATTTAATGTAAGTTTGAATACCTTTTAGTACATTTTATACCAAAAAGCCTCTCATTATAATGAAGGACAAAATACTAGTTGCAGAAAGGTGTCAAGTGAGATTAAGCATCTAAACAATAAAAGTGTTGTCAGCTTGATTTCAGGACATCGGAATGTTCCTATTTACATTTTTTTGAGCAAAAAAATAACGATTTCATTCATTCATTCATTCATTCATTCATTCATTTTCTGCCACTTTTCCGGGCCCGGGTTGCGGGGGCACCAGTCTTAGGAAAGAACCCCAGACTTCCTTCTCCCTTGACACTTCCTCCAGCTCCTCCGGGGGGATCCTTAGGCGTTCCCAGGCCAGCCGAGAGACATAGTCTCTCCAGCGTGTCCTGGGTCTTTCCCGAGGCCTCCTCCCGGTGGGACATGCCTGGAACACCTCCCTAGGTAGGCGACCAGGAGGCATCTGAAACAGATGCCCGAGCCACCTCAGCTGACTTCTCTCGATGTGGAGGAGCAGCGGTTCTACTCCGAGCTCCTCCCGAGTGTCAGAGCTTCTCACCCTGTCCATAAGAGTGGAAGGAAACTCTTCGAAGGAAACTCATTACGGCCGATTGTATCCGGATCTTGTCCTTTTGGTCATGACCCAAAGCTCATGACCATAGGTGAGAGTAGGAACGTAGATTGACCGGTAAATCGAAAGCTTTGCCTTTTGGCTCAGCTCCTTCTTTACCACAACGGACTGGTACATCGACTGCATTACTGCTGCCGCTGCACCAATCCGCCTGTCAATCTCACGTTTCATCTTTCCCTCACTCGTGAACAAAACCCAGAGATACGTAAACTCCTCCACCTGGGGTAAGGACCTTTCTCCAACCTGGAGATGGCAAACCACCTTTTTCCGGTGGAGCATCATGGCCTCAGACTTGGGGGTGCTAATTGACAAAACATTTTTATAGACAAAATCTGTCAGTCAAATTTAGAATCATTTAGTGATGTTTTAAAATACTCTTAAGCATTGCAGTGCAGCGTCAATGTACTAATTAAATCCTAAGTCATTTGAAATCTTTTTACTTTGTCACTTACCTTGAAACTGCTAGATTTACTCATTTATCAGCAAGATGTTTTCAATCGTTTCAAATCTAATAAAATCACTTATTCTTTTATGTATTTAATATGCACAGGTCAGAATTTCTTCATTTTGTTTTTACATAATATACACTGACTGGCCACTTTATTAGATACACCTTACTAGTATCAGGTTGGACCCTTTTTGCCTTCAGAACTACCTTAATCCTTTGTGGCATAAATTCACTAAGGTACTGGAAATATTGCTCAGAGATTTTGGTCCATATTGACATGATAGCATGTAGCTGCAGATTTGTCGTCTGCACATCCATAATGAGAATCTCCCGTTCCACCACATCCCAAAGGTGCTCTATTGAATTGAGCTCTGGTGACTGTGGAGGCCATTTGAGTACAGTGAACTCATTGTCATGTTCTAGAAACCAGTCTGACATGATTTGTACTTTATGACATGGCACGTTATCCTGCTGGAAGTAGCACCAGAAGATGGGTACACTGTGGTCATAAAGGGATGGACATGGTCAGCAAAAATACTTCAGTAGTCTGTGGCGTTGACATAATGCTCAATTGGTACTAACTACACCACCACCACCAGCCTGAACCGTTGTTACACTTCTGCATACCTCGGTTGTAACGACTGGTTATTTGAGTTACTGTTGCCTTTCTATCAGCTCGAACCATTCTGTATTCTGTATCACATTTTATGTATGCATTTGCGCCCACAGAACTGCCGCTCACTGGATATTATCTCTTTTTCGGACCATTCTCTGTAAATCCTAGAGATGGTTGTGCGTGAAAATCCCAGTAGATCAGCAGTTTCTGAAATACTCAGACCAGCCCGTCTGGCACCAAAAACCATGCCACGTTCTTCCCCATTCTGATACTTGGTTTGAACTGCAGCATATCGTCTTGGCCGTGTCTACATGCCTAAATGCATTGAGTTGCTGCCATGTGATTGGCTGATTAGTAATTTGCGTAACGACCTAATAAAGTGGCCGGTGAGTGTATGTTTCAGTGAATGATAATGGAACATTGTTATAATCATATATTGGCATTTTATTTTTAAAATCATTATTTCTTTTATATAAAATAACTTTTGCAATTGTAATTTGGGGCAGACACCAAAATGGGACTCATCTTTCACAAATGTGTAATAGGTTTGTTTAATGCTATATCTGAGCTTTTTATTGCCTTTAGCTGGATATGAAAAATTTATCACCCCTGCTTCTGGCCTATGAAGACCATCTGAATGCCAAAGACAAACTCCTCAAGTCCTGTGAGGTGAGTTTGTGTATGTTTCTGTGTAAAAAAAAAAGGGAAAGTCAGTTCACATTTTTTACATATTATGGTATATACCAGAAGTTGTCAAATTTTATTAAGAATCACAGATGATATTACCAATGAGAGAGTCTACAACTAGCTTTATAGTCTAGACATAAAATGAGAATATGAGAATGATGCAGGGAAAACATTCATTCATTCATTTTCTTTTCGGCTTAGTCCCTTTATTAATCCGGGGTCGCCACAGCGGAATGAACCGCCAACTTATCCAGCACACGTTTTACGCAGCGGATGCCCTTCTAGCTGCAACCCATCTCTGGGAAACATCCATACACACTCATTCACACTCATACACTACAGACAATTTAGCTAACCCAATTCACCTGTACCGCATGTCTTTGGACTGTGGGTGAAACTGGAGCACCCGGAGGAAACCCAAGCGAACGCAGGGAGAACATGCAAACTCCACACAGAAACGCCAACTGACCCAGCCGAGGCTCGAACCAGCGACCTTCTTGCTGTGAGGCGACAGCACTACCTACTGCTCCACTGCGTCGCCGCAGGGAAAACAGCTGCACTAAACACATGATCTATGTAGGCTTTCTGACTATAGCCATCCCCCCCCCCCTCTCTCTCTCACACATGCACTTCTCATTTTCACTTAATTTGAGTCTCTCTCTTCCTAACACACTTGCAGTGCAGCCAGGAGTCCCGCTATACCTACCTGCCATGAATTTAAAGATATTTCCACCCAGTTACATTTTATGTTTTAATAGTTGTTTGAATAAATACATTTATTTCTGATATTTAAGGCATAATTCACCCAAAAATTACTCACCATTTACTCAGCCTCAAGTGGTTTCAAACCTTTATCAGTTTCTTTCTTCTGTTGAACAATAAAGAAGATAATTTGAAAAAAAAAAAATGAAAACCTGTAACCATTGACTTCCACAGTGGGAAAACAAATACTATGAAAGTCAATGTTACAGGTTTCCAGCTTTCTTGTTCAACAGAAGAAATAAAGTGCGAGTAAATGATGACAGAATTTCCAGAGTTTTAGGTGAACTATCACTTTATGTAATAATATATTGCAGGTTTATTAGTTCTTAAAAAATCTAACTCAGTCACTCTTATCTTGGAATCTTCTGAAATGAGCTTCATTCTCGAGTATTGTTTTGAGAGTCTGCTAAGCATTAGAGATGGTTTTTGGTTTGTGCAGATCTACTGAAGTTTCAGATGAACTCTGAGATGAATGCATTTGCAGATGCACCAGAGGATGTTCATGCATACCAATAACCTTACCTAAAGCATTATAGCAGTTTGTGGAGATCCCTTTTTTCCACAGCAAAATAAAAAAAATTATCTTGACAGGAAGAACTACAGAGTCTAAGAGTGCGTGCAGAGGAGGTCATTCAGGAAAATGAGAAACTTCATGCTCAGGTCAAAAAAAGCAGTACTGTCAGCAACAAAGAATGGTAAGTTTGTTTTTGAGTAATGTAAAAATGTGTGCATATCTTTGTTTTGTGCACTTGGGAATAAAATCACAGCGGACATGTGCTGATGTTCCTTCTGTGAATATTATTTCAAGAAATTTAGGGAACAAGCTGAAAGTGAGTTTGTCGAAGGGGATTGTGTGATAGTCCCGAGGGTGATAACAAACACAGGGCATCTTGTCCTTGAGGCATGCTTCACTCCACTAGCCATGCTCTTATCACACAATTGATAGCGTCTCACGGTCCTGTCTGTGTATGGCTGGCAGTCATGTGTCTGAAGTTATGAGAATAAGAGTGAGAATGTAGAGTTTAAAACCAAAAATTATTTATTCATTTTCTTTTCGGCTTAGTCCCTTTATTAACCTGGGGTCACCACAGCAGGATGAACTTATCCAGCATATGTTTTTAACGTAGCAGATGCCCTTCCAGCTGCAACCCATCACTGGGAAACACCCATACACACTCATTCACATACATACACTTCGGCCAATTTAGCTTATTTAATTCACCTATAGCGCATGTCTTTGGACCTGGAGGAAACCCACGCAAACACAGGAAGAACATGCAAACTCCACACAGAAATGCCAACTGACCCAGCCGAGGCTGGAACTAGCAACCTTGCTGTGAGGCGATCGTGCTACCCACTGCACCACCGTGTACAGTTGTTAAAGATGGATTTCTGCACCAGTGTCATTTTCAGTGAATCACAAATATACAAGTGTAGCCAGTGTAGTCTGACTGCCAAATAAATGACTTAACAGTAAGTTAAGTTAACATGAATAAACAACACATTTATTACAGAATTGATTAATCTCTGTTAACGTTAATTAAAACGTTAGTTCAAATACAGTTGTTAATTTTTAGTTCTTATTTATTCACACTGCATTTAGTAGTTAAACCCGTTACATTCAGTATGGGGGCATGCAAGATCTGCAGAGTGGATGGCAACATCAACAGCCTGAGGTATCAAGACATTTGTGCTGCCCATTACATTACAAACCACAGGAGAGGGCAAATTCTTCAGCAGGATAGCGCTCCTTCTCATACTTCAGCCTCCACATAAAAGCAAAGAAGGTCAAGGTGCTCCTGGATTGGCCAGCCCAGTGACCAGAGATGAACATTATTGAGCATGTCTGGAGTAAGATGGAGGAGGTATTGAAGATGAATCCAAAGAATCTTGATGAACTCTGGGAGTCCTGCAAGAACACTTTCTTTGTCATTCCAGATGACTTTATTAATAAGTTATTTGAGTCATTACAGAGATGTATGGATGCAGTCCTCTAAGCTCATGGGAGTCATACACAAAATTAATTCTTTTTCCACTGCACCATGGCTTTATATTCTAATCAGATAATTAAAATTTAGGCATCATCTTTTATTTTGGTAAAACAAGTGTAATCTAGAGGCCTTTGCCTTTCATATAAGACACTTCTGATACCAAATGATCAACTAGAAGTCAAGTTATTATTTGTTGTTTCTAAAACGTGGACAGGCAACAAGACTTGTCAGGTAGTGTACTTGCAAAATAAACCAATGCAGTAATTGCCATTTTATAATTGACCTTATGATATGACCTAGAGCAGGCTTACAGTGTAATTGTGCTTGGAGAGTGTAATCAGAATGGCAACTAAACAATCAGCTTTCTTCTTAAATCAGCTCATTTGCAAGAATTCACATTGAATAGTATATTAATAATCTAGTTCATCATAATTTCCAAGAATACTTTACACAAACATTTTTGACACCCTCCTTTCTTTTAGTTTTTATTTTTCATCTCCTTCAGGTTGTCTTTTTAAAGCAAAATTTAGGTCTATGTTGCCATGGAAGCAATGTCTGCATCAGCACGTTGAACAAACAGTAAAAATTCTCCTGGATACAAATACAAATTGTGTGTTTGTACTGTAAGTGTGAAAATATCAGCATGAAAATGAAAAAGAAAACTTTCATTTAAGAAATGCTCCTTTTTTTCACAATGTCATTATTTAAACCCTTTCATTGAGCTAATTGATCTGTGTGTGTGTTAACTCAGAGCTCAGTAAGATTAACTGGAATTAATTTGTATGTCCTAGAGAAGTTCTAGCATCAGTATGCTGTATTCTGTCTTTGTCTGTTATCATTTCCAGCTGTTCACTGTCAGCTTGTCATCTTCATCAGTGAAGGATCTCTTGTCGCTGTTGTCAGCCGCATTGCTCATTCACACAGGTGTATGTATGTGTGTGTGTGTGTGTGTGTGTGTAGGAGGCAGCTGCAGGAACAGGCTCGCTTAGTGCTGGAGGAGAATCAAGTTTTGATAGAGCAATTGGAATTACAGCATGCCAAAGCTAAAGAAGCTCACAGCAAACATACACAAGAAGGTATGGCACACTTTATAACCTTATTCATAACTTTATGTGCATTTAAAAAAAATCTTGTTTCTTAAGAGTTGTACAAAAACATCTCATCTGAGTTTAAGTGGTGTAGTCTGATAGCAGATGTGACCTCATCTGACAGCAGCTGCAAATCAAACCTGTTTCACAACAAAACCATCTTAAAGGAACACTCCACTTTTTTGGAAATAGGCTTATTTTACCAATCACCTAGAGTTAAACAGTTGAGTTTTGCCATTTTTTTTTAATCCATTCAGCCGATCTCCAGGACTCCGGGAGTACTTTTAGCTAAGCTTAGCATAAATCATTGAATTGGATTAGACCATTAGCATCTCGCTCAAAATAATAAAAAAAGAGTTTCAATAATTTTCCTATTTAAAGGTTGACTCTTAGTTGCATTGTGTACTAAGACTGGTGGAAGATAAAAAGATGCTATTTTCTAGGCTGATATGGCTGAATTGTACTGTCATTCTTGTGGAATAATTAGGAAAAATAGTTCCCAGCTACTGTAGGTAACTAAGTAACAGCACTCTGTAATATTGTTGTGCCTGCTGCAGCCATGCTATCATCTTGGGTGTGAAAGGGCTACAGATTGTTGACTGACCAATGCCAGATATGAAATGTCTGGGTAACACTTTTTTAAAAATAATGGTCCATTAGTTTATGTTGGATCAGTTGGCTGGGTCAGTTGACATTTCTGTGTGGAGTTTGCATGTTCTCTCCATGTTCTTATAGGTTTCCTCCGGCTGCTCCGTTTTCCCACACATTAGTGTATGTGTGTTTCCCAGTGTTGGGTTGTGGCTGGAAGGGCATCCGCTGCGTAAAACATATGCTGGATGAGTTGGCAGTTCATTCCGCTGTGGCGACCCCTGATTAATAGAGACTAAGCTGAAGGAAAATGAATGAATGAATAGTTTATGTTGTTGGTTAATCTATTTTTTAACATGACGAATGGATGAACAGTCATATACAGCATTTATTAATCATCACAGTACATCAAGTACTAATGCATTATTTAAATCCAAAGTTGTACTTGTTAATAGTTAATGAACTGTGAGTTAACATGAACTAATCATGAGCAATTATTGCTTGTTTATGAATACATTAACGAACATTAACAAATGGGCTATTATTTTAAAGTATTACCAATGCAGAGTGTTTTTGCTAGTGGTTTGTCAAGCCCACTCACCTGTGTGAAGCTTCACTACATAAATGCATAGTGGTATTTTTTGTGTGTATGACGTTAAGTGATCATAAGAAAGTGTGTGCTGCAAATGTGCAAAACTGGTGCAAGAATCAGTTATTTATTTATTTGTTATTTATTTATTTAGACATAGACATCACAATTACACTGGACAACCAAATGCATTTATTTAGGTGTTTTTGCAGACTTGCTAATTCTCAACCTGTCCACGGGAGGCTTGAAATAAAATGAAAATAAAATATGCACTATTAAAACACATTATAAACACACAAACATTATAATTCTTTACCAAAAATTTACAAGGCAAAAGCAAAGGCAGGATCATTAAACAAACTAATTGTCAAATTATTGTGTAAACACTTTTGTTTGGTTTTTAACCACTTTTTAAGTACACTACTAAAAACATTTATATTACTTTCTAATTTTAGGTTAACAGGTAAATCATTCCACAATTTGGTTCCCTTAACAGAAAAAACAGATTGACCAGAAGAGGTCTTACACTATCAGAGTTGTGATAAAACTAAGCACTGTTAGAATAAGCATAAGTGAGATAATTGTTGACAACAAACAGTAGGAGTACAGAGTTATGAAGTAAATCTGAATCATATAGCCCAGACAATCCAATCCATAATGTGTTGGACACCAGGGGACATTCAAGGTTGAGAAGCACTGCTCTGCAGGAGACACATGAGCATCTTAAAGTCTTTATCTCAGAATCTAGAAGCCAGGAGATTATGCAAAACCCTCAGTTTGTACCTTAGTGCTGTTTCTTAATGATGCTTTACCTTGGGGAGTATTCCGTGTTGTCTATGTCTCTTTTTCTTTAGCACCTTTATCCAGCATATTCTGCATGCTTATTATTCATATAGAAACAAATATAAAACCCCTGTGTTTGTGTGCAGTGTGCAAGGTGTCCAAAAAGGTGATGTTGTTGGAGGCAGAGAAGCAGTCTCTGGAAAAAGAGCTGGAGGTGGAGCGTAAAGAGCATCGTGCCCTGAAGACAGAATTTCAGAGAGTGCGCTTGGCTCTAGAACACTCCCTGAGCTTGGCCGAACACCATACTGTCACCGACAAACTCAAAAGGTACCAAAAATGCATTTCATGTTAGTGCAACAGTCCCAAATAGTGCAAGGGTTTGGTGCGATTTGTTGCTATTTTCAGACCAGCGCAACCCTAATTTTATAATTTTGTGCCATGTTGTTTAAATAGCAAATCCATTTGTGGACTCATGGGCGTGGTGGTCTAAAAAGGAGGTGTGTTAAGGTGCATTGTTGGCGCGTTGCTATTTTGAGAAATTGAAATAGACTGCGCCAATGACCAACTGAATGCTGGTCTAAAGTCTAGCGCAGAGTGCGTTAGTTATGCACCTATGCAGGTACAAAATGCGTACACATTGCTTAATACACACAGGATGTACAGCAATACACAAATATCTTTACATATGAAAAAAATTTAAGGATTAAAATGTTACAAAAATTATCATTTTTTACATAAATATAAGAAACACTACCTCCATGCCTTCTTCATGTCAGGGGGCTTTTTTCAGTTTATTCATGACAATTTGTATTTGAATGTTATTATTATTAGCAGAATTATTTATCAAATATATTTACATTTCTTTTAATAAAAACTAGTTTAGATTTGTCCATCTGTCGGTTTTGGAGATATATGCATCACTATATGACATGTTTGGCTCATATTGTTTTTTTGACCAAACTTTGTTATTATTGTTAATTTATTTGTTGCTGGAAATTAGAACTGAATTTAGAAATAGTTTTGAAACAAATCTTTGCGCTTAACAAACAAAATTAATGGTGCAGTAGGTGATCTGCCTAAATGCTAACCGGTTAGCATAATATCTTTCAAATACAATCCCTCCCCTGTCATCCAAAGCCACGCCTCCTGAAATCGCAAACGTGCACATTAAAGATGTTTTCAGTCGTGTAATTAGCATCTCATCAGTCTCACTGATCAGTCTCACTCTCTCACGCGCTTTGTCCTAAAGCGACTACTGTATGCTGTATACTGTATACTGTAGGCCGGCGGCATGCAGGAATTAGACTTATTACTAAGTCGTACTTGCATGCTATTTCAGACCGAATATTCAGAATAGCATGGTAAACAATATAGGGAGCGAGTCCCAGGTTGTCATTGTTCAAAAATGAACCAATGTGAATGTAAAACCAACTTAACCTCAGTAAAGCAGGCTAGGCAGAATAGCGATATTTACTGATGTTTTGTTGTTAAAATAAATTAAAATCTACGTTTTCCCTGCTGTAAAAGGTCCCTTATGAAACTTAAAATAGTCACATCAATCGTTCGCCGGAAGATTTCAGTTGCTGAACAACACTTCTGTGCATATAACCCATTGCTACAACACAATCTACATCAGCTTTGCGTGGCTAAAATAGTGTTAAAACAGAACATTACCTGTCTAAAAGAAATACTTCAGCCATGGTGTCATTCTTCCTGCGGGGTGCAAAAGTAACTCCAATATTGATTCAGGATTTTAACAAGTTTTGATTGAGCAGTTGTTTTAGCACAGTCAGTCATGTCCACGTGACCGCGGCCCACGTGAACGTGCACCGGCGGATCTGCGTGAACGGGTGCGCAGTTGTTCAAAGCTACATTTGCTGACAGACAGTTTGGGCTACTTATCAGAATTATGGGAATTATCAGCCCAACAAATTTAAATTGGATGAACATTTTTTACTCTTAAACATATGAATACATTTAGATCATTTACTTTAAGCATTACTATTGGAATGTTAAGAGATTACTATTGGAATGTTTAAACCAGCACAACAAAAAATGTTTCTAAAGACAATCACCTACTGCACCTTTAAATATGTAGGCTAATGGATGTAGTCAGTGGAGTGCATACAACACCATTTCCTTATCCATAAAAGTAAAGAAGTAAAGTAAAGAGTAAAAGTAAAGAGGCCGAATGGAGGAGGCTCATTATTTATCCTCGCGCTGCAGATCTTCTGTTTAACTGTTTTCTCACTAATGAAAAGTTTAGCTTTTCCACTTACAAAGTCCACCATGTAAACAGCAAATGCGCCATGACCTGACACAATGGACTCTTAAAGCAAATAAGAGATGAAACTCTGATTAGTTTAATGCACATTATGCTCTAAACACACCTAAACAACTCATTAGGAGAATAAGCACAACCCTGTTAGACCATACGTATTTTTACCCGTATTTTTCTGTCCTTAAAAAAGCAAAAATGGATTTGGCCATGCACTTTAGACTTTGCGCCTAGATTGTTAAAATAGTGCCTCAAGAGTGCAAGACATTTAGCATTTTCACATTTTTTTGCACGGTTGCACATTTTTATGTTGTCTGATGACGCATAAATATTTTTGAGGTGTTTTGTACCCTACCTCTTTTTGTCATTGCTTTGAATCCATGCAGCAGATTAACTGTTGTTTTATATTGGATATTTGGCACTGTACCTTGTCTTTGACTATGTTAATGGGATACAAAATTGGAGTATTCAGAATTGTGTTATGGAGTTTTTTTTGGGGAAAGAATAGAAACAGTTTCTATCTGTTTTTTTTAAATATATTCAGTTTTTTTTCTAGTTGATAAGTATGTGTGGCAGAATCTTTGGATAAAAAATAAACACACTAAAGAATAGACTGAATTGTATCAAGCACAGACATTCATTGCTATTGATGAGTTGTGGAGGCATGAATGGGCTTGTATTGAGTGAGGGAAGCTTAGTGTACTACCTATCTACCAGATTTTACTTCAGGAGAAGAGAGACAAATCAATTTTTTCCAGTTTCTTAACCTCATGGAGTGAATTGCAAAAGAAGCAGCCTTCATATTTATATTATATGCACTGTCTGGTTGGTGAGGTAACAAAGATATAGAAAACATAAAGAATAGATGTGCTCATCACACACAAGGACAAAAACCCATTCACACACACTCAGACATACAGACAGTTGCTACAAAATGTAAGTGGTTTCCACGCAATGAAAGATCCTTATGCAAGTTTCTTTAAAGGAGCTCAGTATTTATTTTCTTCATTAAATAGACATTCAAATTCTTTCAACATTAGTTTTTATGGATCTGATTTACTTTCATTCGTTTATAATAATAATCACAGGTAACTGTTAATAGAGAAGCATATTTAACTGAACACAGTTTATTGCAAAATTCCATTTCAGATTACTGAATGCACCTTTGAATAGCAATGCTGTTTACTTTATTCGTGAAGGCGAATTTACTTCTGTCCTTTAATCTATTAGCCTTTCACTCATTCAGTGTGTGTTTGGGTTCCAGACAGCTGCAGGATCATGAGAAGGTGAAGACTTGTGAGGTAGAAGATCTGCAGGTTCGCTTGAGTGCACTGGAGGTGGAGAGAAAGACCCTGCTTCTAGACAAAACCAACTTTAACACACACATCAAACACTTGGAAACTGAGCTACAGCAGTCACAGCAGGCTAACAGGTGCACAAACAAACACTAATATGCAGAACATACTGTACACTCTAAAAAGCGTTTAGTTACTTTTTTTAAAAGTCAGTAAACCCATTGATTAACTTTTATTTTGCACACAGTTTGTTTACTTAATAATAATAAGGCACCATATGATTTGGCAGATCCTGGATCTTTTGATCTTGATAACTAATTTGGTTCTTTAAACAAGTTCACAAATCAGATGCCTGGATGAAATGATTTGAGATCGCTGTGTGTGTTGTGAACGACAGATCTATCGATCCTCAAAATCATGATTAGCAATGCAACGATTGACTGACGGCACAGCAGCGTAATTACATCATCTGATTAATATTCAATAATCCATGTGAGCAAAATTACATAAAATTCATAGTAAACAGTTTGTTAAATATGACAATAACTTTCCACATTTGTTGTGGGCTGCAGGCTTTACACTTTTATGTGTCAAGAGTATTTAGCAATATATTCAGTTTTACTTTTAGAGCAAATTTTTTTAAATTTGTTTATTTATGGTAGCCTGGGCCTATTCAAGGTTCTTAATAAATGGCTGTTCAAATTAATTTTGCATCAAAAAAGCATTTTGATATTGGTAAAGGCGTCTGCAACTTTTGCAAAGCATCAAATCATCATCATATTATCTGTCAAAATGTGTGTATGACTGCATAAATTATTATTCCATTCCTTAAAAAAAATGAGAATATTGGCCATGTCGATTATCATACAGAAATTGTACTAAAGCTGGGTCTGTATCTTAAAATAGTACGCATTTGTATATAAAAAGTCCATATTAATTATGTTCTCTTTGAACCCCTTGGGGAGAGAACACCCCCGTGACAGTTTTTATTCTTTTATTTCAGAGTGTAGATTGCATAACAGTTTTATTTATAATTTTTTTAATTCTTCTATTTATATTTTCACGAAATGGACGAAATGATCCTGGATCATGTCAAATTGTCAATAACCAAATCCAGCTAATTGAGTAATCCACGTACGAAGAACGGACCCTAGGTTTACTCTCTTCTTTAAGTAAAGTCAATTAATCGTTTTTTACAGTGTACAGCACTGTGCAAAAGTTTATGCCATCATAACATTTGTTGTTTTAGCAATTGTATAATGATCATATATATATAAAATTATTTCACATAATTTCTATTATAATACAATGTGGGTGTGATTTTGCCAAGTACGATGCGATCCTGAATTAACATCTGTGTTTATCCTGAAATGTCATTTTTGTTTTAAAATGTAATCCGTACCTATTCCTCACTCCTAAACCCAACCATAACTGTAAATTATTCCCAAAATCAGATGGTAGTTGGAAAACAATCATGAAGAAGTGCATAAACCTAACCGTAAGCCTAAACTTAACATAAACTTTAAACGTATCCCTTAATTCTGATTGGCTGATTAGAATGTGGTTCCAGGATCAACATAGATGTTAATCCAGGAACATGTCCTACTTGGTGAAATCACACTATATAATACAATCAGAAAATACAACTTAGGGTTGATTTTTTTTTGTCTTATTGTATAAGGCATGTGAAAGACAGAGTTGGAAAAAGATGCAAGAATGAGTGCTTGTGGCCTTTAGTAAAATACAAAACAAAACAAAAAAACGCAACTGCATTTCCTTTAATGACCTTGGAAATATTGTCTGAATTGATGGGATTGTGAATGCTGAAAAGTACAGTGAGGTTTTAATCCATTATGCCATTCCTTCTAAAAAGCACCACATTGGTAAGGCTTTGATTTTTCAGCATGATAAAGATCCCCAAAACAGTACTAATGCAGTAAAATCATATTTGAAAAAAACATATTTGAAGAAAGGTCATGAACTGACCTCCACAGTGTCCAGATTAGACAGGTACAAAGGAATTATCTTAACAGAGAAAGAAAGCTTAAAGAGGCCTCATATTACATTATTTCAGAAAACTTCAGGACAGACTCCCCAAAACAGCCTATGGAAGGTGTATTAAACACAGTTATGATATGTTTTGTTTAATAAATTGTATAAATCTCTGTATTTTCTGTTTCTATATTAATTTGGAGAGCAATTGTAGTTTGAGACAAATTAATTTTTTTTTATTAGAGACTGCTTAAATTTGGTTACACTGTATATACACTAGGGTGACACGGTGGTGCAGTGGGTAGCGCTGTCGCCTCACACCAAGAAGGTCGCTGGTTCGAGCCCCGGCATTTCTGTGAGGAGTTTGCATGTTCTCCCTATGTTGGCGTGGGTTTCCTCCGGGTGCTCTGGTTTCCCCCACAGTCCAAAGACATGCGCTATAGGTGAACTGAATAAGCTAAATTGGCCGTAGTGTATGTATGTGAATGCAAGAGTGTATGGGTGTTTCCCAGGGCTGGGTTGCGGCTGGAAGGGCATTTGCTGCGTAAAATATATGCTGGATAAATTTTTCATTCTGCTGTGGTGAACCCTGATGAATAAAGGGACTAAGCTGAAAAAAAAATGAAGGAATGAATGATTGTATATACACTACGGTGCAAAAGTCTTCAGCTACCTAAGCTGATAGCGGCAGATTTGCACAGTACAGAAGACATTTTAATGTGCAGATGTCTCATTCTCTTTCTGGTGTGAATGAACAATGAAGTGTGTCTGGAAGTGGTCTTAAAACTCTGTGTGTTCAGTTTGGGCAAGACTGTTTATTCTGATTATCGTTGGATGAATGATGGGTTGATGCCATAACTTTATTTATTTGAAGCTCTGCATTCCAGTGCTCTGCATTTGAAAACACTGCATCAAGAAGCATTCGATTTAAGGATACTCTGAAGTGACAATATTGAAATGTGATGTTGATCATGTTTAGATCATGTTTAGCTGGGAGGAAGAAGATCAGGATGAGTAATAGGCCATAGAAGCCGAGACAAATTATTTTGGCCAGAGGGCTGCAGAAACAGAAGAACCGCCAGGAAGTGTAATAGCAGCTGCTGCATTACAGGAGAGATGAGAAAGAAACTCTAAATCAAACAAACAACCAATAGCAGTAAACTCTAACGCAGGGGAGCTGCTTGCTGAAAGATTTAGGCCACTCATTTAGTGGTTTATAAGGACAGGAATAAGTAATACATTTAAATGATAGGACCTTGTAGGAGAGGAGAGTTTGAGCTAGGGCTGCACGATATTGGAAAAATTTGACATTGCAAATTTTTTATATATATTTTTTTTCTCTGCAATATAAATTGCGATATAATTACAATTTCACCAGATTACTTAAATTGCTCTATTTTCCAAGTCAAATAATAAACTTTAGATTGACTGGGATGATTTTGTATATGCATATAATAAACAAAGTACAGTCATAAATAAACACAATGGAGCACATATTACAGTGAAATAAACACATGCTTTATGATTTTCTGTGGAGAGTCTAACAGTATTTGAGTACAGAAATGCAATAATCAAGTGTAAAATAACATTGCAAAATAACAAAATGAATCTTAAACTACTTTATTCACTAATAAAATGCTTTAAACTCTTTTAAAATGCTCACAGGCTTTAAAAACACACATAAATAATTAACTTTCACTCTACAGTATATGCATAAATTCTGCAGTGACTCCACAAATCTCATGTGTTTTTACTTGTAGTTCCTGGTCAATCCTAACTCAACATTGCATATCTTGCGATGTGACTACACAATGTGATATATCGATGCTCAAACAATATATTGTGCAGCCCTAGTTTGAGCAAATGTGAAAGTACAGTGTTCATTAAAATTTCTCACCTATTGTTATTTTAAAAATACACTATTCCAGTATTTAAAGTTGTAAGTTATTTTAATATTTTTTATAAACATTTTCTATGCTTATTTTATGCAGTATTTATTAAAAAAAAATACTGTAAAACTGTAAAAAAAACAAAAACAGTTATTAAAAATAACTGTTCTTTTTTTTACTTTTAAAACAAATTGTATTTATTTTTTCAGTAGCAAATCTGATTTTTTCAGAGATATTTCTCTGGCCTTCAGTGTAACGTGGCACAGATATTACTCTGAAATGCAGATTTAATGCTCAAAAACATGTATTGTTGTCAAGGTTGACAAAAGTTGTACTGGCCAGTATTTTTATTAGCTTTTTTTATTCTTTGATAAATTAAGTTAATCAGAATTTATTGAAAATATTGATTCCTACAGAAAGTATTGATTCCATGAAAAAATACTGGCAGCAAATTATTAAACAGTGGTGTATTTTGCCATTTTAAACCTTTTTTTTGTGTCGCCACCGTAGCCCAGTGTTTAGTGTGCCGACAAAAAGCGCAACAGCGTCCCGAGTTCAAATCCCAGCTCATGGACCTTTCCCAATCTTGTCCCCCTCTCTCTTCCACTTCACTTCCTGTCATTCTACTGCCCTGTCAAATAAAGGCAAAAAATGCCAAAAAAAAAAAAAAATTTACAAAACCAAAAGAATTTACAAGAAACTTTTTTTGTTTTTTTTTCAGCAGAGCATGTTATGTAGTGAATTATGTAAAAAAAGAAGCATGAATTACAGGATATATTACTATTTGGATGTGTCACTATAGCTGTTTCAACATAATTTTCATCTTAAGATAAACTCCAGGAGTACTTGATGTAAGCTGAGGATTCATGTTTTCTCTGCTTGAGGGAAGTATTCAAGTGAGAACGCAAATGAACTTTTGAATAAAGGTCAGTGACAGAATCAATGTCACAAATTGTCCCGAATAGAGCAGTATTTATATATCGCTTCTTAAATTGATGTCTTAATCTTTCTCCTTTACACAAAATATAAGAACCTGCTGTATGGTTTTTAAAAAATTGACTTGTATTAGATTTTTTATTTTCCATTGTAAACATGTCTCTTCCCCTCTCACCCCTCCACCCACTTTAGGAAGGCTCAAAGGCGTATAAGTGTTCTGAAGCAACAGGTTGAAGACTCTTTAGAAAAGGAGCTCATCGCTCATCAGTACCTTGCCAACATCGTCACGCTTGCAGAGAAAACCACTCATGAAAGAGACCAGCTCATGCTCATGGTAATCCTACAGAAGCTCACACGCATGCTGTGCGAGCAGCTATCTATTTACATCTTCTTATGTCTTGATCTCTGGTATATTTTAGTTCTGATCTGTGCTTTCCAGCAGCAGCAGCTCATTAAAACAGAGAATTTCTTCACCAGTTTGTCTATACATTTTAGGAATTTTTGCACAACATTATGGATTATTGCAGTTATAAATGGCTGAAAATGGTTGCTTTTTTTAGAATCATCAACATTATTAATGAGAGAAATTTATTCATAAGATATTTAATGTCATTACAGTGCTTTTCAATAATGTACAAGTTGGAAAGTATTATCCAGGAAACTGTACATTTATTTATACATATGTCTTGCAGAATAGACATTATTAAAATAAATATGGGTCATAAAATGTGCATGTTTTTTATATATAGTACTGTTCTAAATAGCCCATTTCACACAATTACATACAGTATACTCAACAAGACAAAATATAGCTGAATTTATGGTCAACATTTTAAACAAGCCCAAATTACTGTTTTGTCAATGGTTCACACTGTTCCTCATCTTAAATTCACAACTCTGTGCTCTCTGTTAAAGGGACAGTTCATCCAAAACTGAAAATTCCATCATCATTTACTCTCCCTTACTTAGTCTAAAACTGTTTGAGTTTCTTTCTTCTGTTGAACACAAAAGAAGATATTTTGAAGAATGCTGAAATCCTGTAAACATAGTTCTACAATATTTGTTTTTCCTACTATAGAAGTCAATGGTCACAGGTTATCAGCTTTCTTTAAAATATCTTCTCTTGTGTTCAACAGAAGAAATCAACTCATAAACGTTTGGAAGCATTTGAGGGAGAGTAAATAGTGAGTAAATTTTTATTTTTGGGTGAACAATCCCTTTAACAAAGCACATTTTAGTCAAGAAAACACTGAATTCATTTTTGTGAATCAAACTATTTCCCCAGCAACTTTTAAGGCAGAGCCTTAAGCTTGAGGATTATAAAAGTTTCATACTCCTCTTTTTTCCAGACTGTGAGCTTTACTGCCGCTTCACAAAATGTTTGTACTCAACAGAATGCTTGTATCCATAAGTCTAGGTAAACTTTGATAGATTTGCTCTACTGCTCTTGCTTTGCCATTTTCCCACTTTTATCAAAATAACATCTTCCCTCTTACTGTTTCTTTCTCCTGGCTCTTGTCCTTACAATTCCTTTTCAATGGTGACCTTCCTCCTTTTCCTCTACCTGCCTTCCTGTAGCTGTGTAACCCTTCCTTTTTCCTCTCTCCATCCTCAGGCTTCAACTCTGGAGAAAGACAAGCAGGGCGTCCTCACACGCATCATAGAAAGCACTGTAAACCTGGGAAAACTGCAGGAAAAAGTAAAGGTGAGACTTCACATACTAAGTGCTTTGTGTGCTTACAATGTGCTTTAGATTGAACATTGAAGTTAGAGGGGTGCTTCTTAGGTAGGGCACTGATTTAAGGGGTTCTCAACATGACTTAAAATTATTTAAATATGCCAAATGCTATAGAAATAAATATATATTTCACATTTTAACGCATACCCTTTAATTCACCTAATTGATGCTATTTAAAAAAAAAACGATTTTGACCCAGTTACATTTGATTTTATGTCATGTAATTTATGCATATCTTTAAATAAAAATGAAAAAATAATAATAAAAAAAAAGGATTTTGTTTTTAGACCCCGACAGCAGGGGCGTAGCAACCAGGGGGGATGGGGGATACGTCCCCCTCACTTTTAGAGACAGATTATTTAGAAACAGGTGATTAATAATAAATGAATGTAAAATTTTGGATCTCATTCAGCTGTCCACCCCCACCACCCACTTTTGAAATGTTCGCTATGCTCCTGCCGGACAGATTATAAAACCAACACAGGCTCCTTCTGAAAACGTAGCCCTATATACATTTCTGGAGATTGCAAATTATGTAGTCAGAGCTACGTATGGCTGCATTACATCTTTAAAACAGACGCTACAGGGCGATGTGACGCCGCTCCTTTTCACGCTTACCAGCTGACCGCTTACCTGCATGTGTTTTCCGCTGTTACCAGTTTTTCTGGTAGCTCGACACATACATTGGTGGACCTAAGACTGAGAGTGGAGTTGACCGCGATGATGGGGTTTGAGTTCTGTGGTTCCAGAAAGCAGGTAAGACAAAAACAGAAGGGGGTGGGCGGGTAAGTCTGTGTTTTTTATAACACTATTGGTTGGGTTTAGGGAAGGGGGATGTTAGGGGGATCGGTCGGTTGGTCAGTCAGTCAGTCACTCAGTTTTTCAACAGCGGCCTATGGTGGATTTAAGCGAGAACAGCAGGCGCTAATAGCACTTGCGAAATGTGACATCTGAAAAAGCATACACAGCGGCCTCTGGCAGATTCGTAAAAACAAACACTGAAAAAAAATAAAAACATATCTCCTGGAATGTATTTTGCTCTCTCCAGAAGTGTACTGTATATAAGGGTACGTAATTAGAATAAGCCTGGGTTGCATAAAACTTAAAACTCTTCCATACCCCGCACTGCACACCATCAAGAGGTAGCATGCACTGCACTTTAACAAATCCATACTTAAAACAATACTTCCCACAACTATGTGTACACCTATCCATCGTACATATCGCTGTCAACATTGTCAATTTCACATTGTCTTGTTTTTTGTGAGTATGTTGTTGTATATTGCACTGTCTGTATTTTGCACTGTCGTTGTATTTGCACTGTATTTTGCACTGTCTGGAGCCAGCACCTAAGCTTTTCACTCATCATAGCACACGTGCTGCTGATGATGTGACAATAAAAGTGATTTGATTTGATTTTAAAATCAGACCATAGACATTTGTATATAAATGTAATTTTTAGTTATGAGATTTCAAATATTTTATTGGCTTATTATGAGTAAATTGTGGGTGAAACAATGTTTCTTAAAACATTTTCCATTTATTTACAAACAATTAAAAAATCATGAGCTGTTTGAATATTGTTGTGAGCAGTAAGGAATCTTGGAGTCAAACAGGTTGAGAACTGCTGAATTGAGGCATCACAAAGAGAAGTACGCATATACAGCAGGAGTTAGTTTTAGCATTGATTGCTTTGCCTTAACACACTTATAAAAGATTCAGAGATAGAGATAGTCTAAGCCAGTGGTTCTCAACTGGTTTGGCCATGGGACCCACATTTTTACATGGTCATCAAGCCGCGACCCAAACTTTTAGGAACTATAATATAATTTTAGGAATTATAATTAATTTGTATTTATTTGTTAACATACACAAATAGTGACAGATAAATCACAAGTCACCAATATTTACAAATAAACAATATTTTATTGCTGTCATTTAACAAAATGTATCAAATTATAGAAATATTACAAAGTAAGGGTAAGAAAAGGTTCAGTTACCATGAACTAAACTGAACTGTTAATAAAACATTAACACTGATCCTGTTGAACAGAACAAATCAGCAAATTACAGTAAAATTATTAAAACAATCATAACCATTTTTACATCTAATATGACAGCAATTATAAACATCTGTTTCACTTACAGTAATTTGGGAAGCTAATGAGATAACTGAGTATGTGCTTTACTTATGATAAGAGTTTCAAAGTCTGGGGTGATGGTAGACCCGAAGATCGTGATATGTCCAACCTGTTCCTTTGCTTTGACTTAAGCTGCACCAAGGAAGAGAAGCCACTTTCACACAAATATGTAGTGCTGAATGGTAGGATGGATTTGATCGCACGAATGGCAAGGGACGAATACTCAGAAAGCACTTTGCGGCACCAAAACGGCTCCACAAGCTGATTCTCTTTGTTCCTCGGCAACGTGACGCTTTCCACGTCGATTCCAAAGGGATTGCTCATCCACGGATCATCATAATGTTTATCGGGAAGTAGTCGGTACGGTTGTCGCGCGCGCATTTCAAAATAAAAGTCCGGTATAAGCAAAATAAGTTAAAAAATGAAACTTTAGTTGTTTTTTTGACCACACACTCCGCGACCCACTGAAAATGTTCCCGCGACCCACTTTTGGGTCGCGACCCACCAGTTGAGAACACTGGTCTAAGCCCCACACAGAAAGAATGCTGACAGGCACAGATACACACACAGTCTAATGAAATGACCTTGCCTGTCTGACATATCTAATAAGAGGTCAATCCAGGCACACACAAGCCCCATACACTCAGCAGATCTATAATTAACATTTCAAATGGAAGGGTTGTTTCAGTGGCAGAGTGAGTGTTTCTCCCTCTTTAAATGCACTTCAGTTCAGATGCTGCCTGTGTCAGTGTGAATGGAGATCTTTAGGATTGGATGGTATTGAATAAAAGTGTAAGTCTATATTGGTGACTTTAAATACACATACTTATAGTGCCTATGGTGAACAAACTATACAGTGTTTCCGGAAAGTATTCATAGCGCTTCACCTTTTTCACATTACAGCCTCAAGTCTTTTTGAAAATGATGTCGCAACTTGGCACACCTGTCTTTGGGAATTTTGACCATTCCTCTTTGCAGTACCTCTTGCAAGCTCTATCAGGTTGCATGGGAAGCAACGTGTACAGCCATTTTCAGATCTCTTCAGAGATGTTCAATAGGATTTACATCTGGGCTCTGGCTTGGCCACTCACAGAGTTGGGACATTCACTGAGTTGTTGTAAAGCCACTCCATTGATATTTTGGCGGTGTGCTTTGGGTCGTTGTCCTGCTGGAAGATGAACCGTTGCCCCAGTCTGAGGTCAAGAGCACTGTGAAGCATGTTTTCATTCAAGATGTCTCTGTACATTGCTGCATTCATCTTTCCATCTATCCTGACTAGTATTCCAGTTCTTGCTGCTGAAAAACATCCTCACAGTATGATGCTGCCACCACCATGCTTTACTGTAGAGATGGTATTAGCCTGGTGTCTGGTTTTCTCCAAACGTAACGCTTGGCATTCACTCCAAAGAGTTCAATTTTAGTCTCATCAGACCAGAGAATTTTGTTTTTCTTATGGTCTGAGAGTCCTTCAGATGCCTTTTGGCAAATTCCAGGCAGGAAGTGGCTTCCTTCTGGCTACTCTACCATATAGGCCTGATTTGTGGATTGCTGCACAGATGGTTGTCCTTCTGTAAGGTTCTCCTCTCTCGCTGGAACTCAGACAGAGTGACTATCGGGTTATTGATCACCTCCCTGACTAAGGCCCTTCTCCCATGATCACTCAGCTTAGATGGCCGGCCAGCTCTAGGAAGAGTCCTGTTGTTTCCAAACATCTTCCACTTACGGATGATGGAGGCCACTGTGCTCATTGGAACTTTCAAAGCAGAAGAAATTTTTCTGTAACCTTCCCCAGCCTTGTGCCTCGAGACAATCCTGTCTCGGAGGTCTACATACAATTCCTTTGTCTTCATGCTTGGTTTGTGTTTGACATGCACTGCCAACCCTGGGACCTTATATAGACAGGTGTATGCCTTTTCAAATCATGTCCAATTAACTGAATTTACCACAGGTGAACGCCAATTAAGCTGCTGAAACATCTCAAGAATGATCAGTGGAAACAGAATGTAACTGAGCTCAATTTAGAGCTTCACTGCAAAGGCTGTGAATACTTTCAGGTTTTTCTGTTTTTTTTTATTTTTAATAAATTTGCAACAATTTCAAAAAATGTGTAGAATTTTGAGGAAATAAATTAATTTAATCCATTTTGGAATAAGGCTGTAACATAAGAAAAATGTGGAAAAAGTGAAGCGCTATGAATACTTTCCGGATGCACTGTAGTATATGAAGTCCGAAGGAAAGTCAATTTTAAGCTAAGAGCACTGGTACATGTGAAGGATGTCTAGACATTTGTGAATAACTAACATATACAGTTGTGGAGCTTTATGATTTTTTTTTCTTCTGTACACTACACACTGGTTCTGTCTGGGTCTACTTTAGCCATACTGTGTAATTTAGTGCTACAATAATGCTCTTTCCCCATGCTATTGATTTATGAGAATGCATGTGAGCATTCTACTGTAAAGCATTTTTCACTGGCAGCAAGTGGCATGGCAAAACAAATTGCTCCCTTTGTAATGAACAAAGCTATTTACATTAAGAAAGCAGGGCTGTTTTGTTGATTACTGTGGGATTGCTATAGTTTTTTTGTCATATTGCGCTGCTTACTGTCAGTATAAAATATATATCACTAGAGCAGCTGGGAAGGAAATAGTGTGTTTGACCTCTGCATTCTTAACCAGAAAATGATTGAAAGTATTTTTTTTTCTTTGCTCTTTAGCCAAACACTTCTCAGTCTATGTTGTGATTTTTTGTGCACTATTTTAAAAGTCACCGTGCAGTCCCCTGAGCTGTGATATTGAACGGATTAGATTCTTATTTTATTTACAAGAGGCTGATCTCATCAAAGACAGTAATTGTCCTTACATCTCTGCTGAAGTGCTCATCTCTTCCATCTTTTAAAACGTGTTTGAAGACATACTTGTGGGCCATACAGGAATAGTTCTTTCATGCAGCCTTGTATTGTTTCAAATTTGCATGACCGTGGAACACAAAAGGAGAAGTTTTTACCAATTTTGCTGAAATCACATAGGAATGAATAGGGTTTTTATGTTTCTAAAACACTAGAAACAGAATTGAAAAGTAGTTCATGCTTTAAGGGAAGCAATGATTTCTTATTTGTGGGTGAATCTTTTTTTTTTTTTTTTTTGAGCCAATACAGTTTTCAGAACAGTTTTGTTCTGAAATGATGATTTATTCTCAATTCAGGCTCATTCAGTTCACACTCATTCACACTCAATCTGGTCACAGCAGATTATAACCCACTGGAGGGTAAGATTATTATTGAATAGTAACATATAATTCAATCTGTTGCTAACAAAAGGCTTAAACTACTAGTATGCATGCGTAATGTGGACTATTTTTATGATACGTTTCTGGTGTCTGAAGCTTGAAAGCCCCCGGTCCCCATGGAGACAAATTGTACAAAAAGGTACAATTAACCACATTCCATTCATGTAGAAAGAGGTTTGAAATGACATGAAGGTCAGCAAATAATAAAGATTATATATTCGGGATGTCTGTTTTTGATCTCCTTTTTTGTCCTCTTTATGTCTTCAGTAAATTTTCTGTCCCTTTATTCCTACCTTTTTTCTGTTACCCTCTGGTATGTTCTCTTTCTACTTTCCTCAGCCCTGACTCCTTCTTTTTCAATTTCATCTCACTCTCTCTGTTTGTCTCTCTCTCTTTTCATCCGTCTCCTGGTGGCTAATTAGAAAGAACAGATGCTAGACTCATGTGGAGTAAATACATGCAGAAAATCACTAATCACTACCTCACTGAGAAGCACAAGATGGTAAAAGAAAGTGAGATCAAGCAAGTAGAACGCAAAACTAATCTACATACTGTAGGGAGATCCATTTCATGCCATAGACACTATTGGCATACAAGTAAAACATTTCAGAATTTATTCTTCTTATTCAGTTTTACTCAAATCATTCTCGGAACTGTTAAGATAATTTAATTGATGTTATTGAATGCTTGTACCTTTTTTCTGTTATGAGAGCATAATCTTTCAGTAATAAATAGATAAAATGAACTTATTTTTCTGTTATATAATATAAATGAGTCATTTTCTCGGTTAGGTTTATATTGTAGCTATTTTTGAAGCAGTGACCACAGTTATTGTGGATAGCGTGTTTTTATAGTTCAGGGTCTTGAGAGTGGTCCTTGTGTCTGCAGAAGTGTTTGTGAGTCTCAGTGAAAGGACATTGTACTGTATGTGCTAGTCGACTGTTCTGACACTTCGAGATGGAGCCATGCCAGAACACTTGTGCAGTTTTCTTAACGCCAACTGAACAAACTACCATGAACTTCTTTTCTTGTTTCTGCTTTAGACACACACATGCACACACACTGGCATGACATATGTGGGGTCATTCATACATTATCATGTAGCCAATTTGTGGCTCCCCAGGGGTGAATATAAAGGGAGTTCCTCCAGCTCAGAAATATTTAATTTGAAATATTAATTTAATATTTAACCTTTGCATGTACTGTATGATTGATGATGGCATTTCTGTGTTCTGTTGCATGTTCTCGCCGTGTTCACGTGGGTTTCCTCCGCGTTCTTTGGTTTCTCCCATAAGTCCAAAGACATGCAGTACAGGTGAATTGTGTAGGCTGAATTGTCCGTAGTTTATGTGTGTGAATGAGAATGTATGGGTGTTTCCCAGTGATGGGTTGCGGCTGGAAGGGCATCCACTGCTTAGAACATGTGCTGGATATGTTGACGGTTCATTCTGCTGTGGCGACCCCTGATTAATAAAGGGACTAAGCCAAAACAAAAAAATGAATAAATGAATAATGTATTGAACATAAAACAATTAAGTCAATCCAAAAAAAAACAAGAATTGTGTTGTTTCAGCTTATTTTAAATAAGTAGTTTTTTAAAAAATAGGAAAAGTCATTTTTCAGTGTAATTTCTATTATTTTGACCAACATCTTTTGAAGTAAAATGAATTTAACATTGTAAATTGTGATACTGCTGCATAAGGAGTTCCTGAAAATTTAACCTGTGATGTTCTAGGACATAGTGGAGTCTGTCTGGTTAGGATTGAGGGTTGGCTCCGCCTTAATCTAATTGCTATTGACCTTATTCTTCAATGCGGAAGTGCGCTTGTTTTTGCAATTGTTTTAGAAGTTACGATTCAGCTGCCTATGGGATAAATGACCAGGGATATTAAATGGCAGAAAATGGTTAAACTACTTGCTCTACAAACAAGTGTGTTTATGACTATACAGGCAAAGTAGAATAATATAATAAGAAAATATCAGTTTGAAACATCAAGCAGCAGAACGAGCTGTTTTTAACCTCTAAAAATGAATGGAAGTGAATGGGACTGGAAGTCTGCAGCCAAAAAGATTCAAATGGCTGCGGCTGCTCGTACGCGAAGAATGAGGTAAATAAGAAACACCTGTCATTGACTTTTCTGGACCCTTTAAAAATCTAAAAATCTTATGGCTGGCATTTTAAAGGAGGCTGCTGCTGTGGACTGGACTCTTTTTTTGTTTTGTTATATTTCATTATTTTGTACATCCAACATTGCTACACTACATTACTTATTCCTGCCTACACCTACATCTGAAACACTCCTAACTGCTATATTTATTCTGTAATAAATTATGTTATATAATTTTGGCTTAACGGGGCGTAACAAATGGGGGCTCATCCACGTTGTAATGGAATTTCTCATTTAAAATATTTGTTCAATATATACAGTAATATCAACATATACTTGGTTTTACTTTTATTTTAATTAACAATTGACTGTAAACCTTAATGAAATCTTGTTAATTGTGTATTAAATTCAATTAAAATAAACATTCCATATATATTATGTAAAATATAATACATTTGATGGCAACATGTTTAATGACTTCATGTATGTTTATTTTAATAATCTGTTTTGATGTGATGTGGGAATTGAAATTAATTGAACTACTTCAGTTAGTTGAAATGATCTAAATTATTTGCATTCAGTAATCCTATTTTTTTGGTAGCAGAAGAGCTTTTCTGTTTTCAGCATGCAAGTTGTTTTGTGCAACCAGAAAAGTTCACGTTTCCTTCATTCAATCCTGATCCAAGCTGTCTCTATAGTAACAGTAGGAAAAGAGGAGATTGGCTGACTTGGGTCTACACGGCTTCCGAGAGCTCTGACAGAGTGTGTACAGAGCTACAGGGTGATTGTTTAGATTTATATATATAGTATTTAAAGTTTGTACATGCCCAAGAACAGAGAGCAAAGGAATTAAAATATGGATTTAGTAAAATCAGACAAAAATGTAAACATTTACAATATCCAAAAAAAATGGTGTCTTACACATAATAACAGATAGAGAGAAAGAAAGCGAGAATGAATGAAAGAAAGAGGCTAAATGAGGGTCAGTGCAGTAGCAGGCATTGTGTTCTGTTTGGTTATTTTTGAGGCTCTCGCTCTCTCCTGTGTTCTCTCAGGCTGAAGTGATGTGATAGATTGCATGAGATGCTGTGCAAGATCTTTTAAGAAAATAGAGCTTCATGCATGGGCTATAGAGGAGAAAAGTGTTTGTGTGAATGGCTGTGATAGTCATTTATATTTTACTTGCTCTGACTGCATCTTTTCGAGTGATATCATCCAGTGATAATACCATTCACACATTTAAAGTCCTCTTTTTATGATCGTCTTCAATATTTTTGGCATTCCATGTAAGAATGTACAAATATTTCAATCAATAGGTAATTTTAACTTCTTTTTTTACATCTTTTCACCTATTTTAAATGTTTATATGTAGATTTTTTGTAAAAAAAATTTAAACAGACATGTTTAAATCACAGCAGAGATAAAATAATGGTCACCACTTTTCACCACATCAGCTTCATCACCGGTGGTCAGTAATGAACTTTGAGCTTCTCCCAAGGCACTCTGTGAAATCTGCTTGTAACAGAATGGCAGGCTTAATAACCCATATCATTCTGATTCACTGCTCCCAACATCTAAACACATGCAATTATGTGAAACACTTGTGAAGCGCGGTGTTCCTTTCTGAGCACGAGTCGGGAACTGTGTTGAATGATTTCAAAATATAGCAATTTGCAGAGCTTGCGATGTGAAAAAACTTGATAAATTAAACCTGACGTGTGGCTAGAGGAGCATTGTCAAGTGTGTTGTCTGTCTGTAATGTCAAAGGGAAAATTTGTATGGCTTTCTCCTCAAATCACAGAGGCCCGTGGTGACGTGCAGTCAGACAGTTTTATGCACATTAGCCCAGCAGACACATCCACCATGTGTAAATTAGGCTGCTTAGTAGGGCTTAGCACACATGCTTTTAAGGCTGCAAGACGCACACACACACTTTCATGGACAACCCTTACTCTGTTGCCACCAATTAAGATTTCAGTTTCAGATTTGACTGTAATAGAAGAGCAGTGTGACTAAGGCCTCAAACGCTGCTTATGTATGTGTGTGTTCAGTGTGACAAATAGAGCTGTATCTACCAAAAAACATCTGTTTAAGCAGATTCAAAAGTTTAAACATTTTTGAAGCAATGACAAGGAAAAATTCACAAAGAACAAGAGCCGGATAATTGGATTGATGGTTGGATTAATGAGAGAGATGAAGAGGTGGGTGAAATAGAAGAACAAGTCTGCGAAAAGGAGGGATGTGAAAGTTCCCACAAGAGGAGAGAATATTGTGTGTAAATTATTCACAGCTTATTAAAATTCATGTGGCACATTTGCCTGAAACGGCAGAAAAAAAAGATGTTGAATATTTGATTGTGTGTATAAATACAGCCCTAAATGGAATTTTGTGATGATGAGGGCTGTTTTTAGATTACACGCCTGGCCGTTGTTTACTGATTGTTGAGTTTCATTTCAGCAGTGTGGTGATGAGAAGGTGATTTAATGCCCGATTGCTTAAAAATGAGCTGAGTTGAATTAAATTGTTGTTAAAGGACCATTTCAGTCCATAACATTGTAGTGATATTACTGTAAACTTAGTAACTAAATCATTTTGACTGAGGTATGTCTTTAAAAACTGAAAGAGTACTGCTGATGACTCTAACTAACTTTGCTATTTGAATAAACATAAATAACGAACATTGATCACACACTTACCAAATCCGTAGAGACAGGACAATCAACACAACTGAACTTGCGTCTTTTTTTAAAAGACGAGTGGCAAATCCAGATTTCACCATTTGCAGATTCAAAAAGCTCTCAGGTAAAAAGTGTTGCTACAAGCATATTTTTGTCGCATGTAAGCAGACCACCCATGTCTCTGAACAATTCTTCTACTGCTTGTTTGGTTGGCAACACAATTATGGTTGGCAACACAACGTGGTGTCTCTCTGAACACTGTAAGGGGTAAAAACTCATATCTTATATAAACTTATATAAAAAACTATATCATGTGCTGAAAACTCAATGACGTCACTTTGTACCGGCTGGACAATGTGAAAAAAGACTTTTTGTAATTGTTGTAAATTTATAAAAAAAAAAAAAAAACTGAAAAATCACCTTTACATAAGTATTCACAGCCTTTGCAGTGAAGCTCTAAATTGAGCTCAGTTACATTCTGTTTCCACTGATCATTCTTGAGATGTTTCAGCAGCTTAATTGGAGTTCACCTGTGGTAAATTCAGTTGATTGGACATGATTTGAAAAGGCATACACCTGTCTATATAAGGTCCCAGGGTTGACAGTGCATGTCAAAGGACAAACCAAGCATGAAGACAAAGGAATTGTCTATAGAACTCTGAGACAGGATTGTCTCGAGGCACAAAGCTGGGGAAGGTTACAGAAAAATGTCTGCTGCTCTGAAAGATCCAATGAGTACAGTGGCCTCCATCATCCATAAGTGAAAGATGTTTGAAACCACCAGGACTCTTCCTAGAGCTGGCCGGCCATCTAAGCTGAGTGATCATGGGAGAAGGGCCTTAGTCAGGGACGTGATTAATAACCCGATGGTCACTCTGTCTGAGCTCCAGCATTCTTCTGTGGAGAGAGGAGAACCTTACAGAAGGACAACCATCTGTGCAGCAATTCACAAAACAGGCCTGTATGGTAGAGTGGCCAGACGAAATCCACTCCCCACCTGGAATTTGCCAAAAGGCATCTGAAGGACTCTCAGACCATAAGAAAAACAAAATTCTCTGGTCTGATGAGACTAAAATTGAACTCATTGGAGTGAATGCCAGGCGTTACGTTTGGGGAAAACCAGGCACCGCTCTTCACCAGGCTAATACCATCCCTACAGTGAAGCATGGTGGTGGCAGCATCATGTTGTGGGAAGGTTTTTCAGCAGCAGGAACTGGAAGACTAGTCAGGATAGAGGGAAAGATGAATTCAGCAATGTACAGAGACATCTTGAATGAAAACATGCTTCACAGTGCTCTTGACCTCAGACTGGGGCGACGGTTCACCAGAGCCCAGACCTAAATCCTATTGAACATCTCTGGAGAGATCTGAAAATGGCTGTACACTGTCGCTTTCCATCCAACCTGATATTCAAATAGACTTGAGGCTGTAATTGCTGCCAAAGGTGCATCAGTAAAGTATTGAGCAAAGGCTGTGAATACTTATGGGATTTTTCAGGTTTTTTTATATTTAATAAATTACAACAATTTCAAAAAATCTTTTTTCACATTGTCACTATGGGGAATTGTGGGTAGAACTTTAAGGAAATAAATGAATTTAATCCATTTTGGAATAAGGCTGTAACATAAAAAAAGTTAAGCGCTATGAATACTTTCCGGAAGCACTATATATACATATGACTGTCAACATCTCAAAAAATGTGTTTTGGGGTTTCATGGTCCTTTAAACTGACCACAGTTCATGGGAAATTCATTATCGTTTATGTGTATTACATTTACCATTTCGTGGCAGCAAAGAGCTTGGAAAAAAATGTATCGTTTTGCTAGAATACAAAGCCAAAGCGCTGTGTATTGTTCTAGTATTGACCGAGTAAGCTGTGTGTGTGTCTGGCAGAATTCAAACTCTGTCTCTAGCTCATGTTCAGAATGATGAATGGCTCTCGTTGGAACTCAAGGTGAAGGCCCCCTAAAGAACCTGCGGGGAGAAAAAAACACTGGGCTTGACTGAAGGTTTACAGAGCTCTTGCATCCTTAGAGTCAATGTACCTTTAAAGATAAAGATTGTAGATAAAGGTTCGAGTTTAGATTAAGGCTCAATGTAAAAGTTACTTTTAAATTGAGTATAAAAAAGGGATTTGAGCCAGGGCTGACTGCATCACCTCTACTGTTACTGCGGAATTCAGCATCTGCAGAAAATGGCACTCTTCAAATGCTCAGCTACAGGTCAGGTGTCAATGAGTTCAGATAACATCTTCCACTCATCTTGTGCCATCCTCGTCCTCTCTTCCTTTGCTGCACTCCAGCACATGTGATGTTATATGGAGTGTTTGTGCTCGGTTTTTGAATTCCATGAGCGTTTTCATCGTGTCAGTTCAGCCAAGGAAGTATGGGAACACCATTTCAATTTGTGTCACTACATCAAATTTCGAAGAGGCATTTTCACATTCTGATGTCAGTGAGAAAGTGAGAGAGACAACTCTATTGTAGTGTGAGATTGGTTACAGTTATGATTTTTATGGTCCTGGTGTAACAATGTGACACACTCCAAAGAGTTCTGGAGGGTCTTTTTTTAAACAGATGAATAGAACAACATGGGTCAAATATTTTTATTTAAAGGCCCCCTCTTACCTCAGAGGTAAACCATTCCTTTGTGTTTGTAATACCTACTGTATAGTCAATGCCTTTTTACCACACAGACTAATCCAGGCTTCACCTGAAACAGTGCTACTCGTGGATTCTTGTCAAAGAGAATCAGTACGCATGGTTTATTTCACAGAGATAATTATCAACCAACATAAAATTTTATTCTTGGCCCATACACTCTGCCTGGCTGTACACAATAGTCCATCTGCTAATCTCCCAATTGTGCATCATCATTTGATCTTCATGGAGAACTTCTCATCGGCCAGCTTTTTACTTCAGAATGAGCTTGAAGAATGTGTGTGAAAACTGTGTTAAGCCTGTAGTGTTTCCTCCAGGTGGATCTTCACTTTTTATGCTTGATCGGTCCTCTTATTACAGCTGCTCATACACATCCTTTCAAAGCAAGATGGTGGACATTGCATTTGATTTGCAACGAGGAGATTCAGATGCCTATAGCTTATTTACCTCCTCATTGCATGGTGAGATGATGTAAGCTATAGTTTTCACTGGCGATGAGTGTTCCAGTCACGCCCTGTTGGAGCAGTCACACATGCCCTGGCACAGACATTGGCAGAAGCCGTAAACCAGACAGACTGTGAGACTGGATGGCACCAGGCTCACGCACACAATCCCTAAGGTCACTCTCTGGATCACCAGCAAGTATATGCCAAGTGGCAGCGAACCGAAGTAGAAAAAGCCCAGCAGCCACACCAAGACCCGGGGCACATGATTGCAGAACTTGGACAGTGCGTCTTGGTCCACCACACCACTATTGGATGCTACGGAGACTGAGTCCAGGTCACCGTAGTAATCAGAGCTGGCGTTTTGGCTGGGTGAGCGCTGCTGGTCTCGTTGCACCTCCATGATTGTGATGACCAGGCAGTTGGAGGAGTCGTGGGATGGACTGTCATCGGAGGACAGGCTCTTAGGCGTCAACACTACTTCTTTACTGTGGTCCGAGCTCCAGGACTTGTCCCGCACAGCCAGGCGGGACATGATGTTTGAGTCATCTGGCAGCCCAGCCACTTCAAACTCGCTGACCTGCGTCTCGTGACGACAGAAAGGGCAGCTGATGGAACTGGAACCATCCCCCATGTCCAGAATCTTGTTGAGGCATCTGGCACACACTCGGTGCAGGCAGTCCAAAATTTTGGGCTTGCGGCTGTGTGTATTGTAGCGCTGGTAGCAGATTTTGCACTCCAACTCATCATTGGTGGTGCAGTTGAGGCTGGTGTTATTAGTAATGCTGGCATTAGTGGAGCTCTCCTCTGGTCCAGCCTGAGCACAGCTCATCGTGGCCTCATGCTCTGGGAAACAAGAACAGAATGTTATTGACAACATAGCATAGTTACAGCGATTAGTGATTGATTGTATGTACACTTTTTTATATTTCAAGACATAAGATTAGGCTTCAGTTAACTGTAGATTACACTAAGGCCCAATCCCAATTCTACCCCTTAGCCCTACCCCTTGTTTTACGCATTCACGTGAAGGGGTAGGGGTGTCCCAATTCTCTTTAGCGTGAAGGCGTAGAGCTAAGGGAAAGGGCTAGATACTGCTTGAAACTGATAATCTTTTAGTACCACACTCGAAATCAAGGGGTACGAAAAGTTACCAGAATACACCATTTACAACTGCAGCATGGCTGCACACGGAAATAAGGAGACGCACAAATTAGTATTTTTTTGCCATTATTACGAATTTTTACAACAAACAGGCATATGTTTTAATACATTCATAACTGCGTTCGTGTATTACGGTCATGCTTTTTTAAAAAACATTTTTAAAAACTCGCTAAATTTTGCGATCTATAATCCAAAATAATAATTGTAGTCCCACAGCATACTTTCACATCTGTCACTCGATGACACATGAATAACCTGTCAGAAAAGTCTAGTGGCTGGGAATGAGCTTTTTACAGTGTCTGCTATAATGTTAATGTTGTTTTTGTGCGTTTACATTGATGAATATGGCCACAGTGTAAATAGACAGTACAGTTACGATCATATTGCCACATCATGTTATATCGTTATGATAACATGATATTGTTGCCTTCAGTGATTTCCTGAAGATAAATACCAAAAAAAAATATAACGCAACTGGAATGACTACAGCAGTCGCCATCGTCGATCTCATATGAAGAGTGCTGGACTGGAAGAGCGTGTGTGCACATGACATAGTCACTCGGTTACCCGGCAGCCAGTTTCTTTATATCTAGATTGATTGGAAGCATGCTAATAACTATTTAAATTTTGTTATTTAGTGTAATGAATAATATTGAAAGAACTCCCGAAAACCGACATGGACGATGGCCAGATATTTCTGGTTACATTACACTTATGTTACTATGGCAAGACTGACGCATTTGTATTACATCTCAAAGAGTTTTGTTATCAGCACAGTTGAGTTTTCATGCTGACTGAACCAAATCAGCATGGAAGAGTGATGTTATGCAAACAGAACTATTATTTAACAGAGCAGCTATTGGCATTCAATAATGTTTATTTTACTCCAAATAAACATCTAATAAATAAGTTTTCAACTTTGTCCATTTATTTCCCTTTGAAAATATACCAGAAGATGTGTTATCATTTTACATGCTTAACTCATGCTTACATACTACTGATGAAACAGCTTCACCCACAGTATACTAATTTATTCTATTAATATCTATTTTTAATAATAGTTTACACAATTTTTACTTTCATCAACTCACTTTAGGTCTTGATTAGTTATTATAATAATATTTGTTTTCATTACAAAATAATTTTATAACATCGTTCATGGCAAACTAAATTTTGATTAAAAATGTATGGCATTGACAACACTAAACAAATATTTAGGTTTTGTTACAGTATGTGATGTCACAAATAAAGTGTTTCCTACAGTGTTATGCAATCACACATTAGTGCATCGTTAGTGCAACTGCAGTAAACTAACACCCATGCTATTAAGTCTTCACAGGAAGTCTCCTACTTTGCCACATGGGTGTTTTCAATGTCTTATTCAGTCTGCAAGTCTCCAAAGGCCTAATTAGGCTGCTTTGTTAATCGCTGTTTGTGAAATTAATTACGGAAATAAATGTGGGATTGAGGTGGCGATTTTGCTTCATTGTCTTGGGGAGCCAACTGTTCTTGTTTCCCTATTGTCACCCGTTTTCCCTATTGTCCCCCAACTGTTTTGCTGAAAGAAGAGATGGCAGTGGTTAGAGGAATGAAAAAGCGTCCCTTTGGGCAAAGAGCATGCTCCTCCAGCATACAAACCTCTCTCTATTATTAATGACAACAATGCCTGTGCATAATTGTATTTCTGAGAGGAATTTGTTTTGCTTTGCTGGATAGAGAAAATATAGCCAGCAGTGGCTGTCAATAGAAGCCCAATAAAGAAACCGGCTGTTTAGGGTTCAGACTGCATTAGCAGAGCTTTTTCAGACCACCAATTAAGAGTCGCCGTTTCCAGTCACTGTTTTAGTATGGTACAGTATCATCAGATGCCTGTCAGTGCGGTTTAAAAGAAGAGCCTTGACAAGAATTGAACTATTGTGAATATTTGCCCGAAATGAGTGTGAGAATGGCAGTGATTGATGTGGTAATGGTAATGTACTGCGGTATTTGCAAATCCAATGTGTACCGGAGCATGAAAGCTTTTCTATTTCCTCTCTGTTCTTCTTTCTCTCCTTTCTTTTCTCCTGGCAGTAATGACATATGGCGTTATAACATCCTTTCAGGGGGACAGTTGTGCATTGAGTTCTCTGTCTTTGGTTTGAAAGGTCATCTTATTTTACATTTCAAATCTAATATAAGAAACTCATTTGTAGCTCAAATGGACAAAACCAATTTTGTCATTGTAATTGTAGCTCACAAAAAGCATCGAAATGAGTACCTAATGAATGGCATGGCTTATAAATTATGAATGTTACATGGGCCATTTTATACCACCCAGGAGAACAATATGTTGATGTGCATTTGGCAAAGCAATCTTCCTGGAAAAAATTTGTAGACGGATGAGTTGGCACATAATTCATTTACAGGCGAGTAATCAGAAGTTTAATCTGAGCATTTCTGGAGCATTTTCTATTCTAAAATAATAAAAAAATATATGTTGGAGAAAACACTTTTAGTTTTAAAATACTATTTTTCAACAGATTCTGTTGTATTGGCATACCCGAATATTGTACACGATTCTATTTTACCTACATGGAAAACCTACAGATCATTTCTTTACTGCTGTTTAGGTGAACACTTTATGTGGCCTTTTAATTATGGCTGAAACTGCTGTGTCTGCCAGCAGGTTTCCTGTGCTACCATAAACTAGCAGTCTAGTTAGCGGAACATACAGCAGTCCAGACTGTAGAGTTCACAAAGAAAAAAAATAAAATAGTCTTTTGTTATTGCTGAGTCTCCCTGGATATGAAAGCTTGTCTTCACACAGTGAAACAGACACAGGCCAATGCACTGTGGTTTTGTCAGCACACATGGGGTTCGTTTATTGCTGTTAGTTTGATCTGGTGGAGTCACATATGCCCACAGCAACCTACCCTTTCCAACCTACACCTTGAAAGAAACACTTCTGCTCACTTGAAAATATTTCAATATATATAATATTATTCGATTGTTATTAAATACATTTTCTGCTTGAATATTTATGAATTCTTTCCTTCAAAGATAATATTTTCAGCAGTGTCATGGTGTCTGTCAGAAATAATATTATGCTAATTTTGGGCTCAAGACACTTTTCTTCTTGACTAAAGTTGACGCGGTTTCATTTTATGGGAATTCCATATCTTTTTTTTGTTTTGTTTTTTTGAACAAATGTGTAATATAATATAATATAATATAATATAATATAATATAATATAATATAATATAATATAATATAATATAATATAATATAATATAATATAATATAATATAATATAATATAATATAATATAATATAATGAAAAAATGGAAAGTAACTGATATCTTACCAACCTCAAATTTTGAACATTCATTCATTCATTTTCCTTCGGCTTAGTACCCTATTTATCAGGGGTCGCAACAGCAGAATGAACCGCAAACTTATCCAGCATATGTTTTACGCAAAGGATGCCCTTCCAGCCACAACCCAGTACTGGGAACCACCCATACACTCTTACATTCACACTCATAGACTATGGCCAATTTACTTTATCTAATTCACCTATAACACATGTCTTTGGACTATGGGGGAAACCGGAGCACCCGGAGGAAACCCACATGAACACGGGGAGAACATGTAAGCTCCACAACTGGCCCAGTTGGGACTCGAACCAGCAACCTTCTTGCTGTGAGGCAACAGTGCTTACCCATGAGCCACCGTCCTGTCCCAAATTTCAAACAATAGCTTCAAAATTATTGTAACTTAAATTTTGTAACTTCAAAATTATTAAGCAAAAAAAAAAAGGTAGTTCATAGAACATTCATTCATTAATTTTTCTTCGGCTTAGTCCCTTTAATTATCAGGGGTTGCAACAGCCAACTTATCCAGCATATATTTTACACAGCAGATGCCCTTCCAGCTGCAACCCAGTACTGGAAAACACCCCTACACACTCATTCACACTCATACACTACGGCCAATTTAGTTTGTTCAATCACTTATAGTGCATGTCTTTGGAGTGTGGGGGAAAGCCACGCGAACATGAGAAGAACATGCAAACTCCACACAGAAATTCCAACTGACCCAGCCGGGACCAAACCGGCGACCTTCTTGCTGTGAGACGACAGTGCTAACCACTGATCCATCATGTCACCCTCATAGTTCATCCACATAATAAAAACTCTTGTCCTTAATATTGTTTCTAACCTGTATTTCTTGTCAACTTAAATTGGAGTTCAAAATGGTTTTTCTTTAATGTTCCAGACAAAAAATCTTACTGCTCCAGAACTACATAAGAACTTTTTATTTTGGCTAACTTTTTAAAATGAAAAAGTAATGCTTTTTTAAAAAATGATTTTGACTCACACACACTGCACTGCATTTCTGAAATGAATCAGAGCTCTTTTTGGAAACATGTCAGCTGGAGTCTTTTACGTCACACACAGAAACACGAACAGTTCATTAAGCAGCTTTCAAGTGCAATCACTTAGACTTCTTAAATTTAGTCACCTCATTCATCTTGCTCTCCAGAGACTTGAGAATCCAAAGTCAATTCAATTATTTAGACCATCTTTTATAAGTAAGACACTGGGGTGAGAGTGAGGGTGGGGGGAAGAGGGACTGTGAGTGCTTATCTGTTTTAACGATAAGGCAATGCTATTTAAAGCTGTGTTCAATCATTTATAGATGATGATTATGAATACCTTATGAATAGTGAGCTGCAAAGGGTATAGCTCACTGGATGCTGGGATCTGCTCTTAAGGCACATGCGGATTTGTTAATATTTTATTACTCGGGGCTGTGGTTTGAAATCCTGCGTGACCGATCCTATTTTCCAAAGCCAGACTCACACAAGTTCTCATACTGTGAGAAAAAGATTTAAGCTGAATTTCTAAATTGAGCAATATTAGCAGCAAACTGATTCTGAATATCTGATGTCTAGCATTGTGTGGGTTAAACCAAAGGAGGTGATTGTTTCTTGAAACTAAATAAACCCATATTTTCAGCCTTTATCAGAATATTATTAAGTTCACATCTCATTCAATATGATAATTTTTTCATTAATATTATAATACTTGATATATAATATGATAATTTAATACAATCTAATAGACTGGACAGCAAATGTTATGAACAAGCAATTATGCATAACATATTCAAGCCAGCTAGTATTCACAGGAAATAGTCATCTGCATTTTGGTTGCTTATAAGCAAGGCCAGATAGACTCTGCTGTTGATTTTGCCATTTCATCACAGAATTTTGACGGAAATCTGCAGATTTATTTAGAATTATTTTGAGTAGGAGCTGAAAACCTAACACAAAGTAAAAAATAAGGGAACAGCTTATTACACACATAGAATCATTTATTAAGCATTAGCTAATAGTTAATTCATTATTTGTTAAGCATAACTCCACATTAACAGATGTTATTAAGCAGTTTGTATATGCATCTACAAATGCTGTAATCTTGACTTATAAACACATCTATAATGTGCTTAATGATTGGGTTAATGATTCATTTTTCATTTATGTATGAAGTGTACAAACCAGTTTTTTAAAAATATTTGGTGTTTTTTGCGATCATTCACAATGTGTAATAAAATGATTAATAAACTATTCAAATTAACATTTATTTATATATATATATATATATATATATATATATATATATATATATATATATATATATATATATATATATATATATATATATATATTATGATTATTATTTAGGCATATAATGATAGTTACTTTTGTATGTTAATAAATTCTTTATTAACTCAACTTCATCCAGTATTGTGACCTAATCTAAAGTGAGGACTATTTATGCTTTATAAATCCCTTATAAATGATTCATAACAGTGTGTAGTTATTATAAAGTGTTACTAAAAATAACTTTAAAGATTACTATGCAAATCCAGTTTGAACAACTTGTTTGGTAAATAAAGCTAAAGCAGGTGTCATATAATACATCCACTTTACAAATTGTATTGTACATAAAATATCTAAACATTTACATATTACTCAATTAATGTTACTAAAATTAATTAAAAAACTATATATATATATATATATATATATTATATATATATATATATATATATATATATATATATATATATATTCAATTCATCTTTTTTTTCAATTCATTTTTATTTGTATAGCGCTTATACAATGTAGATTGTGTCAAAGCAGCTTCACATGGAAGATTATAGTGAATTGAAACAGTGTCAGTTCAGTTTTCAGAGATTAAGTTCAGTTCAGTTTAGCTCAGTTCAGTGTGGGTTAATAATCACTACTGAGAGTCCAAACACTGAAGAGCAAATCCATCGATGCGCAGCTCTACAGATCCCGAACCATGCAAGCCAGTGGCATATATACATACATACATACATACACATATACACACACACACACACACACACACACTATATATAAAATATATATATTAGTAAATCCCCATGTTGGCATGTCCAAAGTGTATGTGTGTGTGTCCTGGTCCTTCAGGTTGGGGGTTGAGCCTTGAAAATTCAATATAGGCTCAAACGTAGCGCTATATACGTTTCTGGAGATCACGAATTATGTAGCCAGAAGTACGTATGGCTGCATTTCATTTTTAAAATGAAAATGGGGCAGTATGACGCCGTTCCTTTTCGCGCTACCAGCTGACCGATTATCCATATGGGCGGCTTTCCCGCTGTTACCAGTTTGTCCTGTTAGCTCGCCATGTACGTCGTCGGACTTGAGACGCAGAGAGGAGTTGACCACGACGACGGTGTTAGAGTCCGGTGAAGAACAATTCCAAAAAGCAGGTAAGACAAAAACATAATCCAAAAAATAAAATAAACAAGTGAATAACTGGGTGACAAAATCAAACGATGACTTCTCTTTTTTTGGATTGCTTTTGAAAATTGTTGGTTGGGTTTAGGGAAGGAGGAGAGTGGGTCAGTGGATCGGTCAGTCACTCATTCAGTCAGTCAAACAGTCAGTCGACAGCGTCCACTGTTGGATTCGCAAAACCAAGCTCCTGGGACGTATTTGGCAGTCTCCAGAAATGTATATAGAGGTATGTTTTCAGAATGAGCCTGGGTTGAAAAAATTTGATGTTACGAAACACCAAAATGGTGCTGCTAAGTAACAACTTCGATATAAATGGCCCTGGGAGTAAGTAAATAAAACATCCATGTTTCATGTGGGGCTGCTTATAACCTTCTAAATCAAGAAATAGTTTAGTGACAGCCTCATCAATCCTTCATTCTTTCTAGCTAGTCAGACAGATTATTATTAATGCATGATAGGGATTAAAAATCATTAGATCGCAGGGATCTGTGCTCATAACTGTGCCTTTTCATAGATATTTTAACTGTGATTGGGTTTGGAGTGCATTATACACACTCTCTTGTGCTTCATCTTCAGCTTGAGCACAGTTGTGAAAGTGTTTTCCGCTTGCTCTATCCAATTTTTGCTACTTACTGTCATCTTAAAGAGCATGATAGTAAGTATGTCTCACAGTGAATCTCCACAGTTAGACAATCTGAAATGCTAAAGTATTGCAGAAGCACGTTTGTCTCTTTGGAGAGATTATAAGGAAATGAAAGGAGGTGCAGATGATGATAGATTGAACTGAGATTTTCAGAAGACAGTGGAAGTGTGTTTTTTTTCTTTTCAAAAGCAGATTGCAGCTCTGTGCTGCTAATCTATACTGCCAGCTGAAATAATTGGATCCGCGCAGTATGTCAGGCCATTTGATTAGGACCATGTCTGTAGTCTGAAAACGAGAGAAAGAAATGTTTTTGCCACCGCTGTGAGAGGCTCATCATATGCACATAGGTAACATTTGTTCTTGCTCATCAGCTCCTGTCAAGAGGTTAAATGTTCATTGGCGTGCCTGAAGAGGAATACTTATGTAGATTTCCTAAATGTGTGCGTATTTGTTCATATATGTATGTTTATGCATGAAAAAAAGAAATTCAGTTGTCATTGCTTTGTTTTCGTATACTTGTTTAATGCCAAATGTCTTTTAGGTGAGTTTTATGTTCATGAATGTGTTCTTGCCACTGTCGCCACTGGCTTGCTTGGTTTGGGACTTGTGGAGTTGCGCTTCAATAGATTTGCTCTTCAGTGTTTGGACTTTCAGCAGTGAAAATTTATCCACACTGAACTGAACTGAATTTCAACTCTGAAAACTGGACGGACACAGATTCAATTTACTAGAACTTCTATGTTAAGCTGCTTTGACGCAATCTACATTGTAAAAGCTCTATAAAAATAAAGATGAATTGAATTGTATAAGTTGGGTTGTTTCAAGTGGGTCAGTGTGTTAAATTAGCAACCTGTGTAGTTTGATTTGCTGACCTAATGCAGATTTCAAACACGGAAGAGCCTGTTTGATTAAAGATGCACGTTCACTCTTTTCTCAGTAGTATTTTATAAATCCTGAGCAATTAAATATAAATGCACATTCTTATTTGTTGTTGTTTAATATATAGTTAATGAAAATAATTAGATTGAATTTGTGTCACCTCTGAATTTATTTATCTATTTTTGTATGTTATACTGTACACTATATCATAATTTTGCAACAGAATTCAGTTTCACTCAAATATTATTCTGTTAATGTACTAATTTAGTTAAAACCGTGAATTAACTGAATTACAAGCCATATAATAGAGTTCATTCATTCTCCTTCGGCTTAGTCCCTATATTCATCATGGGTCGCCACAGCAGAATGAATCGGCAACTAATTCAGCATATGTTTTACACAGCGGATGCCCTTCCAGCTGCAGCCCAGTACTTGGAACCATCCATACACACTGAGTCACACACATACACTATGAACAATTTAGTTAATTTAATTCACCTATAGCGCATGTCTTTAGACTGTGGGGGAAACCGGAGCACCGGAGGAAACCCACGCCAACACTGGGAGAACTTGCAATGGGAGACACTGGGGGAAATGCCAACTGACCCAGCTGGGACTCGAACCAGCAACCTTCTTGCTGTGAGGCAACAGTGCTAACCAGTATAACATCAATGTATAATATCAATTTAATCAATTTTAATACAGTATAAATTCCTCGTGTGTTGTGTGAAGGTGTAAACTACATTTTCCAAAATGATCTGTGATCTCTGGTTTCTAGTTGCAATAATAGTTTCTGTTTTTCCGTTTAATGAATAGGTTTGTTTATGTTTATCCTATCAGCCTGTTCACCTGTATTTTTGTCTGTCGATTACAAACATCAGCCTTGTGTTATCTTGGTATTATCTAGAGAATCAATCTGTTTGAGATTATTAATACAGATTTATCTTTTTGTAGTCTCCCAGTGATGCCGGTCTAATACATATATAATAGATCCTCGTGATTTCATAGACAGCCTTAGTGACAGTGCTGTGGGTGTAAATGTCTTCATCCTGCTCACTCAAACAGGATAGGCAGAATAAAGATGCCATAGATCACGTATCCAGTTTTTTTGTACGTAACAAGTCCCTAAGGGAAGTAGCTGCTGTGTATCGTGTGTGTGTGTGTGTGTGTTGTTTGTAGCAGCTCTAACTCACAAGTCCCCAAGCGGGGCCTGTGGCTTCAAAGATGCTTTTGTAACCAAGATTTGAGGAAAAAAAAAGGCTCTGTAGGTTTGGCGTCTAAGTGGAAGCTACGTGGGAGTTGGGGATAGAGTGAGAATTAGTGTTTTTTTTTTTTATATGTTCTAAAGAAAATGAGGGTCATTTGCAGTTCATAGTCAAGTTAAAAGGAGAAACAACTGAAATACCGCCAATGACAGCTACACCGAACACCAACATACACAAATGTTGGTATGTTTACATTTATTCATTTAGCAGACACTTTTGGTCCAAAGGGACTTACAAATGAGAGATACAACAAGCTCTTTATTATTCAACATTTGAAAAAATAGATCAGAATCAGTTTTATTGCCAAGTGTGCTCCACACACACAAGGAATTTGTTTTGGCAACAGAAGCTTCCAGTGTACATAAAGTGACAACACAAAATTAAATATGAGAAAAGAAAAAGGCGATAAACATTAAACAGAGATGCAGTTAGTCAAAAAGATCTGGATGTTGAATTGTATGTACAGATATGTTGTAAATATACAGGTTATAAGGTGCTGTGTACCAATGCGAATGGAGAAAGTATTGCATTGTATATTGTTATAAGGTGCTGTGTACAAGTGCGTATGAGAAAGTATTGCACGTTTATTGAACAGTAGGGGAATATTTAACTGTTCATGAGGTAGATGGCCTGAGGAAAGAAGCTTTTCCTGTGTCTGGCTGTTTTTGTGCTTGGTGCTTTGTAGCGCTGACCAGACGGTAACAGTTCGAACAGGTAGTGTGCTGGGTGCGAGGCATCCAGAGTGATTTTGCGAGCACTTTTACTCACTCTGGAAGAGTACAGTTCTTGAAGTGTAGGAAGGGTAGTGCCAGTGATTCGTTCAGCAGTCCGGACTGTTTGCTGTAGTCTACGAAGGTCAGTTTTGGCAGCTGAGCTGAACCAGACGGTGATTGAAGTCCAGAGGATGGATTGGATGACAGCTGAGTAGAACTGTACGAGCAGCTCCTGTGGCAGGTTGAACTTCCTCAGCTGACGAAGGAAGTACAGTCTCTGCTGGGGTTTCTTCACAATAGAGTCTATGTGAATGTCCCACTTCAGATCCTGAGAGATGGTGGTGCCCAGGAACCTGAATAACTCTACTACAGCCACAGTGCTGTTCATGATGGTGAGTGGGGGGAGTGCAGGGGGGTTTCTCCTAAAGTCCACTATCATCTCCACTGTTTTGAGCGTGTTCAGCTCTAGGTTGTTGTATCTGCACCATAGAGCCAGTCGCTCCACCTCCTGTCTGTATGCAGACTCGTCACCGTTCCGGATGAGGCCGATAACAGTAGTGCCATCCGCAAACTTCAAGAGCTTAATGGAGGGGTCTTTTGCGGTGCAGTCGTTGGTGTACAGGGAGAAGAGCAGTGGGGAGAGAACACATCCCTGGGGGGCACCAGTGCTGATGGTGCGGCTGTCGGATGTGATTTTTCCCATTCTGACTAGCTGTTGTCTATCTGTCAGAAAGCTGATGATCCATTGACAGACTGGGTCAGTTTGTTCTCGAGCAGTGATGGGTAGATGGTCTTAAAGGCAGAACTGAAGTCCACAAATAGTATCCTTGCGTAGTTCCCTGGTTTGTCCAGATGTTGCAGAATATAATGCAGTCCCATGTTGACTGCATCATCCACAGACCGGTTTGCTCTATAGGCAAACTACAGGGGGTCCAGCAAAGGTCCAGTGATATCTGCTAGCACCAGTCTTTTGAATGACTTCATAGCCACAGATGTTAAGGCGACAGGTCTGTAGTCATTGAGTCCTGTGATCTTCGGTTTCTTTGGTATTGGGATGATGGTGGAGCATTTGACGCAGGATGGAACTTTGCGCTGTTCCAGTGATCTGTTGAAGATCTGTGTGGAAATAGGAGCCAGCTGGTCAGCGCAGGTTCTCAGACAGGCTGGTGAAACACCGTCTGGACCTGGTGCTTTTCCTCTCTTCTGTTTACTGAAGATCTGACGCACATTATCCTCACTGATCTGAAGTGCAGGGGGGGAGAGGGAGATGGCTGGAGGTGTTGATGGCTGTGTAGGGAGATGGTCCGGGCGGGTGTGAGATGTCTGGTCAGAGGTGTCAAATCATTTATTTCACAACAAAAGACAATATACAATAATCAACATTCCTCAAGAATTTAAATGTGCCCAAAATTCGTTTTCATTGTAATTTCATTGTAATTTGTAAGTTCAAGTGTTCATTGCTTGTCCAGGTGTTATTGGCCAATTAACTACAAAAAAAAAAAAAACTATAAAAATCCTAAAATGAACAGCAGAAAACAACAACAGCAAAAATGTCCATTGTTTATCTTGATTATTAAGAATCCATTTCTTAAAATTCCTCTGATGTGATGGTCTAATAGAAAAAGAGGCAAGAAAGAGGCAAATTGTCACAAGACAAATACAAAGTTTCATCTTGACAAAGATATAAGGAACATTATTGTTGCTCAAATACTAAGGTAAACCTAAAAGGATAAATCAGCCAAGACGGTTTACATGCTTTAAATTACCCAAGCCTTAGACTAACCTGTTGTGTGAGATAACATCTGACATTTTAACTTAAGTCTTGCAATATCTCTGTGATACATTTCATTCTTATTTTATAATTCTTAAGTATAATTACTCATATATTTGACTTTATGACTAATAAAGTATGTTACTACCGCATGGTCTCATTGCAGTGGTCTCTCTAGAAATTCTGTGAAAGTAGCTACTTATTATATACTATGAATTTTGACATGCTACTCATTTCACATAGCAGAGGTAACAGAGCAAAGGTAGCCCACTTTTTACCCAGGGTTTTGAAACCCTGCACCAGAGCATAGAACCAAACAGTGGTGCTAACCCTGCATTGCAGTGCCAAATTCAACATCATTGGGGCTAGATGATTAGCAACCATAATAAACATGTGCCTTATGTTTTAGACTAATGCTAGGAAGCAATGTTCATTCTATAAACAAAGACAAATAGTGACGGTAAATGGTAGTGTTGAGACAGTTTGATTGTTGTGTTTAGTGCAATAAAAGTCCAATCAGGAAAAATGTATCTTGTCATTTAAAATAGCTACTTAATATGAAGTTGAACAGGGCATTATTGCATTTGCATTTATCCAATGAATGACACGGAAAGTGCAACTATGCAAATAAGTGTGAAACATGAGCTTTCGAATGCCCATGATTTGTTAACGCTGTTAGCATTAAGAAAACACAGAATTCTTTTTTTTTTAAACGGGGTTTAAAAAGTGACCTAGGTTAGATATTTCGCATGTGAAAAGCCAGCACTATCAATTTGTAACTTTTTTGATTTAGTGATCATTTGTATGAATTTGGTTAAGTTTAGTTGGATTTAGGGATGGGGTTTGGTGCCACGCCTCCTTATACAAATTGTACATTTCCGTACGACTGAACTGTTATGAATTTTCTGGTTATGTCTCCTGGTGTGATTAGGATGGAAAAGCCCTATTCCATTTAGATTTTATTTGTATTTATTTACTTTTAACTATACTATATGATAGGGAAGTTGACATATTCAGATGCAGTGCATTTAGACTTTTTCAAAAGCACCATTTGCTTTGATTACATTAGTTACTTGTAAGTGACTGTTGTAACCTTTTCCACAATCACAGCAGTCTTTATATCATTAGTGACACATCTGCTGTCGATCTAAACTTCTGACAGCATTTGATTTACTGCAGTGGTTTCTTTGCACATTATATCTTATATTTTCATTTTCCAACACTGAACATTCTTTAATTTCATATATTAAAAACTATTATATACACAACTTTTCATAAGCTTTGGGGTGAGTAAAATAATTTTCTTAAAATAAAAGTACTATTTTTTCAGCAAGGATAGATTAAAATGGTCAATGGTCAATTAAAACAAATGTTGTTCTTTTGAACACTCTATTAATAATTTAGGCCATCATGGGCTACAAAAAACATTTTCAACAATAAGAATTATAAGAAATGTTTCTTGACCACCAAATCAGGACGTGTGACTGACTTCTGAAGTATCATGTGACACTGAAGCCTGGAGTAATTTAGCTTTGCCATCTAAAGGTTCAATTAAAAATTTCAAATATTTTAAAATGTTTTTAAAAAAATTATTATTATTTGTAATGGTATTTTATAATATTAATATATTACAGTTTTTACTGCATTTTAATGAAATAAATCAGGGCTTGTTTATCATAAGATATGTCTTTCAAAAGCAAACAAGACATTTTAGTGGCTCAAAATCTTTCATCTTGGGATTAAAAAAGTGTTTCAAAATTAGTGGATGTACTAAATCTGTCAGTTCAGCATTAGACTGATGGATGGCATGCAGGTGGAAAGCAGCAATGAGATTGATGAGTCTCAGGGAAACATTAAGGACTTTTTTTTTTTTTTTTTTTACAAAATCTGGAGTCTACAGGTAACAAACATAATTCTGATACATTTTTCAATTGAGTCATTCTACATAGAAGCCTAAAGAGAAAGATTAAGTTCATAATTTCTGCACTTGGCTTTCTCATTAAACAACACCAGTTTACCAGTACAAATAGTTTAGTTAAATCTAAACTATCACTGCCACTGTTAAAAGAGCAGAAATATCAATTGTAAAATGCAAAACCAAGATAAGCAAGTTATCAAAATATAGCAAGCAGAATAAAATTAAACAATTTTAGAAAATCTTAATAATTACTTTTTAAAATAAGTTTTAAACACAAAATTTGTGTCATGACTTTGTCTCAAGTTTTGAGATTTGAAAAAGAAAATGCTAAAAATAACTTACTTAACAATTATGACCATTTTGAGAACCGCATACACAGAATCAGGGATGGATCACAATATTTTCTGTCTGTTTTTTTTTTTAAAGGTGTTTCTTTTATAGAATTGACTAGTGAAGTCATTTTCTTGTCAAGAAAAAAAATGTATCTGGTTGAATTACAGTTGAGAGGTTGAAGTTCCCAAGGGATTCCCAACGGCCTCATTCTGACCACTGTCTGAAAGAGTGTCTAGCCATAAGGAGAGCCTGTTCATTTCGACAGCGCTAGTTTTGGCACATCCTTGAGAGCTGCGAGGATGAAGTTTTGTATGAACATGCTCCATAGCGCAAAAAAGCATATAAAACATTCAATAGCACAAAAAACAAAGTGAAATTTCCAAACAACAAAAAGACGAAGCTGCTAACATCTGCAACTAACAGACTTACCACGTTGACGAGAGTTTCTTAACCCATCACAAGCTGAAACTGAAAATAACTCAATCATGTAAATGAAATGTAAAATTATCAATATCATTTTAATAGTGCAGAAATCTAATTGCAGTCCACCTACTGAAATTGCTTAAAGTTGGCATGTCTCTATGTAATGTTTGTTTCGATTTTCCTTATTGGTTTTGTGGTTTGCCTAGTGACTGCACAGATGCTCTTAGACACACTCACAAACACAACAGTAATACTTGATTTACAGTGCTGTCGCAGTGAGGTTTTGGAAGAAAAGAGGACCAGAGAGACTCCGAATTGCTATAATTGAATGCTCTCAGACACATGCAATAAAAGAGCTGTTGACTGAGGCATGTTTGTGTGCGGTGTTATTGATCGATATGTGAGGGAAAGGTTGGACCTATGTGTTCTAAAGCCCCACAGAGTACAGTCAAATCTTATTAACACACACACACAATCTCTGTTTTTTCACATATGCTCATTCTCTGCTCAAAACTGATATGACAACACAAGCTGTAAATTAAAGGCCAACATACTGCTAATCAGAACTCTAAACACATGCATGTGTGATTTCACGTTTACATGCATGTGGAAATTTTCCCGGTTATTATTAGATGTTCGTTCGTGCATTTCTCCCTCAGGATTTTGATCTCTGAAGGAAATCACATTTGCGTTACCAAGGAGCACAACTCTCAACATCCACTTATCTGTCACTCTATTTCCCCTCTTTCTTAAAGCTTCTCTTTCCATTATCTCTACTAGCTATTCCTTGCGCTTAATTTCTTCTCCTACATCCATCTCATATTCTCCCCGGTGTCATATATTTACGATGAGGCATTTATAGGCTGAGCATCTCTGACTACTCGCGTTTACTCATGCGGCTGTAATTGTCTCATTGCCCTTTGCTATATGAAGATGAGTTACATCAACAGGCTGCCTCTCCCTGGAAACCACAAGATCTGCGCAAATGTGCGTGTTTGTTTATCTAAATAGCTCACATCTGTTTAAGCAGCAGACAGGCCAACATCTGTTCCTCTCTGTAATGCATCTGCTCTGAGTCTGCGGTTCAGCATATCACTGCAGATCTCTGCTTCATTCATCTACATTAACTCCATTGCCTCTAACCTGTTGTGTTCCTGTGCTTATTATGTTTCAGTCATAAAGTAACAAGCCAGGTTTAAAATATTCCATCATAAAGGTTTACAATCTGATGGATTAAACTATGAATTCACACCTTCTCCATTCCTCCTGAACCGTCCCCTTTCTCCTGTGCTTCTCTCTATACAGGTAATAATAGTTTGTCACTTTTTCTACATTGGTTAGACTTGACCTCATCCAGACAGATGATGAGCACGTCTCTGCACATAAAGATACACACAACAGCACTCTTTCTAGTCTTACCGTGCTCTGTGGTCTCTGTGTCCGGCTCCTCCAGGGTTGTTTGAGTTATTTTGTTGTCCTTTGATTAGTTTAAGTGATACTCCAATGTTCCTCAGAGCTCTCCAGTTCAACTGTTTTCATATCTCTCTCACGGCCACTCTAGGTGTACAAGCAGCAGGCATCAGCGAGTGTATGTGCGCTGGGTCGGCGTCTTCGCGAGCAGGAGGAGGACTTTGCGGGGAAATCGGCGAGTTATCAACGAGAGATCCGGCACCTGCAGAGCCAACTCAGAGACAGACAGGAGCAACTGCACGGAGCTCTGCAGCAGAAGAGGTGATCCTCTGCCTCTCTCCCTCACACACACACACACACACACTCTCCCTTTCTCCTCCTCTCCTGCTCTGTGCAAATAGAGGGATGCAGCAGAAGAGGTGAGAGCAGTAGTGGAGCAGCTGTCACAGAGGCACAGACCAATAACAGACAGCGGAGAATGAGAGAGGAGGGGCTCCAGACAAGCTGGCACAGCTGCAGGCTCATCTGTCTAAATGTTCCATGTGCTCGCATAATTGTGAGCTGTCATAATTACACTCGCTTTTCTTTCATTTGACACTTTCTCGCTCTTACGCTTATTCCTTCAGGTTGTGTAGTTTCCAAGACAAGTATTTCATTTGGACTGAAATCATCAAAAAGCAAATATATACAGTTAGGTCCAAAAATATTTGAATAGACACAATTCTAGCATTTTTGACTCTATACACCAACACAATTGATTTGAAATGAAACGAACAATATGTGCTTTAACTGCAGACTGTCAGCTTACGTTTGAGGGTATTTACATCCAAATCAGGTGAACAGCGTAGGAATTACAACAGTTTGCATATGTGCCTCCCACTTGTTAAGGGTCCAAAAGTAATTCCATCATTAGGCTGGAAAAACAAAACCCATCAGAGAGATAGCAAAAACATTAGGCGTGGCCAAAACAACGATTTGGACCATTCTTAAAAAGAAAGAATGCACCAGTGAGTTCAGCAACACCAGAAGACCATGGAAACAACTGTGATGGATGACCAAAGAATTGTTTTCATGGTGAAGAAAACACCCTTCACAACAGTTGGCCAGATCAAGAACATTCTCCAGGCGGTAGGTGTATGTGTGTCAGAGTCAACAATCAAGAGAAGACTTCACCAGAGTAAATAAAGAGGGTTCACCATGAGATGTAAACCATTGGTGAGCTTCAAAAAACAGGAAGGCCAGATTAGAGTTCTAAAAAAAGCCTTCACAGTGCTGGAACAACATCCTATGGACAAATGAGACCAATATCAAGTTGTACCAGAGTGAGGGAAGAGAAGAGTATGGAGAAGGAAAGTAACCGCTCATGATCCCAAGCAGTGAAGCATGGTGGTGGTAGTGGCATGACGTGGGCATGTATGGCTGTGAATGGAACTGGTTCATTTGTATTTATTGATGTGACTGCTGACAAAAGCAGCAGGATGAATTCTGTAGTGTTTCAGGCAATATTTTCTGCTCATATTAAGCCAAATGCTTCAGAACTTAATTGGACAGTGCTTCACAGTGCAGATGGAGAATGACCCAAAGCATACTGCAAAAGCAACCAAAGAGTTTTTGAAGGGAAAGAAGTGGAATGTCATGCAATGGCCATATCAATCACCTGATCTGAATCTGATTGAGCATGCATTTCACTTGCTGAAGACAAAACTGAAGGGAAAATGCCCCAAGAACAAGCAGGAATTGAAGACAGTTGCTGTAGAGGCCTGGCAGAGCACCACCAGAGATGAAACCCAGCGTCTGGTGATGTCCATGCATTCCCGACTTCAGGCTGTAATTGGCTGCAAAAGATTTGCAACCAAGTATTAAAAATTAAAAGTTTGAGTTATGTAATTCTGCCCAATTACTTTTGGTCCCTTAACAAGTGGGAGGCACATATGCAAACTGTTGTAATTCCTACAACGTTCACCTGATTTGGATGTAAATACCGTATATGTAAAAAAAAGCTGACAGTCTGCAGTTAAAGCACATCATGTTTGTTCATTTCAAATCGATTGTGTTGGTGTATAGAGCTAAAAATGTTAGAATTGTGTTGATGTTTAAATATTTATGGACCTAACTGTACATTCAGAAAACCAGGGTGCCCTCATACTTTGTACCTGAGAATTTATTATTTTGTTAATACTAATTAGCATCAGTTAATCATTAGTTAACAATTAGTTAATCATTAAGCATCATGATCTACACTCACCAGCTACTCTGTTGCTAGTACCCCCTTTTACAAAATGGCCTTAATACTTTTTGGCAGATTTGCTGAAGATTTGTTGGCTTCACGTTCATTGTCCAAATCCACCATATACCAAAGGTGCTCAATTGGATTGAGATCTGGTGACTGGGGGGGGGGGGGGGGGGGGGGGGGGGGGGGGATATTTGAAGCAAATTAGTGAACCTGATGTTGTGTTGAGAAAACCAGATTGTGATTATTTGAGCTTTGTGAAAGTTAACCTGCTGATATCCAGATGGATACACTGCGGTTTTATAGAGATGGACAAGGTCTACAACAGTATACAACAAGTAGGCAGTGGTGATTAATGCCTTGTTTCCACTAAGCAGTAAAGTATGATTTGGTACAGTTCATCCTGGTCAGGCTTGCTTTTACACTGCCAATAACACACTTACTTGGTAGTTTCTTGCTTGAAGAAGGCTGTATTGGCCATTTACATTTCAGTGCACCATCATTGAATTATTAAAGTGCTGTGTTTCAGCTGTGTAATTAAAATGTCGCTTCCTGCTTTGTTTCCCTGGCTTGTTGCATGTGCAAATGATGATTCTCTGTGGTGCTAGGTACCCTTACGAAAGGTTCAAAAAACATGATACTAAGGGGCTCAAAGTGTGCCAATTAAACTCCCAGACCTTTACATCACCAGCAGCCTTAACCATTATAACAAGGCATCACTAACCTGTGCTTTCATATTATTTATGCTAAATTCTTACTACCATCTTACAGGAGAAATTGAGACTCATTGGACTAGGCAAACTTTTCCTGTCTTCTTTTGTTAAATTTTTGCAGAATCCGTTTTGTGTTGTTGGCTGACTGGAGTGGGCTGCTTTTACTGCTGTAGCTTATTTACTTCAAGGTTAGACATGTAGTTTATTGATTTATTTTCGGCTTAGTCTCTGATTTATCAGAGGTCGCCACAGTGGAATGAACCACCAACTATTCAAGCATTTGTTTCATGCATTGAATACCCTTCCAGACGCAACCCAGTACCTTGAAACACCCAAGTGTTTTTTTATTAAAGTAAAAGAGTGAAAGGGAAGATATGCTGAACTGGCATATACACATACAGTACAGCCATCCATCACATCAAATAACTTTAAAACAATTTATTGTTTGAATTTCCTGAAAGATTTACATAATCTAGAATATTGTTGTTTTTAAGCCAAATTTTGTTACATATTTTTGTTAGTACTGTAACATATTTTTCATTCAAACACCATTATTAATATTATCTATTTAAAGGAGCTGAAGTTTAAACAACACAATTCTGTGTTGGTGTATATGCCGTGGGCAGCCTTGGAGCAATAGAGGAAAAACTAGTTAAAAGAAGAGATGAGTTTATCATTTTCTTTTTGAAAAGAATCCAAAAACATACATTTTTTTTTAATTATTCTTCAGGGCCAACAAGAGTCAATGGATATTAAGTTGCATCTGATAGAGTAGGCTTTTCAAGGTTGTTGTGGGGTTATATAGAGCCATTTGTTGTTTGTCAATTTGTTGTATGCCACACATTTTTATTAAGTTAGTAAAACACTGAGAACATATCCTTTTTCAAAATGTGTGTGCCAGTCAAGACTTAAATGCTAAACATAGTTTGGCAGACATAGTTTTTATATTTATTTTATCCGGCACTTTTGTCTCACAGCAAGAAGGTTGTTGGTCATTTGGCATTTCTGTGTGAAGTTTGCACGTTCTCCCCATGTTCATGTGGGTTTCCTCCGAGTGCTCCAGTTTCCTCCACAGTCCAAAGACATGCGGTTCAGGTGAATTGAATAAACTAAATTTGCCGTAGTGTATGTGAGTGAATGAGTGTGTATGGGTGTGTCCCAGTACTGGGTTGCAACTGGAAGGGCATCCGCTGTATAAAACATATACCGACCCCTGATGAATAAAGAGACCAAGCTGAAGGAAAATGGATTATTGAATTATTGAAGACATGAATGAATTATTGTTGTTATTTATTTCTAGAGGTTACAACAAAGATGCCCACATACAATCTAAAAACAAATCAAGAAAAAACATCTAAAATTAGTTTTAAAAAAAATCGGTTTAATAGAGACATCAAATTCAATGTGAAATAAGTAATGTATCAAATGTATAACAGATTTTATTGTTAGGTTTGCTGTAACAATTGATTACATAAAACGCCGTTATTTATTTTTCACCTATCATTGTTGTTTAATAGACGGGACAGAGACAGCTAAGGACAGACACACATTGATGGACTCAGATCTGCTCTTCTGTCTGGACCACTCACTTCATCCTCACAAACTATGACACACACTATTTTTGTTCAGAATTTGAGGCAAGTCCAACTCAACTCAGCTCCAGTGTACTCGCTCGCCCATTAAACGCTTACAGTCGCTCTCTCTCTCAACTCTACATCAAAGCTTATTTTGAAGTCAGTTTCCTTCGCCAGCCGGAGTGTAAGAGAGGTTTTTAAATGTCAGCTTTGATACGTCAGTAAAACGCTTTTGCTTCAGAAGAGTTTGTTTTCATGCGTGTGTTTTTGAGATTGTGAAAAATATGAAAAGGAAATGACAAGTTCTTTGTTGATATTCACTATTCATGGTCTTACCAGGCAGCTGTTCACCCATCTGCTTCTTCCATTTTCAGTTTTATGTTTGGAATGTTTTTGACATTTAATTTTGACGCCACACTCAATCAATTGTTCTGGAAGAGGAATTGCATTGTTTAGCTGTAAATCCCATGATGATTCACCAAATGATCTTGTCTATAGATGGCAGAGTATGGCCATCATTTCAGCTCGTGATGCTGCCATCAATCACCTTCCTCTCCATCTTGTGAATGTGTGAATGTTTGTGGTAACATTCTCTACTCTAAAGGTGTAATGAATAGTCATTTAATGCTGTAATTATTCTCTTGTTTCTTGTGAAGTGGGTTTCGTTTGTGATTGATTCATAAACACTTACTCACCGTACTCCTGGTGTGTTTTTAATAGACATATACTCAGCAAAAATATAAACGCAACACTTCTAGTTTTCATGAGATAAGCACTCAAAAGGCCCATTTCTCTCAACAATTGTTCACACATTTGTCTAAATTTGTGTAAGTGAGCACTTCTCCTTTGCCAAGATAATCCATCCACCTCACAGGTGTAGCATACCAAGATGCTCATTAGACAGCATGATTATTGCACAGGTGTGGCTTAGGCTGGCACAATAAAAAGCCACTCTAAGGGCCTATTTAAACCTCTTCATGCGTTTTCTCTGTTTGGATACCTATCTAATTTGTGAAAACGTTTACACTTGAACATACAAAATGAGTCTCTGTAACTGGACTCAACACTGCATTTTATTTATTTAATATTGTTATCTACAGAAACGCAAGCTATATATCTTATTTGGCATTCAAATTATTTTATATGCAGGTTGTAAAACATTATTCCCAGCAAACATTTGTGTTTGATAGATGTCTAAATGTAGACAGCTTGGCTAAAACAAGGCTAAGTTTGGGCTTTTAGTGCAAATCTAATAGACATCTAAGAATGGCCCAAAACTAGACTAGTCGACCAACAGACAGATTAGACCGACTTTATCCCCCAGTTTTACAAACAAGGTTTAAGGCTAGTCAAGATTAAATTGCATGTTTGAGCGATCTCAACTCAAAATAACTTCTAGTGAGATGTCTTAAAATACATCAGTGTCATTTTTTTGTCTCCAGGTGCACGCCAGTAATATATTTTTCTGAGGCCATTTTATAAATGTGGCTTAAATAGCCTAATTTATCTAAAGTCTAGTCCTGGCTTAATCTAAGCACTGTTTGTGAAACTGGGCCTATATGTGTAGTCATTATTTCTGTTTATTTGATGACTAGTCTAGATTTGGCTTATTCATAGACTTCTATTAGATTTTCACTGACAGCCCAAATTTAGCCTTGATTTAGCCATGACAACTATGTTTAGACATCTATTAGACATCTTTTAAAAACAAAAAATTCTTGCTGGGTTACATGCGCACAAGGCAGGCTTTGTGATTACTTTCATTATAGGCTAAATAAAACATCTATTCCCCTTCATAGGGAACTCCAACGTGTGTCTGTAATAACAGACTTTTGGGAGTACTTCAGACGACCAATCGCTTCTGATGATAAGAAAACGGGCCAATGAAATGCCAATTGAATTGGCGGAGCTAAGCTCCACAGCAGAGACTGATGAGCTCATCAGGGATATATAGGCCAGCTGCTGGAGTCAGTTCCTCAGAATTGTTGCTTCAGAGCCGATCGCAGCTGAACAACCTTCTGCCAAGCTGACTTCCAAACGAGAAGAAAGCCCTATCTTCACCAGTGGAGGAAAAAGGCGTACGAGTGGCGAGCTGGGTTTCCCGTCCTCCGGGCGCGTCGCTGGTGAACTAAAAGAGCAGTTTCTACTAAGAGCAGATTTTCCTAAGAGAGCACACGGTCGTACAGCGTGTCTTTTTAAAGATGTCGTTTCGACCGTGCGTTTCTGAATGTGGTGGTTTCCTCGCCCCGGATGACAGGCACGAGCACTGCATCACATGCTTGGGGTGCGAGCATGTTGAAGCGGTGTTCGCGGACAGTCCTTGCCCGCATTGCGCTGGCTTGACTGTTGCGCAACTGAGGTCGCAGCAAGCTCTTGTATTAGGGCAAGCCACCCCTGCTGCTCCCCGTCAAGCGGTTAGCACTCGGGCAGGCCTGAGGGTTACAGTGGGGGCTAATCCGTCGCCTTCGGGCCCGCAGACCCCTCGCTCCTTATCAGTGCGCTCAGTTTCTGCTTCGAGTGCGAGCGCTGGTCCATCCTCCGGGCTGGCCGCGCTCTCATTAGATGACACCGGGGACGTGATGTCCATCACTGCATCAGAGGGCGGGCTAACATGCTCCGATGAAGATCCGGACCCCCTGCCACCCTCCGGGGTTGTCAGTGAGGTTAGGAATTTGGAATCGGACATGTTAGCCGTGTTATTCCGGGCCGCTTCGGCCGTGGGACTGGAGATGGCTTGTCCCCCAGAACCGCGGCCGGACCGCTTAGATGGGTGTTACGTGGGGGTGAAAAAGAAGGCGAAGCCCTCTAGACCCCCCGTCCCTTTCTTCCCGGAGGGACACAGAGAGCTCACGCAGGCATGGAGGGCACCTTTTTCTGCCCGGACCTCGTGTGTTCCCGTTCTCACCACCCTTGACGACGGAGCGGCCAGGGGGTATGAGGCGATTCCCCAGGTGGAGCTGGCTATCGCGATCAATCTTTGTCCGCGGAGCCACTCTACTTGGAGAGGTCCAACTAAACTCCCCTCCAAAGCATGCAGGTTATCTGAGTCTCTCACGGCCAGAGCCTACACTGCTGCGGGCCAGGCCGCATCCACTCTGCACGCTATGGCCACCTATCAACGCTATCAAGCCGAGAAGCTGGTTGAGATGCAGGAGGGTGGTTCTTCCCCGGGCTTGATGCATGAGCTCCGCACGGCAACCGATTATGCTCTCATGACCACCAAATCGGCTGCCCGTGCCCTGGGGAAGACGATGGCCACATTAGTGGTCCAGGAACGCCACCTCTGGCTTAACCTGGCTGAGATGGGAGACGTTGACAAAGCTCGCTTTCTTAACGCTCCCATTTCCCAGGCTGGCCTGTTCGGCGACACCGTTGGGGAGTTCACCCAGGAATTCTCCGCGTTGAAAGAGCCATCCGCTGCGGCTGCTCCTAGCTGAGGGCATCCACCCGCGGCTTCAACATCTGCTCCGCCTCCGCCGCCTCCGGCCAAGCGGCCCCAGGGCGCCGTTAAGTCCGGTAAACGGATTGCGAAGCGTCCCTGAGACGGGCCATCCGGAGAAGAGGGGACCTGCTCTTTCCTCGGTGGGGGGCCGAGGACCATCAAAGTCAGTAACCTCGACTATAACATCACCGCTGCTGGCCTCCGGGCTGGCGGCAACCAAATTTTCAATAAAAGAGCAGTTTCCTCTCTCTCCGGATGCGCAAACCCGAGCACTGTCAGTCTGGGACGCTCCCCCTTCCAGCTCACAGCGCCGGGACCCTTCGCCTCAGGCCTCCAGAGTGGCCTCATCGCGGGATCCAGGGAGGAAGGTAAGAGAGCCTCTCTTATTTTCAGCTCTTCCTCGGGACGCTCTGCTTCCCGGGGTGGGCACTCCCTTCCCGAGCTGCCCCTCCAATGGCATGTCAATGATTACTCCGATGATGCCATTAGCGCACGCTCTGCCAGCCTGGTTAGCGCTGCCCAGCGTGTCGCGGTGGCTCATACGGACAATCAGACTCGGCTATGCGATTCAGTTCGCTACTCGCCCTCCCAGGTTCACGGTAATTCGCTTTACGAGGGTGATCCCCGAGAGCGCCCCTGTCTTGCGAGAGGAGATTGCTGTCCTCCTGGCAAAGGATGCAATCGAGCAGGTCCCTCCCTCCCTGTACAGCCCGTATTTCATCGTGCCCAAAAAGAGTGGAGGGTTAAGACCAATCCTAGATCTGCGCAGACTGAACAGACATTTATTCAAAATGCCTTTCAGGATGCTCACGCAGAAACGCTTAATTCAGAGCGTCCGTCCTCGGGATTGGTTTGCAGCTATACACCTGAAGGACGCGTATTTTCACGTCTCTATTCTTCCACGCCACCGTTGATTTCTCCGGTTTGCGTTCAAAGGACGAGCGTGGCAATACAAAGTCCTCCCCTTCGGGCTCTCTCTGTCTCCGTGGGTTTTCACCAAGCTTGCGGAGGGTGCCCTGGCACCCCTTCGGCTAGCGGGCATTCGCATACTCAACTATCTCGACGACTGGCTGATTTTAGCCTCCTCTCGCGATCAGCTGATTATGCACAGAGACAAGGTGCTTCGGCATCTCGACCAGTTGGGGTTTCAGGTCAACCAAGAGAAGAGCAAACTTTGCCCGGCGCAGAGGATCTCTTATCTCGGGCTGGAACTGGATTCGATCGCCATGGTTGCGCGCCTCTCCGAGGAGCGCGCCAGGCTAATGCTTTCCTGTCTGAACGAGCTCGACGGGAAGATAGTGGTCCCACTGAAAATTTTTCAGAGGCTCCTGGGGCATATGGCATCCGCAGCCGCGGTCACGCCGCTCGGTTTGCTTCATATGAGACCACTTCAGCGTTGGCTTCGCGATCGAGTCCCCAAACGGGCATGGCGCGCGGGCACGCACCGGGTGTACATCACTCCGCTGTGTCTCTGCACTCTCAGCCCCTGGAGGGATCTGGCTTTTCTACGGGCAGGCGTGCCCGTAGGGCTAGTATCCAAGCGTGTTGTTGTATCGACGGACGCTTCCAGCACGGGCTGGGGGGCCGTGTGCAACAAGCATGCAGCTGCGGGTTCGTGGTCCGGACCCCACCTGCATTGGCATATCAACTGCCTGGAGCTGTTGGCAGTGTATCGTGCTCTCCGCCGTTTTTCTCCGGTGCTGGAGCGGGAACACGTGCTAATCAGGACGGACAGCACGGCGACGGTGGCGTATATTAACCGTATGGGAGATATGCGCTCTCTCCGCATGTCTCAGCTCGCTCGCCATCTGCTCCTCTGGAGTCATACGCGGCTGAAGTCGCTGCGCGCCGTTCATATTCCGGGCGAGCTCAACCGTGCAGCCGATACGCTCTCATGGCAGCTAGTGTCCCTAGGAGAATGGAGACTCCACCCCGATTCGGTCCAGCTGATATGGGCGCGCTTCGGGAAAGCCCAGATCGATCTGTTTGCTTCCCCCGAGAACGCTCATTGCCAGCTGTTTTATTCCCTGACCGAGGCCCCACTCGGCACAGATGCACTGGCTCACAGCTGGCCATCGGGCACACACAAATATGCGTTTCCCCCCAGTGAGCCTAATCGCGCAGACACTGTGCAAAGTCAGGGAGGACGAGCAGCAGGTCTTGTTCGTTGCGCCTCTCTGGCCCAACCGGACCTGGGTTTCCGAGCTCGCACTCCTCGCGGTGGTCCCTCCCTGGCGCATTCCTCTGAGGGAGGACCTCCTCTCTCAGGGACGGGGCACCATCTGGCACCCGCGCCCAGATCTTTGGAACCTCCATGTGTGGTCCATAGACGGAGCGCGGAGGACTTAGGTGACTTACCTCCTTCAATAGTTAACAACATCACTCAGGCTAGAGCACCCTCTACGAGGCATGCCTACGCCCTGAAGTGGAGTCTATTCTCTGAGTGGTGCGCTTCTCGACGAGAAGACCCCCGAACTTGCCAGATTAGCTTTGTGTTATCCTTCCTTCAGGATAAGTTGGAGCGTAGGCTGTCACCCTCCACACTGAAGGTTTACGTGGCTGCCATCTCCGCTCATCATGATGCGGTGGATGGCAACACGCTCGGGAAGCATAATCTAATCATCCAGTTTCTCAGAGGCGCGCGGCGGTTAAACCCTCCCCGCCCCCCTCTCATGCCCTCTTGGGATCTCTCCGTAGTCCTAGCGGGCCTGCGGAGGGATCCGTTTGAGCCACTCGATTCAGTATCACTTAAATTCCTGTCCTTAAAGACAGCTCTGCTGGTCGCGTTGGCATCCTTCAAGAGAGTAGGAGATCTGGAGGCATTTTCGGTCAGCGAATCGTACCTTGAATTCGGGCCGGGCTACTCTCACGTTATCCTGAGACCCCGACCTGGCTATGTGCCCAAGGTTCCTACCACCCTTTTTATAGATCAGGTGGTGAACCTGCAAGCGCTGCCCTCGGAGGAGGCAGGCCCAGCGCACTCACTGCTTTGTCCCGTTCGCGCTTTGCGCCTTTACGTGGAACAGACGCAAAACTTAAGATCATGTGAACAGCTCTTTATCTGTTATGGTGGTAGGCAGAAGGTAAGTGCCGAATCAAAACAGAGGTTGCCACACTAGTTAGCCAGGGCGAGCCGCGCCCCCCTAACGTGAGAGCACACTCCACTAGAGGTGTTGCTTCCTCATGGGCTTTAGTGCGCGGCGCCTCTCTCACAGATATCTGCAGAGCTGCGGGTTGGGCGACACCTAATACATTTGCGAGGTTTTATAACCTCTGAGTGGAGCCTGTTTTTTCGCGATTATTGGCTAACCCCGATCAATCACGGGAAAACTAAGCTCGGTGTCACAAACGCTTGCTGCGCCAGGCTCCCTAACACGGAGATGCGTGCGCCTTTTTTCCATTCTACTAGTAAGTTTCCCTTTTCAGGTGAACCCTAGAGAATTCCTCCGAGGCCCCCAGCACCTGACTCAGTGGAGGAGTCGAGTGCATGGCTCACTGTGTTGTCTGGTATGCCCATCTGGTCCACCCGCATGCCGAGGTTCGGTGCCAGCTATGTGCATTCCCCTGTCTAGGCGATGTCATATGCATTATCTACCATGGTGTGTTCCCCCTTTTCAGGCAGACCCATGTCTTCCCTAAATTGCTAACCAGCTTATCATATGTAGCACTCCCCCTCAATAGGGCTAGTCCATATGTGTTTTTTTACCATCAAGTCTCCCCCTCCGGGTAGCAGGTGGTCTCCGCAGCGTCCTCCCCCTTCGGGGACTGGCACGCTTTCCCAACGTACTGTCGTATCTCCAAAATCCCTAGCCTATATTAGCTAGGTAAAAGCACATTTATGACCCCCGATCTAAATCATATTATTCCCATGTAATGGTAATATTTGGGCCTAGGGGACGTTGGAAGGTTGCGCTTTTGGTGATGTCAGTGCGCTCACGCATTGCTTGGCAAACTGCACATCGGGAGCGTGACGGGCTTAGCTGCTGTGGTGTTTTCCAGAACATCTCCCAAAAGTCTGTTATTACAGACACACGTTGGAGTTCCCTATGAAGAGGAACGTCTGGTTACGTCCGTAACCCTCGTTCCCCGAATAAGGGAATGGAGACGTGTGTCTTCACTGTCACAGCACCTAAGTCTCCAGCTGGGAGCTGAGTGATCGGCTCTTCAGCAGGCAATTCTGAGGAACTGACTCCAGCAGCTGGCCTATATAGCCCTGATGAGCTCATCAGTCTCAGCTGTGGAGCTCAGCTCCGCCAATTCAATTGGCATTTCATTGGCCCGTTTTCTTATCATCAGAAGCAATTGGTCGTCTGAAGTACTTATTCGGGGAACGAGGGTTACGGACGTAACCAGACGTTTTTGTCATACAGATGTAAGACATCATTCAAAACTGTAAAAGGTTTAAATTTGTTTGTTTTTAACAAACTCTCCCAAAAACAAACCCATCCACTGAAGTGGTCTGAGCAATCAGATTTATATCTGTCTGGGATGCGTTTTAAATGGCAAATTAGACCAGTCCTTTTTCACAGTCGGATATCTACCTGATTAGAATGAAGGTATGAAGTGACCAGGTTTAAACCGCTCTTAAGATGTGCAGGATTATCATGCAGCAGATGATCAATAACATTTTGGACCATTGCTACACCACAATAAAGGATGCATATCGCTCCGTCGCCAGAGCAGCTCTAGGACACTCCGACCACTGCCTGGTTCATCTTATACCAACTTACAGGCAAAAACTTAAAACTACTAAGCCAGTATTAAGGACTGTTAAGAGATGGACCAACGACTCAGAGCAGGTCTTACAAGCCTGTTTTGAATGCACGGACTGGAGTGTTTTTGAAGCTGCAGCCACCGACCTAGATGAGCTCACAGAGACTGTAACATCATACATCAGTTTCTGTGAGGAGTTATGCATCCCTACCAGGACCTACTTATCATTTAACAACGATAAAACATGGTTTACACCAAAACTTAGACAGCTTCGTCATGCAAAAGAAGATGCCTACAGGAGTGGGGACAGGATCTTGTACAATCAGGCCAGGAACACACTGACAAAGGAGATTAGGGTGGCGAAGAAGAGCTATGCCAAAAAGCTGCAAAACCAGTTTTCTGCCAACGACCCTGCATCAGTGTGGAAAGGCCTGAAAGACCTCACTAATTATAAAACACCATCTCCCAGTATCGACAGCAACAAACATCTTGCAAACGAGCTGAATACATTCTACTGCAGATTTGACACCTCTGACCAGACACCTCACAGCCGCCCGGACCATCTCCCTAAACACCCATCAACACCTCCAGCCATCTCCCTCTTCCCCCCTGCACTTCAGATTAGTGAGGATAATGGGCGTCAGATGCTCAGTAAACACCCATCAACACCTCCAGCCATCTCTCTCTCCACCCTGGCACTTCAGATCAGTGAGGATAATGTGCGTCAGATCTTCAGAAAACAGAAGAGACGTAAAGCACCAGGTCCAGACGGTGTTTCCCCAGCCTGTCTGAGAATCTGCGCCGACCAGCTGGCTCCTATTTTCACACAGATCTTCAACAGATCACTGGAACAGCGCAAAGTTCCATCCTGCTTCAAATGCTTCACCATCATCCCAATACCAAAGAAACCAAAGGTCACAGGACTCAATGACTACAGACCTGTTGCCCTAACATCTGTGGCCATGAAGTCATTCGAAAGACTGGTGCTAGCTTATCTGAAGGACATCACTGGACCTTTGCTGGACCCCCTGCAGTTTGCCTATAGAGCAAACCGGTCTGTGGATGATGCAGTCAACATGGGACTGCATTATACCCTACAACATCTGGACAAACCAGGGAACTACGCAAGGATACTGTTTGTGGACTTCAGTTCTGCCTTTAACACCATCGTCCCATCACTGCTCGAGAACAAACTGACCCAGCTGTCTGTCCCTAGCTCTGTCTGTCAATGGATCACCAGCTTTCTAACAGATAGACAACAGCTAGTCAGAATGGGCAAAATCACATCCGACAGCCGCACCATCAGCACTGGTGCCCCCCAGGGATGTGTTCTATCCCCACTGCTCTTCTCCCTGTACACCAACGACTGCACCACAAAAGACCCCTCCATTAAGCTCTTGAAGTTTGCGGATGATACTACTGTTATCGGCCTCATCCGGAACGGCGATGAGTCTGCATACAGACAGGAGGTGGAGCGACTGGCTTTATGGTGCAGATACAACAACCTGGAGCTGAACACGCTCAAAACAGTGGAGATGATAGTGGACTTTAGGAGAAACCCCCCCTGCACTCCCCCCACTCACCATCATGAACAGCACTGTGGCTGCAGTAGAGTCATTCAGGTTCCTGGGCACCACCATCTCTCAGGATCTGAAGTGGGACATTCATATAGACTCTATTGTGAAGAAAGCCCAGCAGAGACTGTACTTCCTTCGTCAGCTGAGGAAGTTCAACCTGCCACAGGAGCTGCTCGTACAGTTCTACTCAGCTGTCATCCAATCCATCCTCTGCACTTCAATCACCGTCTGGTTCAGCTCAGCTGCCAAAACTGACCTCCGTAGACTACAGCGAATAGTCCGGACTGCTGAACGAATCACTGGCACTGCCCTTCCTACACTTCAAGAACTGTACTCTTCCAGAGTGAGTAAAAGTGCTCGCAAAATCACTCTGGATGAATCACACCCAGCACACTATCTGTTCGAACTGTTGCCATCTGGGCGGCGCTACAGAGCACCAAACACAAAAACAGCCAGACACAGGAAAAGTTTCTTTCCTCAAGCCATCTACCTCATGAACAGTTAAATATTCCCCTACTGTGCAATTAATGTGCAATACTTTCTCATACGCACTTGTACACAGCACCTTATAACAATATACAATGCAATACTTTCTCACACGCATTTGTACACAGCACCTTATAACCTGTATATTTATAACAAATGTGTACATACAATTCAACATCCAGATCTTTTTGACTAACTGCATCTCTGTTTAATGTTTATTGCCTTTTTGTTTTTGTCACACTTAATTTTGTGTTGTCACTTGTCACTTTATGTACACTGGAAGCTTCTGTTGCCAAAACAAATTCCTTGTGTGTGTGAAGCACACTTGGCAATAAAACTGATTCTGATTCTGATTCTGATGTCACAAGTTTTAAGGGAGCATTTCTCAATGTGTATTTCTCTACCATAAGATGTCTTCAAAGGCATTTAAGAGAATTTATTAGTACATCCATGGGCCGCACAACAGCAGATCATGTGTAGTTACTCCAGCCCAGGACCACCATATCCCTTCTCCTCCAAGGTGGTCTCAGCCATATGGACAGCTGCTGCAACAGTTTTACATAACCAAAAAATATAGCACAGAAACTGCCTCAGGGAAGCTCATCTGCATGCATGACATCCTCATTGGGCTTTAGACTGCAGTTTGTCGTTGTAAGCAACTTGAGTGGCCCATTGTTGTGCCATTTATCCACAAACATCACATCATGTTGCAGCTTGATATTGCACGCCCCCTTCTTGCAAAGACCTGTACACAATTCCTGGTAGCTGAAATCATCCCACTGCTTGCATGGCCAGCACACTCACTGCACATGTCACCTATTAAGTATGTCTGGGATGCTCTGAATTGGCATGTACAACATGTTGCAGTTCCTGCCAATATCCAGCAACTTTGCACAGCCATTGAAGAGGAGTGGACCAACATTCCACAGGCCACAATAAACAACCAGATTGACTATTTGTGTTGGAGATGTGTTACCCTGTGTGAGGCAAATGGTGGTTTAACCACATACTGACAAATTTTCATATCCCACCCAAATGAGAAGTGCTTACTAACACAGATTTAGACAAATGTGTGAACAACATTGAGAAATTGTGTACGTAGAAGAAAAAAACAAAAAAAAGTGTTGCCCTTATTTTTGGTTGAGTAGTTTGCAAACCCCAACTTTACTCACTTTCAAGTGGCTCCAAACTGTTATAAATTTCTTTATTATTTTAAGGAAAGCTGAAACCTGTAATCATTGAATTCCATAGTAGAAAATACTAATATGATGGAAGTCAATAGCCAGCTTTCTTCAAAAATCTTATTTTGAATTCAAAAGGAGAAAGAAAGTCCTTTGCTTGTGTAATCTGGCTGGATGCTGGGCAGTTGCTAGGGTCCTCTGAGTGGTTCCTAGCATTTTGCTGGTATGATTAGCGTGTTATAATGATAACACATAGCTAGCATGGCTATTCAATTAATCTATTTCTATAATGCTCTTTACAATGTAAATTGTGTCAAAGCAGCTTAACATAGATGAGTAGAGAATAAACCATAATATTTCAAATTGTGGAACATTCCAGCAATTCACACAGGGATAAAAAGTAGTGTAGAATGTTTCAATGCAGTTTAGTATAAATGTCACTGTCGAGATTCTTTTCAGTATAGTTCAGATCAGTGAATGCAAATGATGCTAAGGCAGATCCACTGAAGAACAACTCCAACATTGCATAGCTTCACCAGTCCCAACTAGGCAAGCCAGAGGCGACAGACACAAGGAGCCAAAACTTCACCTGGATATCATGTTAATAGTATGTTGCTAGCATGATTAGAATGTTACTAACATACCATTAGCATGATCATCATGTTGTTGTCCTCATGTTTCTAGCATGACTACCATGTTACTAGCATGATTAACATCTTATTTCTATCTTGCATCTAACATCTTAATAAACGCCAGGTTAATATTTAAGGAGTTATTGTCAGTCTGAGACCAACCAGCCCAGCCCTGTTTGTCTACATTGTCCTGATAAAGAGATAACCATTTCAGTCTTTTACAATAGAAGTCTATGGGGCAGTTGCAAGTGTGCTGTAACTGGCTGCTAGGGTGAATCTATTAAGTTAAAAAGCCCTTGTTTATTGGCAGGTCAGAACACGGAGTTAAATGAGCCCAGTCTCAAGTCTTAATGGCAGTCAGATGCAGAGTTCTAAGGTCACACAATTTGATCCACTGTTAAGTTATAGGGATTTTTTACAAATTTTTAGGTCATTTTGGAAAACTAAATGTAGGATCAGGTAGAAAAGATATAGAGCACTAAGCCAGACCATTCTAAATGTTTGACTTAAGTTTGGTGGTTATATCATGAAAGCTCTAAGAGAAGAGGTGCTTAGGAATTTGGCTCAGATGAAAAAGTATAAAGTGAGTCAACCAGAAGTTGCGGAGTTCTTTTTTTCAGTATGTTGATGTACCAGCTCAAATGGAATATTGTGTAGGGGAATGGGCTTTCTTTTGATGGGCACATCATTTCCTTTTATTAAGCTAATGGTAAAAGAGGTATGGTTAGGAATATGGTGGCTAAAGTCAACTGTGAGGGACTGCCACTCACTGTTCAATCTGCTCTAGTAAACATTACTAGAGTAGACACTCAGTATATTGGTCTTACAAGCCATCATAATTAAAGATATATGCTATGTTTGTGATCTTCCTCCTTAATAGTGGCTATTAAATAAAAAACAACAATAATTGTTGTCCTCCATGAGGGCGTTTTACACTGCAGTTAAGCCCGTCATTCTAAACACAATGAGTAAAAGGAATGTTTCACACTTAAGTGTTTCTCTTCAGTGGTGTTAAACACACATTGTGGTGCCAGACAGTGTGAATGAAAAGATGTGGTGTTAGAATGTTAATGTTCTTAGCAACTAATATTTAATTACATGCTTCATATTCAAATGCTGCATGCTTCATTCAGGTCTTTATGATTAAAAATATTGATGATTGAAATCAGTCAGCAACGTGAGCAATGCAACAGTTTTATACAAATAAGTTCTTGTAGACCTGTATTCTGTGAATCAGAAGAACAGAATATTCAATACTGTTAATTTTTTTGGAGTAAAATGTAATGTAATATTTTTTAAACATTCTTGTATTAAGGGTGACACGGGTGCTCGGTGGTTAGCACTGTCGCCTCACAGCAAGAATGTCGCCGGTTCAAGTCCCAGCTGTGTAAAATGGCATTTCTTTGTGGAGTTTGCATGTTCTCCTCGTGTTTGCATGAGTTTCCTCTCGGTGCTCCGGTTTCCCCTACAGTCCAAACACATGCACTATAGGTGTATTTTACATTAATTTGGCCGTAGTGTATGCGTGTGAATGAGTGTGCATGGGTGTTTCTCAGTACTGGGTTGCAGCTGGAAGGGCATCCGCTGCGTAAAACATACGCTGGACAAGTTGGCAGTTCATTCCGCTGTGGCAAGCCCTGATGAATAAAGGGACTAAGCAAAAGGAAAATGAATGAATGAATGAATGAATGAATGAATATTCTTGTATTGTGTCACTGCATGTGCGTCACTCCCGGAAATTATTTAACATTTACAGAATATTATCATTTAATTTGCAGAAGATGAAAGACATTTTCAACATTGTTAACTTAATTGTTTTAGTATAGTATCAAGTTGCAATTACAGTCTTACTAAAAAATAAACTAAATAGTGTTATTATTAGATATAAACATTTAATCAATTGATACCCCTAATATCTTCTCTTAATGTTGAGCAAAAGAATGAAAACCATAGAGGTTTGGATAAGTAAATGACAACAAATGCTTAGCCAGTTTTTTTCATTTATTTTCTAAGTTTGCTAAGTCCTTTTCCCGTTTAATGCTACGAGTGAGTGACAGAGAAACAGTTTAAGTGTGGGCAAAAGGTGGCCCTCTGTCAGGTTACATGAGGATCCAGAGAGATCTTATCTAGCTAATCTTTGCTGCTTATATTGCTTCTGCAGGCTGCTGAAACATTACCTTCCAATCATATAGAGATTAGTCGGTGTGCTCTCAGATTTATCTGTGAGAGAGAAATAAAAAGCTCAGTTATATACTGAAATGTAACCTGACAGTATGAGAGAGAGAGAGATTGTGATTGATTGTGTTGTGATTGTATTGTGTTTTTATTTTACTTCCTTTCATCAACATGCTTATTTTTATTGTGTTGGCAACATTGTTATATTTTACAGTCATGCCAATGAAGCTCTATTGAAATTGATTTGAATTGAGAGAGAGAGAGAGAGAGAGAGAGAGAGAGAGAAAGAAAAAAAAAAGGAAATATTAATGGATATACTGTATTTTAATTACACACATGCTGGTCAAATAATATCGTATTCTTTCTTACATAATTATGGGCACATGATTTGTCATCAGTGCCATTTATGATAATTAATTTCTTTTTATCCCAGAGGTGTTGAACGACAGCTGTATGGGGCAGCAGGTCAGGGGTCAAGCAGCACCTCTTAATTTCTAAAACATTCCAATTTTATTGTCTTGTTCACTTTCACTGCTTATCCTTCCCAGCTCTGTCTTTCTGCATAAAACTGTCTCTCTTTCCTCTGTCTATCTCTCTCCCTTTACTTTATTAAAAGACTCTTTCGTGACTTAAATTATCTGCTTGTGGTGAACATGGCTGTACTTTATCACTCAGTTGAATCAACGGAGAAGACTGCCTGAAGAACAATAGGAATGTGTCAGATTTACAAATTACTGCCTGGAAAAAGGCTTGTCATTCTAGTATTGTGCAAATGACTTTTTGTTTTTGCAGAAAAGGATAGTTTGATTAATTACATTTTTGTGGATTTATCAGTCATTAGGCATTGACTGGAAGAGGAAAAACATGTGCTGAAAAAGGCACATTTACTTCTCTTGTCTTGTTAGTGTTTTAAAAATTAAGTAGTATTAACCCTTATGTACTGTAGGGGATGTTTTCGTCCACTCTGGAGGGATTTTGTCTTAATTTAGCCATAACTTTGTGTTTCAGCTAGCAGAAGAATTTTTGGTGACAAATCTTATTTTGACACATATTTTGAGATTTTCAAAGAACGATACGATACACTCTGGGCAAATTTACTGCCCTTTTGTTATGTTATGGATGAAAACATCCCCTGAATTAAACTGCTGTAAAAAAATGCATCAGATTAATATTTTTTATATATATATAGCCTTTAATGCATTGTTTTCGACTGATTTTCATTTATTTCTCCCTAATTTACTGTTGATGTTTTTTCCCCCATTGACTTCCATTATAATCACATTTTTTTTATTATAAAACCATGACATCATATAATCATGCATTTTTGATTGTTAGTGGTTTTCCATGTTGGGAAGAGGTAAAATGTGTAATTTTTACTGTTGATCATCAGTTGGCACCATTAACCCTTTAGATAGGCCTGTGCAAAAAAAAAGCTTAGTTTCTGGATTTTATATGGAGTATAACAGCAAATTAAAGTGTGTATGTGTGTCTGTGTGTAAGTGACCTTTGCGCACTTACCTTGATGTGTCTGAGAAAATCAAAATATGCATCTCAGCTCTCAGAACTACATGGAGTAAATAAAAACAAAAACTGTGTATTTATACACCATCAATTGTAGATATAATGGAAGTCAATTAAAATCTAATCAAAGCCAATGTTATTACTAATTGTTCAAATGTCCAAAAAAAAAAGTCCAGTTCACAACTACTTTTTATATTAAAAATACATCATTTTGTGGATTTATTTTACCAAATCAGTGACATCATTTGTGAATTTAGCAATTAAAGAGTTAAAATCCTGTAAATTGCGAACATTTAGTAGTTTTGATCAGGACTGAAGTTAACAAATTTATGCAAAAATAATGAAAAAATATTTATCTGATGCATTTTTACAGCAGTTTAATTCAGTGGATGTTTTTTTATCCCTAATATAACAAAAGGGTAGTACATTTAAACCGTGCACAGGGGTTAAATGTATATACATTGATATCTCTGCTTGGGATTAATGTTCATTTGTATTTATTGCACAGAACTGTGCAAAAGTCTTAAGCCTTTTGCACCAACAAAAATGGTTTTAAGCCAGTTATTTATATATTTTGGTGTTGTGTGTCAATAGGAAATATCAATTTACGTTTCCAAAGGATTGTTTTTGCAATTGATTCTTATATTTCAGTAATATTTTTGCATGCACAAGGCATCTGACAGAAGCCAGTTCCCCACACAGAGATCTGATCATCATCCTATTTGTTTAGAGAGGTATAAAGAAACAGAAAAAAAAACTGAGAAATCCAGAAGAACTGTGGCAAGTTGGCAACATCTCCAAAACATGTCAAGAAAGTTAGGATGAGGATGCATATGTACAAAATACAAGGACAAAAGCAGTTTTATACACAACTTAAACCAAATGATGATTTCAAGAGTTTACCATTAGCTGATGATTGATAATAAAAAGTATTTGGCATGCTGTACTGGCAGAGAGCCCTGAGCTCAAAAGATCCTTGAACCCGGGGATCGCTCCTGATTGAAGGGTGAGAGGGGAGTTTGAGCTCAGGTAAATCTTGAGAACTCCCCTGCTTATAAATAACAAAATTGTAGATTACTATGTAAATATATCCTGACTAGAGCTCATCTATAGTGCCAATTTTGTTTGGTCAATTCGCCTATGCCTCATTTCTTTGGACTGTGGGTGGAAACTGACTTGGACCAGTGACATTTTGTTGTGAGTCAATAGTGCTAACCACTGGGCCGGCGTTTTGCCCTGTCTAGGGGAGGTTCTTCAAAAATCGTGTATTAGCTTATGCTGGACCAGCCATATTCAATCATAAGCATGCGCTCCTTGGTTTATAAATAAACCACACTTTAGTATAGAAGTTAATTGATCAATAAAATCTTTTTGACATTGTTTTTGAAGTCATTGAGCTGAATTTACAGCATTTTTACAAGTGCCTAAAATTGTTTACAGCACAGGTAGAGTAGGTATCATACAAAAATCTCTGAATTATTTCAATTAATACCAGAAACACTGTTTGGAAATGAAAATGAATATTTCCTACTGACACTCTATACACAAATATAGAAATAACTGACATTTTTTGTTTGGTGTGAATACTAGCAGCCTAAGACTATTGCACAGTATTGAATATTTAGGTATTGTTGTGCTCTTCAGAGAAACTTGTACGCACACAGACACACGTAATTAGACACTTTTATGCAGTTAAAGACCTGTAGCCCTTGTGATTTCACCCTGTCAGCCTGACCTGACCACATTTAATGACACTCCAGTTTCTCTGGGTACAGGTGGGTCATGACATGTTAAAACATTCATTTGCCTACAAGCCATTCTGTGTGAACTGAGACCTTGTATTTCATGCTGCATGTTACTTTGTGGTGCTGTGGGTCAGATGAAACATTAGTTTAATTTCCACACACCTGCTGTAGAAGATGCTTGTCTCTATTAAAAAAAAGATGACATTTCTAACTGTGTCTTTCACACACCGATTATGGAGACTATTGTCTTGCAGTAACATTCAGTTTTTGTTCTCTTACAGATGTTAAGTGCAGGTATGTGTGTGCATATGCAGGTCCATATGTTGATTTGGTTCAGTGGTATGGCTCAATCATCCTTCATTAAGTCTGTAATTCATTACACAACTAATTACATTAGGGCTGCCACATGTGTGTGTGCACATGTCAGTGTACATGAGATTGTTTGTGCATGTGGGGGATTAATAGTGCCCAATTAATTTAACATTGTGATGTACAGAAGTAAAATGAAGAGATTAGACTGTAAAATGTGAATATACTGCATATTATACTATCGTGCATCAACAAGGGCATGAAATTAATCATCTTAGTTGCGATACCCTTTTTTTGCTATTGCCTCTCCTCAGTTGAAAAAAAATTTATATATATATATATATATATATATATATATATATATATATATATATTTATATATATATATATATATATATATATATATATATATATATATTAGGGGTGTAACGGTTCACAAAAATCACGGTTCGGTTCGATACGACACAGTGGTGTCACGGTTCGGTATGTTTTCGATACAGCAAAAAAAAAAAAAAAAAAAAAAAAAAAAGGAAAAAATCCAGAGGATTTCTCTGATTGAAATCTTTTTATTGTAAGAAAACTAACATCATAAAAGCATGATCTCTCTTCTTTTCTTTTTTTTTTTTTACTTTGAACTAGGATGTCAGTTACTACAAAATCCCATGATCAATGATCATTTAAATTAACGATCAATTAATCTATTAATCGCTCATTCTTATAAACGATCCGTTTAAATCTAGGCTACCAGCCTGTGTTGAGGCTACTGAAGAATGAGCCGAATATGCAATGCATTATGATTCTTGCTTAATCGTCACAACGAAAAAATCCCAAACTAGGCTACAGGCTGAGTAGCCATGTCAGAGGTGAATGTGGCACACGCTTCTGTTACAGCTTCCGTGAAGAACGAAAGCGAAAGCAACTACTAAACATGGTTATGCCATAAAATTATTTCATTTTTAACAATCAATTAAATTACACAGCGGTTTTATATCAAAAGTTGATAATAATATAAAATATACTACATTTTGATGGTAAAATAATGATTTAAAGGACGGCTGTTATTTCTTTCAGCATTCAAACATTAAATAAATAATGCATCAAGTGAAATAAAAACGAATATGAAACAACACATAGCAGGATTTAAAGCATATAAAGGACTATTATATTTAGCAAAATGCTGCTCTTTTTATCTTTGTATTTTTTTATCATTTTATTTTTGTTATTTTTAATATTTCTTTGTCTTCATAATTAAAGCTAATCGACAAATTCCTGCTTGACATTTTAGAAAATATTTTGCGTAGCTACCCAGTATTTATTAAAGATCACTAGAACAAAAAACAAACACAAAAACATGTTACATGGCCCCATAAATGTCCAACTTATATTTAACTGAATCGTATAAATTATGAAAATTGCTAATTTTATTTTTATAAAACATTTGTTATTTGAGTAAAAACAATATCGACATTTAAGAATAATTTTATTAATTCACTCATTCCTTTGACTTGTTTATTGGCGCATATATAGGCTATAATTTAAATCAAACAACAGTAAATTGGACCTCTACAATGCCACTAAGCTTTCAAACAAAAGTCCAAAAAATTAAAGAAAGATTGGACTTTATCCGGTGACGGCCGACACTGAGCTCAGTAAAATGTTTTTTGATAAGTTAATAATTAATTAATAATCTGTTCAATAATTCGTTGAAGCCAAAATGAATGGTAATTTAATATAGGCTATTTAAAAATATATAACCTATATAATAAATATAGGCCTACCATATTTTTAAATAAAATAAAATAGGCTATTTTCTGAAAAATGCGCCTGTCTGTGTTAATTATTCCATCGAATTAATTTGATCGCAACACCTGTTATTCCAGAACTGAACATTTGAGCTGGTTTCAGTTCTTTTCATTTTCTTTTTTCTGTAGTTTCATTTTTACAAATAATTTTATTTCATTTGTTTGTTAATTAAATTTTGTTATTTAGCCTATTTTTTATGCAACAAAGTTGCAAATTAATTTGCTACGAGATGTGGCTGTATGGTAGTGCGCTTATCCAGAGCACGTGAACTGCTGCTGCAGAGAGAAAGAGCGCAATGAAAATAATAAAATTTTCGCATGCTGATTTATGTGAAATTGCGAATACATGACTAATCGCATTGCAATTTTAAAAATTATTGTATTTTATCCTTTAGGAGGGAAAGTCTATTTCAATTCATGCTAAAGACATGTGGTGCTGAAGTCTGAAAGTAACGGTCATGTTGATGTGAACAGCTGAAGCTGTCAAATTATTTTTAGTTTATTTATTATTAATGATGATGATTAAAAAATAATAATGCTATTAATTTTATTCAATAATGTAATTAAAACATGTAATATATCTACATTAATGCGAAACAAGCTAAATATTAAAGTCGTCATCTCAGCTCTCTGCAATATCTTTGCCTATATCCTCCTCAATACACGATATCCTCTACTCTCATGCGACCTATTTTTTGATTACCTGACTCGCGGATTAACGGCAGCACATGTGGATATAACCGAGACCTGCTTGTTTTGACCGTCACCTGCCATTTCAGTGGATCTGAAAAGCAGGAATAAGCAAAGTGCTCCCAAACGCCAGAGCCGCTGGTGGTTATAGGAGGATTACATTAATGTTCCTAGCCATTTTGCTAGCTAGGCTATAGTGCAGTCAGTCCGCGGCGCGTTTCCACCCTTTCGCTTTCGTCCGCAATAAACCCTGCATCATCTCAGCGCCCCTCGGGCTTCGCTTTCGTCCGGGACAAACCCGGCATCATCTCAACACCCAGCTCCGCCGGCTTTTTCAGATTGAAAGCGGCATAACTTTCGGTTTGAGTGCCAGTTGAGCTTACTCCGACCCTGAGTGCAGTGTGTGCCTGACTAGAGTAGTGTTTAGAGGTGGGCGGGGAAGGCAGATGTTGCCTGCCACGTCATGCGATGCCTTGTTGCACTGAAAACATTTATTCTCTTTTATCTTTTTAGATATTTGTCTGAATCGTTCGGTTCGTATGCGTACCGAACCGAAAGCCTCGTACCGAACGGTTCGATACGAATACGCGTATCGTTACACCCTTAATATATATATATATATATATATATATATATATTTATATTTATATATATATTTATATTTATATATATATATTTTTTTTTTTTTTTTTTTTTTTACTTGTTTACAAAGGAGTCCAATAGTCATAATGAAAATCAAGCCCCAACATCATGAAGACAATTATAGTATGTTGGAAACATATTGGAAAATATGAAGTCTTGAGTTTCTCCTGGGGCTCCAGCAGTGTTAACTGATTACACACCTAAAAGAAAGTGCTCATTTTTTTTTTACTCGTGTTCAAAACAGAGAATCAAATGAGTACACTAACAAAGGTTTGACATGTTCACGACAATTGTCCTAGTGTGTGACCCATTTTAAACTTTGTTTTGCTGATGTTTGATGCTCTCTTTAGGGGAGCACTCTGCTAGGGATTACATTCAAAGTGATAGAACATACTTTATGAATCATAAACCATCAAACTGATTTGCATTACTAAACACTGTCAGTTTTAGGTCTTAAATGTCAAAAACAAAAGTTGAGGCCTTAAAAAGTCTTTAATTTACTAAAATATTGTCTTGTAGATCTTAAATCATTTTAAACTGGCCTTAAATTTTCTGTGGCTATGAACAGAAATAAAAAATGAAAGTAGTGTTTTCTAAATTTACTGCTCCTAAAAGACCAGACTTTTCTTGCATGCCGCTTTTGTACCAAATCATAATTACAATCACCTGTTGGCAGCATCTGTTTCAAATCACATCATTATTTAACCAATTTACCTGATTACTAGCCCTAAACTGCTCCTTTTCCAACTTTTTTTGGAATGTGTTGGAGGTCTGAATGACAGAAAAGGATGTATATTAACAAATGAAATAAAATGAATTAAATAAATGAAATAAAATGCAATGAAATACAAGTTAAAGTAAATTTGGAAATTACTACTTTATTTTTTTATTTGCATTTTCCATAGTGTCCCAACTTTTTCTGATTGGGCTTGTTCATTTAGTTTATTATCATTTTTAAAGCTTGTCAATCTTTTTAAAGAAATGTTACTGTATGTTGAAAAAAAGGGTTTGACACATTATTAAAATATGTGGCTAAGAAATAACTAATTTTCATTTTATTAATGGGGCTAGTAATAAATAAGTCTTGTATAAGTATGAAATTTAATTTATAATTGTCCTAAAAAGTCTTAAATTTGATGAAACCTGCAAAAACCCTGATTAATAATAATGATAAATTTCTCTTAATCTTTCTTCTCCTAATGAGCCGCCACATATGAAAAACATGTTGTTCTGCTACAAAAAGGGTGTGACATATAAGAGAAATAAAACAATGGTTTGGATGCTAACAAAATGAAGCATTGCCATAAGAAAGACTAGTTTTTATATCAATGTCAATTTTATTCATTCATTCATTTTCCTTCGGCTTAGTCCCTTATTTTTCACCCTGATTTATCACCCGGAGGAAACCTATGCAAACACGGGGAGAACATGCAAACTCCACACAGAAATGCCAACTGGCCCAGCTGGGACTCGAACCAGTGACCTTGCTGTGAGGTGACAGTGCTAACCACTGAATAAATACAATTTCTTTTACAAAACATACAACTTAAAGTTTATTAAAAAAATATTATTAAAAATTGAGAGCTGCAAAGCAGTCATCAATAACTAAATAGAAAATCAATATGCATCTTGTAGGAAGCAAGGAAGAAACAGTCACAAAGTTTTAGACAAATAAAAACAGGTGGGCACTGGAACTACTTTATGCAATTGCACAAATGCTCCCGAATACAATTTTGAGTGCTGCTGGTGAGCGTACTTTTTTCAGGGGTGGACAGAGCTTGTCACTCTCTCACTCGAACGACATGGTTCTTCTGGATGCTGTGTGCGTTTGTTTTACAGTTGTCAGTGTTAAGGTGCAATACTGGTTCTATCGCTTGAGTATTTATGCATTGTGTTATCCTAAGAGTCCTAATCATTTTGAATACCCCAGTATATTATCACACCCTAAATTAACATGATATCAATATTTTATGCTATTAATATTACAATTATTGTCAATACTAGTATAATGTGTCACTTCTAGTAGATTGCGCCACTTCTAGTCTGTCCTGCCATTTATAGATAATTTAGGATGGTATTGGTGGTGTAAAATATGTGGTGTGGGATATATTTTCTAGGCGCACCTTAGTGCCAATTAAGTGCAAATTTTAAATCTCACAGCTTATCTGAATATCTCTGGTCATGCATAATCTTGCCTAAGACACCAACCGAGCCACTACTCCCACTTGTGGCCTCTTAAAAACAATAGATTGTGTGCGTGAAGTCAAAATTTCCTATTTGTTACATCAGCCGTTCACCAGCAAATTACAACTTGGTTAAGCTGACGTAGGTGACAGTTATGGCATCATTTAATGTGACGCAGCAGAATGTACCACAAGCACATTACTCAAATGAGTACTACTGCTCTTGTGGAACTACCGTACTTATGAGTCCAGCATTTACAAAGTACTCTCCCATCCCTCTGCTTCATTTCTTTTTTAATCTCTTATAGAAGACTTTGATGCTAAAAGCAGCCAGGTCAATACTGGTCTCTCTCATCTTTCATCTCCTGACGTTCACCACTCAGATGTGTCACTTCTTTCTTTCACGCCCACTCGCACCCGTCTCTCCGGTCCTATTCCCTCTCTCTTTTGGCAACTGGGTCATGAGAATAAGAGCGAAAGCAAACACTAGCAATCGATTAGATGGTGGGAGAAGGGCCTGCAGGAAGCATCTGAATAATTATTATTTTCTCCCTTCATCCATTTTAAATGAACAAAATTCCAGGAGAATAAGACATTTTCTTTAAATGTTTGTATTGCTGATGCACACTGAACAGAATCTGTGCAACCTTTAATATTAATGTATTAGCATATAATTTGATGGCGCTTTCAGCAACACAGAAATAAAAATATTCATTGAATTTACTAAAAATTTTAAGGTAACAGGGCCCATAAAAATATTTTACAATAAGTTACCTTAAAGAGCCTCTATTATGGGATTTTGAAAATGAGCTTCCATGCAGTGTGTAACACAGCACTAAGTGAATGAAAACGTCCAGCTGAGGTTTAAATCTGAAAGTGCACCATGATTAAAACTATTCACTCTTTAACGAAATAGTTGAATCTGCGTCGAATAAATAAGTCGTGTTGGGTTCCAATCATTTACTTGAATGCATCGACGTCAACGCATTACATCACCAAATATGTAGTACTGGATCCATTAAAACATGAATGCGCCTTTCTCTTTAGACACTAGCGGAGCGCGGGGGATCACGGGACTGATCATGACACGAAAATGACGATCACTAACAGATGGAGATTTTGCTGTGAGAAATAAAGGGTCACCGGCTGTTTGCTATTAAAAGAAGGAGCAGCAGAGACTATTATGTATGGGACTTTGTCAGACTTTGACAGGGACTTTGTCAGTAACTGTTACCATTCATATGGACCAATTTCTTCTTCCTCCAGATCATAACATGTAAGTGTAATTAAAACTGTTGCCTCGTTTTGTGTAGTTTGCAAAATATGTGTTTAATTGTGTGTTGTAACTTGTAATTACTTATCTTTTATAGATCAGTGCTTGTACTGTATCTCTCAGGTTAAATATTTATGGGCTATTTTACATATCACGTCCAAAAACACTTTGAAAACGCCGCACGTGCTTCTTCTTTTACGGATTTAAATGCATTTCTGAGCTCGCGATCCTCTGCCTTTTTGTCTTTGCTATGGCCACCGTCAGCTGTTCCTCACACGCGTGGTCAATTTTCAAAATAGTTCAAGTTTTGCCACTGTGTGGATTAATACTGAATGTGTGTCATTGTTATTACTTGGGGTTAGGTTTAAGAGTAGAGTAATATGCTGGTGTTTAACTGCATTGCTTTATTGCATTCCTGCATTAGGCTCTCACATACTCTGTGCTACTTCTTAACCGTTGTGTGCATTTCACTCTGTCTCGCACTGAACGCAGTCGACCAATCACAACAGACTGGGTCATCAGACCAATCAGCACAGAAAAGCTTCGCTCTAAGGAGGGGTTTGAGAACAAATGAATCGCTGAACGAATCATATGGGAGTCCCTGGGATAATTAGGTAAAAATAAATGCATATTAAGGGCAATGAAAGTGTTTTTTGACCTTGCATGCATATCAGCCTTGGAGACCCCCAAACCAAAATATGACCTTTTTTAATGCATAAGGCTCTTTAAAAAAAACTAATTGTAAATTCAATTAATCATTTTTCAGTGTACGTAACAGAAGGGTAGTACTTTAATGTTCAGCATGAAAAAAATGTCTGGACTTTTCGTCTGGAAAGAGAAAATTTCATCTGGACTTGCTCAATCAGATGTGATTTTAGACGTGTCTCCTCTGCTAATCTGTCAGTCTGTGTCAGTCTGGTATATTTGTCCCTCACTTCTGTCCTCTCCGCATCACTCTGTCCTACTGTCTGTTCCCCTGTCTGACACTATTGATCAGCTGACCCACCCACTGACAGCAATCTCTCTCTCTCTCTCTCTCTCTCTCTGTGTTATAAATCTCTAAGGTGACAGGGCCAGGCTATCTGTGTGCATAGATAAGACCTTGTTTGTCTTTTGCTGAGATTGCACAATATGTGATGAATAGAGAGGAGGAAGGAGAGAGGAAAAGGGCACCTGCAAGGAGAAATAAAAGAATCTCAAGTGAAATTCTCATTAGGCATTCATAAACGAGATGAAAAATACACACAGCCATATTTACCTGACTCTCTGTCAGGATGGGAAGAGTGCAGCCTCAGGCTCAATATGGCAACACTCCAGCGACAAAATGATGGATAATATTTAGTATTAGGACACATCTGCTGTCTCAAACAGTAGCAATATGGAAGCCTGAAGCCAGCTATTAAAATCATACAGTTTTGGGTTTGATTCAAAAATAGGGTTTGACTGAAACAATATTATATCGAATCATGATAAACAATAATAAGTCAATAACAATAATAAGCTCTGGACATTTTTACTCTATATAGACCTAAGAGCCAATCACACAGAAGAAATGTGCAACAATGGGAATCTAAAAGTGTGTTGATATTAGAGATTAGAGACCAAATTTTCAGCCACCGAAAGTTTATCAGCCGAAAATATGTTATGCCATTTAATGGACCCTCTAATTTATGTGGCTTCAGTCATTTTTGGGGTACTCTTAAATCTGGAAGCATTAACAACTTCTATCGACATATATATCGTTATCTTTCAATATAGAAAATAATTATCAAGAATTGATTTTTGCCATATCGCCCAGCCCTATACAAAGATTGTTTTTTATTTTAAGTTATTTTTGGGCTGGGCAATGTATATTCAGTACTAATCAAAGGATTGGGATCTGAAAGATTCTTTTCTGTTTTGAATGAAATATCTTAAACTCAACAAGGCTGCATTTATTTAATCAAATTTAAACTAAATAAATTTATAAATACTCTTGACATAAGTGTAAAGTCTGTAACCCACAACAAAGGTGGAAAGTTATTGTGTATTATATTTAACAAACCATTTACTACGAATTTTATGTAATTCATGGATAATTGAATATTAATTAGATGATGTCATTACACTGCTGTGCCGTCAGCCAATCGTTGCATTGCTGATCATGATTTCGAGGATCAATAGATCTGTCCTTCACAACACACGCAGAGATCTCAGATCAGTTCATCCAGATGTTTTAATCTGATTCACTAACTTGTTTGAAGAACCTTATTATGCAGAGATCAGTCATCAAGATTAAAAGATCCAGGATCTGTCAAATCATCTTAGATCATTTAAGCGAGGTACGAATAACGGACCCTGGGTGCATTTCAATTTATCGATGTTTTGAAGATAATAGAAGACATAGGTAATTTTTAAAGAGCAGCATTTATCTGAAATAGAAATATTTGGTTGTCTTTACCGTCACCATTGACCACTTTTTTAAAATTGTATTAATTACAGAATAATTATACAAAATGAGAGAAAGAAACGGAAGAAAATATAAACAAACACACACCAAAAGAAAAAATAATAATAGTATGCCTGACAAATCCCAGTTTACATAGGAGTAAATGCTGAATAGATGTTTTTTTTTTTCACTTTTCTATATGATTTTTTGTATAACTCTTCACAATTTTGTTTTAAATGTAGCCGATATCAGATTTCCATTGTGAAATGATCATGGTCTTAAACCGACCCACATGTGCAAAAGAACAACTACACACAGCATAAACTTTCTAATAATGTCCTCAATCTGCATATTATATGATGTGAATAATGCTCATCATCAGATTACCTTTAAGAGGACTATTATTGCTGTTTTCACAGACAACAGCAGGTATTTTACAAACTATGAATGGTTGTTTTAATAGTTCTAATGTAATGCACAGGAAAGCAGATGTGAATTAAGCAGCTGATGACTACTTTCTAATCACAGCAGTGTGATTGTTCTCTCTAGAGACCAGCCTAGATTAATCATACTGGTCACTGGTGTTATAATACTCATCAAAGGGTTAATGAGCAGTCGTTGAGAAGGAAGAGGATGTTTGTAGTACACAACAGTGCAGAATGATGACGAATGTAAATTAAAAATTGGATTCAATTATATTAAAAAAACAATCCATTTGAGTATTAGTAGACCGACTGCTTAATATCCGTTGATACTGCTCCTTCAACAGACATTTAACTGACTATAAGAAACTTAGCAAGAACATGTCAACTTACACAAACCCTAACCCCAACCTAACTGTCTACTTATAATCTAATGAGAATTAGTTGGCATGTACATGCAATGTAACTTAATTCAACAAACGGACCATCAAAATAAAGTGTGACCTAAAAATTATGTAAATGTTGCATAAAATCTGACATAACCTTTCAAATTATAGTCGCTTTGCAAAACATCTCACCAATATTGGTTTTAATAGCACATACTGTAAGAAAGTGGCACAAATTGCATTTGAAAAGATCAGATTCCATGCAGTTTGTGCTGTTCACACTAACATGACAAAAACAGTCACATGTAGACCAAAACACAAAACAAAAAAAAGATAAATTGAAACATTTTTCACCTTAACCTGTTTTGCTATAAGAGCATAAAACCTATGCAAACACATTGCACTTTTGTGGAGCTATATGGCTTAGGAGTAATTACAAAATTGACTTTTGTGGGAAGAAAAAATCAATCTGCCCAAGAAATCTGAAATTAAATGGTCTCAAATTGGTCCCCTAAAACTGCTAAGCTTTATATAATGCCAAAACATATGTATGAGTTTAATAATTAGAATATTAATGTTTAATTCTTTTGTGTTATATAATGCCTAGTGAAGTTTCACACATCAACAGAAACACTATGGACTAGACGATCAGTTTGGGGATTAAACAATTTATATCAATATTTTTAAATGAAGATATATAAAACTAGACATTTTAGCTTGGCTTTTGCACATGCAGGAATTAAAACAACATAGCATTTGTTCTGTGCATACTAAACTGAACTGTTTGCAAGTCATTTTTGCAATTTCAGAGCATGTATTTGCTGGGTCTCAGATGAAATATACTTGAATAAGTATCATGTTTCATTCTGTTTCTGAGGTATGTGCCATGTGTAAATGCAGAGTAAATGGGGATGAGTTTGATTCGAGCATAAAAGAAGATTTCAGCTTAAAAACACATCTTATTAACACACCAAAGTGCCGCAAAGTATCGGGCACTTACCGAGATGACTCGCCATTTTCTACACAATAGGAGACAAAGAGAGACCGAAAGCGTGTCATAAACCTTGCGTGTGTGTGTGTGTGTGCATGGATGTGCGAGGATGTGCGTCAACAGATGGTCTGGCTAATTGATCTATCATTATGACAGCTTACACCCCTCTGCAACTTGGTCATCTCTATCGTTCTCTCTCACTCTGTACATGTTTGTGCCTCAGCGCATTTCCACTTAATACCTGTTATTATTACACAGCTGAGCCCTCAAAAGCCCAGTGTGCGAATCCACCGCAATTGACTGGAGGGTACAAAATCACTGAAAGTTCGCATAGATTTATGTGTTTGTGTGTATTTTGAAAGCTGGTGTGTTTTTGGTTGTGTGTTAAAGGTGCCATAGAATGCAAAACTAGATATATATATTGGCACAGTTGAATAATATGAGTTCTGCACATGAAAATTACACACCAAGAGTCTCAAAACTATTGTTTTTTCCTCCTTGTGTAAATCTTGTTTGAGCAGAAAAACAGGTGAATCAGAACACAATATCTGAGGTTAGAGTCAGGATCAATAACATGTAGTCTGCACCAAAATCCCTTTAAAGGTATTGTAAAGTCTTCTGATACTGAAGAAGGAAATAATATGCCACTTCTTGGCTGTTAAAGCCATTTCTAATTAAATTTCTGTTGTAACAACAATAACAATAATTTACTTGTTGATATTGAATGCAAGATTCATCTACAGCAACATTAACTTTGGCTAAGTAGCAAATATGTGACATGTGAATAGCATCGTAGCCAGTTAACCAGATAGCTACAGTACAAGCTGCACGAAGTGAACACAACACTCAACACATATTCTTCATCCTAAAGAAACTGGTCCAAATAAACTGTACTGACATTGTCCCAGGTACATCAATAGTCTTTGGTAATGGTATTTCCTTTATAAACAAACTATCGACGAATGCCACAAATTTATGGAAGGTTACTGTAGCAATCATCAGTAAAATGACAGGAACACATTCCTCACAGCCTTATCTCTGGGCATCTCACAGTGATCAGTGATCACTTATCTTCATATTATGATGCAATCCCATTTCCAGCAATCTGCTACAGTGGGTGAGGTGGGGATCAAGTTTTCCCGGGTCTGCATATGCAACAAGTGGGTGGGGTGTAAGAGTCCATCTATTAGTTCTATGACAGAACTAACAGCATAGGTGTTGGTAAAATGCGTGTAAGCCTTCTCTTGCGCAGCTGTGAACAGATTGCTAAAAATTCTTAAACTTTTGTTTCATGAATCCAATTTTGATCTTGTACTCTTATCTGACTCCAATTTATAATCATTTAATTATAGATTCATCTAATTCAAGCTGATCTCCTTTAAGGTTGTGATTTTGTCTAATTTAGATTGATTAACCTAATAAATCCTTATTTTCAGTTAATGGTTCATCATTTACCCGAAGTCGCTTAGAGTCAGTATGTTGGCCAGTTCCATCTGCTCACGGACACATCCTCACCAGCTCTGGTTCTTAGATAGAGGACATAAGTATAAACTAATTTTCTTTAAGTAATATTAGGTCGCCCCATGCTTGCTCATACATAAAGAAAGTTTGATTTAGCCACTAGATTATATCATACTAAGTCAGTGATTGTCAGAAATCAACAGGTCTCTAATGCTGTGTCTATGCTCCAACTATTGAGCCTGAATGTATGAGCAATCCTGGCCGTAGGCTGTGCAAACATCAGCCTAAACAATCTACTAGTTACAAAGATTTTAGGAGATAGTAGAGTTAAACAAGAATTTTACACATATTTGTCAGGCAAAGATTTTCCAAGCCAATTCACATAATTAAAATAAGCCAATTCAGAAATGTACAACATCAATTACCCAAAGATACGTTTAAGAGTTAGAGATTAATAGCTGACCATGTAGAAGTATGTTGCAGCATATCAGCCTTGATGCAGAGCTCAGACACTCACACACTGCAACTGGGTATCCTGGCTACAAGATCCCACAGATATTTTTGCACCTTTTCCTAATACTCAAATCTCAACAAACCGTCATAAATTCACGACAATAAAAGCGTCACAAACACCCTTGTCTGGTCATGAGTTGATGTGAAGACCATTTTACCTGGAGTGGAGTATCTGGCAAAGATTTTATCAAAGTCAAAACCCAAATTAATAGATGTAAGTAAACTTGTGAAACATTAAATTGAAATTAAGACCACTTTACCAATCACTTAGAAAAACTTAAAATGATACCAAATATGAAAAGAAAAAATTTAAGATTCACAAGATACACCATATTGAGAACTTGGAGATTCTGTGTGGAGGAGAGTTAGTGACTTACTCTGGTGGAGAAGGTAAAGTAGGGGGCAGAGAGGGGGGCTCAGGGTGGGTGACTGAGGCCCCGTTTACACTAATACATTTTAGTTATAAAACTGTATTTTAGAATGAAAACAATCCGCGTCCACACTGGGGTTTCTGCCAGCGTTTCTGAACAGCTCCCCCCGTCCACACTACTCTGCTGAAAACACACATCAGGTGACCACACACACACTCTGGCATGCGATGCAGCATATGTGGACGTTTGATCTCCAGGCAGTCATCTACCCAGATTAGAGCTGTGCACATCGAACTGTTCATCAAAGATCTACCGCTGGATCTAATCTGACTATATTTGTTAAACGTGATATTTAATTAATCTTGTTGTCTATATCTAATGACATATTCCCCAACTTTGGTCTTTTGAATCTATTACTTGTTCTCAGGTAACGTGTTTTGGCTGAGTGCAAAGATAAGTAAATATATTATTTAATGTAACCACGTACACTGATTCTGCACTTTTGACTTACTGCTTGCCTTTATTTCCTATAATGTATAAACTTATTGTATGTTATACTTTTATAATGGCCATTATTGATTATTAAAACTGATACTCAGCAAAAGAGAGGGTATGGTTTGTATTTTCAGTGAGAATGAAAGGAGGCAGTTGTGTTATAGGCTCCGTTTTGTTATGCATACAATGAAGATGAAGGTCATATAAATATGAAGCTACATGACGCCTCAACATTTTTGGTGTCTGTGAAGTTGTTAATATCAAAATGAAAATAGGCAGTTCCTCATATCAAAGTGAAACAACGTCAGGGTGATGTGAATGATGTTATACTGTACACTGTTCCCTTTGAACATTTACCCGACGTGTCCTCGGGAGTTTGTTTTCCATATCAAACTTGCGAAGTCTGAACATACAAGGAGAAGATGCAAGACTGAACTCTGTGAAGGCTACTTAATATTGAGGAAAAAGCCCCAATCAAAGAGGTGAATGTTTGCAGCCATGCCTGCGTTTTCAGATGTCTCCGTTTTCCCCCATGCACAGAGCAGCAGCATTTTCAAACTAAAACGGCCTCTTCAGTGTTTTTAAAAAGCTCCGTTTTCGGCACTCGAAAACTTCGAAGTAGTGTGGATGGATGGCGTAACCGAAGCAAAACTTATGTGTTTTCAAACTAAAATGTATTAGTGTAAATGGGGCCTGAGACAGTTGAACAATTGATTTCCTAGCTGATCGTCTTCTCAGATTAGAAAGTTTATTGTTTTACTGCCTGACTATTCTCGTGGTCTTGCCTCATAGAATTCCATAACAATTCTCAAGGTCTGATATTATTGAGAGACTTAGCCATGCTTACAGTGGCAATGTTTCATTCAGAAGTCACAACAAATTCATTGTGAATCATTCAAACGACTCTAAGTAGATATTTCTTTTGAGAGACAATACTGTTATACACTTTTAGATTTAGCTGGATGTTTTTATTTAGAGCTGTTACAGTACATTTATATATATATATATATATATATATATATATATATATATATATATATATATATATATATATATGTATATATATATATATATATTAGACTCAATGTCTAGAATAGATACAATGTGTTAAAGAGTTAAAGAGTCCCTATATATATATATATATATATATATATATATATATATATATATATATATATATATATATATATATATATATATATATATAGGGGCTCTTTAACACGTTGTATCTATGCATTCTATGGCACCTTGAAGCAGGGCATTTCTCGATTTCTCCCATTGATGGTACTAGAGAGCTTGTATTTAAATCAAGAAAGCCTATGCAGTGCACTGAAACTGCATCTCTCTCTCTTTATGTTTTTCAGGGAGGTGGAAGGTGAGTTGGAGGTGGTTTGGGAAGCAGCCACCAGAGAGAGTCAGCGCTTGAGAGAGGTGGTGTTGAGGAGCAGTTCACTGAGTCCAGTCACTGTGGCTCCAGCCCTACACAGCACTTCCGGCCGGACTCCTGCCAGGATCCCCCATCCAGAGGATCATTTGTCGTGCTCGCTGCCCTCTCCCTTCATCAGCAGACAGTCTCGTCTACCACATCCTTCACAGCGCAGCCCCATGTTTGACTCAGACTCCGACCAACACCAGAATCCATCATCTGATGAGAGCGACAAGAGCGGACGAGACTCCTAATGTTTCCATATCCTCCTTAATTAGTCTTTTGGGTTCATGAATTAATTTTCTGAATTTACCTGAATGCTTAATTTGTTTTCATGTAAGATACATGAAGCCATTAAATACTTAGCCATATTCTTACTGTTAAATGTTTAAATGCTTTCTGTAAAATTTTAACTCATTGTTTACTCGCCTTCATTTTCAGAATATACAAAAAGTTTATATAATTTACATTTGAGATCTTTGTTCCTCCACTGAGTCTACTCACTCAAAATGTTCAGAAAGAGATTTTAATAGTAAATCTAAATCTAAAAAAATTGATAATAGATATGACTGTTTCTAAGAAGAACAGGTTTTATTGTGCCTTTTATTCTCATATAAAGATTGTTCAGTATACATAAACAAAAGTTCAAACAAAACTACTTGTTGCACAAGAAAAAAACTATTGGTTCTTGCAGAAGCTCAATCATTCTGCATGACATGCAAGCAGGGTGCGAATTACGGGGTGGGGTGGGGGGGGGGGGGGCGTTGCAGGGGATTGACCCCCCTAATTAAGGTTTGATCCCCCTTGAAGGACATCATAACAATATGTATGGGGGATCTGAGAAAAAGTTCACTCTGATCTGCTTTTTTTAATAATAATTTTAGGTGTTGGTTTCTACATATAGCCTAAAAATAAAGTTCAATTAGATGCATAGTTTGACCTAAAGTAAGTCGAAATAGCTAATCAGGTCAGAATACACTAAATAGCCTATCCCACAGAACACTTTAATAAATTAGATGTAATTTAAATAAATACATAAATTGATTCACTGAAGCATGTATTACACAAACTAACATTACCCCCCGATCGTCAATGTATAATTCGCACACTGCATGCAAGGATGAACCTCGTTGGTAAGCATTATTGAGCTTCCAACTAAATCTGAATGCTGTGAACATTGTTTGCTGATCAGTGTTCAAATGTGAATACAAAGCTATAACATAAAGAGAGTGTGTCTTTTCAAAAAACTCAAATTAAACTGCTCAATTCATATGGACCTTTTCTAATCTCTTTACAAAGTTTTTAAGTGAATAGATTTTCAATGTAGGGCCAGACGGAATCTGCTGACATTTTTGCTATTTCTGTGCAGAATTTTGTTAAAAATCTGCGCATTTATGCGGAATGATTTTGGGAGTATCATAACTAAAAACTTAATATATGAAATAAAAAATAATACCTTTTTAACTTTAATTTAATGTTTACAATGCAAATCCAATTAGATCCACTTTATTTGGTAAACAAAGCAAGTCTCTCATATAATATATCTACTAGAAGACAGAAAATATTACTTTACAAACAGTATTGTAAATAAAGCATATTAATATTTTCATATTAGACAATAATATTATTGAAATAAATTTAAAAATTGAATAAATATAAATTTACTCACATTTACACAAGTAAATACGCAGAATCAATGATGGCTAAAAATCTGTGATATCTGTGCGCGCAGATTCTGTGTGGGCCTACTTGGGAATGACATGAGAGTGAGTAAATGATGACAGAATTTTCATTGTAGGCAGAACAGTTTTGATCGCTAATAATGATTGTTCTGTAGCTGGAGAACAGTACAGCATTTATTCAGCCGCTGAGCTCATTTATGACAGCAGTTCCAGCAGTGGATGCACAAAACAACACAGGAAATTTTGTTACACAAGCTACATGGTGAATGATAGAGCAATAGAGTCTCTTTTTCTAGCCCTTCTCTCTCTTTCTCTCTCTGGGACTTGCACAAAAGATCACACCTTTTTTTCTTTGTTAGAATGTACAGTATGTGATAATATAATTACCATTCCTGTTTGTGAATGTTTGCACAACAGCAGAATTCTAGAAATTCTGGACAGTAATCTCTTATCCTTAAGATATGGGTTTTTTCTTTGTGTTCCTGCTTATAAGATGCAGCGAGCTCTCTTTGCTGTTTTTAAATGACAAAAGTAGTATATTCATCTTGAGGGACATAGAATGGGCTATATGCACACAGACTTTTAATTTTCAGCCAGGCAGCCCAAGGGCTCTTTCCATTACAAAATTGTCACGTTTAAGATCTGATTTCCTTAAAAATTACTGTCTGTTAGATATACGATATGAAGTGGGTCTCAGATCAGACAGGAAGCTCTGAATTAAATTCCATTTCCCCCGCCATGTCTTAAAAATATGACAATTTATTTTACCCCAGTATTTTCAATAGAATTTCTGCACTAGCCTGTTGCTTCTGACGGCGCTAGTGGTTACACGGTCTTTCATATTGTTTTATGCTTGAACAACTAAATGAATGTTTAAGTCTATTTAACTGAATGTATTGTAATTACAACATCGATGCTGTAAAACAACCTTGTGAAATTGAAAATAGTCACATTAAACTTTCACCGGAAATTCATTGTTGGCTTTTAAAACTGTGCATACAGCCCATTTGATTTACACTTACATGCTTCTATCAGCAAAGAGGTCAAGGTTATTTACAAATCTTTATGAAAAAATAGCAGCCTTTCTTATTTTAACTGTGGGATATTACAGCTTTTTATTGTAAATGATTTGCGGGTTCAAGCGCTCTATCAAACTGTATGGAGAGACTCAACAAATGGTAATACTTAACGTTTACAAAGCGCTGTAATACTGTCAAAAATCATGATCGATATATACAACCAAACCTAATATCAGATGGCCAGAAAGTGATTAATTTTTTATAAATTGTAAAACATTGGCGTCTGTGATGCAGCAAGTCCAGAGATTGTTGTGTACACCATGATTTTATATAAAATCCACTTTAATGTGTGATATGACTAAAAAGTGGTCATGAACAAATATTTTCTCAATTCAATTGAGTAACGGATTGAACCCAGAAACAATATTCTATACGTGAGTAGAAGTAGTATTTATTTATTTTATTTTTTGCACTTTTGCACTAGGACATGAAGATGGGGAGAGAGAAAAATGGGGATAGGATCTAAAAAAGGCTCTCAAACCAGAACCCGAACTCGGCACACCCAATGCTCAATGGCACTATTTGTTGGCGCACTGGCCACAAGGCTATCAGTGTAGACTGTTTTGTTGTTTTTAAGGTATTGAGACAACAAATAAATAGTTTTCTGTCCTCATGTTTCCTGGAGCTTATTTGTTTTTAAGCAGCATCTTTATAAAAACTCTGATACAAGGTTCTCCTAAAGAGAGACATTTTAATCCCAAAGGTAAACAGTAAGTTCTCAAGCAAATCAGCTGTGGTCAGGACAAATCTACAGAGACATAGCAATTAAACCAGACAGTGATGCTATTGCAACCTGATCGATTAAAAAAAAAAGCCTGTCTGACTATTGCAGCATAATTAGGACAGTCCAATAGTTCTCTCCATAATAGCACCGCACTGATTTAGAGCAAAATTATAATCCAGCAATTACTATGCACAAAGTGTTGTAGCAGTGCGTCTCAGAACTGCAGTCTGTGTGCATGTGTACAAGCTCACTGCAGAAATAGAGCACTGCTGGTTAGCTGTAGGGTATTGATGATAAATTTCATAGATTAGCAGCGGTGTAGTATTTCAGCTGCTTGTTAACCATTTATTGATTCATTGCTGTGCTTTAGCTACGTCTTTGTTTGCTTTGTGATGTTTTTAATTGACAGGCTATTTTCAATTGGAGCATGTGTGTTTGTTTATGTATTCATCTGTTATGTGAAAATGTTTATGTGATGTGAATGTTTACTGATAGAGTAGCCCAGTGAACTGGAGAGTTGGAAGAAACCTGCAGTGCCTTTGCTTTGTTATAAATCAGGATAAAAATGTAGGACGACTGTCTGCAAAAAGATACAACTTCTCACAGGTAAGAGGAAGAAAGCATTATGTGTGTCTGAGAGAGAGAGAGTGTGTGTGTCTGTGTGTGTGTGTGTGTGTGTGTGTGTGTGTGTGTGTGTGTGTGTGTGTGTGTGTGTGTGTGTGTGTGTGTGTGTGTGTGTGTGTGTGTGTGTGTGTGTGTGTGTGTGTGTGTGTGTGTGTGTGTGTGTGTGTGTTGGTATGCTTATGAGAATGTGAAGCACATCTCTGCAAGTCCAGGTCACTTGTTCTCTTTTACAGGCCCAGTGGACTGAGGTTCTGACAGCAGAGAAAAATGACAAGGACATCTTATAACGTTACTGCACCTTGAGTTCCCTCGCAGCCAATGAGCAGCACATGTTTATACAGCTATCTATTCCTTGTCCTTCTATTGTTTTTATTCTGACCAAACACTATTTTCCATTTTCTAAAGCTACATATTAACTATGTCTTGCAGGAATATTTTTGCATTAAGTGATCAAATTAGGCATTGTGTTGTGTTTTTCACATATATTTTTTTCAAGTTTGGTGTAAGGTATTGGTTTTACTCTGGACGGGACATTTGGTTCTGACAAGAGAAGTTAATCAATAATAAACTTATGTACGTACACTACCTTACAAAAGTCTTGTCGTCGATCCCAGTTGTAAGAGCAACAAATAATCACTTGACTTCTATTTGATCATTTGGAAAAGTGTCAGAAGGTTTTTTTTCGATGAATCATCTGTTGAACTGCATCCCAATCATCACAAATACTGCAGAAGACCTATTGGACCTGCATGGACCCAAGATCTTCACAGATATCAGTCAAGTTTGGTGAAGCAAAAATCATGGTTTGGGGGTTACATTCAGTATGGGGGCATGTGAGAGATCTGCAGAGTGGATGGCAACATCAACAGCCTGAGGTAACTAGACATTTGTGCTGCCCATTACATTACAAACCACAGGAGAGGGCAAATTCTTCAGCAGGATAGCTCTCTCATACTTCAGCCTCCACATAAAAGCAAAGAAGGTCAAGGAGCTCCAGGATTGGCCAGCCCAGTCACCAGACATGAACATTATTGAGCATGTCTGGGGTAAGATAAAGGAGGAGGCATTGAAGCTGGATCCAAAGAATCTTGATGAACTCTGGGAGTCCTGCAAGAACGCTTTCTTTGTCATTCCAGATGACTTTATTAATAAGTTATTTGAGTCATTGCAGAGATGTATGGATGCAGTCCTCTAAGCTCATGGGAGTCATATACAAAATTAACTCTTTTTTCCACTGCAATGACTTTATATTTTATACTGGACATTATTTCTGTTAAGTGACAGAAGCAAAGTCAGACCTTACTGTCCTAATTAAATAAAAGCATGATCATATTTTATTTTGGTAAAATAAGTGTAATCTAGAGGCCTTTGTCTTTCATATAAGCCATTTCTGATAGCAAATGATCAACTAGAAGTCAAGGTATTATTTGTTGTTCCTAAAACTTGGATAGGCAACAAGACTTTTGTCAGGTAGTGTCTCTAGCAGTCTTATTCTCCATTCTGTGAATTTGTTCATATTACTCACTCCATCGCCTCTTAGTGCAGCATTAGTCATCAGTTTTGAAATATAAAGACATGTTCAGTTCTTTTCTTAAGGCTTTTCAATTGATTTTATAGAGTTTCTTGTTTAACTGTGCTTCTGTAATACAAAACGAGGCAAAAAAAAAAAAAAGTGAAGCGTATTAGAAAGACAGATTTTAGCCTAGTCATTATTGACTTTGGCCTGTTCAATCAGTGGAACAAACAGAAAATGTGAAAAGTAGTGCTGCCCTCTGCTGGACATTGCTATTCAGTATTGGATTAAGGCATCACACTATTTAATACATAAATGCATAAGGCCATAAAATTAGTAAATCAATAAGAAAAACACAATTTTGTAAAATTGTTCTGATGAATCTGCTGCACTCTCAGAAATACTAAATGCTGTCACTGGAAGTAAAGTTTTTACCTAAAGGGTCTATTTTAGTATCTACTTTAAAATAAACACAAATGTACCTTTTGAAAAAGTACCGCCCTTGTACTAAGAGTGTGTGACAGATTTTGTGACAGGCCATCGAAATCTCAGTATGAAGTAAAAGTCATAGTGTACATTTAAACACTGCAGATTTACAGCTCCTACTAAACAGTTAAAGCCGATGATAGAGGAAAAGCTTGTTAAAGCTGTCCTCTTTGATGGTCTAGAGTTTTAGTTTGCTCCTTATCTAGGTTAACATCTCAGTGTAAGGTCAGCAGAGTCATTTTCAAGTGCTCAATCACACTATTGTTGTGCTCTTGTGATTGGAGACTACAGCCAGTGGCTCTCTTTCATTTACAAATAGAAAACAAAAAGTAGTAGACTTATAGTAGTATTAGCTAGTAGCATTATAAGTAATAATATGTATCAGTGCAGATTCATTTTTAAGCAGTACATTTGTGGTTCATCCATTCATAAAAACCATAGTAATCATATACTGATTATTCTTTCCAGACTGTAATAAATATAAAAAGCAATTATCTTTCATATAATGCCTTTGTTTAATTTTTAACGACTGCTCTAGCAGATTGGGTTTGTTTTTGTTTTCTATTAAGTGAAATCTGCACATTGTCATTTATTCTGACTCTGTTCTGAGCCAAGGTTTTATAGTGATTATAGTCAGATCTTACTGGCAACTTTAACTGAGGGGTTATCAAACCACATCGCTGAAATAAAAATAAAACAATAAAACATGAGCATGGGTCACATAAACATTCACAGAACTTTTAAAACTAAAGATTTTAATGTATAGCTCATATTGCCCAAATGAACATAAGATAATGAAATAGTTTGGAGTAATTCATTTTCAAGTGATTTTGAGCAATTAATATCCAAGTGATTCGGACAGAGAATGTGTTACATAAGCATAAACTTCCCTCTGGGATGTATTTGTTTTTCTGTGTTTCAGAGCTTCACGTGAAGGAGGGATGTGCACAGTTAGTCATCTGTTACAGTGTCGGGTTAATTGTTAAATGTGAGCAATCTCTGCTGTTATCACTTAGAGATTCAAATCTGAGTTGGGGATAAGAAGCAGAGCCCACGGGTAAGGAATTGTCTTGATGTCTTCATATAGTTTGTCTCTCTAAAGATGCCTGTCAGTGGATTGCATGTCTTTAGTTTAAAGGTTCCTTGATCAAAAATAAATCTGTGAAATTGGAAGGAAGTAAAACATTGCCAGACCAATACTGATTTGCGTCAGTGCTGCCGTGACATCCTTCTCACTTTGCTTAATATCTGTTAGAACTGTTAACACAGAATAATTTTAAGACTAATTCCTATTTTTAATATTTTAAAGATTAGAAAATGAAAAAGCAACATTATTGAACGTCACTTGTGTGTTTTTTTGTTTGCTTCTTAAGTTCACTCTTTCTGAGTTTAATGTAATCTGTTAATAATAATATGAGAAAAGATCTCTGAGAAAATTATAACTTACTCATCTTGTCAGTGTTTATTTCATTAACCTGTATTGGTGTTTAAAGTTTGTGTAATTTACAGGTTACGGTATGTTGACATTAGGAGTTGTTTAAACACTGCTATAGTTACACTTTATAATAGAACAAGTTGACATTGATGTTCATAGGAAAACTTTACAATACATGCTGTTAAATTCATGCTCGTGCGAATACCTTAATTACTTGTTAGTACATGTTGTTATTAATGTATTAATTAGCATTAAAGTTTAGCTAAATGTAACCAACATGAACTCATGAGCTGTTAATGAATAATTATGTCATGACTTTACCTGGAGGGGCACATCACCATTAACTCATACTTAACTCCTCATAAACTCCTGTGTTTAAACTGTTCATGTTGATGTTGACAGAACACTTTTCTATTGTTATTCAGTGTAAACGCACTAGACGGACGTGCATAAGGAGTTCATGTGTACTTAAGAATGGGTAATATTGATGTGCCCCTCCAAGTAAAGTCATGATATAATTATACAGTAACATATCATGAGTTCATGATGGTTAAATTAAGCATAAACTAATGTGGTAATTAATATGTTATTAAAAAACATGCATATATTAACAAGTAATTAAGGTAGCCGCTATTCACACGTTCATGTTGTAGTTCAAGTTAGTTCATGATTAGTGCATGCCTTAACTCATCATTAGTTCATAATAAAGTAATGTTTAGTTTATATATTAACACATCATTATTTATGTACTGTTACTGTAAAGTGTTACCTATTTTTCTACAGTAGTGTTGATTTCTACATACTTTAATATTTTGAAACAATTCAGAGTTTAATAGATTGCCATGAGTGTATTATAAACGGTATACATTTTCTGAAGTTGATTATGTCAATTCAAAGTAAATTGCAGGCAAAGGACATCAACATGTCAGATTGACGTTGTACCCCGATGTCGGGGGACGTTGCATTTTGGGTGAAAATGAAAATTGGGTTGACATCAGAACCCAGTTTCCAAGTTGGACAGATGTTGGATTTTGGTCACTTTCCAACACAACCTAAAATTAACCAAATATCAACGTCTAATGATGTTACAGCTTGACGTTGTTTGGACGTTACCACTATGACGTCTAGCAGATGTCGAATTTTGGTCACTTTCCAATGCAACCTAAAATCAACCGAACATCAACGTCTAACGATGTTACAGTTTGACGTTGTGTGGACATTACCATTATGATGTATATCAGACGTTGGATTTTGTTTGCCATACCTGCCAGATAAATGTCGGTTTTTGACGTCAATATGGCGTTCGTTGAAGATGTTGGCTCAATGTTGGATTTTGGTCACTTTCCAACGCAACCTAAAATCAACCAAGTTTCAACGTCATTTGACGTCGTTATTCGATGTCAAAATAATGTTGTCCTTAGACGCTGGCTATGAATTTTGGTCATCTGACATCACAACCTAAATCTAACCTAATATTAACGTCTTATGACGTTGTGTGCCTGCTAGGACACATCTTTTCAATTTTCTGTACATAAAATTTCAACTTCAACTCAATCTTGTGTACTTCTACACTCAAATATAACTTTAAAAAATAAGTTGAAATAATGTTGTTTATTACAATAAATCACATTAAAGCATATGTTGTCATGGCCTATCGGGTTTGTATACAGTAAACATTTATAACTAGATTCATAAATGTTGTAAACTGCAAGAAAATGTAGATGAAAGAGAAAGTATTTTTAGATGGTGCAAGGAATTGCTCTGTTATTTTCATCTTGAATTCTTAACATTCATAAAAAGTATTTTATGTATTTGAGTAATACACAGCAGCATACTACAGTATTTAAAGCCTGATTTCTTTAGAATTCTATTGCCAATGAATGAAAAGAAGGCGAGTACAGCACAGCATATGGCATTTATCTTGGACATCATGGAGCTTGCTCTGCTCCAGAGGCCAGCGTGTATTTGATCAGTGGCTTGTACTGAGGAACTGCTTTTGATCTGAGATGCTTCTGTGTTTCTGGTCAATCCTTGGCTTCTCTCTGTCACCCCCCAAACCATATCAAGTGTCTCTTTGAAAGGAGTATTGTGTTGGTCAGAGCCTGCTCACCTCCAGCCAATCCTGCTACCTCTCCTCTGTGTCACATGTTTTCTTTAATAATGCTCAGTCCTGAGAATGACTGAGCTTTGAAGGTCCCGCCCACACTTGTTTCCTTATTAAACGCATGAATTTTGGAAATGGATCAAAACTTATCTGCTGGAAAATCTGATTGCACTGCATGTTTGTCTTTCGCCTCGAGTTAAACATGATTCTCTTGTGACGGTGGAATTGGTGGCACTGAAAGTAAGCTTGTACTAACCTGTAGTTTGTCTTTGCTAAAATAGCTCTGAGAGAGAAAACTGTTGATTATGTGATATTAATTGTGTGCAGTGAATAATAATTATTGCGAGTGTGATAAATGTTTGGAAACAATCAGCTTATGTGCTATCTGTGTGTGTTTGTTTATATAGTTCATCTTTGTGTTAAGTGAGAGTATTTATAGGGCTACATAATGGACTGTTCAGATAGTGGCAGCACAAACGTATCTGCCTCCAAATCAATATACAAATCCCATTTAATTTACTGATGCTATTTATTTTCAGTAGCTGCTTGTGGGCATCAGCCTTAGTCTTTAAACTGTGGAGGAGATGCAATAAATTCTTACCTGTATAGAAAAAAACAAACCTTTTTACAAACACTTCAGGATTGTAAAAGTCTTAAGATGAGTTTATTAGCACAACACATATCTTTACAAGAAATGAAACCATTGTTATACTGAAAACACATCAGAAATATTATGTATGTTGTGTTTTACTTGCTTGCCTTCAGATTTCTCTAGTTAGCACGTCTTGATAATGGTATAAACTGAGCCTTTGATTATTGCACTGTTGTTGCTAGGAGACTAATTAATCTGAATTGAAGTGCATGTGGAGCAGATGTTATTGTGTATGAATAAACAGATGTGTCAAAGTTCATAACATCTTACTTTAGTAACGTTTATAATGTATTTAACCTTTAACTTGGCCTTTTTTGTAGCTTGAAGTAACCTGACATGATGAATTACACTGTGGATGCTAAGAATGTTATATTCCTAACATTCAGGCAACCCTTGTTAGATTTCTGTTCAGGCTTAGTGTCTTTTTTTATTATTTATTGATTAATTTATACTCAGGTCTTATCTGTATTTATTCAGGTCGACAGCTCAAAATTAAACTGGGCTGTTGATCTTGTGAACAATGGAGGAGGATCTGAAAAAGACAAAAACGTACAATGGGAGCATCTCGGGGGCCATGGAGGCCAAAAACCCAGATCAACCTAAAGCAGCAGCTCTGCATCAGGATGTGAGTATATGAGAAAGAGATCTCGCTCATTACACATCACAAGAATGTAAAGAATGTTTCACGATCAATGATTTCTACCGATGTGAATGAGTGTTTGAAGGGTTTAACTGTGGGTCAACCTGGCAGTGCCGGTCGCCATCACTGCATGTAATCCCTTCCCTTCCTGACCCGTCTGCCAGAGTCTTTAGTGACTCCCATTAGACAAGTTTAACTATTATATGGACATGTGCATACAAAAGGACATGGAGGGCCACATTTTAAAGGATTGGTCCATTCAAAATGAAATGATTATGATAATTTACTCACCACCTTGTCATCCATTTTTTTCCTTCTTCTGTCAAAAAAACATTTTTTTTCTCCAAATAGTAGATTTCTTATGCTTGCATCCCAGAATTAGTGCAAGATGACATTTTGAGTGTTTACTTATTCAATTTTATTTTCTATTCAAGGGGGTAAGTTATGAGGAAGTGAAAGAATCCTTTAGTATGTGTGAATTTAGATATTTTAGATGTAATCAGGGATGCACAGATATTACATTTTACATAAGATAAATTATGACTGTTTACATAGCAGTTCTAATAATGAAAACACTCAAGCTATTTGTTTTATATGCTACAAATGAACTAGTGACAAGACAGCACTATTAAATACACTGTAATAAATAGATAATTTCAGTGCCATAACTTTGTCATCATAAAAAAGTTTTAGGTTTTGTGCATTGAAAAATAAATTTACATTACAACCTGTTACAAAATGTAACATTACACTTACAGTTTTTCCCAATTGTTTACACACATTTTCTGAAAGCATGTCTCATATTGTCAGAACTCTACACACAAATCACAAAACACACACATTGGGCAAAACCCTTCAATTCTCCTGCAAAATCAAACTTTACATTCAAAACAATGTACTTTCTACTCAAAATGGTGTTTTGTTTTCAAAGGACACACACAAACCATCACATGAATAGACATTTATAAGAAACAGTTGAACACTGATGTGCTTAATGTAACACACTATGACCACTATGACCACTTCTTTTCCATTCATCATAATGACTTACTGTGACCTTTTTTTTGTTCGGTGTTACAATTACTGCAGACAGTATACAGGCCTACAGAAGTGCATTGTAAAATATTTCAGAATATTGTTTTTACAAATACACTGTACCAAATATATTTTACTGTATTTTTCACACAAAAACAGTGTACATCCCAACCAACACAAAGTTGCACATAATGTGGTCTATATATGCCATCAACCGAAGTATTTACAGAATAGTTACAGTAAAAAATAAATAAATACATTTTTTTTAAAAAGTGTGGATTTCGGTCATACACTTTCCATCCCCAGGCAGAAAAAAAATCCTCAATAGGATTGAGAAATGGAGAATATGAGATGAGCTCTGATTTCTAAATTGCAATTATGTGTGACAGGTGTTTACCCATGTGATGAGTTAGTATGCAAAGTAGGACAACTGACTTTACAATTGTGAATAACAGTGTGTTCTTTGTGAAAACAAGAGATTTTCTGCATGAAAATTGTGCCAAATGCAGATAATTGTATGTAGTGTTTTGAAAAAAAGTGTGTTTTAAATCTGCAATTTGAGTGTAAAGCAGGAATTGTGCTTGTAGTTTAGCAGAATTGGTTCAGGGGGTTGCTGCATCAGTTACATGTTGTAGTCATTGTGTCTGAAGTACAAGTAATTGTGTGTAAACAATTGTGAAAAACTGTAATGTACACTCACCGGCCACTTTATTAGGTACATCTGTTCAACTGCTTGTTAACGCAAATTTCACATGGCAGCAACTCCTTGCATGTAGACATGGTCAAGATGATCTGCTGCAGTTCAAACCGAGTATCAGAATGGGGAAGAAAGGTGAGTTAAGTCACTTTGAACGTGGCATGGTTGTTGGTGCCAGACGGGCTGGTCTGAGTATTTCAGAAACTGCTGATCTACTGGGATTTTCACGCACAACCATCACTAGGGTTTACAGAGAATGGTCAGAAAAAGAGAAAATATCCAGTGAGCAGCAGTTCTGTGGGCGCAAATTGATGCCAGAGGTCAGAGGAGAATGGCCAGACTGGTTTAAGCTGATAGAAAGGCAACAGTAACTCAAATAACCACTCGTTACAACAGAGGTATACAGAAGAGCATCTCTGAATGCACAACACGTCCAACCTTGAGGCAGATGGGCTACAGCAACAGAAGACCACACCGGGTGCCACTCCTGTCAGCTAAGAACAGGAAACTGAGGCTACAATTCGCACAGGCTCACCAAAATTGGACAATAGAAGATTGGAAAAACGTTGCCTGGTCTGAGGAGTCTCAATTTCTGCTGTGACATTCGGCTGGTTGGGTCAGAACTTGGTGTCAACAACATGAAAGCATTGATCCATCCTGCCTTGTATCAATGGTTCAGGCTGCTGGTGGTGGTGTAATGGTGTGGGGGATATTTTCTTGCCACACTTTGGGCCCAGTAGTACCAGTTGAGCATCGCGCCAACGCCACAGCCTACCTGAGAATTGTTGCTGACCATGTCGTTTCCTTTATGACCACAGTGTACTCCTCTTCTGAGGGCTACTTCTAGCAGGATAACGGGCCATGTCATAAACCACGAATCATCTCAGACTAGTTTATTGAACACGACAATGAGTTTACTGTACTCAAAAGGCCTCCACAGTCACCAGATCTCAATCCAATAGAGCACCTTTGGGATGTGGTGGAATGGGAGATTCTCATCATGGATGTGCAGCCGACAAATCTGCAGCAACTGTGTGATGCCATCATGTCAATATGGAGTAAAATCTCTGAGGAATATTTCCAGTACCTTGTTGAATCTGTGCCACAATGGATTAAGGCAGTTCTGAAGGCAAAAGGAGGTCCAACACGGTACTAGTAAGGTGTACCTAATAAAGTGGCCGGTGAGTGTTTATAACTGATAAGGTAATAAGAATTAAATGAAAATGTAATATCAATGGTAGGCTAAATATCAAAACAGATAAACAGACCACAAATCATATATATATATATATATATATATATATATATATATATATATACCTAACGAATAGTGATAGAGTGTCAAATCTGTCAAAGCAGCTGATAGCCCATGTTTTATGAATTGATCATGCGTCCCACATTTTAATATCATGCTCTCAAGTTACACAATCATGCAAGCAGTCCCTGACCTTTTGACTGACTCTCTCAGGTGGGTCTGGTGAGCGGCATCTGTCTGATAGTGGGTACAATGATCGGCTCAGGCATCTTCATTTCTCCCAAAGCCGTGCTGGAAGGAACAGGAGCCGTGGGTCCATGTCTGTGTGTGTGGGCAGCTTGTGGAGTTCTGGCCACGCTGGGTCAGTATCCACCAAACAACACTTATCTGAAAACCTTAACGAGCCTGATAAAGCCTTATAACATAACAGATAAATGCCTGAGATTAAGCATAATCATGTCATATTTGCTTTGGCTGTAAAAAAACGCTCTTATGTGACATAGAAACATAATAGTGACATTTGTAGATTCACTGTTTCTGAATGCTAAGGGAAAATAGGTCATAGCTCATTTATATTGGGTCCCATTTTTTTTTAGGTGTCTTTAACTACTATGTAATTACATCAAAACGAGGCTACAGTGTGATTGTCCCATTTATGTCATGTTGCAAATCGATTTTGTAGCTATTAGGATGGGATAAAGTTAAGACAGTCACACTTTATTTGATGGTCCGTTTGTTGAATTTGTTACATTGCTTCTACATGCCAACTAATTATCATTAGATTATAAGTAGACTGTTAGGTTGGGGTTGGGGTTAGGGTTAGTATAAGTTGACATGTACTTGCTAAGTTTCTTATAGTCAATTAAATGTCTGTTGAAGGAGCAGTATCAACAGATATTAAGCAGACAGTCTACTAACACTCAAATGGACCATCAAAAAAAGTGTTACCGTTAAGGCTAAAACGTTTGGTCCACTTTCAACAAAATTGGTTTCACCATAGTATAAACGCTTAACGCATTCAAGCAATCCACAAAAGATTACGTTCTGTCTACTGACCTCATTCATAAATGTTACATCAAAATTGTATGTTTATTTATTTTTTTTATTAAAAAAAGGAATTGTGGCTCACAGCATTTGGTGTAGTTATGTGGATACCAAAGCTGATGTTGTCTGTATTGTTTTCAGTTGTCTTTTGCATTTATATGTAAATTCCAATATTATATCAAAAGATTTAGAAAAAGCACATATACATGGTTAAAGGTAGGAAAAGACCTTCAGTCAAAACATGTGTAAACATCATTATTATTTCCCTTGTCTATTTTGATCTCATCTACCAAAAAGTATCTTTATTCCAGGTGTAAACAAAACATTATTGAGCCTTTTTTATATGTGTTACTATTACACATATAAAACACCATACACTAGTCTGCCTACTCCTATTCTTGTTTGTTTTAAAGTAGCAGGATGACATTGTGAAGATTTATTGAGCTCAAACTATGAAAGAAGGGTTCATTTTTATACTCATTTAGTGACTTGAACTGCTTTGAACATCTTTGAGATGTGCTGGAGAAGACTATAAGGAGGAGTCAGATAGTGAAGGTTCTCGCATTATAATTTGTCAATATAAGATCTTGGACACAAATGAGTCCAGCTCGGGATAGAAATAAACCTAAAGACATTGCATAGGTTTTCATGATTACAAGTGTACCCCATAATTAAAGCTAAAAGTCGTCCAATTAAATATTTTTTTGGGCCAGTCAGTGTATTTTGCTTCATTTATTGCAGCTGTTCTTTTACTGCATAATATGTTACACGTTTCTAAATCTTTTGGCTGAGATTATAGTTGGTCAAAGTCAAGGAGCTTAATCAGATAAATTCACTCAGTCAGTCTTTTTAAGTCACATACTGTTCAGAAAAATTCCTAAGACACAGAAATCCTCTTTATGTTAATACTGACTCTGTCTGCAGAAGACCTTTTGCTAATGGACTCAGTGACCTCAGCTTGAGCGCTGAGAAACTAAGAGGTTTGCATGTGTGTGTGTGTGTGTGAGCAGGGGCCCTCTGCTATGCTGAACTAGGCACAATGATCATCAAGTCTGGTGGAGAATATCCATACTTGATGGAGGCTTTTGGGCCAGTGCTGGCATACCTGTACTCCTGGACCACCATCATCGTATTAAAGCCTTCATCCTTTGCCATCATTGCCTTGAGCTGTGCCGAATATGCATCCACCCCATTTTACCCAGGATGCACTCCTCCTCAAGTGGTCACCAAGTGCCTGGCTGCAGCTTGCATCTGTAAGTAAAAGTCTAGGTCCTGTTTATATGTAAAAAATGCATTCTGTTCAAATCAATTCAGTTTTACATTATATAAAAATATAATAAAATACATCATTTTAAAGCAGTTTTACAGAATGAAAGCATTATTCCACTTTTTAATTAAAGAATTAGTTCACACAATAATGAAATTTCTGTCAATAATTACTCATTCCCATGCAATCCTGTGAGACTTTCTGTAATTTTCCGGGATATTTGAGATGAAATCTGAGAGCTCATCCTCCATCGACAGCAGCAGTCGCAAGTTGTTCAAAGTCCAGAAAAAGAAACAAAAACAGTCAAAACAAGTCATGTGTCTTCAGGGGTTCAACTGTAATCAGAAGAAGCTCCAACCAAAAACAAAAAAACATCTTTGATCGACTATGTCTTTCACATCAGATCAGGATGTATGTTTATTACATGTTGCAATGCTGACTCTAATGTCAATACAGCATACTGTCTGTAGTAAACATGCACCTTTACCTGATGCAGGAGAAAAAATAAACATGGGTGTACTGACTGATTGCTGCCGGAAGTGGTGTAAGTGAAGCCAGCAGGGGGCGCTCAACCTGCAATCTGTGTGGGTCCTAATGCCCCAGTATATTGATGGGGACTCTGTACTGCTCAGTGAGCACTATTTTTTGGATGAGATGTTAAACTGAGGTCCTGACTCTCTGTGGTCGTTAGAAACCTCTGGAGTATCCAAATTTGCCCACTGGCCTTTGTCCATCATGGCCTCCTAACCATCTCCATAACATAATTGGCTTCATGGCTCTGTCTCCTCTCCACCAATCAGCTGATGTGTGGTGTGTGATCTGCCGCAATATGGCTGCCGTCGCGTCATCGAAGTGGATGCTGCACACTGGTGGTGGATGAGGAGATTCCCCCAAAAATGTGTAAAGTGATTTGAGTGTCCAGAAAAGTGCTGTATAAATGTAAGGAATTATTATTATTTATCTAAGATATCTTAACTTGTGTTCAGAAGATGAATGAAGATGAGGGTGAGTAATTAGTAACAGAATGAATTGTTTTGGGTGAACTAATCCTTTATGAGTTCTGTGGTTATCAGAGATTAGTATGTCAAATTAATGTCCTGTGGTTAACACAGGATGGGTATTCAGAAACAGAAATCAAATTAGGAAAAATCAGAGTAGCTGAGGTTTAAGCAATAATAACATTCATTCGCTATAATATGCCTCTAACATAGTCATGAGCTTCATTAAATGAAAGCTTGGTTAAAGGGATGCATCTGAAATCTAGATTTAAATTTGAACACTTTCCAAACAAACAAAAAAGAAGAGATTATTCAGGTCTCATCTGTTGTCTCACATGCTCTCTGTTCTCTCATCAGTAATAATTACACTTGTCAACTGTCTGAGCGTGAAGCTGGCCTACCGAGTGCAGAACTTTTTCACAGCAGCCAAACTCTTGATAATCATCATCATTGTGGTTTCAGGCATTGTTATGTTGGCTCAAGGTAATGTTTACTGTCTTATATCTTATTACTCTTTACTGAATCCAGACATGTGACTTTGAAAAGAGCATTTTGTAATTATTCAGTCAATCGAATCACAATCAAATGCATTGTGATAACAGATATCGAAATTAGTTTTGATTACGCTGTGACTCATTATATGGGAAGCAATTACTGCATATGTGTGCTGAGATAAAGTAACCTTATCTGCCTTATCTGTAAATGTTCAAAGATCAATAAAACATGTCTTTTAATGGTTTTTCAGGCAATACTCAGAATCTCAGAGACCCATTTGCAGGGGCAACAACATCATTTGGAGCAATTGGCCTTGCGTTTTACAACGGTCTCTGGGCTTATGATGGATGGTAAATGATTGATGGCATCATATAATGTTGCACATGTGGCATATGAGGCTGATGTTAGGCAGCAGTGGAGATCTTTATATATTCTAGTGTGCTCTCAGCACTGAATCATTTCAGGAAAAGGAACTAAATCCTTTCTGAATCTTAAAGTGCCCCTATGGATTATAAAAAGTCATAATTTGGTTTTGGGGGTCCGGCTGATATGCATGCAAGCTCAAAAAACACTGTTCATTGTTCTATAATATGCATTGTTATAACTATTGTAATTGGTCTTCTGGGCACAGCGCATGTTGGAAGAGAAACGCCCATCACGACTTATCAAGACAATGTTGAAGCACAATCAGCCATGGTACTGAGTTTATGTGTGAGCACAACGCAGGAACACATTAATAACGCAATGCAGTTACACAGCATACTGATCGGTCACACTTTATTTTAATGGCCCGTTTGTTAAATTTAAGTTACATTGCATCTACATGCCAACTAATTAGATTATAAGTAGACTGTTGGGTTGGGGTTAGGGTTGGAGTTGGGGTTGGGGTTATGGTTAGTGTAAGTTGACATGTACTTGCAAAGTTTTTTATAGTCAGTTAAATGTCTGTTGAAGAAGCAGTATCAACAGATATTAAGCAGACAGTCTACCAATACTCAAATGGATCATCAAAATAAAGTGTTACCTACTGATCTATTCTTAACCATAACTCCTAATAATTACAACTACAGTTGAAGTCAGGTTATTAGCCCCCCTGTTTATTTTTCCCCCCAATTTCTGTTTAACGGAGAGATTTTTTTCAACACATTTCTAAATATAATAGTTTTAATAACTCATTCTGATTTATTTTATCTTAGTCATGATGACAGTAAATGATATTTGACTAGATATTTTTCAAGACACTTCTATACAGCTTAAAGTGACATTTTACAGGCAGACAGGCTTACAGGCTTTATAGGCAGAGACAGGCTAAACTAGGTTAATTAGGTTAACTAGGCAGGTTAGGGTAATTAGGCAAGTTATTGTATAACGATGGTTTGTTCTGTAGACTATCGAAAAAATATATAGCTTAAAGGGGCTAATAATTTTGACCTTAAAATAGTTTTTAAAAATTAAAAACTGCTTTTATTTTAGCCAAAATAAAACAAATAAGACTTTCTCCAGAAGAAAAAATATTATCAGACATACTGTGAAAATTCCCTTTTGCTCTGTTAAACATAATATGGGAAATATTTAAAAAAAGAATAAAAATTCAAAGGAGGGCGAATAATTCTGATTGCAACTGTACATTCAATATTAAATGACACAGCATCAAAAGTAACTATTTTGCACATTGACCATGCAGCACGCCAATAGATGTGTTCAATAGATATATTGACATCTACTGAAATTTTGGGAAATAAATAATATATATTGCTGCAAGTCAGTTTATCTTTATTTTTGCGTTGTCATTATTAAGCTGTCGATTAGCATTGCTTTACATTTATACATTAACCGTATGAAAGTATCTGAGATAGGTTGAAGAACACCAATTAATATTCAGTAGAAATTTTCTTTCCTTTTTTCACAGGAATCAGCTTAACTTCATTACAGAAGAACTGAAAAATCCATACAAGTAAGAGTAAAAGGAACACATTAAAGGTTTAATCAGTTGCATAATCATATACAGTGCTCAGCATATATGAGTAACCCCTCACAAATCTCTCTTTTAAATTGATCTTTTTAACAGGAAGCTCTACAATATTATATTTGTCCATATACTTTAGATTAGCCAGTACTGAAGCCAAATCTGGAGCTAACAAAATAACTTATGATAACAGTCCAAAAACTAGTACATCCAAGTTTATATGCTATAGAAAAATATTAAATACAAATTTTAAAAAAGAGGAAAAATCAACAAAAGCAAAAAATTGAAAACTTTAGTTGAAATTTTGTAGGTTGTAATTTTTTGCATTATTTTGCTTAAATTTAATTGTATTATCTTTCAATTTCTAAATATGTTTGGTGACTAAAATATAATTTTAATAAATCTGATTTGTTTAAATGCACCAAAATATTTTGCTTATATTCACTGAGAAATGGAGAAAAATATTCATTTTCAAAATGGGCTGTACTCAGTTATGCTGAGCACTGTATGAATGTGGGCAACGCGGTGGCGCAGTAGGTAGCCATGTCGCCTCACAGCAAGAAGGTCGCTGGTTTGAGCCTCGGCTGGGTCAGTTGGCATTTCTGTGTGGAGTTTGCATGTTCTCCCTGTGTTGGTGTGGGTTTCCTCCGGGTGCTCCAGTTTCCCCCCACAGTCCAAAGACATGCAGTACAGGTGAATTGGGTGAGCTAAAATTGTATGTAGTGTATGTGTGTGAATGAGAGTGTATGGGTGTTTCCCAGTGATGGGTTGCAGCTGGAAGGGTATCCGCTGCGTAAAACGTGCTGGATAAGTTGGCGTTCATTCCGCTGTGGCGATCCCAGATTAATAAAGGGAAGCCAAAAAGAAAATGAATGAATAAATGAACTGTATGAATGTCAATGTTTCCAACATTATATCTAGTCTGTCATACAGTTTTTCAGTGTTAGCCATGAAAGTCTTGTTGAAAGTGTCTCATTTTTGAACAGAAACCTTCCCCTGGCCATCATTATTGGGATTCCTCTGGTGACCGTGTGCTATATAATGGTCAACATTGCATATTTCAGTGTCATGACCTCGACTGAACTTCTACAGTCTTCAGCTGTTGCTGTGGTGAGAGTGTTATAAAACCTGGAAATATCAGGCAATTTTAAATCTTCTATGTACAGATATACTAAACTAAACAGTTTCAAAAAAGATGTATTTAAAAAAAAAGACCTTACTCTAAGCATTCACAACTGGAAACCTCATCAATTATTCAAAAAGAAAGTACTAAAACTTGTCAAGTCATCAATCATTAAAAGAAAATATCATTTTTATGTAAATTGATTTTTGAGCTGTAGTACGTACTCTTACTCTCTGGGCTTTTTCTTACAGACGTTTGGTGACCGAGTGCTGTACCCACTATCATGGATCGTGCCGGTGTTTGTGGTCTGTTCCACTTTTGGTGCAGCTAATGGGAGCTGTTTCACCGCCGGCAGGTCAGGAACTTCAGCTTTATAGATTATACAAAAAAATGTCTTCTGAGCCTTATCCTACTATCTGCTGTTGTTGTCTGTTAGGTTGACATACGTGGCGGGCCGTGAAGGTCACATGGTTAAGATCATGTCTTACATCAGTGTGAAGCGTTACACACCTTCTCCAGCTCTGATGTTTAATGTAGGACCTCAATTCTTTCAGTATATTTTGCATATTAGATCAAATGTGATGGTAAATGTAAACACTTTTTTAAAGCACTAGTCAGTAACGATATGTTTGTTTTGTGAGGCAGTATTTGTTCTTGTGTGTGATTTTCAGGGCATCGTGTCAATCATCTACATAATGCCAACAGACATAAACACCCTCATCAATTACTTCAGTTTTGCTACGTGGCTTTTCTACGGGCTCACGTGTCTGGCGCTCATCGTTATGCGATTCACTAGAAAGGACCTCAAGAGACCTGTCAAGGTTAGAGCACATAATTCATCATCTGTGACATCCTCATTTTACAATATGTGCAACCTCAAACAACTTTAACAAGCTTTAAATGAGCATCAAAAGTTTTTCGTATGGAGACCCAACAACATTTCCAGCAGTGCAAAGGTTAACCAGAAGAGAAGCTGAGAAGCGAAATGAGAAGTGACGTGATTTATTCCTACAATCAGTCTTATTTTACCATCACTGAGATTGTCATTTTTTTATTAATAATTTGAATTTATTTGTGTAAATGAATTTAATTTTCAGTTTTCATTTTAGTTAAAGCCTCATTATTGTTTTGTCATTTTTATTTATTTTTTAGTTTTTTAAATCCCTTTATAGTTCATTCATTTGTAATTAATTTGAATTTTTTAGTTAATGTTTATTATACTCCTGTACCAAAAATAGTTTGTGTAGGTCTAATTAGTTTTAGAAACTTTTAGTTCACTAGATTTTTCAACTTCTCAAAGGTTTAAAGTTGAACCCGTGGTCATTGGTGTTTTATAAAACGCAACTGCCACTTTCCGAGTCAAAAATACAGTCAAAAACAAAATGAATTTGCATGATGCTCCTGACAACATTATTAGACCTGAAGCACAAGCACCCTGTAGAATAATGACATGCGCATGGCTGCAATGTTTTTTACCCTGAAACTGCCAGTAGATGTTGACTTGCATTTTATAAATCACCAAGGTCCACAGTTTCAGCTAAAACTCTACTTAAAGGTTATTTTTTAATTGCCTGAGCGTGGCTAAATTAACAGCAAATGTGACAAATTTAACCTTTAACCAGCCCTGTTATAAATTAATTTCATACCTACAGAAGAGTTGTGTTAAAGTGAAAAGTAGTTTTTTTTATGTCCACTACCGAAATATAACAAGAACAGAGCATTCTGAATGATACAATATTCACATATGAACTTATACATAATACACACAGTGGGCACAGAAAGTACTCTTTGTTTTTCACTCTGTTACATTGCAGCCATTTGCTAAAATCATTTAAGTTCATTTTTTCCTCTTTAATGTACACACAGTAACACATATTGACAGAAAAACACAGAATTGTTGACATTACATGGCCCTAAGTATTCAGACCCTGTGCTCAGTGTTTAGTAAAAGCACCCTTTTGATCTAATACAGCCATGAGTCTTTTTGGGAATGAGGCAACAAGTTTTTTACACATGGATTTGGGGATCATTTTAGATGCTATTCCTCTTAGCAGATCCTCTCTAGTTCTGTCAGGTTGGATGGTAAATGTTGGTGGACAGCCATTTTTTAGGTCTCTCCAGAGATGCTCAATTGAGTTTAAGTCAGGGCTCTGTCTGGGCTATTCAAGAACAATAACGGAGTCATTGTAAAGCCACTCCATTAGGGTCATAGTCTTGTTGGAAGGTAAACTCTCAGCCCAGTCTGAGATCCTGAGCACTCTGAAGAAGGTTTTCATCCAGGATATCCCTGCGCTTGGCAGCATTCATCTTTCCCTCAATTGCAACCAGTCGTCCTGTCCCTGCAGCTGAAAAACACCCCCACCGCATGATGCTGCTACCACCATGCTTCACTTTTGGGACTGTATTGATGAGCAGTGCCTGGTTTTCTCCACACATACCACTTACAATTAAAGCCAAAAAATTCTATCTTGGTCTCATCAGACCAGAGAATCTTCATGCTGCAACTTCATACTGGCTTTCATGTGTTGGGCCACTCTGCCATAAAGCCCCGAATAGTGGAGGGCTGCAGTGATGGTTGACTTTCTACAACTGTCCCATCTCCCGACTGCATCTCTGGAGCTCAGCCACAGTGATCTTAGTGTTCTTCTTTACCTCTCTCACCAAGACTCTTCTCCCCCGATAGCTCAGATTGGCCAGACGGCCAGCTCTAGGAAGGGTTCTGGTCATCCCAAACATCTTTCATTTAAGGATTATGGAGGCCACTGTGCTCTTGGGAACCTTATGTGCAGCAGAATTTTTTTGTGACCTTGCCACAATTCTGTCTCTGAGCTGTTCAGGCAGTTCCTTTGACCTCATGATTCTCATTTGCACTGACATGCATCGTGAGCTGTAAGGTCTTATATAGACAGGTGTGTGGCTTTCCTAATCAAGTCCAGTCAGTATAATCAAACACAGCTGGACTCAAATGAAGGTGCAGAACCATCTCAATGATGATTTGAAGAAATAGACCGCACCTGAGTTAAATATATGAGTGTCACAGCAAAGGGTCTGAATACTCAGGAGCATGTGATATTTCAGTTTTTCTTTCTTAATAAATCTGCAAAAACTATTCTGTGTTTTGCTGTCAATGTGAGGTGCTGTGTGTACATTAATGAGAAAAAAAGGCTGCAAAATAACAGAGTGAAAAATGTAAGGGGGTCTGAATACTGTCCGTACCTACTGTATATATTTATTATGGAAAAAAGCAGTGTAATTTATGGTAAAACTAACCCAACATGAAAATGATGATCTTTTGCTCTCGTCAGGTGCCGCTAGTCATTCCTGCTTTAGTGGTGGTTGTGTCCTGTTATCTGGTTCTTGCTCCCATCATTGACAAGCCTGAGTGGGAGTATCTGTACTGCACAATGTTCATAGTCGGTGGTCTTCTGTTATATGTACCCTTCATCCACTATAAATTCAACTGGACTCGGCGCTTAATGAGTAAGTAGCTGGTCATTACACATTTGGATACATTCGAGTGAGAAAAATGTGTTTATCTTGACCCTTGACAAATCTATAATAACTGCATGTTGTTTTTAGCTGAGTAAAAGTTTCCTTTAATGTTATTTTTGGTCAATGTTCTATAAACATTTAGTCCAGAAATGGCTTGATAATTAAATAGCTTCTGGTAAACAGCTGATCTCTTCTGCAGGGCCGTTCACCATGCATCTTCAGCTGCTGCTGCAGGTGGTCCCGCCGGAAAAGACCGAGTGACAGATGTCAAACCTGAGGTCAGACACTGATGTAATAGCCAGTAATGGACAAATGTGGATAAGGGATCTTTAAAGGGAACTGCATGCTGCGTATGGACAGATTTTATTTTTTCATCGTTATTTTTTATAACTAACACCAGACCACCAGCTGGTTTTACATATGATGTATGTTCCCCGGTCACAGGGTTATCTTTTTACTTTACAGAATACCGCCTAACACATCATGAATGTCTGTAAATTATGGCAAATTTAAGTTTATTTAACTTATAATTGTATTGTTATATGCAGGTTTGTTGTAAAGTGAAGCAATGATGATATTTGTGGACAGGTATAAACTCATGGTAATAGTGAAGAGAAATGAACCATCCAGAATAAAAGGGTCTTCTTTGAATACTAAACAAATGTTTTCAATCAGTTACTAAAAGACCAGCAGCTAAGTCTTTAAAGTCACTCAAAGCATAGAAAATAAAAGGATTTGCAGTAATGTGGGACTTTATGTTGCTCACTATTCTTAAATCCTATTAAAGTGTAAACAATGGGGTTCAGAAAATTTCATTTTACAGTTCATCCCAATTATTTTTACAGTAACTTATCAGCCTGTGAACTATGCGATTGTAACCAATTATATATGCTTTTGTTAAAGCACTAAGTGCACATTATTTCTTATTTAAACATTGCGTTGTAAATAATTTTGCTGAATTAGAGAAAAACACATGATTCAACCCTAAAAGTAAGCAAACAAAAAACTCTCTTGCCCTGCCCACTCCCATTAAGCAGCACAAACTACAAACAACAAATAATTGTAAGCATATTATGCATCTTTTGTAATAAACATAAAAATACTTTCTATAGATGGCCTGTAATCACCATTTTAACACTCACCTTCCCCTCGCGTCTAGTTTTCTGTATATTGTGGGTCAAAATGCCCAGATGGACATGAGTGACTTTTATGCTTAAGTAAAAATAAACACATCTGTTTACATTTGTAACAAAAACAAACAAGAAAAAAAAACAATTACAGTGATATTTTTTTCTGTGAAAACCCAAAACTCTGTGCTGGATTATTGTGTCTCTGATGCCCTCTTGTGGGGAAAAAATGTACTCATGATGCTAACAGCACAAATACACCTTAATATGGAAACTCCAAATTAAAACTTGAACTTGCATTTTTGCATTCAAATATGTACCTAGACATAAAAATACCTCCTACTTCCATTTCCTATTAACTTGTAAATTAACTTAATTTTTTGTATGTTTGTCAAGTTAAAGTGTGACAAAAGTAACAACGTCTTGTACTATTAATACTTTACCTTTTAATCTAAGTTTTGGCCAAAAATGACTCAGAGAGAGAGAAAGAAATGAAGAATCATATGTAAACAATCTTTTAAATTCAGTGAAAATGGTAATTCACTGATGTAATGCTTTTATAGGATTGTGTTTCTGCTCCACATTAAAGCCATCCTGTACACAGTCCTGTACCTTTGTCTTTGACTGGTTTTCTTTTATTTGTTGCTGCAAATTAAGGTTCGTCATGATGCGAATCATCTTGTTGCTGACTGATTTGCTTTATGGTTTTAACTTTTTTGTAAATCGCTATGATACAATGAACAGGAAATATGTTGCACTCTGTACTTGGAAATAAACCTCATACCATAAAAACAGGGAATTACTATGGGTTTAGATTATAATAATGAATAATAAATCAAACACACTTTTAATTTAATTACTCTGGTGTGATTTCATGTGGTTATTTACCACACAATTGTTTGTGGCTACTAGTCAGGGATTTTGTGTTGGTATTTTTGGACTTGGTTGATGTCATAAATCAGGGGTGTCCAAACTCAGTCCTGGAGGGCCGGTGTCCCGGAGAGTTTAGGGTCCAACTCTAATCAAACACACCTGAATCAGCGAATCCAGCTCTTATTAGATATACTAGAAACTTCCTGGCAGGTGTGTTGAAGCAAGTTGTAGCTAAACTCAGCAGGACACCGGCCCTCCAAGACCAAGTTTGGACACCCCTGTCATAAGTCTTTGTTTAATCGATTTTACTACTAGTATAAATATTCTCCAATGAAAAGTGATGAATGAGATGTAAGCAGGCGACGCAGTGGCGCAGTAGGTAGTTCTGTCGCCACACAGCAAGAAGGTTGCTGGTTCGAGCCTCGGCTGGGTCAGTTGGCGTTTCTGTGTGGAGTTTGCATGTTCTCCCTGCGTTCGCGTGGGTTTCCTCCGGGTGCTCCGGTTTCCTCCAAAGTCCAAAGACATGCAGTACAGATGAATTGGGTAGGCTAAATTGTCCGTAGTGTATGAGTGTGTATGGATGTTTCCCAGAGATGGTTTGCAGCTGGAAGGGCATCCGCTGCGTAAAATCATGTGCTGGATAAGTTGGCGGTTCATTCCGCTGTGGCGACCCCTGATTAATAAAGGGGCTAAGCCGAAAAGAAAATGAATGAAAGAATGAGACCCAAGCATTCATCCCTTGCTGTAGATGGCGCTCAATGACCAAACAATAAAAACACTACTATTTTGTCAGTGCTGTCCTTCACGGCATGTCGGGTTAGTTGTCGGACGGCGAAAGTTTTTGGATAGGCTCTCTCATGAACAGGTAAACAGGTGTCAGGATGAACACGGCGCTGAAACACTGGAGAGAAGCGGCGACGGTGATTCTGACGGCCGGGCTGAGGCGCGCTCCGCCTGCGGACACTCTTAAAGCAGGGCTGGAGAAAGTCACTGATGTAGCGCACAAATCTGCCTTTGACTATGAAGTGCTCCTGCTGAAACGCAGCAGGAACAGCGGGTTCATGCCCAATGCCTATGTGTTTCCCGGCGGTCTGGTGGACGCGTCAGACTTCTCCAGCGAGTGGCAGGAGCTCTTTAAACCCTTCACCAAAGCGCCAAACTACGGCGTCAGAGTGGTGAAGCAGTCGCCGGAGAACAGGCCGCGCATTTTCGCCACTGACCGATCTCAGCTGGGCTCTCCGATCCCGGGAGACGTGGCTTTCAGGATATGTGCGGTGAGAGAGACGTTTGAGGAGTCCGGTGTGCTTCTAGCTCTCCCCAAAGACGAGTACAGCGTGACTCGCGCCGTGGACACGCAGCCGAGCCTGACCAGACTGAGCGGACAGTGGGGCACAGAGGTGCTGTCAAAGTGGAGATCTCGGGTTATTGGAGACCCGGCCAACTTCATTAAGATGTGCAGGGAGCTGCAGTGTCTGCCCAACATTTGGGCTCTGCACGAGTGGGGGAACTGGCTGACACCAATAGGCTTGTACGGCAAACAGAGGCGATACGACACGGCCTTTTACATCTGCTGTCTGCAGGAGACTCCACACACACTGCACGACGACAAGGAGATCGTTCACTTTAAGGTGTGTGTACAAGTTACAGCGGTGACCTGTTAGATATGTTGCGTCTAACATTACATTATTATCTGGTAGATATTTCCACAGCACCGTGGAACAGTCATAGATCATTTATCTAACAAAATAGCAGCAAATAGTTGCACACTATGATGAGCCCTCATTAATATTCATAATGATGCTAAGCGCTTATTAATTAGTTACGCTGTTCATCAAATGGCTAAATGTCAAGAAACGACCACTAATGAACTAAAACTTTCCCGGACCAATATCTACAATTAAAGGGATAGATGAACACCCCCATGCCATGACAAGTCTGTCATCATTTCCTCATCTTCCACTTGGTCCAAACCTGTTTGGCTTTCTGTTGTTGGCTCTTATAGTATTTTTTATTTCTGCTATAGATGTGATGTGAATGGCAGCCTTTTCCCAGCATTCTTCAAAAGATCTTGTTTTGTGTTCAACAGAAGAAAGAAATTCATAAACACTTAGGACCAAATAATTGTGAGTTAATGTTGAGGTATTGTTCATTTTTGGGTGAACTATCCCTTTTGGTTTTCAACACTTAAAACAAGCAGAGCCATGATATTGGAGCACACCAATCATGATGCTCAACCCATTAATTTCATAGGACAGGGCTGTTCAACCCTGTTCCTGGAGATCTACCATCCTGCAGAGTTCAGCTCCAACCCTGACCAAACACACCTGAACCAATTAAATAGGACCTGAACAGCACTGCATAATTACAGGCAGGTGTGTTTGATATGGGTTGCAACTGAAATCTGCAGGAAGGTAGATCTCCAGGAACAGGGTTGCTCACCTCTGTCATGGGACATAATTAACTCAAATCAAATGTGTTGGAGAAATAAACACCAGAACATTCACCAGTAAAAGAACGACCGAATATACAAGTGTAATTTTTTAGCTTGGTTCATTATAGAGAGGATGGGGTTTATGACGTGTACTGCAGCCAGGTGGCCATTGAAATGTTTGGCTTCTCTTTTCAGGAAGTGTGATCGTGTGCACTGTGGCGAGTGAACTGTACAAATAACACTACTGCTTTGTTCTGTCAGTGGTCCACGCCATTAGACGTGCTGCGCAGCTACAAATCGAGGGACATCTGGATCGCTCCCCCGCAGTACTATGACATTGGGCGGATGTGCCGCTTTCCAGCTCTCAGAGATCTCCATCGCTTTGCCTGGCAGAGGTCTTCAGAGGGCTGTGAGCAGTGGCTGTCTGTTCACATGGTGACCTCTGATGGCTTTGCAAATCTTTTACCAGGTAATTATGCCAAATAGTACATCGTTGGAAATGATTGCTTAATGTAATCTTTTTGGATGCGCACCAATAGTACACCGTGAGGATGTCGCCATTGTTTCCATCTCTACATTTCTGGTCTTAAAGGCTTTACCAATGGGGTGATAAGTTTGATTAGGAAGAAAATGAGTGACATTGATCAGGAAACACACTGACTTAGGCCCAATCCCAATTCAATTTTTGTACCCCCTTCCACTTGGCCCTTAAAACAGTGTGGAGGGGAAGGGCTTCAAAATTTCCCCCTAAGAAATGGGACAGCACTACAACACCTGCACACGTCATCGCGATCTCTTACTTCATATGAGATCAGACGATGGTGACTGCTGTAGTTATTCCACTTGTGTAATTCTTTGGTATTTATCTTCAGGAAATCACTGAAGCCATATGTCATGATATCATAGTGATCTAATGTGGCAATAAGATCATAACTGTACTGTCTATTTACACTGTGGCCATATTCATCAATGTAAACGCACCAAAATAACATAAACATTATAGCAGACACTGTAAAAAGCTCATTCCCAGCCACTAGACTTTTCTGACAGGGTATTCCAGTGTCACCGAGTGTCAGTGTTGTGGGACTGCTGTACAGGAGTTATTATTAGGGATTTTAGATAGTGAAATTTAGCGGTTTTATTTTAGCATTTTTTTAAAGCATGAGGGCAAAACATGTATGCGGTTATGAATATATTAAAACGTGTTTGTTTGTTAAAAAAATTCATAATAATGACAAAGAAATACTAATTTGTGGATCTCCTTACACAATCCTGCCGTTGTGGCTGGTGTTTTCTGGGAAATTTTCTTACCCCTTGGTTTCAAGTGTGGTCCTGAAAAATCTTTATTCGAAGGGCTATCTACCCTTTCCCCTTAGCCCTACGCCTTTAAGCGAAAGAGAATTGGGACACCCCTACCCCTTCACGTGAGCGGGTAAGGGGAAGGGCTAAGGGGTAAATTTGGGATTGGGCCTTAATGTCTTGGGCCTATCAAAAATGGCACATTTGCAGTGCACTTGAGGTTTTGTGGACCTACAGAGGCTACAGGGTGTCATGTTCAGTATTTTAGCTTTCTGAAGGGAAGGTGCTCACAGGTACATGTGTTTTGGCTGCTTTGTGCACAGGAATGATACAAGCAGATTTTAACACACCAATCAATAAACAAACGACATAAATGGGTAAATGAGCATTCATCCTTGAAAGTGCACACTCAATTTTTGGGTTTGTACGCTTTTGTCCCATCAAAAGGAACCCAATGTCTGTGTGACAGACTGATGAAGCCTAAAAGAATCTAATCTCTCTGATCTGCTGTTTAGGAGACACTCTGTACCCAGAGAATGTGGACTCTTCTGGAAATGGTGGTGGTGTGCTGAAAACTGCAAAAAGCTTAGAAGAGCTCCAGCGGGACAGTGCAAATCTGCATCGTATTGTTGGTCATGATCCATATTCAGTGTCTGTCCAAATGAACATCACACCCAGTTATAATCACCTGCGTCCTGTCAGTGGTGCAGATATTGATGACCTCTCTAAAAACAACAGTAAACTCTGACACTTACCTGTCACACAGGAGCAGGGTTCAGATGACCGTTGGTCTAGATCAGGGGTGTCCGAACCCTGTCCTGGAGGCCCATAGTCCTGCATAGTTTAGCTCCAACTCTAATCAAACACACCTGAGCCAGCTAATTAAGCTCTATCTAGATCAGGGGTGTCCAAACTAAGTCCTGGAGAGCTGGTGTCTTCGAGGGTTTAGCTCAAACCCTAATGAACCAGCTAATCAAGCTCTTACGAGATATACTAGAAACGTCCTAGCAGGTGTGTTGCAGCAAGTTGTAGCTAAACTCTGCAGGACACCGGCCCTCCAGGACCAAGTTTGGATACCCCTGAACTAGATATACTACAACAGGGGTGCCCAATCTTGGTCCTGGAGGGCCGGTGTCCTGAAGAGTTCAGTTCCAACCCCAGTCATACACACCTCACACTCTTATGCCGTGGTTTGTGCGTGTGAAATTCTGTTGTACGCTCATGTGAAAAGGGGCGGGATTAAACAAGATGACTAGACATTTTAAAAAGCGAGCGATTGGTCCATATTTTAAATTTCTGTTCAGAGAGGTCATGTTTTAATGTTCGATTGGTCTCACACAGTCAAGTGATGCGATTTCGCAGGTCAGAGTTCACCAAGCTTGCACTTTGCAGTGAACTGCAAAACTTGTCGCACGAGCTTGCGTTTCTGGTCTGTCGCATTCACATGCGTATGAATGGAAGTGTATAGGGAGAAAAGTGCAGTGTGATCACAGATTTACTCGGATTTCTAGAAACATCTGTGCAGGTGTGTTGAGGCCAGTTGGAGCTAAACTCAGCAGGACACTGAGGACTGAGTTTAGACACCCGTGGTTGGGATGGAATTAAAAAAAAAAAAAAAAAAAAATCAGGTCATTCCGACTAGGATGACCCTAAACCTATGCAATATAGTTTGATACAGGTCATGTTTGGCCGAGTATGAGATTATATTTGGTACTCATTTTGTTTTATGAATGTAATTTAGATATGCTCAATTCACCATGTTGTCGTCTTGGTGGTGCTTTTATTCAGACACTTCTTTCATCACAGTTACCTACACTATAGAAGGGAAGTTTGAGATTTTACTTTTGTCATGTAACAAACTGAAACATTCTGCTCCATTCAGAAGGGTTCATCCCTGTGCCCTGTTATCTCTTTGGAGGACTTCTCTGAAGGGATTAGGACATAGGGATGAGCCCTTCTGAACTGAACGCTGTGTGTGACACCAAACAACTTCCCTGCTCAAAGGATCACGGCCTGAAGTGTCCATCAGTTGTTTCCTTCAAAATCATTTCATTCCAAGGGGCCCTTCAAAGTGGCCATTTTTTAGCACTTCAGTTTGGAACGACACTTCAACATGGCCAACAATGATAGTTTTCACTCAGAAGTTTCCTTTAGAGCAGGGGTCTCAAACTCTGCACATTTTAGCTCCCAACACACTTACCTGAAGGTTTCAAACAAGCCTGAAGAATTCAATTAATTTGATCAGGTGTGTGTGTGTGTGTGTGTATAATTAGGGTTAAAGCTGCGTCCCTCCAGCAGAGTTTGACACCTGTGCTTTAGAGGATAACATGCCCTGTTTGGAACACACTGAAGTTACTTTCTTGACTTATAAAGTCAGACTTACTGTCACACCTTTCAAGGGATAGTTTACCCCACTAATCGTTATTATTTCTCATCAAGCTGAAAACTGATAAGCAAGCATTGACCTCCACAGTAGGAAAAACAAATACCAAGCATATCTATGCCTTCCAGTTTTCTTTAGAATATCTTTTGTGCTCAACAGAAGAAACTCACAGGTCTGACCAGTGAAGAGCGAATAAACGATTACAGAATTTTCAGTATTGGATGAACCATGTCTTTAATTGGCCAAGCTCCATCTGACTGGTGTTTAAGGGGTTGAACATGTAATGTTCATGTCCCTACATTAACACCTGGGGTCTCCTTTATAAATGTGGTTTATGCACAAAATAGAGGTGTAAACATTCATTTGGCACTTACCATGCAAACTGATTTAAAAAAATAAATAAATAAAGTTGACAGAAGTGTGTGGCACTGTAAAACTAAACGCATTTACTTAAATACTGACTTAAAGCCTTTTAAACTATCATATATATATATATATATATATATATATATATATATATATATATATATATACACACACACCAATCATGAGCCATGATCATTACTGGATGAAAGTTTATTCAGGTGTATGTTCACTTTTTGAAAGTTTTCTACTTAAAGTTTAGAAATCAGACTACATGCCTTTGAGAAAAAAAGAAAAGAAAAAAAAAACCTGTTTAGTGGATCACAAGCACTATCGCAGTAGGAAACAATGTCTTTCATCTGTATGACAGAGTTTGCACTGGTTCCTCATGGGTTGTTAAAGTGTGACACATCTGACAGAAACCCTGTTCAATTCATCCAGTTAGAGGAGGACTCTGAATCTGCTTTCAAAAGTTTTCCTAGATTTGAGCAACACATGCATCTGCTGGCATAACCTCTGAGGACTAGACTGTTCTTGAATGAACTGATGTTTAGGTCAGATTTGAACTATTTTAAAGTTAATTATTCAGGTACTTGACTGTATTGATGATTTACTGTGTAAACTACAAATTAAATTATGAGCATGTATTAAAGTGGGAAACTTTCACATTTGTTCTTCATTAATGTAACATTACAATTGATACTGAAAGCCTTTGCGTTTACAGACCACATGACTCCACAAGTAAACATTAACCTGAACAATTAGGTACAAATATTACCTGGATCTGATTTATCATTTATCTAAATGGTTTTAATGATCTTGACTGTGACTATTACAATTTGTTAAGACTGGCTAGCGCTAAAACCCAACATTAACATTAGATTTGATAATACAATGAAAAGGGACTTCAAGTTTGATCATGAGGAAAAAACTGTCACGTTTTAATAAGAGGCTTGATTTCTGGCATCTTTAAATTGATGAAAGAAATGAATCCAGACACAGCATGTGTGAATCTTTTCAAACAGTTTAATCATACATAAACTAAAGAGAAACTACCAGATGACTGCTTCATGGGTGCCCACTTTGCTATATTTCTGAAAAGACAGTAGTGTGAAATCCTTAACCAACCTTATACAACACACTGGTTTCAGACATCTAAGAAATTCTGCACTCTCTACACTTGCAATGAAAACCACACGACTTAAATGACAAAACAACTTAAAAAAAAACATCTTAATTCAGTTAAAGGCTGCTTTGTGGAGTAGACTTTTTTTTTTTTTTTTTCCTTTGTGTTTTAGTTGTACAGGTTGACGTTTGGTCATGGCGTTACGGTCTACATGCTTCTACTTAATGGGATTTACATTGTGAAACAACTTATGAAGTAGAAAAGGCAAACTCTGTACAAATCTTAAATGTTAAATACAATCACTCTGTACCAGTAATGACAAACATCCCACAGGAAATTGTTTTATCTCAGAGTACATTTAAACTCACAAAACAGCAGCTTAAAATCTAAAAAGAAAACAACCACCTCAACCCCTGAATGGATTAGTCTGTCAGAATACATCTTTTAAAAACAAGAAAACTCCCAAATGTAGCTCTTCATTCATGTTGGACATTAGAGGGTCGTCCCTCAAATTAAAAGTTAAGGTGAGCTCTATCATTCAGTCCACAACTTCTACAGAGAAAAAGAAACGGGGAGGGGGAAAACAAAAGCTTGCAAGCCGAGTGTAAAACAGACCAACTGTGTGGTTATAACAAAGCATCATTAACTGAACAACATCTTAAGAAGAGCATATGTTTTGCTGTAGTAGGCACAATTTATATCTAAGGACTCACAAGAATACATAGTTAAAACTCATAGCCTAAGCACATTGTAATGTTTATAAATCTTAATCCATCGAAATGAGACCATAATAGCAGAAGCCGTGAAACGCATTGCAAATGTAACCAACAGCGACATGCAAAACTTTTGGCACCACTTTATTCATCTTGACTTTTTGAAACAGAACTAGATCACATTTTGCTGAGGATTTCAGTGCACTTACAAAAACAAAAAGAACATGCATGCTTAATATTTACCTGTGACAAGAAATTCAACTCTGCTCATTCTATGCATTATTTCAGACTAATCCTGATTTTCACACAATAAGGAAAATGAAAAAACATGTGCCCGTGTTGGCTCGACACACACACACACACAAAGAAAAAAAGGCAATTCAAGTGTCTATTGTAATGTCACTCTGTTAATAGAAACTCCCAAAAATTACATCATGCCAACTATCCTAACACAAAATTACAAAGTTTATCCTCGATTTCAGCAAAATGTGACGAACACATCTTCTAAAAAGTTTAGAACTAACAGTGAGAGAAAGAGGGAAACACACCCACGCTGGAACACACACACAAGTGATTCTACAAACTGAATGGCTGCTTTGAGAAGACAAAAAAAAACAACTCAAAAAAGGAGTACAATTAGAAGCGCTAGGAAGACTGCTTGAAAACAATAAAACTCCCATAAAGAGAAAGAAAACATAAGAATAATAATCGGAAAAATTAAAAGCTTCGGCAGAAACCTAGTGGTTATGTTTGAACGTTCTAGAAAAATAGACTCTTTGCTCTATCGGAAACAATTTTCGAGAAACTTTTTACACTTCCAGCAGTCTTTCTAACGCCCCCTATTGGCAGCACAAATGACAGAAATGAACATCACACAAAGAAACAAACAAAAAAGTAATCAACAAGCGTCAAAAGTTAACAAAAAAGGTCAAGTGTGAAATTTCAAGCGTCAGAGAAGCGAAGAGGACAACGGACTGGACGATGAACTTTTGACGTCACATCGACATGCTAGGCAAACGATGACAAACGGGCACGAAGATATCTAGAACAAAAACAAAAATAAAACGAATAACAAACCTAGGTTAAAGCACAACGGAAAAAAGGAGAAGGGATGAAAACAAATAACACAAATTCATGAATGATTATTTTTTTGCATGGGGGAGTAGGGGGGGGGGGGTGGTTTAAAGGTGCACACATCATCTAAACACAAAACACTGAATGCGACACAGGAAATGAGGAGGAAATGTGGGAAGAAAGAGGTAAGCACCATGCCAATAGTGAACAAAGGGAATAACATTAAACGACGACAACAAGAACAACAACACCGAGAGAGACGACACAACCTGCCTACGACTGCTATCACATCTCAACACTGTCCTGGACAGTTCCACTTCTCACAAACACATTAGTGTGTTGATTTCGACCAAGGGAAAGAGAGAGAGAGAAACAAAAAGAAAAATTGTGCTTCAATGTTTCAGCTCTTCAGTGAAAGTCCTTTTATTTTGTGCTTCAGCTCTGAATTGTGTGGGACTGTGGAATAATGCATATATATAGATATAGATTTGGAGCTGCTCATATTGGTGACACAAATGGGTACAGTTCAGCTACATTGAACTCCGTGAAGGACAACAGCGTGATGGAACATAAAACGTATACAGAAATTTAAGACTTGATGTATTTGGCACATTAGTGGAACTACTTCTGCACTTGTTTGGAAAGGTGCACAAACGCCAGTCAATCTGCTCTGGATCAATAATGATAATAATAATCTGCCTGACAAACAGAATCCCTGCCTAGAACAAGTTTACAAGAATCTTTGGATTGATCAAAATGGTGATTCGTGGCGCACTTCCACTTTCCTTCCACTGAATGGTTTTGTAATACAATTGTGTTTCTTTGAACAGAGGCACAGATCAGGGAGAGGGAATCCCTGCGCTAGCATCTCAAGAGGGGCTTCACACCTGGGTTCAGTCTAAAGCAGCGTCTCTAATGAATTAAAAACAAACTAGCAAGCAAAAGTGGCACATCCATTTCCTCATCTGGATTGAGAAGCGTGGAAAAACGATACGATTGCGAAGTTCACAAGAACTGACTTCTTTGCAATGAAAACAATATATAATAATAATAATGCACCATTAATAAATACAAGCGTTTCAAAAAGTGACAACAATAGTGAGGTAAATGTGAGAATACAATTCCACTAACACAGTTTTGACTAATGGTATGGTGCGAGGAAATGACTCGTCGATATAAAAGTACATTTCAGCATTCGTCACTACACATGTAAATGATGCACTTGAAGATATTACACCGAGTAAGAGCTTTAGACTGAACCGTGGATCTGCTTCAGAGCTCTTGGTACAATTGTTTGACTTAACAGGCGACACACTACATCTAGTGAAGAAAAGGGCCACACATCAGTAGTTTAAACAATCGGTGAATGCATCCACAAAACTTCACATTAGGATTCTACAAAAACACTGTTGAATCTTTTGAGAGATTTTCTTTTTTTAAACAACCGTTTTTAATTCAGAGAAATTATTTAGGCAATATTATAAAACCTCTATAAAAATAGAAAAGGCATAATAGTTAAGTAATATACACTATCTGGATAATGATTTCTTCTCAGTTTCCATAAAAACAAGCTTCTCACCTCACGACCCTGCAGGACTCAGATTGGCATTAACATCTGATTGAACACTTATTATTAACATTATTATTAATATTCAACTAAAGCGAGCCGCGTAGAGTAACTACTAAACACACAATCACAAGGTTAACCGCAATGAGGATTGCAGGATGGGTCTGGATAGACCACCTACAAACACTGAGAATGAAATACTTATCGAACACTCCACACGTTTTTTTTTTTTTTTTGGAAATAAACTTCGGTTAAGTGGCCATGAATTCAGCAATTGTAAACTTCCTTCTTTTCCGCTCGGTTTCTTGGCAATGTCATCTCTCAGTCTCTTTTCCAAATATTGCTAAAAGCTTTGACGCGGACCTCTGGAATTGAGGCGTCAATTGAGTAATACATCAAATGACCATCAAAAACAACTTAAAATCTATACAAATGCCATTTAAAACCGTACGTGCTACCGGTAGATTCTTCAGCGTTGAATAAAAATCTTGGGTCAAAAAAAGGATTTGCTTTAATTTGAGGCTTTAAGAGAAAAGTAATGAACTGAAACAAAGTGCTCCATCACTTTTTATGTACCAGGTGAGTAGAAGATTACGTTTTGGTCTGACAGAAAGGTGAGAATGTCCTGAGAGTAAGTGTAGCATCTCCAGCCAACGACCAATACTGAAGGATTAACCGTCATCTATGAACACGTGATATAATAGCGTTTGTCTTTGTTAGAATGTAAAAAATGTGATTAAAAAACAAACATCATCATCATCATCATCATCAACACTGTTGTCAGCTGAGCCCTCCAACAGAATACATAAAACAGACGTTTGAAGCAAGGTCACATCACCCTCATTGTGAAGACACAGACACATTAAAAATAAATAATAAATAAATTAGTCAAATAAATAAATAAATGAATTAAATAAAAGGCATCCATGAAAACTGAGTCTAACGGAGGAGTGCATCCTGACTTTCCAGATGCTCAAAATAATATTTCAGGTGACTGATTATCTTTTGCACCGATGCAGCGAGCCTCCTTCATTTTCTAGAAAGGCAGCATTGTAGGAGGCATCAGCATTACACTGTCCGAATGTACTACAAGAGTCTAGTGTAAACACAGGAGAACATCTACAGGGGCCAGACCGGAGTGATCAACAGTCTTAGGGACTGAAAGCAGTCACGCAGGCTGGCTTTCATTGTGCAACATCCTTTTGACGCAAGATTTATACACAGCAAGCTTGTAATATGGCACCAAAAAAAATAAAATAAGGGAAAACAAAGGATCAACAAAACAATTAGATAGATAGATATATAAATATGAAAAAGAAAAACAACAACAACAACTCATTTCTCCTTGGAACAAATTCATAATGTTAACAATTTGCATGTTGTCTTTAGGTTATCTGCATGTTTTTAAGGTTAAGAGAGAAGATATGTAGGAAAGGCCAGAGAAGTAAAAGGAGGATTAAGAAAGACGGGTGTTAAGGGTTGGGTGTGGGGGTCATTAGAGCTTTCCAACGTCACACTCCACTTACCAGAAAAACATTTTCAAACCAAGTCCATTTGAGAGCAAAATCACTCAGTATGGCTTGCTGTCATTTTTAGATCGTTTAAGTTGCACCTTCAGCCTCTTCATTCCAATCTGAAAACCGTTCATTGACTGAATGGCTGCCTGGGACGAAACTGGATTGTCGTAACTTACAAAGCCTAAAATGAAAAAGAACAACACACACATGGATTCTAGTTATTTTACCGCAACACACAAATCAAGCGACAAATCAGGATTCAACTTTGTGTGTCTTAACACGGCTCCACTCACCAAAACACTTGCTAAGGTTGGTCTGTTTGTCAATAAAGACCTTGGCAGAGATGACGTTGCCGAAAGGCATAAACATCTGCAACAAATCCTGATCACCAAACTCCTGTGGCAGATGGTAGATGAACAGGTTTGCTCCTTCAGGGCCTTCAGAAATTGAGAAAGGAATTTTTTTTTCACATTCTGGGTCTAAAAGCTTAACTAAATCTTTATTTTCAATGTTTAGACACGTGCTCCTTGCTGACTTAAAAGAAGATTCTGTTTTAAATACAACTTCAAGCATGCTGCTGTTTGCCACAGAAAATAGCCCAGCCATTCACAAACCTTCACAACTCAATTTAAACAAAAACATGCAGATTGCTGGATTTAGAAAGACCTTAAAATGCAAATATATTAGTTAAAAGGTTAGTTCACCCCAAAATAAAATTCTGTTATTATTTAGTAAGTACTCAATGAATGTCATGTTGTTCCAAACCCCTGAGACCTTTGACTTTGGAACACAAATGAAGATATTTTTAATTTGGCCACTCCCTCATTCTCTATAGAGAGCAATGATCCAGAGATGTTCAAATATACCAAAAACATCCTCAAAAGAGGCCATATGCTATCAGTGGTTCAAGTATTATCAAGCAACAAGAACACTTTTGTGCGGGGAAAAAAAAAGAGGTTTTCTTCAGTGTCAGTATAGGGTGCACGTTCATGAGAGCGCTGTACTCTTTATACAAGTGGATCTAGGGTTGCACTGCTGATGCATTACCTGAGATTGGCCTGTGCTTTGCTCTGACATAAACCCCAAATGCGCTCAAGCAACTTCCTCTGTTTGAAACAAAGTGCTCATGAACATGCATTACACTGATGAGAAGAATTAGAGGTGTAAGGGATCACAGTTGATCTGTAATTCGTACGGATCTCAACCCACGGTTCGGAACATACATGACCCACGGATTAGGCGAATACATTTTCTTTTTACTTGTAGATTAATCCTAAATTTGTAACGATCACGGTCATTTATAAATCACATGTATGAAAGCATTTAGGCTTTCTCGTAAAATATAATGATGACTGAAGTTGTGGTAGGTTACTTGCGATGTGGTGGGTTTCTTAGGTTATTAAAGGTGTTTTCTGTCATTACTCGTTTAGCCTGCATCAATGCATTCAGTGTAAACTGCACAATTAATCATAAAAAGATCAGGATCTCAACATCCATGCAACAAACTAGAAATGATGGTTATTTGCATGTTTATTAATCTTAAGAGGTTTAGTCTTTGGTCTTTTAAGTTAGTTATGAACTTACAAACCGTCAAATAACAGAAGTACTGGTATAACAGTTTATAGTTTAGTTAAAACCACAGTCATATGAATTTAACTTGACGTTCAAAAATGAAAGTTGTAGGCAGCAATTACATTTAACCAATAGGCAACAATCAGCCATCAAAAATATGCCACTGAATAATTCTTCAAAAATGAGACATTTAGCAATGAAAGGAGAAGTTTTGTGAGTGAAAAACTGAGTCATTTATTGAAAATGAGACTAAAAATAAATATGGGTTGTACGAATTAAAAATGTTAGATTTCTACATTTAGCATCATCAGCAACAGTGAATTTTTCATAGTACTGAATATTTTACAATTAATTTTTATTTAGCTGATTATTAATAAATAAAATTAAAGATTAAGTTGTTTGTTAAAACCAAGTGTCCTGCAGTACTGTTTTAGTAATAAATGGAAAGCAAATGACATTTGTCTCCTACCCATTTTGACTGATCCAAAAAAAATGGTAGGATCCGTGACTAAAAAACCCTCATGTGATCTGAACAGTGAGATTTGTGATCCGTTAGAAGACAACAAGAAACTATTAAATTAACTAATTTTTGTTTTATGTGTACACAAAAGTATTGTAGCTTCACAATATTCAGATTTTTAGGTATTTTTCTGGACTTTAAACAATTTAAGTAACCTTAAATCATGAACATGCTTAAATCTTAAATGTTCTGAAGATCACTGAAGATCTCAATTATTCCATTAATTAATTTGTGTGAACTAACCCTTTAAATGAAGATCTGCTTACTTGCTACTGCCATAACGACTACTGACTATTTTTGCTCTATATTGAAATATATATTTTAAATCTGGTTACGGGCTTGGCATTATCTTGAGGTTGTGAGTTATACATTTAGGAATTTCTGGATGATTTTATTAATCTTATTGACCATAAACAATTCAGTAACTGGTAATAGAAAACACAGCACAGTTGAGCATGCCACAGAGCTTTCCACTAGACTCAAAGTTGTATTTAAGCCAGAACACTCTTTAAATTCATTGGCAAGAGCTGCTGGTATGAATACCCATTTTAAACAAACCAAAATGTAGCAAACAGACAAGGTGGAGAGTGATTATGATTTCTTACCCACGCTCTGATTGAGACTTGCTGTTGCAGCATATTTAAAACAAGAATGAATTCTTAAGATGGTGATCACAAGAGCCACATTTATATACACAGACTGAAAAGCATCATGGGCTAAAACAGATCCCAAAAGCTGACCCTTCTAGCATGAACTTTCAATCCCCAAACCCAAAAGCAGCCCTTCTTCTCATCAAAACTCACCTTCTTTTTGGCTGCCAGCAGCGCTAACGTTCTGCTGGGACAGTAAACTCTGACTGTAGAGGCTTGGCAGAGCGGCAGCTGCGTACTGCTGGATCCCAGAATAGGCCGCCTGAGTCAGAGCCTCCATAGTGCTTCCAGAGCCGTTGGAGAGACCTCCGCTGCCCAGACCACCATTTAGAGCAGCCATGCCTGTGCACACAGAAACACAGCACAGCATTCAGACACAGAAAAACTACTGAGAGAAACCACATTCAGACACGGAGACAGAAAAAAAACACAAACAAGGCAAAGAAAAATTAAAACAAGAGGAATAAGTGTTTTTAGGCAGGTCAAACACAAGTGGTCAGTGCTACCTTTTAAAAAAAATGGGGCCCAAATGTTTTGTACAAATGATTCAAATCATTCAGAGAACCTATTTTTTCAAGGCTGCATTTACACTACATGTTGTGACTTCAAGTGACTTAATTCCGATTTTTTTTCTCCCATTGTGGTACAGATCAGAGATGGCCCATGTATGTGTAATGAAGTTACGCTTCATTAAAAACCGTGGCAAATGACATCAAGTCTGATGCTTTCATTTCAGAACAGACTCCAGCAGAGTCCCAAACCTTAAATCTCATACCCGAGGACTAAAAAAGCTTTTATATTGTCATTAAGCACAAGTATGTTAACGAGAGAGAGAGAGAGAGAGAGAGAGAGAGAGAGAGAGAGAGAGAGAGAGAGAGAGAGAGAGAGAGAGAGAGAGAGAGAGAGAGTGCATATCCACCACTTAAACAAACTATTATAAAACTGTTGCATAGGCTACATCACATGCATAAATCACACCATGGAGATTACATTAAGATACTGGCTTGAAAGGAAGATGGCAAAATGAGAACTTTTCTGTCATAAACAGAAACATTTAGTAAATTCACATATAGTAATGACAATCGTATACAAGTCAACTTTTAAAAAATGATGCAAGCAGGACATCAATAAAATTAAATTTAAAAAAAACAAAAAAAAAAAAACAATTCGGATAGTGTCACAAAATCAGAATTGACCATTAAGATCTGCAGTGTTAATGCAGCCTAACTGTACGTTAGTCATTAATTTTTAATGGGAGCCGGCGGCGATAAGCGGCGAGGAGCAGCGCGGCGAGTCTTCGCCGGTGTGAGCGTCAAGGAGAGTTGAAATCAAGTCAACTTTTTGGTAATGAGCTATGACTTGGTTAGGCGGCAAGCAATCAGAATGTAGAAGTCCACCGCTTGAGAGGAGTCAGAGAACAGTCACTGTGAACTTTGGTTCTGACCACAGTTGTTCCCAAGGGTTTAATTATTGCGGTCGCTGGATTTCCAATTATTTGCAATGCTTTCTTACTGCAACGGAGATTAAAAAATTTACTGGCGAGTTACTGATGTGCATCAACGTTATATATATATATTTTTTTTTCTTTAAAAAAAAGCGGGAATTTCATGCGACAATACAAAACAGTATTGCTGCTTCAGAATATTTCAGGCATATGGACACATAGTGGAGCAAAGCCACACCACATGCAAATAGATCTTCCGTAGTTAAGTGAATTTGATAATAAGTGTGCAACACCTTCACGCTAGAAAGCATATTTTATGCAGGAGTGTAACTGATATGATATGCAGCAACGGCTCCTTTAAATACGAGATCAATGTGTAGCGAATTTTGACGCTCTCGCCGCCGGAGCTCAAGGCAGACAGCGTTGCCAGGGCGGCCAGAGCGACCTTTGACGCTCTCTGTGCTTTCGGTGTGAATGTGCAGTAAGTGACATAAAAAAAAAAAGGAATAATAATAATAATAAATTAGGAGAAAAAAGACGCCATGTGCTTAAGCAAAACGACAGTAACATTTAACATCCAACTATTCACAAGCGCAGGACTTTGGAATTGAATTATAAACAAATGTCTTTAACATCATTAAAAGTGCCTGCTGTGTGACTGATGTTAGAGTCAGTTCTAAAGTTCATGATAAAACGCTGCTTGCCATTTATATTATTTTCAAGGTCTGGAGATAAACCATCTCTCAGTATGGCAATAAATGTCACATAAAATGTTCAGATTCTCACTGGTAACATTTAATACTGAATAAAGTGGATAATCAGCATCTGAAATGATCATTGTCATACTAGTCTATGCCGTTTAGCCAGACCATCAGAGCAATAGGAACCATTTTTAAGATAGTAACTTTGTGCTAGGGCTGGGCGATTTTTTCGATTTTTTCGATTAATTCGAATTTACGTTTTAAGACGATTTTATTTTTTACAAAATCGAAGAATCGCGATTTTTTTATACAAATATTAAAGCCGCTTTTCCACTGTCGTGCCAAACCGTTCTAAACTGTTAGACAACCCTGCTGAATTGTGCTGATTCTGTGTGTTGACGTCGCGGCTCTGTTGATCAACAGAGCCGCGACGTCAACACACACAGAGCCGCGACGTCAACACACAGAATCAGCACAATTCAGCACGGTTGTCACAGCTGATTTAGCGGAAGCGCGCCAGGGCGGACTGGCCATTGGGAACACCGGGACATTTTCCCGCTAGAGCAACAACAGCTCCGCAGCCAGCCAGCTTTGCTAATGTTTCCAAGCGCGTCGTGCTGTTGTTCGCGTCCCCGCAGCCGTCTGTCTCTCCCGCGCGAGCTGCGAGACGGGCTCGACAGGTGGAGTCACTTTTAGTCACTTATGCCCGCGCACCCATCGCTCCACACACACACACACACACACACACACACACACACACACACACACACACACACACACACACACACACACACACACACACACACACGAGTAAATAATTGCACCTAGTTCAAAGCCCAGACGGCTGGTTTTGTATATTATACCCGCGCTCCACCTGAAGGACGGTTACGGCGTGTTGTAAATGTCGGTCACCGCAGAAAGTCAAATCTTTCTTTAATTTGGACTTTTGCTTGAATTACGGAGTGGCACAGTAGCTGTCAAGGTACTGTATGAATTAAATCATAACCCATATGTGCACCAATAAACAAGTAAAATGAATGAATGAATAAAATAAATATGGATTCTTAAATGTCGGCAGTTTTTACTCCAAAAAATATCAATACATATCGACAAATGTTTTATAAAAATAAATTAAGCAATTTCCAACATTTCAGCTATAGGCTATTATACGATTCAGTTAAATATAAGATAGACATTTAAATATATATAGATATGTAACAGGTTTCTGTGGGTTTTTTTTTTTTTTTCACGGTGATCTTTAATATACACTGGGTGGTGGAGCTACGCACAAATATTTTCTAAAACGTCAAGCAGATATTTGTCTATAGCTCGTTAGTTATTTATGAAGACAAAAAATAATTAAAATAACAAAAATAAAACTATAAAATTACAGATAAAAAGAGCAGCATTCTGCTAAATATAGTCCTTTATATCCTGATATGCTATGTGTTGTTTCATTCGTTTTTTTTATATTTAACTTGATGCATTTGTTATTTAATGTGTAAATACTGAAATCGTTTAAATGGTTATATTTTATCATCAAAATGTAGTATATTTTATATCATTACCAACTTTTGATATAAAACCGCTGTTATTTTATTGATTGTTATGAAATAATTTAAGTGCTATATTTTTTATTAGTGAAAGTGCCCGCTCACTTTGACAAGGCCTGTCTAAATATATATTTCTGCCATGCCACGAATACAGATAAACTATTGTTGCATTATCATTGTTTATTTTTCTGTTATGTAAAGAGATTTGAAATATTTATTTCCCCTCCAATCCTTTTCAATCTTCACGTTACATTTTGGTCATTTTCTCTCCAAATAAAATTTGCCCAAAGCTGCACAACATATGACCTGCTGTGACTTCTATTGTGACTATGTTTAGCATCCCTATATGAGAGAGTGCCATAACCGCGTTTAGTCACACTATTGCTTTTCTTTTACAAGTGAGCATGAAAAAAACTAGTTTCAGCATTTATTTAAATTTAAATGAACAAGGTAAGCTGGTAAGGTAGTTACACAGTAAAAAAAAATTAATAAAAAAATAAATAAAAAAAATCGAAATTGTGAATCGGTCAAACTTTATGGAAAAAAAAAAAAAAAAAAAAAAGAGATTTTTTTTTTTGCCATATCGCCCAGCCCTACTTTGTGCACCGCTTTAATAGATGGTTAGGACAAAAACTCCTTTTGACACAGAAAAGATGCCATGTCACGTTGCATGCAGACACTATGTTTCCATCCAAAGATGCAGATTAAATGCGCAAAACTGGATTATCTCATAAAAAACGTGTGAATAAAGCAGAGTTCAATCTTTTCTTTATTTAATAAATGACTTGCACCTCAGAAGATGATGCCAAAACGCAAATGCGTGGTGGTTTTTGAAGGCCTCATATGTGGAGCACAGACGCTGGAGGTAATTAATAATATAATAACACTAATACTGAAATGGTTATGGCGTTTTGGAATGACCAAAACAACATTTCAGATGTCTTACAATGTGCTCCACACATTTTTATCACCACATGATCTCTTGTAACAAAATCATATGATTTTTTTAATGCACATACTGGAATTTGTTTGGTAAAAGTGTTTCCATCGTAGTTTATGCGCATCTTTTCTTATCGAATAAAAAGTTTATCCTACTCAGTTATGCTCATATTTTTTATGCGCATTTCCAAAATGTCTGTGCATCATGGCATTTTCATCAACTGATTTTTTTATGTGCATATGCAAAATGCTCATAAAAGTAGGTGGATGGAAAGTAGCTACTGTGTCAGTTTCAAAATATTAAGTACTGACAAGAACCATTATTGAAATTAGACACCAATAATAATTATAATCCATAATTGTAAAAAGCACTAAGCATAAGAATGATTTTTGATAATTGACGCAACACTTAAGATACTACTGATCTTTCAGTAGACGTCAATGTAAATAGTAATTCATCTTAATATTGCTCTATTTGTAATCAATAAATGCAGTGATCTTTTCATCAAAAAAAAAAGAATATCCTTTCAACCACCAGTAAACAACAAAAATCAAACTATAAACACTGATCTATTATGACAGATTTAAAAGCATCTAGAAGGCAACAGGATGGCAAATTTGTGCAGTATTCTTTAGGTTGTGCAAGGTCATCAGCTGACCACTTGTAATCAAATCAACTGAGATGGATCTTGATAACTTTACAACACCATCTTGACATCATACAAAAGCAAACAGAGTTTCTTCTTCCTTACTTGCTAGGGAACTCATGTTGAGACCTGCTCCAGCGCCCGCAGCAAGAGACTGAAGAGCACCTAAAGATGCCATGGGGTTCACAGAAGAACTAGTACTGGAGGTGGGAGAGGATCCTGCTGTGAGGGCGAGAGAAAACAACAACCAGCACCGACACATTACTAAGACTTCAGACATGTAGTCAATTCAGATCTCACATGCTGTCATTGCACACAGACAAGTGAAGCAACTCAGACTGACAGAAAACAGCAATGAGAGCAGTAGAGTATTTCAGAGTACAAAAACCTATGAACAACAGCGATGATCAAATACACAAGAAAGCTCTTTGAGGAAACTGATGACAATTATCAGAAGTAAACGTGCACAAGCAGCTATGCCGGTTTAAAAACGGTACACACATTTCAGTTTGGGGATATTTATATACTTTTAGTTTCAAATCACTAACATAAGCCATAATGAATTAACAATGAACAATATTTTAATCTTTAAAGATTCAAGCAAGTGAAAACACATTTTAACATAAAGCATGTATTAATGCATTTGTTCATGTAATGAATACAGGTGAAGGAATAATGGTCTACAAGATAATACTATCTTTTGGTGTCTTCAGCTTTGATGGCTTGAGGCTCATCATTGTTCCCATGGTTACAAGTGAGCAAATGTCACAGATGACATCAATAAGCCACCAATTATAAAACATTTAATAATATTCTATGGTAACACTGATATTATACATGACGATCACAAATCACATCAGATAGGTTTTATTGCAGAACCATTTACAACTTGGCAAGTAGACCATTTACAGGGAAAAAGAGATAGAACAGAAGCAACAGACATTTTACAAACGGACACGGCTACCAACATGAACATTGCTTGGCAAATCTAGTCAAAAAATGGTATACAATGTAAAACAAACGCATTTCTAAAGAGGTGTTTTTTTTTTTTTTGCTTGCAAATTCTCTGAGGTAAATTTATAGCTTTAAACTAACATGCCACCTTTCACTGTATATCAGCAACCTGACCTTTGTCCCTCCATTTCTCAACCCTGGTCATCGTGCCCCACTGCACAATTCATGCGTTTTTCCTCTTCACTTCAGACATTTGTTTTAATTCGACCTCAAGTGCACTGCAAATGGATAATCCGCCATTATTTTAGTTTGAAGGGAACACATAGGTTTCTTTCAATTGGCATTTTAATGACATGAATTTATATTGTGTTTATTTACGAAGTTATATTATGCCACACTTCATGCTTCTCTATCAAGAAGATGCTGTAGGCAATGTCGTTTTATGAATTTATAAATGAATGAACATTGTGAAGGGTATCTAATGTTTCAGGAGCTCAGGTAAAGAGCAATAAAGAAGGGATTAAGAAAGCAAGCAACTTCCTAAAATAACAGAAATGTTCAAAATATGCAGAGTTGTGGGGCACGAGGACCAGGGATGAGAAACGCTGCTTAATTTACAGATATAATATGAACCGACACAATAGATTACCATATTTATTTAGGTTAAGAATTAAGGTTCAGATTTATGATTATCTTGATCATTACTTAAAAGTACATTACGATTTTTGAATTTTTTTTTAAAAACTTGTTGGACATTAAGTTAAACAAATGCTGCTTAGATTGTTCATTGTTTATTCATCATACCTAACACATTGATTAATCAAACATGCTGCACTTTATTGTACAATAAAACTTGTTATTGGCTAGAATCTGAATCTTTCACACAATGATAAGATGCAAAAGGACAGGAGGAGGAGATTAAAAAAAGCAGGACCAACCCTTGTAGGCGTCCCAGGCAGATTGAGCAGGCTGTCCAGAGGGCGTACCTGAGCTGGTGAGGACGCTGAGAGGGGAGCTGGAGGTGGTCAGCGCACTGCTACCTGTAGGTGTGGCCTGTGTAGCACTCGCTGCTGCTGCTAATGCAGCCAGATTCTGCATGGCATTCAGACCTACCGCAGATCACAGACCATCCAGAATGACAAGACTTCAATTAAAATCTGCAAAGCTATAGTTGTGTCATTCTCAATAACATTCACAACCTTCTTTCTTTACCCTAGGCTGAACAAAAACTTAAAACTGCAAAACCATTTTGAGCTTCATGAAGAATCCATTAATGGACATTACCTCAAGAATAATAAAAAAAGCTTCTTTAAAAAAAAAAGACAAGGCCTTTCACACTGTGATATTACAGGAACGATTATAAGAACTAGTTATAACTGTTATAAAAACTAGCCACCAGGCCCAGCTCCAAGAGAACTATTTTTCTGATTGAATTCACATTGACAGCAAGAACTCTGAAGTGATGCAAGATGGCCAACAGCAACCCAAGCACTTCATTCGACAACAACACAACTGGAAGATGCAGTGATGGTGTTGTGCATTTACTGATTATGGAGATGGAACATAGACAACGTACAATTTATGCATTCCAAACAGCAAAAAGGAGGACTAAATCACCAATGACAAGTGAAAAAAAAGAACAATCCCACAGACAAAAACACAACAGGCAAAATGCCCCTAGCACCAGCTTTCTGAGTGAATAAGTCTTGCAACACTTTAAAATTCTGTGCTTGTGTTTCTTATGGCAAGCATTAGGTTCCTATTGTGTCAAATTAGACCCTGCTCTGAAGTAGGAGCCAATTTTGTTAACCCAAATGGTGTTCCTAAAACTGTTCCCAGTTCCTGGGTGGACATGCCAAAAACAGTACACCAGTGTGAAAGTCCCTATTGTAACAATAAAAAAAATAAATAAAGATATAATGGCTATTGAAGTTTCTTCAGAACTAAGAACTACATATTTAAGTTATCTGCCAATCAGCTGAGAGGTGTTATCCTGTCCTGGACAGGCCAAAGCACATCAGACTCTCACCTGACATTGGATGGAGATTGTTGAGCGCATTTCCAGAGGAAGCAGACTGCTGTAGAAGCTGCAAATAAAGCTAGACATTACATCAAAACAGAGAACAGAGAGAGTCAGGACTGCATCCAGGACTGTGATGGAGAGGAGAGGAGGAGAGAAGAGGAGAGAATAGGAGGAGGAGAATAAATCAGGCAACAAGGCAAAATAAAGTCAAGCAGGAGCAAATGTGGGGAAGACAGAAACAAAGAAGAGTGAAAGGTTGACATTCAAGGGCTGTAAGAAATTAAAAAAAGAAATTAGAAGGACTAATTAGAAAAATTAGACGGGGCAAAAGATGAAGATAGAAAAAGATTTCACAGCACACCCATGGAGCAGCACTAACACATTCAAAAAGGGCTACAGATCTGTGCTGGCCTACTGATTAACAGTAACTCAGAGCTTTTAGGAATCACCAATAATGGACTGTCAAGAGGGAATTTGAGAAGCCAAATTAAATGCAGCTAAATAAAAGCCAAGCACAGACCTGTAGCCCATGTGCTCAAACACAGCAGAAAAAACACAGCAAACTTTATGGCGAATCAGAATCATTGATTAAAATACTCGAGGAAACTAATCACTACAGTTGCAACTAACAATTTATTACAGGAGAAAGCAAAAGCTAATTTGGATGGGGTCTCGCAACATATTACTACACTATACTGAATTAATATTTTAACTGATCCAATAACTGCACCAGTGCTGAAACCCGCATAAACTAGGGGATGGTGGAAATCAGCACAAATAACAATAACACACTGAAACTAGAAAGCATAAACTTAAAGTAAAACTTTAATATTTTATGCTACACTGAATTCTCTCGCTCAACAACTCAAAGGTATTCTATATAAGCTGTACAATATATATATTTTGGTGCAGTATGGGACTGAATGGGAGTAATCAATGTCCACCATGGTTTCAGACATCACCATTTAAGGGCATAGAAAGTAATTCCGGTTATAGATAATGACTCGTGTATAGTTTCTACAGCTGCACAAAATCAAGTTGAAGACTAGTAAACAGTGTGATTGCGACAGCCCTACATGGATCAAAGCCTATTTCCTTGTGCTTGTTTGTGTATGTGAAAAATCTTTTTATTCAGACTTTGCTGCACGTAGCTTATGCAGTGCACTTTGCAGGTTTTACAATCTTTTTTTTTTTTTTTACACTAGTGTCGTGGCTTCTACGTGCACAGAAATGCAACAGCATCTGTGTACTCACTGCAAGGTACTGTGGGCCCAGTGAGTTTAGCCCTGTAAGGTTTCCCCACATGGAGGCAGCATTGAGCTGTTGCATCTGTTGCTGCAGCTGCTGGGCGATGCGTTTCTGTTCTTTATCCTTTTGTGTGTCTGCAAACTTCACCACAATGGGAGAAGAACAGCCCTGAGAGAGACACAAACAACACATTAAATGCACTAAACTGAATTTGGAAACAAAGTAAAAGCAGTAAAAAGGAAAAAAGTAGATCATGCACATCAGTGATGAATACTTCCAAAACATATCAGTTTTTTCTTTCTTTATTAACAATTGCGACTATTTCATTATAAAAAGATCTGCATTTACAAAATCTGCACTTTCTATCCCAAAAAATCCTGAAAAGTACTACAAAATATGAAGCATCACAACAACTGTAAATACAAACATGTTAAAGTTTTAAAATTTATTTTAATAAATGACAGTATTCCTGTTTTTAGTGCATTTTTTTTTATCTAAATAGCCTAGGTGAACTCTCTCACACACACACACACACACACACACACACACACGCACACACGCACACACACATCTGAACAGTAATGAAGTCCATAAATAGAAGTTAGCAGGGTTTCTGCAGGTTTCACCAAGTTAAATTTAAGACTTTAAGACATTAAGACTATTATGAATGAAATTTCATAATAATTTTATAACTCATAAAGGGCTAAAGGCTAAAGAATTTTTCAAAATGGCCAGATGGGATATATTTTCATTTGCCCTATCAAAAAAATATTATAATTTAATACATTTAATAATATGATAATAAATGAATAATAAAAAATTAAAACATTTTAGATATTTCTTAGCTAAATTTTTTAAATATTGTGTAAAAAGCTCTACTTGCATCCATACTCTTTTTCCAACATAAAATTTCTTTAAAGTAATTTTTTTTAAAAAGAACAAATGTTTTAAAAGTTTTAAAAACTATAATAAACTAAATCTATGCACAACAATCTGTCCAGGTTTGTGTCCTCAGCAGTCAATACTTGCAGCACTTTTAAACAAATGTTATTGTAAGGAAAATATTTAAACCATTATGATAGAGTAAAAAAATGACCTTTTTAAATAAAAGTTTAAATTTTTATTAAGATGGATTGTTGGTGATTGTATTGGTTTTAGCCAGATTGGGTAACAATACATGAACAAAGGAAAATTACGACCGGTTTAAAAAAAGATTTCAGACCTACAACACAATATTTCAGTAGATTTAAGACTTTAAAACCTAAAATTTAGATTTTGAGATTTAAGACATTTTAAGACCCCACAGATACCCCGAGTTAGAAACAAATGAAATGCATAAATGGTATGCATGCACGTTTACCTCCATAGTCTGTGACTGGTGCATGGATTTGATGGCAGACTGAGCCATCTGTCTCGCTGTGAATGTGACGAAGGCACAGCCTGCAGACACATGAGTTGCAATGAAAGTAGATCACAAAAAAAAGACACCAACTTCTGTAAACCACAAAAATCATAAACTAGAAACACTCATAAATTATCATGCAGAAACAACCTTATCAAAACAAGCCCAAGCTCTTTGGAAAAGGAATGGGTTTTAGGACTGCCGAGTCACTATGGGTTGTGCCAATCACTTAAGCAGTTCCCATGGTGATGGACAGAGTTCATTCAAGCCAATTTTAAAATAAATAGCGTGGGCCTCAATGTGCATCATGTTCCCTTGGTTACACTTTGGTTAACTTAAATGACAGTGTGGATAAACGAGGGCTAGAAATAAGAACAATACAGAAGAAAAGTATCTAAACTGAATGATTAAAGCGACTCAATTTGTTGCATGCAGTCACAGCTATATAACCTCCTTTATCAGTTGCCATGTTGAGTTTGGGATGAATGAAGCCATTTTCATTTTGGCCAACAGAAGCCAACTGATTCTCATTTTGTCCATGATGAATTGCATCTGCAATTATTAATTACTCAAAACATTGCCTCTTCAAAATAACTAAGAGTAGACACAGTGACTAGTGAAGATGTACTTCATGAATATTAGTGTGCTGCCCTGGGGGAAAGACTAGGTGTTAGATTCATGCTTGTATGTGATAAAAGTCAAATTACACACATGACGCGATACGCTGCTGAAAAATGACCAGCACATATTTGAGTGCACCGTATCACATCATGCATGTAATTCGCTTTAAATGATGATAATGACATTGTACGTGTGTTTTAGATGGCTCTCACCACGGCTTAGTCCGTCAGGACCTCTCAATATGCGGCACTCCTCGATTTGACCATATGGAGAAAACATGAGTCTGATGTCGTTCTCATTGCACTTCTTTGAAATCATTCCAACAAACAGCTTTCTATCTTCTACCGCTGAAAAACAACAAAAACATATAATGAAAAACTGCCTCTGCTTGACAAATTCTTCAAGCAAAAGACTAAAAGACCCTCATCTTCATTTCATTTAATACAAAACACACTAAAACAGTCATAACTTGAAATATTAGACATAACTGCTTTTTGTTCGAATATATTTTAACTTATTCTGGTGAAGACGAGAGTTAGTCCAATGTTCAGTACCACATGACTCTTCAGAAATCATTCGGAGATGCTGATTTGGTGCTCAAGGAACATTTGTAACATATTATTATTAGTGCTTCTTAAATGTTTATGGAAATCATCATGGTGACATTTGGTGGCCAGATGAATCGCCATTATGGAATTTCATCCATTAGAAAGGCAGATCTAGCCAGTGCTCAGCAGCAGTTGGTTATAGCTCTGAAATAGAGGTCTGCATTCCCGTGGCTCTCCCATGAGAACTTGCAGGACTGACTGGATTTCTTGCAACGCAGGATTAATTGTCCGTATAGCAGAAAGAACTCTGGTTTAATTTGAATGGGAGCAGGCGAACACACAAAAGACTATCATATTCTGGACATCCTTTCAGAAAGGCATATCTGAACTTTAAACTGGATTTATACTTTAGCCTGGCTCCGCAACAGCTGTGTGTTGTAGAGGCTTTTCATTATTTATATCTACCACTGTACTGAGGACTATATACACACACAAACGCGTTCTGATGAGTTTGATACCTGTGAAATAGACTGAGAAAAGTGTGGATGTTCAACTTGGAATTTTAACATGTTTTTTTTTTATTCTCCGTTACACTTTTTCCTATTGTGGTGACAAATAAGTGTTAATAGTTTCATGATGACAAATATAAGAAATAAGATTCTTGTACAACTTACATTTTTCATTATCCTTCTCAGTATAGCGGTTAGTGAAAATTTTATTGAGATTTTGGAAATAAGATTTAAATTTAGCAGAAAAAGTTGTTTAATGAACAAAACTGTTCTAAACAGACAGCGGATAAAGAGTGAATAGAGGGAGTGCTAGTGTGTGGAATAATACCTAATGAGTGTGAACGAGATTGGGAATAAAATTCAGCAAGAGCGGGACTGAAAAAAAAATCAGTCCTGCGCAGATGTTTACTCTGAAACGGCTTTCAGATGCACTATTGAACGCTTTCAATCAGCTAATCCATCAGCAAATCACTCATATACAGTATGAGCAGATTGTGCACAGATCAGCTGATATGCGCAGGGTTCAATGCTAAGGATTTTTTCTACTGGTCCAATGGTTTAGATTTTTACTTGCCCTGCCAAAATGTTTTACTGGCCCTACCAAAAAAAGAAATTAGAAGCCATTTCTTAGCCACATATTTTAAATAGTGTCAAAAGCCAAATATAATTCTATATATACACTTTTTATTCAGTTTATATTACAAGCGAAAATGTGCACTTTAATTTTGACACCCACAGACATAAATCAGAGGTAAGACTTTTTCATACATAGACTCATTTCAGTTGTCAAATTTTGTACAAATCTATCAATTGAATTAATCAAAAAACTTTTAAAAAACTATTAAAACACTTTGGCTAAAATTATGCATTATAGGCTTACATTAAAAAAAGAAATAACAGATGAACCAGTGTTGTGCCAAGAAATGCACCCCTGCTGTATATTGCACCCCCTCTGAAATGTGCATATATTAACTTAAATTTCTTTTTTTTTTTTTTTTTCTTTTTTTATTAATAGAGTTCTGACAACTAATCACAGTGACTGAGGTGAGTTCCATGAATGTAACTCTTACCTTACAGAAGATGCATATTTAAATTAATAAATAGATTTATTTATTACATTTCTTCATTCATTTTCTTTTCAGCTTAGTCCCTTTATTAATCAGGGGTCACCACAGCGGAATGAACCGCCAACTTATCCAGCATATGTTTTACGCAGCGTATACCCTTCCAGTTACAACCCATTAGGCTTATTACATTAGTCTATACTACTGTGACTATTTTTTTTATCATTTATTTGTAAGGCTAGTTTTAAAATGCATTTCACTTCTTGTTCTTGCTTGATCCATCAAAATAGTGATCATATTAGCCAACGTTTTAATCAATTATGGTCTTTGGTTCTTTTTTTAAAACGTAGACTGAGAATGCTAATGAAAGTCTAAGGGGGTGCATTTCACCGGGACCGCAGTCAGATCATGAAGCAGATCAATGTTGATCTTTCTTTTGAGGTATCAGTGCAGAAATGAATAAAACAACAGGCCTAATTTAAAATATTATAACATTAAAATATGGAAAAATTATCAGATGGTAACTTCGTTCAATTATCCTAACGGATAAACAGCACCCGTTAATATTTCAGCATGCTTTCACTTTTTGTATCAACATGAAATGCACATTTGCCGGTAGAAATGACATCCCGCCTAGGGATGCAACAATTAACCGGTTTCACTATTAACTGCGCTTTAATTCGTCACGGTTAATTAATCGTAAAGGCTTCTCAACACCGCGTTTCTGCACAGAAAAAAACTGCTGTCACTAAACAAAGTTATGCCAACTGTGCGCTAGTTTGTACACCGAGACTAATAACCACGCACACTGCATTAACTATGACTGAGGCTATTAACTAACGCAAGCTCGTGTAAGTTCATTATTTCCAATGGAGGGACGCGCACGCGACGAAACGTGCACGCAACACGCTCACACTTTTCAGGCGCACTAGTTGAGATGGGGGCTTTTGTGACCGCGGGAACTGCAAACGGCTGAAGTAAGGAAGAAGCAATGAAAAGTACACAGGTTTGCAAGCCCACTTAAAGTGGCAAATATTGGCGCCAATGAGAGCGATCATGTGGTGAATGCTGATATGCCAACCGAGATCAATCGAGTGATTTCGGAGAGGGTGCTAAAAGACTCGGTGGATCAGCTGTTTAATGGCCCAAATCTCGATGCGTTGTTTTCACTGCGTGTTCAGCACAAATGTCCGCTAAATGTAAAATCTAACCGTGTATAGATCTCTTTGCCAAAAAAACTCGACTTTACTAAGTTCATACTGAAACTTCGGCTCATGAGTCATGACAAAGAACGGTACTGTGCAGGTGGTCATCGCGAGAACCATGCTCTACGCCGCTCATATATTGGGTCGGCTCGCCTGCCTTTTTTGCACAAACACCGAAAAATGTAAATCAGCACATAAGACTGATCATTTAAAATGACACAAACCCAAACTTTTAAAAGAGTAGTAGAAGTAAGACTTTTCTTCCTTTCTTTTGTCCGATCTTTCTGGTTATTAAATTGACATGTATATAAAAAACAATAGTGCAAAATCTATGTTTCTTACTGCAATGCTTCATTTTTGTTTGATGCACGCCCTAGATTTTTTTTCATAATGTAACAGTAGAACTTTTTATAGCAGATAACTCGCATTCAATCACATTCAGGGCAGCATGATAATGTTATTCATTGTTAGTAGTATATTATTCTCGTCATCGACATCATTAATATGTTATATTCATTTTGGAATTACTGCATAAATATCAATAAGTGATTACAGAATTAGTTAGTTGTTTCTGGTTTTTGTTACTCCTGAGTGATGTTGTTTTCAAATACAATAAATCTGTAATATACAATTTGCAGTGGTGATCATTTATTTTTGCTGGGTGCTCCTTAATTTTTTATGGTGCTCCTAAAATTTTGGAAGTTTGAAGCAACAGTGCTACCAAGTAAAAAAGTTCATTTCAAGCCCTGCATTAGACAAATACCTTTTTTTATTTATTTATTCATTGTTCTGTCATTTATTTACAGTGTAAAAATTATGCATGTTTAAATGTCAAAAATTTTACTTATTTTTAAGCACAAAGAGAGAAATGGGCTATTGTTTGTTTTTAATATTATTTTGTGCTGTATTAATTGCTTACTGAGCAGTAATAAATAACACTTCAAAATATGAGTTTTCATGTGATTTTCTAAACTAGTAGTGTTTTGAAATTAATGAATGCATAATAATCGTGATAACCGTGAACCCTTGATTATTTCTCAGACTATAATCGTACAACCAAAATTTATAATCGTTGCATCCCTAATCCCGCCCTGCTCATAATTGTCTTTTTATATAGCCGTATTTATGGCTATTACACAATTATAATACACTGTGATACAGCCCGGTTCGTTAGTTTGCTGGATTGTTTTGTTTTCTCACTACAGTCAATCCGCTCAATTGAGCAGAGACCCCCTCATTCAGGCGATTTCAGACCGATTGATTTGGCGCAGACCAGAGTGCAATTGCGGGATTCACATATACCAGACTAACCATGCTTACTCTGCAAATGAGACAACTTCCGAAACATCTAGGCGTGAAAGCACCCTGTACTTGCACAATTGACAAACAGTCGCAACCAAATTAAACTTTAGTGACAAGGCAGCACTGGCCCAATCGGGCCAGTAACAATTCTGTATACTGTCCCGACTCCCAAGCATCTCGCATGCTGGCCCCGGCAGTCGTAAGCAGTCCTTATTGCCGAGCCCTGATGTGGCTTTCAAACACTGTTGCATCTGTGTCACTCTGTGGTAACATGAATAAAATAATTTTAGCCAATCACAGACATTGCTGTTGAGCGCATGAGAACAATGGTCAACCCATAACTTCAGTTCTCTCATTGGCTGTAGACCATTGCTGCACCTGACAACACATGATGTCCAGTCAGGAGACCAGTCAGCTGATATTTCATCCAACACATTAGATTTTCCAGATATTTGGCATGCTTGCATATTTTTTGTTCGTCAGTGAGCCAAATGATGCTTCGAGTAGTTCACACAAAGATTGCAGAGGTGTCAATCAGCTGGCAATTTGACCTATAGGCAAGTTCATTAGCAAACTGGGCTTAAATCAGGCTAAAAATCCTGTTGTGTGAACTATGCATGAGATAGGATGTTGTTTTCTTGTCAAAATGTATATATAATTTGTGACCTAGATAAAAAAAAAACATCGAATTTGTGTGCAGATTTTTTGCCCCTCTCCCCAACTCAAGTCAAATGTCACCTATGGAAATCATGACACATCTCGTTAATTTCAGAACAGCAGCACATATGAATGAAGACTGTGTGGCAAATTCAAGTGACTCACCGTTGTTTTTCTCACTGTCTGCAGGTTTCATTTGTATGGGATGATGCATCTGAAGAAAAAATAAAATCATGTGACTTAACGCTGACATTTGCCAGCCCCCATGAGAAATCTGAACCTCTTTAACGGTTCCTTTGGGTGTACTGAAAAGGCTATTATGAAAGCATCTCAATATGTGCTTATATATGATGTATTTTTAAAAGCAATAAATAGGTAGAATTCCAGTTTATTTGATGAGACACAGGATAATTAATGTATTATTGATACGATAAAATAAAATTATTTTCTCACCCCTGGAAGAATCTTCATGTTGTGAAGGGCATTTTGTGCTTCTAATGCAGACTTACGGGTGTAATATGTGACAAAACAACAACCTGCAAATGCAATAAATGGTCTATGAATCACATCCAACATGACAACATTTCCACAGAGACCACTTTCTAGAACATAGTTTCCAAACACCAGTGAGCAGCTCTGCAAGAAATCACTGGCACATTCCCACTATGGGGACTGTTCCAAAAAGTAGGCAACTGAAGTATCCTACATCCCAAGACAACTAGTTTAAGCATAGTTTTTATAATTGCACAATTGTGTATGCATATGCAGTGCTCACTAGGATTTGGAAAAACTGCATACGAGTTGAAATTGATTGGTCTCAATCATCAGTGAACTGACTGTGAAGTACCTTTACTCTGCGGGGGGTTCTGACTCCTGTCACGAAGAACATTGATTTCATAAACTGCACCATAGGGCTCAAACAGCTCGCGCAGCTGATCCTCTGACCACGTCCGGGGGATCTGACCCACAAACATCTTTATAGAATCAATGTCGGGCTGGTCTGGGTGGTCCAGAGACCCATTCATCTTCTTGCTTCTACAGAGAGAGAGAGAGAGAGAGACAGAGAGAGAAAAAACAACAAATCTAAGTGTTTAGCAACTAGCATAATTTCCCAACTGTGCAACAGAGCTGAACTTAATTAGACTGACCTTGACTGTTCAGCTTTCTCAGACAGAGTAAAATGATATGCCAAAAAAGCAGTTGTTTTTATGAAGGTTTACATCTTTTTGTGCCATCTGAAAATTATTTTCTGTAAACGCTTGTGTACTTTTGATTGCTTAACACCGTTATTGTTTATATCAATAAATCTGGAGACCAACATCACAGCTTTTTTTTTTTTAAATAGAGCACTAGCCCAAATTTAAATTGTGTAAATGCTGAAGAGCAGTTGTAGACAGGGTCTCATTCATCTAGAATAAATAAACACAAATTGATGTACACAAGCAAATTTTGGAATCATATACGGAGCAGGTTTGGGCACGTTTTATGCAAATCACAAAGCTTGTGTACACGGTTGTTCATTTAAAGTGAATCAAAATTTACTAATACTACAACAAGGTTAACAACAAATATATGTGTTCAAATGTGCTGCATTTTACTCTGAATAAAATACAAAGTAATCCACATAATTGTTAGTAAATGAGACCCCTAAAAAACTGACGTATAACAAGTGATGTTGCCTCATGTCAGTGATTAGCAGTGCAAGACAGCAGAAAACTAATCAAAAAGCATTCATAAATTTGCATTAATAAATTCAGCCACTCCACAAAACTCAAAACTTACATAAACTCCTAGGTAAACAACATGAAGTCCATATTTAAATAATTCCTAGGCCATACACAATTTTCTGAGGTAAGAAAATAACTATATTAAATTACATTTCATACAAATTTATGCTAGCAATGAACTGTGAACAGAAGTGCAGTATAAACATTTTCTTCTCTACTGTGACATGAATGAAAGTTAAAAAAATTACTTTATTACAGAATTACACAGGACTGTTGACTGGATCTTACAATTTAGGCATTGGACACAAAAAAAAAAAAAAGCATGCGAGTGAGAGTGAAAGACCTTTGGGTTTTCACTGGAAGGCCTAGTTATAAAAAAATTAAACATTAAACCTATGCACAGAAGAATTGTTCACTACAACATGATATTATAAAACAGGATGACTCAATTACATGACCACAAAAATATAGAAAAAAAACATCAGACCACTCAAAGTCTGTGATGAGTGAACTGAAAGAACACTTTTACGACGCTGTTTGACAGAGTGCAGCATAAGCGGAAGTGATGTCACTACACGCCTGAAGCACTGCTTCTTCACTCTCTTTAACAGCTGCTGATCAGTGGAGTGACAGACCACTTTAAGATAAACACAGCATTGTGCTACTGACAAAGAGCAGCATTAGCCAGCAGCTAAAAGCCAGATTAATGGCATTTATTGATCCGAGGACAGCAGAGCTAATAAAACCTTCTACTTTGTCGATTTTCCAGCAACCAGAACTTGTTCAGACAAGCAGATTACACAGATTCTGCAGATGATCATCCAATCATGTGTTGAGGAACGGTAGATCAGACCATTTGCTTACTGTTTGGAAGAAACACTTTGACTGCACCAAATCGCAGAAGATTCATTCTAACAATTCAACAAAAACTTGATCTAAATTAAAGAACAATCAGGAACAAGATAATAAATAATCACTATGGTAGTCGTCTCTTCACCTTTGCCACCCATTAATATCAATACTATGTAATGCAGAGTTTAATAGGAAGACTAACAACAGCTTTGCATTTTTATACAGAACAAATAACAGAAAGAAAACAGAAAAGGCAATTTAGCAAGGATTAGTCAGCAGTTTCTGGCCACGTTCTTGGTTAAATTGATCCCTTTGAAGCTGTAAAATCTAACAGAGAGAATTATAAACAACCCTGAGAGCTTTAACAAGACGAAACGCTGAAACATGCTATTGAAGCACACTGCAACACCAAAGAATCAACTCTTACATTTCATGTGCTGATCCAAGAAGTGCTTCACAGAAAAAAAAAAAAAAACCTTAACCTGATTATCCTGTGTGACACTAAACTACTGATTATTTGGGAAATATTACTGAGACCAAAAGCATTTACGATTTTTTACCAACCATTTTAGTCTCAAAACATCTGATCTACCCCAGACTCAAATAGTAGAAAGTATCTACTGTGCTATAGTAAGAGCATCAAATTATTGTGCCTTTAGAGAGATGTCTCAGACTGAGCTGGCGAATAAAACATTAATGTTAAGAGAGTTTAATAATGAAAAACAACAACGTTCACTACAGAAACACATAGTAAACATGAACTAGCTATCATCACTGCATGCCTCTAATGGCCATTGACTATCAGCTCACAAAAACCTGAATCGAACTTGCATTCTCACAAAATGCTGTTTACAATGACAGTCCGCTCTGCTAAGAATAGGTAAATAAATCAGTATAATCATGTTTCACTGACCACACTCATTATTAAAATCAACTTTTTAAAAAATCCCCCCTTGATATAGTGCTCATTTAAGGTAGAATAAGGTCAATCTAGTTGCTTAAAGCTCTGTACTCACACTGGGTTGGAACTCAAACTGCAATGGTCCACCATCATCTCTGGAAGAAAATCCAGCTTAAAGGAAGCCATTTTCTTCAGGCCTTCAGCAATTAGCAAGTCTCAAATGAACGGTGACAGAATACACAAAAACAGCAGACCGGCTCACACTTCAACAGCAACTATCCGTCAAGCAAAATGTCTCTCAAAGTTCACAAGTCGTGAGAAGTGACATGGGAACAGCTGGGAGAGAACGGGGAAGTGTGCACCTCATGGAGGCTGAGGAGGCCCCACAAAACGCAAATCCACATGGAGCAAAGAGAGACAACGACGAAGCTGGATGACAAACACAGGCCCTAGCACTGGTCACTGGGTTGGGCCTGAGGATTAGGATGGACCCGACTGGCCACTAAAAGCTGCACCCCTGATCCCACAAAAGAAAGTGCTGATGGAGGGGGACTTTTTTGTGAGTTTTTCTCTTAGCAAAGCAGAACTGAGTGCAGTGTCAGATAAATAAAGTGTCAGATCGATGCTGATAAGCGTGAGTGAGCGGCTGGAATGAATGGGGACAGGCAGCTCTCTGGTAATCCCTGAGCTGAAGCGCCCCTAGGACACAATCGGGTTCCGGCAACGGGCCACGGACCGTGCACCATTCCAGCATGGAGGGGTGACGGAAGGGAGGGAGCAACAAGCTGCTTGGGGTCATGCGACAAGGGTTGTGTTATAAGCTTGCAGTCAATGGTGACAAACAAAACAAGCCGCAGGCAAGCAGAAGTCCACTATTTGGTCTTGTTCAACAAAAACACCAATGGACCTATAAAAAAGTACATTAAAAATAAAGCATTCCCACGCTTACAGCTACTGGAAAAAACAAACAAATAAAATATAAAGCTGTAATACATTCAGAAACAAAAGAAAAAATTGTACAAAACAATATTCTTACAAAGATAGTTCAGTAATTAATCAATGTAATCATTATATTGCTTCCCTAATTATACATTCAAACAGCCATGACATCATTGCCTGCCACACAGTGACATCTGGTGGGCTGCTCATGGCATACATGCATATTTCTTTTCTGTAAAAGCAAGCTATATGTTTCTTCTTGTTTCTGCTTCAGAGACGCTGCTTGAAAGAGGGAAAACCTGTCGATGGAGGGCATCCTTGCACCCCTGAGGTAATAAAAAAACATGAAGTGAATGTGTTCTTACCCGCCAAGGGCAGGTACTTCCACAGCAGGAAGGGAAAGCTCGCATTGAGGTTGCCCGTGCTGCGCTGTGGTCAGGTACAGGGCTTCAGCTTCGATACTATCCATCCAGTGCCTTTGTCAATTGCTACAGAAACACACCAAACAATACAGGACAAACACATCAGACACACATACATACATACATACATACATACACAGAGGTAAACACAAAATGGAAGGGAAAAAGAGAGACGGCTTCTGACAGAATAGACAGCATGCAAACTTCATGTGACAAAACTGCATGCACACAGAAAACACATATGTACTACAGGAGGAGAGTACGATGGTACTTCCAGGATGATCCGAATAAAATGTAAACCACAAGTCTGTCATCTGAGAAGCAGTTTTTATTGAGCGAAATCAGTTTGTAGAGGCTTAAACACAAAGGCTCACAATAAATAACAGAAGATAAAAATGCCCATATTCATATACATATATATATATATATATATATATATATATATATATATATATATATATATATATATATATATATATATATATATATATATATATATATATATATATATATATATATATATTCATATGCTAGAATACTCTGTAAAATAAACACCTAGCTGACAGATAAAATATAAAACTTTACCTAACCAACAGCAAAAATGCTCCATATATCAGATATTTGGCCAAAGTAAATACAACCTAGCCCCGTATCCACGTAGCCAGTTGGCGGGGGGCTTCAGGTGGTTCGAAAGACCCACCCCCCACTAACAAAGGTCCAGAATTTGTCATATGAGCTCATTTGTCCTATTTTGACGGCTATGCCATAATGAATTGTGAAAATAACACATCGAAAAAGGCTTTAAGACCAAGAGGTCTTAAAGTGTTGTTGGCTGTGTTGACTGTTCGTACAGAATTTAACCCAAGGTCTGCTCAAGGAAAGTTGAATGTGCTGGCCAGTTCGTTATTTGCCCAATAAATGATAATAGGCTACACTTTTTAATTTAAAAACTTTAACAGATTCCTATTTTTTTCTAATGATATATGATGTGATAAATTTGTATTTTTAAAAGAACATTGATTTTTTTTGTATATAATATTGTATTATTTCTTTATTCTAAATCTTTAGCAAATGTTTTTGGTACATCAAAAAGTGTGGTTGTGATGACCATACGACAAGCTAATCCAGGAAAAAAAGTGCTTAAAATGCAGTATTTAAACCTCAATTAAATAGAAAATGAGGTGAATAACTGGAAAAAAAGTCCACTTTTTAAGAAAAAAAAATCCCACCCGTTTCGCCAGGCTGGCTACGGGCCTGCAATCGATACAACTGTAACAAAATATCAGTTTATAGTACTCATACTTAGCTGAATTTAACTGTACCACACAAGTTCACTATCAGGAAAACCATCATGAGAGTCTAAAAACAATCGCCCACTCACAAAAAATTTGGCATTTGCAGCAATAATTGTGTTAATACACATGTCAAAATATACAAGTCTATTATTGTTAATTGCAAACTGCTGTGTCATTCAAACAACTTAAAATGGTGTTCTACCACTAATATAACTTTTTGCCCCAAGACGTCCGGTCTCATTCATTTCCAATAATTTTTAGACGTTAAAAACAGCTCATTTTGCTGTTTGATGTTGCAAACTGATATTTTCTTATATTATTCTTTTCTTTATGTATAGGTCATGAGCCTGATTACTTTAAGGCAGTAGCTTTACCATATTCTGCTGTTTATTATTACTGGTCATTTCTCCCATAGACAACTGAATTGGAAGTTCTAAAACAATAACAAAAAACTAGTGCACTTTCACATTGCAGAATAAGGTCAACAGAATAAAAAAGATAGATTCATTTAGAGAATCAATATCTAATAAACCACATTAAACAATATGTTTTTTTTTTTTCATTTACTTGGACCAGTCCAGCTATTTTACACTTTACACGTTTTAAGATTATAATTATAATTTTTTTTTAAATGTAGTTATTCACAATATATTGGCAGCAGTCTTGCTTTCAGATGATAAATAGGCCAATAAACTATAGATCATTTGAAGTTGATACATTTCAGATGTGTGTTGCTGGCCATTAAGGTATTAATGGGTGTCTTTCACATGGCGTGACATGTCACACAACAGATGCAAAAGATTTTATAAGCTTGACGGAAGACAAAAATGAGTGGGAAATTTTCAGTGGATAAAAAAAGCCTTTCAGAACTCAGAGCAGGGGTGTCCAAACCCGGTCCTGGAGGGCCGGTGTCCTGCATAGTTTAGTTCCAACTTGCTTCAACACACCTGCCTGGAAGTTTCTAGTATACCTAAAAAAAGAGCTTGATTAGCTGGTTCAGGTGTGTTTAATTGGGGTTGGAACTAAAATATGTAGGACACCGGCCATCCAGGACCGAGTTTGGACACCCCTGACCTAGAGGTTTCCTTCAGGTTTCCTTATTTTCTGCAGTAAAGGTTTAATGCTTATACCAACAGTAAGCATAATAAGCACCGGATGTTGCACTGTGTAAAAAAACAAAAACAAAACCTTCACACCAGAAAAGCTACACAAGTTTTTGTTCCAAGGTAAGGGTACAAAACAACAGCTAGGAACACTGCACCTTTTGGTTTGCTGCTTCCCAACACAGGGCATCAATTATTTATCTACATGCCATGCAGCTGTGATGTGGCTTCTGACCCTGAGAGTATAGCAAGAATGCTCCGATCACAGGCCATGCCATGTTTTAATGACTGCAGAGTGACTGAGGCTTATTCATGGACTGTCTATGTAAGGCACACTGCCCTATAGGTCTTTGGGGTGAAAGGTACGGGGGCAGAGCATATGGTCAGCACAGTTCATGTAACAACAAACGCAATCTCGAACACTGGCACAGACAGACAGCACTGTGGACAAATGGACTAATACTGAAGCATCTGGAACAACCTAGCAGCTGAAAATACAACACACACATACACACGTGACTTATGAGAGAGGATGTTAAACCACCCATCAGTCATTTAGAATAGGACACCACAACCATCCTGCTTCTCTATGTACAGCTACAAATATAACAACTTATATTACTACAACATCCTGCTCAGAGCAGCACCTCATGCCAGCCGTTCAGAATGCCAAGGGTCATAAAACCACTGACCTACACACGCAGCTCACTCACAGTCCAAAACAGAAGGTTACTTCACAACAGAAAATAAAATGTCTAAAGTTCTGTTGGAACCAAAGTAGGCAAAGTGTAAAAAAAGAAAAAGAAAAAAAAGCACCTGCATTATTCTAATGGAGTTGTTAATCAAATAAATCTTGGTTCACTAAACTGCACTGAGTACATATTTGATTTCTGTGATGTGCAGGGCATTAGATCTCACAGCAGCTTAAAAAAAATACAGAAAGCATCTTTGCCAAGATGCAAAACAGCTTAGAGAAATTAATCAGGTATAAGAGTGATAAGTTAGAGCAAAAACTGCACAATTCTGCAAGCCTAAACACTACAAACACATCCTGGAAGTTTTACAAGATCAGTTTTTACTATTTTGTGCTTTAAAAAAAATCATACATAAGAAAACAAAAATTCTGAATGCCCTTGGTTGAAAATTTAAATCAAAACAGTGTTGTAATAGTTTATTAAATAAAAAGAGTATTTTTTAGACTTTTAAATGCAACTCAACTTTAATTATACTGATAATAAAATAACAGTGTTTTACTGACAGTAAAAAAAATGGACAGAACAAATTCTGTGGCAAATACAAATATATTGGCACCATTGCTAGAAAAGTTGGTCATAGCAAATATTACAGATAAAAGTGGATAAAACAGTATGTCATGAAATCATAGGAAGGGGATGAAAGGTCAATATATTAAGATTTGTCGGGTGCTCTGATCATTTTCGCCACCACTGTAAACAATAAAGAATTTTTTTTAATTAAAATCTATGAAAAAAGAACTTGTGCAAGTATTTTTTGTCTATTTTGTTTTCCACTTACTTTCACAGATAATAATTTTACACTGAATCATACAAACTCAAGTTATCATATAGCCAAAAAGCACAACCAGAAATAATGCGTTTGTAATTTTGTAATTTAAGGTATGTTGTGTTATCGGATCATAATTAAATCAGTATAAAGTTCTTTAGCAACAAGCTCTCTCTCTCAATATTTCAATCAAACTTAATATACTACTGTAATATACATTGTTTTTAGCACAGTGAAGAAAAATTCATTATGATTTCAAAATGCATGTGAAAAGTTTAAGCCCTTAAATGTAACCCTTTTTAATTCATGTCTGAAAATTATAGTTGATTTTAAGTGTTTCTACAATTTGTCAAAATAAGTTAGTAATAGAAAAGGGTTTAAAATATTTCTCCAAGCCAAAATCAAGAAGATTGGATTAAACCACTCATCTTACAAAAATTATTTTTAAAAAAATTTAAAAGAACGTTTTGGTGCATCAAAGTTTTGGTTGTATGGACATTCGATAGCTAATATTTGGAGAGAAAACAAAATTACAAATATCTTCAACTATGATTCAAACATCAACACAAGCCAGATGGAACATGAGTGGCCCAAAATCAAAGTAAAATTGGGAGAACTATCCTTTTAATGTGTGCATCACAGTTATGTCTCAAGCTTAGTCTCGGTAAAAAGACATTTTAGCACAGAGGAGATAATTTAGTTAGCTTTATATTAAAAGATCAGGCATAATTCTCTGTTTCATGACATGACCTCATTAAACACTCTACCATATGGAAGGACAGAGTGCTTTGTGGTCATTTCCTGTTTTCTTTCTGAACTGTTTTGGACTCTTACAGTGAGCCTCATTCAGCCCCCAGCAGAATCACCCATTTCACAGCCAAACTGGAGAAAACTGTCCTCACAGCCAAATCTGCCTCTGACCACCAGCAGCCCTTTCACATAATAAATTCCTGCTCAAAGTCATGATGAAAATCAAGTTGGTCTTTGATGTCGGCGCCAGTGGTGTAGTGGTTAGTGCGTCGACACATGCACTCCGGTGTTCACGGCGACCTGAGTTCGATTCTGCCTTGCGGTCCTGTGCAGATCCTTCCCCTCTCTTTTCTCCCCATGCTTTCCTGTCAATTCTCTCTACTGTCCTATCTAATAAAGGTGAAAACCCCGAAAAAATTATTATAAAAAAAAAAATTAGTCTTTGATTTGGGATATTGAAATGTGCACAGAAATGTGAATGTTAGCACATGAGAAAGTAACAATATTGAAAGTACTGACTGACTTAGATTTTGTATTTTATTTCGCAATGTTTTATATTTTTAAGTTGGACCTGTAATCATTTGTTTTTGAAAAGTGTTTTACATCTTATTCATATAAATTTTATATTTCTACATTTTAAATCAAACATTTCTCCTGAAGTAAATAAAGTGAGAAATATGATCACGTGTACGTTTCTGAGTTTAAAATGTTAAATAAATAATTCTTTACATTTATTATTATTTACCATTATCAGGAAATTAACTGACATGCCTCGTGATATGAAATTTGTCATATCGTCCAGCCCTATTCCAGACTATATTCAAAAATTGAGATTAGCAACATTTCCATATATTGGAGAGGTTTAAATGTAGAATTATCTGGGGATTTAATGGCATTCATTAACCACATTAGCAGGAGTACAAACAGGAATGTTCCTGACAGGTGCTGCTGACCTCCATGTGGTTACTCCCTCACAGAGAGCGTTGTCACGATTTAACAGCTGCCATGCTGCAGCAACTGTCAGACATGAACTTCATACAGCCAAATCTGACAGAAGTTACAGCTAAAGAGCTTTCTGCCTCAAAGCATTAGTATGCTAAGCACAAAATGAAACTGAAGACTTTTGGTGGCTCAGTACAAGTATTTCAGTCCCCTCGTGAGTCTCTTAAAGGTAAAGCCATATATGATTGATGGCTCCTTTAAAGAGCCTGCACTCTGACACACATCCCTTCCCCCTGTAATGGAGACACAAGCCCCTTGACGTTGCGCTAAGCGCTCACAAACTCACGCCTCCAGTTGCAATCTTGACCCTCCAGTCGAATGAAAACTCTCAGTATTTATGGAAATGCACACTAAAATATGAGCTCAATGTATCTTGGAGCATCTTAGAGCCAGCCTGCAGTTGCAGATAATAGAGGTGTTGCCATGCAGGACAAAACTCCAACTGCAAAGAACGGCCCACCATAGCAGCATCAACACACCAGTGTGTGTGTGCACACTAAGTAACCAAGGAAACAGTTTGTCTTCAATTCTGAGCACTAAAGACTAAGGAACAGAGAGTTCATTTCATGCTATTTTTCCTCGTGCAGCTCTCTAACAGCACACTATAAATCGACAGAAATTAAGGTAGAAATTCGTAAATGACATTGGATCTCCACTACCATGAATAATGTGTTATTGTAAGCTGACATAAACTGACAATAATTATCTAAATGCTAGCAGCAAAACATCCAAAAATCAGACGACATTGTTGTAGAAGAGAGCCAGACAACCCTATTATTATCATAGACAGATAAATCCATAAAATCAGAATACTGTTTTGTTTTACACATTGAAGTTCTCAGCAGACCAGACTTCATAAAGACTGAAAGTCACTTTTTCACCTCTCAAACTAATCTGATGGCCGAATGTTTGTGCACTCTCTAATGACTCACATTAAATCTTCTGAGCACCAGACATCTGGAAAATGAATACCTACCTTTCCCACATTCCACCATTACATTATAATGTCTCAATTAACAGTCCATTGTAATGTATCCCAACACAAAAGTGAGAACCACTTACCCTCTCTGTGGCCTTGCTTTTCTGAAACGTTGCTCCCGTTAACCTGCAAAAACAAAACATACGTATGGTTAGACTGGCATTTTGTCAATGCACATCTGTTTTGATTCCCAGTATCTTTGGACTTGCTGTCCTTTACCTCCATTACAATGCTGACAAAGACATAGCAGCTAGTTTGCTGTCTTAGTGTATTATTTATACTGGCTCTGAATAGAGGTAAAGTTGGTTTTATATTCGGATATTCAGACATTCTCCTTAATAATATAATTTCAGAAAAGTATTCTTTGCAAACTCTAAATAAGGAAATCATATAAGCAGCCAATGACTATCAAAGTACAACATTGTTCACAGTCAATTAGATAGTGTTAATGTTCATAAAGTCATACTTGCATGCTAATTCCGACCAATATTCAAAGTAACATGATAAACAATATAGAGACTTCTAAATGAACGAATGTGAGAATATTAAACCAACTTTACGTCTATTGGCTCTGAGACAGCCTCTGAGACAGACAGATCTCAAAAGAGAGTCAATGCTGCACAGCCTGTCAACGTCATATAAAGGCTATGACAGGTCAGTTACAACTGGCCTTGTGTAATGATGGCTAACGCAACAGTACAAAATACATCACTATATTATTTGCATGAAGTCAGACATGCTTTACATTCATTATCACATTTATGGATACGAATAGAATGTCACTAACAACTTCTAACCATGACTGCTAGGTAAAAAAAAAAAACTAGTTCAATAACCAAACACAGCAGCGTTAGATATATAATGAAATAAAATGCTTGGAACTGCATGTACTGAACCTGCTTCACATTGATGAAACTTTGTATTACCTCTGTAAGGATGCTTTGGTAAAATATGCATTAAATAAAGCACTATAGAAATAAAAGTGACCTGGCTTGACAAATGCACCATAGATGCCATTGCAGGCAATCACATGAGGCCAAATTGACCTTTTAGCTCTTGTAGGAAGCGGTCTCATTCATAACACGTTATCAGCCTACTGCTTTTGCTCTGAGAGGTTTACCTACAAGGCTTCAATTCTAGACATAACTCAATATTGAAGAACGAGGAATTTCGGAAATGGCACATTTAATAGTCATGTATTCAGCACAGACTACTCTTACAATTGTCACTAGAATGCTTTCTTTCCAATTCCTCGAGTTACTTTCAAAAGGTACCTGCATTATTCCTAGATAAATGATTTTAGCTTGCAAGTTAGAAGACAGTCGTCCATTATAAAGCTCTTATCAAATGGTGGTGAGAACTCGCGTGACAGAAGCAGCCCTCTGATCAACAGGCCTCAAGCAGAGGGCCACAAACTAACGTTCCTCACCGCGTAGAACTATACACATTTAGTGAAAACTACCAGCAATATTAGCATTTAAAATACATTAGATACAAACATAGACAACGAGTGTGATAATATCTTAAGTAGCAACGAGCTGTGTATATTTTATTAGTTTGAAAATCTGTATCAGGAAGAGGCGCTTCTGTTCGCAGCAAAGACTCAGAGTCGCTACACTAACTTTTGCTGGGATCGATGCCTCCTTTTAATCGATATGCCACACAGCTGCAAGTTACTTGCATACAGAGCTTTTTAAAAATGGGGAACACCAAGTTACACACTCGCTGTGCTAAAAAGGTAACATTGCTAGCGTACCCGATAACGCACTTGGTACATCCATATAAATTTAGTAGGGGGAGGTGTGACCATGCGTTTTTCAACGGGACCTCTAACATAATTTTGTTCATTCCCAAAGCCATCGCAGTGATATAACGTTACATGCGATTCAAAGACCGCATGTGTAAAACATGAACGAAATGCCGGAGTTCTGCTCATCACCGGCGTGTTATAGATGTGTCTGTGTCGTATGTACACTTCTGGATTATGCTAAACTTAGCAGAGGAGCTCGAGCAGAGCGCGGAAGTTACACAAGCTCGATAACTTTTGAAGCAATGGTGCATGCACTATTGAACAAACCGTGTCTAAAAGCGAAATGAGCCCTGTGGGCGCGCGGTGGTCGATCTGGTCTTACATAATGACGCATGTTAGCGCGTGCTAGCGACCGTAAACAACCACCAGTTAGCTCGCGCGGCTACAGCCATGAACAATGAACACTTACCCTCGATGCCTCCTTTTTCAAACGGAGGAAACTGAGTAGGTATAATGTGCTGACACGGGGAAATGATTGTGTGGTGGGATTTGTGAGTTAGTAGTTTTCTCTGATTACGTCTTCCCACGACAACCTACTTTCTGGGTGGAAGAGGGACGGTGCAAAATGGCTGTCTTTCCTGCATGCACCATCACATTTATTAAAAGGGGAGTGGGGTGGAGCCTTTTTCCAAATGTTTTACGCTAGTATGATGTTTTAGCGCCAAAGTGTGAATAGGCGCAACTTTATTTATATATTTATTTGTCTTTTATGACAGATTATCGTTAATATACATAAAACATAAGTAAAAAGAAATTGGTAAGAATACCCCCCCTCCTATTTTCAAAGAACCAGATGAGCGAGTCTCTCACGTGGTAGTTGAAGTCGATAAAAGCCCAAGAGGTCTGCGTGTGTGGTAGCGAAGAAAAACATCAAATGTGTGTAACTGTCAGACTGGTTAACATGAGTGTTTTTGCAGTTGTGCTGATATTGTATATCGTATATAATGCGTAATATAATGAATTTACAATACCAGATAATGCTTAAAAAACAATAAAGCACATTAACAGCATTACTGAGTGAGATTTGCTTACTATTGTCATATGTTTACTACGTGTAAATAGAATGTTTCAAACACACATAATACAGATCCATTTTACACTGCAGTATTTTTGAACAATGATGTAATCATTATTATTCAACCATAAACACACAAAAGTATGACAAACTGCAGAATCACATGAATCATGTTCTTTCACATGACTCCATAATTCCACTCGATGGCAGTTCTCTCACATAAAATCAATGTTTCTCAATGGTGGCATCTCAACAGCTTTGTAGGGGTTTTCAGCCTGGGGTTGATCCAGATATCAAGTGGCCGCAAGGGAGAAATGTTTAAAGGAAAATATCACAAAAAGTAAAAAAAAAAGTATGATCAGAAATTAATTACAAAAAAGAGCGAAATAATAGCTTTTATTATTTTCTTTTGCTTTAAGATAAAATGTTTTACAAAACACACAACATAAAGTAAACAAATACCAAATAAAAAAAACATAATAAAAATATTACAATGGTTATGCTAAAATTATATATATATATATACATTTCAAATGTAATTTAAATACAATTTCTATTTAAAAAATAAGAAAGTATTAATAAATGAATAAAGGGGCATTTAATGATAAAGTAACTTCATACAAATTAGCAAGATTTTTTGGGATATTTGTGGTTCCGTAATGTCTAATATACAATAAAATATTCCCTTTTCAATCTATCCAGCTATTGACCCCCAAAACAGAAGAGGGCAATGTGGAGGATCTGTAGCAGGCGCGAAGGAAAGCTCACAGCGCGTCTCTTTCATGTGTAGTTGTCATGTGGGAGTAGCGACAATGAAACTTCAGTGAGTAACACGTTTGTGCCTCGTTTACACCAGGAACCATGTCGAGTGTTTTAGCGAGAATTTTATTCTATCCCACTCTCGCTTACAATGTTGTCATGGAAAAGATTTCCTACAGGCAGTGGTTTAATCGCGTGGATGCGACTGTCATTCTCGGTGCTCTCCCATTCAGGTCAATGACAGAAGAGGTAATACGTGACATTTACAGGTTGGATGAGGATTTCCTAATTAAAATGCTCATAGTCCAACATCTGTAATGTACTATATCATCCCTTTCCAGTACTGTTGGTTCCAATTAATGTCGCTTTTTCTTTTGATTAGTTGGTCCAAAATGAAAAAGTAAGAGGAGTAATTACCATGAATGAAGAATATGAGACCAAGTATTTCTGCAATTCATCTGAGGTAAGTATCTCTGCCAACTCTCTCAGTTGTACCCTTTAGTTAGGGATTCACAGTTGTTGTTATGGCAGTTTAAAATACACAGAATAATTCTTTATTGTTTAAACTTTTACAATGCTATATATATATATACTATAGTTTGACTAGTGTGTTAACACTTTACTGTACAACAAGGCTTCATTTGTTCTTAGAAATAAACAAATCCGAATGAAATCATTTATTAATCTTAGGTGATGTTAGTTAATTTCCTGGCTAATGTTTAATAAGCATTTATTAATGTTTAAATTAGCAGTGGGTAATGTTTAAATCATTGTGTTGATTTGCTGAATGTCTACTCTATTGTAAGTCCCTTTTGGACAAAAGTGTCTGCCAAGTGACTAAATGTGCTGTATTACCTCATTAAAATCAGAGTAGGAACTTTTATCTAATTGAGCTAATAACTATTACATTTCAATTACATATTTTTACTATAAATTAAAACTATAGTGAAATTGAAACTACACTGAACTGAACTTCAACTCTGAAAACTGGACTGACAGTTTCAATTTACTAGAACTTCTATGTGAAGCTGCTTTGACACAATCAACATTGTAAAAGCGCTATAGAAATATAGATGAATTGAACTGAACTAAAGTTTATGGCTTACTAATGAGGCCTTATTGTAAAGTGTTACCTATTGTATTTTATAAATCATTTTCAGTTTAATTTATTTGAAACATTTGTTTATTCTATACATTTGTGTGAAATAATGTAATACACAAATTATATATTATGATATAACAGGAGTGGCAGTCTGTTGGCGTTGAGCAGATCAGACTGGACACTGTGGACCTGACAGGTGTTCCCAGTCTTGAGCACATCCACAAGGGTGTGGATTTTGCCTTGAGACACAGAGAACAGGGCAGCAGTGTCTATATTCACTGTAAGGCTGGCCGCTCACGCAGTGCAACTATCGCAGCTGCATACCTCATCAGGGTGCGTATGAGTCTCCATATGTCATGAACAATAGCAAAAGCATCATATTTGTGTCATAGGTAACCATTGAAAATTTTAGGTTTCATTCTGTGTTTGTAACACTGTTCTCATAATCTGTAGTCATAAATTGTTGAAGGGGAATTTTTGGAGAGGAAAACTCTTTAAAGTGATGCTGATGACTTCTCTATATGAAGCACACAGATGCAGAGTACAAAAGGACTTCTCTTTTTTTATTATTAAACCAAACAAATTCCCATGAGAGTTGTACAGTATACAGTGCTCAGCGTAATTAAGTAGACCCCATTTTGAAAATTAATATTTGTATCCATTTCTCAGTGAATATATTATTATATATATATTAATATTATTATTAATATATATATATTGGTGCATTTGAACACAACAGATTTATTAAACAGATATATTTATTAAAATAATATTTTATTTAGCAAACATTTAGAAATTGAAAGCTAATACAATTAAATTAAAGCTAACAATGGCAAAACAAAAATTACAACCTACAAAATTTCAACTTAATTTTTCCATTTTTGTTGCTTCTCTTAATTTTTCCTCTTTTTTAAAATTTCTATTTAATATTTTTTTACAACATATAAATTTGGGTGTTCTAGTTTTTGGACCATTATCGTAAGTTGTTTTGTTAGATAAACTCCAGATTTGGCTTCAGTACTGACTAATCTAATGTATATGCACAAATATAATATTGTACAGCTTACTATTAAAACGATGAATTTAAAAGAGAGTTTTGTGAGGGGTGTACTTATCTAGTTATCAAGGTTTTTACATAAGACACATCTTAATTTAAAACTAGCAGGCTATTTTCTATCCTGTTTTGACCCCCTCATCAGAACACACAGTTTAAATAGGTGTGGAGTATTGAAGATTCTAAGAGACATAAAAATAAATGCCCATGAGTATGATTTCCTTCCATTTTTGCACATTTAAAAATGGAAGATTTTGAGGAACACCTGTGCACCCACAGATGTAAACTTCTGCATGTACTTTATTTTTGGAGTCTACATCAATTTAATTTAATTAAATTCCTTCGAAAATGGACACTGTTGTGGTTTAGTTAAAAACAAATGAAAACTCATATCAAAACTCTGTAGTAACAGGTTAAGCAATAGTGAATATGTAAAAAAACAAACAAACAAACAAATGCATCGTAAAATTAAGTCAATGAAGGACCTAATGTTGGGATCAGAATGAAGGCAATGCAAAGAATGTTGCACAGTGTCTTGCTCTTTATCGTTCATAGATTTGCATTTACTATTTGCATACTACATGTGTGAATTGGTGAGCAGGGCTAAACAAGCATTTCATTTTAACAAATTGGCTTCACTATATTAAGACTAACAAGAAAGTTACGTTGCTATTGTACATCTGGGGTGTCAAACTCAGTTTCTGGAGGGCCACAGCTCTGAACAGTTTAGTTCCAACCCTGCTTCAACACACTTAAGCTGCAGTCACACTGCACTTTTCTCCCCATAGACTTCCAGTCATACGCACGCGAATGCGTCAGACCGGAAACGCAAGCTCGTGCGACAAGTTTCACAGTTCGCTGAGTTGGAAAGTTCAAGCTTTATGAACCCTGACCTGCGAAATCGCATCACTTGACTGCGTGAGAACAATCAAGGATCAAAGCATGACCTCTCTGGACAGAAATTTAAAATATGGACCAATCGCTCGCTTTTTAATTATCTTGTTTAATCCCGCCCCTTTTCGAATCTAGTTAAAACTAGGCTGAAACAAAGTCTTCAGTGTTTAGGGAGACTAAGTTTATCCATTTCCAGCACAGTGCAACAACAATTACAATTTTTAGGTTACTGTGAGAGGTAGGTTTAGGTTTGAGGTAGGGGTAGATGTTAATAAAACACAATTTAATGCATAATTTAATCAAAAATAAATAAATAATTCTCATTAACTTCCAGCCGGAGCTGTATTCCTTTTAGCAACAACCCAGAATATTTTAACTGCCTTCATTAATTGAGCAAGTCTAACAATCACCACACAGAATCATCTCATAGAAAGGTTTATTTCAAACACTCAACTGAAGTGAGTAAAAAAATGGCCTTATAGGCGATAATTTGACATGCAGCATTTAGTACACAGAGCCGTAGTTCATGGACCTTTTTCACAAGCCTGTTATGACACATTTAACGGTCATCTGCCTCTTAAATTCTTGAAAGTTTTTAATATTTAGATTTTTTTTTTTTAAACGTATGAACATTTTTTCATAGTAATAATATTTTTCAGAATATAATATTTATATTATGTATGTAGTATATCTTCTTTGCTTCAAATTACAAAAAAAAAACGAATTACCGCTTGTGCAAGGGTTTCTAATGCAGTGTCTATTGGACAAGACAGTAAATTAGACATTATTCTCTCCTCTGGTTGCCGTTATCAGTCTCACATTTTATTCCTTTTTCTGAAAGTCTTTATAACAATATTGTGGAGTTTAATTGTGGAGACTAAACCAGCTAGGCAACCTTGTAATCCTAGGTTCAAAGAAGGCAGCATGTAAAGGTCGTTAAAATGAAATTTCTGTTGTGTCTTTCCCAATCAGAATACATTTGCATTACTGATAGTTCCTGTTGTGCTGGATTAGTCTGCTCTGAAATAGAAGTTACTTTAGTTCCCCCAAAAAGACTTCCTATAACTGAAATAGTTTCCAGTTCCTGCAATGTGAACACATCAGAATGCAGGTAGTTCTATGAACGTTTCTCCAGCGTGAAAGTCTATGGTGAATACACCTCTGTGCTAAACTTCAATTTTCTTTTTCCCATAGCTACACTGTTGGAGTCCAGAGGAAGCATGTAAGATGCTGGCCTCAGTCCGGCCCCACGTGCTGATCCGCTCGTCACAGCTGGAGATGCTGCAGAAGTACTACAAGCAAGTGTGTGATTCAGAGTCCAGCTAGAAGATGCACAGTGGATAAATGCTAATGTTTATTCTGAATCTCATATAGTGTACAACAGCAGTTCTGAACTCGCTCTGCACATTATGTCTTCTTTATTTAATACATCTGATTAAGATCATCATCTTGTTAGCTCCATGAATGTGTGTATCAGATAAGAGAGTTGACAATCAATGTTGTACAGCATCAATAAGTTGTTGTTTTTGTCCTCGTCGGAGTGTATATTTTTCTATATATTCTTTTTAGAATTTGTGTACTGTACATAAAAGCAGTAATAATGTACATCTGACTTTAGTCACTTTGTGAATAAAACTATCTTGTCATTTATGTATTTTCAGACAATTTAAATAGAAAATTCTATCTTTCTGCATGTTATGTAAACAGCATCCAAATATTAATTTAATGGAAGTTTAATACAACCTATTGCACTTTGTATTTGTTTAGGTTATACACTATAATGAAACAAAGAGGTGTACAACTGGTCCTGTACTGACTATGAAACCGTTTGAAATACATTTTTATAAATACAATGGAAAACAATGGTATGTGGTGGTCTATTGCACATTTCACTCACAATGGTAATTCAAAGAATTGAAATTAATTAACAAAGATTTAAAAGACAAACATACATAAATAGTGTGATCAATCTGACACACGGTGCTCATTCAGTCAATGCAGCTAAACAAGTTTTAAACCTTGATTTGTATGTGCCTAGTACTGTTGGCATAATAGCTGTACTGCGATCTGCTCTTTGAATTTCTAATTTACTTGATCTTATTGATCTCTTTTAGGTCTGTGTTCAGTGAATATATCTGTAATATATTAAGGTCCTATGTCATTTCGTAGTTTATAAATAAGTAATAATACTTTAAAAACCATTCTAAATGTAACCGGAAGCCAGTGTAAAGACCTGAGGACAGGTGTGATGTGCTCTGATTTTCTGCTTCTGGTCAGAATCCTGTCAGCAACATTCTAGATGAGTCTATTGCAGTAATCCATCCTGCTGCAAGGTACACATTCTTATTTATTTCCACATGCAATGGCAATCACTTTAAATAGTTTTTTAAATGAAAATTCAAAGGGTTTTCTTTAAAATGATACCAATTTTTTACATGTACACCTCTGCATGTGGATTTAGGTAGGCAAAATCCAGACAAAAACACCTAAAATAGCCCTTGTGTGTAAGGGGTTTAATCCCCTCTTGACAAAGATCAACACATTGAGCGACTGTACACCAATATCAAATCTTCCTTTCATTGACAACACTATTTGAAAAGTTGTTTTAAATCAGCTGAACAAGTTCCTAAGCTTGAATGAAAGCATGGCCAATTTTCAGTTTGGTTTCCACCCACAGACAGCTCTCATAAAGATAATAAACAATATTTGCCTGAATACAGATACAGGCAAACTAACAGTGCTGGCATTATCTCAGTGCTGCATTTGTCACTGTCAATCATAGCTTTTCAATGGGCTAGGCCAGGATTTCTGGGATGGTCCACAAATGGCTCAAATCTTATCTTGAAGGGAGGAGGTTACTGTGTCAGTACACTGTACAAGACCATAGGTCGAGGTGGTCAACCTTGACATGTACAGTCAAGGCTCAATTCTGGCACCTCTCCCGTTCAACCTTTATATGCTCCCACTAAGCCAATTGATTTCAGATTTGCCATCACCTAATGACTACTGATGCCGTGACAATGCACTGATGAATTTAACAGTTGGATGCACCGAAACTTTCATCAGTTAAACAAAGAGAGAACTTAACAATTGCTGCTTTCATTGAGTTTGGTAAAGTCCCAGAAAGAAGCGAGACATTTACCATTTCTTGTAAATCCACTTGTAAACAGTTTAACTCTGTTTCAAAAAACGATGTGGGTAGTGTGGCAAGCAGAAGATTGATGTTTTAATAATCTGTAAAATCTCTTCCAAGATTTTACCATCAATTGCCTTGAAATCAGGGACAATAACTGGCTGGGTTTGCCAGACATCAGCACAGCTTTGCTGATTGGACGGGCTGATTGCCTTTCTGATATTTATTGAGTTCATCAGTAAAGAACTGAGCGAAATCATTGCATTTGCTTTTAGATAGAAGATCACTGGGAGTCAGACTACTGGGGTTTGTGAGTCTCTCGACTGTTGCAAAGAAAATGTGGGTGTTGTTTAAGTTGCTGTTAAAAAGGTTTGAATAAAAGTCTTTATATATTTTAAAATGTACTACAAGGTTTGTCTCATACCACTGCCTTTATTTGTACTGGTGTTGGGGTTCTCCTAGGTGCTTTTTGTCTGCCGGTCTTCTTCCTGAATCTTAACAGGAGCATACATGACATTCTTAACTTTAAACAAATAAACAAATCAAGGAGAAGATCAACAGAGTCTGCAGATATGCTTGGCGTTAGAGATATGGTCTTCATTGCACAACAGTGTTCTCATTTAGGCATCTCTTTCTCACAGATCTATCTTCAATGGTTGAAGTGATCAAATACAGAAATGATCAGATCATTTCAACAGTGAATCAGATGTTTTTACCCTTATAAGCAGGGTCAGACAGAATTCGTACAGTATGCAGAAATTCGGAATGACTTAACACAAAATAAATAATTACTTTTATTTATGGTTTACAATCGAAATCCAATTAGAACCACTTGTTTGGTAAACAAAGCTACAGCCGCTCTCTCGAAGAATACATACACTAAAAGACAGAAAGTATACTTTACAAATTGTTTTATACATAAATTGTCTAAACATTTGCATAATATTCAATGCTGTTGCTGAAATTAATATTAAAACTGAATAAATATATATATATATAAATACATCAAATGATAAAGTAAATCTATGTCTGTGTGTGGGTCCCTGTACATGCTGAGTCAGGTCAGAGGTGTTTAAAACAGTTATGAGTTCTTTTACAGCATTGAATTATCGAATATGAAAATCCCAAGCAATAATTCAGAGAAGACTAACAGTTCTGTAAAATCATCAATTAAAGCTGGTGAATATTTTGGAGGGCTGTAGATAATGATAAGTAAAATGTGCAGAACACCCTTTGGTGGTATACACAGATATTCCAATGACAAATACTCGCCAGATGGGACTTGCTTGTGCTGATAGATGTTATTAAATAGAGCAGCATCCACTCTTCCTATCAGCTATGCAGACTCGTATAAGTAAAGTTACTTTAGCCATGTTTTTATCAAGTAGAAGTGATTTAACAGATGTTTAAGAGTGCTAACTTAACAGTTTTAGTTTTATCCCTACACCAGTCTCTGATTTACAATTAATTGGCAGCAGAAGGGTTTGGCCCATAAAACCTGATAGCAAATATTATCCTAAATATTTCTTTTTTTTTTTGCAGGTATCGCCTCAAAATTACTACTGTAAAATTAGAGAGACGATGATAGAGCCAATTCAGTGGATGGAGATGATTGCGAGGCCAGGATGGAAATTTGGCCAGGACACCAAGGTTACACCCCTACTCTTTATGAGAAATGACATGGGATTTTAATGACTACAGAGAGTCAGGACCGCGGTTTTAGGTCTCATCCGAAAGACGGAAACTGACTGTGCATTAAACTGACTCATAAAACTAATTGTGCAAATGCAAAATAAAGAGACAATAAAAAAAAAGATTAATTGAATTTTTAATTGAGTCAGTATATCAGCATTTGTCTTGTCTGTTCTTCAAAATGAAACCTGCTGGTCTTCATCGCTGGTTCCAATGTCCCTGTTTATCTTCTGTGAACTTCACTGACCCGAATTTCATCCGGTGACCCTCACAGGCCCAATGTCTTCAGGTGACAGTCCGTTGTTAGTCTTCTGTCAGCTGTTGAGGAGTCTAATGGCGGAGAGAAAAAATCTACACTTCACTGTGCTGTACTTCTGGCCCAAGGGGAGGAGATGGAGACAGCTCTCATGTGAAATCTGCCATGTTAAATGCTTTACAGAGAGGACAAAGGAGTCCTGATGACCTTAGATGCTGTCTTTACCACTCTCTGCAGGTGTTTGCAGTCCATGGCAGTAGAGCTGCTGTATGCAGTGATGCAGTTGGTCAGAATAGACTCAACAATGCAGCTGTAGAAGCTATGGATCCTTGGTGGCATGCCAATAAGCTTTCTGTCTCCTCAGGAAATACAGATGCTGCTGAGCTTTCTTCACCAGCTGTTCAACTGGGCTATTCATATAGCCTATTTGCATTTAATGTTTATTATTGCCATAAATCTGTTTTGCAGAAATACAGTGTGCCAAAAGTGCAGGACTGCTGAGGAAATCAAATCATTTTACAAAGCTAAATGCTACATATAGGAAAATGAAATGCCCTTTATGACCACACACTAAGGGTGATGCAGTGGCGCAGTAGGTAGTGCTGTCGCCTCACAGCAAGAAGGTCACTGGTTCGAGCCTCGGCTGGGTCAGTTGGCGTTTCTGTGTGGAGTTTGCATGTTCTCCCTGTGTTCGTGTAGGTTTCCTCCGGGTTCTCCGGTTTCCCTTACAGTCCAAAGACATGCGGTACAGGTCAATTGGGTAAGCTAAATTGTGCGTGATGTATGAGTGTGTATGAATGTCTCCCAGAGATAGGTTGCAGCTGGAAGGGCATCCGCTGCGTAAAATGTGCTGGATAAGTTGGTGTTTTTTCAGCTGTGTGGCGACCTCGGATTAATAAAGGAAATGAATGAATGAATGACCACACACTAACAGAGAATGTGGTTACAATTATTGATATCAGTATGGCCTTATTTAATCATTTAAAAATGACCAGGATCTTTCTGTTGTTTGTCAAATCAGAGAGTCCTGTACTGGATTTTCAATGCAACCAGGAGCATTGCCACCTTTGGTAAATGAGCAAATCCAAGCAAATGTCAACTTTGCCATGAAAAAAGGAAGTTTTTACCAAAATAGCGAAACAGTTTCTGCCTTTTTTGTACAAGCAAGTATTTTAAAGTACTTGAAAAATACTCAAAAATGTTTCTGTCAATGTTTTCAACCAATTATATTTGTTCGACCAAAGTTACACAAGTCCCAATTTCACATCCGTCACATCCATAACGGAGAGGTGTCACATCCATAACCAAGCTTTTTCCTCATAAATGCAAAAGTGTTAAATAAAATAATATTAATCATGTCTGTTTTATAGTGAGCAACTCTTATCCTGTTGATAAGCATTATTTCTTTTGGGTTGTGCAGCTTAATTGACAGAATTTCTACAAAGTATGTTGTGTGCTGTAAACTCACAGACTTTTTTGGTCACAACCATAACGCATGTTTATTTTCCTCATTTAAAATATAAAAATGTTTACAGATTGATATTTTTCTGATTCTATAATTCTGTGGTTAGTAGTTTTGGAAAATATAAATAGATGTGGCGACGCAGTGGCGCAGTAGGTAGTGCTGTCGCTTCACAGCAAGAAGGTCGCTGGGTCGCAGGTTTGAGCCTCGGCTGGGTCAGTTGGAGTTTCTGTGTAGAGTTTGCATGCTCTCCCTGCGTTTGCGTGGGTTTCCTCCAGGTGCTCCGGTTTCCCCCATAGTCCAAAGACATGCGGTATAGTATAGGTCCGTAGTGTATGAGTGTGAATGAGTGTGTGTGAATGTTTCCCAGAGATGGGTTGCGGCTGGAAGGGCATCCGCTGCGTAAAACACATGTTGGATAAGTTGGCGGTTCATTCCGCTGTGGTGTCCCCTGATTAATAAAGGGACTAACCTGAAAAGAAAATGAATAAATAGATGTTTCAATATAATGTTAACATATACTTTTTGAATATTTTGAATTTTCACTGCAGGTGTCACATCCATATTGCTGAAATTGCTCCAATATGATGAGCCTATTTATCTTGAAAAAAATGTGATGGGGCCTGATGTCATTATAAAAGACTTTCCATCCTTTATATTTTCTGGTCCATGTTGATCATTTCATTTCTTACATAACTTTCTATAGGGTTTCAGTCTGCAGACTGGGATAAGCATAGCAGAACTTTATTTTTATGACCCACATTAGTTTTTAGTGTTTGTTTTGGATCATTGTCCCAATATGTAATACTTCTTGTATTATTTGAGAATAAAATGGTACATCTGAATAACTAACTAGTACTTTAATCACAAAATATAGTCTGTCTAAAATGCTAATGTCCTCAAAATATAAAGAATATATACATTTATGTATTTAATTGATACTAACTCATTGTCAAGACTAGAACAGTAACAAAGAACGACGAAAATAAAACATACATCATATGAACAATAGGAGCAGTTAAAACACATTTTGAAAAACCAGAGGAAAAAGAAAAACAAATAGGCCAGAGACAAAATTAATGAACTACAAAGTTAAACATTTTTTTGTAACGCCTAGCGTGGACAAATTATATGAATTAATCACAAATTTGCATTAAAAAAGATTTAAAAAGGCGAATTTATCGCCAGAAGATGGCAGCAGCTTACTGCAAAACACCAGTGTCAGTCAACAACAGCAGTAAAAGTCTCGCGAGGAAGGACGCGGTGTGGGTGAAAAGATGGCGGCCTCCTTGGTTAGATTTGTCCGCAGCGGATTTGGCAGAAGTTTAAACGGTAAGAATCAAAAGAGGCAGTGCTGACCAGTTCAATAGGAATTATAACTTATTTTACAGTTGTTGTCACCATGCATGACGCACAGCCCACTCTCCTGTGGTTCAGACATGTCTTCGCGCTTGACCTTTCCTTTTGCTGCTAGCAGACATTACAAACACACTGAACAGTACTGACACTGTCGACACATATACTGTTATAACATGTTTTAATGACAAGATTATTAGGAATAAGACAATTCTGCTGCCATATGTTGTTGTTTTGTAAATGACAGCAGTGTCATTATTCGTTTTCAATTTGACCAGTCACAAGCTAACGTTACTAATTAGGATGTTTTGGGGATCTAATCTGAATTTGACACTGTAACTTAATGCAATCCATTAATTTCTTATAATCTTTCATACAGTTGCCAGACAGAGCGCTGCGATTGTCCAGACGAGATCAACGACTACTGAAAGCAGACGTGAGTAGATTTGTGGAGATCTGTCATTGTTCACGGAGCTGTTACTGATTTGTCAGGATTAAATGTCTTTGTTGCTTTAGCTACTGTAAGGCCCAAGGATCCAGTCACCCACTCCCAGCTTTCAGAGTTTGGAGAATACATCGCAGAGATTCTCCCCAAATATGTGCAGCAAGTTCAGGTCAGTAACCCCCCTGATTTATTTAGCAGATATTGTGATTAAGCCAAAACTTGTCTCTCATTTGGAGGCTTTTTTAATTCTAGGTGACCTGCTTTAATGAGCTGGAGATCATGGTCCACCCAGAAGGTATTATTCCTGTTCTCACCTTCTTGAAGGACCACACAAATGCTCAGTTCCGCAATCTGGCTGATCTGACAGCTGTGGACATCCCTTCAAAGCAGAACCGCTTTGAGGTAAACTTGCTCAGTCTGAATCGAGAAGTGTCGAAATATATTATGTTTTACCTGCATGTTGATTTCATGTTTTTTGTAAATAGAATTTTAAGAGACCACTTCAAAGTTATTATTGGTTAGTACTAGGGCTGCACGATATTGGAAACATCTGACATTGCGATAGTTTGCTTTGTTGCGATATGTATTGCGATATGAATATAAATTCACTAGATGATTCAAATAGCTCTATTGGGAAATATTTCACGAATATAGGTTGACTAGAGTGATCAAGTATTTTTAAAAGCTAAATTTGCAAAAAGAAAAGGTAAATAAACAGTGCTTTATGGTTTTCTGGGCAGACTAGCAGTGTTCCCATGCAGAAATTCAAATGTAAAATGGCATGCTCGTCATTGTATAAATAATTGCATTCATCAATATAAAATAAAGTGTAATAATATCTTTTAATCTTTAATAAACAATCCAATCTTGCGATGTGACTATTGCGGATACACACGTTGCGATATCGATACTCAAACGATATATTGTTCAGCACTAGTTAGTACTGGTTTTGCCATTAATAAGTGCATTTGTTGAGTAAAACATTTATTTATGTTTTGTTTTATTAATTTTCACTAATGTGTCTTCAAATGTTCAAATAATAACATAAAAGTTTTATTTGTTATGATTAATATGACATATACTATGCATGTCCACTTTAAAAAGACATCAATTGCTTATAAATGCACTAAATAGTAATTTTATGATGCATTTTTAAACATGTTTTATGTTGATTATTAAATAAATATAAACATTTAAATCAAAGCACAAACTTTATAATTGCAAACCCAGAAAACTGGAGCCTTTGAAATTATGTCTTAATTTTGAGATTCAGATTCTTTAAAAAGCTATATTAATTCAAGTTAATACAGAAAATATGCGTACTTTTGCAGTCCAGATAGGGAAAAGAGAAATGCTTGTCCATTAAACAGAACATGTTTGAACCTGATCTGCAATAGACTGATAATCATTTTTTTTTCTTTTTAGATTGTGTACAATCTGCTGTCCTTGCATTATAACTCTCGTATCCGAGTAAAGACCTACACGGATGAGCTGACTCCTCTTGACTCCTCTGTGCCTGTGTTCCAGGCATCTAACTGGTATGAGAGAGAGGTATGTATCTCAGTGTAATGAGGTTTTCTAAGCAGGTTTTGATTATGTACAATGAAAAAATATGTATTAGTATGCTTCAGCAGAAGTTGCAGACTTAATGCAGTGGAGACTGAGATCATCCATCTTAGCTTGATGTGATGTCTGTTTTTATTGTTGTTGTTTTTTATAGAGGAATTGTTGTTTAATTCTGAAATATATTTTTCATTACAGGTTTGGGACATGTTTGGAGTTTTCTTCACAAACCATCCAGATCTGAGACGCATCTTAACAGATTATGGATTTGAAGGCCATCCATTCAGGAAAGATTTCCCATTATCTGGATATGTGGAGGTAACCACATTGAATATTAGGTTCTGCTTCTACCTGGTATGACCATGTTTTTAGGGATCAAATAGCAAGTGGTTATCAAGATGCATTACCATTTCCACTTGTATTTGCATGCGTTTATATTCAGGTTTTGTGACTACTTGTGCAGATTTCCTCAACTCTTATTCCTCCCCGATTTATTGAATTACACGTTAATTACACAGCATATGAGTGAGCAGGAAAGCAAACAAGTGTAAAAGGATGTGGATGGCATTTTGATTGTAATCCCTGTGTTTTGGTTGACCAGACAAGTTTATTAATATAGCACATTTCATACATAATCCCATTATGATAGTCTTGTCAGGTCAGCGAGAGGAGATGTTTGAATGTCTTCAAGCACATGATTGTTTGCCATATGAAAGCAATCAGATTGAATGTATTTTTGACTACCTCTGAAGTGGTCAAAGGTGGAAATGGCGTCTCTGCTTTTCCACTCTAAATTGATTTCGGTTTCAAAATAAATGCTGTTGCTGCGGCACTTTTTACATGCCCCAAAAGTATTTTAAGACTGAAATATTGTTTATTGTAGGTTTCCCCAACATCACACAGGCTCAAAATATTGATTTTCCGACTCTGATGGTGTAAATAATGTGTTTATTGAGCACCAAATTAGCATTTGTGAGAAGAAGCCACAGTTATGTCACTGCAGCAGTGCTAACAAGTGCTGAAAAACGAGTACCATCCATGGAACAAAGAACAGTTGTTTTCTGGTGCCTTTGGATGTCAGAACTAGAGAGCAATAAAAGATGGTCTTATTTCTCATTTTTATTGGCTATTGCTATCTAAGATGCCCAATGAGGATAAACACGGGTGTTCATGCCATTCAACTGTTTAATGCAGTTAAAGGTGCCATAGAATGAAAATCTAGATGTACCTAGTAATGGCTGAATTATAAGTATTCAGTGCATGGAAATGATATACAGTAAGCCTCATACTCAATCGTCTCCTCATTGACGTGTAAGTCCTGATTTAAAAAAAGGCCAAAGTCAGAACAAAACACTGACTCTGTCACTCAGGATCGTTAATATGCACTCCACAGGCAGTGTTTGATTGGCTACAACATTTTCTATTGAGATTACAACAATATGTGAAAGAGAGAAAGAGGAGATACTGACACAAGCTGCGGAGCATCAGAGCAGAGCTCAATGTTCACAACTGTCCCAAATATGGTCAAAACTGAGTTATTTGTTCTAGAGGTAATTCCTGTGGTTATAAATGAGCATATAAAACTGTTTCTGAAGAATTTTTGAATTTGCCTAAGCCACATACCTACCAGAGAACAATTTAACACATCAGTAACGCATCGATTCAATGAACGCGATGAAACTTTTATTTGGTGTAAACAATAGTGCTACATAATATTCTTACATGCAGTTCATAGAGGGCATTGTGTATCAGCATTAAAGTTAAAGCATTACCTTATTTTATAGTTGTTTGACTTGTAAATAATAGCTCACATCTAGCTGTGGTTTTGTCCTTGGCTCTAGCCAGACCACTGGTCCGTAATACACTAAAATCATTTGACAAATGTTGATATTCAATGTAAAGTACAGCATGTTTTTGATGCAGTCTGACGGCTACTGCTGAATTGTCACCCATCTAAAAAGTGCATCATCTCTGTTTATAAACACCAAAATGGCCTGTTGGAATAATTTCTGAAGAATGTCACACTAAAGAATGGAGTAATGGTTGTAAATGGCATTTAAATACATTTAAAATTATGAAATCGTTTTAAGTTGAAGAGCTATTTATTTTAATTGGTATTCCCAATGTTATCGTTATTACTACATTTCTGATCAAATAAATGCAGCAGAAGACTGATTTCAAAAGAAAATCCAAATCTTAAATTTTGAAACCATGTTAAAGGCTAGAGCACTGGTGTATTCATCTTTGTTGTTTTCCAGGTGCGTTATGATGATGAAGTGAAGCGGGTTGTGGCAGAACCTGTGGAGCTCGCTCAGGAGTTCCGCAAGTTTGACTTGAACAGTCCATGGGAAGCGTTTCCTGCATATCGGGAGCCTAAAGACGCACCCAAGCTGGAGTCAGGGGATAAACCAGAAAAGTAAACATCTATGTGCTGTGACCCTGGAGAGCTGTAATCATACCCTCAGATTAATCCTCTGAACATTATTTATGTAAATAAACATTGTGCTACATCTAAATAAAACATTGAAAATAACTGCTTTTTTCTTTCTCATTTTTTAATTGCGTTATTACAAGACAAGTGCAACATTTGTTTATTAAAATAAGTAAATACTTGACTATAAACAAAAGTACAGAGAGACAAATATGTGGGTGTTTTTCAGAATAATGAATATAATACTATGCAATACATTCTACAGTTTTAAGACTTAAAAATCAGCCAGTTCACCATAAAATGAAAATGTATTCTCTATTTACTTGGCCTCAAGTGGTTCCAAACTTTTGAGATTCTTTATTCTGTTGAACACAAAAGAAGATATTTTAAAGACAGATGGAAACTAGTAACCAGTGACCTCCATAATAGGAAAAACAAATACTATGGAAGTTAATAGTTACCAGTTTTAAAACATTTTCAAAATATCGTTTGTATTTAAAGTTGGAAGAAACTCAAACAGGTTTTTGACAGGTGAAGGATCAGTTAATGATAACAGTATTTTCAGTTTTGAGGAAACTCCTGTGTTCTCCAGCCTCCGGAGCCTAGACTGCAGCTCTGCACAGGAAGGTTGGCCAGAGTTTAAATGGTCATGCCCAATTGAGCTTGGTTTCTCACAAGGTTTTGTTTCCTTCATTTTTGTCAATTGGTGAAGTTTGTTCCTCACCACTGGCTTCCTTGGTTTGGGACTTGTGAAGCTGCGCATCGATGAAATTGCTCATCACTGTTTGAACTTTCAGCAGTGAAAATTAAACCACACTGAACTGAATTCAACTGAACTTCAACTCTGAAAACTGAACTGACACACTTTCAATTTACTAGAACTTCTATGTTAAGCTGCTTTGACACAATCAACATTGTAAAAGCACTACAGAAATAAAGATGAATATACCCTGAACGTTCTCTAGATATTTCTGTCAGGGATGAAATCCTGAACCTGTTGCTTGTGCAAATATTTCTTGAATAATTTTAAAATAATCTCATTGATAAGTGTTTTCGTATTCAGCAGTTAAATGTGCATGTAGCCAAATTTGTTCAAGGTTTTAGATGCTTGAGTTACCACTACAAAAGATAATAAATCACACCAACAGGTTATTTCCAATAAGATTTTTATCTACAAAATGATGAGTTTTACCCACTAAACAGCTTAATTGCCGTTCAAGAATGTCACTTCACACAGCAAAATTATAGGTGTAAGAATCTCGCCTCCATAATTAACTGCAGCTTATCCATTTACCAATCTCATTACAATTTGAGGCAAGTCAGCTACTCTGTAAGAGCACATAAATTACCTCTTGAAAGAGCAGAATCATCCAGTATATCAGCTGCCTGCTGCTAGTGTGGTCTCTCATTCCCTCCGAGACTTATTTAGCAACAATTACGCTTGTGTGTGTGTGTGTGTGTTCTTGATGGTATCAGTTGAAGCTTTGTACACTCAGTAAAAAAAAAAAAAACAGTTTTGCATATTTGGTCAAACTTGATTTAAAAATTAGGTGGAAAAACATCATTTAAAAAAAAATTGGATTCAAGTCTGATCCCAAAATACAAACCCTCTCCTCCACAATATTTTCTTTAATACTTTAAGCTATACTGTATATTCCTCCATCAACCCGCTTGACAATACAAAAAGTATTATCTGTTTTTTGCTCTGTATGGTTTAATATAAGCTTTTTTACCATTTAATCTATAAAATGTTGTAGTATCTATTTTTATTCTACATTTTGAGATTGTTTAAATTCTAATATAGGGTTAGTTTATACCCAAAATTAAATTTTCTCAATAATTACATGCCCTTATGTTGTTCCAAAAGACCTTTCTACTGGACAAATTAATATATTTTAGATGAAATTCAAAAACTCTCTCATTGTGGACCAGAAAGTCCAGAAAAGTAACCAAAAACATTGTCAAACTCACTTCAGTTGTTCAACTGTAATCATATGATGCTCCAAAAACATCTTTGTGCATCAAAAAAACAAATGAAAAAGCGTTAAAAGAAACCTCGCACCTGGGATCACCACCGCCTGGTGGCCTTAGGAGGAACATTCATTCATTCATTTTCTTTTCGGCTTAGTCACTTTATTAATTCGAGGTCGCCACAGCAGAATGAACCGCCAACTTATCCAGCACATTTTTACGCAGCGGATGCCCTTCCAGCCGCAACCCATCTGTGGGAAACATCCACACACACTCATACACTATGGACAATTTAGCCTACCCAATTCACCTGTACCGCATGTCTTTGGACTGTAGGGGAAACCGGAGCACCCAGAGGAAACCCACGCTAACGCAGAGAGAACATGCAAACTCCACACAGAAACGCCAACTGACCCAGCTGAGGCTCGAACCAGCAACCTTCTTGCTGTGAGGCGACAGCACTACCTACTGCGCCACTGCATCGCCCTTAGGACGAACAGTTGACAATAATAATTTAAGCTGATATATATGTAAAACAGAGAAAATGGCCAATTGATCCCAAACTTCTTTCTGTCAGCAGGTGGCGCTATGACTGTGACTCAATATTGGCATGTTGATGTCTTCAGGATTGGAATCTCATCGAACATGTGCATTTTCAGGCAGATCGGATATTGTGTGGATGAGTTATAAATGCTTCCTCTTGCATGGCGAAGCACTGAACTTTGTCAATCCGCCACGGACATGCCCTTCTGCGAAAGCTCTAGATCTTCACAATTTAGCATCACAAAGGCTTTTGGATTAAACTAATGGAACATGGATTTGATCTGATTTAATTTGTAGGAGGAGTTTGTTACACTGTAAAATATGTCATTTCCTGTTGCCAGCAGGTGGTGCTATGAATGTAACTGGATATTGGCATGTAAACGTGTTCAGGTAAGGGCTGTTATCAAATGTCTGGATTTTGAGGCAGATCAATGTATACCTGAGTTATAACAACTTCCTGTTTCGTCAAAGTTTGTCTTTTGTCCTTGATTATTTCGACGGAATATAAGTATAGTTCCTATAACCTTATCAGCCTAGACAATGGCAGCTTTTCATTTTCTGTTGGTTTTAATACTTGATGCAACTACAGAAGAGTCAAGCTTTGATTAGGAAAATTATCAAAACTCTTTAAAAAAAATGAGTGCGATGCTAATGGTGTAATCTGAATAAATGATTTATGCTAAACTAAACTAAAAGTGCTCCTGCCAGACAGGGTGATCAGCTGAATGGATTAAAAAATGTTAAAACTCAAACTTTTCATTTAGGGGAGTTGTAGGGGAGCGCGGGGCACGAAGTAACGCGGGGTTAAATGTAACACAGAGTTTTAAGGTATTTGCTCAGGATTAACCATGGCATGCTACTGAGGTTTTCACCACAGTGTCGGCAGACGTCTTTTGGCGAAATTTGGATGAGAAACACAGGAGAATCCATTTTTGCAGTAAAGTATTTTTTATTACAGTCGATATTTTTTAATTAAAAAAATCGGTAAAAGTATGAACGTAAAATCAGATATTGTTGTGATCACCGTCTTCTAGGCTAAAAGATGAAACCATTTAGAAAGATGTATAGAACACACAGAGACTGCTAGCCAGTTTTGAGTAAAACATGACACAGCGGGGTTAGTCGTAACAGAGTGTTACAATTAAGCCACACACTGTTGGACACCAATTAAACTAACTAAATATTTTTTTTTTTAAATTTTGAGTGTAATGTTGAGAACTTTTTAAATAAAACTGTTTTTGTAATTGAAAATAATGTTTTAATAGATTTTTTTTTATTGCTAATAATGCATTGAATAATAATGGATAGGTAATAATGCAAATAGATGTGTTTATCCAATAAATAAAAAAATAAATAAACATACTGTGCTATGTAGAATAAAAAAGAAATGAGCCAAGTACTGAGGAAATATAGCTACTATTTAAAGTAAACTGACTTTAAATTATTCGTGTGAAATCTGCCTTTATAAGCATGTGTTACAACTAACCCCCTGTCTGTTACAACTTGCCCCGCAGGTGGGGTAAATAGTAAAATTTTTACTCCTGGCACTTTTGGCAATACTGCACAGAAACCAAAGGTCCGGCGATTATAATTCCAGTGCTCATTTGTAGGAGAGGCTTGTGTGTTGTTGGTAAAAAAAATATGGTTTGTCTAACCCTATTACTTTGTTCATTATTTGAACAAAACCAAAAAGTGTTACTTTGTGCCCCGCTTTTCCCTAAAATATCCAAAAAACATGGAGTGGTCTCCAAAGGCAAAAAGACTCTCTTTTGAAGAGGTACAGTAGGCCTATCACTTCAGAGAAAGCATTACACATAGTTTCTAGTAACATATGCTAATAGGTGCTATATATGTGCGTTAGATTAAATGTTAAAACAACTTGCCATATGTGGTTTTCATCAAAAACTGTGCTTCGCTTTTAGGCTTTTTATAACTTCAATCAAACAAATTCATCTTACATTTCCCCAGGCTGCTCCTTGATCTTGATGGCTGAAAACTAATCTGATCTGCTATTTTAGTTCCGAGACCTCACAGAGCCAATGACATTCATGGTACAATCAATCTTTTCTGGATTTAAAAAGAAACTAAATGTGTCTATGTGTTAATAACAATCACTTAAGATAATTAAATAGCTCAATTTCATGCTTATGAACATACACTCACCGGCCAATTTATTAGGTACACCTGTTCAACAGCACTTCTAATCAATAATTTCTTATCAGCCAATCACATGGCAGCAACTCAATGCATTTAGGCATGTAGACATGGTCAAGATGATCTGCTGCAGTTCAAACCGAGTATCAGAATGGGGAAGAAAGGTGATTTAAGTGACTTTGTACGTGGCATAGTGGTTGGTGCCACATGGGCTGGTCTGAGTATTTCAGAAACTGCTGAACTACTTAGATTTTCACACACAACCATCTCTAGGGTTTACAGAGAATGGTCTGAAAAAGAGAAAATATCGAGTGATGGACCCATCCTGCCTTGTATCAACGGATCAGGCTAGTGGTGGTGGTGAAATGGTGTGGAGAATATTTCCTTGGGACACTTTGGGCCCATTAGTACCAACTGAGCATGGTGTCAATGCCACAGCCTACCTGTGTATTGTCATAAAACACGAATCATATCAGACTGGTTTCTTGAACATGACAATGACTTCTCTGTACTCAAATAGCCTCCACCTTAACCAGATGTCAATTTAATAGAGCACTTTTGGGATGTGGTGGAACAAGAGATTTGCATCAAAGATGTGCAGCCAACAAATCTGCAGCAACTGTGTGATGCTATCATGTCAATATGGACCAAAATCTCGGAACAATATTTCCAGTACCTTGTTGAAACTAAGCAAAAAAGGACTAAGGCAGTTCTGAAGGGAAAAGTGGGTTCAATTCGGTACTAGTAAAGTGTACCTAATAAAGTGTCCGGTAAGTGTATATTTGAATAACAATTTATCACAATCAAAATATGCATAAAAGATTATGGGTTAATAATATTGTGGGTATAATATGGGTTAAATTTTAGAATTAAACATTTAACCCAATTAAACCCATGCAGCAGTTGCATTTCTCCACATTTTATATATCTCAGAGTATAAATAACTAATTTTCATAGAGTAGGAGTGACAATGATATATATTTTATATTAACACTAAAGTAGAAAATACAAAACAAACAGTTTACATTCAGAGCTTTTATTTGGCTTGCTTCTGGGGACTGGCTTCTTTCACAATAGGAATCCAGCTTACACTGAAACCACTTTTACGGTACTTAAAGTAGCTCATACTGCACAAACACTGAAAAGCTTATCCAGCTTTCTTTCACAAAGTTTATTGACTGGATTAAATCCATACAGAAAAAAGTACATAAGACCAGGCACAGGATTAGAAATGCAAACATTCACTTATATAGAAATGGATAAAAAATAAAAACACAAGTATTTACATGTTGGAATTGTGCACTTCATAAATATGCTTCACCTAAATAAATCTTTTTGGCCATATACAGTAGACACGACAGCACAAACCAGAGGAGTTATATAAACTTACTGATAACTTTAATAGAATTTCTTTCCAAAATATAAACAATATTTGTTGAACAGTTTTCAAAAATCGTGAGCATCAGTTGGTGTACAGTAAATGTATTTGGCAGTGAATAAAATAATTTTTGTGTTTACACTTTCTTGCCCTACATATTGAATTTACAGAAGCAATCCTCAGTTTAACGGTGTAGTGCTGTTCCAAAACCAGGAAAAAAATATATTGACTTGACTAAATGAATCATGATTTACTGGAAAGCAAACGTTGTCATCACTTTTTATTATCATCACTTTACATCAGAATAAATGAATAAAAATGCAAACTGAGCTTTCGTGCAAAATTTTCGTGCAAAGGTTTTAAAGACAACACGATTTTGTATTTGAAATATGCATGCATTTACGAACTTCATTAAATCTGAGATCATAGAAACTGTTTTGAGCAGAAAATGTCAAATGAATCGCCTCTGCCAAGATAGGTGCTTCAGTGCTAACAGTTTCAGATTGTTCAGTCAAGTTGTGTCCCTTTCATTTTAGATTTAGTTTTTGAATAGTAGTGATCTTGTATTTAATTTAACTATTAAGTAATTAATTATTCAAATATTTTTTTACACAATGTTTCAGTGTTTATCATAATTGATTTATCCATGCACATGACTTTAAAAATGTCTGTGCCCTTATAATCTTTCATCAAAAAACATTTCTGACTTGCATTCCATCACGAAGGCTGGACAATAGTCCAATGGGGTATATGCACACAGATGTTTAATTTCAGTCAGCCAGTGCCAGGGCTTCCGGTGAATTGTCATCCCACACAAAATCGCTGCATTTAAGATTTGTTTAAAAAAAAACAGCGATCTTCACTGCCTGGCTGAGATATGATATAAAGTGGGCATCAGACCAAACAAGAAGCACTGCATAAAATTTTATTTTTCCACGGCATGTCTTTAAAATATGGAAATTAATCTTACCTCAGTATTTTCAATGGAGTTTTTGCGCTAGCCTGCTGCTAATGACGGCACCTGCATTTAAACGGTCTTTCGTCTTTTTCAACAAAATGGATGTTTTATTCTATATAACGGATTATATTTGAATTACATTACAACATCGAGGCTGTAAAAAAAACCTTATAAAATTTTAAATAGTCACATAAACCTTTCACTGGAAGTTTAACATTGGCTGAAAAACACTAGCTGTGCATATAGCCCACTGCCTGTCAGTCACAAGATCGTATCATTAGCTAACAAGTCCCGCCCTGCATTTTTCTAATTCAAGAAGCCATCTCACTGATTACAATAGAGAAAAAAAATCACATTTTCTGTTTCATTGCTACTTTAAAGATGTCAAGAAGAGGTTTTGTTGTTTCAGGTGTTTCTTGGTTGTATAATTCCTTGTAAAGTAGATAAACTGGGTAAAAGAGTTCAATCACATGTGAAACATTTTTGAGGTTTTGTAACATTTTGATGTAAAATATAAAATGTGATCATTTGATCACTTTTTTTTCTTTTTTTTACATGAAAATGTTCCAAAATCAGATGTTTTGTTCACACAAGCTTAAGTGGGACGAGCAGGAGAAATTGTGTAATAACGAATCAGAAAAAGCAAACAAAGGGAGTGATGAGTTTCTAGAGCGTAGAAGATTACGTATAGGGAACTCCAAATTTTTCCACACAAATTCTCCTCTAAACTCTTACCCTTCCACCAGACCCACAGACATACTGTCTCCCTGACTGGCCTACAGTGTCTTATCCTGTTTCTGCGGCTGAGGAAGGCTTCGGTGCAGCTCAGGATACACGAGGAAGCCGGTGAAAGTGATATACTTGGCGTGATTACTGTAAGCCCCAAACCCATCCCTCTGGTGGCTGTAGAGCCACACAGTGTCTCCATCTTGCAGAGACAACATCAGACTCTGGCTCTGCAGGGCCTTCTCAGTGTCACTGTCATCGTAGATCATGGTCTGTACCTCCAAATGATTCTTCATCAGCTTCACTGACAGGGTCTTATGGGGCAGCTTGCCAGCATTGAAGGAGAAGTAATAGGCCCCTGCTACTCTGCATTTGAAAACACCCGAGCTCAAGTTGAAGTCGTTGCCGATGTTGACGAACTCTGTGTCAAAGATGATGGGCTGGTGCTCAGGGTGTCCCTGATCCACTCCTACAATGCTCTGTGTGCGGCCCACTGAGAATGCTGATCTTTGGTCATCGTCTTCCTCCTCTCCATCTCTGGCATCCTCCTCTTTTATCTCTTCGTCCCATCTCTCCTCCTTCATACGCACAGCAGTGTCTTTGGTAATTGTATTTTCTTGCTCAGACGGTAAGTGATCACTGATTTTCGGGGGCTGGTGAACACTGTCGTGTTCTTTGTGTGTGTGCTCTTGGTAGCCGTACACATCAGGGTAGATAAGGTAACCGTTGAAGGTGGTGTAGTGGCCCGTGTTGCTGTAGATGGCGTATCGAGGGTCTCCATGAAGACGAAGCCAGACAGTGTCTCCAAAATCAAGCTGCAGCATGGCGCTCTGGCTCTGCACTTTCCGCTCTTCTCCGGCATTCTCGTCATACACGATCGCCTGAACCTCATTGCGGTTCTTCATTAGCATGACCGACAGGTCTCGCCGGGGGAACTTACCCACTGTGAAGGAGAAATAGTAGGCACCTGGAATCCTGCAGCGGAATAAGCCAGACTTTGGATCAAAGTCAGTGCCGATGTTGACGTACACTTTATCGAAAGTGACGACCATCTTCGGGCCTCCCTCCATGCTGCTGGTACGTGCCACCGAGAATGCAGACCGCAGCTCCACGGCGTCCGACATCCGGGAGAATGCCCATGCGCTAGTCATATGACACAGCACACACAGCAGCAGGGGCCTGGCACCAGGCAGCATTGTAACTGTGGAGAGAGGGAATAAAAAAAAAACAAAACAGCTCTGTTTAATATAGTCAGCCGAAGCCGTTAACATTAACACAAAACTGTTTAGCAGAGTCTTATTTAAATGCTCCACTTTCACTTGAGCTCGCAAATGATAGCTGCTGCTCGTTACCAAAACATCAGCTCAAAAAAAAAAAGAGCAATCATTATGCATACAAGCGCCAGCGGGAGGTGGGATCAAAACAGAGCAGATCAGTGCCTTTAGTAGATACAGCAGGATGAGAGCTGTATTATCAGACCCTTTCTCTTTTCCCCTGAGATAAGCAGTAATAGGACACACACTGGATCAGCACATCACAGCCCAACACTGGAGGTGACAGAAATTTCAGATCATTTCTGCACAGCATTCACGGGGGTCCCGACCCCATATCCCAATGCTAATCTTTCACCCTCATCTACTCCAATCACAACAAACAATGCAAGAGGACTACAAAAATATTAAAAGCATTTTATTTAAAACAGAAGAGCTGCTGCAAAGTGACCCCATTTTGCTGCGATTCATAAGACGGTTCCTATTAAATGGTAAGAGAGACTGGAGTGGGTTGAATGGGGATCGTTATAAATTTGCAAAAGAGAGCAAATGAGAGCAGGCTACATTCAGCATCTTATATTGTGACGCAGATATCACCAGCCCTCCACACGCTCATCTACGAACCACTGGAGTGTGTGCCTGAGGGGAGAGCAGTGTATACGGGATATTACCAGGACACCTGGTGACTACTGTCAATACACACTGCTGTTAAATATTCTTCATAGCGTTTCTCCCTCTTTGAAACCAGTTCAACAAATTCACGTTCCAAGAGGTTCATTATTAAGCATCACAGCCGGACTGCATCTGTTCCTGTTTTACTGCGTTTTACTGAAACAGTCGCCCACAGTAAACTGCAATACTGTGTTTTTTATATTTCTTTCTCTATAATAGGCTTTAAAAGCCACAATATACAGATTATCCTGTTGACAGTGCCGCCTGTATGAATGAAGACATGAAATTTTAAATCGGCTACTTCCGTGTGATTTAATGATGGATGGAGCTCATCATCCCTCTGCCACAGTGATATGTGGACAAAAATAAAAAGGGAATGAAATGCAAAGAGGTTTTTGCTCTTAATGAGATCTCCTGAGATACCAGAGAAGTTGGACTTCTGTTGGATGGAACACTGAGCTAAGCCATGCTAAAAATAGAGTGCCCGCTCTCTGTTTTTGAAGAGTTTATGAATATTCTTGAGTAAATCAGCACATGTTAGTTATATTAGCAGGCGTTTTTACTGCTGATTGCATAATACTTTAACAAATCAAGTTAGAGTCATTTTGTACAAAATATTAAGTAACGTAACAAGACAGGTTAAGTAACGACAACAATATAATGTTTTCCTCCAGTTGTTTGATATCTATTTTTAGCCGAGAGGTGCTTTCATGAACACAGGGGAGGAAGACATCAATATTTGTCAATTCTTTCTTATGTTTCCAGCTACACCTTTTTCTTCAACTAATGCTGAACTGTACCATTCCCTCAGAGAATGCATGAAGTAAAACCTTCAGCTCAGCCAAGAAAAAACACAAAATGTCTACATGCAACAGCTAAGTCTAAAAAATCCCTACAAGTGCATTTTAATGAATTGAAACCCCTTGGCTGCCTATAGGCTTTGTTAAAATGTGTCTAAAATGAACTTCAAATCTAAAACGACCTATATGCAGATCGACTGCTTGCGCATTAATTAACACTTAGACTTGTATCTTTATTCCAGTTGCGCTTACATGACTGTCTTCTCTCCACAAAATTAATGGATTTGATTGATCACTGTCCTATGCAAATATAACCCACTTCTCTGATGATGCTAATGGCCGTGCAGTGAAATCTTCTGTTCTCTCTTCACTCTCATGTTAATTAGCTTTTTAATATTTTGCATGTCATTCAAAATGGCTCTCTTAGGGCCTTTTCACACCAAGACAAATATTTGGTGTGATTAGGTATTTTAATTTGAACGAAGAACTACTAATGTGACCTTTTTAGACTGACATAAAAATTCATATACTGGCAAAGCTGATTTTTGTCCCCAGAGAAAAGTTGTAATTTCTGATACATTGCATCTTGAAGAAAATTAATTGCGCATATGGTCATGTGTCCATACATGCTGCTATTGCATAAAACTATAACTAGGGCAGCAGACGGGGACAGGAAGTACTGACGAAATGACGTCAAACCCCAAAAGACCACTGATTCCCACCTGAGATCTTCCTGTGGGGTTCATCATAGGGAGAATTTAAGTTAAAGGTAAAACCATAACTTTACAACGCATTTACACCAACACAAATAAAAACACGGTCAATTTTTGTAAAGCTGTTTAGCAAAAGTTGTTTATCAAAGATGCAAACACAAGACAAAAAAAATGTTAGTGAAGGCACCAGTGGTGAATTAAGTCTTTCTTCTCATGGTTTTAATGCCATTACCTGCAACATTCTAGAGTAGCACAACCTCTTTTCCATAGAAACCAATGTGTGCTGCCACGATGGACTAATTTCCTTTTTATTGCTGTATAAACTCTGTTAAAAAAGGGTATCTTTTACATGCTATACCAAAAACTAGAGGTGCACAATATTTCGATATCGTAATGTACAGTTGAAGTCAGAATTATTAGCCCCCCTTTAAATTTTGTTTCTTTTTTAAATATTTCCCAAATGATGCTTACAGAGCAAGGAAATGTTCACAGTATGTCTGATAATATTTTTACTTCTGGAGAAAGCCTTATTTTAGCTAGAATAAAAGCAGTTTTTAATTTTTTAAAGCCATTTTAAGGTCAATATTATTAGCCCCTTTAAGCTATTTTTTTTCGATAGTCTACAGAACAAACCATCATTATACAATAACTTGCCTAATTACCCTAACCTGCCTAGTTAAGCCTTTAAATGTGACTTTAAGCTGTATAGAAGTGTCTTGAAAAATATCTAGTCAAATATTATTTACTGTCATCATGACAAAGACAAAATAAATCAGTTATTAGAAATTAGTTATTAAAACTATTATGTTTAGAAATTTGTTGAAAAAAAATTATAATAATAATATAGTGGCAGTTTTTAATTTGCATTTGTTTTAAGGCATGTGAGAGCATTTTATTTAATTATTTATACAATAAAGATTGTGCAGTGTTATTAAACATTTGATTAATCCATTTTTGTATACCTGAATACTGGTAAACTCCACAGAGAACCACAAAGCACTGTTTATTTCATTTGTGTCTTTGCTCTGTTGTATCCATTTATGCTTGTCATTTGTTTGTTACATTTTATGCAGATGCACTCCCTTACAAAATCATCACAATCAATCTAAAATTATGAATTGTTTCCAAATAGAGCAATACAAGCCATCTGTTATTGTATCGCAATATATATGGCAGAAAAACTAAATACTGCAATATCAGAATTTCTCAATATCATGCAGCCCTACCTAAACCTACAAGTGAAATCAAGCATTGATTGCGGCACTGAAGTAAAAAAAGTTATATGTATGCTCTAATTATTTTGAGCACAAACCTTCTAAATGTCTCCCCTATTGGGAGCTGCATGTAGGACATGAGTGCCCATCTGTTTACCGTGTAGTTAACCTCAGGCTGTTTCATCTCATCTACCCACTCATTACACTTTGACAGGTGATATATGCTTATATGTGTTTTTTCTATATAAATTTAAATAAGTTTAAAGTCACATGAGATCACATAATCCGAATGTAAACGATAGAAATAAAAAGCATATTAAAGAGCCCCTATTATGGGTTTTTGAAAATGACCTTCTATGTAGTGTGTAACACAGCTCTAAGTGAAGTGAAATATCCAGCTAAGGGTTAAATCTGAAAGTGGACAGTGTTTAAAACTATTGATTCATCTATAAAAGAGTTGACTCATAGTGGCTCGAATGAATCGTCTCGATAACGAGTCTTTAGCTGTTTCGGCGTGACGTGGATACGAAACATAAGCCCCGCCCAATTGCTCGCAAACCCGGGAAAATTTAAACCTGCGGTCCCATCCCGCCCACTAACACAGCAGCAAAGACAAAGAGGAAGATAAACAGATTCTGAAGTCATGAGTCATGAAGACGCTGTGCTTAGCTCGATATTATTGGAAGTTTGAGTTTTTGAATGTTTTTGTTAAGGACTTTTATTTGTGTGTTGTGTCCTCTGAGGAGGAGGGTAATGTGTGTGTGTGTGTCTGTGTGTATGTGAAAAAAGAGCAGGTAGAGCAGTGTTGCCAGATTGGGCGGTTTCCCGCTCAATTGGACTGTTTTTAACACGATTGTGCAGATATAAACACTGTCACAACCATGTTTTCCAGATGAGTGGGCGGGGTTTTTTTGCATTTTGGCGGGTTTTGGATAGTTTTTGGGCTGGAATCAGTCAGCTACATCTGGCAACACTGAGGTAGAGTGTGACGGGCTAGGAGACTCGTGTCGATCTCCTCCCCAGTTCTTGGAGTTTTTGCTCAAGAAAATAGTTAGTCGTCAGTATTTTCAAGTCCATCGTCTGTATTTACATTCACCCACTGCCGAAATCCACGCCTTACACTAATATGAAGCGTGTATACACTCTGACTACTTCTATATTGTTGATAAGCTGTGCATTTCACTCTGTCTCACGCTGAAGGCTGTCAGTGTCAACCAATCACAACAGGCTGTCATCGGTCTAATCAGCGCAGATTAGCTTCACGCTAAGGAGGGATTTGGGAACAAATGAATCGCTGAACGATTCATATGGGAGTCTCTGGAATAATTAGGTAAAAATAAATGCATATTAAAAGACCATGAAAGTGTTTTTTGACCTTGCATGCATATTAGATTGTTGTTGGAGACCCTTACAACCAAAATATGAACCTATTTATGTATAATAGGGGCTCTTTACGTTTTAGGTTGAGAAAAGGTGGACAGCAGAGGAAGATTTTGTTTATCAGGATACTTTTGCCTTTCTAAACACACCACCTCCTGTCAAGAGAGTGATTTTCTCATATTCAATCAGAACGCCTAGTATGTATTATGCACTGGTCTGAATACACACTGCATGGAAGATTTGACCAAATGTTTATTCTGAGTATCTGACTGGTTGTCAAAAGTCAATGCTGGCATAAATAGTTTGAGAGTGAACTTGCATGACGGAAAGATGATGCATTCATAGTTCTCTGAATTGCACTTTTATTTGAACACTCACCGGACACTTTATTAGGTACACCTGTCCAACTGCTCGCTAATGCAAATTTCTAATCAGCTAATCACATGACAGCAACTCAATGCATTAGGTATGTAGACATGGTCAAGACGATCTGCTGCAGTTCAAACCGAGCATCAGAATGGAGAAGAAAGATGATTTAATGGACTTTGAACGTGGCATGGTTGTTGGTGACAGACAGGCTGCTCTGAGTATTTCAGAAACTGCTAATCTGCTAGGATTTTCACACACAACCATTTCTAGGGTTTACAGAGAATGGTCAGAAAAAGAGAAAATATCCAGTGAGCGGCACTTCTGTGGGCGCAAATGCCTTGTTGATGCCAGAGGTCAGAGGAGAATGGCCAGACTGGTTCCAGCTGATAGAAAGACAACAGTAACTCAAATAACCACTTGTACCACTCGCAAGGTATGCAGAAGAGCATGTCTAAACACACAACACATCCACCCCTGAGGCAGATGGGCTACAACAGCAGAAAACCACAGTGGGTACCACTTCTATCAGCTAAGAACAGGAAACTGAGGCTACAATTCGCACAGGCTCACCAAAATTGGACAATAGAAGATTGGAAAAACGTTGCCTGGTCTGATGAGTCTCGATTTCTGCTGCAACATTCGGATGGTAGGGTCAGAACTTGGTGTCCACAACATGGAAGCATGGATCCATCCTGCCTTGTGTCAACAGTTCAGACTGCTGGTGGTGCTGTAATGGTGTGGGGGATATTTTCTTGGCACACTTTGGGCCCATTAGTTCCAATTGAACATCGTGTCAATGCCACAGCCTACCTGAGTATTGTTGCTGACCATGTCCATCCCTTTATGACCAGCGTGTACCCATCTTCTGATGGCTAATTCCAGCAGGATAATGCACCTTGTCATAAAGCGTGAATCCTCTCAGACTGGTTTCTTGAACATGACAATGTGTTCACTGTACTCAAATGGCCTCCACAGTCACCAGAACTCAATCCAATAGAGCACCTTTGGGATGTGGTGGAACGGGAGATTTGCATTATGGATGTGCAGCCAACAAATCTGCAGCAACTACTATCATGTCAATATGAACCAAAATCTCTGAGGAATATTTCCTCTGACTAAAGACAAAAAGGGGTCAACCCGGTACTAGTAAGGTGTGCCTAATAAAGTGGCCGGTGAGTGTATATTCAAGTTTTTTTGACTTTTTATGATCACACAATTAAAAAGAACTGTATTGTACTATAAACAATTAGTAGATTCACGGTATTATTTTAATTTAATTTATGTACCCTTTTAATCGAAAACATTATCTTCCCCTACAACATATTATGCTGGACAATAATAGGTCCCCTCCAGCAATCTGTCACTCACACTAAATAGCAGCAATTAGTAAACAGCAATGATCCAGTCATCCAATCAGTTCCACATCAAGACCCACATACATTGTTTTTCACTCATTATTGTTTCTCGATTTTCACTCATTTACAACCCAATAGAGAAAACAAGCACAATTTCCACTTTCCATGCAATCTTTAAGATACTCGTGACATTAATACACCCCAACAACACAGAGATGCAGTTATAGCACTAGTTTGTAAATACACACAGATGCACCAAAAGACATTTCTCCTCGGACTAGGCCTGTCACGACAAATATTTCTGTAGTGTGACATATTGTAACTGAATTTTTTTCGATACCTGTAAAATGATATTATTATAATATTAAGACCGTTTTATGTCACTAAATAATGATTATACAACATCATTATAATGCAAACAGGCGCACATTTATTTATTTAGATTCTGTAATAATAATAATGTCCTAAATAAACTTTGACACCAGTGACGTAGAATCGCTTTTACATTATTTGTGAATGTGCGAAAGTTTGAACTGTCACATTTATGGAAACTAAAGTAATTTGGACAATTTTCTTCCACACTGTCAATAGTTTCACCTTTTCTTCACCTGTCAGTAAGCATTGTATGTAAAGGTGTGAACTGAGCTCACTGACATCACCATCAGAAATCAACCATCATAGTGGCTCAGTGGTTAGCACTGTCACCTCACAGCAAGAAAGTCGCTGGTTCAAGTCCCGGCTGTGCCAGTTGGCATTTCTGTGTAGAGTCTGCATGTTCTCCTAGTGCTCGCGTAGGTTTCCTCTGGGTGCTCCGGTTTCCCCCACAGTCCAAAGACGTGCAGGTGAACTGGATGAACTAAATTGGCCATAGTGTAAGAGTGTGTGTGTGAATGCAAGAGTGTATGATTGTTTCCCAGTACTGGGTTGCTGCTGGAAGAGCATCTGCTATGTAAAACATATGCCAGAATAGTTGGCCGTTCATTCTGCTGTGGCGACCCCTGATAATTAGGGGAAGCCGAAGGAAAATTAATGAATGATGGGCAATATGTATTGCGTCATCAAAAAATACTGAGGTCAAGGTGATGTATTGCATGACAAGTCAATATATAGATTATTGCTACAGGCTTACCACGGACAGACACAATGTGGCCAACAGAACTCATAAAGCTTCCGCTGAGAGAGCAGATGCATTACTGATAATGGTGGGTATAATAACACAGGAGGAAACACTAGCATCCATCAACAGGAGCACTAAAGCGATTTGAAGCAAAAATGTGATTGCAGGTAAACAGGAGTGGACACACTCGGCCTAAGTTAGCTAGTGAAACTCCACTCAGCGTGTGAGGGCCAGCGTGTGTGACATGACTGTGGGGTTTAATGAGAATCTGTGGAGTATCGGCAGACGGTGAAGAGCGCAGCGCTTGTGAGCGTGTGCTCCAGGGCCCAGTTATCTCTCTCTCTCTCTCTCACTTTCCCTAACAGCCTTTGGTACCACGCTCTGATACTGCCACTTTCACTGAACCATTCAGCCAAATCCGAACACACACACCCTCTATTCTGACATCACACTCTAAACTCACAGACAAAGGATAGGATAGAGGTACTGGAGATGAGGGAAGAAAAGGATACGGTTTTATGTGTCAAAAGAAGAAGCACAACAGAAGACAGATGAAAAACAAGTGAGGAGCTGTTTAAATATTGTGACGATGACAGTCACAACTCTGTGTGCGTAATGAGGGCTTGAACCCGACAGCTGGCGTCTCCCGAAACTCCCAGCCATAGACGTAATCAGTCATTCCCCGCACTTACAGCATTCCATTAGACTACTAAGTGGTTGTAAATTGAACTAGTATCAATTTGAATATTTTTCATGCTTGAGTATTTCATTGTGTAATCTGCAGCAGATGAATTAAATAAAGTTGTGTAACACCGCGGCTCTCCTGCTGCCCTATTTGTCTCTGTGTGTGTGTGTAATCTGTCATCTGTGACATGGGTAATGACCCAGCGTACCAACAACCTGCTGCCAATAAAAACAAAACAACACCTCTTCTGTCAGACTACGGCAAAATGCGTCATGCATGAGGTATTGTTAAAATACATGTACATAATAACACGTCTCACTGCATCTCAATGCAACAAGCAACAAAAATACTGCATTTAAAATGGTAAACAATTATTTACAGTAATTATGCTGTTTACATCAGATATTAATGTAAACACAATAATATCAGGCATGTGTGCATCCAATTAAACATGTTGTTGTTATGATTTAAGGATAATTAGTGTTTCATTTACAATGATCCCTGCACAGATTTGACTGATGCTGTGAATGCAAGCGCATACACTCAGTGTTTGAATTGTGCCATGGAAATGTGCAATACTCCATCCGCTATCTTAACCTACATGCCAAGCTCTATAAATAGATAAACCGTTTTATTAGGAAGCCATCTAGTCATTCCATACAATTTTAATGAGTTTATCTGCGTAAATATTCACTTTGACCGGACAGCAGGCAGCTTCTGATTCGGCACGCACACATATGAGCAAGCTGAATGGGCTTTTAGAGTCTTCGGGGAAATCTCCCTGGCAGTGCAGATCCGTATCAGATCACTATCAGCAACAAAGAGCCTCTCTCTGTCTCTCCCTCGCTCACGCTGTCCCGAGGTGATGTAGATACGAGTGAAGAAAGCGTACGACCTGGCTTTGTCGCTATCAACCCCACGTGTGCTGTTTTCAAAGCATTCAGTCAGAGAGGTTTACCTCAGTTGCAGTTCTGCTCTCTGCTACGTTCAGCAATCGCAACGTCAGCATCAGAGAGAACCGGAGAGCATCATCACAGAAGTAGATCAATTCCCATTATCTCATACCAGCAAAAAAAATATGAGCGGTGGCATTACGGCAGAGAGTGGTACAAGAGCGATCAGGCAAGTTTGCACCTCTGAGAGTGTTTACGCCGATCAGATAAAAGACGAATACAAAGCACTAGGCTGCGATCGCCGCTGCATCACAAGATAGAAAGAGATAAAGAGAGCTTGTCCTCGTGCTGTTCTTCTTACCTGTGTGTTTGGATCTGCAAGAAGCGCTCTTGAAGTTCTCTCAGAGGTCTGAATGGAGGAGTGCCTCTTTCTCTTTTTCTTTTCTCGCCCTTTATTCTTTTCTTCTCTCTTGCTTCCTCTGTGTGTCGGCTCTCAACCTGCTGCTGATGTCTGGTGCAGCACACACCCACACATTCATGCGCGCACACTCACACACACACACTCTCCAATACAGTCATTGGAGGATTTAAGAGCAATCGGGGTGCTGCAAGCTGATTGGGGGGCTCTAGAGCAGACGAATGAACAGCCGTTCTACAAGGTCTATCAATAGGGAGACTACGGGGGGGTTTGCCTGTGTGTTTATCTGTTTAAGAGAGAGAAAAACATGATGCATGATCTCTTATGATCTTATTACGTCAACATGCATGCGCTTTGTCAATATGAGCACAGCTGGTTTCAGTAGTTCCACATATGCCAGTGTGTTTATCACAAGATCCAATGGCAATGGCACAGTAATAGACACAGGCTTTGGTTTTGCCACAACAATTGTGGTAATTTCACACCTCTGCATATAATCATAGTCATTACTTTAGAGTCCCACAGGAGAGACATTTTACACAGAAGCATTTCTTAGGTCGTGTTGGTTAACACATTAACATTAACAATAAGAAAGCCTTTTGTTATAGTGTTTATAAATATTTGTTCATTTTAATGCAAGTGTGCCAGTTCATTATTTGTTAAAGTTCAAGAGCATTACATAAAATTAGTGAACACAAATTTTGATTTGAAGTGTTTGAAATGAGGTTGGGACAGTGAATTATTAGATTCAATTTGTAAGTCCTGGCTGCTTCATCACATTGGTTGTGCATTATTTTACTAATGACTTAACCATCCAGTGGTCATTATTCCGGGCAACACGGTGGCTTAGTGGTTAGCACTTTTGCGTTACAGCAAGAAGGTCTCTGGTTTGAGTCCCAGCTGGGCCGGTTGGCATTCCTGTGTGGAGTTTGCCTGTTCTCCCTGTGTACGTGTTGGTTTCCTCCGGGTGCTTTGGTTCCCCCCACAGTCCAAAGACATGCGGTATAGGTGAATTGGGTACACTACTGTAAATTGGCCGTAGTGTATGAGCCTGTATGAATGAGTGTGTATGGATGTTTCCCAGTACTAGGTTGCATATGGTAGAACATCAACTGTGTAAAATATATGCCAGAATAGGTGGCAGTTTATTCCGCTGTGGCAATCCCTGATGAATAAGGGAGTAAGGTGGAGGAAAATGGATGAATGACGCCTCATTCGCACTAACAGCGACTTCGTAGCTGCCTGTCATTCTGGGTGGCGACCTGCTGCAAACTCAGGGTTGTGTGGGTCTACAGCACTGAGAATACAACCGGCCTCTGAGTGAGCTGAGAAAGAATCACATGAGCTCTACTGGTGCTCCTACTGGCTGTCACTCAAGAAATTCGCACTTTATTTGCATAAAGTTGAAGGATTCTCAACTTTGTCGCCTCGCTAGACCCGCCTGGTTGCCAACGGTCTCTGTCGCTTGCATACACTGAGGTCGCCGGAAGTCGCTCACTCTCTGTTAAATTGAACGTCCGCTTGTCTCTTTGCCACTGCAAGTCTCTCGTAGTGTGAATGAGGCTTTAATGAATGGTCATTATTCTATTAGTTCAGATTTTATTGATTTCTTTATCTCTGTTTTTCAAAACATTAGTAATGCAGTCATTGATCATTACTGTGCGTGTTTCTGTTTTTGTGTGACAAAGAGAGAGACCAAGAGAACGTGCGCACCATAAAAAAATAAAACGTAAATTGTGAGGATTGATGCGAGAGCTGTGGAAATAGAGTGAGGCTGGTGGTGCGAGTGATAATGAGTGTCAGCTGTGCACCACATCGGTCTCATATCCCACGGAGAAGCTCCAGAAGGATAAAAGGAGGTGCGACGACAGAGGAAGATGAGAGAGGATCAGGCATGGAAAACATGATGTGTGTTGTGAAATGATTCACCTGTTGAGTTTTGATTTTTGTTATGTTTTGGTTAACAAAAATGTATTTTGAATTATTGATTTATTAAAATGTTTACTCCAATAACCCCACAAAAAAAGTAAATAATTGTTAATTCATGTATTAATATTTGACATCTTAAAGGTAATATGTAAAATATATATTATTATATTTGCTTTGGCTCCATTGATACAGCCATAATCTTCTCATGTAATAAACACAGATTAAATAGCTCTGGTCATGTGAATGTTTGCACTAACTATGCACATTTTTATTAACTTAACAATAGCTTATTAATAACTCCATATTTCTGCAGCCCAGTGTGAAAGAGATTTTTTTCAGCTCGAAACCAGATCAAAAATTCAACAAGAAGCTGACTAGGCATATCCACAGCTAAAGATCAGTTTAGAGAGGCCTTCATAACAATTTGATCACAGTCCTGCTGTGGACGCTAGCTAAACTTCATACAGCTTAAATTATGAATAATTATTAAACACTATTTAAAGAGACAGCTGATGTTACAGTCAAATAAAACCTAGTGTACTTATTGTTTTCAAACAACGGAAACTGCTTTGTTTTTAAAGATCTCCTTTTGTACATTTATTAGGGAAAAACACTTTATTGTATACATTGTACACATGTGCTCCTTCTGAAAAAAGCAAGCGTCAAGCCCTGATATAAAATCTTATATGTAAAAACTTAAAATGAAGTAATAAACAAAAAGAAGACCTGTCTGGAAATACTTGATCTGTGCATTTACTGGAAAATAAATGCAAACTCCATAGCATTTCTCAGCTGAACAGAATCAAGTATTACCAAGATTAATACTTAGTTATTAATACTTAATAACTGAAGTATTTAATTTCTACTATACTGCGAAGCATTTGCATTTATTTAGATGCTTTGATTTTGAACACAAATGGCCTGTTTTGCCCTCCGTGTCTGTTTCTGTGTCTTTATTTTTCACTCTCTCTCTCTGCAGGCACCATATGGACTGGGTCTATGTTCCTGTTTGCAGCAGTGCCCCCCACCCTCCCCATCCTGATCGTTCTGGCACTGAACAGATTAATCTGTTTCCATAACACTCATTCTGCTCCTCTCTCATTGTTTGCTAAGATGATTGCTTATATCTACTCTGGAAAATGAGCATTTGGGACAATAATAGCTATATTTAGTTATTATACAGTAGGGTTTTCTTGCGTAATTGATTTGAAGGTGTTCATTCGGATGTGAAATTGAATCGCTCCCTTTTAAAGTGCAAAAGGCCGCCGCAGTCTGGAGGATTTCTTTGACTTTCACATGGGTCATGTGGTAAGATGAGCTCTCGGTCTCGTTCCCACTCCTCCTGTGACTCAGTGCTGCTTGAAATGAGCATCTGAAGAAAACAGGTTGCTCAAACCCGTCCTCAAGCAGACTCGGCCGTGAAGACTAAACTGAAATGCTATTATGATGAAAGACTCTTTTCTGAACTTCAGTCGCAGCCACTTTAAAGCTCCTCAGCCATCGAGGCTGGCCAGTCTGAGCTCTTAATTGAACCCATTCACTAGAACAGGTGTTTATACAGAGATATCATTCTAGCTGACAAACTACAATTATTCCCCTTTATTATTTTCCCTTCCAAATTGATCTGTAAGCTACACTGACAATAATGTGCTAATGTAAACTGCACTAATGAATCATTTTTGTTTAATTAATGTGTAACTATACGTTGGTCAAATACAAACAGAAGAGAATCCTAATATGAGACTTCTTAAGTGGTATGGAAAAGGGTGTTTATTTGTAGATTTGACATTCCCTTTAAAACACAAACTTATTTGCCCGCATTTTGTAATACAGAAACTGAAATAGTTAAATCAAATCAAACTTATTTTGCTTGCAATACATAAAACCGAAGAGCACAAACTGAAGCCAAGCTCTAAGTTTTACTTTACCAAACTAAAGGGGATTTAGATGGTGCAGAAGAATTGTTATAAGAATTGTTAAGGATGAGGTAAGAAGCCTGTATATGTGCCTGTGTTGTGATTGACAGGACAAACAGACAAACTCTTTCAGAAATGTCATTCAGTTAATTTGTCTATGAAAAGTTGGAGCAGAAGTCTCATAATGCAATTCAAAACACTTAAAACGCTACTAAAATAAAAATGTTTTGTGAAAATCTGCAGTCGTAGAACTGTTAATTAACAGATTTGTTTTACAGGGTATAAACCATCACTTTCAGGCAACTGTAGGGCATTTATGACTTCACACTTGACCAGCATGTTGGAAAGCTTGAGAGTGAAGCAGATAGGGCTCAACCTGTGCAGTGCACATGATGCCCTTTTTGAATGCAAGTCCCCCCTGGTCTTCAGTTTGCAATCTTCCTAACCCCCATACACCCCCTCCCCCCAACATCTCCCCCCACCCCCACCCGGTCTTCAGTTTGTTTATTTATACCATAGTTTGGTAGTGTTAGCTTTGCTTTTTCAGGGTTAATTATTGTAATCTCCCGATTGCAACAGAGAAATACCGAGAAATGTCTCTAGACTGATGACATTTCATGCCGTTCAGCCTTATAATCTTAAAATCAAAATGACCTGTTTTGTCATCACATTAGACATTATGCTAGAGAATAGTAGCAACGATTTCTGCTGTTCTGACGTCAGCTGCAGATGTGTATGAACGGCGGAAGAAAGTAGTTCCTCATACAAAAGGATTTTGTGACTCTCTGTGTTTGATTTTCTTTTTTTATATACACGATTATGCCGTCGAACTGTTGTATAAATGCAGTATCACACTTGTAGCAGTGCAATATGGCTGTATATCGCCTCCCACCAGTGCCAATATGCATCCATATCACACTTCTACGAGAGTGATGTTGCTCATATATACACATTTTCTATAGGATGTTTTACAACAGGGCTATTCAACTGGCGGCCCGCGGGCCGAACCCGGCCCCCGAAGAAATTTGTTCCGGCCCCCCAAATAGTGTGACCAAGACATCAAAAATAAATTTAGTTCAGTCAAAAAAAAGGTCGCTATCGTTATTAAGTGACGTGCGTCTGTTCAATACAGCATGAGCTGCAGTTAAAGGCTGCGCAGCGAGTCACCTGACATTAAGTGAGTGGCGCGAGCAGATGTTTGTAGAAAATGCCTTTTTTACAATGCACTGATATTGTTAATAGGAATGCAATGATTAGCCGATTTCACTATTAACCCTGCTTTTATTCATTAAGGCTTCTCAACGCCGCATTTCTGTTGCACGGAAAAAAGCTGCTGCAACTAAATTTATGCCAATACGCATACACATTGTCTTAACTATAGCAGCAAGCCATTGACATATTGCGTCTTTTCCACGCACAAGTACATTGTTTCCAATTGAGAAGTGCGCATATTGGAAGTGGTCTGCGCACTGCTCACAAGCGGACCCTCACACCCGCGCACTCCAGGCGCGGCACACAGTAGAAATGATCTCAGGCTGTAGTGGTGAGAGTTGTGCGTGGCTTTCAGTGTAATGTAAACAAAAGATATGTTAGATGAATTATAAAAAATTATTAAAATGATTATGTATGAACGCAGATAAAAACAACTGTTCATTTAAACTCTTATTGTAACCAGGGATAAGACGCTGACAACAGAATGCGGATCCAAATGCAGGTTTTTACTAAGGGATGGTCAGGCAAGCAATGATCAATACAGGAGCAAACAGATGTATGAAGGCAATCCAGAAACGTAGTTAATATAGAAGGCAGATGGTCACAAGGCTGGCAGCAGACAGGGAGAAACAGATAATCAAGGCGAGGGTCCAACCACGGCAAGAACAAGACAAGGAAATGCTTAGAATTGTGACTGTGAGAAGACAACATGATTTGGCCATTGGAGTGAGTGTGCATGCTGTTTATGTACTCTGTGTAATCAGTTCTTGTGCAGCTTCAGCTGTGGGAAGTAATCAGTGATGATCTGGAACCGGTTGTGTGTGATGTGAAAGTAGTGCATGTTTGGAGTTGTAGTCCATTAGATGGTGGATTTGTAGTCCAATAGTGAGAGTGCATGTTTACCAGCTATCTATGGAGAGAAGATCGCTGGTGATCGTGACAGAGCCCCCCCTTTAAGGAGTGGCTTCCAGACACTCCTACCACAGTTCAGGAGGGAGGTGGAGCAGAGGCGGAACAGGGGGAGGGATGGAGGGCCAGGACCATGCAGCGAAGGTGTACCTGGAGCATGGAGCTGAGGAGGGCCTGGAGCGTAGAGCTGCGAAAGGCCTGGAGAGTGGAGTTGCAGAGGGCCTGGAGCGTGGAGCTGCGGAAGGCCTGGAGAGTGGAGCTGCAGAGGGCCTGGAGCATGGAGCTGCGGAGGGCCTGGAGCGTGGAGCTGTGGAGGGCCTGGATCGTGGAGTTGCGAAACCCTGGAGAGTGGAGCTGTGGAGGGTCTAGAGCATGGAGCCGAAGTTGGTCTGGTGGCTTAGGTTCAGCAGGTACAGGCAGTTCATATAACCCCCGTGGGTCAGTAGGCTTTGGTTCAGGGGGCACTGACTGTTCATTTAACCCCAGTGGGTCAGGAGGCTTTGGTTCAGTGGACATTGGCAGTACCTCTAACCCCAGTGGATCAGGAGGTTTTGGTTCAGAGGGCACTGGCGGTTCAGATAACCCCAGTGGGTCTGGAGGCCTTGGTTCAGAAGGCACTGGCAATTAATTTGACCCCAGTGGGTCTGGAGGCCTTGGTTCAGGGGGCACTAGCAATTCCTCTAACCCCAGTGGGTCTGGAGGCTTGGGTTCAGGAGACACTGGCAGTTCATTAAACTCCAGTGGGTCAGGAGGCTTGGGTTCAAGGAGCACTGGCAGTTCATTTAACCCCAGTGGGTCAGGAGGCTTAGGTTCAAGGAGCACTGGCAGTTCATATAACCCCAGTGGGTCAGGAGGCTTAGGTTCAAGGAGCACTGGATGTTCATATGGTTTCGGCGGCTTTGAGACTTCACACGGCTCTGGTGGTACTGGGAAGTCACATGTTTCTAGTACATCACACGACTCTGGCAAATCACATGGCTCTGGCAGCCCTTCCTGAAACTCAGGTGGAAATTCTGGTCCTTTGTGGAACTCGAGTGGTGGCTCTAGCCTTTCGTGGAACTCAGGTGACGGCTCTGACCTTTCGTGAGACTCAGGTGGCGGCTCTGACCTTTCGTGGGACTCAGGTGACTGCTCTGGCCTTTCGTGGGACTCAGGTGACTGCTCTGGCTATTCGTGGGACTCAGGTGACTGCTCTGGCCTTTCGTAGGACTCAGGTGACAGCTCTGGCCTTTCGTGGGACTCAAGTGGGTCTCGTACCCCTGGCCCTTCGAGGGATTCAGGAGGATCTGGCGCCCGCCATTCAGGGAATTCAGGAGGATCTGGCACCCGCCCTTCAGGGAATTCAAGTGGGTCTGGCGCCCGCCCTTCGGGGGATTCAGAGGATTCTGGCGCCCGCTATTCGAGAAATTCAGAGGTTTTTGGCGCCCGCCATTCGAGGGATTCAGAGGTATCTGGCGCCCGCCATTTGGGGAATTCAGAGGTTTCTGGCCTCCGCCATTCGAAGGATTCAGACATATCTGGCCTCTGCCATTCGAGGGATTCAGAGATATCTGGCTTCCGCCATTCTGGGAATACAAAGGGTTCTGGCGGCGTCAATGGTTCTGGCAGCGGTGACTCTGGCAGCTCTTGCAGTGACTGAGGATCTGGCAGCTCTGGCAGTGACTGAGGTTCTGGCAGCTCTGGCAGTGACTGAGGATCTGACAGCTCTGGCAGCAACATCTCTGGTGGTGGCAGCAGCTTTGGGAACTCAGGTTGTGGTGGCCGTTCTGGTGGCTCAGAAGATGGCATTTCAGGAACAGGAACTTGGATAGGAACTATAACAGGAACAGACTCGGAACAGGAAGCCATCTTGTGAGCTGGTGGCTGATTAGCGCTTACCCATGCGTGAGCTGGAGGGCTGGTGACGGCCACTTTGTGAACTGGAGGCGGCCATCTTGTGAACTGGAGGACTGGAAGTGGCCATTTTGTTAACTGGAGGACTAGAGGTGGCTATCTTGTTAGCTGGAGGACTGGAAGTAGCCATTTTGTGAGCTGGAGGACTGAAGGCGGCCATCTTGTGAGCTGGAGGACTGGAAGCGGCCATTTTGTCAACTGGAGGACTGGAGGCGGCCATTTTGTTGGCTAGAGAACTGGAGGCGGTCATTTTGTGAACATGAGGACTGGAAGTGGCCATTTTGTGACATGGAGGACTGGCGGCAGCCATCTTGTTATCTGGCTGTGGTCTAGGCTGGTGAACAGGGGACAGGAGTATAGGAGATGCCAGCATAATTGTTTTAATAGAGGGAACAGCAAGCCCTGTTGCTGGCGGGTCTTGCTGTCTATTGGGACCCACTGAGTTTTAGTACAAGGTCAATATAAAACTAGTGTCCAATGGGGTTCAGGAAATGGCATGCATGAATATAGTGACTCAGCTAAACCGCCACGGAAAAACATCATTAAACATACCTCGTCCCAAGAGGCTGAATGAGCCAGTTCAATGAATTCCTCCACATACTCTTCTATTGGCCGGGCTTCCTGATGGAGACACATGATAGCAATACCCGCTGGATCCATGTTTGGCCGAGTCTTCTGTAACCAGGGATAAGACGCTGACAACAGGATGCGGATCCAAATGCAGGTTTTTATTAAGGGATGGTCAGGCAAGCAATGATCAATACAGGAGCAAACAGATGTATGAAGGCAATCCAGAAACATAGTCAATATAGAAGGCAGATGGTCACAAGGCTGGCAGCAGACAGGGAGAAACAGATAATCAAGGCGAGGGTCCAAACACGGCAAGAACAAGACAAGGAAACGCTTAGAATTGTGACTGTGAGAAGACAACATGACTCGGCCATTGGAGTGAGTGTGCGTGCTGTTTATGTACTGTGTGTAATCAGTTATTGAGCAGCTTCAGCTGTGGGAAGTAATCAGTGATGATCTGGAACCGGTTGTGTGTGATGTGAGAGTAGTACATGTTTGGAGATGTAGTCCATTAGATGGCGGATTTGTAGTCCAATAGTGAGAGTGCATGTTTACCAGCGATCTATAGAGAGAAGATTGCTGGTGATCGTGACACTTAACTTATATATAGCTTAAATTAACATTAGACAAATACTATTTTTATTTATTCTTACTTTTATTTATTTGTTCATTGTTCTGTCATTTATTTTCATTGTAAAATGATCACTAATGTTTAAATCAAAAACTTATTCATTTATTTTTTAAGTCCAAAGAGAGAAATGGACTATTGTTTGCTTTTTATTGATATTTTGTGCTGTATTTGGTTACTGAGCAGCAATAAACAACACTTTAATACATAAGCAGTTTTCTTGTGATTTTCTAAACTAGTAGTGTTTTAAATCTAATAAATGCATAATAATGGTGATAACTGTAAAACCATGATTATTCTTCAGACTATAATCGTACAACCAAAATCTATAATCATTGCATCCCTAATTGTTACGCAGTTTAAAACAGAACATATGAATGTGTCTGAATGTAGAAGAAGCCTACTGGAGCAATGCACTGATTTTGTGCCTCGAAATACATTTGGATATGCTTGTAAAAAAAGCCACATTGTACAATGCAGGGATATTATGTAGTTTCAAAATACAACATATTAATGTTTTAATGTAGAAAAAGTCAACGTGGGTGTCTTTATGCGCACAAATACAGCATATGAGCTCTTATTTTGCTTATTTTCCCCGGTTTGGGATGCTTTTCATGAAACGGCCCCCATGACAAACTAATTAAATAGCCCTGTTTTACAATAATTTATTTGTATGTATATATATATATAAATATAGATTATATATATAAATATTAGATTAGTCAGTACTAAAGCCAAGACCGGAACTAATCTAACAAAAATTACTACACCCAAATTAACATGTTGAGGAAAATATTAAATCAAATTTTAATAAACAGGAAAAAAATCAAGAGAAACATAAAAAAGTTGACATTTTTGCAATAATTTATTTGAATTGAAATGTATTATCTTTCTATTCCTAAAGATATAAGGTGTCCAAACTCTTATTTTAATGGATATAAAAGTACAATAAAAAGTTGTGTTTACATCTAATTATATAGGTGTGTGTGTGTGTGTGTGTGTGTGTGTGTGTGTGTGTGTGTGTGTGTGTGTGTGTGTGTGTGTGTGTGTGTGTGTGTGTGTGTGTGTGTGTGTGTGTGTGTGTGTTGCTCACACATATACACCTATTGTTTCGCTTATAGTATTCTACACACTGGTTCATCATCAACTGAGTTCATAAGATTATGGTCATAGTCAATGTGCATGCTTTATGATGCTTTATGACAGGGATGTCCAAACTCGGTCCTGGAGGGCCGGTGTCCTGGAGAGTTTCATTCCAAGCCTAATCAAACACACCTGAACCAGCTAATCAAGCTCTTAGATATACTAGAAACTTCCTGACAGGTGTGTTGAAGCAAGTTGAAGATAAACTCTCCAGGACACCGGCCCTCCAGGACCGAGTTTGGACACCCCTGCTTTATCATATTGATTTACTTATTCATTATCCATTTGCATAATTTGGACCCCAAATCATTTTCTAAACAAAATTAATTTGTGTAAACAAAATGTTAGAACATAATGTCAACTGTTAAAATAACAAAGAGCAGACGTTTATGTTTCTATTCATTTCAGAAAATACTATATATACATAGCATAGTAGAGACAAACACACACACACATATTGGGTGACTCATGGAGCAAGCTATAATCTGTTTAGTCAAGAGCCAAACGCAAACTGGTGTTTAGCTTATTAGCATTGCTAGCAGCAACTTGAGCGTGGCAGCCAGGGGAAGTTAACTGAGCAACATGAAATCAGTAATACATCCCCTCAATTTCACGCTCAGACCATGACAAGCTGCTCTGGAACGAGAGGTGCCAAACCTCATGCCTCATGGCAGCAGTCCATGACAGGAAATGTGCCTGCTCGTTTGTGCGTGTGCATCAAGTAGGGAGTGAGTGACGGAGAGGGAATTTTCCTTGACAGATCTCGCCAGTTACGGGGATTAGATGGAACAAATTTCCTGAGCTCCAGTTCCCCACCATCCTCTCTCTCTGCTCATTTTCTCTCCATCTCCTCAGAATAACTCCTTCAAAGAGAGTGAGCGACCAAGATAGCAAGAGAGAGAAAGAAAGACGGAATAAATAGATGTATGTTCTCAAGCTTAATCTTATGGAAGAAGAAATCTCTCACCTCTCCCTTTCCTTCTCACCTCATCAGTTTGTCACTTCAAGCAAAGGTGACTTTGTGTTATTGAGTGTTTGCGCCTTGTCAAATGCTTTCTGTGAAGATGTGTGGAATTTTCTTTCCTCTGTCAGGAGAAATGTTCATTTTCTAAGTGTTTTATTTTTAGTTATTTGTGGCTGTTTAGTCCTTTTTCGCTGAAAAAAATGCAAACAAACTGCAGGTAGCAGAGTTGAAGGAAATTTAAAAGTAACTAAAAGCTGAAGTTTTCTAAGTTGATGACACCCTGAAGTAAATCAACCCCCTTGAGATTGAAAAAGCCCTTTTATGAAATGAAATGTCACACTTACTGTATATTAGGGCTGCACAATATTGGAAAAATCTGACAATATGTTTATTGCATATGTAATATATATTGCAATTATATGAATATAATTTCACAAGATGAATTGAACAGCTCTATTTAGAAAGATTTCATTCATTTAGATAGATTAGGATGATCAAGTCTTTTTCTAAGCAGTGCATTTGCATACATTATAATAAATTACAAGCATATATAAATACAACAGAGCAAGATAAAAGTTAAATAAACAAACAGTGCTCTATGGTTTTCTGGGGAGTCTCAGTACTCAGGTGTAGAAATTGAACAATTAAACATAAAATAACATGATCATTATTGTATAAATTATGTCAAAATAATGACATTTATTAATGTCTTTATCTTTTCATCTTTAATAAATAATCTAATCCTGTGATCTGACTATTACAGATAAACACATTGCGATATTGTTGCTAAAACGATATACTGTATTGTGCAGCCCTACTGTATATGTTCAGGTTTGAAAACCAATTTATATATTGTGACGTAATTGTTCAGCATCATTTTATATGATTTACTTATATATTACCCTTATAAAGGGAAATTAAATAATTCATCATTATTATATGGACAATTTTAGCTTTGTTTTAGGCTGACAGAATGTTTTTTTTACACATTCGCTTAACTATATTCATACACATTTAAAACAAACAAATCATAAATATTTACTATTTTTAAAAAACAGGACTGTTAAAAGAATACATTTAATAGGAATTAATCTGATTATTTATGTTCAGAAATGGATTGAGTCAATGAAATTGATAAACAAAGGCAATTTGTAGTGACAGTCATGGCTGCCATATTGAAGTGTCATTCCAAACTGAAGTGTTCAAAACTGGCAACTTTGAAGGCCCTTCAGAATAAAGGATTTCGGACTGATGATCCTTTGCACAAGAAAGTTGTTTGTTGTCAAACAGCATGCTCCATTTGGAAGGGCTCACCCCTGTGCCCTAATCCCTTCAAAGCTGTCCCTGTTACTCCCTGTTTCAAAGGTAAACCCTTTGAAAGAGTTTAGGGCATAGAGTAGGGCTGCACGATTAATTGAAAAAAGATTGTGTTCTCGATTCAACCCCCTATACAATCTTAATCCAGCATCTCTACGATTTAATTATATTTTCAAGTTCAGGAGAGAAGTATAAAGGCGGTCGCACAAGTCTTCACATTGTTTTATGTTGCTCAGCAACGTGGACACCCCCAAATGGTCAGCATACTGTATTTATAAGGTATAAACAGGACCCAAAAAGACATTCACCCAAAAATGTCATTTCTGTCATCATGTAATGACCTATTTGCGGCCGCGAAATCACAAGTGAGCTGACACACCACGAATAATGTCTACTGTAACAGAACAGAATCTGCATAGGCTGTGAATAACAGGTAATAAAGTTGTAAATAACGTTCAGTTTGTTGCACAGAGCAATCGTTTGGGAGCCATGCGGGAAGTATGATTTGCAAGTATGTTTTTTTTTTCTTTTTTTCCTCAAAGTGACGGTAGCCGCACTCCCATTCAGCAGCGAAAGTGAAACCAAAAGCGCTTACATAATTTAAATGATCATATTGCTTTTTAATGTTATGATTACGACAAGCATTCGATATGTTTTTTCTTTCATGGTGAACACAAAGTGTTGTGCATGAGAATAAATGTTGTCAGTAAGCTACTCTAATCTATTATAATGTTGATTATAATGCAAGAGGGAATCCGATAATGACAAATGTCTAATTTTACCAGTAAAAAAGGCAAGTGTATGTCTCAAACATAATAATTCAACTTCAGATTTTATCTTTATTTTGAGCCTAAAAAATCTAATTTTAGCCAGAATCAAGCAGCCCTAGCATCGAGATAGGCCTTCCAAATAGAAAGCAGTGCTAGAATGTTTCTATAGTTATTCATTGCTTAACTGATTATGTTCACCTATGTCTGGTTTAGTGACTCGTCATCTTGTGTGCCATGTTTTATTACCGTTTTCTTTGCTTTTGTATTGTTTGTAAATAAAATTTAAAAGCTGGAAATTAATCCTCATCTCCTCATTTTTTGCTTGCCCTGCTGAAACATCTTACACATGCAGTACATTGATAATAAATCATCATTATTCATAAGACCACATGTTCTTATCCTATGAGATCCTTATACTTTCTAATCCTATGCTAAATAATTCATGACATCATTCATGTTGATTTCCTTTGACAGACATTCAAAGCATTACATAGCATACAGTGAATGAGAGATGATTACAGTGGATGAGAGTGTTCATGAATCAAAATGAGTTGTTTCTGCTTTGTTAGAGCATAAACTGCCTTTACAACTCCTTGATCAAAGAACTCAATTGTTGTCAAATATGAAAAAGCAAGTTAATGCATATTTATTACACAGAGTACAAATTTAAATGGCAGAGCAAATCTGCATTACATTATAGCAATCAATGAATTTGTGTAGCCTACAAAACTAAGTAAAATAATGTGTAATACTGAACTGCAGAGTGTTAAGTGTTGACGATTATAATTAAGCGAAATGTAACTGGCTGAAACTGAAGATGTTGCTGTGCTGATGTTTTCCCCAATTTTTCCTCCACTCCACAGGCTTTTGTAGCATTTTTAAAAATTGTTGTGAGAACTAACAAGTGCTGATATCAAATTTCATGACCCATTAAGTTCAGAAGATAACTTTTACATTTACTTAGGATTCTTCAAACTAAAAATTGTGTTAAATACTTTTTCACAAACCATCAAGCACCCCTGTTGTCCCTGTAATCTAGTTTGAAAATATCCATTTATAGACCATCAGAATATGGATTTGTTTTGTGAATTTACAAGAACTAAATCCTACCATAATTGATTTACACAGTCATGGAAACAATCATATTTTTATTACAGTCTTATAATTATACTGTTATAAATATACTTATAATTATACTGTTTGTATTTCTAAGGGTGAGTCCAGTCAATATACACTCACCGGCCACTTTATTAGGTACACTTTACTAGTACTAGGTTGGACCCCCTTTTGTCTTCAAAACTGCCTTAATCCTTCATGGCATAGATTCAACAAGGTACTGTAAATATTCCTCTGAGATTTTGGTCCATATTGACATGATCGCGTCACACAGTTGTTGCAAATTTGTCAGCTGCACATCCATGATGTGAATCTCCCGTTCTACCACATCCCAAAGCTGCTCTATTGGATTGAGTTCTGGTGACTGTGGAGGCCATTTGAGTACAGTGAACTCATTGTCATGTTCAAGAAACCAGTCTGAGATGATTCACACTTTATGACGATGGGTACACTGTGGTTATAAAGGTATGGACATGGTCAGCAACAATACTCAGGTAGTCTGTAGCATTGACAAGATGCTCAATTGGTACTAATGGGCCCAAAGTGTGCCAAGAAAATACCTACTATCCAAATGTCGCAGCAGAAATCGAGACTCATCAGATGTTTTTCCAATCTTCTATTGTCCAATTTTGGTGAGCCTGTACCAATTGTAGCCTCAGTTTCCTGATTTTAGCTGACAGGAGTGACACCCGGTGTGGTCTTCTGCTGCTGTAGCCCACCTCAAGGTTGAGTTTGTTGTGCGTTCAGAGATGCTCTTCTGCATACCTCAGTTTTAACAAGTGGTTATTTGAGTTACTGTTGCCTTTCTATCAGCTCAAACCAGTCTGACCATTCTCCTCTGACCTCTGGCATCAAGAAGGCATTTGCGCCCACAGAACTGCCGCTCACTGGATATTTTCTCTTTTTCTGACCCTTCTCTGTAAACCCTAGAGATGGTTGTGCGTGAAAATCCTAGTAGATCAGCAGTTGAAGTCTGAAATACTCAGACCAGCCCGTCTGGCACCAACAAACATACCACATTCAAAGTCACTTAAATCACCTTTCTTCCTCATTCTGATGCTCGGTGTGAACTGCAGAAGATTGTCTTGACCATGTCTACATGCCTAAATACACTGAGTTGCTGCCATGCGTTGGGCTGATTAGAAATTTGCGTTAACAAGCAGGTGTACCTAATAAAGTGGCCAGTAAGTGTAGATTAAAATGCAATCAATAACAGAAAGATGCAATTACCTTACTGAACACTCAGTTAACAATTCTATTGTACTGTATATAATGTACTTTAAATTGTCCACAAAAATGTGCACCTTCTTCACATCCTACAATCAAAACAGCTAATAATACTGATCAGAGCAAAAACACGCCTCCCACTAGGCCAGGAAATCTCATTGATGTGTTCATGTGGAGTACTAAAAAAAAGTCCCCTCAACAAAAATAACGAATCAACAGCTTCCTTGCCAAATGAAAATGAATAGAGAAGGAGACTTAGGGGACTCGCGATTGTTATGAGCATTTGTTTGAGTCTTGATCTGGTGCTCTCACTGATAAACCGCCATCTGCCACAAAGTGAGAGACAGAGGGAGAGCGAGTGAGCGCAAAAGATCAGAGAGAGAGGGAGGTAGCTTATCCAGTCCCCAGGGGGACTTCTCAAACCCATTCTCACCTCCTGAGGAGCAGATGGGGGAGGAAGAGGGACAGCATTGGATGAACTGGAGCACACTGTTGTCTAGAAGGAGCTGTAGAGGATAATTGAGAACCAGCCATGATATTCTGTGATATTTGCTCTATTTAAGGAGAAACTAATGAAAAGAGAGGGAACGTGCTCTCTGTATAAAAAGTGTGATGCGTGTGTGTGTGTTCATTAATTGTGTGGTAGGTGTGAGTAAATAGGTCATGAAATTTTGCGCACATTTCATCGCCTGACCTATTTTTGATGGTAATTTGCTCATTGCTTTAAAACATTTGCAAATCAACGCATTAAATCAAAATGACATTATCCTGCTCCTCAATTTTGTTCCACAGTGATTAATGGGAAGAATAACTGTTTCATCATTATAAAACTAAATGAGTACAACTGCACTTCAGCCTGACAGATGATGCCATAGCAAAAAGTACCCTTATTAAAACTTAAAAGAGATGCACACAAAGATGAACATCTTTTCACTGCCATTCCAAACATGCATGGCGTTTTTTCTTATGTGTATTATAAAATATATTTTGATAGATAAAGATTCAATATGTTAAATTGATCTCTGATATCTATGTAGTAGATGTGGCTTAGGTTTAAGTTTAAAAGTTTTCCAGAAATGGTTTTATATGCTCATTTACAGTATAAATAGCAGAAATACATCTAGAATCAGAAGCTCCATACTGACCATATTTGGAACAGTTGTGAATATTAATGAGCTTTGATCGGAGTCAGCTCATCTGTCTGTTCGCTCTCTCTCTCATACACACACCATGATATATGGGCAATGTCACACTCATAGCAGTGCATTATGGCTGTATATCGGCACTGTGTGTGCCTTTGTGTGTCCCACCAGTGACGATATACAGCCATATTGCACTCCTACGAGTGTAATATTGCATTTATACAACAGTTCGATGGCATAATCGTGTATATAAAAACAAAAATCAAACACGGAGGGTCTGAAAATCCTTTTGTATGAGGAACTACTTTCTTCCGTCATTCATTCACATCTGCAGCTGACGTCAGAACAGCAGAAACCGTTTCTAATGTACCCACATCATAGAGCTAATATTTGAATGATTCTGTAATATCTAAAGTGATGACAAAACAGGTGATTTTGCTCACATTTTAAGATTATAAGGCTGAACGACATGAAATGACATCAGTCTAGAGACATTTTCCAGTATTTCTCTATTGCAATTGAGATGTCACTCACTAATTTTAAAATGTTTTGATCCGCTGTAGCTTGAAAATACGCAGATCTTTTCTCCTCCAAGGGCTTACATTATGCAGTCTCTGTTGTCATCTTGTGAATGGACAACATCAACTGTCTTTGCTCTGCTCAATGACAGGCTGATGGATGCCGACGTGCTGTATCTCAGAAATGATACGTTTAAAATAGGCACTGTCCTTATAAAGAAACTGCATAGATGCATTCTAAACAACTACATTCTTGTCTAAAAAAGCCTCAAAAGTACATTATGTTGTCCAACAGCTGCAATATTTGTCAAACTGTAGTGAGTTTATTGATCTGCTGTCACTCTATGTGGGCGGAGTAATACACAAGAGTGAAGAGACCGTATGAGTTCTGATATTGCAGAATATCACACGGCTATCAGCCAATCAGATTCGAGAACCAGACAGAACTGTTGTATAAACTGAAATAAACGTGCAAAATAATCAAACTTTGTTTGTCAAAAATTATTTTAACAAATTGAGCGGATGACTTGTTAAATCTTTTCAGCTTAAGTGAAAGAGAAGTTTATTTTAGCTATCTCTTGGTAATCCACCAGAAAACATTTTTTAGTTGTGTTGCAGATGAAATACAGGCTTAATAATAGTTACACTTAACAAAATAAATCAACAGAGATGTATTTAGAATTACATTTTGAAGCTTTAACATCTATGTAAACACAGCCAGAAAGTAATATCAACCTCTGCACAAACAGATGACATTTAATAAAGTGTATTGATATTCTTTCGCAAGAGCTAAGTGATATGGCACGATGCATAAAAGTTTATAAACATTTATACTTAGCAGTCTACATGTGTTTGTTGCCTCATTACAAACAAACACGCCAAATTTCACAATATACACAATAAGCTAACAAAAGATACAATTAAACAAACATTATTACTCTTCGTGGTGGCGATTAATAAATTGTAAACAGAAAAAAAATCACATTTCTGTCATGAAGGCGACTGGGTGAGTAAATGATAATGGGATTTTCTTTTTTGTGGTGAACTGAACAACTAATTAGATAGGGATCAAGAATGTTCAATGGTGTATGTCACTCAAAGGTGAAGTATCTTTAGTCCTTGATTAAAATTTCACAGACACTGTTAAAATTGTTATAATATTGCCATTATGTTAAGCCAGCTGTTGTGAGTGATGTGAAGTTTAGACAAGGAAATCCCTCCTGTACTATCAACGTTTTATCTCGTTTTGAAGATGATATCGTCATATCGGTAAATGTAAGATATATCACTTTGAAAAGAGAATTCATCTCTCATCTCTCCTGTACGTGTGCTGTTGCTAAGAGACCAGCAGTCTGCCACATACCACCTCATGCATCCCCCGCGTGCGTTTGTTTCACACCCTCTGCCAGAAGAGAGGGAACTGTACCTTTCCTTCACACCACACACAGAATCTCATCTTACAGTCGAATCATGCTGCACAGTTCGCACACGCAAACATTCTCTGACATGCATGCATTCTACAATGAAGACATTTCTAAAACTCATAAGAAAAAAAATGCAATCACACTCACAAACAATGCCAAAAGAAGGAATTTTCAGTGCAAAATGAAAGCATGTCCTTATTTAAAATATACTATATAATTTATGGATGTCTAAGTTGAACTTTTTCTCTATTTTTATTCATAAATTGGCTCAAATTGTGATCCACCTTATTCTCTAGTCCACAATGACCTCAGTGCAGATTAAAAATATTATTTGTCTGCTCTTTTTTTATAAGGATCCTTCTTCTGTGTAAGTAGTGCCTAGACTATTCATTATTTTGAAGCTGAGAACAGTGTTTTGGACAGCGTATTGGAGTTTTGTTGCCAACATGAAAATGCTGTCAGATCAAACTAACAGGATCGCTCCAGGAAAATGGCAAAGCAATCTACAGGGTGTCATCAGGAGGACAGACATCAGTGTCAATAAGGTTTTTTATAAACACAAGAAAATGGCTGTAATAACAGTGAATAAATGTCAAATGCTCTCTGACTGAAAAAGAAATTGTTGATTTTTCAACTACTTTCAGATTTCATGCACCACACGTGTTTATTATGGACCCGGTTAAGACCTGCTATTACGAGTTTGTCAAATCTGATCACAAGTGGCCAACAATAAAGAGGCGTAAACAAGGTCTGAAACATTTTGAGCTTTTGTCACCATTTCCAGAGGTACTTAAAAATGCATTAGACTCTTTTCTTATTGTAGATGATCATGTGGTTAAAAGCACACAAAAAAGAGGACAACCACATGCTGTCCAACTACTTCATCCTTAAAAATTACATCATATCTTGTTGAATCGCCCTAGCTAGAAAGAATTTAAAGATCCCCTATTATGGGTTTTTGAAAATGATCTTCCATGCAGTGTGATACATAAGTAAATGAAAACATTGAGCCGAGATTTAAATCTGAAAGTGCATAAAACTATTGTCTCTCAAAAGAATCGACTCAAAGTTGTTTCAACGATTTCAAACATATTCCATATTCATTTCAACCTTCAAGGAGCTTGCACATGCCGCAGTCAAAAACTTTTCATGAACTAATACTGAATGTATATGTCATTGTTATTACTAGGAGTTATGATAAAAAAAGAAAAGTGGGTTGCTTAGTTTGGGACTTGTGGAGCTGCACATAAATGGATTTGTTCTTCAGTGTTTGGACTTTCAGCAGTGAAAATTAAACCACATTGGAACTAAACTAAACTTCAACTCTGAAAACTGGACTGACAGTTTCCATTTACTAGAACTTCTATGTTAAGCTGCTTTGACACTATCTACATTGTAAAAGCGCTATAAAAAAAACATAAATTGAACTGAATTGAAAGTATGCTGGTGTAACTGCATTGTTAATAATGCGTTCATGCGATGCGCTCACGCATATACTCTGTAACATGGCTGCTTGGGCTTCAATATTGTCTTAACAAGCTGTGATGGGTGTTTCTTTTCCAACACACACTGCACACAGTTGACCAGTCACAACAGAGTTAGTCATCAGATCAATAACCCCAGATTAGCGTCATGCAAAAGAGGAGTTTGGAAAAATGAACCGCTGGACAAATCATATAGGAGTCATTGGGATAATTAGGTCAAAATAAATGCATGTCATAAGACAATGAAAGTGTTTTTTGTCCCTGCATACATATCAGCCTATTGTTGGGGATCTCAAAAAAAACTAAATATGACCTTTTATAATGCATAATAGGGGCATTTTTAAACTTTGTGATCTGAATTTGGTGTGAAAAAAACAACAACAAATAAATTGCAATGTTCTCTAGCCAGTCATGATTCAAACACAAAACCAACAGCAGTTTTGTGGCTGTCGGAGCAGAAACAAAAGTTGCTAACTTTGATTTGATTTTCAATTGTCTCATTTCTTTTCATTCATATGTAAACTATAAAAGCTTATTTTTACAATATTAAAAATAAATATCACAGAAGGCTTATACATACAGTACGCCCACCCATAGACATTCTGCTCAAAGAAATCAGAAAAGTGGAAACAAGAAACTGGATAAAACTCCATGTCTAACACTTCTGCCTCGTCTACCAGCCATACAAAAGAAGAGACAACAGGTAAGAATTTTGTGGTATTATGAAAATGTACCTCCTACAATGCTCTTCTGGTTAACACAGATGTGGTTGTAACAGCCACTTCTCTCCTGAAGCAAACATCCAGATGATTTCTAGATCAGATCGGGCTGTGAGGGAAAATGTCAGCATACACAGATCAATTTCCCCTTCCAGTCATATTAAAATTGTCCCTAAATGATATATGTGGTGATTCGCCACACCTGTTGCGAGATTGGGGGGTGTATCCCTTTAATTACTTTTGAAAGCGTATAAAACTGCGTTACACTGAGCTCTAAACCATACGTCAGGGGGGACCTCGGGTGACGTTGTTCCGGCGTGTCATTGGTTTGTGGACAGGTAGGAGCTGTTTGCTAGTGTGCATTACTGCTAATGGTTGGGCTGCTCTGTTGAGGCTTCCTGTATTTCCAGTGTGGACCAGGAGACTTGAGATTGTGCTTGTAACCAAGGGAGCGCGTAATGAAGCTGAGCTTATTGTATCCGCAAAAGGTACGTTCTCGCTATGTTTAACATGGTGTAAGTGTAATGTGAGCTCTAAAACCAACCTTGTTTCTTCGACAGCATTCTGGCTTTTACTGAGAGTGCCTCCAGTGTGCAGCAGGTTGTTTGGAGTGGTCGCGGTTGTTATATCCGTTGTTATCATGGCTGAGTGACGCGTGGTGGCATTGTTCGGAGCGGATGCCTTCCCCTTTCAAGACTGGATGCCGTTGTGTATATGCTTGCGCTTGACTCCTCGCACGTGAGTGTTTAGTTGATGCCCTAACGGGCATACACGCACGAAACCGTTCCTGTTTAACTGTCCTTCTTGGTGGAGATGCCGTGCAGCTGACCGCTGGACGATTGTTTACTTTGCAACACGTCCGTCGCAGCCACATGATCGGGGGGCGGGGCCACGAGAAGTGAGTTTATCTTTAGTTGAGCCTTTCGGGCAGTATTTTGTGTGTATGTTTTCTTGTTAATATTTGTTTATTTTGGTTATTTTCTTTATATATATTTTTGTTATATTCTTTTGTGATTCTGTGTGTGGTTTCCTGCTGTTATAAGGTGTAGCCGACACTTTGGTCCAGTGTATGTAAATGTATACCTTACTGATGCTGCTTACCACGCTCGTACAGTAGGGGGAGCTAACGAGCAACAAGTGCTTTATTTCCATTTTAAAACCGCTCTCTTGTGTCTATGATATTGTGGGGTTTTTGTATCTTTTTGATTTGTTTCTTTGTCGTAATAGAACTGACTATTGGCCGTCTAGCTGCTGTAAGGACATGTTTTATTGAGTGTGAATGATGCCTTTTTAATTGTATGTGAGCATTGCTTCAGTTTTGGTAACATTGACTCTCTTTTCCTTTGTTCCAGAGCAGAGTCCCATACAACTTTCCGTTTCCATTACTCGTATGATGGTGGGGGGTTTGCTGAATTGGAGTCGTCCACATTGGGTGAATTAATGTAATGCTGTGATTTTGTAGTGTCAATCCTCACGGGTGTTGCAGTGCTATGAATAGGTAGCGGCGGGGGCTCTGGAGAAGGGGAGGACGGGCAGCATATGAGTCTAAGAAACCCACTGAAACTCAGAGCAGTGAATTTTATTTGTGGTGTCCATTTTACAGTGTTGCACAAAATAAAGATTGTTACATTTGCATTGATTCTGAGTCCTGGCCTCTGTCTCACCGAACCTGAGTAGCCTTGTTGCTGAAGTTTTGGGTCTCTGGTCCCTTTATACCAGGGTGGCGTAGTCGGTCTATTCTTTTATATTTATAAAGTGTATAATTTTAGATGTTCTTCTAAAAGTCAATTATCCCCACCGCCCGGTCACACCTGGCGTAGTCGGCAGGATTCGAACTGAGGTGCAGGTCCAGAATCTGTGTTTGTGTACAATTGTGTTAAACATTTATATAATTTTTTTTTTTTTTTTCTTTTCCTGGTGACTTTAAATTCCTTCTCATTGGTAAGTACCCTTTGATCATGGAAGCTGAACTTCAAGAAATGCGTGAGCTTGTGGCTCAGTTGCGAGCTGATAACGAGAGGCTGCGTCAGGAAAGGCTGCCCATTGAGCGGTCTGATCCTGGCACTGCCTCTGAGAGTATGTCACAACCGGCGACTTCTCGTTCGACTGATTCTAATACTGTTGAGCGATTTGTGTTTGTTCCTCGAGAGCGGCGGTGTCCAAAATTTAATGGGCGGTCTGGTATGAGTATTGATGAGTGGGTCGAAGAGGCTCGGGCGTGTATGCGCGTGCGAACGATGACCGTTAGGGAGCAAGCATTATTTCTGTTTGATCACCTCGAAGGTGAAGCCCGTGATGAAATAAGGTATCGGCCCAGTGCGGATCGAAATGATCCAGAACAAATTTTTTCTGCCTTACGTGAATTGTATGGGTGCACTGACTCTTATATCATACTGCAGGAGGCATTTTATTCTCGTCGTCAGACTGAGGGAGAGACCCTCCAAGAGTTTTCATTGGCATTATTGGGTTCGTTTGAGAAACTAAAACGACAGTCCCCAAATGCTATTTTGAATGCTGATGTGGTGGTACGAGATCAATTTGTTGAGGGCGTGTCTGATAATTCACTTAGAAGGGAATTAAAACAATTAGTGCGACAACAACCTGCTGTAACATTACTGGAGGTGCGGGCGGGGGCGATCCGTTGGGAACGAGAGGGGACGCAAAGTCGTGCCAGAGGGCGGAGTCAATCTGTTCCGCTGGTGTACGGGGCTCAATTTGGGGTTTCAGGTAATACGGGGTCGAGTGTGGAGAGTTCGTCGGCTCTAAGTGAAATTCGAGAAATGCTGGTTCAACAGCAGAAACAAATTGAGCGACTTTTCCAATTGGTTCCTCGCGAATATAGTCCACAGGTGTGTGACCCTCTGCCACGCCACCCTTCGGTGACTTGTCGAAGGTGTCACCGACCCGGTCATTTTGCTAGAGAGTGTGGTTGGAACAACAGTCCCAATTCAATTCCAACTCCTCCTCGTATTAATCCGCCTTCTGGAAATAGAAGGCCTAGTTCTGGCCAAAATGCGTCGGAAAACTAGCTCCCGCCGGGCTGAAGAGCCGCAGTTTGGTGGGGGTTGTAGAGGGCTCTAGAATTTCTCAGGGTGCAGACACAATGTCTCGTTTAGTCTCCTTGTGTCCACACTGTATTGTAAACATGGGGGGTGTTTCTATCTCTTGTCTAATTGACACCGGGTCTATGGTGTCGACGATTACAGAAAGCTGTTTTCAATTGCAGTTCCAGCCTTGGGGTCCTGATCGGTTGCAGTCATGCCACTGGCTACAGCTTCGTGCTGCCAATGGGCTAGAGATCCCTTACGTTGGGTACCTGGAACTAGATATTGAAGTGTGCGGGCGTGTAGTACCAAGATGTGGGATATTGGTAGTCCGCGATCCTCCAGGCAGTAATCCTAGCGTGCCAGGTATTTTGGGTATGAATATCCTCAGTCGCTGCTATCATGATCTTTTTGGGCAATATGGCGCAGGTTTGTTCCAGTTGCCGGGTGTGGCGTCTGATAAGGAATTGTTTCAGGCCCTCCAGGCCTGCCATCGTGTAAATGGAGTATTGACATGCGGTGGTAAAGTTAAAGTTCGAGGGCGAGGGGTCTGTCGCATTCCCGGCGGCACTATGAAATTGGTCCCTGCTACCTGTTCTTCTGCTTTCACAGGAAGGACAGTTTTGTTTGAGCCGTCAGCGACTGGTTTACCTGCGGGCCTACTAGCCTCCCCAGCTCTGGTGCCCGTGAAGGGGAGCACGGTATGTGTACCCATTGTAAATGTGGGAGTGCATGATGCTCTGTTATACCCAGCTTCACTTTTAGGGGAATTGCAGGAGGTGTATCTGACAGCACCCTTAGAGGGGTGGCCTGACGTGTTGGGCCAGGGTGCCCCTTCCATTCTGTGCGGCAGTACGTCTGCGTCTGTACTGGAGGTGACCGATAGCATTAAGTCATCAGGTCTGTCAGAGGAAGAGCAGGAACAGGTAAGACTGCTACTTTGGGAGTACGGTAGTTTGTTTTCTACCGGGGAGAGTGATGTGGGTATTACAGATTTGCTCTCACATGAAATTCCTGTTACTGACAATATCCCAGTTCGTCAGCGCTATAGGCGAATTCCCCCTTCAGAGTATGAGCAAGTGAGATCTCACATTGGGCAGTTATTGGAGTCCGGGGTGATTCGAGAGAGCAGTAGTCCTTATGCCTCCCCTGTGGTCTTGGTGAAAAAGAAGGATGGCAGTCTGCGTATGTGTGTGGACTACCGCCAACTCAACGCCAAGACCCGGAAGGATGCATTCCCTCTTCCCAGAATTGAGGAGACTCTAGATTCTTTGGCTGGGGCGCGTTGGTTTAGCACCTTGGACCTGGCTAGTGGTTATAACCAGGTCCCAGTGGCTGAGCCAGACCGCCATAAGACTGCATTTTGCACACCCTTTGGGCTATATGAATGGAACCGTATGCCCTTTGGGTTGTGCAATGCCCCCAGCACATTTCAGCGTCTAATGGAGCGACTGTTTGGGGATGAGCGCCACCAGTCTGTCCTTTTATATCTAGACGACATTATAATTTTTTCTTCATCAGTACAGCAACATCTACAAAGGTTGAGACTGGTACTTGAGCGCCTCAGAGTTGCTGGCCTTAAAGTAAAACTGGAGAAGTGTAATTTCTTTCAGAAAGAAGTACGGTACTTGGGACATGTCATTTCAGCACAGGGGGTTGCCGCGGACCCAAGCAAGATAGAAGTCGTAGCTCAGTGGCCTCAGCCTAAAACTACCTCTGAATTGCGAACGTTCCTTGGCTTTGCCAGTTACTATCGCCGGTTTGTTGAAGGGTTTGCTAGAATAGCAGCGCCATTGCATAATCTGGTGGCTGAAAGTACCAAAGGGAAGGGCACTAAACGGGGACAGGACTTGGGGAAATTGTGGTCAGATGTATGTGAGTTGGCTTTTAAGACTCTTAAACAGAGCCTTATTAAAGCACCTGTTTTGACCTATGCAGACTTTACTAAGCCCTTTATTTTAGAGATTGATGCCAGCTATATGGGGCTTGGGGCCATATTGTCGCAAGAAGTTGAGGGTAAGGTAAGACCAGTGGCTTATGCCAGCCGCAGTCTGCGACCGGCAGAGCATAATACTGCAACTTATAGCTCAATGCGGCTGGAGTTTTTGGCCTTAAAATGGGCTATGGCGGAAAAATTCCGGGAGTATTTGCTAGGGCATCGTTGTATAGTACGGACCGATAACAATCCCCTGAGCCATTTGGCCACAGCCAAACTGGGAGCCACCGAGCAGCGGTGGGCAGCGGAGTTGGCTGCTTTTGATTTTGAAGTCCAGTATCGCTCCGGTAGGTCCAATCAAAACGCTGATGCTCTGTCACGACTCCCAAGGGAAGGCTTTCCGGTAATGGAGAACATGCATTCAGGAACTCGAGTTCCTGAGCTGTTACGACGTGCAGTGGTTGTGGAACCGTCAAGGTCTGCTACCTCTGGGGCCATCGAGGCCATGCCAAGCCGGCCCGAGTCTGAACTGGTGGGTCTGCAGGAGGAGGATCCTGTAATTGGGGCAGCCCTTAAGTTCCTTCGCCAAGGGAAAGGCCCAGGGCCTCGAGAGCGACAATTAATGCCTAAGGCGCTTGTGGTTCTGCTTCGGCAGTGGAACCGGTTAGAGCTGCAGAACGGATTGTTGTATCGTCGTATCCACCGCCCCGATGGGGGTGAGGAGGTGCTGCAGCTTGTTTTGCCCATTCGGCTGCAAGCTGAAGTGTTGACTCAGCTCCATCAAAATCATGGACACCAGGGTACGGAGCGTACCCTGGAGCTGGTGCGACAAAGATGTTATTGGCCAGGGATGTCCACCGATGTTGCTCACTGGGTTCAGAAATGTGAACGTTGTCAAGTGGCCAAGGAGGTAGCACCAGTTGCCCGGAGTTACATGGGTCACTTACTGGCATCCAGCCCTAATGAGATTGTGGCCTTGGATTTTACGGTCCTCGAACCATCTCATTCAGGAATGGAAAATGTGCTTGTTATGACTGACATTTTTAGTAAGTTTACTGTAGCGATTCCCACTCTAGATCAGAGAGCTGAAACTGTGGCCCGTGTTCTAGTGAATGAATGGTTCTTCAAATTTGGAATTCCTGGTCGGATTCATTCCGACCAGGGGCGCCAGTTTGAAGCATGCCTGATCCACCAACTCTGTAGTCTCTATCAGGTGGGTAAGTCGCGTACCACTCCATACCATCCAGCAGGGAATGGGCAGTGCGAACGGTTCAACCGAACCATGCACAACCTCCTGCGGACTTTGCCCCCGGATAGGAAAAGAAATTGGGCTTCCTGTTTAGGTCAGCTATTGTTTTGTTACAATACTACTCCCCATCAGAGCACTGGGGAAACGCCTTACCTTTTAATGTTCGGTAGAGAACCACGGCTGCCAGTGGACTTCTCGCTTGCTCGGGTGCGGGAGCCGGAGGCAGGGAGCATCCATCATTGGGTAGAGGAGCACCAGGCACGCCTGGAGATAGCCTTCAGAAGTGCTCGGGAAAGGTTGGACAGGGTTGCCCAGGGCCGTAAGGCCCAGCATGACAAGCGAGTAAGGGAACAACCTCTGAAGGAGGGTCAGCTGGTTTACTTGCGTGAACGTGGATTTAGGGGTAGGCACAAGATCCAAGACCTGTGGAGTTCTCAGGCTTACCAGGTTGTTCAGGCTCCCCTGGATGGTGGGTCTGTTTATACCGTTGCCCCTGTCCAGGATTTAAGTAAGATTCGTCGTTTTCACCGTGTTTCCCTAAAACCTCACATTCAGGAAATGCCGGCCTGCTCTGAACCCTCTGAGAGCCTGACTGGGCTGCAGACTCCTAGTACAATGAGGGATGGGGAGGAAGGCGATCCAGGGTATGTGTTGGTTGAGAGTTTACCGGTACACGAACCTCACCTGCAAGGGGGTGGTGTTCAGCCTGTGGTGATTCAACGTCCTCGTTCATCTGTTGCAGAAGCAGCTGATAGGGATGCCGAAGGCAGTATGGTGGGTCAACCAACTATGTCAATGGGAGTGCTGCGGCGATCAACCCGTCAAGGGGCAGGCCAGCATTCTAATCCTAACCACTTACCGCGGACCGTGGGCAATGGATTACCTCAAGTAGGCTCCCAGGCCATTTTAGGGTTATGCTCTAGGCAGCCATGGTTTAGGCCATGGGTCTGATGTGAGTTGAAGTTACTACTTTCATCGTCGGGACTACGATGACTGTTGGGGGGGTGAAATGTGGTGATTCGCCACACCTGTTGCGAGATTGGGGGGTGTATCCCTTTAATTACTTTTGAAAGCGTATAAAACTGCGTTACACTGAGCTCTAAACCATACGTCAGGGGGGACCTCGGGTGACGTTGTTCCGGCGTGTCATTGGTTTGTGGACAGGTAGGAGCTGTTTGCTAGTGTGCATTACTGCTAATGGTTGGGCTGCTCTGTTGAGGCTTCCTGTATTTCCAGTGTGGACCAGGAGACTTGAGATTGTGCTTGTAACCAAGGGAGCGCGTAATGAAGCTGAGCTTATTGTATCCGCAAAAGGTACGTTCTCGCTATGTTTAACATGGTGTAAGTGTAATGTGAGCTCTAAAACCAACCTTGTTTCTTCGACAGCATTCTGGCTTTTACTGAGAGTGCCTCCAGTGTGCAGCAGGTTGTTTGGAGTGGTCGCGGTTGTTATATCCGTTGTTATCATGGCTGAGTGACGCGTGGTGGCATTGTTCGGAGCGGATGCCTTCCCCTTTCAAGACTGGATGCCGTTGTGTATATGCTTGCGCTTGACTCCTCGCACGTGAGTGTTTAGTTGATGCCCTAACGGGCATACACGCACGAAACCGTTCCTGTTTAACTGTCCTTCTTGGTGGAGATGCCGTGCAGCTGACCGCTGGACGATTGTTTACTTTGCAACACGTCCGTCGCAGCCACATGATCGGGGGGCGGGGCCACGAGAAGTGAGTTTATCTTTAGTTGAGCCTTTCGGGCAGTATTTTGTGTGTATTGTTTTCTTGTTAATATTTGTTTATTTTGGTTATTTTCTTTATATATATTTTTGTTATATTCTTTTGTGATTCTGTGTGTGGTTTCCTGCTGTTATAAGGTGTAGCCGACACTTTGGTCCAGTGTATGTAAATGTATACCTTACTGATGCTGCTTACCACGCTCGTACAGTAGGGGGAGCTAACGAGCAACAAGTGCTTTATTTCCATTTTAAAACCGCTCTCTTGTGTCTATGATATTGTGGGGTTTTTGTATCTTTTTGATTTGTTTCTTTGTCGTAATAGAACTGACTATTGGCCGTCTAGCTGCTGTAAGGACATGTTTTATTGAGTGTGAATGATGCCTTTTTAATTGTATGTGAGCATTGCTTCAGTTTTGGTAACATTGACTCTCTTTTCCTTTGTTCCAGAGCAGAGTCCCATACAACTTTCCGTTTCCATTACTCGTATGATGGTGGGGGGTTTGCTGAATTGGAGTCGTCCACATTGGGTGAATTAATGTAATGCTGTGATTTTTGTAGTGTCAATCCTCACGGGTGTTGCAGTGCTATGAATAGGTAGCGGCGGGGACTCTGGCTCTGGAGAAGGGGAGGACGGGCAGCATATGAGTCTAAGAAACCCACTGAAACTCAGAGCAGTGAATTTTATTTGTGGTGTCCATTTTACAGTGTTGCACAAAATAAAGATTGTTACATTTGCATTGATTCTGAGTCCTGGCCTCTGTCTCACCGAACCTGAGTAGCCTTGTTGCTGAAGTTTTGGGTCTCTGGTCCCTTTATACCAGGGTGGCGTAGTCGGTCTATTCTTTTATATTTATAAAGTGTATAATTTTAGATGTTCTTCTAAAAGTCAATTATCCCCACCGCCCGGTCACATATATATCATTTCACAATATAATTTTGTAAAGAAATTACATTCTGTGCTTGACCAAAATTTGCCAAATTTATTCTATAGAAAATAAAAAGCTCTAAACATGCATCTAGGTGTTGAAGCACATTTTCCCCCCATGAATTATATCACATCAATTCGACCATATTATACTTTTGTTTAGAATATTACTCTTTATCTTTCTAACATATTTAGAAAGTTCAAAAACTAATTCTATCGAGTCTTTCTGACGAACTTGGTTTTGGGGGGCAAAGTCAAGATTCCCGCTCCGTGTGTCGCGGTAACAAACAATTCATAACAATTAGAGAGCTAATTTTACTTGGTAACGTTAAACACAAACAGTAAGACATTTACACCCATGATTTACACCCGCAGTTATGTATACGTGCCAATAAATTAGACATTTAAGCCAGTAGAATTTACATTAAAATATGAATTTCAAATCTCACATTTATGACAATCTGGATATGATGGATCCGTGATTTCTCGATAGTTCTCCGTCGCTTCGTCCCTTTACCGCACATGGACGCCGACTTATGTCAACATTTCAGAGCTACAATATCAGTTTTGCTACAATATCACTCAAATAAAATAGTGCAATTTTTCAAAGCACCAAAAGCGACGAGACTACTAGTCGTGGAAGTCTTTAGTAGCAGCTGACTGTACCGTAGGCAACTAACGTTAGCTTTGTGAAATTAGCCTTATCATCGAGGGCTGCCGACGTCAAAGTGAGGGAATTATGGGAAAAGTTTTAAAAAGTAGGCAATTTCAATTTTTATTTAAAATTTACTGTTGTATAATGTAATTGTGTTGTTATTGTTATATTTATTTTATATCAGGGATTCCCAAATAAATGTTTGATGTTTACACTTCCGAACAGGTTTTCTGTCAGGTTGTCTTTCACTGTGCTGAAGTGTCTGCTCACTCTTCAATACCTTCATGACTTTTAAAGATAAGGTAATAAGTTTTTACTTTTTTTCTGTAAAAATTAGGTAAGAGGCCAGCATTTAATCCTGCTGATCAGAGAGACTACAAGACGTTTAACTTTAACGCTCATTTCATTGATCTGCACAAACATTTATTGTATTTGCAAATGAATTTTATATGAAGAAAATTTACATTGTTGTCTGCTGTCTTCTTTTATGACCATAGATATATTATTTAATGTCCGTTATGTATTAGCAAATGCCAAAAATTATCAATGGGCTTCTGAGAAATTTTTGTGAATTCAAATTTTTGAATGCATCAATGAGATTTTCTGTCTCATTTTTTTAAAAACCTCTGCTCTGGAGGCTGCCTGGGCTGCTCAACCATTCGTTCATTCATTTTCCTTTGGCCTATAGTCGTTTTATTAATCAGGGGTCGCCACAGCGGAATGAACCACCAACTTATCCAGCGGATGCCCTTCCAGCTGCAATACAGTAAAGGGAAACATCCAGACAGTCTCACATTCACACTCTTACACTAGTTTATTCAATTCCCCTATACCGCATGTATTTGGACTGTGGGAGGAAATCAGAGCACCTGGAGGAAACCTGTGTGTGTGTGTGTGTGTGTGCGTGTGTGTGTGAGTGTGTGTGTGTGTGTGTGTGTACATGTTTTTGTGACATATCAGGACACAAATCTGTATAATGACATAGGTATGACACAGGTATTACAAAAAGCAGGTATATACGAGGACATTGGTGATGTCCTGACTTCTCAAAAAGCTTATATATCAAACAGGATGAGTTTTTTCAGGCAGTAACACTGTACACTGTCTCCTGTGATGGCTGGGTTTAGGGGTAGAGTGGGGTGAGGGCAATATAATATACGGTTTGAACAGTATAAAATGAATGGAAGCCTATGTAATGTACCCACTTTTCACAAAAACAAACATGTGTGTGTGTGTGTGTGTGCGTGTGCGTGTGCGTGTGTGTGTGTGTGTATGTGTGTGTGTGCACTAAGCATTCCTTCACAGTAACTCACAGAAATTATATTGGTTTAAAATTTTATTGATGTTTTGTGCTTAATCCATCTGATAGACTGATGGTTGTTCAGCAACATCAGTGAGATTTTGGATCCTTTTTTCTGAGTGCTGATTTTCGCTGTGCTGAATGTGTTTTCGCTGCTCCTAAAAGATTGGTAAATTGGCAAAAGTCAATTTGAAGTTTCCCTCACTTAACACTTAAACATACAAAAGTATAAATAAATATACACATATCCATGCTTTTTCCTATGGAAATGTAAATAAATGTGTGACTCACAACACTGGTAGAGTCTGTTAAGCCTGGTGATGTCATTCTGACTCATCTGAGTAGACTTGCCCAGCTCAGCATTGTTGTTGGGAATGGGAATCATAGTGGGATATCCGTTCTTGGAGAAAGCATATCTGAAAGCAAGTGGCATTCATGACGTTAGATTACAATCTGGGACACTTTCGAAAGTAAGCTCATCTTGAGCTCACCCACCTCTCGTACTGCATCACAGACTTGTAGTCATAAGGAGTTCCCTGGTTCAGGGTGTTGATTTTGTTGAAGTTGTACTTCATGTCTGATGAGAGAACAATACTGGTGATCACAGTAATCTGCTAGTCAGTAAACATACATAGATGTATGGGTTCTCCTCAAATGGTTCTGTGACTAAACATTACCATCAAGGATGTTCTCCCAGACGACCTGGATGTGATTGTCACGGTCGCTGCGGGTTTGTTCGTGGTTGAAGCCCAAAGCGTGGAGCAGTTCATGCTGTACAGTGCTGTGGTAAAGACAGCCACTACGGGCCAGAGACACTGTCTGGACATTACCCTGCCGGCCAACGTATGAGTAGCATCTGTAAGACGAATATTATATCAAAATGTATACGTCAAGCAGAGATGATTATTTAATTGTTATAGTAATAATATTATTATACATACAGTTGAAATTATTAACCCCCCTGATTTTTTAGCCCCCTTGTTTATTTTTTCGCCCAATTTCTGTTTAACTGAGAGAAGATTTTTTTAACACATTTCTAAACATAATAGTTTTAATAACTCATTTCTAATAACTGATTTATTTTCTCTTTGCCATGATGACTATTTTACTAGATATTTTTTAAGACACTTCTATACAGCTTAAAGTAACATTTAAAGGCTTAACTAGGTTAATTATGTGAACTAGGCAGGTTAGGGTAATTAGGTAATTTATTGTATAACGATGGTTTGTTCTGTAGACTATCGAAAAAAATATAGCTTAAAGGGGCTAATAATTTTGTCCATAAAATGTTTTTTAAAAATAAAAAACTGCTTTTATTTTAGCCGAAATAAAACAAATAAGACTTTCTCCAGGAGTAAAAATATTATCAGACATACTGTGAAAATGTCCTTGCTCTGTTAAACATCATTTGGGAAATATTTAAAAAAGAAAAAAAATTAAAAGGGGGGCTAATAATTCTGACTTCAACTGTATGTCTCAAAATAATATTAAAAAAATAAATGAGAACAGTTCTCATTTCTTTCCATTATTATTGTGAAATCTTCATTCTAACTTCTGATGAAGCACATTATGTACTCTAGTTTGTTTATATCTGATTCAGATTTTGGCTCAGTCACGTACCCGCTGCGAGATTCAATGCTGATATAGTCTCTCTCATTGCTTCGGCGGAAGAAGCGGATGCAGGAGACAGAAGCAAAAGAGTCCAGACCGCGCTGGATGATCTCCAGCTCACGGGAAGCTGAAAGGGCAAAGTTCAGACAGGTTGCTATGGAAATATCTGCCTTGTTTCACACTGACAAGCTTTTGCACTCATTATAAGTCTCAAGTGTTGCATTCAGCTCTTTCCTGAAATCGCCAACAGAGTCTACCTTATGCTTTATTGTGTTTGGACTCTAAATGAAGACATAAATCAGAATATTACTGACTTACAGTAGTGGTTGGCGATGACGTAAGGCACATAAATCTTGCCGTCGCTGTATTTGGGCCAGAGGCAGCCGTAAGAGGTGCAGGGATCAGCGTTTTTCTCATTCACAGCAATGTCGTCCAGTAGCTTGGGCTCATCAGCTTCAGGAACTGAAACATGAACAGGTCATTTGGGGTCTTTCAGTATAGAACAGTTGAGATATACTGATGTGGTGAGTAAGTGTTGAGTACGCACTGATGCCTCTGTTGGCTCTAAACAGCAGTTCAGACACAGACAGCTCAGCAGACTCATCCTCAGCAGCTATTATAAAAACACATTAACATGTTCAAATGATCCATTACTTCAATCAATCCAACATGCAGCAGCTGTCAGAACTGAACTGTTTCATCCCAAAACTGTCCTATGCGCAATCAGAGCTGCTGAAGCGTTTGACTTACCAGGCTGCATCTGAGTTATGCCAGAACACCAGACACAAAACGGACATGGAAAAGAAAGATACATGGTCAGACTTGATCATTCATTAATTTTCCTTTAGCTAAGTCCCTTTATTTATCAGGGGTCGGCACAGTGGAATAAACCGCCAAATATTCTGGCATATGTTTTACACAGCAGATGCCCTTCCAGCTGCAACCCAGTACTGGATAAATGGTCATCATATTTCATTCTTCTTTCAGCAGTAATTAAAAGCAATATATTTGTATGTATCATTCAGCGTACTTGTGTGTGTGTGTATGTGTCTTACCATCTCCTCATCTCTAACAGAGGAGACCAGCATCAGGGCCAACAGGCCAATGGTCACCTTGAATACAAGCATGGTGTCCAAAGATCTGCGGAAAGAACCAGGGCACAGCTGTTTAGGCAGAATGCCCTTAAATAATGGTCAGTTTCAACTCTTTTGCTAATATTCATCAACACATGATAACATTTTCGATTGATGATTCTTCTATATGGTCACCATGAGTTGTTACATTACAGAGCTCATATAATAAAATGCACAAAATAAAAACAACTCTATATAGATTTTGGAAGGTACTGGTCACTTATCTAAAACCACTTATAAAATATCAGTATATAACATGCTCGGTTGATTTAATCCAACATTTTGTCCATATTTCACTCATTGTTGGATTAAATCAATGCAGCATTTTTGGTGTGTAATCTGCATAACATCTAATGAATTACAAATAAGAAGAAGATTTGATGAAAATCTGATTAAATCAAACAGATTTTTGCTCTACATTCTTCTAATCACTTAATACATAATCATTATAAATGTGTGACTTCACATATTTAACAGTCAGATAATGTGACAGTTTGATAAAATAGAGATGGAAACATACCAGTTCTTCTGTTGTAGATTTCCAAACCTAATGCAAAACATTGACCAAAGGCTTTTATACAGTACCTAGACTGTATCGATGCAATTTTTGCAGATAGTAGCACAGTAAACATGCTGACACATGGTTTGAAAGAGAACAGGTGTGAAATTCCCTCATTGGTTGCTCCATAGGTTCATATGTAAGACTCAAACCTGATGAACTGTCTGCCTGTTTCCTTTCTCAGTTGATCATATATTTATTACAGCACTCCAAAAATAATATAAACAAATGATAACAAATAGTTTAACAAAATTTTATGAAAAGTTAAAGATATTAGTATTTTGTTTTATACAGAATACATAACATGGCTCATTTTATGGCTATTAAGCAGTAAGAAGTTTCATTCATTCATTTATTTTCCTTCAGCTTAGTCCCTTATTTGTCAGCGGTCACCACAGCGGAATGAACCACCAACTATTCTGTCATATGTTTTACGCAGCTGCAACCCTTTCAGCCGCAACCCAGTATTAGGACACACACACTTATACACTACGGTCAATTTAGTTTATTCAATTCACCTACTGTATAGCACATATCTGTGGGGGAAACCGGAGCACCCAGAGGAAACCCATTCGAACACAGGGAGAACATGCAAACTCCACACAGAAACGCCAACTGACCCTCGAACTCGAACCAGTGACCTTCTTGCTGTGAGGTGACAGTGCTAACCACTGAACTACCGTGCCACCCCTATATTAAGTTTGCTGTATTTTACTTCTTTCTTTTTTAGTTAATACATACATTATACTGTAAAAATATGATCAATTAATCATAACAGCATATGTTTTTAGTTGATTGAAACTAATCAAACTAAGTTAATCATGTTCTAACATAATTTTATAAGTTACGCAAGCTGTTTTAAGTCAGTTTAACATAATATAAGTTCAATGGACTCATAAAGTTAATTTGATTCAGCTTAAAAATATAAGGCAACCAGGATTTTTTTACAGTGTAGTAATGTCTTACTGCTTTCATTTCGTCACCAGGCCGATATATAAATATATGAAAGTTTTTTTTCCTTTTTTGATAGATTATACATCTAATCTGCGGTTGTTTTAACAAATATTTCTGTATTCATTGTTTGATCTTACTGTGCTGTTGTATGTTGGTTCTGTGTCAAACCATAAGGCTAAATGCTCCAAATGGAAGAAAAAAAACAATGGATTTTAAAGAATCTATGCCACTAAATGCTCCCAAATGGATGAAAAAAGCTGGATTTTGATCAATCTAAACTACACCCGAATCTCTTTATCTGAGTGTTTGAGGGCAAAGGGCAGATAAGTCGATCAGTTTATGCTCACTTTCACTCTAAAATGCAACAGAAAACTAAAGGTCCTGGCCCCTCTTCGGCTACAGAGTCTGGCCTACGCTTTGTAATGAGCACTGAATGTGAACATACATGAGCTACATACTGTAGTGCATTGTTATTCTCAGCAAAGAGGTGAAGAGGTTGAGACTTGAGTCACGACTACCATTACAGGGCTTGTTGATATCAACATCATTCAAATCTTCAGCATTTTGGACTCAGGTTTATGAATCTTAATACCAAATTTAATATATAATGGAATCATGTTGATCTTGTTTTTATGTTCTTTTCAAACCACAAAGGTCAAAAATATGGTCACAGAGCAACAAGGGAATGTACATCCTTAATGATCAGAGCGATTAACAACTACATAGTGTGTCCCAATTAATGCAGTACACCATGAGCTTATGTGCTTGTTTACTAAGCTGTCTGTCTGTTCTAAATTAACTGTCTGAGTCTAGCTAAAGTTTATAAGGTCACTTTTTTATTCAGTGCTGGAGTCTGAAATGTCCATCATATCCGTCCACATCCAGTAAATAAATCTGTGATAATTGAGTGCATCAAGTGTGAAACGTTTCACACTTTTTTGGTCAAAAAGTGTGTCATCTGGGTATTTAAAGTGCACTCTTTATTTTTGGGATTATAAACACATTACTTGCATTATTTGTACTTTAGAAGGAAACAGAATAGTACATAAATACACAAATTGCAATACAGCTAATTTAAAACATAACTAAAAACAAGTAATGGTAGATTGTGGCTGTTAAAATTTATTTAATTCAATTAAAATCTAATTAGATAAAAATGTAAAACTATTCAGCAATATCCTTTTTTAACAATCACTTTTGATGTTTTTGGGATTATAAGCAGGGGTGAGAGTAAATTAATCTATTTATTTCTTATATGATAAGATAAAGGATCTCAAGGTGAATGCATACATTGGCTCTAGGAGTCAAACAACAAAAATTAAGGTCAAGAATCTTGGTGTTGTTCTGGAGTCAGATATGAGTTTCAGTAGTCATGTCAAAGCAGTACCTTTATCTACTATCATCTTAAAAACATTGCAAGAATTAGATGCTTTGTTTCCAGTGAGAAACTTGTTCATGCTTTTATCAGCAGCAGGGTGGATTACTGTAACTCGTTGGCCTTCCCAAAAAGACAGTCAGGCAATTGCAGATCATCCAGAACACTGCTCCCAGGATTCTGACCAGAAGCAAAAAATCAGAGCAGAAAGAGTCCAAGGATTCAGTCAAACAGGGTGAGTCTGCCTTCAGCATCTACACCCCCCACGGCTGGAATCAGCTTCCAGAAATGATCAGATGTGCTCCAACATTAGGCACATTCAAATCAAGACTGAAAACACATCTGTTTAGCTGTGCCTTTACTGAATGAGCACTGTGCTACGTCCCACAGATCGCACTATTGTGTCTTTCTTTTTCATTCTTTTACAAACTCTTTTAACATATTTTAATCTGTTTTTCATTTGTTTTTAATAATTTTTATTCTTTGTTTTTATTTTCTTATACTAGTCTCTTTTAGCACTTTGAATTACCATTGTGTATGATATGTGATATAAACAAACTTTCCTTGCTTTGCCTTATTTATTAAGCTGTTGCATTAAAAACTAAATCACACTCATTCAATCTTAACAATTCTCTTGTTAAAAATGTAAAGAGACTTACTGTGGATCAGCAGTTTTTAGACTTTAGAGTTTAGTAGAGTAGTATTTGACAGTGGGTGATTTAAGAGCTGGCAACAATAGCTGAGAATGAGAAGTTCAATGTTGAACAACACTATCTCCTTTCTGTGTTTACGGACACGACGCAGGCAAAACGCTTCTCACAAGATGTGAACCAATAACTCAAAAATTTAATTCGATATAAATCCTGGAAAATCAGCTGACAAATGATTTTAAGTTCTCTTTATTGGTGATTCAAGCTCATAATTAAACACCATCCATGATACTCCAGTTAACTTTTTTTGTACTTTCAGATGTAAGGCATGGGTGCTGAAGCCAAGATCTGTTGCTCCTATGAATGACATAAGCATCAAGGTTAAATTGATGAAATACTAATTTTCTTGAACTATATTTTTTCATTTAATATAGGCCTTGTATTTACATGGCCTTTGGTCATATAATTAAATGATTGTAACATCTTATTAGATCTTCAAATCCAGCAAACATAATAGATTTTGCAGGCATGTTATGATTTCTAGAAAAAGAGTTAGTAATGCATGTGTTGAGTCACTTACAGCACTGGTAGAGCCTGTTGATTCGGATGATGTCGTTCTGGCTCATCTCAGTAGATGTGCCCAGTGCAGCGTTATTATTAGGAATGGGAATCATAGTGGGGAGGCCATTCTTGGAGAATGCATATCTAATAAAGCAAGTGACACAAATGCAGTTTGTTTCAACCCAGTACTTCATACACAAAGAGAAACCTCATCACGCTCACCTCTCATACTGCATCACAGAGCTGTAGTCATAAGGAGTTCCCTGGTTTAAGGTGTTGATTTTGTCGAAGTTGTACTTCATGTCTGATGAGCAAACAAAACATTTATTGGTGGTCCAACAAATGTACTGAACATGACAAATACAGTATATTGACATATATATTGAGATGTACATTACCATCAAGGATGTTCTCCCAGACGACCTGGATGTGATTGTCACGGTCGCTGCGGGTTTGTTCGTGGTTGAATCCCAAAGCGTGGAGCAGTTCATGCTGAACAGTGCTGTGGTAAAGACAGCCACTACGGGCCAGAGACACTGTCTGTGCATAACCCTGACGGCCAACGTATGAGTAGCATCTGTAAGATGAATATCCATAAAAGGTCAATTTTTGACCCAGATGTTACCTCTTCATGTAACTGCATTCTGAATGTAATTCTGATGAAATTCCTCTAATTTTGATTGCGTCGTTAGTCCCACAATGCTCATGCAAACCTTAATTTTGACTTTTGTGTTGTCTTTTTTAGATTTGGTTTTTGATCAGTCACGTACCCGCTGCGAGATTCAATGCTTATGTAATCTCTCTCATTGCCTCGAGGGAAGAAGCGGATGCAAGTACTGTAAGAGAAGGAGTCCAGTCCACGCTGGATGATCTCCAGCTCACGGGAGGCTGAAAGGGCAAAGGTCAGAGGTTGCTACAATGAAAAGTTTCATTTTTTTTTCATTATTAAAGGGATGCGAGAGCAGAAGTTTTATTTTTCTGTTTAACATAAGAGAAGATATTTTGAGTAATGTTAAAAACCGGTAAGCACTGACATCCATAGTACACTCTCAGAAATAAAGGTACAGGAGTTGTCACTGGGGCAGTACCTTTTTTTAAAAGATACATATTTGTACCCAAAGAGTCCACAGTGGTACCTCAAAGGTACTGCCCCAGTAACTCCTGTACCTTTATTTCTGAGAGTGTAGAGGAAAAAATTACTATGTAAGTCAATGGTAACTGGTTTCCAAATTCTTTTTTGTGTTTGACAGAGGAAAAAGTAACTCAGGTTTATATCACGTGGGCGGTGAGTATGACAGAATAAAATTTTTTTTGGTGAACTGTCCCTTTAATTAAGCATTCAAAAGGCATTTTCATGCATTCAGCAAGAGTTCTGAATTTGGCCTACTTTTTCTTTCAGAGCAATTAATGACTTACAGTAGTGGTTGGCGATGACGTAAGGCACATAAATCTTGCCATCGCTGTATTTGGGCCAGAGACAGCCGTAGGAGGTGCAGGGATCAGCGTTTTTCTCATTCACAGCAATGTCGTCCAGTAGCTTGGGCTCATCAGCTTCAGGAACTGAAACATGAACAGGTCATTTGGGGTCTTTCAGTAATGAACAGTTGCGATATATTGATGTGTATTGCTGTGTATATGTTGAGTACGCACTGATTCCTCTGTTGGCTCTATGCAGCAGTTCAGACACAGACAGCTGAGCTATTATAAAAACAAATCAGCACATTCACCAATGAACCATTACTTCAATTCAAAATAAACTCTCAATATTTGTTGATTCATTTGTTTATTCCAAAAAGCTTTTACACTCTCTTAAATAGCTAAATTAGACATTTCACTTACCAGGCTGTGAGTTATGCCAGAACACCCGACACAAAATGGACAATAAATATTAGATAATGTCAAAATATTTTTTTGCTTATTATATTAGATTGTATAAAAATCCATGCATCATTTGCAAACTGTTATAGATGTGTATAAATGATTGTTTTACCTTTCCTTCAGCTAAGTAGACCAGCATCAAGGCCAAAAGGCCAAAAGTCACTTTTGTCACAAACATGGTGTCCAAAGACCTGTGGAGGAAATCAGGGGACAGAATTGACAGATTACAGAAAAGTTTGTCATGAGAAATCTGGGTATTGAACAGAATACATTATAAGTATAATAATAAAATATAATAAAAATATATAATAATAAAATAAAAAGTATACTTGTACACCATAACCTTATTAAATGGCACCCAACCTATTAAAGTTTCCATTTAATACCTTTCTTACATTGTAAACAATATAAACAATGAAAAACTTACCACTATTCTCACCTCAGTACCTTAAAATTCATAGGGCAACTTATTTTATACTCCGGTGTGAGCTAGTATCAAAATGATCTTTACAAATATGGGCAAAAGAGTTTGTTTAACCTTGTTCGAAAAAGAACAGGTGTGAAGTTCCCCTCACAGGAACACATGTCAAAAACAACTCTTACGAAAGCTTTAAAACTGAATTTGCGGACAAAGGGAACACGTAAACCTCAAGAACCATTTTTTAGAAATGTGCCCCGGCCCCTTTAATATAAAACTGTAAGAATTATTCAGAGTATTATTATTCTGATTTTATATTCTGTTCATCAACATACACTTTTTAAATCTTTTATGTACCCACCGAAAACTGAATACTGATGCAGTCTATTTTAAGGATGCAGCTCTTGATACAGAAGCTGGATTTATCAGAAGAATTCAGACTATTAAGCTCACGCTGACTCAGCGCAATTTTTTGCAAACCAAAACTACAATAATATCAATTATAAAGCTACTATAAAGTACAACTACAAAGTTTTAATAATACTTAATTTTCATAAAGAAATATTGGAGTTCACACCATAAATAATAACAACACTGCAAAACAATGTCATTTGAATTAGGATTTTTTTCTCCATTTGATGAATAATACTTTCATTGGCAACCACTCAGAGTCAGTCTATCAGTCCACATTCAATATATAGCTTGAACATTTAAAGTGACAGACAACATAACCGTAATAAACAGAACTCTACTCTCCATTGTGGACACTAATTTAATTATCGTGATCATTATTGCTCTTGAAGTGAATGCTCATATCATGTTCACATGTGGAGAATGTTCAACAGTTCTGTTCATTCTGGTGTGAATAGAAGTATTATCTTTAAAAGGTTCAAGGTAAACATGATAAACACACAAGTGATTTTTTTCCCTACAGTCAGTCTTGTGCAACAGTCAGTGTAGAACAGGTGTGAATTTTTCTGTCACAGTATGGTGCCTTCACATGCAGATGAGCCAGAATCAGTGGAGTCTTTACTTCATTAATTAAGTATCCTCTCATCCTTTCAGGTGTTAAGTTTGCCATTAATTTTATTTCTTTAATTCAATAATCATTTATTAGCTTAGATGCTGTGGTGAAGTTATTCAAAAAATCAATTATTGCTCTATTCAAATTCATCTGTGGCTCAGTGGTTAGTACTGTCTGTCGCCTCACAGCAAGAAGTATGCTGGTTCGAGTCCTGGCTGGGCCAGTTGGCATTTCTGTGTGGAGTTTGCATGTTCACCCCCTGTTTGTATGGGTTTCTTCCGGGTGCTGTTTTTTCCCACAATCCAAAGACATGTAATGTAGAAGAATTGGATAAACTAAATTGGCCATAGGCGGTTCATTCCACCGTGGCACCCCCTGATGAATAAAGGGACTAAGTCAAAGGAAAATGAATAAATAAATAGGCCAAAGTGTATGAGTGTGTGTGTGAATGCGAGAGTGAGAAATGAGGTGTTTCCCAATACTGGGTTGAGACTGGAAGGGCATCTGCTGTGTAAAACCAAAGACTATAGAATACACTTACTTACCTTTAATACCTTAAAGCATACAGTAGGTCTCAAACTCAATTCCTGGAGGGTTGCAGCTCTGCACAGTTTTGCTCCAACCCTGATCAAACACAGTTGATCCAAATAATCGAGGTGTTCCAAAGAGTCATGAACACCTTGATTATTTGGATCAGCTGTGTTTGATCAGGGTTGGAGCAAAACTGTGTAGAGCTGTCGCCCTCCAGGAATTGAGTTTGAGACCTATGCCTTAAAGGGACTTTGGTAAAACATATGCCGGAATAGTTGGCAGTTCATTCCTCTGTGGCCACCTCTCTTAAGGCCCAAGGTGTTTTTTTACATGCATTTTTTATTTCTCTATGCTATTTGGGCCTATTGGAACCTAATTAGAATAAAAATCTAAGTATCATTTTTTGATATAATGTACTTTTAGTGAAAAAAGATGTCCATATATGTGGACTCGTGGTCCCAATATACATAAAACACTTTTTCCCGCGTTTTCTTTTATGCATATTTAACATAGAATTTTTTTTTAACTTTCTTTTACTATCAGAGAGTAAAAACTATTTTTTTTTCTATTTTGGACAGTTAAAAATAAGGTTTGGGACCTTTCATATGCTGCAAAACAGTTGCAGGATGACACTGTACATCTGTAACAAAATATAAAACATTCAATGTATTTTAAATAGCCACTTAAGAGCTAAAAATGTGCTGTCCACGTATGTGGACACTCAAGCCCTAGGAGGTTAAGGGACTAAGCCAAAGGAAAACTAATGATAGTCCCTTTATTCATCAGGGGTCAACCCTTCCAGCCTCAACCCAGTATTAGGAAACACCCATACACTCTCGCATTCACACACACTTATACACTATAGGGCCAATTTAGTTTATTCAATTCATCTATAGTGTATGTCTTTGTCTTTTTACACCTGGAGGAAACCCACGCCAACACGGGGAATAACATGCAAACTCCACACTGAAATGCCAACTGGCCCAGCCGGGACTCGAACCAGCAACTTTTTTTTGCTGTGAGGTGACAGTGCTAACCACTGAGCCACCATGAATAAAATGAAGGAATGAATTCATATTAAATGAATTAATTTATGATTAATGAGTTTTCAGTTAAGATTATATTAATTGATTGTGAATAATACAATAATTCCCCTTTGTTAGTAATTTTATACCTTTTAGCATGGTGGAATTATGAGAATAAATGATAAAAGAAAATGTTTTATTCCTGAGGAGTGTATTAACTAAAAGAATGTATACTTTGTAGTCATTTGTAGTAGATAATAAAAGTTAGGCGGTTGGGCTTTTGTGGGTAACTGCATGTCTGAAAACAAATACTAATATATGAATACTGTATGTGTTATATCTGTGTGACCATGCCTTTTATCATGATGTTGATAACCTTTATTTCACCAAGTGAAATAAATTGTCTCCCCACAAGCATCTAAAGCTTCAGTGTACAAATAAAAAACTCCTCACTTGAGACGTCTAGAAGGATATGGGACGTTTTTGTCACTTATTCTTTTTGGTTGAATCTGTATTTGTGGTTTTAGTCAATTCATTTTGTGTCTATCAGTTCATTGTGTCAGCATTTTTGTCATTTCCTGTGTGCCCCTATTTGTCTTCTCCAAATAACTTTTCTCTCTTTTGTTTGTTCTAAGCATTTCACCCAGTCAGCATCAATAAGACGGTGAGTTCTTTTATATGTCAACTAGGAAGAGGCAGGTGTACTTTTATACATGGTGTATTATTACACATATGAAAATGTACCTTTCAAAGACAAAAGAAAACTACACTATATGTGCTTTTGGTATCTTTACAACTCAATTATTTTTATTTTGACATAACTAAACATGATGTTGTGTGGCTCATTCAGTGCTTTTGTTATTCATTTAATAATGTGTTTCAGTGAGATTGTAAAGCATATACTGTATACTGAAAGTGTGTGCATTTCACACGAAATAACAGAATCATTTTATTGAAAGTTTTAATTGATGCAAGCTTTCGTTTTATGTCATTTAAAAGAGTGGTATTACAGTGTGTACTGAGAACATCACGGTTATTCTGGTTATTGTTCTGTAGTATCAGTCATTATGCAGTAACAATTTGTAATACCAATGAACATAACAGTGCTTTTTATGCATGACCTACTGATAATAATAAGACAACAACACATTGTTCTATTCACACACCGATGTTACAACTGCAAAAGGATTACCAAAAGCCAAAAAAAAGAGAAACATACAACAATTCTGTCACAGAAGCCGTCAATCAAGAGTGTTGCATTTTAGCAACATGTCATTTTAAAGAACATTCTGAGTTCGGACTATTTGCTCATTTTTCTGATTTGTTGGAAACTGAGAGGTGTCTGGTTTTAAGATGTAGCACTTGGCTTAAGTAAAACCATGAGATACAAAGATGTGCTAAAATAGATGCTAAAAAAAGAATGCTAGAAAAAAAAAAACAGATGAACTGTGAACTGACATCAAAAATGTCCTCCTTACAGCCTGGCAGCAGTTTGCTCAATCTGAGAAAACAAAACAAAACAATGAATATGAGAAAGGAAAGACATGAAGTTGTTTTTATAAGAGTTTATAATCATTTTAAATCCCTCTATAAAGGCCAGATCATGCTGCATTGGCCACTAATGCAGACAATCACCAGAATACAATAAGACACTTAGACACCCTAAGACCCAACAAACACCTAAACATGTTCAGTTTTCAAACACAAGTGTGATCAAGAGTAGCAGAAGATGAGAGTAGCATAGTGGCCCAACAAAACCTGAAAAAAGGTGTCTGATTATTGTTGTTGGTCGGCATCTAGTGGTGCAGTGTGAATTGGTCTAAAGGGAAAGTTCATATTAAAGTGAACATTTTGTCATTGTTTACATGGCCTCCTGTTTTGGCGTTGTGTTTTTTTGTTGACCTCATAAAAGGATATTTGAAGTTATGTTACAAACCAGTAGCCAGTAGTTTTCATCCACCTATTTTTATGTGCATTTTGGAATAAAATTTTTTTTATAGAACATAAAAAATGCTTGATGGAAACCCCAGGATGCACATCAATCTTGAAAATTCATTCATTCATTTTCTTTTCGGCTTAGTCCCTTTATTAATCCGGAGGTCACCACAGCGGAATGAACCGCCAACTTATCCAGCAAATGTTTTATGCAGCGGATGCCCTTCCAGCCGCAACCCATCACTGGGAAACACACACACTCATTCACACACATACACTACGGCCAATTTAGCTTACCCAATTCACCTATAACACATGTCTTTGGACCCAGAGGAAACCCACGTGAACACCCACTGCGCCACCGCATCGCCCAATCTTGAAAATGCGTATAAAAAACGTATGTGCACATCTATAAATATAAACTTATTATGCAATAAGACAAAATGCGCATAAACTATGATGGAAACACATTTACTAAATACATTCCAGCATGTGGGTCAAAAAAGTCATGTGATAGCAAAAATGGGAGCAATGGGCAGCATTGTTGGACATACAAGTGGACCAACTACGTTGCAAACAATTTATTATAAGAAAAACACAGTGGCTTCTCCTATACCGCAGCAAATTCTTTTCTTTTTTTCTTTTGATATTTAGCACCAGTTTATCAGGAAGGGATGATTATGTTTTCTTATTGACAAATGTCTTATGCAATGTTATAGTTTTGCGCTTTAAGTCTAATTTGCTGATTTGGATGCAAACATAGCTATTGACTTCTATAGTATTTTTTATTTTTCCTTTTATGGATGGCTACCAGTTGACTACCAGTTTCATTCTTCAAAATATCTTCTTTTTTGTTCAACAGAAAAAAGGGAAAATTTGAGGGTGTGTAAATGGTGAGTACATTTTCATTTTTTGGGTGAACTATCCCTTTAGAAAGTGCCAGCCTGCTTTACTAGGACTAGCCTGCAAGACTACCTTGCAGCTTCACCAGAGAGACCATTTAGGTACAACTTTTAAATATTCCTTGTAAACAGCCTGGGTATATAAAACACCCAGGAACTGCATGTAAATTCAAGGTGGCGTTTTCAGCAAGGAAACACAAATGCCTATTGCTTTAAATGTTAGTAGGAAAGGCTGAACGTACTGCAGTAGAGTCTGTTGACGCGCAGAATGTCATTGGGGCTCATGCTTCGAGCTTCTCCCAACACAACATTTGCATTAGGAACGGGAACCATGGTTGGCTGATTGTTCATGGAGAAAGCATACCTAAAGCCAAACATATCAAGAAACAACAGACATGGCTTACTAGATTTTTTTGCAAATATTAGTAATTAATAATTATAACTACAAGCATACTTACCTTGAATATTGCATCACAGAGCTGTAGTCATAGGGGGTGCCCAGATTGTTGGTGTTTTGTCTGTTGAAATTGTACTGCTGTGCTGTTACAGTACACAGAAATGCGTTGAGTATAGATTTTAAATATAAAATATTAATTTGCTGATTACACAATGAGGGTTACAGTATGTACATTAATTGTGACAATCTGAAATGCTGTTTACATGCTACTAGTATCTACTAGTGTTCATTGGTTCAGTATTTAAAGATACAAGTAATTAGATACTAGTTCATAATTATTCATTAGAAAGTGTACTTATTATTAAATACTATTACTAATTTGTTTGTAACTACAGTAGTACCCACTAAATAGACACCAGTAAATGTTTCAATAGTGACTGTTATTGTTACCTAATACATACTTACACAGCTGATTTGTGTTGAAATCTGTTAAATTCAGTTTTAAATAGTATGCTTTTTGATTGTGACATACAATGTTTTATATACTATAGTTTAATTACTTATTATTAGGTACTAGCTCATTTCTAAGTTATTAGATCTTGTTATTAGATACTAGTGCTTAATGATGCTAGTACTTATTTTTAGATACTCATACCTAATAAATAGATACTAGATTTGATTTATTAGGCTATTAAGTGATTGTTCTTACTGATTACGTAATTGTATACGTTTTGAAAATCAGTGACAGCATTTGTGCCTTTATTTCTGAGAGTGTACAGTATATATAGCTACAATCAGAACCTCAGTGTAAATGGTATAGTTGATATTTAAATCATATTACCTTATATAAGTCAATGGCAAAAAAACTGTTATAGTTACTGATCACAACAATAAGTGCTAGTATAATAATACAAATAAGTGTCTTATAAGTATCTTTTAAATATGTCTAATTGGAAGTGTGCTGTATGTCCTAGTAGCCTAACATAAAAAAATACATACTTATTCATAATCATTTCTTAATATTCACTTAGAACTTCTTATTGGCCTACACAATATATATATTAATATGTTTAATATTACTTTTGATATATATTAGGCTATGTTTTCTTTTGTATGGTAAAACATTTGATAAAACTCAAAATGTGTTTAGAAATATGTGTGTACTGAATTAAACATTTTAAAACACACTTTGTAAAGTTTCCAGCAGAGCACAGCCTCATTTAACACAAGAAGTTACCCATTACCCTCATATTTCATTGAGAAGACTTCTAAACAGAAATACCAGGAATGATGTTCTGATAGAGGATCCGGATGTGATTGTCTCGGTCGCTGCGGTTCTGCTCATGATGAAAGCCGAGGGCATGAAGGAGCTCGTGCTGGACGGTGCTGAAATACACACAGCCTTGCCGCTGGAGAGACACGACTTGACCTCCGCCTATCCGCCCTAAATATGAATAGCAGCTGCGGATCACACACAAACACACATCACACATCAGCGAGTATGTTTGTGCGACACGAAAACATTAGTATTATACACAGGAAAGAGACAGAAAACGCAGAAATTCACCCAGATAGAGATTTTATGCTGAGAAAGTTCCTCTCTCCAGTATGAGGCACGAAACGAATGCAGGAAACCGTCGCAAAGGACTGCAAGCCTTGTTCAATCACTGCTACTTCCCGTGGAGCTGTGTGGAAACAATAGACGACTGTTGAGCAGAATATGAGGTGCTAAAGAGAAAATGTGAAGATAAGTGTACATTGTCTCTTACAGTACGCTCTAGAGATCTGGTAGGGCACATAGACTAATCCATCTCTGCTTCTGTCCCATTTGCAGCCACGAGCTGTACATTGATCTGCATTCTGCAAACCTCTGGGAAAGGCGATGTCTCCAAACAGGATTACTGGCCCATCCGTGTTCTGTCCTGTAGGGTAGTGGTCAACAATAAAACTAAAGGTTTACCCTTGCTAATATTACTGGGTTCATCACTTTTAATGCATTGACTAGAGCAAAATTATTAAGTTGTATTCATTTATTGAAATCAACTGTAGCAACGCTGGATTACTTCAGCTAAGCACAAAAGCAATGTCTTGTTAAGCTGCTTAGACCTGAATTTAAATCATTTTTTTTTTCATAATTGTAAATTTATAACAAAACCAGCCTTCTATTTTTAAGTGAGACTTATAAATAATATTTCCATTTATGTATGGTTTATTATTCTAATTATGAAAATCTGAGGGTTCAAAAAAATTAAAATTCGGAGAAAATGGCCTTTAAAGTTGTCTAAAGTTCTTAGCAATGCACATTACTAATCAAACATTTAGTTTTGCATTAGGAAATGTACAAAACATTCACATAGCATGATCTTTTTAATATTCTAAATGATTTATGGCATTAAATATGAAATCATTAAAAGATTTGACTTATGTATTTGTGGCTGTATCAGTGCAACATAAAACAGCTTTTGTGGATTAGGTTCCCAATTTATTAATTTGTCATTGTTAATAAACTGAATCAACATTATAATGATGAGCTGAATAATGTGTAATTAATTTGTTGTGCTCAGAAAACTGTTGCACTGAATTAAAATAATTTATTTTATATTTTGTGATGAAATCTGCAACATTAATTTGTATTTTCTTTAAATCTAAGTTAATCTGTTTAGAAACAGAATAAACTATAAAGCACTATTCAAACGTAACTTTAATTCAGTCTGTTGATTCTGATAATAGCACATATTATCTGAAACGAATTTGCCTGAACTGATGTGCCAGCATATTCCTGTAGTAACACTTACCTGCATTTTTGCTGGTCTCGATTACAGATGAGACCAGCGGATTACCTTTCTTTGAGAAGTTACCTGAGATACAAATGTATAAATTATTAATAAAAACCTACAAATGTACAAGTTAGTTTTTTTAATTATTATTTTTATGCATCTTACCACCAGTCTTCCTGTAGATATTTTCAATGAAATCCTGTTTAAGAATTTTACACACACATTTAAGCCATTGCTTATATAATGCTGATGATACAAATTTCCATTTTTCAACAGCATTGTTCTGTTCTCACCTCAACAGGACGGCTCTGAGCAGGACCAAAGCTCAGCAGAAGAGAGATGACCACTACCAGCAGGTACATGATGAGAGCTTTCTGCAAAAATGAATTGGGTCAATCTGAGCTGAGTTTTATACGCTTCTTTAACTTCCTTTTCTGTGCAATGACCAGCCTTCATGAATCCTTGTGGTTTAAGATTTAGAATGGCCTCTTGGACTATTTATATTTTATCATGCATTCATTGATTAACTTTTAAAGCAATTAATTTTACTAACAAAATGTATCTGAAGGCCAAATCATATGTAAAAACTGTATATTATATGTTAAGGTATATTACAGCCTATTATAAACTTAATTTATTAATAATAAATAGTAAAATACGTTCCTTTTTTTAACAAATGTTAAAATATATACATGCTACATGTTTTTTAACAGCCCAGTTCACTCTATGTACCTGCTCTTTTGAATATCCATATTTATTTATTTTTTTGTAATTGAGTCAACCGTTTGTAATTGAGTCAGCCAGTCAGCCATAATTCTCCAAATCCTTATTTTTTAAGCTAAAACAGCCACAATAACATTGTACACAGAAGACCACGACCCATGATTTATAAAGAGGAAACCTTTAAGTCTTTGGTTTTCTGTTAAGCAGATGGTGAGTTATGTGATTAACTTTTCCGTCTGAAAAGAGGATGTGTAAATATTTCAAAAGATTTCTTGCAAAAACATGGTTTTAGATCAGGGGTTGGCATTAGCACACAAACCAACAGAAAAAAAAAACGATTACATATTTTATTCCTTTTTTCTGTTTTTAGATATATTGCATTTTCATGCTACTAAACTAACTCTCAAACAGTATGTTAATGCATTTTGCACTACTGTAGACTAACAATCAAGAATGGCATATTTAGCATTTCTGATAAATAATGAATATACTTCCCTATTTTCTAATCAAAAAACACAAACTTCATACACCACTAATTCACAAAATCAAATCTGATTAAAATCATTTGAACCCTTAGAGCATTCACAGCATAAATATTTCACTGCAGTAATCAGTCTTTGTGCTTCACATGTTAAACACTGTTAAGGTAACAAACCATTTTGGGGGACAATTGCATTTGCCTCAGATGGAAAGCAAGCTCAAAGTATTCATAGATTTTCCTTTTTAAACTTAAATGTGGTTATTCTCCCCAAAACATGTTAATGCATCAAACAATTAACATTTAAAAATTAATTAAAATTTCTTGCAATTCAAAACATTAACTTAAGCACACATTCATGTGCTAAAGTTATTAACATTGAGACAACCACCGAGCTGTAGCATGCATTTAAATAAATCACCAAACTATAGTTTTAGCATTCTTGGGCTATCTTCTATATCTTAACCACCGACTCTTTCTCCACAATGCTGGCAGGAAAAAAAATGCTGTAACATGCTCAGTTTGCATGGCATGCATATAAACGGTTTTTGAGGGTTGTGTCATTTTTTTCCCTATGAAATACAACAAACATTGAGTAAAATTAACCTGTTGATTCAAAGTTTGACTGTTATATTCACCATATGAACCTGAAAATTTTATTTCTAGAGACTGTTCTGAACAATTTGCACCATTTGACGACACAATCACATTTCACAATTTAACAGACAATTTCAAACTTCATTTCAAAACATGAGGACCTTGCAAAACCCCTCGGTTTAAGAGAAACTGCTGTATATGGTTGTGGAGTAGAGTACAGTTGCGATGTTGGTGATAATATACACACCATAAGACAGAGGAAGAGCAGGAAATTGATTTATTCATTTGTATGTTTCATAACATGCCATCACATCAACATGCTAAATCAACAACGCACTTGATAAATGAAATTACCTAATTAAAAATAGATGAATTACCTAAGCAAGTACAATAGTTCTACAGCATCTATTACATGTTTTTCAAAGCAGAAGTTAGATTTGTTAGCTAGTAAATTGTGGACTAACATGCATAAGTAATAAACTATTTCATTATAACCAATATTTTGGCTCGGTTCAATACTAAATTTTGCCAACAATTACTAACCCTTATACCATTCCAAATGCATAAGAACTTAGAATTTGAATAAGGGCTTTTTAATCAAATCTGGGAGATTTCAGTCCCTTCGCCCAAATCTTCAAAATATCAGTAAAGAGATCCAAAAACAACTCAAGGATTTTATTAAATCTTCTGAAGAGATATGATCACTTTATATGATGAACAGGTTTTTTTTATCCCTAAGAGAAGCTCTAAAACACTTGCTTGAGTTGCAAAAATAAATCGTCACCTTAGAATTATAAGGTTCTATCCGACATTTTTGTCAAAATTGAGTTGTTCACATATTCTTATTAAATGACAACTTATACATTGTGATGTTTTTTTATAAGTTGTTTACATTTTAAGACTTTTTATTTAAAAAATAAAAACGGTTTATCTACAAAGTTGAACTCTAGCTTGGCTCTATAAGGTTCTTTCTGTGAGCCAATCAGCATTTTTGTCATTTCGTGGACTGCTCCATTGACAGCGGGAAAGACCAGAAAGACAAAGTCAGAGTCGACTAAATAATGCTGCACCACACAAAACTGAGAAGAAACCTGAAACTGAAAAAGTTTGTAAATGTGATGATTTATAAACATTTTTTGACATTAAGATGAAATGTTCAATTTTACATTGTTGAAAAAGAAACAGTTATTTAAAAAGTCATATAAGTCATATACAAACGTTTTGGTTTGTGTATATATAGTCAGTGAAACATTTTTCAGTGTTTATTAAACTCATTTGCTCATTGTCTGTTTTCTTTTAAAGTCTTTAAATTTAATATTAAGCCTTGAAGGACAAATACTTGATTTACTTCATGGGGCAAATAATCCAATAAATATAAATTAATAATTAATATAAAGCATAAAATTTAATAAATATTAACATATTAATTAGATAAAATTAACATCTGCACTGGACAAAATACTTAGCCCAGCCTTGTATGATTAATTTGAACAAGAAAAAATATTCATCTTAAAACATGAAATAAATGTTATAGAAAGCATAAATTTAACTTTGTCAAGCATCAACACATTGTTACAACACCAAATTAAATATTTTGTGATTGTATTTCTTGAAAAGTAATGCTTCAATGAATGATCTAAATGTGCTCTAAATGTAAATTATCAAAGTTCTCTTACATTTGCAAATTGGAGTAAAAAAAAACACAGTAAATGCAGATAGAACCTTATAATTCCAAGTGGAAAATGACTTTTCAGAATTAGATGGTTCCATCTGCATTTACTGTGGTTTTTTTACTCCAATTTGCTAATGTAAGAGAACTTTGATAATTTACATTTAGAGCACATTTAGGGTCTCTGTCATGTTAATGTATGAAAGAGAACTGTTACACACATATTGTTTGCTATATGAAATGCAAAAACTTTAAAGCTCAATATCTCAAAATCATTCAGAACGCAGATAGAACCTTATAATTCCAAGGTGATGAAATGTCACTGGTTCTTGGGAAGATCAAACATGACTAGAATAAACTTCAGCAATTCTTGCCCATAAAGCTTGCACACTTGAACTTGTGAAGAGGCTGTAAACATTGTTCAATGATCAGTGTTTAAATCAAAAGTTAGTTTTCATCTTAAGAAGCGATCAAACCTCTTTAGAAAACTTGAATTAAGCTACTTAAACACTTGAAAATGCACTTTCAACAGAGTTTAGTTCCCCTTAAGTCATCTTTGTAAATATGAAATTGCCATTTTTCATATGAAAAGTGTAATTTTTCCCTGAATGTATTTTCACAGAGAATTAATATTATCTCGTCCGAAAAAGAAGCATGTATACAGTAAAAAAGATAACTGTGTTTGCTTATCAGCGTTATTCATAAAAGATAGCGTTTTCCCTCTATGTTGACAAAGCTGTCAAAGTGTTATTTAGTTCTGCAGTAGAGTCTGTTAATACGCAGAATATCATTTGAACTCATTCTCTTAGCCCGGCCAATAGTCACGCCACTGTTAGGAACAGGGACGATGGTTGCCTCTTTGTTCTTGGAGAAGGCAAACCTGAAACCACACAAACACAGAAACTCTTAATTAGACACACCCAGAGCCACAACTGTTTAGTCTTTGCAACCTTTTCCTTGTTATTCAAAGAAAACTTGCCTTCCATAGTGCATCACAGAGCTGTAGTCATACGCAGTCTCCAGGTTGTTAGTCTTGATTTTGTCAAAGTTGCGCTCCTGACCTATAATTACAGTGAATAGAAATTTTCTATGACAATATTCAGTAGAGATGCACTCATATATCAGCCGCCAATATGCATTGCCAAATATTGGATTAATTATATTAATATGGTTTATTAATTACACTGAGGAAATGAGCTGCACATCTTTTTAATAATCAAACATTTATCTCAAAGTAAAATCCTTCATGATCACACAAAATTTCAGGGTCTAGTATGTAAATGTCATATATATAAAATATCAGTATCAGTATTGGAATTGGCTGAATTTTTTTTGTTAAAATCAGGGCATTCCTAATAATTAGTCATATAAAAAACTTATAAATGCTCTAATCTCTGATATCTGCTTTAAAACAGAATGCTGCTTTTAACAGAAAGACATTTTTCTGTTCTTGTTCTTAAAAACTATTTTTTAAGCATTTATGTCCCACAAAGAATCTTTTACATCTATTGAATATTACTTTTACACAAAAAGTTCTTATTTAATATATATATATATATATATATATATATATATATATATATATATATATATATATATATATATATATATATATATATATATTCTTCACACTTTAAAAAAATAGTTCTTTAAAACACTTCTCTGAAAGGCTCTTTGAGGAACCAAATCTGTTTTTTCTGTGCATTGTTGTGAAAACTCACATGTAAACCCTTTCCTCAATGAGAAGATATTGTGTGAAGTGTTCAAAAGAGATACCAAATAAACATACCAGGAATGATGTTTTTATAAACGATCTGGACGTGACTGTCGCGGTCACTGCGGTTGTGTTCATGATGAAAGCCCAGTGTGTGAAGCAGCTCATGCTGCACTATGTTCAGTTTGATGCATCCATCATGGTCCAAAGACACAGTCTGACCTCCAGTGCGACGACCCACAAAAGAGTAGCACCTGCGCATGACACATAGGACAAACATCACATACAGTTTTCAAAAGGTTCATCTGTACTTAGAAAATCTGCTTTATTTATTATCATATAATATATTATTATAAAGTACTAAAAACGTCAATTAAAGTTACTTTGTTGAACTGCAGAGTTGCATTTTTAACACAAGTAGTTGAGATCAAGGTGCCAAATTGCAATTCAAAAGCACAAATAAACAGACAACAGCCATGAATCACAAAATATGTGAAAATGTAAAATTAACAGCTTTTCTTTACAATAATGTGAACAAAATATAGTAAACAGATTTTTCAAAACTTGATGTTTTTATTGTCTTTACTGTTATGCCAGTAGGCAGTGACAAGTAATAAGGTATTTGTATTGGTTGATTTGTTCCATCTGGCAACCCTTGATATAATGAAGGGAATAAGCTGAAGGAAAGAGAGTGTGTGAGTGAGTCATTTGTTCAAAAGATTTGTTTAAAAATGCAGATTTGCAAAGTAAAAAAGCTTTTAAAAATGATTTCATTCATAATAATTAAATATTTTTCATAGACTGCAACATTTAATTTCAGCATTCAACATTTAACCAGAATCTCGTACCAATTTATTTCAAAGGAACCTTTGCAGTTTGCTGAACAACAAAAAGTTTTAAAACATAATTTAAAACTTTAATGAATTACAGTAAAGCACTGATTTGTAATTAAAGTGAACATAAAAAAGAGCAACAGCAAAGGAGTCATAAATGCAAATTCAGTTTTTACCCTGAATTAGGCTCTATATTGATGTAGTCCCTCTGTGTTGTGCGAGGTCTGAAGCGAACACAGGTCGACTTCTCCAAAGATCTGAAGCCCTGAAAAATGACATCCTTCTCCTGGGTGGCTGTTAGACAGTTCAGATATTAATAATGTCTAAACAGTTATGATATATTACAGGGGTTTGAGTAAAGTAAGAGCTGCCACTCACAGTATTCATCAGAGATGATGTAGGGCACAAAGACTTTTCCATTGCTGCTTGTCTGCCATTTGCAGCTCAGACCTGTGCATGGAGCTGTGATTTCTAATGGCGTTGCTACAGCAATGTCTCCGAACATGATGGAGGGCTCGTCCAGTTCCTCTCCTGTATGGTATAGAGCATAAAGAGGAACTCCAGGAGAAACTCAACGTTGTTATAAATCTGGTTAATGCTTGTTAATGTTACTTATCTCTCCTGACATGAAAAGACATACCTTCAAAGTTGCTGGGCCTTTCCATTAAGGCTGACGCTGAATTAATATCTTGCTCGATGCTGTTATCTAAGAAGCCGTGACAGTTTATTGAAGCATTAGTAAAAAGAAAAGTTACCTGAATTATACTGAACACTGAATCTGAGTCATATTGCTGAGTTTCTGACCAGTCTCCTCTGCGCTCTGCACAGGAATATCCTGCATACACAATATTGTGTCTATTAGAAACCATTGACTGAAAATCAAGTGTTTAATATAGAGGCTGCTACTGATATTGTTTTCCATATTCATAATATTATTCAAATATCTCCTCTTACCTCAATAGTACGAGCTTCAAATGAGCTCAGCAGAAAACAGATGACCAACACGAACATCATGATGAGAGTTTACCGATGATCTCTGGATCAAACACAGATATACAGAATGACTCCATTAAAGACATACTCTCTCTCTTTCTCTGTATTTTTTACTTTTATTTAAAGGATCGACATGAAAAATGAGAAACAAGATTATTATTATTCTATAACTTTGAACATACTTGTGTATTGTAGCATTAGGATTATTCAAAATATTTATTATCATTTAGACTCTGATAGATCACTCCAGGGTTCAGAATGAAAGCTGAAGTATTGTCTGTTTCACCCAATTAAAAACATTTCTTTAGATCTCGTCCCTGTTAAATAAAAAGGATCAAAAGGAAAGACACTCACCTGCACTGGTGTAAAAGTTCTGACTGAGCCCATTTTCCTGCTCAGTCTTTTAAGTGCTCTGCTCCCCATTAAAATTTCATTCCACTGCTGTCAAATTTAAATTTACAGACAATCTGAGACGATTTATGAAACCACTTAATGATTCAGAGATGTACAGATATGCTCTGTTCTGTCTGAAACACCAGCCTCTTAACTCATAAGCATTAACCCATTCATTCCCCTAAGAAGAAAGGGACATACACTAGTCAAATGTATACAGCTCTATCAGGGTCATAAAACTGCAAATCACAAAAGCATTAAAGGCAGAGTTCAATGGAAATGATGAGGAAATTAATATTTATGAGTAAAATATCCCTTTAAGCTGAGATTCAGTTGGCATTTTTAAAAATTATATCACTTAAAGAAATGCCGTGATTTATTTTATTATCATTTAAATGATGAAAAATGGAAAAAATATTAATCCATATATTAAATGTCATTTACAAATAAAAAACATGCTTTACTGTGGCTAAAAACACACTAAAATATAAGCACAATAAGCAGAACTGTACTTTTAAACACATATGTAGGCTATTATCTATTCTGTTGAACATTACTCAAAAACATTACTATTCTACACAATGGCAGAAACCAGCAATTCGACCCAACTAAAAATCTATTCCACGACTGTTAATATGATGTAAAAGTGCGGCACCTGCCGGAGGATGAAGAAACATTCTTGTGATAGATGTAGACGAGTAACCTCATCACGTGATAGGCATGTGTTGCCAAGTCCGCTGTTTTTGAGCAACATTGTTCTTGCTTTAGTTAAAGGCACTTATTTTATTTTAACAACTACAACATTATTTTGCGACACGGTGGCACAGTGGGTAGCACGATCGCCTCACAGCAAGAAGGTCACTGGTTCGAGCCTCGGCTGGGTCAGTTGACATTTCTGTGTGGAGTTTGCATGTTCTCCATGTGGGTTTCCTCCGGGTGCTCCGGTTTCCCTCAGTCCAAAGACATGTGCTATAGGTGAATTTAATAAATTGGCCGTAGTGTATGAGTGTGTATGAGAGTGTATGGATGTTTCCTAGTACTGGGTTGCAGGTGGAAGGGCATCTGCTGCATAAAACATATGCTGGATAAGTTGGCGGTTCATTCCGCTGTGGCGACCCCTGATGAATAAAAGGACTAAACCAAAGGAAAATGAATGAATTATTATTGTTATTATTCATGTTCACTCCTATATATATGGTTAGAGTTCCAGCTGGGTCAATTGGCATTTCTGTGTGGAGTTTGCATGCCCTCACCGTGTTGGCATGGGTTTCCTCTGGGTGCTCCGGTTTCCCTCACAACTCCAAAGTAATGCGCTATAGGTGAATTGGTTGTAGTGTATGTGCGTGAATAAGTGTGTTTAGGTGTTTCCCAGTACTGGGTTGCAGCTGGAAGAGCATCCGCTGTGTTAAACATATGCTGGATAAGTTGGCGGTTCATTCCACTGTGGCGACCCCTGATGAATAAAGGGACTAAGTCGAAGGAAAATTAATGAATGATGGAATATTTATAAAAGTGTGTGTGTGTGTGTGTGTGTGTGTGTGTGTGTGTGTGTGTGTGTGTGTGTGTGTGTTTACCTACAGGAGTGAAAAAATAATTAATAGGTAAAGGTAATTTGTGTCTTTATGCAAAATATATTTTACTAAAAACATTCATAAAAAATTAAAAGTTCCCGTTATAATCATACCGTTTAAAGCTAGCTGACCAATGGCACAACGATCGCGTGATTAGGTGTAGTCTATTGTTCGTGAGGACTATTATTTTAGGTTTAGTTTGTAGGACTGAATGTAGGTTTCATGCTGGATCTGGCAACACAGTTTTTCGCGTATTACCATCGGCAGTTCTCTGTCAAGGAGGGGGACGTTTCGGATCGTCTTGGTAATGGCGGACACATGTGGCCAAGTCCTCCTTGGGTCTGGATTAACAGTCCTTTCCCACCCTCTTATGTACATCAAGGTTTTAGTTCAGGTAGGACTTACACAATCCGCACAAAATAACAGCATTTGCATGTCCGGGGCTGCACATGCGCTGCTGTCGGGCAGTTTCGATAGCATGTTGTTAACGTTAGCCAGCTGGTTTATAAACAGTAACCTGTTTAACATTACTTCTGCTACACTGGTATGTTTGTATGGAGTAGATGTGTTTACACGGATAAAGGTTTCAGTAATCATTGTATGGTTAGTTGGCTGTTTTACCAGGGTTATTGACCGCTGTCCATCTAGTGTATGAGTTAATGCTCTGAAAGGTCAACCCGTAAGGTCTGTCAGGAATCATTATGATAGCATTTTAGCAAATATACACACAACTAGTACTATTCTAATGTGTCATGTGTGCCCTGAAAACAACGCAAGAAGCATATTCACACCAGTGTCTCGTGCCATTTAGTTTTGTGGTAAAACTCGTTTGTCTTCCGGGTTATTGATTAGATTACAGCAGGCTATTGATATTTTTTTTTTAAAGTGAGCCATTATGCTTGATATTTGAAGAATTTAGATGCAAAAATTAGCAAAAATCTCTAAATGCCGTCTGAAATTTTCCTCTAAAATTAGCATTTTTATCAGGCTCCTGTATGTATGTTCAGCAATATCACTTTTTTGGGCAAAGAATAAGTCTTTTCCCTGGTCTTTAAAGTGAAATATCTCAACATAAACAAAGGAAGCTGAGAAAAATGCTAATTTTTTATGGAAATTACAGAAGGCACTTAGCATTTTTGCATCTGAACTCTTCATTTCTTTTATATGATGACAAATGTGGCTATAGTATAACAGGTAAACAGATAATGGATTTATTGTAAATGTATATAAAGCATTTAAAACATATATACGCTTTTTGAAATGTTAAAGCAAGTGTAAACTGTAGATTACTTATATATATATATATATATATATATATATATATATATATATATATATATATATATATATATATATATATAAGGGATGCTCCAATCGATCGACTGAAGATCGGTATCGGCCGATAATCACATTTTATGACTCGATCAGTACTCGCCAATCTGGCAGATCTCATGAACCAATCGCAGGTGTTTGTGTATGAGTTCACACGCAGAGGAACCAGATATGCTAGTTAGAGAGCAAAATATTGGAATGGCCTTGCGTGTATTTTGGCCTTTTTACATATATAACAACTGAATATTGCAAGTTCACTAAAACCTGAATGAACATTTTAATGAAATAAAAAACGTTAAAATAATTTTTTTAAACTTGAATATTTTATAATATACCTTTTTTAATGTACTTACTGCAATGAACATATGTATTTATAGGTGTGCTATTTAACTTCTTATGCATCAAATATGCATAGATAAAATTTGCTCCAAACTTTTTCTTCATTAAGACATTTTTCTTCCACCATTTTCTTACCAATTTTTTTTTTATCTGTTTTATCTATTATTTTCTGTAAAGCTGCTTCTGACCATGACATGTCCACATGAAATAAGACACATGTTTAAGGGATTATATGCAACATCTTTCATTTAATCTCTTAGGTAAGGAGAGATCTTCACTTAAGTATCATTCTAGAGAAAAAAAAGTGCTTTATGCATTATAAAGCTTGAAGCATCAGAATCCATACTTGGTATCGGCCGATCACCATAACAAGGAATCGGTACTTGGTATCAGCTGCAAAAATCCTGATTGGAGCATCCCATATATATATATATATATATATATATATATTCATTCATTCATTTTCTTGTCGGCTTTGTCCCTTGCGGGGTCGCCACAGCGGAATGAACCGCCAACTTATCCAGCACGATTTTACGCAGCGGATGCCCTTCCAGCCGCAACCCATCTCTGGGAACTTCCACACACACATTCACACTCATACACTATGGACAATTTAGCTTACCCAATTCACCTGTACTGCATGTCTTTGGACTGTGGGGGAAACCGGAGCACCCGGAGGAAACCCACGCGAACCCAGGGAGAACATGCAAACTCCACACAGAAACGCCAACTGACCCAGCCCAGCCGAGGTTCAAACCTGCGACCCAGCGACGTTCTTGCTGTGAGGCAACAGCACTACCTACTGCGCCACTGGGTTGCCATATATATATATATATATATATATATATATATATATATATATATATATATATATATATATATATATATATATATATATAATATAATATAATATAATATGAGCAATTCCATGCAAATGTCAACCTTGCCATGGAAAAAAATACATTTTTCAACAAAAAAGAGAAACTGGTTCATTCATTTTTTGTGTAAGCAAGTATTTTACAGTACTTTACAAATACTCAATGAATGTATCTGTCAGTGTTTAAAACTATTATATTTAATTTGCCAAAATCACACAAGTGGCAATTTCACAGCTGTCACATCCATAACGGAAAAGTGTCACATCCATAACGAAGCTTTTTTCCTCATAAATGCAAAAAAATATAAAATAAAATAAATCATGTTTGTTCTTTAGTGAGCCGACTCCTTATCTGTTTGATTAGCATTGTTTCTTTTGGGTTGTGCAGTTTAATTCACAAAATTTCTACAAAGTATGTTGAAGACTGAAAACTCACAAACTTTTTTTTTGTCACATCCATAACGCACGTTTATTTTCCTCATTGCAAGTATAAAAAACGTTTACAGATTGATATTTTTCTGGTCCCTTAACTCTGTGGTCAGTTGTGTTGGAAAATGTAAACAGATTTGTCAATATAATGTTAACATATACTTTCTATATATGTGAATTTATGTTTTGAGTTTTTACTGCAAATGTCACATCCATAACCCTGGAATTGCTCATATATATATATATATATATACATACACACACACACACACACACACACTCACATATCTGTGTGTGTATCTGTTATCTTATGTAAAACAAATTCACAATATAGAAAAACTAAAATGCTGGCTATATTACAATCAGCTCTTTTTATAAATTGCAAAATGGATTCTTGTGGCTACATTAGTTTACTTGGAGGATAATAAAATGTGTTGTAAATCAATTTATCACTTGCACACCTACCTCAATAATATGCAATAAAGTGCAATAATATGATTGTATCTTTGTAAATAGGTCGGCCATGAACCTCTCCCTCCCACCCTTGGACGGAATATGTTTGGTCGACAAGTGTACCAACTTCCAGGGCTTTTTGCATATGGTAATATCAAGTGACTGGCTGCTTTACGTTTTGTTAACATAGCCATCTGCTGATATGACATCCAGTTGATTTGAAGAATTCTGAGAAATGTATTTCGTTCTCACACTTGATTTTGTGTTTTTCAGCCAAACACATTATCAAGATTGATGGAAAAGCAGGTCTGTTTAAGGGTCTCGCCCCAAGGCTTTGTGCTGGGACCATTGGCACCATTGTCCACAGTAAAGCCTTGCAGGTACGATATGCACAGTGGCATCTTCAGAGGTTGTTGTAAACAGTTTTGAGAATAAATGCTGGCTAAGAAGAGAGCTAAAAGGACATCATTCATTATGAGCTAGGAATGTGTTTGGAAAGGCACATATTTTGAATATCTGCAATTGAAGTTTGGGTGATGTACAGTAAATTAAAGTTAGAGGCTGCTTTTGCCCAGATTTTTCCACCATTTGCGGTATGGATGTGCTGCTGCTAGTAAATGAAAGCCATATCCAGTCTACAGATATTGGGAAGTTGGAATTGACAGATTGTACTGTAAATGGTGTCGCACATGATGGCTACAATTGTATTATTGTTATTCTTTGTCTTATATTTGCTCTTAATCTGTCAGTACATGTCAGACATGTTCAATATTTGAGCCAGTTTTAGATAGCATTGCTTTTGTTTGTTGAATGTCTATTACTTAGCAGTGATACACTTTAATTTGTTTGTTCAACTGTACTTAATAGTCTGATTTGTGTGACCTTTAGTCATTGTCAACTGTTCACAAAGTCAGCCAGTATATTCAACGTTGTGTACTGTATTTGAACCTTTTAGTTAGCTTTCTGTAAGCATGATCTGTGCCGGGTGTAGTGTTCAGACTGTCGCAATGTGACTTTCATGTTTATCTGGCTGGGCACAGTTGAGCAGAGGTTATTTATATTTGTTTTATCTGGCTCTAACCTTTTGTTATAACCCACAGAAGTGCCAGGAGGAAAAAATTGAGGTAAGAATACAAACATGAATATTCAATATAGGTTATAAATGTATCCTGCACATGCGTTTCCTTATTTTTTTAAATTTTGTCTTTTATTTCTGGAGTCTGTTACACATTAATAATGCCAATCTCACCACTTCATCCTCTCAGGTGTTGGGAAGCAGTCTGAAATCAGACGAAGGGTCTCTGCAACAGGTAGTAAATGAGGTAAGATAGCTAAAGGAGAGTTTAAGACTGGCCTTTACACTTTCTTTTTGTCAATGAAGACTTGTTCAGTCACAATTTGATGTGGCAGACACAACAGCATATTTTATCAACATACTTTTGTGGTTGCACTGGTCAAGGCAGAATATTTTTGTGCATGTTTTGTTGTTGTTTGTTTGTTTTAATTTTCCTGTTTATTTATCTGTCTTGTCAGACCACTAAAGAGATGATTGCACGCTCATGTGCTACAGTTGTCACACACCCTTTTCATGGTAAATACAGTTATTAAATAAATATGTTTTGTAATGGGGATGTAACTCTAACTTTCTCCAAGTCTGAGAATGTGGTTTTTTTTTCATCCCAGTGATCACGCTCAGATGTATGGTCCAGTTTATTGGCAGAGAAGCCAAATACAGGTCAGTTGTTTACTTTTAATAGTTTTATACTTTTTCATATTTATTAATGTATGTTTTTTCTGTATTTATTAATGTATGTATTTTCTGTCCAGTGGCGTTTTTGACTCCATAGTTACCATATACAAAGAGGAGGGAATCCTGGGATTTTTCGCGTGAGTGCAAAATTACGTTCTCAAATAATTCAGCCTGTGGGTGGTCTCTTGCTGCATTATACTATATACTATTTAAAAAATATATAATAATAGATCAGCATTGAATGACTCTGATGTTAAACATCTTCGTTCTTGTTTTTAACTCCATTTGTATGTGTTTGTAAACCAACAGTGGTCTCATTCCTCGTCTACTGGGAGACGTTCTTTCTCTGTGGATCTGCAACATGCTTGCTCACTTCATAAACACATACACTATAGATGAGTCGGTATGTAAACACGCACACACATTCTCCTGTACAAACTACAGTGCATCTTGACCCTCAATTTGTACACCATTATACAACAACAGCTGCATATGTATCAAACATTATTGTATACAGGGTTCCCACAGTTCACACAACTACTGGAATTGTCATGATATTTCATGGATTTTTTTTACTTAAAATTTTAGTTATCATTTATAAATTTTTCTATACTTTTATATTATTTACACATTTAACCTATTGTTTTGGTAAGGCTAATTTTAGTGCTATTTCAACCCGAAAATACATAAAAGACACTTTTCAAATTTTCTTTTTCAGACCAGGCACGAACAGACTTGAGACTCAGTTTATACTAGATGCCGAATTGGTCACTCTAGGTTGACTCATTTGTATTTATTGAGTAATGATGCACCACCAACATGTAATTATTGTCAAGCTGCTCTCACTATAAAACATGTATCATTAAAATGTAATAATTTAAGTACTATTAGACACATTTTTGATGATGAAATCACTGTGATGGGTATTTTTAAAAAGGTATCACCAGGACGAATTTTAACTTCTCAAATATTGAATTGAAAAATCATATTTAAACTTTAATATACAGTTTTTGTCAATTTTGTTTATTACTATTAATATTTGTTTGTGTATCCTTTCTCATTGAAATATGAAGTTGTTCTTATCATGTAATGTTGTTATGTATATTTATCTTGCCATGAAATAGCCATAGGTTGCTGGTGTGGCAATAAATAAATAAATAAATAATAATAAATAAATAGTAATAATAAATAAATTTAGCTCCTTTTATATGCATATTATATGCATTTTCCCACACATCATATGGCAGTCACTTAAGTCAAATGTAGTCGCCAAATTGTCGGCCGTCCTGTTAACTAAGGCAGGAAATTTCAAGAGCTTAGGCCACAAAATGACCATTTTTCAGACAGGGTGTTAGGATACTCTTGTTTCTTTTAATATCTTTTCAAAATATGTGCCAGCTTATTGTTGCTGTCATAATGGCTATTACATTACTGATAAATGATATTCAGGCTCAAACTTTTTAAATATTATATAAAGCACATCAGCACCCTGTTTTCCCATTCATTGTAGGTTATGGAAATTCAGCTTTTTAATTTGGGAAAGTCGGGTAATTTGACATTTGGTCAAGAGAGGGAACCCTGTGCATATTTTATACGGAGCTGATCATGTTCTGCTTTTTTCAGACAAGTCATACAGGAGAGATCAAGAACTGCTCTCAGGCTGTGACTGGGGTGAGTCCTCTGACTTCATTTAGAAGCTGAAAGTATCTTTTTTTTTCAGAAACACTGTAATTGACTTCCATTTGCAACTAAGTTTTGTTCTAAGTGAATTATAAGTTGATAATCAGGGCCATTGTAGCAATTATTTTACATCATTCACTAGAGATTGCCTTTTTCTCATGGTTTGGCTAAATATACATTTAAATTTTTTTTGGGGGGGGGGGGGGGGGATTAAAGGGCAAGCAGAAATCACCTGCGCTCGCTTTTCATTGTCTGGTTTTTGATTTTTAGCAGATCAGTTCAGACTAACGCAGACAAATCAAATAATTTTCATGAGGTCAGCGGACACTAGCACTACAGATGCTGAGCTGCTGACAGTAAACTTTCAACCCAAGGAAATATGTGGGCCCAGGCCATACATTTTTTTGTAAAATAACAAATATCCTTATGTATTTTCAGTCATATATATGGTTTTAGTTTTTAGTTTTGTTTTTTAGTTTATTAAAGTTGGTCAATATTGAATAATGACGTTTAATTCCTAGCCTTCAAATGTGTATTCTTAGAAATATGCGTTTTTTTTTTTTATAGACTGTATAAGCTGCTGCAATATCATATAGTCGAATTAAAATAAAAGGGAAAGATGCAACACAGCATCACCTGAAAGAGAAAATTGAGAGAGGATTTGTTTGTGTTTCATCATTAAATAAAAAACAAACAAACAAACAAGTCAATTGCGATTCTATTGCTAGTTTGTTTGTGAGGGGCTGTTTTGATTAACTGACTAGTTTGTGTTTTTGCACTCTTAATAACATTATTTCCCCTTTCTTCTTTCTTTTTGACCTTTGCTCAGTTTTTCGCAAGTATGCTGACGTATCCATTTGTGTTGGTGTCCAACATGATGGCAGTAAATAACTGTGGGTAAGGGAAGTTGTTTTACATTAGTGGAGGAATTTGTGAATGAGTCTTTACTGAGCATGAATAATAAGTCAATGATATGGTATCAAAAATAAGACTTAAACTGTTTTAGCTTTTCATTTTATGTATTTATTGTTGTGGATGTCTGTTTATTGTTAGAAATAGGTATTAGTTTATTGTTGTTTTATATAAAAATGTTATTTTAATAAAAATCTTTTGTAAATTTGATCTGTTTTTGCCATGAAATAGCCAGAGATGCTAATGTATGCAGTAAACTCAAACAAGTTTGTGTTCTTAAAGGGATAGTTCACCAAAAAATTTAATTGTCATCATTTATCATCACTTGTTTCAAACCTTGCTTTTTTGTCTGTTGAACACAATGGAAGCTATTCTGAAGAATGTTGGAAAAAAGAGCCATTGACTTCCATAGTATTTTGGTTCCTACTATGGATGTGAATGACTGAATATCTTTTATTATCAGAATATGCCTTTTTTGCAGTAGAAATAAATACATAAAAGTTTCAATTTGAGTGTGAGTAAATGATGAGGAAATTTTACCTTATGAATTAACTATCCCTTTAACCTTTCAATTGAAACATTTTGTGGTCATTTCTATCTTTTATTCATTTATCTCCTTTGCCAGAAGTGACATGTATTGGCCTGCAAGCTAGCATTACGTGTAGATTAGTGACTAATGCAGGTGTTGTTGTAAGCAGATAATACATTGTAAGTATTGTTTCTTATGTTGTGATTCAGGCTGGCTGGAGGTCTGCCACCATATGCTGCCATCTATCCCAACTGGCTGCACTGCTGGAGTCACCTGAGCCGAGAGGTGAGCTCTTCTTCTGTAACTGGGATGAAACTTTTGCTAATGGTTTTTGAATGTCTCAGTTCTTCAGCTGATTGAGCCTCTTATGCTAATTGGAATCCAAATAGGTTAATCGAATTAAAGGTCTAATAGTATTAAAACAGCATACTGCTGCACCAAGGTGATAACATAAAACAACTGCAAAGCCAACTGGGCCTGCTTTTTTATTTATTTATTTTTTTTTTAATTGCTCAAGATGTTTCTCCTGTCATATGAGTAAGCTCATTTATTGACTGGATGAGTGCAGACATATGCGATATTCAACATATTGTGATAATGAACGTGCAATATTGATATTATGAACTCTTCAAAATACAGTGAAAATTGTTTACACTTTTAGAGTGTTTTTAAAAATATTCATGTTATATCTGCAGTGGTCATAACAGCACCAAATGCTTGGTGATTTAATTGGTTAATTAACTTAATAGTTCAAACATGATCCTTTTTAAATGTTAATCTGGTGTACTACATGCTGAAATATTGATAGGAAATTCTGTGACTATTTATAGGGCTATTGCACATTAACACTACAGTAAGACTGCAGTAAATAAGATTAGTTTGTTTAAATAAACTCACAATGAAAATAGCCTAGAGGTTAAGTAAGCGACATATAGTGCTCACCAGGCTCGTATTCAGGGGGGGTTGGATGACCCACCCTTCACTGACAAAAGTCCAGAATTTGTCCCATACATGAGCTCATTGGTCCTGTTTTGACTGCTATGCCATCATAAATAGTAAAAAATAGCACATCGAAAAAGGCTTTTAAGACCAAGCGGAATCTTGGTGTGACTTCAGTTTTGGCCAATGCAAACAATTATTTTTCAAGAGTCTAACATCCAGCTGTGCAAGAAAACATCTGACATAGGGAAAGTCATCTTTCACTAATGTATTGTTTTAAATGGTGAAAACATTTGACTAGTAACTTTTCTTCTAAATTTGGATCTTATTCTTGAAAGAAAACATGACCAATAAAAAAAGTGTGAAGCACTTTTACAAGAGAGGCTAGAAAAATTGTGACGCTCTAAATGATTATTATTATGATTTTTTATTATTCAAATGACCAAGTTCTGAGGAAAGCTGATTGTGCTGGCCAGTTTGTTATTTGCCTAATAAAGGACAATAGGCTTCAGTTTTTAATTTAAAACTCTTTTCTAATGCTATATGATGTCATAAATTTGTATTTTAAAAATAAACATTTGTCATATTTCTTTATTCGAAATATTTTTTAAACATCAAAAATTGTGGTTATGATGACCATCCGACAAGCTAATTCAGCTAAAAATAGTGTTTAAAATGTCACTAAAATGCAGTATTTAAATATTATAATTGTAATAAAAATAATAACTGCAAAAAGATCCACTTTTTGATTAAAAAAAAAAGAACCACCCCTTTCACCAGGCTGGCTACGGGTTTGCTCACGGTGACCTGAGTTTGATTTCCGGGTTTGGGTCCTTTGTCTATCTTGTTTCTCTCTGTGCTCCCCAAACTTTCCTGTCTCAACTCTACTGTCCTATACAATGAAAAATCATAGTCATAATCTGATTACAAGGCCTAGTCATTTTGTTAAATGAAGTTAATAACCAATTAAATTCTGTTGTATGGTTATAAATGAATAGTAACATGGTAACTGTAACCTGGCTTTTTATTTTTTTAACTGTAAGCCTGGCTTTTTTCTTACTATTGACTTTTAATGCATAAACTAGCCATTACTAATGAGACTTTTTGTAAAGTGTTACCTATTGTACTCCATAGTCATTTAGCTAATGAATTTGTTTACTTGCATGTATATTAGGGCTGCACAATATATCGTTTTAGCATCGATATCGCCATGTGCGCATCTGCAATAGTCACACCGCAAACATATGCAATGTTTAGTCTGGATTATAGTTGACCAGGAGCTACAGAATTGTATTTAATTATTGTATTAATACAGAATTTATATGATTTATGCAACAAAAATGTTTGTCTTTGTTTCTAGTCTAAATATCTACATTTAAAAGAGAAAACAAGTTATTGAACTTAGCTCACTGGCAGATATTTTTGCTTGTTTGATAAAAAAAACTCTTAATTTGGCTTTATTTCATCTGAATTTTAAAACAAAACAAAACAATAATTTTACTTGATCTAAGATTTTTTTTTAGATATTTGGACTAGATATGAGTCAACGCAAAGTAGGAAAAGCATTGTTTTGCATTGTGATTATTAAATTTCTGTACCTGAATACTTTTAAAACGGTCAAATAGGGCTATATCTTGTGAAACTGTATTTATATCTCAATATTTATTGCAGAAAAATAAAATACCGCAATATCATTTTTTCCCAATATCATGCTGCCCTAATGTATATAAAGCAATACACTAAGTACATTTTTTGTTATACCTGTAAAAGTAACAGCTTAGGCCAAATTGTGATTATACCATGATAAGTTTTTGCAATTAATCTCAACAAGAACACTCGAGACCATCATAAGCCTAATGTTTTCTACATTGAGCTACTAGCATAGTTACTAATCATTTTTTGCAGCGTGTCCATTTGTGAAACCTGTCTGATTTCCTCCTTCTGTTTCTCCTTGTGTGTTTCAGGGCAACATGAGCAGAGGCAACAGCCTGTTCTTCAGAAAGCTGCCCGCTGGGAAGACTTATGCCATCGAGCAGAAGAGATTTTTTTGAATGGGGAAAGCCATGAGCATAGTCTATAATTCTGATAATATAATTGAGCTGGCCCACAATGTTGGACTCCTAACCCTTCTTATGCACTTGTTTAAGATGACAACCGTTTTTTGATAATCAGTTTCCAGCATCAGCCTCCAGGATTATTACTGTTAATTTTATCAGTACATTTTCACTACATTGTCGTTTGCTTTGATTTCGGAACATGAAGAGCTTTATTTTAATACCCAGGGATTTGTATACATGACCAAGGAAAATAAACCGCAGTATAACTTCAGCAGAGCACCCGAGGGCGCTCTAGACCATCTGTGCCTGAATCCAGTACAGGCCCCTTACATCTCCTTTTGTTTTGTTTTTTGCTTGGTAATGCTTGTCAGTAAAACAGTAATTATTATACATCTGTAGTTGTTTCTACTGGTTCATGCACTGACTGACTGACAAAACCTGAAGTTCTCTGCCCTGTTAATAGTAAAATGATTTGTGCGTGTGTGTGTTTATGTGAGAGGAAGATTGTGCAGCACCTTGAGCCACTGTATTGTCTATCTGATGTCTACCAGATGTGTTTTGCGTAAGTTTGCTAAGCTTGACCCCACCCTGGTTGTTTTGATAGATAAGAGACTATGTGGCTTCATATCAGTGAGTGATTTAGGACAGTGTGTGTGGTGTGGTTGTCAACTTCTGCACACATTTTTCATCAGAGCTCTGGTCTAGTCAGAATAAAGTTGAGATTTTTATTTCCAATGACGTTATAATTGACCCAAATAAATGTGAGAATGCTTGTTTTGGTCCTTGTGTTTTATTTATCCATCATCTGCAGCACAATTTTGGTAATACGAAGATAATTTAGGAAGAACTGTGTTTTGTTTTTTTACTGTCCATACAGGTCCATATTCACTAGGTAATTATTATTTACTGTGGATTAATTTGAGCTAGTGGCCTTAAGCAGGGGGTATACCTGTTATTTACCAATGAACAAAAAATAAACCGAAGGGAAGCTAAATTAGTCAAGCTTTCACTTTTCTCTTTTGTTTGGCTCAGCTAAAGATGATCCTACATAATACATAGTTTTAAATAGATTTTATACAGTAACGTATTACTAAACAGCGCTGGCATTAACCCTTTATTAAACTGTATTATTTTTAAACGCTTAAGCTTAAGTCAAAGACTGGTTACTCACTGAAGCTAAGCAGGGCTAAGCCTGGTTGGTACTTGGACGGGAGACCACTTGTGAAAACTAGGTTGTTGTTGTTGGAAGTGGTGTTATTAAGGCCAGCAGGGAGCGTTCAACATGCGGTCTGTGTGAGTACTAATGCCCCAGTAAAGTGAAGGGGACACTATACTGTCAGTGAGTGAGTGCTGTCTTTCGGATGAGATGTCTCTGTGGTCATTAAAAATCCTATGGTACTTCTCGTAAAGAAGTTGTGTAACCTGGCCAAATTCTCTCCATCGGCCCTTACCCATCATGGCCTCACAATCCCTTGGCTCTATCACTGTCTCTCCACTCCACCAATAGCTGGTGTGTGGTGAGCGCATTGGCTCTGTTGTCCTGTGGCTGCTGTCGCATCATCCAAGTGGATGCTGCACACTGGTGGTGGTGTGGAGAGACCCCCCTCATGATTGTGAAGCACTTTGGGTGTACGGCCACGCACGATAAATACGCTACATAAACCACATTACATTACATTAGGTCAATAGAAGCCAAAAGAAGGTATTTTGAAGAAACCCGTAACGTTGACTTCCATAGTATTTGTATTTTGGTCACAGGTTTTCAGCCTTTTTCTAAATATCTTTGGTGTTCAACAGAATAAAGGATTGAAACCGTATTTTTGGGCGAGCTCCTTTTAATATAAAATTTTCAATATTTTTACAACAGATTTTAAATCTATAAATAACAGTTTGTGAATTTAAGAAAGATTAGACTAAATGAAAACAAACTGATTAAAAAAATATGTTTATTATTATTTGATGTCTTGAATAAGACTGGAAGATTGGGAACTACACTGATCTTGATGCAGTTTAAATTTATTTTTGTAGTCTCACATTATAAAATCCTATCAAACGGATTTATGAAAGGAAATGATAGTGAAATATTACAATTTCACAACTAATATATCTTTTTGTAAAGATCTATGCCGTTGCAGCCAAATTAAAATAAAGAAGTAATTTCTTATCCCTTTAAATCCACAAAGCGGTTTCTGGCCTGAAGAGACTTTTGATATAGCCTATGGATACATTCATTCATTTTCCTTCAGCTTAGTCCCTTTATTCATCAGGGGTCGCCACATCGCAATGAACCGCCAACTTATCCAGCATGTGTTTACCCTCCCAGCTGCGACCCAGTACTGGGAAACACCTATACAGCACCCGGAGAAAACCCGAATGAACACGGGGAGAACATGCAAACTCCACACAGAAATGCCAACTGACCTTGTGGCTTTGAGGCGAAGGTGCTAACCACTGCGCCACCGTGTCGCCCATTAAATAAAGTCTGAAAGCTCACTGTACGGGTAAGCTCGAGTCAGTGTTCATCCGCGCCGGATGAGGGCAGTGGCGCCTGCAGAGGGTCATAGACAAAAACCACAAACACGGTCCTGAGAAGAAGCGGCATTTCAAGATGTCGTCGCTGAATGACAGATCAGTTTGGGATGAGGTGGAGGTTTGTTTTACGTTTCTGGGGTTTTGTCGTATTTTGATAATAGTAGATGGTTGTACATATGTGCAGAAATGTGCTTTATTTTGGATGTAACGTTTTAAAAGGGTGTTTAACCGCTGGCAATGGGTATGAATGATTTCTAATGGAAGAGCACAGCATGACACAGTGAATTTTATTCCGCTTCATTCATTTTTTTACGTGTGTGCATTCACTCTCAAGACAGTTCTGTATGATAAGTAATAACAGAACACCTTTTACTTTAAATGGGTCCCGAATTACACGAAGATGGCAGTAAAGTTAAATCTTTAGGAAAAGTGTGATGGTGGCTTGCTAGGATAACATTAGCATTTGTGAGCTAACGTGATCATGGTAACCGATGTTTTCTTCCGCTCAAATCCTTTGATTAGGGGATGTTATCTGACAATTATTGTGTATTGCACTAATTAGATGTTATTTGGTCACCCTTAAGTTACATCAAACTTGTATGTTTTGAATGTGGAAGAACATATTTTGATGGCCAAGCAGTTGCTGGTCCCAAGTTAAGGAAATCACTGGATGTCTGTGGATTGCACTGTATTTTCTCTTCAGGAAAAAAATAAAACGTGTTTGTAACAACTTGGGGGGGAAACAACTTGTGTAAATTATGTCAGAACTATTTTAATTCATTGATTTTGTTGTACAAAAATGGGTTCTTCTTTTCCCACAATTCACAGAACTTGTTTTATTGTATTTCATAGGATGGCATCGGAGAGGAAGTCCTTAAGATGTCCACTGAAGAGATTGTTCAGAGGACTCGTCTTTTGGACAGTGAGATTAAGGTATGCTTCATACTGTAATTCACAATCAGTTGTTTTCAGTGTCTGCATGCAACTTTGTACCTCATTTATAATCTCTATGATTTTCAGATCATGAAGAGTGAGGTTCTGCGTGTCACGCATGAGCTGCAGGCGATGAAGGACAAGATCAAGGAGAACACAGAGAAAATCAAAGTGAACAAGACTCTGCCCTACCTCGTCTCAAATGTCATAGAGGTAAAATACTTAATGTATTTTTTAACACCTAACTTTTAAGAGCATGGTGTTAAAACTTGTTTTGTGTGTTTGATTGGAAGCTGCTGGATGTAGATCCTAATGACCAAGAGGAAGATGGAGCCAACATTGATCTGGACTCGCAGAGAAAGGGCAAGTGTGCCGTCATCAAAACCTCCACACGGCAGGTGAGTCAAATATACAACTTTGCAGTTTTTGTGTGTGTGGCCAAATTCTTTCAACAAGCTTTTAATTTCTTTTTCACAAATTGTAGTTCTTGTTTGAATACGTTTTAATAAGTTAAACCCTAAGTTTGATGGTGTGCAACATATTCAGTTGTGATCCACCATACTTTTAGCAACTAAAAATATATTTAAAAAAAACAAAATCCTGTTTTAGTGAAAATGCTTAAGGAGGGCATCTGTTTCATACAGTGTGTATAAGTTAGAAAGGTAAATATGTCAGTTGAGCAATGTACTTTGTGACAAACAGAAGGTGAACTATCAGAGAGGCAGATTGTTGCTGAGCTTTGATGATCAACTGAGTATACAACAGCCAGAACAGGATACTGAATTCAGCTGTGCAATTAAATGAACAGAATTTAACTTTAATTTCATACATTTTGTCTAAACAAAAAATGCATTTGTTATTTAAAACAATAATCAAAAGTTTTCAATGAATAACTAATATTTCGTTCTAATTGCAGACTTATTTTCTACCTGTGATTGGGTTGGTGGATGCTGAGAAACTGAAACCTGGTGATCTGGTGGTAAGTGAAAGTTCATTTCTCTCATTTGACAGATTTGTTTGAATGGAATTCAGTGGTTACACAGGTGGTGTTGATATGGTGAGGTCTTTTATTAAGCTAAACTATCTTGGCTTAGTTTCACAAAATAGTTGATGACCATTGGTGGTAGTGTTTCTATTAGGGGTATCGTGTTTTACAAAATTGTCAGTTTGCATTGTATCATGGTTCTGTGGTCGCGGTTTTCAGTTTTACATTGTTTAAAAAAAGCCTTATTGTAACACTTAGAAATACCATTAGCATAAAATACATAGCCTTATAATTTATCGTTTACAGTATTTTAAAAAAAGTTATTTCCTTATAAGGCCATGTAATCAAAAAATTAAAAGAACAAAGTAGCTTGATCTTAGTAATAGATGCATTATTTTAATAAATGACATGTGTTAAGTCTGATGAAGCAGGAGAAGAATTGTAATTTAGGAGTGTCATTTAAAAAAAAAAAAAAAAAAAAAAAAAATGTCCAGGAATGTTTACTTTCACTTTGCGCTCAGATCAGCCAACTGTTGAAGAATGGTATTCTGGTGTTGTTACATGCAAATTAAGAGTCTCTTATGAATGCAACTGTTGACTTTCGTTTTTTTAAAAGACTAAGGACCACTGTTTCAGCTTTCTTTTTTCTTTTTTTTTCCCTCTTTGAACACAATATATTTTATTTTGACAAACATTTAAGATATTTTGGAGCAGTAAACGCATCAGGCTAAATATCTCAAATGAATAATTGACTTCTGCTGTCCTCGTTTATTTAAAAAAAAAACACAGATTTATTTACAATTTGAAGCGGCATCTTTAGATATGATTTCTGCTGGAGATACTGTGGTCCTAAAAAACAAAAATGTAAAAAAAAAAAACATAGGAGTGGTAAAACAGAAAATTTGGGAGGTTTTAAAACCTTGACTTTTCCAAACCGCGGTATGTCTTGAAAACTCTTATTGTCCCATGCCTACTATCCTTTTAATGTTTAAAAAGCCTGTTTTGCCTAGAAATGTGTTGAATGTCTTGCTTCACCTGTTCACAGGGTGTGAATAAGGACTCCTATCTGATTTTGGAGACTCTACCCACCGAGTATGACTCTCGAGTGAAAGCCATGGAAGTGGACGAGAGGCCTACAGAGCAGTACAGTGACATCGGTGGCCTTGACAAACAAATCCAAGAGGTACAGTCTGATTAACATCATTCCTGTCACTCTCAGTAGCAGTTTAAACTCGTTTTCTGAGCTCACTGCATGTCCCTTTGCAGCTGGTGGAGGCGATTGTTCTGCCCATGAATCACAAGGAGAAGTTTGAGAATCTGGGCATCCAGCCACCAAAGGGAGTTCTTATGTATGGACCACCAGGCACAGGAAAGACCCTGCTGGCCAGAGCCTGTGCAGCCCAAACCAAGGTCTTTTTTTTGTTTATTTTTATTTATTTATTTATTTATTTTACACTGTGAGAACTATTTGTCGTATGTTGCTTTTATTGGCAATGATCAAAATGAAACTGTAGCCAACAATGACTATGTTTACGATGACATCAGTAATCTAATTATATTGCCTTAATCTGAATAAGACGATAATAATATGATTGAGGTGTTTACATGAGTTGAATTTTTGAATGTTTCTTTCATGTTCCTGTATTACATGTTATAGTACACAGTTCAATTAATGTCATTGTCACCATTCAATGCTGGTTTCCTTCAGCGTTTCACGCATGTTTGTCATGGCACCATATTTGGTTTTGTTTTTAATTTTGCAAGTTGAACTGTAGTTAATTTGTCACTCTATGCATGTAAACAGACGATGGTGGATACAAATTCTCAGGCCACCTCTGCCATTTCATTCACTAACTTTTCATTCATGCCCATGCGACAAACTCAGAGGTAGGCCTACCGGATGAGAATTCGCAGTAAGGACTAGTGAGAGAATTTTCAGCAGTCATATTTCCCACTCGCACCAAAAATTTGCTCTTTTGCTTGGAGCTATTCTCATTTATTTGTTATCAAACGCCTGGCGCAACTGCTGTGTGTGCATCTTGTTGCATAATGTAGCAAAAAGTACCACAAAACGGTGATAGCTTGATTAGTGTTTGCATGTTTGTACTGCACTTCAATAATGCAACAAAAATGGCAATACTTCACATGTCCTCATTCGATTTCTGTTTAGTTCAATTATGACTTATGTCAGATTAAGGTAATCAAAAATCGCTGTTTACATGGTAGACTCTCAATCAGTTGTTTTAATTGTATTAAAATCAGAGTATTGATGTCTATGTAAATCTACTCAATGTTCACTTGCAGTTTTTGTGCTGATGCATGATCTCACATTTCTGTTACTGTCTTATCTCAGGCAACATTTTTGAAGTTGGCCGGACCTCAGTTGGTGCAGATGTTTATTGGTGATGGTGCCAAATTGGTGCGCGATGCATTTGCTTTGGCCAAGGAGAAGGCTCCCTCCATCATCTTCATTGATGAGCTGGATGCTATTGGCACCAAGCGCTTTGACAGTGAGAAGGCTGGAGACCGAGAGGTGCAGAGGACCATGCTGGAGTTGCTCAATCAGTTAGACGGCTTCCAGCCCAACATGCAAGTGAAGGTACATGCTTGTGCCCATATGCTTCTCTTTTACAAACATACCCTTTTGACCTAATGCTCTGAATTTTTTCTTTTTTTTCTTTTCCCCCCTTTACCCTCAAGGTGATTGCTGCCACTAACAGGGTGGATATCCTGGACCCAGCTCTGCTTCGTTCAGGTCGTCTGGATCGTAAAATTGAGTTTCCTATGCCCAACGAGGAGGCTCGTGCTCGCATTATGCAGATCCACTCTCGCAAGATGAATGTTTGGTAATGGAGCTTTTCTTGTTTTGCTTCTCAGCTAAGGCTGAATGTTATATCGATATAAAATTGTATTTGTGATTTAGCAAAAACTGCGGTCATCTTGCATATCATTTGAGGAAAGTGCGATGATGTGATCAGTAGTAAATTTCCTCAGAAAACCAGATGACGCGCTCTCTCTCTCTCTCTCTCTCTCTCTCTTGCATGTTGCTTAGTAAAAAACAAATATGCCCAAAAGAAAAACAGGAAATTACATAGGATAAATAAGATCTAACTGCTTTTATTCAATGGGATGACCATGAGAAAATAAGGCTTATCCGAGTTCTTCTTCTTCTTCTTCTTCTTCTTCTTCTTCTTCTTCTTCTTCTTCTTCTTCTTCTTCTTCTTCTTCTTCTTCTTCTTCTTCTTCTTCTTCTTCTTCTTCTTCTTCTTCTTCTTCTTCTTCTTCTTCTTCTTCTTCTTCTTCTTCTTCTTCTTCTTCTTCTTCTTCTTCTGATAATAAAATATAATGATGCACTGCATTTGTCACTGCTTAAAATGCTATCATGAAATATGTTGCATGCTTTAATCTGTGTAAAACATAATTTAACAGTAGGCCTAATTTAAACACTCGACTGAAATCATGAAGTTGAGTGAAGGCATCATTAAATATGGTTTTTGCACACTTTTATTTACTTGTTTTTCTCACCTATAATCTCATGACGCTATCCTTTACTTCCTATGTGCTATAGCCCTGATGTGAACTTTGAGGAATTGGCACGATGTACTGATGACTTCAATGGAGCTCAGTGTAAAGCTGTTTGTGTTGAGGCTGTAAGTATGATCTTTGTGACCATTGATTTTAACTTGGCTGCTTATATCTTGTTTGTAAGGGGGTGTTAACATTATGGTCAAGGTCCTTGACTTTTGAAAAAAGGAGGCAAATGTACTCTCCAGTCCTATTTCATCCTCTAATGCAAGATGCAGTCTTGCTTTGATCTGCAAATTTGTAACTGAATTTAGAGCAATTGCACACTATAAATCTCTGCTTAAATTTGGATTTTTAATGGAAAGAGTCATTGCTTCTGATTGTTTTTATTGCACGTAAACTAAATGTATATTGTTCATGTGTGTGTTAGGGTATGATTGCGCTGCGACGTGGGGCAACTGAGCTTAACCATGAGGACTACATGGAGGGCATTCTTGAGGTGCAGGCAAAGAAGAAGGCCAATTTGCAGTACTATGCTTAAAGAGGAGGACTGTATGAATGAATGTGTGGTTGTGTGTGTGTGGTTGTGCGTATGTGAGCATCTAACAGCAGGATCCAGCACACCTGTAAACTTGTGCTTATCAGATCCAGTGCTGCTCTGAGTAATGACCCGTGTTCTGATGGAGACAGATCAGCCAAATTAGACTGGACTGCCTCACAGTAAAGACTTATGGAATATTTTTTTTCAGTTAACCTTTGTTTGTTTCTCAGTTCATTAAACACAAATCATTTTTTCCACTATTTGTGCTTTTCTTTTCTTATGAAGGTTGTTTGATGCGTATCTGCTGTCTTTTGTGTTTTAGTAGTGATGGAAAAGCAGGGAATGAGTTATCCTTGATTTAATTTTTCTTCAGTTTGGGGTTTTTTGGAGCTTAAAAGGATTGTGCACCCACAAATGAACATTTACTCACCCTTAAGTGATTCCAAACCTTTTAGTTTTTTTTTCTTCTCTTGAACGCATTGTATTTTGCAAAAACAAAATGTTTGGAAACCTGTAACTATTTCCATAGGTAAGTTTCCATAGTAGGAAAAACAAATACTATAGAAGTCAATGGTTACAGGTTTTCAGCATACTCCAAAATATATTATTTTGTCTTGAACAGAAGGTATTTTATGTTGAAAAGCAGGTTTGTGACAAGCGAAGGGTGGGAAAATTCTCATCAAATTTTCAGTTTTGGGTGATCTATCCTTTTAAATGCTCTTTATTGCACTTCTAGTGTCAAATGTGATTACAAAAACATTTCAACCACTCCTAATCTGACAATTTTTCCCAATTCTACAACAAACTCATGCTGCTTCTGTTAATATGTTAAGATCATCAGACAAAGAGCAAACATTTTTAAAGGATCAAAAAAAACACATTTAAAATGTAATTTTGTATGTTTTTATTTATTTTATTATTTTATATAGCAAAAATCATTTTTAAATACAAAAATACTCAATTTAATTTTACATCTAATAATGATTGCAGATAAGGGGTAATAAAAACAGTATCTGTTTGTTGTTATTCAGCAATATACCCATGCTATGCAGTTTGAATTGCATCATTCTAATGAGAGATTTTTTTTCTACTACATGTCAGCTCCTCTTCATTCTTCAGGCATAATGTCATGGGAAAACTTTCCGTGAATCCTGTCTGTTTTTCAGTTCCCACACAATGCTGGCATCTTGTTTTCTTGAGGGGCTGAAGTTCATGCTAAATCTCACAGATGAATGGAAAAAGTCATCACAATTTAATGAGTCATCTTTAAGGATTTTCCACACAAACAGCCCCAACTCGGCACGGTCCATTGAGTGTGCTTGCCAGATGAACCTCTTTTCATTGCTCGTCTTTACTGACTGTCACTTCATGTGTCCCAGATGGTACTGCCGAACTTTGATGTTGTTGCTTTTCCTCTTCTGCCCTCTGACCTTTGCATTTGACCCATAGGCACAAAAGCAGGCCACTGCAGTGCTTCCGAAACGCTGGGTCACAGCATGCATACAGCAGAGGGTTCAAACAGCTGTTTACATAACCCAAACAGATGGAGTACGGATGCGCCGCCACCAACCACTGGTCGAAACGGCAGGAGAAGGGGAGAATACCCAGTTCCACCATTGCGGAGAGTGTCTTGTTAGTGTGGAAGGGCAGCCAGCAGAGGAAGAAGGCCAGCACAAGAGTAATGATGATGCGGAGAAGCCTGCGCTGGCGTTTCTGATCAGGGCGCAGGCCTAGGCTGAAGTGTCTGGAAAGAAGCCGTCCCAGCCAGCCGTAGCATACTAGGAGCACTACAAGGGGTAAGAGGAAGCCAAGCAGGGTTGATTTTAACCCCAAAGCTGCTGACCACATGAGCTCAGCTTGCTCTGCCTCTGCTGGGTCCAGATCAATTGAGATTAAACTTGAATAGTCCATATCACACAAGCAGGAGGACGACTGTCCAGTCTGCCAGTCATCATCATCTCCTGATTCCAGATCCGGCTCTCTAACCGTCCGCAGAAGTAAAGCAGGGAGTGCCAGTACTCCTGCTGCCAGCCACACAATACCCACTATCCATCTGGCACGTGTGCTTGATGTCCTCTGGTTTGAACCGTTGCCACGCTGTCGTGTGATGACGCAGTAGCGTTCCACACTGAGCCCAGTCAGAGAAAACACGCTTGCATACATGTTCAGTGCCACTATGTAACTGCTCGTCTGACACAGAACTTGGCCAAAGGGCCAGTGGTAGCCCAGGGCTGTGTAGGCAGCCCATAAAGGCAGGGTCATGACGAAGGCCAGGTCAGCCAGTGCTAGACTGATTATTAAAGACTCGGTTACTGTTCGACAAGATGTTGGAGAGGGACAAGGAGGGGAATCGAGAGTCTGGGAAGATTTGGAGCCACTTTCTATCCTCCCTCGCCCTCTCGCTTGGCGGTCCAGGTAGACCCACAACACCAGACCGTTACCCAGAGAGCCCACGACAAACACCAGCAGGTACACACTCGGGATCAGCACCCATGTTGGAGACCATTCAGTGTAGTCACATGAGGGGAAGGGAGAGGGTGAGGGGACGGGCAGAGTTCCGGACATCTGACAGGCACACACTTGCACCTAGTGCAGAGAGCCTGTGGATGACATCAGCAGGACCCTCTGACGATTTAAGGGTGATTAGTTTTGAAGAAATGCTTTTTCGTAAAAGAAGGAAGCAACTTTGTTCTTCCCCAGAATTCTTGTTTATACTGTTTGGGAGCAAGCGGTGACTCCTCCCTCCTCAATCCTCTTTGATTTCTGTGGGGGTAGATAAAAAAAGAACTTGTGTTATATCAGATTGGGTCATATACAGTATATATACGTACATTACTTCATCATTGTTTTTTAGACCGAGTAAATTCGAAGCCAATGTTGAAGGATGTGATTAGTTACTCTAGACCAGGAGTGCTCAACCCTGTTCCTGTTGATCTACCTTCCTGCAGAGTTCAGCTCCAACCCTGATCAAACACACCTGAACCAATTAATTAGGACCTGAACAGCACTGGATAATTACAGGCAGGTGTGTTTGATATGGGATGCAACTAAAATCTGCAGGAAGGTACGCTGTAAAAAATGTTCGGTTCCACACAATTGTTTTGTGTTGGGACAAGATAATCGAAGTAACTTTTATTATTTTTTACAAATTTAGGTAGATTGAACAAATTAAGTAACCCCAACAAAATCTCAAGAATTGTCTTGTTTCAACTCATTTTAAGTAGTTTGAACAAGCAAGAATTTTTTTTTTTTGAGTATAAATCTCCAGGCAAGGGTTGGTCACCCCTGCCCAGGACATCCCAAAGTCATTCAATGCGAGTTACAGTGCTATGAGCAGAGTCGGAGCAAGCTCAACTGCTGCTTTAGGCTAACGACGATCATGTCGCCCTCACTGTGGGAGCCGTGGTCAATATATTTTCACTAATATAGCCATGAGATATGTCTTCCAACAAATGACAAACATCAGTTTGGGTTAAAAGAACTGCTGATCACCACAAAAATCACTTTAAAGTATTTGCTTTATTAATAGTTATTAATAATTGGCTTTTTTATACTTAACTAATTCACATATTAAAATGGTAATTTTTAATTTTATGGGAAGTTGCATGATAATTTTTCTACTGATAGAAGTGTTTGTTAATTTAGTAAATAGAAAAAAAAACTAAATGAGTTAAATTGAAATACTGCTTTTTCAGAGATTTTCATTTTTTTTTCCATTTTGGTTTTAACAAAGAACCTTCCCATGAAAGTTTTCAGAAAAAAAAATTTCTTAGGTCAAAGAACATTTAATTAAACTACAGAGCTGTTTTGTTTTCTTTACATCATATAAATAATGTTTTATAAAACAATGAGTTTCCATAGATGCTAACATTTTTTCAAAGCTTCTTTGATATCAGTATGTCGGACCTTCTGTCCTGTTTAATACACAACTGAAGAATCATTTACAGATACATGGCATACTACATCAGAAAAAAATTCACAAAATGGATCATGCAAATGCAGTACTACCCTGTCACACCTAAGGTTAATAAAAAAATCCAACTTAAGCCAAACATCTCGTACAGTACCTGCTCTTGTGAAGGGTTTATCTCTGTTTCTGTTATTAATTGTGGCCAGTTCTCTCGTCTGTGTAATTAGAGCCTCTGTGTTTCCTGATGATCTTTTAGAATGAAGGATGTTACTCGGTTTCCTAGGTCTTCTCTTGATCTTTCTCTACAACTTTAGCTTGTTATCTTCCTTCTGTGTGTCACCTACAGGGAAAACGTCTGCTCTTTAAAGACCCTCTCCTCTTTGTGTCCTCCTCCTCTGTCAAAGGACCACCCCGTAGCAGTTTTGTGAGATCTCCAAACAGTCCCCCTGTACTTAAACACACTGAGCAAACTCACAACACCTCAAGCCTGAAAAAAGCTTTGTGCACATGACAATGTCTTTCACCGCTGTGAACATCAATCCTCGGCCAACACCACCACTACATGCTCCAGGTTGTATTAGCAAATACACGTGCATTCATACAAATAATGAGCTAATATTTGACCTAAAACACTGGGAGGTCAGGAAATCAGAGACATTTTGTGTGGCCTGTTGTTATACAGAGCAGGTTTGTTGTATCACAGTGGATGATTATTTCTATGTCATTGACAGGGAAAATTAGAGCATTTGCATACATTGCATTTACAAAAGGACTCATTTTATAGACCATAGCTAAATGTGATGTGAGGCACAAAGGCCTAATATATTAACCCAATGTTTGAACATATACTGATGCTTTTTATTGTATTTTAAAGATGATTGAAGAGTGTACAATGTTCGTACTTTGGATTTCAGTTGTGTGTGTGTGTGTGTGTGTGTGTGTGTGTGTGTGGTGTGTGTGTGTGTGTGTGTGTGTGTGTGTGTGTGTGTGTGTGTGTGTGTGTGTGTGTGTGTGTGTGTGTGTGTTATTTGAATATTCACATTTTTTGTAGACATAGGAAGATAAAGAACAGACAAACAGACCCTTGTATATAAAATAAAACATGAAAACAACGCCAAAAAAAGTAAAATGGTGATGTAAAAGACAGATTTGACCTACAAAGTGTCTGCAAAAGATGTATAAAAGGTTTCAAATCTTTCAAAATTAAAGACATCATTAGTTTTTTGTGTGTGGTTTGTTTATAAACTAATTTCGAGAGAAAGACGTGCTTGCAGTATGATTGATCACGGCTGGTCCCGCATCAACTTCACATGTCGCGCCAATCAGACTAACTCACTATAAATATCCAGATTTTCTCTACATGCTCGCGTAGGTTTTCCCTGGGTTCCCTGGTTTCCTCTCACCGTCCAAATACATACAATACAAGTAAATTGATGACTAATTCAAAGTGGCATCATAAGACAAACTCTTAGCCAGCTACATCTCTTAGCTATTCCTAACACATTCACAAGCAGGGGAGTTTTCGAGTCCTACCTGAGCTCAAACTCCCCTCTCACCCTTTAAAATGGGAGGGAGCCCCGGGCTCGAGGATATTCTGAGCTCAGGGCTCTCTCCCGGGACAGCATGCCAAACATGCTTTATCACCAATCATCAGCTAAATGTGAACTCTTGAATAGAAATATATGGGTTCACACCATTTTATCCATTTTTTCCAGAGTTTCCAATGGTGGTGTATCATATTCTGTCCAAATGTAAAGTGGGCTCAACCTTTGGGTTGAGACACTCTAACATATTTGATTTACCCTAAAATGAATATCATTGGGTCAGAGAGTAAAACAAAATTATAAAATATAGCAAGGAATTAAAATAATTCTTACCATAAACTCTTAATTTGTAAAATCATAAAAGACGTGTCAAGAGTCCTCTTGGCAGCGTTACACTTGTTACATTTGGGGGAGGGATGATATGGTGGCTCGGTGGTTAGCACTGTCGCCTCACAGCAAGAAGGTCACTGGTTCCAGTCCCGGCTGGGTCAGTTGGCCCACACAGTTGTCCCACTGTGTGGAGTTCTCTCTGTGTTTGTGTGGTTTCCTCCAGGTGCTCCGGTTTCCCCCACAGCCCAAAGAGATGCGGTACAGGTGAATTGAATAAACTAAATTGGCCGTAGTGTATGTGTGTGAATGAGAGTGTATGGGTGTTTCCCAGTACTGGGTTGCAGCTGGAAGGGTATCCGCTGTGTAAAACATATGCTGGATAAGTTGGCGGTTCATTCCGCTGTGGCGACCCCTGATAATAAAGGGACTAAGCCGAAGGAAAATGAATGACACATAGACTGCCTTCTTCTAAGACGCTTCTATTCACATTTTCAGTTTTTCACACAGATAATGTTAGTCCTGTTTTTAGTCCTTTGCCATGCTAACCCATAGGCGTTTGTAGCTTCACCCTCTGTTGAAAAGAGCACAATCTCATTTGTATTTAAAGTGACAGTCACCAAAACGGCACAATTTGGATCAAAGCCTAAAAGAGGCAGTTTCAATGAGTTATAAAACTTTATTTGTGGGATATTTTGATGCATACACACTCTAGAGACATCACACACTTATTTTACATCTTGTTTAAAAGGGCATAATAGGTCCCCTTTAAAAGGCATTAACAAATTAGAAGGTTAGGCCCGCAGCATTTGGAGATCTATTCATTTTTCTGTAGGAAAACAAAACGTATTCAGTGATAAACTGTGGTTTGCCTTTTTCCCAAATAATGCTTATATCATCCCAGTATAACATGTTTCAATTATGTTGATGGTTTAATTAAACTTGTAGGGTCATTGAAAGCAAATGGTGTGTTAATGTCCCCCATATTGCTTTAATTATGAGTATGTTAAGTTTATTTATAGCCTGTGCTCTCAAACAATGACAAAATGTCCATTTAGAAAATATATGCATTTAACATATCAATTCTGCAAATATAGTTCAAGATTTTTATTAGATCACTCTGTACTTCAGTTTCTCGTTTTATTTTCTCTCCAGTCAAATGCTCTCAAGCATATGAAGCATCCTGCCCCTGCACTATAAATAGATGCAGAAGGGCAACTGAAATCAATCACTTCCTCACACAATTATTATTTACTAAATGTCAAATGCAACCATATATTTGATATAAGTGACTCTAACATTGTAAATATGCTTTCCATTGGGGTGAATAAAGACACAGGCTACAAATAATAAACAAATTAGTCTCGTAAAATGTCATAGTGTATGTGAACTGTTCACCTGCCTTTACTTACCTCATACATTCAGTGTGCTGTATTTGAGCAGTCTGAGTGTTATGTTGTTTAAACACTTCTGAAACTCAGGGATTCCCCACTGTGGGCTTTGTGTGCACTCTCAATATGAATGACAAAAAGGAAAGTCTTTTGTCTTGAAGAAAGTCTTGCAGGAAAGTCAACAGGACGGCTATTTATGAGGCAACACCATGACACACTGCAAATATTTAAAAATGCTGTTGTGAAACTTGTGTTTTCTCAGACTAACAAATTGGCCATGTGCATAATAGCCAGGAGATGTGGAAACCACTGCTCACAGAGATCTTTATTAGCAGTAATACAAACAGATGAAATTTCCTGTTTGCATCTCCATCTGAACTAGTCTAGACCGTTTAGTTCAATAAAACAAAAAGGATTCAGCCAGTATTTTGTCTAATGCCTGTTGAATTTAAGTGACAGGCTTGGTTACTGCACACCATGTAGGCTACAGTATGTAGAATATAGACTTCACATTGGCTCTGAGTGTCATAAAGACACTCACAGATTTTTGTCTCTTTGTTTTTAATTGATTTCAGCTGTACAAACAGCAAAGAGGCCATAAAGAGGTCACAGGGCCATGTATATGACATGAGTTAAACACACTCGGTTTCAAAAGCACCAGGGTAGACTATAAATTGTGTTTCAATATACAGAAGCAGTTAAATTACACCTATGGATGATTGTAGAATTTCGGGTACATTTTGTATCCTCCAAGATAAACTTTTCAAAAACATAAGAAATTAATGAACTAAATTAATGAGTTTTTTATCCTTGTGCACTGTTCAAATTTACTATAGTACTCTTTTGTTATGTTAGGGAAAAAATGTTAATGTTTTTGATAAATGTTTTTGCTTTTTTTTTTTTTTTTTTTTGCATAAATCTGTTAATCATCCTCAGTCCTGATCAAAACTACTAAATTGGTTTGAAAATTACAGGATTTTAACTCTTTAATTGCCAAGCTCACAAATGATGTCACTGATTTGGAGAAAAAACACACAAATAATTTATTTTCAGTGCAAAAAGTAATTGTGGACTGGATTTTTGTACCTTTTATCACAGTCTTGGACATGTGAAACAACTTTGCCTTTGTTTTGTTTTGGATTAATTTTCTTTTTATATATATATATATACAGTTGAAGTCAGAATTATTAGCCCCCTTTGAATTTAGCTTTAATTGAAAATTTTTTAATTTCCCAAAAGATGTTTAACAGAGCAAGAAAATTTTCACAGTATGTCTGATAATATCTCTTCTAGTATGTCTTATTTGTTTTATTTCGGCTAGAACAAAAGCAGTTTTAAATTTTTTAAAAACCATTTTAAGGACAAAATTATTAGCCCCTTTAAGCTATATATTTTTCCGATAGTCTGCAGAACAAACCATTATTATACAATAAATTACCTAATTACCCTAACCTGCCTAGTTAACCTAATTAACCTAGTTAAGCCTTTAAATGTCACTTTAAGCTGTATAGAAGTGTCTTGAAAAATATCTAGTCAAGAATTATTTACTGTCATCATGGCAAAGATAAAATAAATCAGTTATTAGAAATGAGTTATTAAAACTGTTATGTTTAGAAATGTGTTGAAAAAAACATCTCTCCGTTAAACAGAAAATGGAGGAAAAAATAAACAGGGGGGCTATTAATTCTGACATCAACTGTATATATATATATATATATATATATATATATATATATATATATATATATATATATATATATATATATATATATATGTATGTATGTGTGTATATATATATATCAGTGTGGTTGTGTACAACTTGAATGTGCTCTGTGTATTAATTGTGTAATTTGTGATAACTAATAAATATGTGCAGGAGAATGACTGCTAATCAAAAAGTGCAAGAGCATCACTGAAACATTAATAACACATTATATTGCAGTCACTGTATACTTTATTTCTTCTGCATTTTTTTGCATAGTAGTAATTTGCCTTTTTTTTTTTAACAAAATACTCAAAAACTTAGTTCGCATAAAACCTGCATGTTCCTTTTATTGATCGCATAAAGTTTCAGTAAGTTTCACTGGCTATAGTGGTAACAAGAAGCTAATCAGTACACTGAAAAGACTACATGTCTACACACCGCATGCAATGTTTTTCAGTACATTTTAAGTTTTAAAATGGACAAGGCAGATGAAAAGCAGGTATGAACAAGGGCATTTGTAAAAATGGCAGATATATGACACATTAACTCTTTAAAAATCTCAACATCCAAATCCTCACAACCCACTCAGTTTTAGCAACACCCTTCTAGGTGACATGGTTAGCTGCGAAAGAGAACACACAGGCTACACAACCTTTTAACAAGAAATTATAATCAGACTATTCACTATTAGGTGCAAAACAAAACAAAAAAGAGCTTTAGCTTAACAAGCACACACAGTTTTAACATACTTTTAACAGAGATTAAACCTGTGAATGCTTCTTTGACCTCTTAATTTGAGATATATAAGATCTCTGCATTCTCACTACATGATACCACTACCAGCTATACAAGGAACAATGCAGAAGCACTTGTGTTTGTGATGGTTTAGTAAACACCCCACCAGAAGAGTGCTAGTGAGAGCAGTATCGCCACAACGGAGCGACTGGACACCGACAGGGGTGCTGAGTTACACAGGTCAGAGGTACAGCAGGAGTACTTGAAGCTGGAAAGTTTGGGAAACTTCTCGCCGAGTGTGCTATAATCGCATTCAGAGTACTTGATACACTGCCTGTATGTGTCGCCACCTAGAGGGGGGAGAAAGAATGCAGAGAGAATACATTACATGAAGAGTCAAAGTGTCATGGATGTGGTCGGTATATTTTGGTAGATTACAGGGAAAAAAAGACACTTTTTATAAAAGTTTGACCTCTCTCGTAGACGGACACGCAGGCATCATCATAGTAGCAGTCTCGAATTTTAGAGCATGCGCCTGTGTAGTCCTTACAACTGTAACATTTAATGGCAGAACCTTAAGAGACAAACAGAGAGAGAACTTTATTGCAAGAATAATAATACAAACATACATCTTATGCGCCATGAAATCTGGATCAATCGAAACATACCAAGCCCCAGCAGAGCCAGCACGAAAACCACACACACTCCGACAGAAGCTTTCATAATGCCTTCAGTTTACCAGTCTAATCCTGACAAAGAGAGACAGAGAGAGGAGAATCTGAAAAATGTGCAATTTGGATTTTTCTGAATGTGCCGATGACATGGGATGGTCATCCTAAAATTTGATTTAAAACTCAAATTCATCCTTAATTAAGCTGCCCGCTGCTCTCAAACGCTAACATTCAGAATCTTATTTGATCTTAAGTTACACTCTTTTAAAAAAGGCTATGAGGTTGTTATGCCTTAGAAGAACCATTTTGGGTTCCACAAAGAACCATTTAAGAGTTCTTCAAAGAACTGTTATTCTTAGTGGGAAGAACATTTGCAAAAATAGAACCTTTTGTGGAATTAATGGTTCCATGAATGTCAATAAAGAGCCTTCGTTTTCAAGATTGTAGGTTTGGATCTTTTTTCAGACTGGTGCCATTAACCAAAACAAAATGTAAATTGACCTTTTTTTTTTACTTTTTATTTATTAACCATTAAAAATGGGTCAAATAAAATTAAATCCCTATAAAATAATATATAAATATATCCTTATAAAAATGTTTAAAAAAAAAAATTAAGCACGAGTAAATAAAGCACAACATGACCAAATTATCCGTAGCACAAAATAAAAGTGATTCATTTACATCTAGTTTTCAAGTAGGGCCTGAAAATAAGTAATGAATTATAAATGTACACATTCTGTCACAGGCAGTAAATATTTTTCTGTCTTTGCAGGAAATGCACAGATGCGATATACTGGTAACCATGCAATTTCTTTTCTATCTGTTCAAGTTCATCACTGTTAACTGATAGTGTTTGCTAGGATACTCGCCAAGATGAGTATTTTCACATAATTTTGTATGCATGTAATTGTGTATGTACCCAGGAGGAAGCGAAAGCTTGAAGATTTTGTGAAATTGCAGATAGTTATAAAACTTGGCATCTTATCCAGAGATAGCATGTGTCCAGAATTGTGAGATGTGCCATGGATCATGGACTAACTATGATTTGCTACACTATTAAACCCAAGGGATCCAAGTCTCCAAGTGTTTAGACATAAACAACTTTGCTATAGTTGTTTCAGTAATACGCTCTACAACAAATGATTGAAAGGAATGTTTGGCCATAAATAAAAATAATTATTAGTCATCATTTACTCAGCATCCTTTTGTTCAAAACCTGAATACATTTTTTTATGGAATTAAATATTTAACAGTCATGTACATGAAACAACAAGTTACCATAACTAAATAAAATAACATGCATTTTCCACATAATTATCACATGAAGAAGACATTTCAACCTCTGACAATAGGATGCATATAGAAAAAGTTTAATGGATTTTAAAATGTTGAAAATTATAATCTAAATCAGCTCAACTTCCAAGCAAAGCATGTATAAAGCAGTATGGCATTACTTACTGCAGTCTTACCTCAATGTGAAGCCGGAATCCAACGACAGAGACATGCAAACCCGTCTGAACACTGAAGGGCTCCAGTCCACTCACTCTTTCCTACACCCGCCCACAATGCCCTACAATTACACTTTTGTCTTTTTTTCTAATGCCTATCATATGCATACCAATGCCTCCTAAATTATTATAAAGTAAAACAGTGATATAAGAATTGATTAATTATTGATAGACACATTACAGAAACGGAGCTACACAGTATAGAAATTATTGCAACATTTTTTTTTTGCATTTTCCTTAGTTTGTCAAAGATTGTTTCTACTGAAAAATACAACAAAAAGAAGAGTAATACATTCAAACCACATATTTAAAGGGATTGTTCACCAAAAAAAAATTATATTTACTCAGTTTATTCACCCTTAAGTGGTTTCAAACCGCTTTCTATATTCTCTATTCTTCTCTATTTATTGTGATGAATCCTAAAAGCCTGTAACCATTGACATTCATAAATACCCTGGAAGTCAATGAATACCGGTTTCCAGCTTTCTTTAAAATAACTTCTTTTGTGGAAACGGGCTTGGAACAAGTAAAGGGTGAGTAAATGATGGCAGTATTTTCATTTTTGGGTGAACTATCATTTTAAAACCCTCAATCCCTATTATTACACTTAAACAGAGGAAGTGGAAGTCAAATGTTGCCTCTGACCCATAATAAGGGGTGATTGCAACAATTCACTAGGGCAGTTGCAACATTCATTAAAATTGAAAAAGAAAAGAAAAAAACTTACTTTGCAATGTCTTTGTTTATTTTTGCACAGAAAGGGTCTCTACTAAGTAAAAGATTAGTAAAAGAAAAAGGTATCGATCACATATAGATTACTCAATACATTTGCACTCTAATATATTGTTTTGGTTAAAATTTAAATATTGATTACAACATTCATTCATTTTCTTGTCAGCTTAGTCCCTTTATTAATCCGGGGTCGCCACAGCGGAATGAACCGCCAACTTATCCAGCACGATTTTACGCAGCGGATGCCCTTCCAGCCGCAACCCATCTCTGGGAACATCCACACACACTCATTCACACTCATACACTACGGACAATTTAGCCTACCCAATTCACCTGTACCGCATGTCTTTGGACTGTGGGGGAAACCGGAGCACCCGGAGGAAACCCACGCGAATGCAGGGAGAACATGCAAACTCCACACAGAAACGCCAACTGACCCAGCCCAGCCAAGGTTCGAACCTGCGACCCAGCGACATTCTTGCTGTGAGGCGACATCACTACCTACTGCGCCACTGCATCGCCTTGATTACAACATTGAAATGTATTTTTGGGTCTGTGAAAGCTTAATGAACTTTGTTTAAGTGTACTTTGGAATATATTTTTACTGTAAAATATCTGTAAATTGGCAGTTTTCCATATTTTGTGATTCGTGTTTTTATTTTTTATGTTCCCCTGTATTTTTCTGCTTTTGTATTGCATTATGGGACCTTGAGTTTTCTTCCAACAACCTTGAAAAGTTGGAAAAAGTGACTTTTAATAACATTTTTAATAGTTAAAATAATATATTGCCTGGGTAGGTGTTTTATTTACGGTACAAAATCCTTGTAATAAAAACCTTGTAATTTTACAGACTTCTTTCTCTAAAAATTATTACTTATACAATATATTATCAAACGACTGAAATGTCAATAAAAGTCACTTTGTTAAACTGTAGAGTTGAATTTTCAACCTCAAATGTCGACAGAGCAGAGATCAACATCCCATAATGCAATTCACAACCGTAAACAAACAGAAAACACAAATTACAGATTTAAAAAATAGTTTGTTGTTTGTTCAAATCACTTATTTAAAATAAGCTGAAACAACACAATTCTTGAGTTTATTTTTGGGACAACTTAATTGTTTTATGTTAAATCAACCTAAATTTGTAAAAACGAACTTAATTTCTTTATTTTGTCCCAACACAAATCAACTGTGTGGAACCCAGCACTGTTTTACAGTGTATGAATATGCAGATACAGTGTTGAACAGTTAAATATATGGATTATAAGTTCACAAATGTGTGTACTGACAATGTGTCCTCATAAACCAACTGGCTTTAAAATCATTTAAAATGACTTTCTTGAAGTAGGTTTAGGAGATTAAACACAGTTTGTACAGTATAAAAATAATTACACCAATTCCTTATATACAGTACAAGTTCCTGTAAACCACATATACAAGTGTGTGTCTATGTGCATATGTGTATGACAGAGTGTAAGAGAGAAGAAAACCACATTAGATTAAAGCTCCCTAAAGTGTATGTGTGTGTTGTTGGTAAGCAAATGTTGTAATATGTGCATCTGCATGCTGGTAAATTCATTATTTGTAAGCACACATGATGTAGTTTGTGTGAGAGAAGGAAACTATCACATCATTTCTCTTTCATTTTCAGAAAAGACCTTTGTGGGAGTCCTTCACAACTGACCCCTGTTACAACTCTCTCCTACTCATATCAACAGTGCTGCATTATGATAAATGTTGAACTTCAGCATTATTCTTCACTTGAGAATGAATCTGCAGCTTTCTGTACAATCTTCACTCAATTTCTGTAATAGGTTACAATTGTGGAAACTCAGGCATGCTTGCTTGATGTGTGAGAACCAATGATTTCAATGCATTTCATGACATTTTAGAACTTTTTTATTTAGTGGCTAATTTGTATGAATTTGTACAATCTAATTTATACAATTTAGTATGATTTGCTCATCTTTCAATGATGGTTGGGTTTAGGGGTGGGGTTTGGTGCCACACCTCCTCTTATTAATCATACATTTTTGTACATCTGATCTCCTGTGAATTTACATGAATTAGCCACTAAACTGACACGTTTCCTCGTGAGATCAGGCTGATGGCTCTTATTCTTACTTGTCACATCAACACATTTGAGTTTCTCCAAGATGAAAAGAGTTTTTTCTTCTTGTTCATCAAGCAGGCATGCTTGAGCTTCTGCTTATGACCTTTATGTTCACTGATTAATATTTATATATGAATTAAAGTCTAAAATATGGTAAAGCAAGGCAAGATTATGTATATAGCACATTTCATACACAATGGTAAATCAAAGTGCTTTACATAAACAGGAATAAAAGACACAGGAAAATAAAATTAAAAAAATATTAAAATGATTAAAAACAGATAAAAACAGGTTAAAATGTGTCAAAACAAGTTATAAAAGAATGAAAAAAGAAAGAAAGACATAATTGTGCAATCTGTTGGACATTGTAGCACTGTGCTCATTCAGTAAAGGCACAGCTAAACAGATGGGTTTTCAGTCTTGATTTGAACGTGTCTAATGTTGGAGCACATCTGATCATTTCTGAAAGCTGATTCTAGCAGTGGAGGGTGTAGACACTGAAGGCGGGTTTACCCTGCTTTGACTGAACTTATAGAATTTCTAATTTTTTTGATCTTTTATTTATTTGGTCTTTTAGGTTTGTCTTCAGTCAGCATATCTGTAATGTATTGAGGTCCTAGGCCATTTAGTGATTTATAGACCAGTAGTAATACTTTAAAATCTATTCTGAATGTAACTGGGAGCCAGTGTAAAGACCCGAGGACAGGTGTGATGTGCTCTGATTTCCTGGTTCTGGTCAGAATCCTGGCAGCAGCGTTCTGGATGAGCTGCAACTATCTGACTGTCTTTTTGGGAAGGCCAATGAGTTACAGTAATCCACCCTGCTGCTAATAAAAGCATAAATAAATTTCTCACTGGAAACAAAGCATCTAATTCTTGCAATGTTTTTAAGATGATAGTATGCAGATAGTATGTTACTGCTTTGGCAGTACTACTGAAACTCAGATCTTACTCCAGAATCTGAATTAAATATGTTGACTTGGATTTATTGATTGATATGGGTTTATATTTGATCTCTTTACGGATGTTTTCAAGCATTGGGATGATCAGATTTGATTAAAAGTCACTTCATTTGTGTCACAAAGATGAACACAAGGCTTGCAGTTTTCTAATGTAATGAGGATGAGTAAATGACATATTTTGGGTAAACTGACCCAGAAAATTTCTGACCCTGAAATTTCTGTTTAAACAAGTCAAATCCTTTATGTTTAACATGTATGCATGCACAAGTTTATATTCTTATACTTTTTATATTATACATACTTGCAAAAGTCGCAAAGAACTTGCACAAGACACAAAGAACACATTTCTAATTTGTTCTCTTCTATTATTTTTGACATTTTTAACCTTTTCAGAATATCTGCTGACCCTTTCCATTTGATCTGCACTGGACATTTTCTTTTCTTACATTTTTTAAATATAAAAATAATTCTTCCACAACCACTTGACCACAATTCAAGGTCATTCATTTATTTTCCTTTGGCTTAGATCCCTTTATTCATCAGGGGTTGCCACAGCGGAATGAACCGCCAAGTATTCCAGCATATGTTTTACACAGCGGATGCCCTTCCAGCTTCAACTCACTACTGAGAAACATCCACACAGTCTCATTTACACACATACGACCAATTTAGTTTATTCAATTCACCTGTACCGCATGTGTTTGGACTGTGGGGGAAACCCACGTCAATGTGGTAAGAGCATGCTAACCACTGAGCCACCATGTCACCCCAATTCTAGGTCATGTTGGGGGTATTAAATGGGTCATTTCTGGACACAGGGCCACACAAGGATTCATTCTGCTGTGACACAGGAACAGATGAAGCATGTGAGGAAGTCAACAAGAAAAGAATGACCAGACATGGCATATAAGGCCACTGCATTTACCCTGATATGTGAAGTAAACCGCTCACCAGTGAAGTGCTCTGGCAAATGCATTGATACTAGAGTGATCACTTGGGGCAATTGAGGAAAACGAAATGTTTGTGAAAGTATTTAGGATAGGTTACAAGAATGTTGTATTTTCTCTTTCAGAACTGTTTGAAATGAATGAGTAAATTGAAGGGAGGAGACGTGGGCCAAAAAACAAACAGTTTAACAAAGAAACATCAGTCTGACTAATACAAGGGCTCTTCAACACGTTGCCATGACAACAGGCACTGGGGTTAGGGTTTGGGGTTTGGGTCAGACTGAGAGAAATGACTCCACGTTTTGTGTTGTGAGAACAATAAATGTTTTCAGCGGCATTGTAGAGACAATAGCACTGTGGCAGGCAAAAAAAAAAAAAAATACTCAACCTGATCAACAGCCTCTTTGTGTTCAGATAGCAGAATGCATCCTGATCACGAGGGGAATGTAAATCAAAAAAATCTGACAGTGAAACGCTAGATTTATACACCATTATCTTTTTATTTACTCCAAATAAAAAAGAAATAACACATAAAAAATAAACAACCCAAAAAAGTTATTAACTAATCTGAGACTTTTGGTAGGGCTAAACGGAGAACATGATAGCAAACTGTTGAAAAATCCCACTGCACAGCCTTATTTTACAAAGTTGATAACATATAATCGCAGTCATAAACATGGAACTCAAAATCATACACATCTTTAGGCAAGATTAGCTCACATTGCCATTATCAGGAAAGGAGGAAGAAAAGAAAATGCAGTCTGCCTATATTTCAATCTGGAGCTGTACAACAAAGATGTTTTCCTCATCCTTTACCTCCTACACAGCATTTTAAAGGGAACAAAAAGTAGAAAATGTTATAATAATGCCATAAACTTGTCATAAAATTATCTTATCTTACTATTCACACCAGTCTGTGTAACCTCCAGCCCTTACGACGATCAGAGCTAAAAACAATCTGCTTCACACCAATGTGCTCTTAGCTGACCTTCAGCCGACATCCATCCAGCGCTTCTGAGAACAGGACATCAGCACCTCTGAACAGCTAAACCAGTGCCCACAAACTGGTTAACTGATTGCTTGTGCAGGTTGGCAGACGTTTAAGGGATAGTTCACCCAAAAACGAAAATTCTGTCATCATTTACTCACCATTTACTTGTTTGAATCCTTTACGAGTTTCTTTCTTCTGTTGAACACAAAAGAAGATATTTAGTAAAATGTTAAAACCGGTAACCATTGACTTCTATTGATTTTGTTTTCCTACTATGGAAGTCTTTGGTTACAGCTTTCTTCAAAATATATCGGGGGTTTTATGTTCAACAGAAGACAAAAAAAGTCAATGATTTGAAGTAAATAAATAGTGAGTAAACTTGAATTTTTGGGTGAACTATCCCTTTAACTGGCTAATTAGTGTCAGTGTGCTTTTTAATTAACATTGAATAAACCAGTTTGACTTCTAGTCTGAAGTTCAGCCTGTCCCCAAAACCCACCGTACAGATGATCACAAACATCTATGTACAAGCACATACATACTACGCAATACCTGAGGCCTTGTGATAGAATGAATGGGATCGATTCATTTTTGCCTTTTTTTTTTGTGAAGTATACAATCGAGAATATTTACCTATAAACACACACAGTGTGTATCCCGATTCAGTGTGCGCGTTCTTTTCTGCTAACAGTGTCATCTTTTCCCTTCATGCTCTTACTGCAATTGTAAAGTCTTAAAGGGATAGTTCACCCAAAATGACAAGTCTGTTCCAAACTGTTTTGTTTTCCAAAAACTATTTTTAAGCAATAAAAATCCAAAACAACACATTAATCGCATTAAAAATTAAATGCATCTTGCTTTCGTGTCCCAGGTAAGACAGAAATTCAAAATATCTTTCCATTTTGGGCTGAACTATCCAGTTTGGGTAAGTGGCAGGTCATAGTGAAACCCAATCATAAAGACACAAATCTCACAGAATCTCACACACATTCAGTAAACTCTCAATCAAACACACACACAATGATCTCACACATCCACGGGCGTGCGCAGACACAAACACGCCACAACCAGACACATGCCCTCACAAACGGGAGAAAACGTTCAAGAGGTGACAGGCACAAAGGCGCTGAACAATAAACAATGGAGGCCTAAAAGCTCCATTTGTCCTCCTGCTCTCCTGTTTGTACGAGTGTGTCTGTAGGCGCTTGCTGGCTGGAGACGCTTAAAAAGTGCATCAGACGTGCCGAGGACAGCGTCCCCCTGGGTCAGCCATGTTCATGCCACGCAATTCTCCCTCCTCGTAGTCATCCGTGTCCGATGAATTCTCATCATCATAAGGAGCAGACACCTCACTGACCGAGTTCTAAATAAGAGAGACACACAGTGAGGGGTTTAAAATGACACACGTTAGCATCTTGAATATACTTTTCTTTTTTATTGGATGTGACAAATGGGGACTTACGGAGCGCACCACTGACTCGCGGAACGGTGGGCACACCATGTGGAATCGTGGGATGGAAACTTCAAACACTTCCTCTTTGTTCTTGAGCCGGTGGAATGTGTAGTGGCCTTCCATGTACTCGGAAGTAGTGGAAAACGTGGTGCAGCTGGCATACTCGTGAACTTTACCAGGTGTCATCACTGGAAACTCACCTGTGTGTACATCGAAACAAACAAACAATGTAAACATCACACTATGAATCAATGAGCCTTAAATATGTCAGTTACCAAACTGTTCTACTTTCTTCTTCACTTACAGACAGGGACGGGCTCTTACCCACAACGCCAGGTCCTCGGACCTCCTCCACATTTCCGTTTGCGTTCGTGATCTTCCAGTAGCGACTGTCCAACTGGCAGGCTTTCTCTGGCAGGGCCGACTTGGCCATCTCAATCCTGATGCATATAGGATGATAGCACAGCTCAGACACCATAGATTCTACTCATTGCATCATCCTGTGTCAAGTCTTAGCACAGCTGTGTGGCGTTACAGCGAGTTACAGCACAAAGCTGCATGATCAGTTCAATAGGAATTCAGATGCCTATTTTTTGGTAAGATAGCAGTGCTGAGACAAAATGGTAATAGAGTAATAATGGCATCAGTTTTATTGTATTAATTTGAAGCCCTTTAGAAGTGCGTGCTAAATGGATTTGATTTTGTAGGGCAGAAAACCATATCAAACATGCCAACAACATGAACCAAACTCTTACAGGCTTCTGCTAGAATTGAAGTGTTTGAGTGTCATCAATCACTCAATATATTGTGCATCTTGATCACTGCACAACTCTTACTTTCACAAACAGCTATAGACCATTTTGAGGAATGTAAACAATAGCAATGGTCCCAATGTATTTCCTGTTTTACATTTTTAATTTCCATAGCTTTAGAGAATCCAAAAAAGTCCACATTATTGATAAATAATGTTATGATAGCTGTTTTAACGTAAAAAATGACTGAATTGCCTCTTGTTACAGTTATGATATAGTTTGATAACAAGCAGGAAATGTTCAAGGGCCAATGACACGACCACATTGAAATGGCCTATATTAATGATAATATCTGAGAGCATAATAGGGCCACTTTGATAAATAATTCAATTACTGACCGAATCAGCCATTGAAAGAAATATTTTAAATGAACAACACAATGAGTGCACCTACTGGCATGTACAAGTTTAATAGTATTGGTGATTTCACTTCATTTAGTGTAAATGGATTCGAGCTGCCACTCTATACTTGTGTGTCAATACATCTAAATGGCACTTCAGCTTCTGTGCCACTTCTGTAATTAAAAGGTTTATTCTCTTGATAATGATTTAATTTGATTGGCTACAATGTTTTAATATTCTCACTGAATGTATTGAAATAAGATGAAAGAATAAAAAAAGCATGGTTGATCAAATAGATTTAGAAAAAAGACACTATAGACCTTTTTCTTCGTTGCTCCATGGAGAACCCATAGCGACCAGAGTCTTCCGGTAGGATGCTTAGAACTTCCGTTTACAACTGGTAAATCTTGATCCGAAAATGGTTGTCAATGCTGTTTTGAGTGGCTTACGGAGTGTTTTGCAATCCACAACTTGTGTTACAGCCGTTATACGTTCTGTCAAATGTGGTTCAAGCGCGAGAGAAAAACGTTCTCCTAGTTCAGTGTCTGCCGTCAGATCAGATGCTGAAATACAGCGTCAGTGTTCCAGACCTGTCAGCTGTTATACTGTGCAGCTTTTCAATGCGTAAACACACACATGCAATAGATCACTGCATTATAGAGCTAACCCCATTACTGGCATGAAACTTAACAGGTGTGTAACGAAGCCGTGCAATTTCCAAAAAAAAAAAGGTATGTTACTGATATGCTGCTGGCTGATTTGCATGTTGATTTTAATCAGGAGCTGTTTATGTGTCCTTTAGTTTGTATTGTGTAGTATTTATCATGGTATGTGTTTTTCTGTCATTTCAAAATGCCACTTTATTTTCACTTTGTGTCAGTCGTTTAATCAATGTGTTAGTGAGACAGTATGTGTGTGTGTGTGAAACATTCTGGTGAATTACATTTGTTTGAGTTGGTTATATATTTGAAAAAAAGGAGAGAAAATGATCACTTTAGCGATGACGAGGCTCTGTCAAGATGCCATCTGACGGTAATGGTAAATGACTCGCAAATGTTGTTTTTTATTCCTATTAGATGGCATTCCTTAAATAATCAGTTCAGGAGGTGGCTCTGATCGACAGCAGTGTTAGTTCAAAGACAATAAAAGCAAGTAAAACAGATTAAAGCTAATGTTTCAAAGCTGTCCGAATGTGACTGTTTACACACATCAGCTGCCGACCGGAAGTTCAAAGCATCCTCCCTACGCATACATGCAAAGCATAATGGGTAATTTTGCATTCCAAGAGAAATGTCTGTAACAGTTTTAATTCCCTTCAGATCAGTTTAAGCGTACAAATTCTGCCTTGTTGTAAAAATATTTCATTATTAATGTAAAAATATGTTGATATGATTTTTTTTGTCTATATAGCACACCTGTAGGAGCCATAAGCAGGGTCAGACAGAATCTACGGGAATCTTTAGCTATTTCTGCACAGAATTCAGTATAGTAACTAGAGTTTAGTAAGAGTATAGTAACTAAAAACTTGAAATACACATGAAATAAAAAAATATAATAACTTCTTAACTTTCTAATTAGAACCACTTATTTGGTAAACAAAACCTCTCATATAATAGATCTACTTAAAGACTAAAAATGTTAATATAGAAAATATATTACTTTTGTTAGGAAAAAGGTACATATTTTTTATTAATTTTTGTCTTTTTTTTTAATTAAACATTTGGATTGCTTAAGGAGATATATTAACTAAACTTCTTCTCATTAGCATTCTGCAGAAGTTGATGCAGCATACTGGAAAGATAGAGTGCCATCGACATCTGAAAATAACTTTAACTTCCTTGTACGACGAAATGTGCTTAAAGGTGTGAAGACAGAATTTTGCAGAGCATGCCTTATCTGATAATAATGCCTGTCAGCTTGTGTGTACAGAGAATTTGGAGAAAATGAGGAAGTATGTTTTTGATTGAATGATTGACAAGTGACGAATTTCACTAAACTCCACCTGTTAATATCAGCTGTGTATAAATACTTGAGTCAGGAAATGTACATTTTGTTGCACACCTCCTGAATGTAATTCTTGCATTGCATTGGGGATACACAGAATTCTGTTCAACGAAATTACCAATATTTTTGACATTGAAGACAATTCTCTCCTGACCTTTTTTATTGAACACGCATGGAATTGGTTGAATATTCCAACACTTAACAAACATAAATATTTTATATAAATCCTATATATACATTGGCATATTATTCAATATTACTAATATTAATATAAAAACATAATAAATATATATGCACACATTTACATAAGTAAATAAATAAACTCGATAATGGGCTAAATAGTCTGCAGAAGTCTTTCTGGATTTCTGCGAGCACAGATTCAATTTTGGCCTAGCCATAAGCAAAGAATGTTATTACCATATAATATACTATAGAATGTAATATATATGTACCACATGTCTTTAGAGTGTGGGGGAAACCGGAGCACCCGGAGGAATCCCATGCGAACACGGGTAGAACATGCAAACTCCACACAGAAATGCCAACTGACCCAGCCAAGGCTCGAACCAGTGACCTTCTTGCTGTGAGGCGATCGTGACGCCCCATATATATATAGTTACAATATAATGACTATGTAATTACTATAGTGACATGTCTGGATTTATGCAGTACCTGATTCTGTAGGTGAAGAAAAAGTGTGGCGGATGGACTGAACTGAGCTCTGGCAAGAAGGAGGTAGAGACTGATACAGTGATATCACCAGTGGTTGCCACACAGCGCTTATCATGAACATACCTGTACAAACACAAGGATGGCAACTTTGTCATATGGTTTTTGTAATTTCAGATGCTTGCATACATTTCTAAGTGAAAAAAAGAAGGAAAACCTGAAGATCTGGTCCCGAATTATAGGGTATTCGCCTGTTACAACGTTGTCAACATATGAAGTAAACCACTCAGTAAAGTTAGAACCTAAAATAAGCAGGAGAGAGAAGAATTCAAATAATTTGAACCACCCATAAAACTACAATGCATTAATGCATCCTTTCACTCTTTATTACCAGTAATGAACATGTCAATCGCAGAGGGATTTTGTGCCAGTTGATCCTGTGAAGAAAAGGCATAAAACAGAACAATAAGTACTCAGAAGAAAAGAGCACCTCTCACTGGTCAGAGTGGAACAATACAATAAAAGCACAAGCAAAAATCTTATCTAAAGTGATTAACTGTTGTTGTAGGAAAATGTATACTTATTAAGGATAAGTTTTGGATAACAGATTTAAGGATAACACTTAAACAATGTTTGCTTTACGCTGCAGCTCTCTGGCTAGACGTATATTTCTGCAAGTTGAGTTTCTATTTTAAGCAAAAGAGTTTCCTTTCTATAAGCCCTAAGCCATGCTCGCTGGCTAGATATAGCCAGATAGGATATTTATTTCTGCAAGTTGAGTTTCTGCTTTACAGCAGAGGTGTTTGCTTTCCTTTTTGATACACCTGTGAAATGCTTCTTTTTCTTCTTTAATGAAGCCACTTCTGGATTTATTTTCCCTCGTCTTTTAGAAATTGGTTGAAGATGTTTTCACAGCTCCACTGAAGTGTATAAATGAGCTTTACCCTAAAAAGGGTGGGACAATTGGTGAACTTCACTATGCATGGACTTCTCTTAATTGTTCCAGGGATTGCTGAACTTAAAACTCAGAATAATTTCCACGACATTTCTTTCCTTCCAACCAGTCAAAAATGCAGTTGATAGTTTCTACATAAATAGTTCACCCAAAAATGAAAATTAGCCTATAATTTATTCACCCTCAAACCTTCCTCAATGTATACAGTATGAGTCACTTTTATCAGATGAACACAGCTTTTAGAAGCATTTAAATTTCATTGTAAAACTAACCTATATGCTACCAAAGGGTTATTACATGTCTTTTAGAGCAGATCGAATCATTTTTTAATTGAAATTATAAACCTGAACCATGATTTTAACTTCTAGCAGCTGCCAAATACTCGTTTGTAAGATGCATTCATAATGAAGCATGTCTGCTGAATGACACATTACCTAAGGTGCATTTTTTAGATGAACAAGGAAAACTAAACACCGCTAACTAATTTAAAGCTGAAAATTAAATGTCAGATGCTTTCAAAGTAAAAAAAGAAATATATTTCCACAACTGACTTGTTTTGAGAGCTTGGAAAAAATCTGAAACTATCCAACACCATTCTACAGCTTGAAAGAGCGGATATAAAACTGAAACCTGCTCCAACTGTGATCATCTAAAAGAAGGGAGTCATATACACTGAGACTATTGTGATGTCTTTATTAGATGTTTGCACTACATTTTCTCCATTCACTGCATGGATCCATTAATAAGTAAGTGACTTAATGCTAAATTTCTCTAATTCTGATGATACACCTCTACAACTTGGATGGCCTGAGGGTGGGTGGGTACATTTATTTTTTGTGGTAAACATTTACAATGTGACCTCCAGCTACTATATTACCTCGGACTGTTTTCACAAAAGACATTTGAATGAGTGTGTGTTTGTGCATGGAAGATGTTGTGGTCTGAGAGTGGTGATCTGACCGGGCACTGATAGAAGATCTCACTGCGTGTTCGTCCCTCTGTGCTCTCCAGGGCCATGTACTGGCTGAGGCCGGTATGGAAGCAAAATGTGAGTGGAAGACACTGCCGCATACCCTTCCTCTGCTGAAACCCTCCCGCTGCTGTCTCAATATCCAACAGGTCCTCTGAGCGATAGTGATTGGACAAAGCCATGCTGCCCATCAGCCTGTGGAGAGAAGGAGAAGAAAGCTTTATGTTCTGATCACCCTGAACGAAGTTTGCACACCTACAATTTTAAATGTTATTTAAAGGGAAAGTTCATCCAAAACGGAAAATTCTGTCATCATTTACTCACCCTTCACTTGTCACAAACCAGTTTGAGTTTCTTTCTTCTGTTAAACACAAAAGAAGGTATTTTGAAGAATGTTGGAAAGCAGCAGCCATTGACTTCCATAGTATTTTTTATTCCCACTATGGACGTCAATGGCTGCTGCTTTCCAACATTCTTCAAAATATCTTCTTTTGTGTTTAACAAAATAAATAAATTAATTAAAGTTTAAAACCACTTGAGTGAGAGTAAATGATAAGAAACATTTCCTTTTTGGGTGAACTATGCATTTTATTTCTTTCCGACTGAAGAAATAAAGATTAACACCTTGGATGACCCTCAGTAAACTCTCAGGAAATGTTTATTTTGAAAATGAACTAATCCTTTAAGCATGTCAAATTGTAAAGCAAATAGACAACAAAGCAAAATCACACAAAAAAATATTTAAAACGATTAAAGATATTCTCAGATGGCTTACCCAGGGACCACTAGTTTCTGTCCATTGTGTATCCTATAAGAGCAACGGTAGTCATTAGGCAGTTTGCAGCCAATCTGGGCCTCAATGGTGTCCAGCTCATCCTCCCTTACTCCTTCTTCTCAGAGAAAAAACAAAACCAGTCAGTAGACAATAATCATATTATGGAACTTAACACCCATAGGTTTTCTCCAATTATGTACGGTTGAGTTACACTGTGGACAGACCTTTAAGTGAAGCTATCATTCGAGGACATTTCTGATTCAGATAGTTCTTTAGGTCATCCCAGGCTTTCTTGAGAGTGCTGTAGTAGTCAAAATAGCGACCCAGATCAGCATAATACTCCCGAAAAAGATCTTTCCAGGAAAGGCCTCTTTGGGTTTTGTCTGCCCTGAAAAAAAGATCATAAACATCAAGTTTTGACTACAACTAATGTATAAATCCAGCAAAAAGATGATTAAAAAATGTCATAAATTAATCAAATCAATTTTAGGCAATTATGAGCTTACTCTGAAAGAAGCCAGTGTTTCTGACAAAGTCTCTTCCATAGAGGGTTATGGCCCGTCAGCTCATTGAGACGATGACTTACAAAACTGCAGCTGAGGGGAAAGATAAGCCAAGACATAAAAATCACACACAAAAGTTAGTTTAGTTAGAGGGATTTTCAACTAATTAAAAGGAAAAAAGGACCTGTTAACTTCCTATAGGGCTTACAGGTGGTTATTACAAGACCTTTGAACTTTTATGACTTAGAAAAATGTAAATTATATTGTAATCAATGTCAATGTAGTTACCATAAATGAGTCCTCCTCAATAAACTGTAATTGCAATTCTTTAATAATTTAAGACATACTTAAGGAATTATCAGTTTCTAATTTACTGAATTATATACATAGGTGAATTGTTGAGTGTATATCTTAAATGGAACAGAAAACTTGCTGAAGAACTTTCACAAACATTCATTCCCTTCTGACTGCAAAGTGGTAAAGTTAAAATGGCGTAAAGCTTCTGACTTTAGGGTAGCTCCTATAAATATTTAGAAAACCTTAGTTTGACTGACAGTGTCACAACTTCCAGCTGACAAGCGTCACGATTGAGCTAAAGTTGTTTTTATATTCACACATTCGTTCAGAGACATGCTCCCTTCATTTTTTTACCATGGTACTTTGAATATTTGGTCTGAAATCGCATTTAAGTATTACTTCAAAACAATATTAGCACTATTTAATTCACTGTAAACAATGTTGTACTTACTTTGATAGTCATTGGCTGCTAATATGATTTCGCTATTTAGAATTAGCAAATAATACTTTTCTGAAATGATATTATTAAGGAGAAAGTCAGAATGTGTGAATATAAAACCAACTTTACCTCAATAACGTCACGTGATGCTCAATTTCCAGATCACAATATTTATCATCAAAAGCGCAACTCATGATCATGGAGGTAAAGTTGGTTTTATTTTCGCACATTCTGACTTTCTCCTTAATAATATCATTTTAGAAAAGTATTATTTGTCAATGCTAAATATGGAAATTAAATTAGCAACCAATGACGATCAAAGCACAACATTGTGTACAGTGAATAAAATAGTGCTAATGTTGTTTTGAAGTCATACTTAAATGCGATTTCAGACCAAATATTCAAAGGGAGCATGTCTCTGAACAAATGTGCGAATATAAAACAAACTTTACCTCAATCTCATAATCATCAGTGCACATACAGTGAACTTGCAGTTGAAGGAGAAATAAAGCTTTGATGATGTCCATCCGTGTAGCCTCCTATCGCATTCTTACTGTCAACTTACATAAAGTCATGCACTTTCATCTTTAAAGAAAAAGATGCAGGAGATGACCGGTGTAACAGTTCATACTGTAATAGACGTCTTTTAATAGTGACTAAAACGGAGAATATCGCCGTAAAATATGTCTATCAAAAGCACTTGCTAGAGTAAAATCATATGCTATACTGCTAGCATAGCAAGCTAACTGTGCAGCTGATATTATTCTTCAAGATCATTCAAGGAAGAAACTTGCTTAAATCGTGCTTACTGTTGCACGGGCTGACGGTATGGCTCGAGTGTAATGTCTACCTGATAAGATCTCGGAAGTCCAGGAATGACAGCACCAGAAGTAAGGGATCAGACGGTAAGTTATCCAAGCTGAGTGCTATGGACGTTGCCATCTTGGTGGCGAATGCAGAAGCGAAGCCCCTCCCCTTGATGCGATGACAAGAGGGCGTGTCCGCACGCTGTTCTGTTATCAAATACTGCGCACATGTCGCCCGCGTTAACTTGACGATTAACCAAGTAAAGGTGAGGAGATGAGATCGAGAGATAATGTTTAGGATTTTTTCCTCATTACTTTTATAGAAGAAGTATTTAGAAAAAGTGAATAAATCTTGTTGCCAATTATAAGATCGACTAAATATAGTAGCCTAATGCAGCACATTTAATATAATTCATGCAAATAATGTTTTAAAATTGACTTTTGTACATAAAACAAAACTGTGATATGTGGCTCTATATACTATATACTCCATAATTAGTTAGAAAATCAATCAATTATGTTGCCAATTATAACATCAACCAAATATAAGGTAATACATTTAATATAATTCATGTAAATAATGTGTTCAAACTGACCAAGTAGCCCTGTACCATATATTCAATAATAAATAAATAAAAACGTTTGCAGCAAATCTAATCACGTCTTGACAGTATCAGAGATCCCCATTTTACCTTTTTTGTCATAGGTATTAACTACTTCTCTGCAATACTAAATAAAAAACATTATTATTTACCATTGTTAGTTCATTTCTGCAACTAGGCCTGTATATTTGTTACACCAATGAAAATACTTTAAAAACTTTAATAAGGAAGTAATACAACCCTTTAAAGCTTAAATCTTGACTGTAGCAAAATTTAATGGATGTTAAATGGTTATATTTTAAATTACACATCTCAACGCATTTCTATTAATGTGGGGAAAAACACAGTAACACTATAGTGACACAATTAATCATCAGTGAAAAACACAATGATCTTCTGTGGAGTTACCCTGGAGAATAGTAACACCAGCAGCAGAAACACCAGTGACAATTTTCATTGAAGAATGTTTGCTGCAAGGTATGCAACCACAGTTTGACCATCATATTATACTCACTAAATTAAGGAGATTAATCCATTTATATTATATTTTTTTACAACTCCTTAAGAATAAAGGTCATACCCAGTGTTGGGGAAAGTTACTTTTGAAAGTAATGCATTACAATGTTGAGTTACACCCCCAAAAAGTAAGTTGTGTTACTTAGTTACTTTTTATGGTAAGTAATGTGTTACGTTACTTTTGAGTTACTTTTACGTTTTACTTTTTCTGACCTGGCTGAGGCTTGATCTCTTTTAGAACTTGCAATTAACAACACACTGTATAACCTACATGTACATTTACCTTTATAAAACACATAAAAGGATAATGTTATTATCTGAGAACTTCCTAAGCCCAGATCTATACATGCCATACAGATTGTTGAAAGTTTAAAGCAAGGTTTTTGCTGAATTTTTGTTTTGCTGTGTTTTCTGAATTCCACGCCAGTCCAACTATAGTCCAGTGGCATTGAAAAACATGCATTTTTGTTGTTCCCAAAAACTAGGTAAGTAGAAACTACTTAAGACTACTTTTTCATACGTTAGTGCCCTGTTCTACTAAAACGATTCTGTTAGGGTGATTTTTTTAAGGCTGTTTAGATTTTGTTATTTTATAGCCTCAAGATGGCGTCACAGGTCCATTTTCTCTCAGGCGTTCTCAAGGTCAAAGCGATCAAACGTTGCAGCCTCACGGCAAGCATTTGAATTAAAGCTTCATTATTTTAAAGGAATGAATGTCAACCTAAATATATCCTAAAGAGCAGACCTGGACTTTTGACTGATTAAATAATAGTAATGTCCAAACAGTAGCCTATAAATAATTTCCAGTCTGGTGTTAGCTATCCTGTATCAGTTGAATCCTTTACCATAATCTTTTTATTTCATCAAAGGTACTTAAAGTGCAAAAAGTTCCTTTACAAAACAATTTTCTATATGGAAACCCCAAATGTATTTTTTTTCTATGACACTTTGAAATAAACCATTAATTTTAGTGGGTATAGCTAGGCACTAGTTGCACTCAAGATAGTACAGACTCTCAAAAATGTAGGCCCACATGTAATTTATTTTACATCATATTTGCTAAAATCCACCTCAATCTTTTGAAGTCAGCATGAAACAAAATTGTGCAATATTGTACAAATCTGAGACTGAGTCAAAGGCATTTAGAACAGGTAAAAATGAGATTAAAAACTGATTAGATCATCAGATCACTATTGCTGTGACGGGTTCCACTCTTGTTATCAGAGAAGAGCTATTGTTGCAAGGTTTGAAAAGTTATTATGATTTTTAAAAGGAAGTTACATTGATTCAACACTGTAATATTCTCTTAAAACTTAAGAATAGTTTTTTTCATACTCTCAAACTCAAACAATAGCATGTGTAGCCAACAAAACCAAGGTCACAGGGGCGCCTCCAAGGGGTGGCCAGGGGTGGCCACGGCCACCCCTGGGTAAACTCTGGCCACCCCTGTGGCCACCCATATATGATTTTGCTGTTGACATTATTAATTTAAATGTACTTATGTAAATTCCCAATATTTCAATAAATAAAATGCAGCCACTAAATTATTGTTGGTGCCACTGACGTAGCTGATTCAACGCTGGTGAAAGCAAACTGACGCATGCGCGCAGAAAACCATTCCCGTGCGCCTCACGCACTCCTGTGAGAATCCCGGTTGTTTGCACGCATTCCGATAAAATACGCGCCGTTCATGCGCCGTGAAACAGGAGTAACAGCCTTTTGTGCAGAGGTGTCGGCACGCATCGAGTTTTGCAAGTCGACTAAACTAAAGTTTTTATAATATGATGATGTAGTAACTTTCACTAAGCATGGCTTTAAAGCAGAAAGGAGGGATAAAGAGTCAGGGAGGTAAGACTTCATTACATTATGTTGTGTATGGGATGGTTCGCCCATGGTGTCATTTAAACTAGAACCACCACTGCCCTCCCCGATCGTCGTTGACAGCACACACACACCTTCAATAGACAGCAATGGCAATATAATTTTTACCTTAAGTTACATCAATAGAAGAAGCTGCATTAATAATATTGTGGCTCAAAAAGGAATATGGATAAATTATATTATTAGGGTCTGTATAGTGAATGTGTGTGTAGTAATGCCTTTTGTTCAGTTTGTTCATTTGTTTGTTTTATTAATTAATTCATGAAACTTCATGAATTTTAGACTTGGCATATACCATATTCTGTGCATTAAAAGTATGTAAAAAAATAACTAAAAAGTTATATATATATATGAAAAGTGTTTTTAAACTAAATATTGATTTTTATTTGATTTGCACATGTACTTGCTGAATTATTTCAAGGAATAAATTGCAATATTTTAAGAGTAATTATTTAAACGAATTAAAACCACATTATTTCATTTACCAGAAACAAAAATATAACATTACACTGAATTCATAAAAAAAAATTTCTTGCCACCCCAAGATTTGCTGCGGCCTCTTCTGGCCACCCCTAAGAAAATTTTCTGGGGGCGCCACTGCAAGGTCATGGGTTCAGTTCTCAGGAAAAGTGCTAGAATACAAACTAAACTGCTTTTGGATCATTTTAAATAAAAGACTGACACTCCCACGCTTCATTCATCATTATTTTAGGAATCCTTCAATACTGTGAGTGTATATGAACCTCTGCTACAGCTCACCCAGCGTGTGAAGGTGAGTCCGCGCAGCTCTGACGTAAAGCCTGACGTTCAGCCACTTTGCTGATGATGAAGGGAGGTGGGCTGCAGTCAGACTTCTCCTTATAGAGGAGGGGTTGCCAGCTATCCAAACCCCTCCCCTTTCATTACCCCGTCTCTCTCTCTCTCTCTCTCTCTCTCTCTCTCTCTCTCTCTCTCTCTCTCTCTCTCTCTCTCTCTCTCTCTCTCTATTCCTTCTGCTCTGTCTGGCTGAGTTGGTTTCACATACACACACACACACTTACACACGTGCCACTCTATGTGTCTCCACTCCTCTCCTCTCTCCTCCTCTGCCAGCATGGAGTCACATCATCACTGAAGTGTGGATTTGCTCCTCTTGTTTTCTCCTCTTCTCTTCATTCGGCGTGTGTGTTTGGGTGTCTGTTCCTGGGCAGGAATGCTGGTGTCAGCGACAGCGCTGTTGGGGGCTACGCTGGGCACCGTGTCTGGAGTGTTGACACTATGTGGTATCTCCCTGCTTTGCAAGAGCTGTAAAAAGGGGAAACTTGAGAGTGGAGATGAGACTGACCCAGAGAAAGCCAAACCTAGTATTCTGCATACTCTGACACAGGTAAGACAAACGTTCACTCACACGCAACAGCAGCGAGCCAGCTGCCAGATTTAAATACAGTGCTTAGAAAATGTCACACGGAACAGATATGAGAAAATATGTTGGGATATGCAGAGTGAAATGTTCTGACTCACCTGAGTGGAAGGATAAAAGTGGCGCTTATGTAACACAGGTTAGCTCACTGACACAGAAACAGTGATATTGTACTAAAAGTGATTGCTTTCTATATAAAAAAAACATGCATTGCTCTATATATGCATTGTAAATCAGAAACACATGTAATTACTGTTGTTTATTAGGGCATCATTTTCATTCTGGTTACTGGTTATTGGTGTAGAAAAGCTTTTTTTAATGGGGTTGTAATTAAAGTATTAGACATTTTCATTTTGTAATGAGATTTTATTTGTATTATGTGTTTTACTGTGTGTTCACGTTTATCTGAGGAATGCTTGTTACTGTTCTAATGAGAAGCAAAAGATGTTCATGAATACAGCGAGAAATCAGACAAAGCAAACAAGATTGATCCTATCACAGTTCTGAATCTTCTAGAAATAGAAATAGAAAATTACTTCAGTCTCTCTGAGACTGAAATATTTTTGATATCAGACCTGCAAATCAAAATCAGCCATCAGTTTCTGCTCTCTCACACACAACTCAGACTGTGTCAAAGAACACTGAGTTCGTCCAGTAACAGCCTGGTTAACACAAGCGTGTTATTATTAGCTTCTTCTCCAGAGTGCTTTTATGAAAGATAATTAAATTATAAATGATTTGTTCTGCCATTAGTTCACTAAAAACACAGACAGACACACTGGTGAACACACACTACTAATTCTGACACCGAGCACTGGTGTTATTCGGCATCTGCTGAGCTTTCCCTGAAACAGTCTGGAGTCACGACTCTCATAGCTGCACTTACACACATGATTGTTCTTCTATCACGATCAAGGCTTTCTGTGTTATCTTGTATTGTTTTCATCTAGAGCTAATAATGTTTTCTTTCCCCTGCCTGTAAATGCAACCCTCTTTGAAACATTAGTGACATTTATTTGACAAAAATCTTAACTTTTAATGCTTATTATTTTCGTGGGGAGCATTGAATAGTGCTAACACTCACTCACTCACTCACTCACTTTCCTTCAGCTTAGTCCCTCATTTTTACATGAACCACCAATTGCTCCAGCATGCTTTATGTGGCGGATGCCCTTCCAGCTGCAACCCAGTGCTGGGAAACACTCATACACTCTCTCATTCACTCTATCAGGGCCACCACAGCAGAATGAACCACCAATTACTCTGGCATTTGTTTTACGCGGCGGATGCCCTTCTACTGTGCATATTTATACAGATGAATAATTACTAATCATCAATAATCTCAGTCCAGAATATGTGTTTGCTGAAAGAGGAGTTAAAGTGAAGTCATGCAAATCACAGAGCAAAATTGATCAGTAGTATAATGTATTCACTGAAAGTGGCACTACATCTACAAACACATCAGTCAGCTGGCTCTCTCTATTTGGGACTTGGTGTTATTCCCAATATTCAACATTTTAATTGGAATTTGGTTTTAAGGGTTTATTTATTCATTTTCTTTTCAGCTTAGTCCCTTATTTATTAGGGGTCGCCACAGAGGAATGAACCGCCGTTTTAAGGGTTTAGTTAGAATTTAATATTTCAATCTCCCAAAGTTATTTATGAATATGTGTTATAATGGTGTTTTTCCACAAAATGATGTGTTTGTCTGTTTATTATTTCTTTGATTCAGTGTCAAACAAATTACTTATTAAAAAAATAAACAAGTCATTTCTATCCATTTTTCAGTTTTGGTTTACAGTTTAAATAGATGAGATTGTCTGATGTGAGTTTGCTCAAAATAAATGTTTAAATAAAATATTATTCATTTTATCTATAGGGCATTCTACCAGAAACGTACATTTTCACACACATAAAAAACGTGACAGGGTCTGACTTAAGCTTGTCGTCCTCAAAAAAATCATACAATTCAATGATAGAACACATCACTGTCTTGATCATCGTCAGCTTCTTCACCATCAAATGATGTCATCTCCGAGTCATAGCCTTAAACATGTATTGCTGGCATTTGATGTTAAATTTAATGCAAATGTGACAAGACTGACACAAACATAGGGACAATTGTAAATTTATTTGTATTATATATTTGTAGCATTTATTTGTGAATTTCTTTAAAATTTCATGGTTTAATCAATTGATGTGAATGATAACAACTTAAACTTGCTATTTCTGTTATTTAGTATTTTTTCTAAATAACAGTTTTTAGCATAACAAAACTATTAAAGCTGTAGGTTCAATTGGGCTGAAGAAAAGCACAATGACAGGGTTTGTACACTTGTAAAGTGTTTTTAATAAAGAAAAAAAATCTCAGAACCAAATAAATGGCATACTCCTTTACAGAACAACTTACAGAAATTAACCATCAGTCCGTTTTCGACATTTCTGGGATGAAATTCTGCTTTTTATGCACTGTATTTATGCTTTTATTTCAGGGACAGATAATGCACGTTTCTCATAAAGTATCCCCAAAGAAGTACAAATTAAAAATGCATATGTGATATACAGTGATCTTTTTCAAATGATGAACTCTCAGATCAGCTCAGTAGATGAAGTTCACGTGTTCCTGTGCTAATATAATGACCACCATTAAACACAAACACGAGCAAAAAACAAAACAAAGCAAAAAATGAGCACCGTCTCCTTGCGCCATTATTTATTATTAATGAACAGGAGGGGTTGAGAGATGATAGAGGAATATGAATGTCCTCTTCCACCCATTTACTGTGCGCTCCATTTCACCACGATAACTGTCCACCTGGGGGAAATGGAGTGTTCTCATATTGATTTTTTTCTTTTCATTCATGACTGTTTTTTTTAGACTCTACACATCAAAACCCCAATGAAACCTGAAACTAAATTGATTTGGCCCTGTCTTATGTCTGTGACGTAGCAAGGTAGTTAAAATCAATGCAGAGTACAGATTAGGTCTGCATAATTTAGAGCTAGAATATATTAAAGTATGATCAGAATTTATTATTGCATTGTTATGCTTTACTTCTGGAAATAAAAATGATTTATTCATACACTCTAAAAATCCTGGGTTGTTTTAAGCATTTATTACAGTGTGCTGGGTCTATATGCTATATCATTTGGCTTATTGGGCTATGTTTTTTTATATACTCTTTGGTTAAGATCAAGTATGTCTGAATATCCCATTGTAAATTTAAGAAATTGATCAGCAGTTGAAATACCTAATGCTTTGAGTAGAGCAGTGGTTCTTAATATATTTACGGTAGGGAGTTTACAAAATATCTTAAAGGAACATGATTTTTACTTAATTTTCTAATGATTCTTTTGCATAAAAGAAAATTGATCCTACAATGTATTTTGGATGGGGTTTCCAAGTTCATTTTTATCTATCATTTATCATCCTTTTAATCCATTATCATATTGCCCTGTAGCTCATAATTTGTATTTCCTCTTTCTCCTTTATGCGCATATATTAGTTCAGTGTGCATAAGTGCACTGAACCCATCCAGCCTCAAGCATCTCTGAAGTTTCCTCAAATCTACCGGCCCAAACCTTCCGTGACTTCTCAAGAGGTGATAAACTACAAAGAACATGGAGCTTCTAATGACACGTCTGCAGCCGAGCTCGACACCTGTAACCAGGCAACCGAACGTGAGGAGGTTTTCTCCCTCCCGCGGCAAGGTAAAGAAATGACAGCTAAAACATAATGGAACTCAATGGGGAGGATTTGTGTGCGTGAGCGTGACTTATTTTACTGTGCGTTCCAGTCCACTTCAGCCAGTCGGAGACACTAGCTCATTTCAAGAGGGTCAGAAATCAATATATGTGAGGCTGACTTAATTTATTAGCTGAAACCATTACGATTGATAACTATTAATTCAACCGTCAATGGGTTTCATGTAAACTGAAATTTCCGCCATGCAAGACACCAGTGGCATTTGTTGAAGCCATTAAAGTCTATTGCCCAGAGGCGATTGCCAACCTCTCGCATTAAAGCAGTGAAACCTGCTATTGTATATATGCCTGGTGTCTGAGCTACATTGAGCTGACTCATAGAGCACAGATTCCATCACGAGAAGTAAAGGTTAAACACAATATAATAATTCATGATCAAGGCCTTCCTTTCTGAGCCAGATTAAAACACTCACTATAGCAAATGCAGAGAAAGTAAGATGCGCCACGTTTCTTGGTGAACTTAACCTACTTGTGTACTGACATATACACATATACACATAAAATGTTTTTGCTGCTTGTTCAAAGTCCTGATTAAATAAGCCGAAACAAAAAAATTCTTGAGATTTTTTGGGGATAACTTAACTTTTTTTGTTCAATCCACTTAAATTTGTTACGTTAACTTAACCGATTTGTGTTGGGACGATATGAATGAATTGTGTGGAACCCTGCATTTTTTACAGTGGGCATGAGTGCAGTCATTTTGCTTCTATACAATAGTTAAACAAGCAGTTATTATATCACATACTAACATTTTATATGCACCACTGCCTTTATAATATAAATGTTTGCTCCACCTATAAGAACGATTCCTTCATGCAGCGCTCAGGAATGAATGAAAATCCTAATGAATGGATCGGATAATTAATTCTGTGTCTCGTTTAAAAAAGAACAGACACCACTGATTGGATAACTGAGTCAACCTGCAGAAGGAGTCATGGAATAAATGCATATAAACAGTTAAAAGTCCCACAACTATCTCTTCTCTACAAAATATGATGGGATTTCTGTGAGAATGCTCATTTACTCAGAATTTAATCTGCTCTAACATTCATTTCCTCGACAGCTTCTGCTGATGAAACACCTTGCACATCTGAGCAAACTGGTGCCATGACGACAAGTAGCTCCATCCTGTATCCGAAACTGCACTTCTCCATCAGCCTGCACAAAGAAAGCGGAGAGCTACACATTAACATTGTTGAAGGTAACAATCACTCATCTACTCTACCGTGTCTAAAAAGAGCACTTGTGGATTGAATCTCAGACTAAATGGGATAACATACGTAAAAAAAGGATGTTTCAGACGTGCTGGATTGCTGAAATGCTGTAATAATATAATAAAAACTCACTGGTGATGCTTTGATTATGCACGTGGTTCAAAACGCTTACTTTTTGAAGAATTTTAGGGGCACAGTGAAAATGTATTAAATAAATTGTGCTTTTTGGTTGCTGGCTGCATATTTTCTACCTCACCATACCGAGCCATAATTAGAAATGGACAATTTGTCTTCTGTCTGATGTTGATGCTGCTCTGTTGTAAAAGTTACTGTAAAACAACCAACATTATTATCTTGTGACCATCTGGACTGGGCTTTTAAAATGAAAACATAGGAAGAATCATTTAGGCCAACGTTATTAATGTAACTGATAACAATGTGATTCAATAAATAAATCACAATAGCAAATCTTTTGTTTTGCAAGCACTTATTCTTATCCATATGTGAAAGTACAATAATAAAGAAGGTCGCTGGGTCACAGGTTCGAACCTTGGCTGGGTCAGTTGGCGTTTCTGTGTTCTGTTCTGTGTCTCCCTGTGTTCGGTTTCCTCCGGGTGCTCCGGTTTCCCCCACAGTCCAAAGACATGTGGTACAGGTGAATTGGGTAGACTAAATTGTCCGTAGTGTATGAGTGTGAATGAGTGTGTATGGATGTTTCCCAGAGATGGGTTGCGGCTGGAAGGGCATCCGCTGTGTAAAAATGTGCTGGATAAGTTGGCGGCTCATTCTACTGTGGAGACCCCTGATGAATAAAGGGACTAAGCCGACAAGAAAATGAATGAAATAAACATGGCTATGGCTAAATATAATATAATTAATAATATAATAGTTCATTCATTCATTTTTCTTTAACTTAGTCCCTTTATTTATCAGGGGTCTCCACAGTAGAATGAGCCGCCAACATATCCAGCATATGTTTTACACAGCAGATGCCCTTCCAGCCACAACAGAGTACTGGGAAACTACTCAATTCACCTATTTCGCATGCCTTTATACTGTACCCAGAGGAAACCCACGCGAACATGGGGAGATCATGCAAACTCCACACAGAAATGCCAACTGACCCAGCCGGGACTCAAACCAGTGACCTTCTTGCTGTGAGGTGACAGTGCCACCGTGCCACCCTACTTGTTTATAGTTTAATATAATTAAATAATATAATTTTACCAGAACTATCTCAACTCTGCTTTTTACAATACATACAGCACATTGGAAACACATCAGCTCAAATGACACACACAAATTACTCTACACACAACCCTGCAACACTGCAGCTCAGTTTTCAGTTCGAGGCAGCACCCAGGAATGAGGGAATCCTGAATAAATACAATTGATTGAATCAAATGATTGATCTTAAAAAGACAGTGACCACTTACTGAATAACTGCAGAAAGAGTCACTGAAAAATCCATACCACTAATGCATACCGGAGGTCTAGGAAAATTCCCAGGAGGACCAGACTATACAGTCTCTGTTTTTACATTGTATGTTTGACAAGCACATCAAATGACCAAATGACTCCAGAGCCGCTCAGTTTTCAGTACACACGCAGGCCATCGGAAGGTTGCGAAAATGGTGGTCTCAATTTTCTGGACTTCTCTATACTAAACATTCATTCATTTCTTTTCGGCTTAGTCCCTTTGTTAATCAGGGGTCGCCACAGCAGAATGAACCACCAACTTATCCAGCACATGTTTTATGCAGCGGATGCCCTTCCAGCTGCAACCCATCACTGGGAAACAGAAATACACACTCATTCACAGACATACACTACGGCCAATTTAACATAATCAATTCACCTATAGCGCATGTCTTTGGACTGTGGGGGAAACCAGAGCACCCAGGAAACCCACACAAACAAGGAGAGAACATGCAAACTCCACACAAAAATGCCAACTGACCCAGCTGGGGCTCGAACCAATGACCTTCTTGCTGTGAGGCAATTGTGCTACCCACTGTGCCATAGATTAGACAACTTGTTAAATATCCATTATTATCTTTTTGGAATATGATTTCCCTCCATATTTTATCTAGTTTGGGTGGCATAAATTGTTTTCTTACTTGTAATTTTGATATTAACAAAATATCCGTGAAACTCTTGTCATTTCACCGTCAAGCTTTTTTAGCATGGAATTTGATTTACAAACACAATTTTTCACCACACCGTTACATTATTTGGAATAATAAGGACATTTTATACAAAGAAAAATCTTCTTTTTTTTTGATAAGTGGTTTTGAAATAACATTGTATTGGTAGACCAGTTATTTAATTCAGATGGTCTTCTGTTTACATATGAGAAATACAATTTTTCCATACCACCAAAGAAATTTACAACAGTTTTTGGTGCAATCTCCCCTAAAATATGTATGTTGTATAAACAACAAAACGGATGAAATTATCAGCTATTACCACAATTTTCACCCAGTCACTCTCTGATAGATAAAATATGCTTTAATATTAACAGATCAATAAAAGCCCTTTTCAGGAGGATGTTGCATCAAAACCAAATGCAATAGCATATTGGAATCAATTTATGAGTGATGTTGATTGGACAAAAGTTTGGCTTCTGGCTAATCGCTATCTCTTAACAAACAAGGTTAAAGAGATTTCGTTTTGTTTAAACTCTTTCACAGAATATATCCAGCCAAACTTTATTTACCTAAATTTTAAAAAGATATAGATGTGAGATGTAGCTTTTGCAAGCAGAGGCCAGAGAGCGCTGTTCATTTTTTTTTTTGGCGAAATGTAATAGACTTTATTGCTGTCAATATTGATGAAAATATTACTTTACATTGAAAGATGTTCTTTTAGGAATTTTTGAAAACTCTAGAGACAAAAAGACCCATATATTTTTTATTATTTCTTTATTTTTAATGGGCAAATCTCATATTCATAAATGTAATTTTTCAGGTAAAAATCCTAGTTTTTTGCATTTAAAAATGAAGTGAAGCATTATATTGAGTCCATATTACCCTCAAAAAATAAAAAAGGTATGCGAATTGTACGAGCCTGTATATCATTTAATGATATTGTTTATATATCGGGCAGCACGGTAGTGCAGTGGGTAGCACAATCGCCTCACAGGAAGAAAGTCGCTGGTTTGAGCCCCGGCTGGGCTGTTTGGAGTTTGCATGTTCTCCCCATGATCGCATGGGTTTCCTCCAGGTGCTCCGGTTTCCCCACATTCCAAAGACATGTGCTATAGGTGAATTGGGTGGGCTAAATTGTCCGTAGTGTATGAGTGTGAATGAGTGTGTATGGATGTTTCCCAGTGATGGGTTGCAGCTGGAAGGGCATCCGCTGTGTAAAACATATGCTGGATAAGTAGGCAGTTCATTACGTTGTGGCGACCCCAGATTAATAAAGGGACTCAGCTGAAAAGAAAACGAATGAATCTTTATATCTCCCCCTAGCCTTTGAAATTCTCTTTACATTTGTTGTACTTGACTTGCATTGTATTTTTTGACATTATTCAATAATAAAAAAAGGCCATCAGAAGGTCACACAACATGAGCAGATTCAGTATCTGTTAAAAGCAGGCTTTGGTGTTGTAGTCCTCTCATTAGGGCTCACCCAGGTGTGTTTCAGGGCTCATCCAGGTGTGTTTGCAGGATAGAGGTGTCACTGTGGGTTTACCCACCACTTCCGGGGTCTGGGGGAGGTTTCGATATTCAAAACTCTCTGTGATTAAAGCAAATAAAGCCTCTTTCAGGCAGCTTAAAGCCTTTTAATCACAGAATTATCATTTCAATAGCTGCAGCCTTGATTGATATGCATCATTATCTGTAATGAGGGTAAATCTGCTTTAAACTCAAAACCTCTATTCAACTCATCCAAACAGGAAAGAGGGAGCGAGAGAGGATAAGTCGTGCTGCCTGAAATGTAGAAAGGAATGAAAAGTGAGGAGTCATAAAAAAAAGACAATAAGGGCTTTTTTGTGGCTCTTGGTGACCCAGTTTCTCATCCTGCTCCTTGTTCTGTTATGATTCATATTGTCTTTTTTTGCACAGCGGAGAATATATCAGTGGAAGCAGGATGTGAGGGATACATATCAGGGTGTGTCAGTGTCTCTGAAGAGCAGAAACATGCACACACAGCGGTCCACAAGCTGGCAGCGCATGTGCAGTGGGGAGAGGAGCTGGTGTTCGCACTGCCTATGGAGGGCACAGAAGACACTGACAGTCTAGATGGAGAGGTGGCCCTTTCCCTTCACTGCTGTGACCGATTCTCCCATAACTCCACTCTGGGCATGATGCGCTTCAAGCTGGCTGATGTAAGCATGATGTTGGACGCCGACTGCTGGGTTGACTTACAGCCACCCAAACAGGTGAGAAACATTGTTTCAAAATGTCAACAAGTCAAAGTTACCGTTGCCAAGTTTTTTATAGACTCTTTTCCGAAGATGGCGATGACACATTTAACAGTCATAGGTATCTTAAATCTTTGAAATCTGTTAATATTTTGGTTTAAAAATATGTATGTGTATTTATAAGTTTGTCTATCTGATGTGTGTAATGTGTTTTTATTGTCCTTCACCTATTTATTGTCTTTTATGCATAACGGTCAACATTGCTAATAGTATATTGTTTTGTTTTTTGGAGTATGTTGTTGTATTTTGCACTGTCTGGAGCCAGCACCTAAGCTTTTCACTCATCATAGTACACACACACGCTGCTGATGATGCGACAATAAAAGTGATTTGATTTGATTTAAATAAAAAGTAGATCTTCATAAATATGGTAGGTGTGACTTTGCCAAGTATGATGCAATCCTGGATTAACATCTAAATGTAGTGTAGTCTTAGTCTTACATTTGTTGTTGATCAGGGGACATGTCCTACTTGGTAAAATCACACTAACCGGATGTCACCAAGTAGGACATGTTCCTGGATCAACAACTATGTTGATCCTGGAACAACATTCCAATCAGCCAATCAGAATTAAGGGATACGGTTACAGTTTTTGTTTAGGCTTACGGTTATCCAACTATTATTCCCCTCTGATTTTGAGAATAATTTACAGTTATGGTTGGGTTTAGGGGTAGGGAATAGGTATGGATTACATTGGATTATGGATTACATACAAACAAAAATGATGTTCCAGGATCAACATAGATGTTAATCCAGGATTGCATCGAACTTGGCAAAATCACACCCAGTCAAAAAGGTGTACACATAGTCTGACTGTTGTCAAAATTTTTGTAGGCAATATTGTTTCAAGTAAGGATTTGTTTCAAGTGCAGTGCATGCTACATCTTGATGGTATGCAGTGAGGGGTATGGAAAGAGTTTGCTTGAGGTGTGTTTAGTGTTCATAAGCCTGATAGTCTGTGGGAATAAGCTTTCCTTCAGTCGGCTGGTGTGTGACCGGATGCTGCCAAACTGACTTTACATGTTCACAAAACATGTGTCACTGCTTTTCCCCCACAAATAAGAAATGAACTCAGATATATGCAGAATGTCGATTGACCAATTACATTAAAGTATTCCAGAGAATCACAAAATTAAAATAATGAAACAGTCAAAGGGCAGTGCCAGTGCATTTGCTGGCCAATGCAAGAAAAGATATTAATGGATCATTGAGGCAAAATCAGTTCAGCTTGAACTGATTTCTATTTCATACAATAATTTTCCTTCATCTTAGTCCCTTATCCTCAGTGGTGATTTCTATTTATGTGTGTGTGTGTGTGTGTGTGTGTTTGTGTGTGTGTGGTGTGTGTGTGTGTGTGTGTGTGTGTGTGTGTGTGTGTGTGTGCATGTATTGATGCATGTGTCATGTAGGTAGAGATGTGGAAAAGTCAGCCGGTCAGTTGTGATCTTCATAGTTCTGTGATGAAAAGTTACTTAGTGATATAGTCCTCAAACACACACTTGCACACATACACTCACCGGCCACTTTATTAGGTACACCTTACTGGTACCGGGTTGGACCCTCTTTTGCCTTCAGAAGTGCCTTAATCCTTCGTGGCATAGATTCAACAAGGTACTGGAAATATTCATCTTGACAGGTATACCTAATAAAGTGGCCGGTGAATGTACACACACACACACACACACACACACACACACACACACACACACACACACACACACACACACACACACACACACACACACACACACACACACACACATGTTTGTTTTTGTAAAAAGTGGGTACATTACATAGGCTTCCATTCATTTTATACTGTTCAAACCGTATATTATATTGCCCTCACCCCACTCTACCCCTAAACCCAACCATCACAGGAGACAGTGTACAGTGTTACTGCCTGAAAAAACTCATCCTGTTTGATATATAAGCTTTTTGAGAAGTCAGGACATCACCAATGTCCTCGTATTTCACCTCCTTTTTGTAATACCTGTGTCATACCTATGTCATTATACAGATTTGTGTCCTGATATGTCACAAAAACACGTACACACACACACACACACACGCACGCACACACGCACGCACGCACTCTTAAGGGCTATAGATACTCAGTCTATACGATGGTACCATGTTTTTGAGGTTTGGCATATCATCATTTACTAGAATGTAATGAAAATGATCACAACAATAAAATCAATATAAGTTTATTTATTTTGAAAGTGAATAAAAGATAGACATATTCGCATATGTCACAAACAAGTAAACCCCACAGATCTGTCTCTCTTTTTACAGAATACAACGTGAAAGTACATTAAAACATAAAGTACAGCAGTAGTTTCAATATTCTTCTGACACACTTTTTCTTACTGCCATGGTTCCACACTTAATGCTATATGAGTGACTTTATTATGGGATGCTGACTGTGTGTTGATGTGTTTCTCAGTCTCCACGAGAGCAAAGTGCACATATTGGCAGGAGATTATAAATAGCTCAGACATTTCTTTTGGACATCCACATCCTGCAGGTTATTGCACATAAGAGGTGTAATGAGCATAGATCTGAGAGTTTATTTCAAGAAACTACTTTCTCCACACCTTATTCGCTTCAAATCACTCTCTTGGGTCCAGGCCAGTAACACAAACACACACACACACACACACACACACACACACACACACACACACACACACACACACACACACACACACACACACACACACACACACACACACACACACACACACACACACACACACACACACACACACACACACGTATAAACACACACATTCCACCCCCACTGCTCTGTGATTTGCTGATGATGTCATAGACCTCCATTCCAGGGGATCTTTATCTGCGTCATCACACCTCCCAGAGGAGATCCGCTTCTAACAGACACACACACAGACAGACATGCCAGGAATTACTAACCACCATTGGACTGCAGGGAGAGAGAGAGAGAGAGAGAGAGAGAGGAGAGAGAGAAAGAGAGAGAGAGAAGAGAGAGAGAGAGAGAGAGAGAGAGAGAGGGGAAGTAATGCATGAGAGGTATTTGGTGAGTGTGTGTATGTTTGTTTGCATGTAGAGTATGGCCTATGATGAACATGATGACGCAGGTTGGATGATGCCCTTCAGAATGTATTAATTGTTCATATACAACATTCATAAATGCTTTATCATTGTAAGAGCTCTCATTACGATTCATATTTCATTAATGTGGATATTTCAGATACGGTGTATGAATGCAAGAGCTTGAACTCATTTATGAATGAGGGAATGAAATGAAAACTGTACACCCACCAACCACTTTATTAGATACACTTTGCAGAACTGCCTTCAGTTTTTTTTTTTTTAATTAAACAAAGTTTTGGAGAATTGGTAATGTGTGGAGTTTGCTTGTTCTCCCCATTTGCATGTTCTCCCCAGATGCTTCGGTTTCCCCCACAGTCCAAAGACATGCACTATAGGTGAATTGAATAACTAAATTGGCCGTAGTGTATGTGTTTAAATGAGTGTGCATGGAAGTTTCCCAGTACTTGGTTCCAGCTGGAAGGGCATCTGCTGTGTAAAACATATGCTAATTTGATAGCACCATTCAGTTGTACAGACTGCTTTGAGAATGAAGTTTTATAGGCACTATATAAAAATAAATTATTAATATTATTATTAGTGATGGCTGCACATCTATAATGTGAATCTCCCATTCCAGCAAATCCAAAAGGCGTTATATTGCAATGAGATCTGATTACTGTTGAGGCCATTTGAGTTCAGTGAACACGACGTGTGATGTTTAGTAGAGCAGTTAGAGATGATATGAGCTTTGCGAAATAAAACATTATCTTGCTGGAAGTAACCATCACAAGTTGAAGACACACTGAAAATAAAAGGATGGAGATGATTAGCAGCAACAATAGCCAAGTAGACTGTGGTGTTCAGATTAATGTACACTCATCGGCCACTCGTCCAACTGCACATTAACGCAAATTTCTAATCAGCCAATTACCTAGCAGCAACTCAATGCATTTAGGCATGTATACATAGTCAAGACGATCTGCTGCAGTTCAAACCGAGCATCAGAATGGGGAAGAAAGGTGATTTAAGTGACTTTGAACATGGCATGGTTGTTGGTGACAGACCGGCTGGTCTGAGTATTTCAGAAACTGCTGATCTACTGGGATTTTCACACACAACCATCTCTCGCAGCAGAAAATCGAGGCTACAAGACTCACCAAAATTGAACAATAGAAGATTGGAAACACGTTGCCTGGTCTGATGAGTCTTGATATCTGCTGCAACATTCGGATGGTAGAGTCAGAATTTGGTGTCAACAACTTGAAAGCATTGATCCATCCAGCCTTGTATCAATGGTTCAGGATGGTGGTGGTGGTGTAATGGTGTGGGGGATATTTTCTTGGCACACTTTGGGCCCATTAGTACCAATTGAGCATTGTGTCAACGCCACGTCTTTCCTGAGTATTGTTGCTGACCATGTCCATCCCTTTATGACCACAGTGTACCCATCTTCTGATGGCTACTTCCAGCAGGATAATGCACCTTGTCATAAAGCGTGAATCCTCTCAGACTGGTTTCTTGAACATGACAATGAGTTCACTGTACTCAAATGGCCTCTACAGTCACCAGATCTCAATTCAATAGAGCACCTTTGGGATGTGGTTCAATGGGAGATTCACATCATGGATGTGCAGCCAACAAATCTGCAGCAACTGTGTGATGCTATCATGTCAACATGGACCAAAATCTCTGAGGAATATTTCCAGCACCTTGTTGAATCTATGCCATGAAGGATTTAGGCAGTTTTGAAGACAAAAATGGGTCCAATCCAATACTAGTAAGGTGTACCTAATAAAGTGGCCGATGAGTGTATGTGTGCCAAGAAATAGTCCCCACACCATTACGCTACCAGCCTTAACCACTGAAACAAGGCAGAATGAGTTCCTGCTTCAATGTTTTTTTGTGCAAAAATCAAGTCTTTCTCCAACCACGGCATGTTCTAGAACAGACAAATCCCCTTTTTTCTTTAGTCTGATGCATAGTTTGACCTACAGCAGATCTACTTGACCATGTGTGATTAGTATATATGTGTGCTGGTGAGAAATTTGTGTAAGAAATTTTCTGAACATGTGTAAGTGACTGGTGAATAAGCTGCATGAGCAGAAATTCAATTCACATTCAGATTTTGAAAATTACTATGTTAATATGACTTGGTGACAAGAACGTTAATCAAAATAATGATCGCAATACCCTAAAGCATTCGATCTTTTTAATTTGAATAAAATTTATCAGTATTATTTGTCACTGTCACTGCCCTGGAGTGATAAGAAACATGACGGTTTGATAAATCCAATCTAGTTTGAGATTATATTTCAGCAAATATGTGGAAGAAAATGTCATGTTCTGCTCATGCAGCTGATTAAGTGGGACCAACTGAAGGCAGATTAGCATAAGGTCACGATGGTAATGAAATACCATCTTTCAGAGTGTTTAATCTGAGAGCTGAGCTGACAAATTCATGATTTAAAGTCAGCAAGTTTTGCCCTGAAAGACGCTCTGGTCATGTTCAGTCTGCCTCACAAATGACTAAAACATTTGCATGAAATAGTTTTGTGTGCAGTCAAAAGCCATGTTCATTAACATCGCAAAGAGGTCTTTGTGAATATGCAAATATATATGTGAACACAGAGATGTAATAGCTGTAAGAGTAATAAATAATAAGAGATTAATAGATGTTTGAGAGATAAATAGCCTGACAACCTGGTAGCTGTGGATTCTGACATCAGTATAGCATAATTATTGCGACACTGTTCAGCAATATCTAATATTTTTACATTATTTCGATGGTTGGGTTTAGGGTTGGGGTGGTGGTAGGTGTTAATAAAATACAATTTAATGGGTCATTTAATAAATAATATGAATAGTACTTGGCAAAATGACTGTTTTACATTACTGCGGTGGTTGGGTTTAGGGTTGGGGTAGGGGTTGACATTAATAAAATACAATTAACGGGTCATTTAATAAATAATATGCATAGTACTCTGTGTAGTTACTGTTTTTACATTACTGTGATGGTTGGGTTTAGGGTTGCGGTAGGGGTAGACATTAATAAAACACAATTAATAAGTAATTTTATAAATAATACTCTGTATAATTACTGTTTTTACATTACTGTGATGGTTGGGTTTAGGGTTGGGGTTGGGGTAGAAGTTAATAAAATAAACAGATAATTATATAAACAAATAATAAAATAGCAATAATATAAATTATTCTAGTTAACTTCCGACCACAGCCTCATCCCTTCTAGCAACAATCCTTTAACTCGTGTTTTGTTTTAGCAGGAAGTGACATCATCCACTGGAGAGTTACTTTTGTCGCTCAGTTATCTACCAGCAGCCAACAGACTTGGGGTGGTAGTAATGAAGGCTAGAGGACTCCAGTCAGATAAACTCAAAGACAACATAGGTATTTACACCAACACACAACAACGACACTCAAATCAATGTGAACTATTCAAAATCAAACTTTGGTGATTTGGTTTATCATTTGGTAATATCCAAACATGTCAGTTCTAAGATGGAAGTGAACCAAAGAGTCAGCAGCTCAGTGTAATTAATTTGATAATTCAATTGAAATTATTAAACTATTAGTAAAAAGTTTGATGCATTAAAGACTTTTATGTGTTTGAAAGAGGTTTGTTTTGCTGACCCAGAGTGCATTCGTTTGTACAGAATCCAATCAGTAAAATAGAGAGATATCATTACAATTCAAACAGAACTGTTTTCTATTTTACTTTATTAAAAAATATATATATATATATATATATATTCCACTAAAGACTGGAGTATGACTTCTAAACATTCAGTATGGCCATCACTAGAATAAATGACTTTTTTTCATGAATTCATGGGCTTAGTTCTTTATTTATCAGGGGTCGCCACTGTGGAATGAACAGCCGTGACATTTTTTAAATATATTAAATATTGAGAAGCACAGAATTATTGGGCTGTAATCAGTCACAGCTAATGTGTGTATTTATATAGCATTTATTGTGTATGACCATATACCCAAAGCGCTTCACAATCATGAGAGGGGTCTCTCCAGAGCACCACCAGTGTGCAGCATCCACTTGGATGATGCGACGGCAGCCACAGGACAACGGCGCCAGTGCGCTCACCACACACCAGCTATTGGTGGACTGGAGAGACAACGATACAGCCAATTCAGTGGATGGGGATGATTGTGAGGCCATGATGGTTAAGGGCCGAGAATGAATTTGGCCTAGACACCGGGGTTACACCCCTACTCTTTACCAGAAATACCATAGGATTTTTAATGACCACAGAGAGTCAGGACCACGGTTTATTGTCTTATCCGAAAGACAGCACTCAGTATAGTGTCCCCTTCCCTTTAACTGGGGCATTAGGACTCACACAGACCACAGGTTGAGCGCCCCCTGCTGGCCTTAATAACACCACTTACAACAGCAACCTAGTTTTCCCATGTGGTCTCCCATCCAGGTACTAACCAGGCTCTGCCCTGCTTAGCTTCAGTGAGTAACTGGTCTTGGGCTGCAGGGTGATATAGCTGTGGCTAAATAATAAACAGTTGATAAAAGTAAAAGTCTATATATCCGATAGTTTAAAAATGGCTGATTATCAGTGCTGATTTTATCCTACCAAGCAAAAAAAGGCAAAAAAAAAAGAAGAGAAAAGAAAATGAGTAAAGAAAATATAACTTGTGTGTAATTAATTTGAAGCTATAGCATGAACAACTTTTTATTTACATTACTAATTACATTCAGAAAGTCAGGAAATCTTAATTATGACTATTTGAAATTAAGAGAATACAATTTTATTTGCATGTCTTTCAAAATTGTGTCGCGATTATCATTTATTATCATTATTAAAACATGTAGAATAATATATAGGTGTAAAAGGCAGAGCAACCAAACAATCTGTATTAGTATAGGCAGATATCACTCCAAATAATCAGTTATCAGCTGAGAAATGTAATATTTCTGCATCTCTAAAATTGAAAACAGTTCTATTTAAAATGTATTAATGTTTCACATTGTTATTGTTTAACTATACGCACAAGAGACTACTTCCTATAATTCATAACGTTTGACCAGACATGTACATGCACAAATATGAAATATCCATCCATCTCTTCATACAAGACATACAATAATAAGGTCAATATTGCATTGCTTGATAGATCTATCCGTAAAGCTGACCTTAAAGCACCAAAATGCCAAGCTGAAGAAGAAGCAGACGCGGCGTGTAAAGCACAAGATGAATCCGGTCTGGAACGAGATGATGATGTTGGAGCTTCCAAGTGAGCTTCTGGCTAAATCCAGTGTGGATTTGGAGGTACTGAACCTGGCCAGCCCCGGGACCCTGCTCCCTCTGGGCCGCTGCATGCTGGGGCTCCAGACATCCGGCACTGGCCTGCAGCACTGGAAACAGATGCTAGATAATCCACGCAAACAAATCGCAATGTGGCATCCTCTATACACCTAATGTACAGGGTAATAGTCTCCAAAGCACCACCAATATGATCAGTTAAATGTGTGGTTGGGTTAAGCTAGTACTCTATTCCTGTGTAAAAATATGCAGTACTCCAATATATTCAATATTTAAGTAGATATGTGTGAACCCAGTTGTTATTATTTGGTAATGTGAAAGTTAAAGCTGAAGGGAGACGGTCACATGCAGTACTAATATTGTTACACAGTAGTTTAGAGTATTTTACAGTGATGCATTTACCTTTGGTGTTGTTAATGTGTGTTTAAAGTACTCAATGCTATTTTAAACAGGTCCAACTTGGAGAAATCCTCATCTCCCTATATATGTGAAATACAAAATATGACTAAAAAGACCAATATTTAGCGAGTATCATAGTGACTGATGGGAATAAGAGGGAAACAGCTTATGTCCAATCTCATGTAAGGTGTAAAGCTTAACTGTATCAGATCAGAGGAAAGGATAAACCGCTCAATCTTACCAGGTTTGGCAGGAGAGATAACGATAAAGGAACAATCACAACAAATAATATGTGAAAACAGTCTCTACCAAATGATATTACAGTATATGATCCACGGGCAGCATTTTTCGGACAGCAACAGAATGCAGAAGGGATCCTGTTAGTTTTGCTGTCACAGCTGGAATGACGGAGAACTGGTCACTTACTGTAGATTGATTGTGGCCGGTACATTTACAGGAGTTACGCACTACATTATTATACAGGGTCTCAATAAGGCAGCTTTATTCTTCTCAAGATGCATGTATACAGGATGTATTACTATGTAATTAAAAAAATGTGTGTGTGTGTATATATATATATATATATATATATATATATATATATATATATATATATATATATATATATATATATATATATATATATATATATATATATATATATATATATATGCACATACATATGTATGTATGTATGTATGTATGTATATGCCATTGAAGACATAATTATTAGCCCTCCTGTGAAAAAGTTTTACAAATATTTCCCAAGTGCTGTTTAATGTAGAGAATTTTCTTTCAACACATTTTCAAACATAATCATTTTAATAACTAATTTCTAATTACTAATTTATTTTGCCTTTTGCCTTGATGACAGTACATAATATGTTACTAGTTATTTTGCAAGATACTATTCAGTTAAAAGTACAATTTAAATTAGGTTAGCAAATCAAGTCTGGTTAATTAGGCAAGTCATTGGACAAAAGTGGTTTGTTTTGTAGCCAATCAGGGGTGCGTTTCCGAAAACCAACTTTAGCAAGGTCGCAAGTTCCATCGTTCGTTGCTTTGGCGTTTCTCAAATCCATCGTTCCAACAAACATTCGCAAACTGTGTCGGAAACTTGTATGCTTGCAACTACACCTCTGGAGCTGTAGTTAGAAACATAGTTCCTGGCTGTGTTCTATTCCCAGTTATCCCCCCTATGCCCTATTCGTTTAGAACATTCTAACATTTAAACTGGGAATGTTTTTTTTAAAAAAGCATTAAAGTCATCTCTCTTAGGTGTAATTTGCGTTTAAAGTATTTTTACAGTTCAGTTCAGTTTTCCATATTAATTGAAATATATGTAAATGAAACATATAGGGCCTGTGTTTCCTTTACAAATATTATTGAGAACATTACATATTCTATTCATGTTTTTCAATTGCGCTCCCTTTGCAGTGCACTTTGAAAACATTGATGTCATTTTAAATACAGCCGTGGCTCATGACGAAAGCTAGACCTATTATTTAAAAGCGGAATTTATGTTACGTCTCAAAAGCTTGTGAAAACTAAAAAACATAGCGTACGTTAATGCTTTTAATTTATAGTGGGTTATTTATTAAGTATCTGTACTGTATGTGACATGGGCCTGTTGGTTTGAACATTTCTGCAGTGGATTGCATGTGTCAAATTGTAAAAGTAGACTTTTCAAAAAATAAAAAATAAATAAACAATATCCTACTTAATAATAATAATATCATCATCATCATCGTCATTATTATCAATATTATTATTATTAAAGTAGGATTTTTTTCATTTCCTAATAAATAATAAATATTAAATTTCATTTTTTAATAAATGGCCTCATTATGTATTTGTTTATTTATATGATTTGTATATTATATTAGAATAGTGTTAGCTTTTGTAAGTGATTTAGTATAGAATATGTAATGTTCTCAATAATATTTGTAAAGCAAACACTGGCCCTATATGTGCTATTTACATATATTTCAATTAATATGGAAAACGAGTGCATGTTTTTACCAAAACTAATATTGATTTTTTTTTTTTAAATGCATGTTTGTGTAAAACAATATAATTTGCACAAAGAAATTATGGGGTTCTTCTCTAAAGAAGTTGTTACCGCCCTGTTTAGAGCATCATTATGGGTGTTTTACGTTATAACCAACGTGGTTCAAATGATGGATCTGCAAAAGAGAAACTACAGGTTTTGGGGAAACACTCGTCACTGCATTGTTCTTTTCCCAAACGATGCATTTTACAATGATAGTTCAGCCACGAGTTATGACATTGTTTGGGAAACGCACCCCAGGGTGGTTAATAACATTAAGGTGGTTAATAATATTCATCTTAAAATATTTAATTCCAGATTTATTTAAGTTTTGATTCCAGCAAAACAACAACAACACTTTCTCCAGAAGAAAAAATATTATAGGTGATACAAGTGAAAACTTCCTTTCCTCGTTAACAACAATGAAAATATTTGAAAAAGAATTCAAATATCACAGGAGGGCTAAGAATTTTGCCTGTATATCTAATCAGAACTTCTACTCTGGGCTCCAGACTGCCACTAACTCTCAGTGTTATGTTAATATAACATAGGTAAAGTAAAATAGCTGTTGCCGTTTTTAATAATCAACTGAATTCATATTCATTTACAGTACACGTTTGTCATTGTGTGTTTTATTTCTAAATATTTATAGTTTTTCAGCTCATTTCCTGCATAATCCCAGCTCTAGCTCAAGATGCTGCATTACTAAGAAACCAAACATGTTGTTTTATTAACATTACTAGTGTTGTGCTGGTACTGCTATCTGTACAACTTGGTGTCACCGGTGCTATTGCTCGCAAATGTTAGTCTGGAGCCCTTTGATTATAAACGTATTACTCAGTTTGGAGAACTATAGGTATATTACTTGTCAGACACATGCCGAATGTCGGTATCATTATGTTTGTCCCATATGAAAGTATATGATTTTTCACCCAAATACCAACCATTCACTACATTTACAAACCAAACTGTTCTCTTGTTCCAACATCTATTTGTGTTTTACCAGGAATGCACATTTTGCAGGACACATGCCTGACAACTGCAGGAATTAACAGTAAAATGTAGGCCTTCCAAATACAAATACTGACTACAACTGACCAATGCATCCAAATTCCACTAAAATATATATGTATATAAATATAATTTGTGCTATAACCAACATAGTTATTTAACCAAGTGACAAATCAAATAAATAAGTAGACGAATATTAAGCTTTCACACAAGATATCTGCCGAAGTATTTGTAGTGTGTTTAAGTGTTATGCTTTGTGCAACCTAAACAAAATATAATCTCCAACTTGAATAAAATGATCAATTATTCATCAGAAACAAGCATTATTAATGTCATAAACGTAAATACACTGTTCTAAACTCTGCACTGTAAAAAAATATCTATAAGTTAGTAGTTTTCTTGATTATGTGATTTGTTTTTTCATTTATTAATGCATTTGAATTGCATTATGAGACCTTGATCTTTCTTTCTGACAACTTTTGACCTTGAAAAGTTAAAAAAGTGACTTTTATTAACATTTTTAATAGTTTAAAGTCATATATTATCTGGGTTGGTGTTGTATTTACAGTATAAAAACCTTGTAATAAACTGCCAGTACATTCTCTGTTATTTTACAGACTTATTCCTCTATATATGTATAATTTCTTATACATTATATTATTTCAAACTACCAAAATGTCAATAAAAGCCACTTTGTTAAACTGTACAATTGGATTTTCAACATCAAAAGTCAACAAAGCAGAGATCAAGGTCCCATAATGCCTGCAAATCACAACCCTAAATATATGGAAAACACAAAATACTGAAACTGTTAACATTTTTTTACAGTGTGTGCAGTGTTTCACTAGTAACACAGCAATATCAAATATGTTGATCTATTTTGATAAATGCAACCTTTAAATGTAATTGTAAAAGAGATTTGTGAAATCTCCTGTTTTAATTTGCCCATCTGTCATATTTAAAAACAGAATAATTTGGTTGAGCGTTTATCGAATTTACATTTTCACAATTCACATTCATTTCTGTGCCTGATACTTTTGCTAAGGAGGAGGATATATGACATGTTAATCTCTGAAATCTGATTCACAGTATTTATAAGACTTGCTGCATCCTGATTTCATATACAGACAGAAATGTATTGCTATTTTTAACCCACAGATATGCTCGAAACGAATAGCCTCGTGTTGGTGTGAAATAAATATTCCTTTCTGAAATTGTGCTATTTTTCATGTGTGTTTGTCTGATGTCAGAGATCTGGCACATCTATTTATAGAACTGGTCAGATTTGAAAGATGACACACAAGATCAGGAAGTGACAGAGATCCAGACGAACAACTCCTACGATCAGCACCAAATGAACACACGCTGACGAAAATATCAGAGAGAATGCAAAACAAAATAAATAGAGTGTGTAAACACTGGTGACAGCGTATAAAAGTCATCTTTCTTTTGCCTTGATCTACTCCCACTCGTTCTTGTTGCATAACAGTTAATATTAATGTGCTGTGTGGATATTGGTTGGCACAGTCTCATAATCAGAATGGACGAGTCTGCTGTCTGTCTGCCCGGCAGCCTTGAAAATATCACAGGATACCAGCGGTAACTGCAATGCATCACTGATGAGCTTCTTACATAATCCCACTGATAAAAAAAAAAAATAAATAAAAAACTCCCACCTGCTAGATATTGCCCTGCCAGAGCTAAAAATGATTTTGCAGGCTCTTTCGACTGGAACTCAATGAGAGAAAATGCTGCATGTCACATGACAAATTACTTTAAGCATGCTGTCATCAGAAAGCATTGTTAAGTACTCTGCCAACTATTTCAGCATATGTTTTATGCAGTGGATGCCCTTTCAGCTGCAACCCAGTACTGAGAAACACCTACACGCTCTCTCATTCACACACACTCATACACTACGGCCAATTTTTTTTTACCCAGTTCACCTATAGCGCATGTCTTTAGACTGTGGGGGAAACCGAAGCACTAAGAGGAAACCATGCGAACACGGGGAGGACATGCAAACTCCACACAAAAATGCCAACCGAACCACTGAGCCACCGTGCCGCCTGAGTATAGGTATATTAATATGAAAAGAAAGAGAATCGATCGAAGGAAAGAAAGTGATCGGCGCCAATGGTGTAGTGCGTCGACACACATACTCCGGTGCTCACGGGGACCTGAGTTCAATTCCCGCCTTGAGGTCCTATGCCGATCCTTCCCCTCTCTCTGCTTCCCACACTTTCCTGTCAATACTTAATAATTGCAGTTTTTGTTTTCGCGAATCCACCAGAGGCCGCTAGGTACGCTTTTTCAGATCTCAAATTTCTCTCGCGAGTGTCATTCACATCTGCTGTCTTTCAAACGAACGCTATGGGGCGGTATGACGCCGTTCCTTTTCTCACTTACAAGCTGACCACTTACCTCCGTATGGATGGCTTTCCCACTGTTACCAGTTTGTCCAGTTAGCTTGCCATGTACGTTGACAAACTTGAGACCCAGAAAGGAGTTGACCATGATGACGGGGTTCGAGTCCAGTGAAGAACGGTTCCAGAAAGCGGGTAAGACAAAAACAGAAGCAAAAAAATAAAATAAACAAGTAAATAACAGGGTGAGGATGTAAAAAACATGAAAAGTGGGTGGGCGGGTCAATCTGTGCATTTAAAAACACTATTGGTTGGGTTTAGGGAAGGAGGAGGGTCAGTTGATCGTTTCTCCGGTATTTTACAGTTCCATCCTGCTGTCATCCTGTAAAGGTATTTTCCCGTATTTCTTCTGTATTTTCAATCTTTCTGTGAAGGGTGGCAATAATATACGCAACCCATACAGCAGAACAATTTTGGCTTACCCAATTCACGTATTCTACTTGTCTTTGGACTTGTGGGGGAAACCGGAGCACTCGGAGGAAACCCACGCCAACACAAGGAGTAACTTAATTCTATTTCTTTAAAATAGCTATTCATTTTAATAAGCTAAACTGTTTGCTAATTTATTTGCTGCTAATGTATACTATTTTTTCTTTTGTAAATAATGATAATAATAAAACATTTTACTGACCGTTTAACTGTTTATTTACAGTGAAACAGCTCCAGATGTACATACAGTTGAACCAGAAGTTTACATACACTGTATAAAAAGGCACATAACCATTTAACAAAAAAAAAAAAAAGTCAGATGTTAATGTGACTAAACTTTTTCTCTTTTAGGTAAGTAAGGATTATCAAATTTGTTTCTGTTATGCTTAATAGCAGAATAATAAGAGAGATTTTTTTTGAGAAATTCTTATAACTTTTCTTGAAAGTCAAGTTTACATACAATAAGATTATTATGCCTCTGAAAAAGCTCAGAAGATGGTGTCAAGGTTTTGGAAGTTTCTGATTGGCTAATTGACAACATTTGAGTTAATTGGAGGCACAACTGTAGAATAGTATTTAAGAAAAACCTCAAACACACTGCTTCCTTGTGTGACAACATGGGAAAATCAACAAGCCAGAATCAACAAAAAAAACAGATTACAATTTGCTAAATTACACTGGGAAAACGAATAATTTTTGGAGACATGTCCTGTGGTCTGATGGAACTGAGATTGAGCTGTTTGGCCATAATGACCAGTGTTACATTTGGAGGACAAAGGGGAAAGCTTACAAGCCTAGGAACACCATCCCAACTGTGAAGTATGGGGGTGGCAGCATCATGTTGTGGGGCTGTTTTGCTGCAGAAGGGACTGGCCCACTTCACAGCATAGATGGCATCATGAAGAAAAAACATTATGTAGAAATACTGAAGCAACATCTCAAGACATCAGCCAGGAAATTAAAACTTGGCCACAAATGGGTCTTCCAAACAGACCATGACCCCAAGCATACTGCCAAATTAGTTAAAATGTGCTTTAAGGACAACAGAGTGAATGTTTTGGAGTGGCCATCACAAAGCCCTGAGCTCAATCCTATAGAAAATTTGTGGGCAGAGTTGAAAAAGCTTGTCATCTGACTCGGTTACACCAATTCTGTCAGGATGAATGGGCCAAAATTCCTTCAAACAATTGTGAGAAGCTTGTGGAAGGATACTCCAACTTAATGTTACGTCAGTATAATATAATATAAGTTTAAATGACTTATAAGCTTAATTTGATCCTGCTTAAAAATTTAAGGCAACCAGGCTTTTTTAGTGTACTTTTAGGTACCAATGTGTACTTTTACCAATATTGACCCTTTTGTGTGCATTTTGGAAGAAACAGCTTTGTAGCTTTATTTCTGAGAGTGTACACATACCTAAAATTCATTAAATACAAATGAATTCATGCAGAATTAAACAGCACATAATGCTGGAGATGTTCATTCTGCAACATTAGCATTTAATTGTAATAAGAGACAGAGAGAGAGAGAGAGAGAGAGAGAGAGAGAGAGAGAGAGAGAGCGAGAGAGAGAGAGAGGGAGAGAGAGAGAGAGCGAGAGAGAGCGAGAGAGCACTCATTAATGTTCTCATTATGGTTTTCTGTCTGAAAACTGCTAAATTACAGCTCATTACTTTCTTTAGCCAGCATAGACAGCCCTAAAAACATTCTCCTCTCTCACACCGAACACCACACTGCTTTCTGCTTTGAACAAACGTCTCTGAAATCCCCCATCACACTGGGAGGAGTTCTTCCCTAAGAAACAACTTATCAAATATAGATGGGGGGAAAAGCTGCCCTAGAAAATGCTTCTTTCTGAATCTGGAATGAACCTTGCTGTGAGCCAGAACGAGAACAGAAAAGGCAGTGACACTACCTCTGTGATTTCTGTCTCTCTGTCTGTTCAATATTTCTGAGCGACTGAGGCATCAGCTGGTACAAACAGAGAGCAGAAAGAAGAACATTTTTAATAGGCACGAATGCTGATAAATCACGACCATGCACTGCGGGATCCAGAGATTTGAAGTCTAGTTAAAAACATGCTAAAGATTTTGTGACTAACTTTTTATTAATGTCTTAAAAAGTTGCTTGAATTTTTTTGAGCACTGACATACACTGAAAAATGATTCAAAGATTATTTCTTTAATTTATTCAAATTTTTTAAGGTATGTAAACAATTTATTTTAGCCGAATTTATACTTAATTGAATTTACTAAATTTCTTTTGTCTGTTTAAATTCAACCCATATCAATTGTGTACAACTATTTTTGCAGAAATCCTTTTTTCAGTGTGCCAATATTTGGCCATTTCACTGTTTCCAGTGTATCCCTCTGCTTGTGTCTGTGTTTGTCTGTGTCAGTCTGTGTATTATTTAGCCACTCTTAACACCATTACTAGTACTCTAGTATGAGTTATTATTAATAAGCAATTACTGTGTTCCAAATGGGATTAATTTGTATCCACCTGGCACTTCAGAGAGAGAATAAAAAAGGCTGTCCGTTTTTTCAGCAGTACTGGTTAAGGGTTTTTTTTATTTACAATGTAGCTAATGTAAATTACAGCACTACATATGCTGATTTGATTTTTAAAAAGAGAAAGGTATAAGGCAGTGTACTTGACGGTTTTATAGAAGGAAAAGAACAACAATCAGATGCAACACTGTGAAATACAGTTGAATACAAAATGATGACTTCATTTAAACTTGTTCACTGTAAAAAATAAATAAATAAATAATAGCAATAATAAAAATAAGTAAATAAATAAACAAACAAACAAACAAACAAACTTAAAAATAAATAATAATAAATAAATAAACATATAAAGATAAAATAATAAAGAAATAAAATACATAAATTCAATTATGACATACCATAACTCAAAATGCAGCTTGAAGAATCATCAATAAGGTCTAAGTAAGGAGTCCAGACTTGATGAAAAGCCTCAGTGGACATATGAATGACACAGGTGAGGAATTCTAAGGGAATCATTTCCCTAATAATATTGTGCCACCCTTTCAATGATGGGGGTTTGTCACTGACCCAGTTTATCAGTATATTTTTCCTGGCAGCGAAGGCTAAAATGTCAAATAAACGATTAGTGAATTTGTCAGGCAAATGTCCAACCGGGAGACCTAAAATTAAAGACAATGGATCCAACTGTAGCTGAAGTCCAAACATATGGCTCATAAAAGTAACTACTATTTATCTACTATCTATCTATCTATCTATCTATCTATCTATCTATCTATCTATCTATCTATCTATCTATCTATCTATCTATCTATCTATCTATCTATCTATCTATCTATCTATCTATCTATCTATCCTGCTCGTTAACACAAATTTCTAATCAGCCAATCACATTGCAGCAACTCAATGCATTCAGGCATCTTCTGATCTTCTATCTTCTGATGGCTACTTCCAGCAGGATAACGCCCCATGTCATAAAGCGTGAATCATCTCAGACTGGTTTCTTGAACATGACAATGAGTTCACTGTACTCAAATGGCCTCCAGTCACCAGATCCTAATCCAATAGAGCACCTTTGGGATGTGGTGGAACGGGAGATTCGCATCATGGATGTGCAGCCGACAAATCTGCAGCAACTGCGTGATGCTTTCATGTCAATATGGAGCAAAATCTCTGAGGAATATTTCCAGTACCTTGTTGAATCTATGCCACTAAGGACTAAGGCAGTTCTGAAGGCAAAAGTGGGTCCAACCCGGTACTAGTAAGGTGTAACTTATAAAGTGGCCGGTGAGTGTATCTATCTTATAATATAATAAACAAACTTCCATAAAAAACACTATTCATAAAGTAATGAAGGACTTCTTCAGTAAACAGACATCAGTCAGATGGAGAGAGGGATGCAGTTTTAAAATCCAAACAAATCCAACAAAAGTCAGGTCCCCTGCATGCCCACTCTCTCTTTCTTACTGTACAGAAACTGCTGGCGATGCTTTATAAGGATGTGTTTCTGTGTTACCATAAATCGACAGTAGGTAAGGTTGCTACATGTTTCATAATTCATACCTTGAAAAGACCGCATGTGCCTGTCGGTGTGTGTGTCTGTGTGAATGTGTGTCGTATCCAATTTGCCCTCTGAGCCTCTCCTGGGCAGGACTGCTCCACGTTGCCAGGGTGATGTGGAAAGGCTGAGTGATGGAGAACCTCTCTGCACAACGGCTGGTTGGTAATTCAGAGAGAAGCGACTGCCGAACAGCATCATGTTCAGAAACATCAATTCAGAGCATCTCCTCATGCTCAACAATCCACTCGTTACTAACAGACACGACATGTGCAAGTCTCTGACAATTCAACGAAAACAAGGCTGGCTGATCAATAACTGGGAGAGAGCTAAGAGGATAAGAGGAAAGTAACAGAGCTAATGAACCAAAAAAAACAGGAACAGACTGATCTTTAAGAAAACAAGATGACAGAATTTCAATGCAGAGTCACACAGGAAGCTATTAGCATTCAGACATTTGATTGGACCAGATGTGTCCTCTAAGACTATAAGCTGTTCTGCTTTAATATGATCAAGCACATGTGACTGCACAACCCACAAACTAATGTGCCTTGTTTATTTTTGTAGTGCACACTTTTTGGTTTATTATGCATGATTCATTGAAGCACGTTATTTATTTTAATAACATCTTTTTTCCATCAAAGGGAATAACTCGTTCTGCCTTTAAAATTACTTTTACTTACTTTTTTGGCCTCCAAATGGCTGAATCAGATTAGTACAATCCACTTTTTACAGTTGCTGATATATATATATATATATATATATATATATATATATATATATATATATATATATATATATATATATATATATATATATATATATATATATATATATATATATATATAATTTGTAAGGATGGCAAATAATAATAATATACAGTAGATTGTAAAAATTAGATTTCATGCTAATTTATGTTCCTTTGCAGGGTCCTGTGTTCCCCAGATTACAGTTTTTCTCAGTCACTTTGGTACATTTCTCAGATCAGAATTGAAATTTTGTAAAACAGTAAGTGCATTTCTCAAAACAACACATACAAATAGCAAAACACCATGGATTACCTGGATTCTCCTGCTCAAAATCCTTAGTTCATCTCTCAAAGCTAAATTTCTGTGTCAATGAATGTGTTAGTGCCATCAGAATTAAAAGTCCTTGTGTCATTGTGTATGGATAAGACAGTCAAATTACTTCATGTAATTATGAATGTTGTCGTGTTGTCAATATAACAGTGTACTCTGGAGGGGTGTTCTGATGTAAACTGGCTAATTTTATGGTTTTGTACTGTAATTTGTTGACAGATCATGTCATTGTGATACAGAAAGGAAAAGACAGCCCTGCATAGCACAAAGTAAAAACTAAACAAAAGTAAAAATATGAACATAGGAATGTCATTTGAGATGCACCTTCATTAGAAAAAGTCTGTGGGTTTCCATCGGGTGCAAAAGTCCAAAGACATGCGCTAGGTGAATTGGGTAAACTAAATTGGCTGTAGTGCATGTGTGTTGATGAGAGTGTATGGGTGTTTCCCAGTGATGGGTTGCAGCTGGAAGGGCATTCACTGTGTAAAACATATGCGGTTTATTCCGCTTTGGCGCGCCCTGATAAATCAGAGACTAAGCTGAAGGAAAATGAATGAATAATGTACAAAGGAAAAAGGGGTTCTATGCTCCCCAATTTAATGAACGTTTGACAAACACTAAGTAAATGTTTTAATAGGTCAGGGTTATAACAATCTAATCCTAAACCTAACATATGGGTGCTGTGACCTTTTGTGATTCCATTACTTCATTGTTTCCTGTGTTCAGTTCCCTCACTAGACCTGTAATATTGAGAACCACCTTAATAATACAGCTAGTGTGAAAGGCACATGATCAATTAGATTTCATCACAAGTAGCATTTCTACAAGCTGAAGCAAATACTAATATTAAAAAAAAACATTTACCATATTAACTAAATAACTTTTTTAAAAGGCCATTATGGCAATAAGCAAAAAACTATTTACACTGTCACGTGTGGAGACAAAGGTAGGATCCAAGTGCAATTTAATGGAAATATTATTTGTGCAAGCATACATGTGGTCAAAAACAGGGAAAGCTCAGGTACATAACAGGGCATCCAAATTAGTAGACAAAACAGGCATAAGGTCAAAAACAAGGCGTCAATCAAAAATCACAAAGTATCAAAACAACGATCAGGAACAAAGCAAGAATACTTAAACAAGACAAACACAAGTGACGGACAACAAAGACCAGTACAGACTGGTGTATGCAAAGTGTAAAAATAGTCCAGATAATAGGTGATGACAGGATTCAGCTGTGTGTATGTGATTAGTGGTGACTGGTGTGTGTGAAACAGCATGCTGGGATTTGTAGTTCGTGAATGACATGTGTAGTTCACCAGCGATCTGCCAGGAATAGATCGGTGGTGATCATGACAGACACAAAATTGTTCAGGCAAATTGGACTACTATAATATATGTTTTCTTTTAGTTAGGCTACTATTTTCTATTGTTATAGGCTACAATATATTTTTAGGGTTCTCCATTACAGAATTACATTTGCAACAAACAAGACCAGCAGACATCACCTAAAAGTCTATCAGAGTCAATTCACTTTCTTCAAAATGTTTAAATGTGGGAATATATTCTTAATTGTACATCTGGACATGCATGCTAAATTGTATAACTTCAATGTCTCATGAGAGCAGTTTCATCAGCATGACAATGATCCTGATTATAAATAAAATAATACTTTTTTTGGTCACACTTTATTTTAAGGCAATAGTATCTGGATACAGACTTGGATTTGCAACCTGAAACTGCATCTCTCAGAGATGCAATGTCAGACAATGCACTCCATGACGTCACTGTTATGGGTTAGGGTTAGGGGTGGTGTTATAGGTGTAGGCATTAAAATGCATTGCATGCAGCTCAGGTTGCATCCAGACCCCTCTCTTTTAAGGTCCAATTTTCACTATTAATAAACTAAAATACTTTTAGTTCTATAAATACAAATTTGCTGCTTAATAATAGTTATAAGGTAGTGGTTGAGTTTAGGTATTGGGTGGGATTAGGGATGTAGAATAAGATCAAGAAGCCTACTGATGTCTTAATAATTATGTAATAATAAATCATTAGTTATTAGTTGTAATGTTACCTAAACTAAAATGTTACCTACTTTTGTTACCATAAAACCGTGGATATCATTGTGATATACTAATGTAATACAAGTGTATAGATCAAACTATATCAGAGATCTGACAAGAACGTCTGTTTAATGCTGCACGTTTGCACTCTGCAGATAATTGTAAAAGGTGTACTAGTATCTAACGAATAAGTACTAGTATCTATTACTTAGGTACTAGTATCTAATTATTAGATAATAGTTCCTAATGATTAACTACTAGTACATAATAAATATAAAAATATGTAGTCAAAACTGAATAGTTGATATCTCAATGACAGATCCCATAGAAATCGATAGAAAAGTTTTAATTTGTTACTAGTAACAACAGAATAGTTACTATAGTCACTATTAAAATAAGCACTAGTATCTAATAAATAAGAAATAGTATCTATTTAATAAGTACTAGTACCTAATGAATAAGTACTAGTATCTAATACATAAGTACTAGTACCTATTTAATAGATACTAGTATCTAATGGATGAATACTTATAATAAAAAGAACTGGTGTCTAATGAGTAAGCGCTAGTGTATTAAAAAAAGCACTAGTATCTAAAGAATAGGCACTAGTATCTAACAAATAAGCAGTAGCATCTAAAGAATAGGCACTAGTATCTAACAAATAAGCAGTAGCATCTAAAGAATAGGCACTAGTATCTAACAAATAAGCACTAGCATCTAAAGAATAGGCACTAGTATCTAACAAATAAGCACTAGTATCTAAAGAATAAGTACTAGTACTTAATGGAAAAGATACTAAAAAAATAAGCACTAGTAACATGAAAATAGTTACAGGGGTTATAGATTTAACGTCAAAACGGCTTGCCATATCATACACACATTTAATAGCCACTATATGAGAACACTTCTAATACAGGTGGAAAGCGTTTAATACTTTAAAATGTCCTCTTTCTTTATCTCAAATCATCTACTAACGTTAGAACTTTGCTTTGTTTGCACCTGGTGACCTTGTCCTTGTTGCTCCTCGTCTGTGTGAATAGAGATGTGTCTCTAGCGCCACCTTGTGCTTAAACATTTCTTTGCCTTTAGGCTGGTTTTAGTCTTTGAAATATGAAATATCGAATCATATTTTTGAACAAACTTTACAAACATAACTTAGAACAGATAAAAACCAGTGGAAAATAACGTTACACATTTCACCACGTACAGAACGAGAGTAAAATGTCGCGAAACTACATAAATGTAATTATAAAATAGGTTTAATCTATAATTTGTACTATTAGCAAAGTCAGCTATCCATTAAAGGGATATTCTAACGTCCTCACGTCTATTTTTCCGGTTCAGTAGTAAACATACATAAAGAGCAAGGCCAAGAAACTATACGACAACTTGCCAACAAGTCAAATGCGTTTGTAATATAGTCATGAAGATATTTATTATTGTTTTTATTGTTATTGTTATTATTATTATTATTATTATTATTATTATTATTATTATTATTATGTACGTTCAAAACAACAACACAAAATACGTCCAGCTTTTTCGGATGGAGTGCGGCTGTATCCAGTCATTGGGCTGTACGTGACTGTTTCTAGAGGGAAGCGTTTCTCTGTAACAGTCCTCTACCTGACTTCCGGTTTATGCGCCCTTGGCTGGAGAACGATAATTTTCCCGGAGTTTTGGATAAATAAACAAGACCCTCGAGTGGCCAACGTGCAGAGGAAATATAGCCCTGAGTTAGTTGAAGTTCTTTTCTCATGCTCATATTAGAAGATACCATTACTTATCTACTAGCGAGGTTTATACGCTATGTTTTAGCACAGTCTGTATCTCTGGATATACAGCTATACAATATTTGCTAGAGGTCTTTAGGACGTTGTGAAGTACGCTTGTTTATTTTATTTATGAAACACGTGAAATGCACGATAACGTTAACTTTAATAGTCATTATTGATTACTTTTATTATTTGTAATAAGCTAGCTCGTTTTTCCCCTCATAGTTTTGTAGTTTACGACCTGCATTTAGTTTTAAATAAACCTTTCACTGAATTATAACATACAAGTGAAACAACAAAATCATACAGTAGCTTACACAAATGAAGTGTGTGCATTTAAAATGTTATATAAATGCATTAGTTTGTATTGGGAGCATTCATCTGACTGAATGCAGTTCATTATAAAACAATAACCACAATATACTACCATTAGTTTCCACTGAATGATCATAATACATGTAATAGGCTCCTTTGATCCTCAGATTTTCTGGAAAAAAAAAAGAAATAGAGAGAAATAAACTTCTGAAAAGACGACTATTATACAACCAAATAATATTAATTGATCAAAGATAAGAGGTGTTTGTTGTTAACTGTGGTTTACTTGTCGTTTTACCATGAAAACCTTTGAAACCATGAGAACCTTTATCATAGTGTGGTGTGTTTTTATCTAGTGTCTACAGCCATTGAGAGAGGTAAAGGCTCTGGGAACAAGAGAGACTCCATCCACAGTGTCCTGAGGTCAGTACCGCGAGGGCTCACCCTGGGTCCATCTCTGGCTGAAGATGGACAGCTGGGCCTGTGGTGTGTTGGACGAGTGCTAGAGAAAGACACTCTGCTTGGTCTGGAGGAGCCTGGCGAAATGATCAGCAAAGAAAAAGAGGAGGTATGATCAATACAAGTGTGTTTCAGATTACATCCTGCACCATATTTACATGCATCAAGATAATAGCAATTAATATTACAGTTCCTTCTCACCTGCAGGTATATTGTATTAAAAACATTACTGTGTTCAAGTGGCACCACGAGAGCAGTTAACTCAAAATTGACTGAAAGTTAATTGTACTCATGTAAAAAGAGTTTTGAACTCAGGGTTGAAGGTAATGAGTTAATTAAATACCTCATTACTTCAACTTAAATGGAGTAAGTTCACAGTACTCATATAGATTGGTTTTTAATTCAAATGGTTTGTAGCGATTGGTTTCCTCGAATGGTTTGAGTTGCCTTAACTTGTTAGGTTTTACAGTACTCAGTTGGTTTGAGTTCTCTTCATTTATTGGGTTTTACTGTGCTCAGATTGCTTCATTTACTCAAATGGATTAAGTTCACAGTACTCATTAGGATTTGTTTTTGAACCTAAATGGTTTGTTGCAATAGATTTCCCCAAACGGTTTGAGTTACCTTAACCTTTTGGATTTTACAGTGTAGGTTGTTGCTATTTTTAACTGTGATGATGGGCAATATAGCCTCAAGTAATAAGTAAGCGTGTTGTTATTTTCCAGGGGTTGCAAAATACAAGCCAGAGTGTGTACAAAAGTGAAATCTCAGATGAAGTGTACTGGATGCAGTAAGTTGATCTAAAATTCATTAATTAGTACATTACTGCATATCATGACATTATAGAGCTGCTTTCACAGGTTCGCCTGCAGTGCTCAGAGTGCAGAAGAGAGCAATGTCAGTGTACTTAAAGTGGATGGAAGATTAGGCCTCAAGGTCTGTCGGGATATTCAGCCAGGAACAGAACTGCTCCTTTGGGAAAGTCATCCAGAAGCTGTGACTGAAGAAGAAGCACCTCAAGTAGAAACATGTGAAAACAGAGAACAAGATGAAGCTCTGGAGGCCAACACTTCAGATCATTTCTCAGGCTCTCCGTGTGAGTTTATACACAATAATTGTGCTGTCTAAAGGGTCTAATATACTGCCTGCAGTCAGTGTTTAGCATACTGCTAGCACACTTGTTAAAGCTAGACATCATCTTGAGAGCAGCTTTTAGATAAATATGTAAATGTATGCTGTGCTATTCCTCCCCAATAACATTAAGATATAGCTAAAATTACAGCAGTAAGAAAATGGCAATTAAGAAAGCATCTGATAATAGTGGTGTGGAATTTTGCACAATCTATAACACCAATAATAGTTTGAAAGTGTTTACCAAGCTATTTTACCAAACTTCTGAAACAAACACCAATCAAAGTTGTGTTGTCCTGATTTTATTGCTGAAACCGTGTCAGTTTGTTCTTTGAGTAAAATATTGGTGTGTGTTGGTGCCTTAAATAGTCCATTATATAAGTCACGGGTCTCAAACTCAATTCCTGGAGGGCTACAACTCTGCACAGTTTTGCTCCAACCCTAATTAAACACAGCTGATCAAACTAATCAAGGTGTTCAAAACTACTAGACACTATTAAGCAGGTGTGAGTTGAAGGTGGTTGGAGCTAAACTATCCAGGCCCTGAATTGAGTTTGAGACCACTGATATAAAGTAATTCATTTGAAAATGTTATTTTTTTTACTTCTTCTGTCAGATCCTGTTCAAAGTGTCACACAACAGGATGCAAAATCTCCAGTCACAGTGAAAGGTCTTGTGCAGGACAATACAATCTGTAATTCCAGTGTCCTGGAGCAGAATGGGATGGATGAAAGTGAAGCAGAACATAGTGATGAACTTCCTGCTACAGAAGAGATTGAGAGCATCAATGTGAGTGCATCACAAGCCCAGACTTCATCACAATGTCTCACGCCAGAGAGAAGCCTGAGAACCAGCTCTCGCCTCGCCTCTAAACCTCGAAAAGTGCACTCATCATCCAAACGCATCTACAAACGACACGACCCAAAGAACAGGCCAGACCTAAGCAGCAAGAAAAAGCTCTTGAATAACAAAGATGACTCAATGCAGACGCTGTCCAGCACAGAGCAAAGTGAGCAGGATTTCCCTCACTTCAATATCCGAGAGAGGAAGTACAAATGCGAGGAGTGTGATAAATGCTTTTTTCAACTGTGCCATCTGAAGAAACACAAATACACTCATCAAAACCAGAAGCCATACACGTGCACAGAGTGTGGCAAGTCCTACAGCTCACAAGAGAGCTTCCAAGCCCACCTGCTTATGCATCGTGGCCAGAGGCCCTTTAAGTGCGAGCACTGTGACAAAAGCTACGGCTTGAAACGGGACCTCAAGGAGCACCAGGTTCTCCACTCAGGAGAGAAACCCTTTGTCTGTGACATCTGTGGAAAAGCATTTGCTCGTCGGCCTTCGCTACGAGTCCACCGAGAGATCCATCGGACAAAAGAGGCGGACTACCAGGCTTTAAAGGTCAAGTGTCCAGAGTGCAACAAAGAGCTGGCCAATTCTGGTTCTTTGAGGAACCACATGCGTCTGCACACCGGAGAGCGACCGCACATCTGCCCGCACTGTAATAAGAGTTTTCGCCAACGTGGGAATCTGCAAGGACACATGCGCATCCACACAGGAGAAAAACCCTACAAGTGCGACCACTGCGACCTGAGGTTTTCTCAAGTACCTGAACTGCGCCGGCATCTGATTTCACACACGGGTGAGGTGTATCTCTGTCCTGTGTGTGGTAAGGCTTTACGGGACCCTCACACGCTTCGTGCCCACGAACGGCTCCATACGGGAGACAGACCCTACAAATGTGAGCAATGTGGGAAAGGGTACACGATGGCAACCAAGCTACGACGCCACCTAAAGTCCCACCTAGAGGAGAAGCCACACGTTTGCCAGGTGTGCGGAGCAAAATACTCAATGATGCAGAGTCTACAGCGGCATCTGCAGTTGCACCAGCCAGACTCCGGACATGCACTGCCAACACGAGGCCGTCCCAAAAGGTTAGGCCAGAAAGAAGAAGAGGAACCTGGTAGGACTGAGAGCAGCGGTTTGGAGGCGGGACAGGCTTTGACATACGTTCAAGCCTCAGACCACCTCACTATGGTGTCCCACACAGAAGGGGTCATATTGGACTCTGGAACATACCAACATGGCACGATTGTTTTGAGAAAGGGAGCGGAGAAGGGGCTCGATCAGATTGAGCTCAGTGAGGACATTATTGAGATTATTATTTCAGATGAAAACACCAACATAGTAGTCCAAGAACAGACTTCTAAAGGTTTAAGCCTTCAAGAACAGGAAGCTAATGCTGAATGCACAGTGCAGGCCAGTAGTGACTGTATTGTAGTCCCAGAGCAGGATGCTAATAGTTGTTTGGTCATAATCCAAGGGCAGGATGGGCTAAGTTCAGTGGCAGAAACAGTAGAAATTGAGACAGTGATATGACAGTAGGGTATTTCCATTTAAAATATAATCTATTCACATTATGTCTCACAAAAAGGAAGAGAAATCTGAAATAAAATGAATCCTCTTTTAAAATTGAAGTCTTGCTGTTCTTTGATATTTGGGAGGGTTTGCGGCACATATCAGTAAATATTGACTTCTGTGAGCAGTGGACCTTGTTTCATCAATGTTTATATAGACATTGTACGAGTACATCAGGAAAACACAGCTGCATTGGGAAATTATTTCTTGTTAGAGGAAAACCTGATGAAGTTGAAGCAAATGATCACGTCATTCACACTTTAACTATTAAAGTGAAACACTGTGTTCGTTCTTTTTACATAAAGTACCTAATGATTATTATGAAAAGGATGGATAAGCAGAAGATACCCTGAGCAGTTACAGAGTTATTCAGCTACCTAGATAAGAATATTGTCTTATGATGATTGGTAACAAGAATGCATCTGCCTTTAAATAATAAAGTATATTTTATATTTAAATAGTAAAGCACGATGTGTATTGAAGTATATTAGTTTTATTTATAAACATTAGAAATTACATAATATGTTTTCACACATCAATTTACATATCTTTAGAGATATGAATCTGTCATTGTCATGTTTTCAATAATTATATCTGTGATTCATGTTGCTCAGAAAGCAAGGAATGTTCCATTTTGGAGCTGAACGGTGATCTGATACAGAAGAGGCTTTTGAGTAAAACAAGTACAGACACTTTGTTCTCTTTGAACTCTGGTAGTTCAATATTAACCTGGTGACTCTAGTAAATGCAGCTGTGGGCTTTCTGACTTAGTGGGCAACAGATTCCATGAGATGCTTCAGGTTTTTTCAGGATTACAGGCTCAGTCACTCTCAAGGATGGGAGCGAAACTAGCACCTCTTCTACTCTTCTTACTTTTTGGACAGGTTTTCCATCTCACACTGTGTCATAATGGTAAGATTGTGCACACTGTATAGTTTCTGTGATTTTTTTCTAGTTAGACCTTTATAAAAAAGAACATACAGTATTGGAAAATATTATAATACGTCTTGATATTTTATTAAGAAATGTTTGCTTTTGTACTTCAGTGTTTATCGATAATAAGGAAGCCTCTCAGATTATTCGTGCGAAGAGGGCCAACACTGTTTTTGAGGAGTTAAAGCCTGGCAATCTTGAGAGAGAGTGTGTGGAAGAGATTTGTGACCATGAGGAAGCTCGAGAAGTGTTTGAGAAAGTTGATAAAACGGTGAGTACTTCACTTTGTGTTGTAGTCCAGATTCAAAATATATGAAAGTATTAAAATCTCTTAGTAGACTTCTTCCAGTCACGTGTCTTTGTAGGATTTTAGTTTGGATTGATTTAATAGTATTTTATGTTTCATGTTTCCTTTTTTCAATTTAATCGCAGGAAATCTTTTGGGCAAAATATTTAGGTAAGAAAAATATATCACCTTACAGAAAGTTTGAGTGCAAACAGTGACAACATTTTGTGTAAACAGTTTCTATTGAACCAGGGACAAAGTACATTTTACTGACCTTTCTCTGCTCAATATATAAATTAAAAACAAGTGTTTAAACTATTAAATAAAGTGCCAGAACTCAAAATATGCTACTTATATAACCAAAATATACATTTCGTTACACATAGTTTTAATTAAAAAAATCACAGGAGTGATTACAAACACAATAACCTTACATTAGGATGCCACAATTTGAAATACTAAATTTTTTAGTTATTTGATTATTTTTAATCATTATTATTAATATTATTCCAAAAATGAGGTGTTTAAAAATACTGTGATACCTAAAAAATATACTTTTTTTGGTCCTTGACATAGATTACTGCTCCTGGCCTCTGTCATTTACAACAGTTTAACATTAGAAGTTTTATTGCTTAGACTAAAATATTTTAATATCTGCATTTGAGTTTAATATAGCTTATGTGAAATGTCAAACCTTGACTGAAAAACTGCTGACCTGGAAACTCTGTCATGTCTGTTATATAATTCTCTGTTTTATTTTTATCTATTCAAAGGCTGTGAAGGAACAACATTGTTTAGAACACCCCAAAATATTAAAAGTTTGAGAATATGTGCGACTACAGAGGGTAAGTGTGATGCATGTTTGCTTACTCTGGTTACACAGAATATGCTTGTTGTAACACAAAGAGACATTCTGAAAAAGCTAGTGAGTGATCATACACTCCTTTATACCTTGTAAAATAACCTTAATAGTTGGATGTGTGATTGACAGCGGACTGTATCATAAATATTGGAGCCACGTATGCTGGTAAAGCATCTGTCACCAAGTCTGGAAAGGCATGCCAGTACTGGAAAAGCAACTTTCCCCACAAGATTGAGTATGTACCTCTACTCTTATTGTTTTTTTATTGTACTGAACCACCTTTAACAGTATCTAACTGTGCCATCTCCCAATGTTGGCCAGTGGGGAAAACATTTTATATTAATTGAATAGAAAACACAAAAGCCTTCAGTAAAGAAAAGGTTGTTTTGTTTTACATGCCTTTAGTGATGTTCCTCTGTCTTATGATCCATTTGTTTCCCCCTCAGCGAATTTAATGTGACACAGCTGAAGCTACCGGAGAACTTCTGCAGGAACCCAGATAAGAATAAAGATGGCCCTTGGTGTTTTACCAGAGACCCGACTGTCAGGAGGGAGCCCTGCAATGTGCCAAAATGCGGTAGAGAAAAATCACTGAAACATAACAGCAAAATGTGCTAAAATGCAGTAACTGGCATTCAGAAAGTTGAACTTAATCAAAATTGTATTATTTATAGCATTTGTTACCGTCACCTGTTTGGGTCTTGTGTTTATTGAACACTCCAGGCTTGAGTTAAAGGGATAGTTCACCCAAAACACCATTTACTCACCCTTTACTTGTTTCTTTACTCGTTTCTTTATACCGTTAAACACAAAAGAAGATATTTTGAAGAAAGCTGGAAATCTGTAACCACTGACCTCCATTCATTTGTTGGCTTTCAGCTTTTTTTATTTTGAGGCTCAGTAAATCATGAATAAATGATCATTTTTGGGTGAACTGTCCCTTTAAGATTGTCTGCAAAATGCCTTTAATTATTTTTTACAGGTTTAACATTTACTCTATTTTTAACAAAAAAATGAATATGTCATACTTAAGGAGTTTTTATTTTGTTGTAAAATATGTAAATTACCCAACAAAAAGATTTTTCTTTCAGGGACACCCACACAGACCTTCTCTCAAAAGAAAAGTGGACAAAAGAGCTGCATTTTAATACCATCTCTCTCTCTCTCTCCTCCCCAGGTGAGACTGTTGTTCCTCCTCCAAAAACTCCTACTGCAAAACCTGAGCAGCGTCACGTGAAAAGCAAATGTCTGCCTGGAATTGGGGAGACCTACACCGGGGATTTGTTTGTGACTCTGGGGCTACACACCTGCCTGCAGTGGAGCTCCGCAGAAGTGCAAGCCTTGATTAAGAAGAAGGAGCTTCTGCCTCAAGTTCAGCTGGTGAAAAACCATTGCAGAAACCCAGATGGAGATATGGAGGGTCCCTGGTGTTACATTAAGGCAGCAGGCAGAAACATTACCATTGATTACTGTGATTTAGAGTTGTGCGGTGAGTGAACAGTACTTCCTTTAAAACTTCATTAACCACTAAAAATATTCATATCCTTGCTTTGAACCTTGGATCTCCCTTGAAAGGGACTTCTGGAGCAGAATTTTTTAATTAGGATTAAATGTCAGGATTTTAATGAGGCAAAAACACTTGTTAAATGTCAACTGTTAAAGAGTTAGTTCACCCCAGAATGAAGATTCCCTTGAAAATACCATCATCATTTTCAATTCCTTCCTTTAGAACACAGTTGAATATTTTTAATCACATCTGATAGGGCAAGCAGATTTACATTTAATCTATACAACATACTAGTATTTATTTTCCATATCTATTTTAGAAACTAGTATCTTTTTCATCTTGAACTCATTGTCATGTTCAAAAAACCAGTCTGAGATGATTCACGCTTTATGACATGGCGTGTTATCCTGCTGAAAGTAGCCATTAGAAGACAGGTACAATGTGGTCATAAAGAGATGGACATGGTCAGCAACAATACTCAGGTAGGCTGTTGCGTTGACACGATGCTCAATTAGTACTAATGAGCCCAAAGTGTGCCAAGAAAATATCCCCCACACCATTACACTACCACCACCAGCCTGAACTGTTGATACAAGGCAGGATGGATCCATGCTTTCATGTTGTTAATGCCAAATTCTGACCCTACCATCCGAATGTTGCAGCAGAAATCGAGACTCATCAGACCAGGCAATGTTTTTCCAATCTTCTATTGTCCAATTTTGGTGAACCTGTGCAAATATAACCTCAGTTTCCTGTTCTTAGCTGACAGGAGTGGCACTCGGTGTGGTCTGCTGTAGCCCATCCGCCTCAAGGTTGTGCGTGTTGTGCGTTCAGAAATGCTCTTCTGCACACCTCAGCTGTAACGAGTGGTTATTTGAGTTACTGTTGCCTTTCTATTAGCTAGAACCAGTGGTTGTGCGTGAAAATCCCAGTAGATCAGCAGTTTCTAAAATACTCAGACCAGCCCTTCTGGCACCAACAACCATGCCATGTTCAAAGTCACTTATATCACCTTTCTTCCCCATTCTAATGCTCGAACTTTTTGAACTGCAGCAGATCAATTGATCGTCTACATGCCTAATTGCATTGAGTTGCAGCCATGTTATTGGCTAATTAGAAATTTGCGTTATTGAGCAGTTGTACAGGTGTAACTAATAAAGTGGCTGGTGAGTGTACATAATAAATATGTACTAGTCACAATATTACTACATAATAGCTCATAAAAAATTCAACAACAAATATCTAGTTGTCACTAATGAAATCGAAGGAATAAAATGTAATGAAGTGATACTAGTGTCTAATGAACAACTAATATCTGTTTAATTGGTAGTACCCAGTGAATAAATGCCAGTATCTAATAATAAGAACTAGCAATTGAAAACAATAACAACAAGGTACCATTACCTAAAAAATTTAATTAAACACTAGTAGCCAATGAATAAGTAATGTAATGTGTATTTATATAGCGCATTTATTGTGTATGGCCATACACCCAAAGCGCTTCACAATCATGAGGGGGGTCTCTCCACACCACCACCAGTGTGTAGCATCCACTTGGATGATGCGACGGCAGCCACAGGACAACGGCGCCAGTGCGCTCACCACACACCAGCTATTGGTGGAGTGAAGAGACAGTGATAGAGCCAATTCGGTGGATGGGGATGATTAGGAGGCCATGATCTGTAAGGGCCGATTGAGGCACTTTGGCCAGGACACCGGGGTTACACCCCTACTCTTTACGAGAAGTGTCATAGGATTTTTAATGACCACAGAGAGTCAGGACCTCGGTTTTAACGTCTCATCCGAAAGACGGCGCCCACCGACAGTGTAGTGTCCCCTTCATTTTTACTGGGGCATTAGGACTCACACAGACCACAGGTTGAGCGCCCCCTGCTGGTCTCTCTAACACCACTTCCAACAGCAACCTAGTTTTCCCATGTGGTCTCCCATCCAGGTACTGACCAGGCTCAGCCCTGCTTAGCTTCAGTGAGTAACCTGTCTTGGGCTGCAGGGTGATATGGCTGTGGCATTATTATTATTATTAAGTATTATTATATAACAGAAAAGATCATCATAGTAGCTAAAGTACTAGTAAAACTACTAGTAGTGTGAAAATACATAGTATGATTAGACTAGTACCAAATGTTAAAATGTTATGCCATACACCTAAGAGATTTCTGTCCCACAAGAACCAATCTGGTATGATTGAGTTTCTGTTAATATATAATGTAAAGATTTTCTAACCAAACCTTGCATTAAATTCATGTGGATTTGTTTTTTAATCTATTTACAAATGTTTTTAAGTATCATACAGTAGTTTGGGGTGCACAATCCTAAGATCAAACATTTCTAAGATTTTATTAAAAAATATATTCACTTATGTTCAGAGTGATCACAGGTTTGGAATGAAGTAAGGGTGAATAAAAGATGAAGGTCAAAAAAAATTAACTAACCCTTAAACAAAACCTCACTAATCTCACAGCATATATAACCCTGCCTTTGTCATTCACTCTCAGATGCTCCTTTGGACAAGTTTGTGGAGGAAGGGGGTGGACAAAAAAGAACAACTCTAGACCAAAGGAAAGCTTTCTTTAACCCCCGCAGCTTTGGCAACGGAGAGCTAGGTCAGAATCTGATACATTCACTAGAGGTCTGAGCTCTTGTATGATCCACTAATAATTATATGAGGATCGTGCTCTCGTTCTACAGATTGTGGAGAGCGCCCCTTGTTTGAGAAGATCAACAAAGCGGACAAGAACGAGAAGGAGCTTCTGATGTCCTATACTGGAAGCAGAATCGTGGGAGGAGACGAGGCTGAAGTGGCCAGCGCTCCATGGTGAAAACATCACAGGGCCTCTTTTTAAACGTTCAGATTTCTTGGCAACATTAGTCATGTTAACAGCTAATGCCACATGCTTACCTTACCTTCAGACCAGGGGTGCTCAACCCTGTTCCTGGAGATCTACCTTCTTGCAGAGTTTGGCTGCAACCTTGGTCAAACACACCTGTCTTTAATTAACAAGTGCTCCTTCAGATCCTACTTAATTGGTTCAGGTGTGTTTGATCAGGGTTGGAGCTGAACTCTGCAGGATAGCAGATCTCCAGCAACAGGGTTAAGCACGCCTGCTTTAGACATTTAGCAGATGATTTTGTGAAAAGTGACTTACCATGAGGAAGGCATCAATTGATTCATTGAAAAGAGACAATACTCACAGTGCTACAAATACAAATCTTCTAATTTTGATAAAGAAATATAGGTAACACTTTATTTTGATGGTCCATTTGAGTATTAGTAGACTCTCTGCTTAATATCTGTTGACACTGACATTTAACAGTCCTTCAACAGACATTTAACTGACTATAAGAAACTTTGCAATTACATGTCAACTTACACTAACCCTAACCCCAACCTAACAGTCTACTTATAATCTAATGATAATTAGTTGCAATGTGACTTAAATTCAACAAACGGACCGTCAAAATAAAGTGTGACCGAAATATAAGCTAGAATAGGTCTTTTGAACATTGCTAGTGTTTCCGAAGTCTGTATAGATTGGGGAAAGTTCTGTCAGTGAGGAACAGTAAATGTAAATGTTCTGGAAAGTAATTGAAAGCCTCTTTGTGATGGTTGTTTGGTGTGATTTGCAGGCAGGTGATGCTATATAAGCGTAGCCCTCAGGAGCTGCTGTGTGGAGCCAGTCTGATCAGCGACGAATGGATTCTCACCGCTGCCCACTGCATTCTTTACCCGCCGTGGAACAAGAACTTCACAATCAATGACATCATCGTCCGCCTTGGAAAACACTCTCGTACCAAGTGAGCCCTCCAAAAATTCCTGCATCGATTTCTGTTACTTTATCCTAAAAGCTGAAATAAAAGTAAACGATAACCCCTTAGTTAACAGCAAGATAAGCTGCTGAACTCTTTCCCGTTTCTCTCTTAAACAGGTATGAGAGAGGCATCGAGAAGATTGTGGCCATTGATGAAATCATTGTCCACCCTAAATACAACTGGAAGGAAAACCTGAACCGAGATATTGCTCTTCTCCACATGAAGAAGCCTGTCGTTTTTACGAGTGAGATCCACCCTGTCTGTCTGCCCACCAAGAGCATTGCAAAGAAGTAAGAAAATAGGATTGTATAATATATATAATCCATGTATATACTTGCAGGGGACTTTAGTTTCTCTATGGGTTATATTAAAATGTTGATCTTTTTTTTATAAAGGTCTTTCATATTTTAAATATAAATATTGTCATGTAGAAAAGACAGTTGGTCAGAATAACAATGCTGTGTCCGAAAGCTTAGTCAGCTGACTTGTTTCCTTGCTATCAGGCAGTGACCTTAGAGGCAGCATTTGTGCATGAAGGCACCTCATAAAACTGATTTCAGACAGACTTCTGAGACAGCATAATGATTCATGTACAAACACAACAAGATAGAGAGAGCTTTGATGATAACAAATGGAATGTTTCCTTTCTACTATACTCCCTTCCCTGCTAGGAATGCCATCAAAAGTGGAAAATGTTGATTAAATATTGTACATTTACACACAAAATGACTAAAATTTGAAATGCTGCTTGAAATGTCACAGCATTGTAGGATATAAAAGCAGTAATGCAAACATAGATTAGTAGAAGGTTCCTCTCAAGACAAGGCGTGAACAGAATTTAGATTCGGATGTGCCTTGTGACCTTCCCCCCTTGGACTGCTGCTTTCGAAGGCAGCAACATAGGGCTTTCAGACACAGCCCAAATGTTTACTTTATATAATGTGATTTAAAATCAAGTTTATTCCACATTAACTTCCTTTATTATTATCCTTGATTATTCACATCCCTAATCCTACCTCATACCTAGGGCCAGACAGAATTGTTTGCTCTTTCTGCGCAGAATATTGTAAAAAATCTGTGGAAAGATTTATGCCGAATGATTTTGGAGCATCATGACTAAAAACTTAATATGTTAAATAAAAAGTAATACATTTTTAACTTTTATTTAATGTTTACAATGCAAATCCTATTAGATCCATTTATTTGGTAAACAAAGCAAGTCTCTCATATAATATATCTACTAAGACAGAAATTATTAATTTACAAACTGTATTTTAAGTAAATCATATGAATACTTTCATATTAGACAATAATATTACTGACATTAATTTAAAAACCTAATAAATATAAATTACATTTACACACAACTAAATTAATAGACTCAATGAAGGGCTAAAAATCTGCAGATTTCTGCGCGCGCAGATTCTGTGTGGGCCTACTTATACCTAAAACCTACTACCTTGCTTCAATAAGCAACTAATTAGTAGTTTATTGAGTCTTAGCTAATGGTTTGTTAATAGCATGAATTGTGTGCGTGTGTGTTAAAAAGGCAAATGTTTCTTCATTTTATGAAAATAATGAGTACACCCCTCACAAATCTCTCATTTAGATTAATATTTTCTATAGGAAGCTTTACAATATTATATTGTACATATACATTAGTCAGTACTGAGGCCAAATCTGGAGCTTATCTAACAAAATAATTTATGATAACGGTCCAAAATTAGTAGCCCAAATTTAAATGTTAGGGAAAATCTAAAATTTAAAATTAAAAAGCAGCAAATTCAAGAGTAACAAAAAATGTATAAAATGTTGTTGAAATTTTGTAGTTTGTAATTTCCCCCCCCCCCCCCCAATATTTCTCATGATTTTAAATGAATTATCTTTGTTATTTCCAAAAATATTTGATGAATAAAATATTATTTTAATAAATATATCTGTTTAATAAATCTGTTTTGTTTAAATGCACCAAAATATATGACCTATTTTTACTGAGAAATTGCTAAAAATATTCATTTCTAAATTGGGGTGTACTCATTTATGTTGAGCACTGTATATCTGTAATTGACAGATTTCTGTCTGTTTGTAAGTTTGATGTTTGCAGGTTTCAAGGGCCGTGTAACTGGCTGGGGGAACCTTCGGGAATCTTGGACCTCAAACCCAATGAATCTCCCCACATTGCTGCAACAGATTCACTTGCCCATTGTGGATCAGAGCATCTGCCGCAATTCCACCTCGGTTATCATCACCGACAACATGTTCTGTGCTGGTAAAACATATCATATCTTTCATATTCTTCTGACCTTAAGACAGATCAGGTGCTGAGAACTCATGTGATGCATTTATGCTCCAGCATCACAACAAGGTCATCTTGTGTTTTTTAGGTTACCAGCCTGATGATACAAAAAGAGGTGACGCTTGTGAAGGAGACAGCGGAGGACCTTTTGTGATGAAGGTATAGTGGCGTTTATACTTTACTTATTGACCAGTTGATAAAGGACGCAAACCGCAATATTTATACATCTTCTCTTTTCAAAACCTGTAACTGCCTGCAGAGTCCTTCAGATAATCGCTGGTATCAGATTGGCATTGTGTCGTGGGGCGAGGGCTGTGACCGTGATGGCAAATATGGATTCTACACTCACTTGTTCCGAATGCGGCGCTGGATGAAAAAAGTCATTGAAAAAACAGATTCGGGAGATGATGAATGATCTTCCAGTCTAGAAGCAAATACAAGGAATTAACACTTTGGTCAAATGCGATGAAATAAATATGATGAATAAATTTTAATTCTTTGTATGTTGATATCAGTGCTTGAACATGGCATTTCTTTTTGTGTGCTGAGGGTGAGAGACAGATGCAATTCTTGTTTTGTGTCAGTGAAAGTTAACATCAGGTTCTTGCTGTGCAGAAAGGAGGAACGGTGACTTTGAGGATGATTACAACACACACACAGACCAATGTTTCATTCAGTTGTTTTATGAGTAGAAATATACGAAATATACGTGCATTTTTGCTGAATTCATTTAAAGCATGCTTCAATTAATACATGTCTATTTCATGACAAAAAACAAAATGTCAAAAATAAATGTAAAGCAATAATCTGATTTCTGCAAAAACTGACTTGTGATGTATATATAAATAAAATAAAACTTTTTTGATCCACTTCAAATGTTGACTACTGTACATATAGTTGAAGTCAAAATTATAATTATTATTAAATATTTTTGTTTATTTTTCAAATATTTCCCAAATGACGTTTAACAGACCAAGGAATTTTTCACAGTATTTCCTACGTTTTTTTCTTCTGGCTAGAATAAGCCAATATTATTATTATTAATATTTAATAATTTTTTTAAAATGTGTGTGTGTGTATATATATATATATATATATATATATATTAACAAAACATTTTTTAAGGTCATTATTATTATTAGCCCCCTTAAGCAATATTGTTTTCGATTGTCTACAGAACAAACCATATTTATAAAATGACTTGCCTAATTATCCTAGTTAAGCCTTTAAATTGCAATTTAGGCTGAATACTAGTATCTAGAAAATAGTAAATATCTAGTAAAATAGTATTTACTGTCATCATGGCAGAGATAAAAGAAATCAGTTATTAGAGATGAGTTATTAAAACTATTATGATTAGAAATGAGGTGACATGGTGGCTCAGTGGTTAGCACTGTCCCCTCACAGCAAGAAGGCCTCGGCTGGATCAGTTGGCATTTCTGTGTCGAAATTGCATGTTCTCCTCGTGTTCACGTGGATTTCCACCGGGTGCTCTGGTTTCCCCCACAAGTCCAAACACATGCGCTATAGGTGAATTGGGTAAACTAAATTGTCCGTAGTGTATGTGAATGGAAGTGTATGGGTGTTTCCCAGTGATGGGTTGCAGCTGGAAGAGCATCCGCTGCGTAAAACATATGCTGGATAAGTTGGCGGTTCATTCCGCTGTGGCAACCCCTATTTAATAAAGGGACTAAGCCGAAAAAAAAAACGAATGAATGAAATGTAAACAAATGTACGGTAGTTTTATTTTATGTATTATATTTTGACATATATATATATATATATATATATATATATATATATATATATATATATATATATATATATATATATATATGTATATATATATATATATATGTATATATATATATATATATATATATATATATATATATATATATATATATATATATATATATATATATATATATATATATATATAATTTATTTATTTTTTTCTCATAATGTAATTTCTTGAAATGAAGGGTCTTTTTGGCTGTCATATTAGGAGACATAACTGAAGACACAAAAAACCGTATAAAATGTAAACATTCAACCTGTTGTTCAATCAAAGATTAAAATGTCAATAATCTCGGAGGCGTGGTCTATCCTTCTCCTGTCGCATCCGGGCTGTTTACACCAAACTACACGGACCGCAAACCGGAAGTGCCGCTTGAAATTCGCAAGATTGGCAGAGTTGTGAAGAGTTCAATAGGGAGCGCTGAAAACTAGGTAAATCCATGTCTCTTTTTGTCTTTATGAAACCTGCGGGTTTTCGCTCTGCGTGTTCTCTGATCCGCAAAATCTAGTCATTCGTCTGGGCAACGCTTGCTATCATTTCCGCTCTGTTGTTAAATCGAGGTGAAGCAGGTTTGCAGCTAGTTAGCTTAGCAGACTGTCGATTAGTAAAACCGAGCCAATGTGTGCAGCATCTGACTTTCTGCATTAACGCCATCACTGAGACTTGAACTGTTTCGTGTTGTTTATATCACATGCCTGGATGTTGGCTCAGTTCCTGCTGAGTAAACACACGGTTACGTGTCCAGATGTGGCGTTTGCTTAGAATACGAGTCGACATCATCTGTCCTGAGCAGGGCTCTTAATGGGTAACAAATCAAACGATTTAAACCAGAGTATACATTTGGCATTTAACCTCTAGCACTGCAAGTTTTGAAGGATGTCTGGGATGAGCGGTATTTTTACGAGACAGAACGCTAGTGACTGACCTGCCAGAGATAGACCAACGTTACCCCGTGAAAGGGCAGAAATCAAAATATGAGCACGAGCACAATGTCGACGTTCTTACTGTTGTATTAAACTTAAGCTCGTTAATAAAGGTGAATTGTTTTTTTATAACGTTAGAAAAAGCTATGGGAGCACCAGCTCAAAATAAAGTCCAAGTTTACATTTAGGTAATAATCATTAAATCTTTATTTATTGATATTGCTGTGCTCAACAACCATTTTAAACAGACATTTCTTTAGGGGGTTGCATTTTGTATGACTTTATCTCAAAGGGACAGTTTGATTATGATTATGAAAATTATGATCTCCCTCCACTGGTTACAAACATATTTATTTATTTATTCTGATGAACACAAAACATGAGATTTTTAAGAATATTGGAAGCCATTAGCCTTTGACCTCCATAGTATTTTTTTTTCTCCTATGGATGTCAATGACTACCAGTTAACGCCATTCTTCAAAATATCTAATTATGTTCAGCAGAAAAAAGAAGCTCATAAAGGTTTGGAACCAGTGGAGGAGAGTAAATGGTGAGAGCATTTTACATTAAAGAGAAAAAGGTGAAGTGGATTGTACTTCTAGAGACAAATCCTTTGCAAGCTGAATGTGAAATCTACACGTTTCTAAACTGATTATCTGAGTCCTGCAGAGATCATTTGCTGTGTTTCTCTCCTCTGGATCTATGTGTAAATAAATGGCGACACTGCAGAGAGATTAGCAGAATCACATGACCACCAAACACTCTGCTCTGCTTTCATGCGCTTCATTCTGCAGATTATTCGGAGGCATCGCGCTGTGTTTATGAACTGAGCACATCTGAACCACATTAAAGTGTCCTACTCGAAACACAACAGAAAATGATTGCATGTGCTTTTATTAACTTGTGAATGAGGATTACTGCATCAGGAGGGAGCCTGTTTGAGTGGCGTCTGACAGAAGATGCTGGCATTCAGGAATATTGAACTGCTGCAAGCTATGCGCACAGACTCCTGTTTTGTTTTTATATGCAGTTATAAGTAGAGCTGCACCAGAAATCTTAATTTTTCTTTATGGAAATCCAATAACCAATATTTAGAGCGATAAATACAGATTATGAACAAAAAATCTGATCCTGTTTGCAGAAATACATTGGACAACTAATTTTATTTTAAAACCTTAACTGCAAAAAACAAAACAAAAACAAAACAAAGAGACTAGAAGGGAACATCTAAATCTTTATTTTCACAAAATCATTTATAAATTGCTATTCTGTGGTCATCTTTCTCTCCCCACACTCCTACATTGCAGACAAACTGCATTAATAAGCTATATTTATTGGGTTGACAGTTCATTTTCTTACTTATCCTATATAATAACATTATAAATATGCATTTATTGTTTATATTGTGCATCACTGATTGTAAAACTAGTATAATAAACTAATTATTATTACACAATTATAAAGACATGACCAAAATGTATAGTAGATGCCAAATCGGTCACTCTAGGTTAAGTCATTTGTATCTTAAGAACGATGCACCACTGTCAGGCCTCCCTCACCATTAAGCATATTTTGTTAAGCTACTAGACAAGATATTTATACCGAGAGCACTTTGATGGGTGTTTATGAAAATATTTATCATATATTGAACTGAAAAATCATGTTTAATGTTTAAAAATTTTGCTATTAATATGCAATATGTTTTTTTAATCTATATTTTGTATCTATATTTCCATAAAATAGCCATAAGTTGCTGATGTGTCAATAAAGACACAAGAAAAGCACTAGCTAGTATTGATTTTCTTCTCAACAGCTAGTCTTTGAAAAGCATAGAGTTGATTTTTGGAGGTGTTGAGGTTTCTTTGGGTCTCTTGTTTTTAAGCTCTCTTTAGGATCTTTGTGTGTGAAGTGCTGGTTGACTTGACCGAGTGCGGCCTTGAGGCACAACTGTGAATGAGGCGCATTGTTTTTACTGATGATCTTGTGAACCCGTTCATTAATTAGCAGGCAATATAGGAGCGAAAGAGGAAAGATTTTTGGATGAGTTGTGTGTGTGGTCAGAACCAAAGGATATCAGCATTTATTCAACCAGATTTTTAATTGTTTTAGCTTAACCCTTGTGTGCCTTTGGGGATGTTTTTATCCACTCTGCGGCGATTTTGAGGCTTAATTTGACACAATTTCCTCTGTGTTTCAGCAAATGGAATGATATTTGGTGATAAATCTTATTTTGAGACACATTTAGAGAAAATGCTTTGGAATTTTGTAAAAACTCTGAGATAATTTACAACCCTTTCATTATGTTTGTGGCTGTTTTTGACCCATTGACTTCCATTATAACCACGTTTTTTGATTGCAAAGCCAATAGGTCAATAAGGCAAAAACATGAACATAACGAAAGGGTAGTCAATTTGAACAATACACAAGGGTTGATATAAATTTGTCTTTTTATTTGTTTTTAGTATCGGTTTCAATTGTTACGGTTTAATATAAATGTAATATAAATTTGGCTTTTTATTCATTTTAACTTCAGGAAGAATAGCCACAACCGTGTTAGCGGCTTATAATAAACAATATGAACCAAAAGAAAGTACATCTATAGATCCTTAAATGTAATGAGAGCTTCTCGACTATAGTATAAGTGCAGTCGTCAGTTACAACAGACATAAGCTGTGCTCTTCAATCGCAGTGACACATAGACGGCTTAGGTTATGCCTGTCACCTGAAGACTTTCGGTGTTTAGAGATGGACGTGGGTGTCATTGCAGAGTGAACACTGTCACAGCGGCTGGTAAATGTGAAACTGGGTTTGCTGGAGTTGAGGAAGTATATAAATAGGGTATTATATAAAGATAAAAATAGGGAGCAGAGGGTAAAGCCGTGATTTCTTGTCAGTGTACGGCTGGGCAGCCACATTGCCGCGCGGCACCAAAGCGAGGCACTGTCACAGCAGATCAGCGTCTGAACCCTACTGATGATGGCACTAGTAGCCTTCAAGCTATACACACACAGATTAAAAATAAAATCACACATTCATAACGCAAAGTATTTTAATAAGTACAGAATATGTAATAGCATAATATGAAGAATTTTGTTTCACAAACCACAAAGCTCCTTATTAAAAATTGAAACATTGTTGATGAGAGGATTACTGTTGTAGTCCTCATTCTTGGGAAAGGAAAACACTAGGAGGTGGATCTTATTTACACTGTAGACACTGTACACTGTTTACAGTGTAGAGGAGCATTGTTTATTTGTGTGCTTCAGTGTTTGAATGCCTGCTGTTGAATGCATAAATGCCTTTCACTGTTTTTGCCATTGCTTTTTTCCACTGCATGATTCCCTCAATGAAATCTACAGGCAGGCTTTCGCTTGAATGCACAATGTACTGTTTTATGAAGAGAAAACCGTATTAGTTATTGGTGGTTGATTGCTTAATATACAGTGGAATGCACATGGAAGTTAGAAAATATGTAATCTGACAATGAATTATTATTATTTTTTTAAAATCATGCTAATTCAATAGAATCAAATTAAGGGGCACAGTTTTCCTGCTCTTTTAAATGTAATATGTAATATTACACAGTAATGAAATTGCATTTTTTTTTACAGCTATCACTTCTGCAAAACATCATAAAAGCTCATTCATTTTTCAAACACAGAGGTCAGCATTCATTTTAGGCATTCATTCATGTTCAGAGCACAAATCAAGATATCTTAAATCAGATCTTTCTGAAAGAAATCTGTAGGGCTGCACAATATATTGTTTCAGCATCGATATCGCAATATGTGCCATGTGTATCTGCTATAGGACATCGCAGGATGAGTTTAATCATAATGGAGTAAAAGTTTATCATCTGCATGTGTTTTTAAAGTTGTAGTTCACCCAAAAATTAAACTTTACTCGCTGTTTTCATTTCACCCTTCACTTGCTTCAAACATTTATGGGTGTCTTTTTCTTGTTGAACACAAAAAGATAATATTTTAATAGCTCATAATTGTTTGAAACAAGGGAAGAGGAAAATATTGAGTACATTTTCATTTTCATTAGTATCCCTTTAAACCCGGTGACTGTGTGAACATTTCAAAATAAAACATTTAATCTCATTTAACATGTTTTTATTTTGCAATAAAGCCAAAATCAAATGTAGTAGTGCAACAGGATTATGTTTATTTGATATATATATATATATTTTTGGTAGACCAACAGTGCTGTGTGTGTAAACCATTATTTAATCATTTATATTAACAGTCATTCTTTAAAACAGTCGAAATATGGCCAACCATTTGGTAGAGCAGGCAGTTGAAGATTACATTATATACTATGAAGACTATTTCATTTATTTATTTAATTATTTTACCAGGAATGTCCCATTGAGATACAATATCTCTTCTACCAGGGAGTCCTGGTCAAGACAAGCAGCATTGGACAAAGTTACAAAAAGATAAATAAAAATACATGTCACAACACATAGACACACACAAAAGTAGTATAAACCATAATCGATTGTTAAAACGTGTACTGTTCTAAATTGACAGTCTTTAAAATATTTTTAAATATAGCGATAGATACGGATTTCATATGTAGTATATGTTGAAGCTCATTCTATACATGTGGAGCATACTTGAATGCAGATCGACCTACAGTAACTATGTGTGAAAAAAATGGCATCGTAAGTAAGAGTATATCTGCTGACTATGCAGTGTTGATTATTATTAATTAATGCTTATTATTATTATTTAAAATTTATAATGCAGGGAAAGTGGCTGCATAGAGTGAAGATTGTGGCTGTTTACAGCAGTTTGATGGATAAATATCTATTTGTAGCTAAATCGTTAACGGTGCCAAACAGCATTTCCTGTTGTTTACGTCCTCGCTACAACATACCGTTAACGCTAGAAACTGTGCATGTAATTGATCAATTTTATAAATAAAAATACTTGCAGGTTGTGGCTCACAATCCACAGCTTCGTCTATTATGGTTGGAGATGCTCCTTCTTTGAGGATTTTTAGCCAGGGATTCTGGAAGCTGTCTTTTGTCAAATGCTAGCTATATATTTTTATAATCAACTGGAACATAATTAAAATTAAACCGTAAGTACTTCTCTCTTTGTGTCATGTCCTTTGGAAGCCCAAATACAGAAACAGAACAAGCTCTGTGGAAATAGCAGTGTTTGGACGGCATTTTAGCTTTCTCTGCTTATAACATTACAACACTACAGCACCTCTGGCCATGCCCCTTCACTGTGCAGGGTGTGTGTGCATGTTAAATGCGCGTAACCTGAAGCGTTTGTGATCTCACCAACCCGGATGTATTTTTTTGTCGTCCCCAAACTTCGTTCGCTGTAGGCTTTGCTAAGCTAACTCTGTGAAAGCCAATGTCTCCCTTTGCATTGAACTTTGAGCGCATTACATTCAGAGATGTTGTTTATGTTCACACAGCTACATTACACATCAACTAAAGTTTAAAATATGATATCGTAGTGGACCACCACTTTAAAGAGTTTTGGTGAGCAGATTTTTTTTTTGGAGGGTCAAAAATCACTCAATTTTTGGAACAACATGATGCTAAGCGAATTATGATACTTTGTAGTCTATCAGTGGTGTCATTATTAATAATACATTCTGTGCATGTAAACTTGCATTGTTAAAAATGCACAAATCCAAGCGTAAGCCAGAAGACTATATTAAGATTGGCCTGTTGTTTTGCTGTCATTACTGTTGTTTGTTATGACACGTACTTCCTTTAAACAGTCCTAACTGTGCAGTTTCATAAATAGCGACATTCTGTTACGAAACTAACTCAAATGACCTGTTCAGCTTTTCTCATTTTGGCCACTCGTGTGAGTCAGTCAGGCACTGAACCTGCAAGTGTGTGTGCATGTGAAAACACTGCATTTACACAGGCTTATGCTGACAGTCAGGAACGGCATAGCATTGTGCACTATTGAGGTTAACACACTTGTGTTTGAATTGTGTTGTCTTAGAGGACCGTCATGTCCTCTGACCTGCTGGTGGATCTTCATGATGATCTGGGAGGAGACGACTCTCCTAGTGCTGCTCTGGACCAGCTCAAACTGGTACAGGACAAACAGTGGCCACCGGATGACCCTTCCAGCCTGAGCAAATCGGGTGAGTGCATGACGATAGGAGCTGTGTGTGTGTGTGTGTGTGTGTGTGTGTGTGTGTGTGTGTGTTCTACAGAATTATGAGGGGAGTTTTATTGTGTAAAAATGTATCATGAAATGCATCATTTCCGAGAAATAATCTATATGAAAAAAAGGATGTAATTTCCAGGAATACCAAGAACCGATTTATCTTGAATACCAATCATACGCTCTATATTTAGAGGAGAACAAGTGGAGCTGAAACCTTCCGGTTGACATAATTGTCACAGCCTATTTAAGAACCAGCAGAAAACTCAAGAAGTCATGCAGTATTACTCATATCATTCACACACACTTACGACACAGGCGTACACCCAGAGATGCACTTCATCATTCTGACAGAGGATGACTGTGTCTGGACGTTTGTGTGTGTGCGTCAACAGTCCAGTATAATTGTTTCATCAACTGCATGCCTTGAAAATCAACCTTTTCCGCTATTGGTTCTACCAGACTTTTCAGATGGCTAAAGCAGAAACATCATAAATAAACCAGATACTCAACATCAGTGATTAGTTTAAACAGAAAAACATTTATTTGATTCTGAATCTTAAATGGAGTTTATGTTGGTTAAAAGGATGGTTCACCCAAGAATGAAAATTTACTCACCCTAAAGTAGTTCCAAACCTGAATTTCTTTTTTTCAGTTTGAACAATGTTAGAAAACTGGTAGCCATTGACATCCATAGTAGGGAAAAAAAGTACTATGGAAATAGTCATATTGAAAAAAGTAATATTTTAATTTTATATACATTCACTGGCCACTTTATTAGGTACACCCGTCTAACTGCTCATTAACGCAAATTTCTAATTAGCCTATAACATGGCAGCAACTCAATGCATTTAGGCATGTAGACATGGCCAAGATGATCTGCTGCAGTTCAAACCGAGTATCAGAATGGTGAAAAAAAAGTGATTTAAGTGACTTTGAACGTGGCATGTTGGTGAGAGACGGGCTGGACTGAGTATTTCAGAAACTGCTGATCTACTGGGATTTTTTTTCGCACAACCATCACTAGGGTTTACGAAAAATGGTCCAAAAAAGAGAAAATATCTTCAGAGCGGCAGCTCTGTGGGCGCAGCAGCCTTGCTGATGCCAGAGGTCAGAGGAGAATGGCCAGACTGGCTCTAGATGATAGAAAGGCAACAGTAACTCAAATAACCACTCGCTACAACCGAGGAATGCAGAAGAGCATTTCTGAACGCACAACACGTCCAACCTTGAGGCAGATAGTCTACAGCAGCAGAAGACCACACCGGGTGCCACTCCTGTCAGCTAAGAACAGGAAACAGGCTACTATTGGCACAGGCTCATCAAAATTGGACAATAGAAGATTGGAAAAACATTGCCTGGTCTGATGAGTCTCAATTTCTGCTGGACATTCGGATGGTAGGGTCAGAATTTGGCATCAACAACATGAAAGCATTGATCCATCCTGCCTTGTATCAACAGTTCAGGCTGGTGTTGGTGGTATAATGGTGTGGGGGATATTTTCTTGGCGCACTTTGGGCCCATTAGTGCTAGTTGAGCATCGTTTCGACGCCATAGCCTACCTGAGTATTGTTGCTGACCATGTCCATCTCTTTATGACCACAGTGTACCCATCTTCTATTGGCTACTTCCAGCAGGATAACGAGTCATGTCATAAAGCCTGAAGACTGGTTTCTTGAACATGACAATGAGTTTACTGTACTCAAATGGCCTCCACAGTCACCAGAACTCAATCCAATAGAGCAACATGGGGATGTTGTGGGACGAGAGATTTGCATCATGGATGTGCAGCCAACAAATCTGCAGAAACTGTGTGATGCTATCATGTCAATATAGACCAAAATCTCTGAGGAATATTTCCAGTACCTTGTTGAATGTATGCCATAAAGGTATAAGGCAGTTCTAAAGGTAAAAGGGAGTCCAACCCGGTACTAGTAAACTGTACCTAATAAAGTGGCCAGTGAGTGTACATATTGCACAGTAATCAACATTTGAAGTAGATCAAAACCTTTCATCAGAGTTTTCCTAAAACTATTGAACGACACCCATTCTTGACAATTTTGAAAAACATTTTTGATTCACTTTAAATATTGAATATATAGTTCAGGCTATTATAAAAGTCGTTCAACTTCATTCAAACCTCCATGCCGAAAAACTACAAAACACAATATATTCCAGTCTGTGGAGAATTAGTATATACAAATATTTGTCATCTTGATGCCGTGACTGGAATTTGAATGGTCTCTGTAGACGGCGCCAATGTGCACACTTTCATTTCTGAATCATAACCTGCCAAATTGCTTGTGAGTTATTGTTCATTAGCTGAGACAGCTGTTTTTTCATGGATTTGCTGGGTGTTTATTTAAAGTCCTGATAAATTACTTTAACCAGTGAAGCTGAAAGGCACAGGACATTTTATTCTACTCATTCTCCTTCTTCGAGGCATGAAGGATCTGAGAAGTGGATTTACCTTTTAGCACGCTTTAACCATTTATCAGTGTATTTGCTAAATGAAATCATGAATCAAAAGTGTCTTTTATCGCACATAATAATAATGGAATAAACATTACATGCATAATAATTAGATTATAATCACATATTAATCGTTTATGACCCTGGGCCTGGGCCACAAAACCAGTCTAAAGTTGGTTGATGTATTTTTGACAATAGATTTAGATTTTTTAAATAAAAAAAACATGTCAATTAAAAAAAACCCTCAATATATGTTTTCTAAGTTTATTTACAAAGTTTACATCACTTTATAGCTCATTTATTCAGATGAAAAAATTTGACACTTTTTGTGGTCCAGGGTCACATTTTACATTGAAATTCTATATTACTATCTGTTCTGTAAAATTGTTATGATTTTATTTATTTGAAATATATTTAATTATTTTTTTCTGCAGCTTCAGACATTAAAAGTCTTGGTGACACATCACATCTGCCCTGGGACGACCCCTTCTATGACATCGCCAGACATCAGATTGTGGAGGTGGCAGGTGAGATGTACAAGCATCACGCATGACATCATCAGCTAGCATTTGTTCTGGCTCTGAACATATTTAATCTGTCTCTTTCTTTACAGGTGATGATAACTTTGGCCGGAAGGTGATTGTTTTTAATGCTTGCCGTATGCCACCCCAACATCAGCTGGATCATCATAAACTTCTCATGTAGGCACCATTACTCTTGCTTGATTTATATGCTTCATTTGTAGACGTATGAAGCTGGGCTGTCAGCTATGCCTTAAATATTACTGCATTGTCTTTTTGTCCTAAATGCGGGTGCTTAATATGACATGTATTATTATTTGTCTGTGTTGTCATACATAGATGTGCACGGGACACTTTTTAAAGATCAAGGTCAAACTCGGAGAGCTAAAAAGTACAGAGAAAGCAATGATTGTGATTGAGGGAAAGAAGTTGTCCTTGGGTTTTTATCCTTGATTTGTGTTTGTTTGCACCGTTTATTTGGTCAAACAATATATTTAGTTTAATAAATAAATAATAAGTGAATAAACGTATTAAATCCTTACACCTTAAATATTTTTTTCTGTTCATTTGTAAAAGATAAAAGGCTTTTTTTAAGTCAGCATGAACCAGAAGTTGCTGAGCCTTTTTTTTCAGCATATTGATGTACTTCACACTCAAACAGAATATCGAGCGGGGGGCGTTTTGTTTTTGAACATCATTTCTCCATAGCAAACTAGCACCCGATTCACACAGGTGTCAGCGTCAATGGTTCCCATTCACTTTGAGTGACGTCAGGCGTTGCCGAACTGAATTGTGGATCCGTCGGCGTCAATTCAGTGGCGTTGCTTGCTGCAGAAATTGGGAATTTTGTAACTTTTCAAGCGCCAATGGAAGTGTTGGCCAATTAGATCGCTTTATTCAAATACCCCAGCTCAGACAGTAGCCGACTGGACTAATTTCATTGGCTGACGCTGCTATGGCGATCACGTCAGCCCCAACTTCAGACACGCCCTCAGTTAAGCGTTGATGCTGAAGCCCTGTGTGAATCGGGTGTAACGGTAAAAGGGGTGTGGTTAAAAATATTGTGGCTGAAGCCATCAAACTGACATCAACAGAGAAGGACCACAACTCCAAACATGAAAGCAAATGGTCTGACTTTGTCTGAAGATTACCAAAACAAACTATATTTTTCAGTAGGTTAATTATTAACCTAAAGAATAACAATGTGTGCTAGCTAAATAAACATGGTAAATTTAGATTTTGCACACTTTAAATATTTATAAAAATATTTTCAATATTTTCAAATATATTTTGTTATCATTCATACAAATATATAAAAAATATTCATGTGTCCATAAAATTTACCTTTTTATCTATTTATTTATTTATTTATTTTTATTACTTTATTTATAGGAATTTGTATAAATTTGCACAAAACAGAAAAACAAACAGTCAACAACAACAACAAACAAACATCCTCAACACTTATTTCCCCTTTGTGGGTTTAACAGAAGAGGCACATAGCTAACAGTCTGCAAACATAAAGGTCCAAGCCCTCAAGCGTCATACAAATGCACAGCAAGTGTGTGTATAGGGTGCAAAAACATCACCTATATAGTAGTAAAAAAATAAATAAAAATATAAAAGATGTAAAATACTTAAAGATGTACGATATACATACAAAGCCGGCAGCTAGCTGTCTGCATCTCTCACATGGTCGCCCACTGAGGCTAAGCAGGGCTGTGCCTGGTCAGTACCTGGATGGGAGACCACATGGCAAAGCTAGGTTGCTGCAGGAAGTGCTGTTAGTGAGGCCAGCAGGAGGCACTCAACCTGCAGTCTGTGTGGGTCCTAATGCCAAGTATAGCGAAGGGGACGCTCTACTGCTCAGTGAGTGCCGTCTTTCGGATGAGACGTTAAATCGAGCTCCTGACTCTCTGTGGTTGTGAAAAATCCTAGGATGTTTTTCGAAAAAGAGTAGGGGTTTAACCTTGGCATCCTGGCTAAATTTGCCCACTGGCCTCTGTCCATCATGTCCCCCTAACCATCCCCATATCATAATTGGCTTCATCACTCATCAGCTGGTGTGCGGTCTGGCACAATATGGCTGCCGTCGCGTCATCCAGGTGGATGCTGCACACTGGTGGTGGATGAGGAGATTCCCTCCAATGTGTAAAGCGCTTTGAGTGTCTAGAAAAACACTATATAAATGTAAATATTTATTATTATTATTATTACACAGCTAACCATTCAATGTATAATTGCAGAAAGGTGCTGTAATCCTTTATTACAAGCAAGCCAATTGTGGTTAATGTGGAGGGCAATACAAGGTTACAATGAGAGGAAAAAAGGAAGGAGGAACCTTTAAAATGAAACTATTTTTAGAGAGATATCATACAAAATATAAGTTGTCTTATGCATTCATATTAAATGAAACACTTTCATTGTTTAGTTCTCATAAAAAGCATAGTTTAAAATGTAAAAATGCTTACTAACTATAATTAGTTCATTTCACATCCTTCATTGCTTCTGTCATTGCTGGCTTTTCAGTTTTCAACCACTCATATGCTGAGTAATGAACCAACCAACCATGTGTTCAGTCAATGTGTCAAAACATCATGATACTTTTTAATGAAGTGAAAAACAGAAACAGAATCTTGCATCTGTTCAGTTCCCTTTCATGAGCTTTTTTGAGAGAATAATGGCTTGTGTAATGAAACCTAGAGTCTATAAGCTGAAGTTTCAGTTATCATAAGTGCAGATTTTCCTTCGATATGTTTCATCGTTCAATGTGAAGTTAGGATTTACTGTGGATTTGTTCATTCATTGATATTTGTGTGCAGGTATTTGAAGCAGACTCTTGATAAGTATGTGGAGAGTGATTACACCCTCATCTACTTCCATCACGGTCTGACCAGTGAGAACAAGCCCTCACTCAGCTGGCTTCGGGATGCCTATCGGGAGTTCGACAGGAAGTGAGTGACGCTGCAGTTAGTGAGAGGCTCATGAATGCTTTAACAGCAGAACCCATGAGAAAACCTACCGCTAATACCATATCACTCTGTCTGTTGCAGGTATAAGAAAAATATCAAGGCACTGTACATCGTCCATCCCACCATGTTTATCAGAACTATCCTTATTCTTTTCAAGCCCATCATCAGGTCAGTGCCACAGTATTGTTTTATTCACATCTTCATTTTATAGAGGGCTCTGTACTGTTTCATGCAAACAGTAACATTTTTGTTACTGTTTCATTTTTCTGTTGAACCCCAGAGGCCATTGATATTCACAGTAGGAAAATAAAAATATCTTCTCTTGTGTTCAACAGAATAAAGAAATTTGAATGGGTTTGGAACAAGGTGAACTATCCATTTAAAGTCCACCTGAACCGTAACTTTTGTTTCAGTATGTTAATGTATTTCCAATTGAAATGGAATATTGAGTAGGGGACGGGGCTTTATTTTTGCACATCATTTACTTGTAGCAAACTAATGATAAGAGGGGCATGGTTAAGAATATAGTGGCTGGAGCCTTCAAACTGACATTAGCAGAGAAGGACGATAAGTTTAAACATGCAAGCAAATGGTCACACTTTTTAACATTTTTTAATTTTATTTTTATAATTTTTTCGGGGTTTTTTACCTTTATTAGATAGTACAGTAGAGAGAATTGACAGGAAAGCACAGGGAGCAGAGAGAGGGGAAGGATCGGCATAGGACCGCAAGGCGGAATCAAACTCTGGTCGCCGTGAGCACTGGAGTGCATGTGTCCACACACTAACCACTACACCACTGGTGCCGACAACAATTTTTATTTTGAACGGTGTCATCCAAATTGGATGTCTTAAAATATCTTAAATTAAAAAAAACTAAATTTTAGACCTTAAAAAGTCTTAAATTCACTGAAATGTTGTGTGCCTTAAACTATTTTAGACAGGTCTTAATTTTCCTCTGTCTAAATAAAGCTACCCAATCAGATGACATCCATCCAATCATCAACAATCCATTTTAATAAAACTTTTTTTAAATTTAAGTTTATATTTAATTTTTTTTATTGCAAAGAGATCTAATTTACAATAACTGTTAGACAATTTTACAGCAATTTCTCCAAATTAAATCCCCAATTGCCAGGGAAAGAAAACTAAAAACAATTACATAGTTCCTCATGATAATAATCAAGCAATGTATCCCTTTACGTTGTCTTCCATTCATACAAAAACTCTTTACAGAAATAAGGGGGAGTAGACATAATATTTATAAATAGGCATGAAACTTAAGGAAAACTTAAGGTTTTATAACAGAAACGCATTAGGTTGAATAGAAGTTATACTCAATCAATGTGGACCAAAGGCCAACAAATGTATAGTTTTGATTATCTAATTGTTTCCACAATCAATATACTTTTAACAATGTTAAACTCGTCATTTTAAAAAAATATTATGTTGAAAAAAGTGTTGACAACTAGAGTTTTCTTGTTTTGACACTTTAATCGGCATACTTTAATGTGTCGAAACAAGAAAACCGAATAAGTCTAAAATTTCATTCATAATGGTCTTAAATTTGACTTGATGAAACCTGCAGAAACCCTGAGGTTTAACTTTTAAATATCAAACAAAAAGTGCTTCAGGGATAGTGAATGTGTCGTGCTCTTTGGGATTCATAAAGGTAAACAGCAAAATCAGTCCAAGGCACTCGAAAAGGAAGTGAAAAAATTAAAAAGCCTTTATTAATATGGCTATTCTTTTCATGTTATGCAAAATAGTCATGTTAATAAAGGCTTTTTAATTTTTTCACTTCCTTTTCGAGTGCCTTGGACTTATGATTTTGCTGTTAAAATGTTCAGTTTAGCAAAAAAAACAAAAAAATACAACAAGAATAATATATAAATTCAATAAATATCAATATAAAAACTTAAAACACTTTTAATTCAATTCATCTTTATTCGTATAGCGCTTATACAATGTAGATTGTGTCAAAGCAGCTTCACATAGAAGATTATAGTGAATTGAACAGTGTCAGTTCAGTTTTAAGAGATTAAGTTCAGTTCAGTTTAGCTCAGTTCAGTGTGGGTTAATAATCACTACTGAGAGTCCAAACACTGAATAGCAAATCCATCGATGCGCAGCTCTACAGATCCCGAACCATGCAAGCCAGTGGCGACAGCGGCGAGGAAAAAACTTCACCAATTGGCGAAAGTGAAGATTTAAAAAACCTCGAGAGAAACCAGGCTCAGTTGGGCACGACCATTTCTCCTATGGCCAAATGTCTTGTGCAGAGCTGCAGTCTAGGCGCAGGAAGCTGGACCTCAGCGAAGACTCGTCTGTCCCTGGAGCATCACAGCAATCAGTCTCATGCTCTCACTCCACCATGGCACCACAGCAGCTGCTCAGGATACGGCCTGGTCCAGGATGATGAAAACCTTGGGATCATCTCGTCGCTGGTCTTGGATCGCATCAGTGGCACTGCATAGTCTAAGGGCCTCGAGATGAGTACCCCCAGGTGGTAATACAGAATAAAGAGAATAATTAGCGTAGCTGCTGTTCATAGTGTATATAAACGAGAACCAAAATCATGTGTGGGGCACATCATGCGTCATACCGTTATGTACTGCACTGAGTGTATGCTTTGCTAAAAAGATAGGTCTTTAATCTAGTTTTGAATTGTGAGAGTGTGTCTGAGCCTTGAACATTATCAGGAAGGCTATTCCAGAGTTTAGGAGCCATAAATGAGAAGGCTCTGCCTCCTTTACTCGATTTTGCTTTTCTAGGTACTACCAGAAGCTCTGAGTTTTGAGATCTTAAAGAACGGGTTGGATTGTAGCGAGACAGAAGGTTGGTTAGATAATCAGGAGCTAGATTATTTAAGGTACTTCACATAGAAGATTATAGTGAATTTTTTTCTTTCAAATACACTTTGAAAGAAAAAATACTAATATGAAATAATACAACAATATTTATATTTGTCTCATGTATATACTTTAATTGTCCATCAGAAATGGTCTGAAAGTTAATTAATTGTAAAATAATTGAAAATTAATTGTTCGCATAAAGACTGAAATCCTCCATTCTCTTTTCATATTATGCTTTTGTTCTGTTGACAGCTTTAAGTTTGGCCGGAAGATAAATTACATCAATTATTTGAGTGAGCTGGAGGAGATTGTGAAGTGTGATCAGCTGGTGATCCCCAACAGAGTCCGAGAGTAAGAAATGACGCTTTAATATATGCAGTTTAAATGAATGTCTGATTGGAATTTCAATTGGAACATAATTTCTTTTGAGATCCAATTACTGGTGTCTTTGTTTAGGTATGATGATAAGATCCGTTTGTCCCTGAAGCCGTCTGTTGTTCCTGGACCAATCTCTCCCCCTCGTAGTCCTCCTCTTCCTTTCCAGCAGTTTGGAGTCTCTCTGACAACGTGAGTTTCCTGAACACTCTTCCACTTATATTTCACTGACTGGATGCAATCAACAGCCAACAGTAGAATACTTGCAAACTCAGCAGATAAGCTTAGCACATGTTAAATGAGTGTCTTAAATATATAATATGGTGGTGGTTGTTGTGTTTTCCCCTAAATCAGGGGTTGGCAACCTTTTTCCAGCAAAGAGCCATTTCTAATTATTTTTAAAGAGCCATTGGGTCATATTACTACTGTAAAGCATGTAGTAAGTTTATCCACAACGCCGCTCATGCACATTGGTCAAAACGTCCTTTTATTTTAGATTTCTTTAAGAGTTCTTATTCATTTTGCTTTAAAAAAAAATTTACAATAAAAGGGAATTGCAATTGTTTTTTCAACAGGAAACTGATTTCTAGTAACAATAATAATTAATTTCATAATTAATTCTACTTATAAGTTTTTAAACTGTAAATTATTATTGAAGGGAGACAGCTGGAGAGCCACATATTTTTGGTCAAAGAGCCACATGTGGCTCGCAAGCCATAGTTTCCCTACCACTGCCCTAAATTAATTCATTATTTCATATATCATGTCCAAATCTCCCAAAATCTCATGTCTTATCCTTCAACTGTACAGTAAGAGTATATGATATTTTAGACCACTTGCGGTAGATTTCTCAGAAAATTGCAAACATGCATCATTTGCCTGTGCATGTCTGGTCATATTCATATTCAAGCTTAGGCGTGATGTATATATATGTTGAAGGAGTAACGTAATGCAACAGTTGGCTGTCATAATGAGTGTGACATGTTAAACATGGGTTACACAAAATAGCAAATGACAAAGAAATGAGAAAGAAAGAAAGACCGTCTGTAATAAAACCTGAATCAACATTGGCTTTTTTCAGAGTTTTTAAAGATTATTCTTCTCTCTTATTCATTTATTTTATTGTTTTATTTAACTAGATGGCCAAGTAGCTCACTAATAGTAAAATGAGTTCATTATATAGCTTATTTATATATGCGTCATTTCTATGTGGGTGGTTATGCTGTGCTGGTTTTTATGTACACGTAAACAATAATTGTAATGGGTCACCTTTTAATATAACTTTCAGCTTTGTAAATAGTTATACTTGAGCCTGAGGTTTTTTTTTTTATCAATCAAGGTTCAGAGGTGAATAAAAAGCAGATTTTGTAGTCATTCATTTAAAAGCAGCATTACTCTAGAAAATGTTCAAATGACCTGCTCTGGCCACATATTTTTAGGCCATTTAGATGGCGAGCCAAAGCACGACCAAAATATTCTTAGAGCAGACACACTAATTTATTTCTCAACCACTAAACAAAAGTTTCATTGTATGCATTAATGTGTTTGGTTGAAGTTCAGAGTGACCATCTCATTCAATCTATTGCATTTCAGAGCATTCAGAGCTGCTTTGCTTATGATATGGGTTTGTTTGTGTGTTTGTAATCAGATTGAAACACAGGGCAGCAGACTCAGAGGGAATTCCACTAGTCATGCGTGACACTATTGGATTCCTGCAGGAGAATGGTAGATTTTTAACTATTCTTTTCTATATTACCTTAAATGGTTGTGTTTTAAAGCCCAAGTCATAGCTATTTTTTCTACATTCAATTTTTTACTCTGATCCTCATTGCAGGTCTCCAGACAGAGGGAATATTCCGGCGTTCTGCAAATGTTTCCTTGGTGAAGGATGTTAAGGCAAAATATAACTCAGGTAAAACTATAAAATGCTCTGTATAGTTTGCTCTGTTTATAAACTCTCACATGATAATTCCTGTTCATATTCAATGCCTGTGTGTGTGTTTGTAGGAGAGGAAGTGAATTTCTCTCAGCTGGAAGACGTTCACTTGGCAGCGGTGATCTTGAAGATGTTCCTCAGAGAACTGCCAGAGCCGCTGCTCACTTATCAGCTGTACAACGACATTGTCAACTTCCACAGTGAGAACACAAACAAACAATACCTCTAAACACAAAAAGCCTCACTAAACTTTGCATGCAAATGTTTTACCACACACACTGTTACACAAACTTACTTTCTGTGTTCCTCGTGTGAAATCAGATGTTGACAACGAGTCTCAGGCGGAAAGGATTCAGAACATGCTGATGTCACTTCCTGACGAGAACTATGCATCACTGCGCTTCCTTGTACAGTTCCTTGCTCAGGTAAAAGAAATGATAATCGACAATAAGGGATTTTAATTGAACCCTTGTGCATTTTTTGTCTGTTTTGATTGCTTTAGCGTATTAATACAAACAGCTTTTATTTAAATGGAGCTTTTAGTGTTTATATCAGTATAAGATGGATTTCCGTTAATAAATCTATTATTTACTAGATACAAAAACCAAAAAAGACAAAGTTATCCTCATTGAAACCCATTTAATCCCGGTGTGGTTAAAGCAAAAAGTCATACATTCTTTAATAAGGAGCTCATTTTGTGTAAAAGGTTTCACAATTTACATAAAATGTCAAATTTAATATATTTTGTTAATTTTTTTTCCAGTTTGGCCTGTAGAGCAAATAGTCATTTTCGTCCTGTTTTTTGCTACTGTGTACTGCAGGCCATATGAATTACAATGAGGTATCTGTGTAAATATGTGGGTATCTTAGCATGGATAATGGGCTGCACAATATTGGGAAAATCTAACATTGTGATATTTTTTTTTCTTCTTGCGATTATATATAGCGATAGGAATCCAATTTCACTAGACGTGTTGAATAACTATTTGGAAAGAATTGATTATTTTAGATTGATTGGGATGATTCTGTAGAGGAGTGCATTTGCAAAAAATATAAGAAACAATCTACAAGCACAGATGAATTCAATAAAGAAAAAGATGTGAATTAAATAAACAGTGTTTTATTGTTTTCCAAGAAGGCGAACTGTATTCGGGTTTACAGTAATTGAATAATCAAATGTAAAATAATGCTGCATAGTCTTTGTTTAAATGAATCAATAAAATTAATTGTTATTAATTTGTCAACGTTACAAACGGTACAATTTCCTTTGCCTAAACGCTTTTAAAACCCTCACACATTCACAAGCTTCAAAAACACTTGTGAAATAATAAATAATAATCCAGACTCAACGTTGCGTACTATTGCGAATGATCACATTGCGATAACGATGCTGAAATTTTACACTTATATTGTGTACATGCTGAGATATTGGTATGTGTGTGTGAGTGGTACTTTTGTTTTTAAGATTAAGAATCTGTTGCAAAAAATAATATCTGCATTCAACCAAGGCGGCAACACCAAAGCTCCAAAAACACAAATTTATTAAATTAAAAAGGCTGACACAAAGCGTGTTACATTTCGAGCCACACGGCTCTTCATCAGACAGACACAAAAAATAATATCTGTACATCAAAATGAATGATGCTTCTTATCAAAGACTTGTCCAAGACTTTAATCAAATAATATACTTCACTTTTCGCATATGAAATGTAATAGATATATATTTTTTAATTATGTGAATTATGTAAACAAACAATTAAAAATATATATCTTTACAATTCTTCTTAAAATGAATCATTTTTGGTAGTTATCATCAGGACTGACCTGATGATGAAATCCAGGTAAATGAAAGGAGGAAATTATGAAAATAATAGTTAATCTATCTGCTTAAAAGTCTAAATTAAATCTCTTCATTTTATGAAGCATTATGTCTCTCCAAGAGTCTTGGATTAAACTGCTCAACTCTAATGGATTGGTTTAAGTGTCTTTAAGACATTTTTGTGTGTTTTAGGTGAATAAACTTTCAATTATGGGACATAAATCTCTCATATTTGATTAAATATACCTTCTGTGTGTGTTCTGAAGATGAACCAAAGTCCTCTGGGATTTCGACTGCATGTGGGTGGAATGACGTTATTTCGGAGTGAACTAAGCCTTTAAGTTAAAATTAAATTTAGCAACTGAACTTGCTATTTTCTACCCACACAGCTTATTTCATGAAACTATTTGGGAACTAAAGCCATAATCAGAAGGCAATTAAATCAGGGATTTTTTTTACGCTGGGTGTGAAAAAAAATGGCAACATTATGGATTCGTACAATGGTGTAAATTCCTTAAAGGGCACCTATTTTTCCTATTTCACAAGATGTAAGACAAGCCTTTGGTGTCTCCAGAATGTGTCTGGAAAGTCTCAGCTCAAAATACCCATCAGATAATTTATTATAGCCTCTAGAATCTGCCCATTTTGCTGTCTGAATATATTGTAGTTGTTTTTGTAGCCTGTGGCTTTAAATCCATATGAGCTGCTTCTCCCCGCCCACTGTTCCCCTGTGCATGTCTGCTTCTCATCATGCGTTATGTCAGATAAACAGCAGTCAGTGATAGAGACAGACTCATATGAAGCTGAAATGCATCTCATTAGTCAAAAATACCAAGTAAGTTTATTTGTATTTGTGGTGGAGTTTATTCAAGCCTTTCTGAAATGATGAGTCTCACATAAATGCCGTTTGCGGTACACATTTATATGCGTGTTTACTGACACCATGTGGCCGAGGTGATTATAGCGGTTAAGAATTAGCGATTTTACTGCCTTTATTGCAAACATGCTCTGTTTTAAAAACGTTTTAAACTTATAGAACTGATAAAATGTATTAAGCCCAGTTCATTTGCAAAAAGAAATGTTCTGTGGACATGTGTATTCATGTTATTATGGAGACATGGCACCTGTCAGTCAATTCAGTGGGCGGGGAAAACCGTCACGTTGCAGTGGGCCTCAAAATGGGAAAGATTTGGATCCTACTTTAATGTCAGGAAATGTAAAAAAAAAAAAAGAGAGTATTTTTGTGTGTGTATCCCTCCAATATGACAGTGGACACACTATACCTACACACAGAGCTGTCCAAACAGCTTACAAATGTTGATTTTCATCATAGGTGCCCTTTAAATCCCCCTCAGAAATAATTAGTCTGAATAGGGCTTAAAAAATTAAAAATAGCCAATAACTATTCAGGAATGCCATAATTTTATTAGACTTGGTCCATATTTTTTCTTACTTCAGTATTTGTTGTTTTTGTCATGGATCTTCAGGTATCTGCTGAGAGCGAAGTCAATAAGATGACCAATGCCAACCTGGCCGTTGTGTTTGGGCCCAATTTGCTGTGGGCGCAGGATGCTTCCATGACCCTCAGCGCCATCGGACCAATCAACAACTTCACCGCGTCCTGCTCGACCTTCATCAGGATGTCTTCATCCAGTGAGAAGCAGAGGAACGTTTTCGCTCCGTTTTGCTACGGTGTCCCATCCTTTGTGTCTCCCTCAGTATTGCCAAAAGCATGAGTATTTTAACTGGGTGAAACTACGCAAAAAAAAACAAAAAGGATCCTGAAGGGCACAGAGCAGTCAAGCTTTCACTCAAATTTAGGCTGTGATCAAATTTCGACAATCGTCTCCTGTTTCTCACGTAGCTGCTGTCAGACATAATGGTACTGCGCAGGCACACGAGTTTATATACGGTCTTTAGCAGAGACCTGATCAATAAACCAACAAAGAGTTTTTATTTTTCGTTCTTTTGTGGTAGCTCATCCAAGAAAGTCAGATTTAGACTAAATGCACACGTTTGTAAGCCATAGCTTGCACAAAGCTATGGACAAGTTTAAAGCACTACTACTCAAACTTGAAACACTTATTTAAACACGCTTCTTATGTCATATAGTATGTGATGTTATGTTTTGTCTCCAAGAGCTTTCATTTATATGATCATATCATTATATTATTATTATTATTATTATTTCCTGTAGTCTCTTTCATCTTTTTTTTTTTTGATGTCTCAGTGGTTCCAGGAACAGGGCAGATGCTTTTATGGCCAGCAAACATTTCCTGATGCTAAATCAGATTACAAGAAGCACTCTGGTATTTATAATTCTTTGATCATAACCTGATTCTTTTGTTTATATATATAAGAGAGAGAGAGATATAGATATATATAGATAGATTAGGGTTGTCACGATACTGGAATTTGATACTAATCCGTACTGAAATTTCCCGCAAACATTTAAGCGCTGTTGAGCACGTTCTTAAGCACCGCTGATTTTGTGATGTTCATGTGATTGTCAACAGAAATGACTGTGATTGGCTGTGAAGGTCATCAGTTCACCGAACTCACTGCTGTTTACTGGTGTGTAACACAGATACAGGGACACTGGAACGTTTTAAAGCCACGATGTCAGCTTATAGACACACCAGCTGATCAACATGACTTTGAAACGCTCCAGTGTCCCTTTATCTGTGGTTGTGCTCAGTAAACAGCCGTGAGTTGGAGAGTTTGGTGAACCGATGACCTTCACGGTCAATCACAGTCATTTCTGTTGAGCAAATGTTTGCATTTTTAAAATTTGAGTACCGATTGGTATCGAATTTCAGTATCGTGACAACCCTAATATATATATATATCTGCCAAAATCCCCCCTTTTCTCTGTGTGTGTGTATTTTGTGTGTATGTGTGGTCTGTTCAGTAATGCTGTTGTATTAATACCCCCGGACATATTTATTTTGGCCAAAGACTATATGGTTAAATGCTTGTGTGGTAAATTTTATTTGTAACTAAAAGACGTACTGCCTGTCAGTGACAGTGCCATTACGCAAGGGCGCATTAAAAGAGTCACCTAAATAAAAAAATAAAAAATAGTAATGAACAACTTTTAAGACATTTTGTCCTCTTAGTAAAATTGTGGTTTTATCTGTGAGGAAACATATCATAGTGCGATGAGTTATTACCAGTGTCTTGAGTACATAAAAAAAAACACAAGTACAGAAGCAGTTTTATCACAGGGCTCTGTTAGTGAAGGTCGACATTTCCCTTCGCATTATTTCCATGATTAATGGACACAAACGGTCTGGATTTCGCACAAAGGAGGCTTGTTTCATGGGTCTGACGTCCAAAAGAACCATAAAGCAGGTACTTGGGTACGGATTATTTAGCACTAATGAGTTAAGTGTGTCATATGCCTTGATATTTGAATTGTAACTGTTTACTGTAAACGTCTCGTTCATGTCAATCCATCCGTTGAGCATTGACATGTGGACCAGTGGCTTAAATAGTTTTAGACAAGCTCCCTCAAACCCAAGTGTCTGTGTGCCTTACTGGAGTGAACTGGCGATGATCTATATTAGCTGTTGATTCCCCTTCTCTGGACAGATCTGTGAACTTTGTGCCATTTTGTTGTGTGCGTATCCAAACATCGACCTGTTTACCTGTGCTGTAGACGTGCATTTCTGGTTTCCAGGTGGAACTTTGCATTACTTCTTTTGTGAAGGTTCTTTTCTTCCATTTTGGCTGTTAAAATGTATTCTGTGCTTTTGAAATCTGTACTTTTGTATATCATGTTGTGAATTCAGAGTAATAAATTGATAGAGATGGTGTACCTTTTTTTTCCTCTTTGTGTTTTTTTTTTTTTTAACAAATCCATGTGGTGAGCAAGTAAAAATACCCTATTCACTGTTTCTTTTTGTTTACCTCTTTTATCCCATACACTGGAAGTATCAAAAACTACCTATAAATACAGATAATATATTCTTTAGAATTCTCTTTAGATTCTCTAGAAAGTTTTAAAACGGCACATACATTTTAAGAATACAAACAGGAATACATTTACAGAAAGAGGGTCAACAGAGGGCAATTACATATCTTACAATTAAATATTAAATGGCTCAAAGCCAGGACATCCTGTTTTAAGTTAAACATTACAAAGGTAATTTAATATAAAGAGAGAATAGATGTAATCCAAGTAGTGTCCAGTTAAATGATTCAGGAAGCATACAAATGTCCAAATTTGTATGAAATAATGTTCTATCGCAATTCAGAGCAACAAACTTATCTGTGTGCTTGATGTATAAAACAATACAATTCTATTTACCTTTATTTGTATTACATTAAACTTTAAAACTTTGTTGAGAAATGATGACTCATAGGTTTTACAAATAACTAGTATTTTTAGGCCGCACTGTGATCCTTAAAGGATAGTTTACCCAAAAAATGAAACTTTTCTCATCATTTACTCACCCTCAAGCTATTACTTATGAATTTCCATCTTCTGTTTGAACACAAAACATGATAATGCTAGGAAGAAAAGCAGCCATTCACATCCATAATAGGAACAAAAAAGTCAATGGAAGTCAATGGCTGTTTTTTTTTCCAACATTCTCTAGAATTTTTTCTTTTGTGTTCAAAGAAAAAAAGAAACTCAAACATGTTTTGAACAGAGGGTGTCCGAGAGTAAATGATGACAGAATTTTCATTTTTGTGTGAACTATCCTGTCAAAGTATTTTAATGCGTCATCAAATGATTATTGTTTCTAAATATGCCTCTCTTGTTTCTTCTCTTTACGGAGACCCAGAAGTAACATGATGGTGGGGAATTTTTTTTTTTTTACAAACTGAGTGAGATTAATAGTAATAACTGATTTATTTTATCTTTGCCATGATGACAGTACATAATATTTTACTAGATATTTTTCAAGACACTTCTATACAGCTTAAAGTGACATTTAAAGGCTTAACTAGGTTAATTAGGTTAACTAGGCAGGTTAGGGTAATTATGTAAGTTATGGTATAATGATGGTTTGTTCTGTAGACTATCAAAATAATATATAGCTTGAAGGGGCTAATAATTTTGTCCTTAAAATGTTTTTTTTTTATGAAAAACTGCTTTTTTTTCTAGCCAAAATAAAACAAATAATGCTTTATCCAGAAGAAAAAATATTATCAGACATACTGTGAAAATGTCCTTGCTCTGTTAAACATTATTTGGGAAATATTTAAAAAAGAGAAAAATTCAAAGGGGGGCGAATAATTCTGTCTTCAACTGTATATATGTATATATTTAATATAATATTTTATATAATTTAATCTTTTGTTTTGTTTTGCGTTCCCTCGCAAAGATGTTGTTCCACAAACACTTCCTTTTCAATTCATGCATGTCAACCCTCCGGTTTTGCCGTGATTCTCATGTATTTTACGGTATTTTTATTCTATCCTGCTATCATCCTATCATTAATTATTTTCCTATATTTCTCCCATATTTTTAATCTTGAAAGCATGTTGAAATTAATATGAAAACGTCTGCATTCTCTTTCTTTCCATTCACTTCCACCCTTTTTTTCCCCTCACCATCACGTCCCTTCCAGGTCTCCGTATAGTTCTTTGACATTTTAGTTGATCTCTGTAAATCATAGGGAAAAAAGATTTAGTCTCTGAGACAGTACTGGGAACTGGCTGTAAAGCAGTATTTAAAACTTAAAGCTGTATTGCACTTTTATTTTGGTACTTAAATTTTTTTTTAAATAACACTTTTTTTTGTTCAATTTACATTTTGCAATATATAATAATATTTGAGGTAAGCTGCATAGTAAAACATATCTGTTGCACTGGAGGTTCTGTGTTTTATGGCATTTTCTAAATGAATCAGAAACAGGTCACAGCCTGCTTATAAAAGAGCATGTGTGTGTATTTGACAGAGCAGAGATGTGGGTAATGGCAGTTCCTTTGCACGTCTACCTTGTGAAAGTGACTGTGTGATGATGTGTATGCAGTGTTCCTGCAGAGAGGAGATTTTCTGGCTTCTCAACCCCAGCTGAAGCTCAGTTTCTGGAGCAGTCGAGCTCACCAGAGGATACAAAGCCTTGCCGACCTGCAAAGAGCAAAAAAGTTCCACAGACATTTTGTTTTGTTTAATGCCACGCTAGCTTTTATGGCCATTTTCATAACATGAAACATTATACTGTAGCTTTGCATTTAAAAGAGCAAAGAATGCATACATAGAGCAACCTAAATGCATACATCATTTTACCTGCTCCAGGCCAGTGAAGGCCACCCCAAGGTTCACTCCATTTCGGGAGAACGTCAGTGTTCCTGTTCTCAAGTCCAGCAGAACCCCAATGACTGTGTGTCTTTCATAAAAAGCCTCTGTGTATTTCCGGCTCCTTCCATTATGCCAGATATAGCCTTTGTACGACAGACCCCAGCTCTCACTGTCCATGCCTTTGAAGAAAGAAGCAAGACCATCAGAACAATCAAACAGCCTCCATCATTTAAACAAAGACTGATAGGCATCGAAGGGACAAATTTCCTGTTTGATAAAGAATGATCCACCTGTACTGCTCACAGCTTGTTTTTAAAATCCTATCAAACGATTCTAGCTATATCACACTGGCTGTGTTTAGAAGTCACATACTTTGCCACTATAAAGTAAGTGAAAAATAATGTGACGGCAGAAATACGTCTGAATTCACAGTACTCAGTGAAGCGAAGCAACTAGATTATGTTTACATATTCACATGTGTATATTTATATATCATACATTTTGAGCTGTGTAATTACTTCCTTTTTTAAAAATAAGTAATGATTGTCTTTTTATGAACGTGATCAAATAAATGAAAATCAAGACTGTACTCGCCTATGAGGTTGACGAACGTTTGGTCTCCTGTGTGCAGCAGTGCATTTTGGGTACCGACCCCCACCATCACTGAGCTTCCATAAGGAGGCTCGAGGAACTCAATCTCCCAGTAATGCTCACCACGAGTGAAACCTTATGCAGAAATGTGTGTTATTCTCAAATTATTTTTGCTGCTTGTGCAAGCTACTACTACTACTAAATTATTTCAACAGTTTTTTCAGCAGTTCAGCAGTTTTTTTTTTTTTTGTTTCACCTTAGTTGTTTCATGTTCAATCCACTAAAATTGGTAAAAACTATTAAGTTAACTTAATTTGTATTGGGACAACATGAAGGAATTGTGTGGAACCCAGCATGTTTTACAGTGTACCGGATAATACCAACAGGATATAACTAATAATGCCTCACTGACTAGTTAAAAATTAACTTGAGCCAGGCACAGTACAAACAGCTACCCTTAATGTTCAACATATTATCACTGAACACTGATATACTCATAAAACTGTGTTGAAAAGGTTATTTTGGGAATGTAATAGGTTACAGATTAAGTTACCTAATTGCATGCAAAAAGCAGAGTATTTATTTTAATTGCATCAGTATAGTGATGTAACACATTGCATTTGATTTGATTACATTTCTAACAAACCTTAATAATTTTCAAACATTTAAATTTGGCAGGGTTAAACTTACAAGAGCACAAAATTGATTACATTTATTCTCACTTGAATTAACATTAGGCCTAATAATAACAATAAAAAAACAAAAAACAAACAAAACAATAACAACAGGTATCAGACTTCAACATCTCTTTTTACTTTGAGATAGATCTGGGTTAAGAAAATAATTTTTAATAGCAGTAATGCTGTTTTTGAAACCAAATTTGTGCTTGGATATGACAGGAAACAATGACATCTTACAATGACTTGGAAAAACCTTAATCTTAGATCGTTTAAAAATAAAATTATGCATATACAAAAATCCAAATAGGAAATAAAAGTGATCAAATAAGCATAAAATATGATGTGCTATAAACTGCAAATTCAACTAAGAAAACCAAAATCAAAAGCATCAGAATAGCACTGCTATTATAATGACCAATAAATGACAGTAGGCAGTGTACGAAAAATTATATATATTAATTATTATAATTAATTATTCATTCATTCATTCATAATCTTTTCGGCTTAGTCACTTTATTAATCTGGGGTCACCACAGCTAAATGAACCGCCAACTTCTCCAGCACGTTTTTACGCAGCGGATGCCCTTCCAGCCGCAACCCATCTATGGGAGACATCCACACACACTCATTCACACTCATACACTACGGCAATTTAGCTTGCCCAATTCACCTGTACCCCGTGTCTTTTGACTGTGGGGGAAACCGGAGCACCCAGAGGAAACCCACGCGAATGCAGGGAGAACATGCAGAAACGCCAACTGACCCAGTCAAGGCTCGAACCAGCGACCTTCTTGCTGTGAGGCGACAGCACTACCTACTGCGCCACTGCGTTGCCCTTAATTTATTATAATAATTATAAAACTATATTATCTTAGCTTTTACCATGAAATTTTAACGGGAAATGTAATTGTTAATATTATCTTAATTAGGCCAACACATTTTCCTCAGTAACAGTAACAAAATAGTTGAGTACTTTGTAACTAAATAACATGTGACCAGTTACTCCCCAACACCTCCTAAAATAAAATGTATACCTGTTTAAATGTAATAATGTACTTAAATAATACAACAAACTGACTCAAGAGCAGCTAAGTGCCATTTTCTCTATTTTGGTATCCTCTCACCTTTGGTGCCTCTGACGCCTGCAGTGCCCTGACTGTCCAGCAGAGGGCTGATGTGGAAATACACGGCCTGCCGGCACACCGACACATGAGCATCAGGGGATTTACTGTCCGGGTCCCATTCCCAGCTCTCCTGACAGTGACCTCTGAGTGAGTGACACATTTACACTCCTCCAGAAAACAAAACACATATACCAGTTACTAAACGGTCCAAAAATAATGTACTCACATGTATCAGTATTAAATAAATTAACAGTAAAGTAACAGTAACAGCAACACACGTTATATAAAGACTGCGACAGTTCCAAGCGGAGTAATTTACGCTTTTTTTTGGCGTTTCAAAGTTTGGAGACCTTTCGGAAGTGGAGCACACCACGTCCCACAGGCTGCTACTATAAAGAAAACATACGTGACTTACCAAACGTACGTGGAGTTCTGTAACCCGAAGTATAATTTGAAAGAGAAAAAGATTATCTTGGAGCTTGAAACCCGCTTTTGAAATGAAGTCTGTAGCTGCCACTGAGAGTTTTGTGAATGGGTGTTCACACAGCTGGACGATAGAAAAACATTTCACAACTGCTGTCAAACGACACTGGGTTCATCCCAATATGGAAGTGGGCGGGTTTGTGTTGTTGGTGCTCATGAATTTTTAAAAAGCCGCTGCTGGCGTACCAGTAGTCTTTCAGTAACGCGCCCTGATTAATATTCATAAGCCAAGCCTCTGCCATACTATTGGCCGACATTTGTCAAGCTAACGAATATTAATTAGCTACTGGATCCTTAGCGTTTGCCTCAAGGAGACACAATGTTCTTAACGGTGTCGGCGTGTTGGGTGTAACTAGTCACATATGACAAAGCAACTACTTTCTGTAATTAAATTACTTATTCACTGATAAATGTAAAGGATTACTGCTTAATTTAGGTAAATATATTTACCTTAAAGGCATAGTTCACCCCAAAATGAAAATTTACTCACCATTTACTCACCCTCAAGTGATTCCAAACCAGTTTGACTTTCTTTTTGTTGTTATTGTTGTTGTTGAACACACAAGATATATGGTGGAATATATTAAAACCTGTAACAACTGAATTCCATAGTATGGTAAAACAACTACTATGGACATCAGTGGTTTCCTTTTCCTGACGTTTTTCAAAATATCTTCTTTTGTGTTCAGGTGAAAAAACAAAACTCAATCACGCAAGTGAAAGGTGAGTAAATGGTGACAGTATTCAAATTGTTGGGTGAATTATCCCTGTATATACTGAAAATAAATTCAACAGTTCTGTTTAAATAATTTATTGTTGTTATACAAGTAGACTTTTCAGAGTAATTATATTGTTTATCACACATGCTTGATAATCAATACACTGAGCAAGATGAGTCGATGATAATATACTGTATGTATAAAATATGGTGTCATTGTTTTAGAACATTTGAATCATACAAATTTTAACTGTTGTATAGTTAGTGTTGATTGTTAGTAAAATGCTTAAGTATATTTTATTTTTCGAACTTAATGGCATGTTCGATTCAAGCTTAAAAAAAATCTAAGCAAAGTTTATTTATAAACTAATTTCGAGAGGATCACATGCTTATGATTGATCACAGCTGGTCCTGCAATTCATAATTCACTTATCAGACGATTCCATATGTCACCATAAGTTCCATACCACAGCCATCTTCGTTTAGAAGAATCCCCCTTCCATCCCTACTCCTCCTCCTCCTTCTCTAGATGGGCAGCACCGTGGCCCAGTGGTTAACACTGTTGCCTCACAGCAAGAACATCATTGGTTCTAGTCCTTACCAAGCAAGTCAACATTTCTTTGGGGAGTTTACATGTTCTTCCCATGCTTGCATGGGTTTCCCCCAGGTGCCCCAGTTTCCTCCCACCTTCCAAAAACATGCGACTTAAGTTAATTGACTAATCTAAATCGGCAACATAGACGTGCTCCTAGTAAATCTCTTCATAGCTCTCTCCCACTCCTCTCTCACAGCATGCCAAACACACTTTATAATCAATCAGCAGCTAAGGGTAAACTCTTAAAAGTTTGATTTATATTGCCTATGCATTAAGATTTATAAGGATTTGAAGTAGTATTGTTTAAAATAATTAAGTGATTTTATATAGCAGTTTAATTGCTTTTTAGACAGTGATGATGTAATTAGTTAGTTCGAAACGTACACAACACTCGTTCTTAACCAGTTCAGATGGGAAGAAAAGGGATGTGACTTGTCTGAAATAAATCAGTTTATTACACAACATGTACATGCCATATTAACAAAGTGTGGGGGAGAAAGACGACACTTAAAATAATCGAAGAAGGTCCAGCTCCTAATGACTTACCAACAAAAGCTTTAAAAAAAACTCACCATTCAAAGACCTGACAAGAAGTGATAAACTGTCCCTAATTAAAGAAAGGATGAAAAGTTATGGAAAATTGCATTTACAAGAAGCAAGTAAGCATACACAGACTCACGATTCACTGTCGTCAATGTTCACTGTAGTGCCATTCATGTGCAAGCCTATATAAAATAAACAACTGGATTTATTCTCAGATTATTCAAGTTTTCCCTCACACGGATGATGTAGAGTCTTCAGACGGTGTCACTGCTGCAATGACAGAATCTGCTTTTTTGACTTGTCAATGTTCTGGATGTGTTGTCGTGACAATAAAAAGAAAAACAAAGGCTGATAAAGGTTTATACATTCATTACAGTGAGCTCTACTTACACAGTTCTTCTTAATAAATACAGGGGTGGGAATTTTGTTGTCTCTTTTTTTTCCTTTAACAAAAGATGTCAACGATTCTCCTTATACCTTTTATTTTCCCTAAATATGATTCTCTTTATAGCTCATTGCACATGGTAAAACTGACATAAAACATGGTTAATGAAGAAATCCAATGGAGGATGCTTTAGTGAAGGACGCAGGAAGAGAAAAGAGGTTGTGACAAATGTATTTTCTGTTCTGTTCTATTGCAGAGTGTCCACAAATGCATCAAACTCATCAATGTTCTTCTCATAAACAGCCAGTTTCTCTGGAAGAGAGTCCTGCAAAGATACATGCTCACATTAACAAAGAGATCATCAAGTTGTCACTCTTAAAACATATTAGAGCATGAATATAACAAATCAGTCACCTTATATAAAGTATGCATATAGATTAGGGATACAACGATTCTAGATTTTTTTGTACGTCTGAGGAATAATCACGGTTTTCACGATTATTATGCATTCATTAATTTCAAAACAGTACTAGTTTATAAGATCACATGAAAACTCCTTATATTTTAAAGTGTTTTTGTTGCTGCTCAGTAACTAATTAATACAGCACAAAATAATATTAAAAATAAACAATAGTCTATTTCTCTTTGGACTTAAAATAAGTGAAAAAAAGTTTTTGGGGGATTTAAACAGAATTAATAATTTTACAGTGATAAAGGTAAACGACAGAACAATGAATAAATAAATAAATAAATAAAAATAAGAATAAATAAATAAATAGTATTTGTCTAATGCAAATCTAAGCATCATATTAGCAAAGTATTTCCCTTTTAAAGAGAACAAATGTAGTCATAGGTTGCTGAACCTCTGTCTGAAAGGCACTGTTGATTATATTACAAAATTGTTTGACATTTTCCTTTTGTATTGTTTTACTCTTTGAAGTAGAAATCTGTATAATCCATAAAAAGTATAAAGCTGAACGATCAGTTCTTGTCATGTGGCTCGTGGCATTTTTTCAACTAGGCGTGCCTGGAAAGCATAAGCATGTCACGTTGCTGCCAATATGCACGCGCAAGCCACGCAGCTCCATTGACAAATTGCAAAATTGCAAAAGACGGGATATGTGAACGGCCCTTAGTTAATAGCCTCGGCCATAGTTGATTCAGTGTGTGCGAGTATTCGCCTCAGTGAACAAGCTCTGAACTAAACTAGCGCACAGTTGCCATTAGGGCTGGGCGATATTCCAAAAAAAATTATCACAATATCATGTTTCATATCATTCAGTATCGATAATTATTAAATATTTTTTAACAATCCATTTAGCAATATTAGGATTTTTTGGTTATTTAACCACTTTATTGTAATTTACCAACATTACTAAGGCAAATAGTTTCAAGTCAAAAACAAAAATATTTAAACAAAATATCTGATCTCTTTATAATAAAATAATCGTTGAAGACTCTTAAACTTGATAAATAAAATGTTACAAAATATGTGCAATGATAAAGGTAGATCAACATCTGTAAGGTGTGAATAATAATAATACAGTAAAGCTCAATCTTTAAACAAAACAAATTATAATAATCAAATCTGAGCTTTCAAGTAAAGGAACTAATCATCATTATTCAAATTCATACTGCAACCTTACAAATTGTGAAGTTGAATGACCGTATTACCCCTATGCTAAAAACTCTTTCAGATGGGGAGCTAGTGGCTAGGATGCACAAGAAAAGAAACCAAAAAGCCACCCTGGTGACATCCTTTTTTATTTACAATCTCCTCACTGCTGTGATATGGGACTCATTTTCATACTTGTTGTTATTCTGACCTGAAGAGACAGGCGCGAGCAAATTCTTTGTGTTTGTCTGAGGTAATTAGTCTGCCTTTATTACCGAAATGTGTATATTCCATACAAAGTGTGAAGCAGATCGGTTAGTTCTAGCGCTCGGGGCATTCTGAAAAGTTCAGATGTTTTTCAACTAGGTGTAAATATAAAATGAGCGCGCCTCCATTGGAAATGACAACCTGACACGCTAAGCCCATTGGCATTGCTTCTAAAACGTGCGCTCAGCAGCCACGGTTTAATAAAACTATGTGCTTCATACCAAAACTACATACCAACCTTTTTTTTATTATCGATATCGACAATGGTGTTCAGTCAATAAATACCGATATCGATTTTATCGTCCAGCCCTAGTTGGCAAACTTAGTTTAGTTGCAGCAGTTATGCTCTGTGCAGAAACGCAGTGTTAAGAAGCCTTTACGATTAACTAACTGTGACGAGTTAAAGTGATTAATAGAGAAATCGGTTAATTGTTGCATCCCTAATACAGATTCACTTTCTAAACGAACTACAGTTACAATTTTGCAATTATTTAAAGGGTTAGTTCACCAAAAATTACAATTATGTTATTAATTACTCAACCAAATGTTCCAATCCCCAGAGGCCTTCGTTCATCTTCAGAACACAAATTAAGATAGTAATTTCATGTACATTTATATAGCACATTTCTACATCCAAAGTGCTTTACAATCATATAAGGAAGATATTTTAGATGAAAACTGATTGGCACACAAAAGTGTTCTTGGAGCTTCATATGATTTCAGTTTAAGCCACTGAATGTTTTGATCATGTTTTTGGTTCCTTTTCTGAACGACTAGGGATCATTGCTGTCTATGGAGAGTCAGAGAGCTCTCAGACTTAATCTAAAATATCTACATTTGTGTTCTGATGGTAAAGGAAAGTCTAATAGCATCAGAAAAGCATGACAGTAAGTAATTAATAGCTTATAATTGGCCGAACCAATCCTTTAGATGTTCTTCATTTTATTTTATTAGCAGAATTCATTTTTTACTTTTAGCTTTTAACTCCAACCATGGTTTGGTGCTAAAAACACTTAAAATGTCTTCATACCTACAACTAATAGTCTAATGTCAACCTGTCCTATACAGACTATACAGTCCTATACAGAAAAATGTGCAGTATGTGGTGTGACAAGAACATGTTTGTTTCTTACCAGGTCTTCAGCCATAGACTGAGCGCTGACATCAATGGACAAGCTTGCAAGTTGAGGAGGGTTTTGAAACTCTCTATAGAATGTGCCCAGGTCCATTGGCAAAAGGTCATCCTTAGAGAATGCTGGTTTCTGTTCAGCACACAAAAACACAGAATTCACCTTTCAGCACGATAGGAACCATGTATCTGGCTTTTAAACATACACTTCTTTCAAGGTTCAGCGAAGAAATCAATATGTGCTTGTTTACGCAATTGGTTTCGTAGCCCATCTTTCATATCCCAGCTGCCCACACTAAACAAGATGGTATTTTGATGATTTCATTTCTTTAGTAACCTTTGTATTGATTTTGAACTCAACACAGCAGAACAGTGCCGCTCTGTCATGCAGAAACAGACTTTAAAAAGTAACATGATCAAGCAGGTCTCTGAGGTTTCTGAGGCAACATCAACTCTCTAACTTCAAAGATTTCCACTTGGTGTGGGATACTGAATCATTCAGCGCACTGTATTTATGAAATAAAAACACTGAATGATGAAGTCTTTTTTTATATTTATTAGACATCAATCATTTGTAGCTTTCTCTCAGGTCTGAGTCTAAGATTCTTCTTTTTTAATAAATAATTGATTTGTCTGAATCATTAGTGTCTCCATCTAAGGCTTGATAAAACTCAAGTTGCAGTCAAACCGCTCACATGAGAAATTAAAACTGATTCTAATCGGTCCCTGGCTCATTCACACAACGTTTTGCCAATACCTTTTGGTTTAATGTGCTTTTTGTTGTATAGTGCTCAATATATGTAGAGGAAAGCAGATCTTGACTTACTTTCCAGAGTGTGTTATTGTGAGTGTGAGTTATCATCTTAAATGTGCTTAAATTCCAAAGCATATTTAAATTAGGTTTTAATTTGATTCTAATTTTAATTTAGCTGTAAATTTTAGTTTAGTTTTAGTTCATTTTATTAACAATTTAAATGAATTTGTTAATGTCCTTTGGTAAACACATATCTATTTAGTTTTCATTTTAGTAATTCTAGATTTACAGATTTAACAGAGCAAGTCTTACACAGCTTACATTAACTCTTGTGCTGCAAACCTAGTAATAAAACCACAGAAATGCAAATTAAATAAAAGCAAAAATATGAAAATATAAGACCAACATCTTCATATTAAATATCATGTATGGAGTTAAACATGCTTTGTTTACATTTTTTAGCAAATGAAAAAAAGTTAAAACACCTTTTATGTTTATTTCTTGTACTTGACTGATGTGTTTAGCTGCAAAAGCGCCATCTAAAGGTACTTCTCTAAAAAGTCACAGGTCGGATTTTCCACCACATAATAAGTCCTTATTAATTATGAAAACTATTTTTTTGTTAATTATTGTTTTGTTTCAGTTAGTTTTTAAGTGACTGTAATTACTTTCAATTACTTTTTAATTTATTGGAAATTATTTTATTTATTTCTATACCGTTAGTTCTGAAAATGTTTTTTGACCAATAGATTGTCTTAATTTTTAATTTCTGTTAACTAAAATAACCTTGAATGCAAAAAACATCAGTCATGTGCAAAATAAAAATTAGTTTAGCCATGACGTTTATTATGAATAGTATATAAAATATTAATGGTACTATCATTTCTGTTTATTTTACAATATCTTCTTATTTATTTTTCTATTCTATTTTTAAATTTAAAGGATTTTAATGTGAGTGAGAGCAACCAAAATACATGTTTATAATGTTTGCAAATAATTTATTGGGGGCCTGCTTTAGCCTTTTTAACATGATCATAAATTGGGACATTTACACCAAAAAAACCTTTACATGGTGTGACTCACAGTGAGTTATTTTCTTGGAAAAAAAGAAAAGAAAAAAGTAATTATGTGCACACTTACAAAGTCAACCATGACAAAGTCATCATTTGGCTGCCCCCCACTGTGGCTTGAGTTGTTTGAGTGAAGGCTGCCTTGCAGTGGAGATGAAGGGACTGGAGATGGAGGGGGATGCACCTACAATCAGGGAAAACCATGAAGAGAGAGACAGTAGAGTATACAGCTGCACAACAAGCATATATGTTAATATCCTTAATTTAAGTGGGCTTGAAAATTAGCTTTTTGACTTTGGTACCATTGGGTCATTCTCCTCCATGTCGTAAGATCTTGGAGCAAATGCAGCAAAAGGAAGGTCTAGGCCCGTTGTTGTTACCTGGAAATTCACACAATCACAACATATTAATATCCATTATAAACATCCACATGGAGATAACGTTTTTATTTGTATAAATATGCACTTAAATTAAATAATGCAACTTTAATATATACATTGTATATAATAACAACAAATGTTTCTTGAACACAATATCGGCATGATTTCAGAAGGATTATGACAGTGAAGTCTGGCTTGCCATCACAGAAATACACACTATTTGAAATATGAAATATATATTAACCATATAAATTTCAACCTTGGTGAGGATTTAACAGACTTCTTCAACAGCCTCACAGACTCACTTCTGTAACCGTATGCTTAACAGCAGTTCATGGAAATGCAGAACATTTATTTCATTACTTTATATGAAAATTTATGCTAACATTAATGATATAATGCTTGTCCTGAATTTTATTATAAATCATGTGCAAAAGTGTCTAACCTGGGTGGTGGCTTTGTTGACAAAAGCTCCAACTTTCCTGGTGAAGGTTGTCTCTAGAACATCAGAGGGGGACACAGTCTTCACCTCACTACCACACACACACACAAACATACAAACACACAGACACACACAAAGAATCAAACTTTGCTGAACTAGCAAATACAAAAACAGTATTGAACAATTTGAATCTCTTCACACAATTACCTGCTACAAGATGTGGGTGGAGGCAACTGAGGGGACTGTCCAGTGGGGCATGATGGGATACGACCTTGCTCAGCACCAGTGCCGTGATTAGGTTGAGCTGGCACCTGCGGGATTCCACCATCTTTACCCGGAACAACCATCTGATTAGGAAGACACACATGGCCACAACAGTCAGGGCAGAATAACACACACATGCCCCTTTCCCCCTGCTATTAACATGTTTTCAGCGAACCGATCCAATGCCTCTGTTGTGACCACCTGCAATGGGATTTCATCAAGACCCTTTCATCTCATTTCATCATGCTCTTCGTCAATTTTGCAAAAGTGAGGAAAAATGAGGGCTAGAGAATGAAATAACCTATGTTTCCTCACATATGAAAACATAATATTTATGGCAACTCTGAGTTTGAGAAAAATCTGCGTTTTGGTAGAACATAGTGAAGTATGAATACCTTATTTTTGAACTGTTTCTTGTAATACTCATGTCACAACAATAGATTGAGAGTAGTGGTCTTTTGTGGCAGTTTAAATTCAATTTTGATAACGTAAGGGTTTACACAGTGCTTCCCACGGGTTTGAAATATATACTAATTGTGGTGGTGGCAGGACATAAATAGTTAACTATATGCGACAAACAAAACATAATTTGATTTTTAACACTATTATTATTATTATCCGTTTGAAACTTTTTCTTGTATAATGTATAAATTATAATGTATAAAATATGTAATATATTGACATCAAATTAATAAAATATGCAGCAAATGAGAAATAAATGACAGAAAAGGGGAATTAAAACAGACAATATCTCTAAAAAGTATAATAATTACAAGACTACAATGTGTAGATTATTTAAATAAGACAAATGAGCTGATTACCTATTTCTAATGGTGTACAAATACTTCTGCAGCCAATTCAGATGTTATTAAGTCCTCTCCGAGTATTAGTAAAGTTTTTCTGAGTCGTTTGGATTAAAGAATTAATTATTTAATGTCTCTCTCGGGGCTGTGCACATAAAATTAACGACATCTTAGAAAACGAAAGCCAAACCAAATACCACACATTTTAGTAGATTTTTTTGCGCCGGCTGGACGCAAAAAGGTGCGGGTCTCTCTCTGTGGCAGTGTTGAGAGTTCTCGCACACACAGAACCAGCAGTATGAAACGGGTAAAGGAGAGAAGATTTTCCACTACTTAATCGATCGCGGATGTTATATTAGGCAGATACAAAAAAAGTGTAAAAGGATGTTAATAGTAAAAAAAATGTGTCACTAAATATACTTGGGCGGCCGTTAATATACCTGGGCGGCCCGCCCAAGTAAAGTCTATGTGTGGGAGGCACTGGTTTACACTTTGAAAACATTCCCATCAGATGCTTTTTTTGACTGCCTCTGGAAAATAGTGAAGTTCAAAATATTTTAGACCTTTTTTACCCAAAAACCTGTTCTTTCATAGTGGATGAAAAAATGTCTTACAATCTTGTTATTGAAAATTAACATACACAATCAGAGGTAAAGTAGTGGTTTAAAAAAAAAAAAGTGTGGACCCATTTTAGGCAATTTGTAAACAGATAGATATAATGAAATGCTATGGATATATAAATATTGTTCAATGGAATTATATTCTATTTAATATTTTATTTAGTATTTATTTATTTTAATTTGTATTTGCATAAAGTATTTTATTTTGTAACATATTTTAAATGCTTTTCGGTTTAATAAATGGAGTGGGAGAGTAGATTCTAAAATGTTGACTGTTGAATGACTTTTTACTGGGTTCTTGTAGCAAAATTACAATTTATAAAAACAAAGTTGAAAGTGAGACTATGTGTGTACTGTGTATAGAGATGTTTGACTTAATGCGACATCATGTAGACTGATCAGTGTCTGACCTAAAGCACAGCATGCAAGTTAGATATTTTGTCAATATTAGGATGGCACTAAAGCAGTCATCTGGCTCATTCTGTGCAGCTTCTCAAGAAAACCATGACACTGTTCAGATTCACCAATAGCATGGCTTCAGTTTCATTAATGCTTCCATTGTCCATTTTTATTACAGTAAAAAAAAATCTTTTTGTGCAATTACTATTTTAATGTATCATAATTACTTAAAAAAATGAACTTCACACAAAAAAATTACCACTTATTGGGCATTTAAATAATATAGGTTTATGTTTAACTTTATTTAAAAAATAAAGCATCTGAAAAGTCTCTGTATTAGATAAATACTGAATATACTGATAAAGTCTTGGATAAGGTAAGCAAACCTTGTGAGTATCAATACAAAGTGTCAGACTTCAGTGACCAGTAAAATACATAGCCACTTTGTTAAGACTTTCTTAAAGGGATAGTTCGCCCAAAACAGAAAATTGTGTCAGAATTTATTCATCATTTAATTGTCACAAACTTGTTACCACCTAAAACTATTGATTCTATACTATTTGTTTTTTTTTCCTACTATGGAAGTCAATGGCTATAGGTTTCTAGCATTTTTCAAAAAAAGAAAAAAACCCATAACAGTTGGAAACCAATTGAGGGTGAGTAAATATGGAGTCAATTTTCATTTTTTGGTGAACCATTTCTTTTAAGAATAAGTTTGACCAACTTGCAGTTCACAGAGTAATCAGTTTTGCTTTTTGGATTCAAATTAGAGCAATTGACTATTTTTTAACTGACTTTAAATTGCTATAAGTCTTAAGAAATGGTGAAAAAACGTTTTAAAACTAGTTTAAGTAGTTTATGCAACCAGCCCCTGATCTTCAACTCCTCCCCCAAGCTAAACATTTAAATTAAGAAAGTGGAATACACCCTATGTGCAGTCGCTGTACTGTACCTGGTGAGGATGTGCAGCACCAGTACAAGCTGTAGGATGGCACAAATCCACAGTTCCCAGAGGAGGAGTCTGATATGACAGACGCGAGCTGTACAGCTGAGAGACAAAGAGAAATTTGAGTCACAACAGAAGTCAAATGTAAAAATAAGAAGTGTTTTCAAGTCCAGTCCTGTATAGAAATCACTGCAGATTAGAGGTCAAGAGGAAACAGTGAATTTGTCAGAGCACACACACACGGATGCTTGAATTAAACGGCAGGCAGGTGAGCTCAAGGAGAAGGCAGCAGTGATTGCAGTGTGCTTTTGCCTGAGCAATGCTCAAACAGTCCCTTAGGTGTAAGAGACCATATAAACCTTTTAATTAAAAGGTTTTTTGAGGTTATGAAGGGTAAGCAGTGGAGAATAGGTTACTGGGGCAGGCCACACACACACACACACACACACTCTGTAATTAATCTACCAGCTGCATGCATGTGCACACACATACGCACGCACACACACACACACACACTGGACTCACTTGCTGTGAGATGCCAAGCCCCATGAGGGGAACCTTCAGCGTGGCCATCAGAGCCGGCTTAGGTGTCTTAAAATGTGCCTGACTTACAGTACACACACACTTCATGCACACGGAAAGAAAGAAATAAAGAAAGAGAGAAAGGAAGAAAAACAAGGGCAAAAGAAATGAAAGCACTACCACACAAATAGATAATGGGGAGAGAGAATCTGATGCCATGGTCACAGAAATGGCCCTCACTGAATTAGTTAACCCTTTAATTTCCACAAAAGAGGGATATGTGAAACATGAAAGCAAGTACACCAAGACTAGTGATATTATTTTAACATTATTATTATTTTAATTTATATATATATATATATATATATATATATATATATATATATATATATATATATATATATATATATATATATATATATATATATATATATATATATATATATATATATATATAAATTGTTTTTGTATGCTATTAAAATATAGTTATTTTAATCAGCTTCATTTGAATGACAAAAATTCGTACTACTTTTAGTTTTTACTAACTTTTACTTTTAGCTTCAGCAACACCAATCAAGACTGCGGACTTACCAAACACTGTGAAAACACAAGGATAGCAGTTGCAGTTCATATTAATGACTGAACAAACAACAACAATTAAATCAAATCATAAAAAGAATGAATCTTGTTCATCTGGGAACTGCCAAAAAGACTCATGAATGCAAACAGTTACTGATTATGAGAGTTGAACAACTAATGTTGTATTGACAGGCTGTACTACACCTCTACTGAGACCTGGCCTATACAAGGAAGGAGGTGAAGAGTTATTTTTGATGGGACAGAAGGGTAGATGATAATGATGGCATTACCTGTGATGGTGGGGAGGTGGAAAAAGATGTGGTGCAGACCTCCTGAGAGTCTTCTATCCCTGCGTAAGTCCCTCCATCATCTTCCCCAGGTGCTCTGAGAGAGAGAAATGAGGAAACAAATGTAGAGATTAAGAAAGCAGAATTGGCAGTATGTACTATCAGCATGCAGAGGAGAATCACTGAAAATAATAGTTTGAGTCCAACTCATCTCGTGTGATTGGAAAAAAACATATTTAAACATTGTTAAATGCTCTACATAGATGACACCATTAGATGGGTCCATGGTACAAATTTCAATTGTAATTTTTTTTATTAATAATAATAATAATAATAATAATCATAATAATTTTAAATAGAAAAAAGGCAATATTAATACAGCAAAATATTAATAAAATTTAAAGAGAGATTTTCTATATTAATATATTCTGAAATGTAATTTAGGAGTGTGAATCTTTCATTTTTACTTTCAATATCACATAATCCTTCAGAAATTATTCTAATATACCTTTTTTTTTATTATAGGATTAATAAATAGCACAACATTTTTAGAATAAGTCTTACTTTTGATATAAAATGGTTGTAAATCAATGAATACATTCATTGAGCAATTATTGAATTGATCACTTTCCAAACACACCTTGTTTGTTGTTACACACCTGTAGCTGCAGGGATGTGTGTGTGCCATATTAGTGAAGGGACGCTCCACAAAATGATCAATGATAATACCCATGATGGGGCCTGTTCTCTCAAATTGTCTGTGAGACAACACAAAGACAACAACTTGCATAACAACCCTACAAATCCACCAAACAAAACTACTGCATTGCATACAGGAATCTGTCATTTATACCTTGAAGACACAAGAGCCAAATTCGTGCGATATGCACAGGACAAAGTGATGGTGCCAATGGGAGTGCCAACAATACCCACTCTAACTGTCTGGAAGCCTGAAGAGGACATAAAAATGTGAACAAATACACAGCTCGCTAGAGAACAGCAACATATATTTTATTAGTATTCTGGAGTAAGTGCCTCATGGTTTTACCTTCCCCAAGACCTGTCAGTTGCACATCTCCAAAATAGATCCTGTTAAAAAAAGAATAAGATAATTTAAAAGGGTTTCACTTAAAATACAATTCTGCTGTAAAGCCGTTTTAAAAAGGCAAGCATCATTATTCAGCTAAACTTGATTATTTCAATAACAGTGTGAATGTTGCAAAGTATAAAGCATGATTAGGTATAAAGTAGGGTATAAGTACTGTAACAGTATACAAAGTGAAATGAACATTCTAGGCTGAAAACGAAAATCCTTTGTAAGAATTATTTGTACGACTTTTTAAATTTAACTCAATAACTTAGATTACACGGATTTCAAAAACTCGGGCTAGTAAAATAACCACATTTGAGTAATAATGAACAAATAGAGTTGTCATTTTACAAGCGTTGTCAGCCCTACTGCAAGCAGCAGAAATTACTACTATAAAGAAATCTCAAGTGAGCACATCATTTGAGTGAACTCTGCTTTTCCAGTAAGCATGTGCATATATATGTGAATATTAAGCTCTTTTAAACTTTGATTATGGCTCCGCTGCTTTTGCACTTTGGTCGGCACAGTAACTTAACAGCCAGTGCATGGTGCATTGAAATGAATTGGATTCATAGTGCAGCACTTTCCATGTCTGATGTAAATGGCTGGTGGACGAGTGAAACCAGTGCACTAAACACTTCAGCACAGCATAACCTTTTTTCGGCTCATATTTTTTGCCGTTTTTCTCTTTTGGATAATATTCAGCAGCTAAAAATTTAAAATGCATCACTAGTATAAAACAAACTCAGTTCAACTATTAAAAAGTTCAAGTCAGTTTATGCAGCTCTAGTCAGTTCAGTGTTGTAGATTCTGTTTAATTTGATAATAGTGCAAAGCTTAAACAAGATAGCAATAATATTGTTTTAGAGTTTCAAGATCTGTATCAAGGTCAAGCTGAACAGAAGATTCTTGTTACTCTGTATGAAACCATGAAATACGTATTATGGGGCCCTGAAGAGTGAATAAGAAAGTGTGTTTACCTGTAGAGTATGACATAATCATGGCCTTGTTGACGTGAAAGCTTGTAAGCAGGCGTCACCCTTGTGATGGCCAGTAAAGACTTGAGCAGCAGAGACAGTCGATTATAAACTGTATAGGACACTTTAATGTCCTTATCACACCTGGAAAGAATGCAACCCCTAGTTATGTTTAGGTATATGTTAACAATGTATCAATCTTTACACAAAGCAGTTGATTATGTAGAGGAACTGAGGCTTCTTACTTTTCATTCATTTCCAAACACCATGTTTCCAGCTCCATTGAGTCTCCCTGAATGGACAAATAAGCGTATTTAATACTCTAGTAAACTTCATTTTAGTTAACCCAAACAATTACTATCATTTCATTTACTTAACTATATGTTGTTTCAATCCCTTTAGTCTTTCGTTATTCTACAGCATATACATTATTTGTTTATTGCCTGATGTCCTTATGAAGATTTTGAAGAGTTAAGGGTTTTGCGAAAATATACTTTAAAAAGTGGGTCAGAAATCTCTTAGATTTGAGTAAAATATCTTTATTTGAGCTTTGTTGAGGTTTGGGTTGATATGAGTATGAGTAATTAAATTATGACATTGAATTATGATTTTCATTCTGATGTTAACAAAAAACATTAAAGCATTTTAAACATTGATATTATGCTTTTGACTTCACGCTATTGTTTTACTTAATGAAAGACTAGACCTCTGAGGTTTTGAGGGAGATCTCCACACACATGGATCTGCCGATGCCAGGCAGTTGTCCAGCAAGAGCTTTTTTTGCCTCATGAGTGACCTCGGGGATGTCCTTTATTGCCAAATTAAACTGACAGAGAACAGACACAGAGAACACACACACACACACACACACACACACACACACCACACACACACACACACACACACACCACACACACACACCACACACACACACACACACACACACACACACACACACACACACACAAAAGAGCTCATGTTAATTATGGAGTAAAGAAAAAAGAAAAAAATGGTCCATATGTAAGGAGCATCCTGGAAATGTCTTACCCAGTCCGAACCTGTTGGTGATGAAGATGAGCAAGTGCTGATCTTCTCTCCAAGCCGGGCTTGAACTATAACCTGCACTGTCTGAAAGACACAGGTAAAGCAAAGGACATCATGACATGATTGACTATGATGCCAGACTGCACTAACGTTTCTTTGCCTTTTAGTCTGTAATGTAATCACCTTCAAAGCAAAGAATTTGATGAATTTATCCAAGTCTTTTTTGTCCTGTGGGCTCAGATCACTATCCATTGTCGCACGAGCCTAAAACAAATACAAGACAATTTCCTCAGTGAAGTAGGAAATGTGACACAGTAAACAATTAGCAAGACAGTACCTGAAAAGACATATTAAAAAACAAAAAAGAGGGGATCAGAACAATTACTAGTGGAAGATGCTCCTCAAAAACAATTTACATTTACAAAAAATAAAAGAATAAAAATATTTAAAAAGAAGAAGCAAAACTTTTCCCTATTTCTTGCTACCCTTGTTAGTACTTTTAGAACATTAGTCTAAATAACTATATTATCTACTCTTACCTACACTTTGACAATTTAATTGAATATTTGAAAAACAGACGACAGGCAAATCTAAATTCCAGTTAATAAATGATTCTGAAAGGTAAACTGACTTATTACTTCTGTAATATATATCTAACTCAAGAAATTACATAACAATAAATAACATATTATTATATTAGTACAATATTATTACAATAACAACATGCCACTGGAAATGCAAACAACGCGTCCACAAACCCATCATCACAGACAAAACACACACACAATTATCACCACTGTCCAGAGATGAGAAGATACACAAATTAACTTCTAAGTATCTAAGTTTTAACTGTTCAAGTTTATAATCTAAGCGACAAAACAGAGAACATCATATGCACTAGGTTAGATATTGTGTCATCTATGGAAAAATACAAAATTAACGGTTGTCTTGCTCTTTTACCTTCAGTAACTGTGTTAGTAATCGAATTCACTGATATCTTTAGAGTCATTAGTGCTGTCGCATCTCACACAGCCCGTCCTCAAACAACAACAGAGCACTAACGTTAGTCTCCGAAAACACCTTTATAATAGTGTTTGTCAACTGACAGTTCGCCCGACTCGATATTTAAGAAGCAGAAACCTGCCGTTTATGTCTGAAAGCCAAACCATTAGCTTGTTTACATTCGTATGCCCGTGCAGTCAATGCTAACAACTTAGCAAAACGCGCACATACTTACAGCTCATCACAGAGTGGAGATTCAACTGTTAACACGTAGAATATGACGTTAACGGTGCAATACACCGTGGCTGATTATGTGAAAATATAAAATACAGCTTAAACTGTCCTGTATTCTCAGTTAATCACATAATAGCACCGCAACGTCACAAACTGACGGGCACTCCATTTTTGTTTATTTTTCTTGTTTGCCTTGGTCAGGAAAGACATGTTGTCTTTACTGATTCAACACTTTCGTTATTTTCTGAAGTATGTATCTTTGTATAGTAATATAAAAGTATGCACATATAATATGTGATATAGTTTAATATATATATATATATATATATATATACAGCCCGCTTTTAATTTGTTCTCGAAACCGCCGTATATACATGTCGAAAGTGCAGATCTTTAACGAAAAATTTGTTATGGTTATGACGTCGTGTTTTAATGTCGGCGTACACAAACAACCGCTGGTGCTGGTAACGATCTATTCATTTTTTTTGATCAAACTAAGTGTTTCCTTTACTTTAATGTTTATCAAATAGTGACATATTCTGTTAAACGTTAGATAAACTGTATGAAGAGTTGATTGCGTTCGGCGTTCTGTAAAATAGCTGAGTTCGAAAACCTGGAGTATTGATTAGTTTATTTGAGACAAATAACGTTAACGTTACTGTTTTTGTGTAAAACAGTAGTACTAGTCACACAATGAAGAAAATAGAGCAGATATAGAAACATTTAGGTCGACGTTTTAATGCTATACCATTTGCATTAAATGCACTGCTTGGGTTATTATGGGTTCATATGTATTGCTGAAAGGTAGCCTGGTACAAACATTTTAAAGCCAGGAGTAATAGGGGGTTTGTGAAAAACATAAAAATAAAATAAAATGAATTTTATAATTAATGCAATTACAGTATAATACAAAATTATTTCCTAAAATTGATTAAATAAATAAAAGGAATTAAAATTAAACGAATTTGATTCAATTATGTAATCTTTATAAAATGATAAAGTATAAAATATAGCAATAAGATACAAAATAAATACACATTTGATTTGACAAAAAACAACAACAAACGAATTAAAAAAAAAGAATAAAAGAAATACAAGGTATTTAGGCTCAACATAAAATAATAAAAATGAATAATAAAAATGTGATTTAATGAATAAACAGTGAAATATTGAGTAATAAAACAATAATGTCACTTAATAGAGCCAGAGCACCTGGAGGAAACCCACGCGAACACAGGGAGAACATGCAAACTCCACACAGAAACACTAACTGACCCAACCCAGGCTCGAACCAGCAACCTTCTTGCTGTAAGGGCGACAGCGCTACCACTGCACCACCCAGAAACTAAATATTTACTAATGAATAATTTTTGTTGCATTTATATAAATTACATTTTTACATTATTAAATGTCTTCATAAAAGGAAATGTATAGATCCCTTTAAATATTTATAATATGTGGTTCCTCACACATGAAGGATCATATTTATAGGTCAAAAATATTAAAAACCTTTGACCTACTAATATATTTGTGAGTATATCCTGGTTTTGTTATTACCATGACATGACATTCACTGCTCTTCACATGTGTCATTTGTCCACAGATCCTCCAGAGTGTGTGGAATGGCACTCTCTATTGCAATCCTAGACTGTGACCTGCTTCTGCATGGTCGTGGTCACAAAACTCTTGATCGATTTGATATTGAAACCGTGTCAGATGACTTTCTGCTGAACACATTTGGCTTTCCACGTGAGTTCATTTATTACCTGGTGGAACTGCTAAAGGACGGCTTGTTGAGACGCACACAGAGGTCACGAGCAATTAGCCCTGATGTTCAGATACTCGCAGCCCTGGGATTCTACACATCCGGCTCCTTCCAGAGTAAGATGGGAGACGCGATTGGCATCAGCCAGGCCTCCATGAGTCGCTGCGTTTCTAACGTCACTAAAGCTCTGATCGAGAAAGCACCAGAGTTCATCGGCTTCACTAGGGATGAGGCCACCAAGCAGCAGTCTAAAGATGAGTTTTACCGGATAGCAGGAATACCTAATGTGACGGGAGTAGTGGACTGTGCGCATATAGCCATTAAAGCTCCCAATGCGGATGACTCTTCCTATGTAAATAAAAAGGGATTTCACTCAATCAATTGCCAGTTAGTATGTGATGCCAGAGGACTGCTTTTGAGTGCTGAGACACATTGGCCAGGTAGTTTGACTGACAGAGCGGTCTTTAAGCAGTCCAATGTGGCAAAGCTGTTTGAAGAGCAAGAGAATGATGATGAAGGTTGGCTTTTAGGTGAGATCTGTTACCTTTTGATGCTCTGTAGTGAGTTTTTCTTGACATTGCTAAAGAATCCTGTGATGTAGTTTACATGTGAAATGTTTTTTTTCTGTCTCTCACCCTTGATGTAGGTGACAACCGATATCCTCTAAAGAAGTGGCTGATGACTCCAGTGCAGAGTCCAGAGTCTCCTGCTGACTACCGCTATAACTTGGCTCACACAACAACGCATGAGATTGTAGACCGCACATTTAGAGCCATTCAGACACGTTTTCGGTGTCTGGATGGGGCAAAGGGTTACCTGCAGTATTCCCCAGAGAAATGCTCTCATATAATTCAGGCCTGTTGTGTGCTGCATAACATTTCCCTGCAGTCCGGCCTTGATGCCTGGACCTTTGAGAGGACGGAGGCCACCGACCAATCAGGGGAAGATATCGATCCATCCGACACTGATGACTCAGAGGCTCTGAGAGTTCGACAGGAACTCATCCAGAATCATTTCAGCTAGGATGGGAATGTAGGAGTTCACAATTAAATAGATTTATTGATACACATGTTATGCTGATGTCTTCCTGCATGCTAACATATTGATAAAGGATGAAAGTTGTATTATTTAATCACCATCATGTGTTTTTAAACTTGTGTACGACTTCTGTTTCCTATTGCAACTCCAAAGGTAATATTTTTAATAATAGCATGCACACTGACTGAAGAGGTAATCACTGATTTTGTGTGTATGGAGGAAAACTGATTTTTTTGTTTGTTATTTTTACTTTGTATTGGTTCTTTAAACACAGTCTGGGATACTTTGGGAATTAAAGACATGGGCTTTTATCACAAATTATTGTCATTTTAATTACCCTTTGCAAGCCCGTAGCCAGGGGGGTTCGGGTGGTTCGAATTGACAAAGGTCCATAATTTGTCCCACATGAGCTCATTTGTCTTATTTTGACTGCTATACCATCATAAATTGTGAAAATAATCCATCGAAAAAGGATTTAAGACCAAGTGGAATCCGTGGCTCTCGCTTTGGTGTGACTTCAGATAATCAGTTTTGATCAGTGCAAACAATTATTTTTCCTGAGTTCAACATTCAGCTGTTCAAGAAAACATACAATCTTTCAAGTCATCTTTCACTACTGTATTGTTTTTAAACAAAAAATGACCAATAAAAAAGTGTGAAGCACCAAAAGCGGCCCATATTCAAATTAATTTAAATACTATTTTGGCTAAAGCTCTACATTATTATTATTATTATTATGTTTTTATTATTTAAAGGGCCAAATTCTGACTGAGGAACGTTGAATGGCTGGCCAGTTTGTTATTTGCCTAATAAATGGCAATAGGCTTCAGTTTTTAATTTAAAACTTTAACAGATTCCTATTTTTTTCTAATGATGTAATATGATAAACTTGCATTTTAAAAAAAGTATTTATTCATGCCTCTTTGTTCTAAATGTTTAGGAAATGGTTTTGGTTCATCAAAACGTGGTAATGATGACCACCAAGAAGCTAATCCAGCTAAAAGTAGTGCTTAAAATGTCACAAAAATGCAGTAGTTAAATCTTATAATTAAAAAAAAAATAAGGCGAATAACCTCCAAAAAAGTTCAGTTTAAAGTCGTGGACATGTAAAATTAAATCAACAAATAGCACATCAACCATAGTAGTGTTTCTGCATTTACGACAGGTGTATCATTTGATGATGATGATGATGATGATAAGCCTTTATTTGTCACATACACTTTTACATGGAGTGAAATTGGACCCCTCTGACCCAAACACAAACATCACACATTTCAAGGGAAGACAGGTCAGATGAGAGGTAGCTTTTAGAAAGAGGAAATAAGATACAAAAAGGGAGGCGAAAAAAGCCCCCATCTCCATTCAGATCAAAATGTTCTTTTTAGTTCATTTCATCAGAAACACTCACCTAATAAGAGTTTGGTCCTCAAAGGTCTCCACTGATCCTCTTAAGTCTGCGTGAAAGATATATCAGGACAAGAATATAAAGCTTTTAATTTTAGCCCGGGTTAATTAATGGTTTTGTTGGCGGCAAGACTGAGTAGGCTGTCTCTGCTGCTCCGGAGGCTCCACTGTCAAAGGCGATAAATCATCAGGTTGTTTAATGAGTCTCTCGGTCGAGCCCAGTGATGAGTTTGTGGAATAAGAAGAGAGAGCGCGCGGAACAATGACGTGCTGTCCGCGGTGCGCGCGCGCTATTCCTAATGCCATTACTAAAAGCAGACAGACGGAGACGCGCAGCCAGCAGAGTCTGCAGCATATGATCTCCGCCAGAGTCTCCATTGGAGCTATGATGTACCGTCTGCTTGCTTAGCAACTTTCGGGAGCAAAGTCAGTATTTCTTTGGAACTTTGTTTCATTCTTTTTACATAGTAGCTTACTTTGAACTTTAGCTGTTAGTCAGATTTTTACCGCATCACCTTTAACGTGAAATACAGACTCGAGAAACTAGAGAAGACCCTGTTACAAATAATATTTTATTTGGTCTCATACCGTTTGGTCTCAACAGTGTCTGTTATTCAGAAATAATATTGTCCACAGTGACCATGTCAGAGTCTGTACGGAAGATGCTGAGGGCGAAGCTCGTGGTGCTGGGAAGAGATAACTGTGGCAAGACAGGTAACACTGCAGTGTATTACTGGGTTTAATGGGTATTGATCGGTCTTGATGACTCTTATTGCCCTGTTTCTCTCCTTCAGCTCTGTGTGTCAGATTCATCACCAGGCGTTTCATTGGAGAGTATGAACATAAAAGGGGTAAGAATGATGAAATACATACACACTACACTGTAAAAATATTTGTTAACCACAGTTCCGTATTTTGTGAGTCACACGTGTTTTCTGTATATTTACGGTTGTGAATTGCATTATGGAAGTTTTATCTCTGATCTGTCCACTTTTCTTGTTAAAAATTCAACTCTAGTTTGACAAAATTACTTTTATTGACATTTTAGAAAGATTTTTTTTTAAATTTACATTTTATATAATATATAGAGAACTAAGTCTGTAAAATAACAGAAAATGTACTGGCAGCTTATTACCAGGTTTTTATTTAGGTAATTAACAACAACAACCTACAATATATCACTTTAAACTATTGAAAATGTCACTATCACCTATTCAAATGTTTTAAGATTAAAAGCTTTTGGAGGACAGATCAATATCCCATAATGCAATTCAAAAGCATAAATAAGCAAAGAAAAAAACTGAATTACAAAATACAGAAAACTGTAAATTTACAGATATTTTTTTACAGTGTAGTATCAAATTTTCTTGTTCCAGTTAATTGCTGAAACTTTTATAATGATATTATGCATTATCGGGATATTGACCGAAGCTCCAAAAATGTGCACTTTAATGGCTATAATAACAAAATAAGTGTAGTGTGCTTTATTGTATATATATGTTCAGAATAAATAAAAGTTTTAAACTTATTAAATTGCAAAAGGATTATAAACTACAATATGTAGCACTTTACAATAAAGTCTGATTAGTAAACGTTAGTTAAAGCATTAAAATCGTCAATAAGAAATGGCCTTATTATAGTTATAATTTATTAAAAAATACAACACACAGGCCCGTAGCCAGCCTGGTAAAAGGGATGGTTCTTTTTTTTCTCAAAAAGTGGATCTTTTTGTGGTTATAGGCCTCGTTTAGGATACTATTTTATTATGAGATTTAAATACTGCATTTTAGTGACATTTTAAGCACTATTTTAGCTGAAATAGCATTTCAGATGGTCATCATAACCAAAAAAAGTGAATTTGAAAATCCATGAATAACAACAATAGCCAAAATAGTATACAAATTCATTTTAATATCGTCACTTTTAATATTCATTATTCACATTTTAATAATGTCACTTTTGGTGCTTCACACCTTTTCATTGGTCATTTTATGTTTTAAGAATAAGGTCCAATATTTAGAAGAAAAGTTACTTGTAAAATATTTTCTTTATTTTACACAATACAGTAGTGAAAGATGACTTCACTTACGTCAGATTGTATGTTTTCTTGCACAGCTGAATGTTGAACTCATGAAAAATAATTGTGTGCACTGGCCAAAACTGACTAGCTGAAGTCACACTGAAGCGACAGCCAACAGAGGACTTCACTTGATCTTAAAACCTTTTTTGATGGGTTATTTTCACTATTTATGATGACATAGCAGTCAAAATAGGACAAATGGGCTCATATATGGGACAAATTCTGGACCTTTGTCAGTGAGGGGTGGGTCTTTCGAACCACTCGAACCTCCCTTGACTATGGGCCTGACACAATTGTATTAGTTATTTACTCAATTCAACATAACAATTATAACCTTTAATCTGTGTTATTTTGGCATTAGCTAAAAAAATACATAATTTTTTATTATTTATATTTGTTTGTATTAATATATGCTTTAGTAGTTGTCATTACACTGACTGTAGTTAAATGAATGGATAGCAAATAGAGCTTTACTGTACAGCTATAACAAACAAAAGGCCTATATACTCATTTTCAGTGTCAGAGACCAGATTAAAATGTGAAATGTATATGTTAATGTTTAAAAATAAAATCCCTATTAAATATTTAGGCATTCGGTGCTGTAATGAAAAACGACTAATACGACAATCTAAATATTCTTCTAAAAGTTTAAATAATAAATAATTATTCACTGTATTTTGAAGTGCCCACAATATCAACATTGTGCATATTCATTATCATGATATATATTGAATTATTGATTATAAACATAATGTCTAATGCGCACTAATGCTCTGTTGACTAAACACAACTTCGTCTTCACTGTACAACAACCAAATATAGCAGAAGGCATGATGCATATACCTTTTGTGTATTTTAGAGGTCAACTATAGGTGTCAGAAAATAGTGGACAAGGAGGCGATTGAGCTGGAGATTTTGGACACTGTTAATAAGGTACAGCATCTCGCAGTAGCATGTTCCAGTGTTGTATTCTTGCTCTGATGTATTACCGGAGCATCTCTGTAACCGTGCATCTGCCGCTGTGTTGTTTTACAGGCATATTTATCCACAGACTCAAAAAAAAGACAAAAGGATGATCTTGCCTTGTCAAATGGATGATGAGACACAGGACTCTCTGAACCATTCCATTCCTTTCATGTCTGCTTTACTGAATCTCAGGCTGGCGGAGTGGCTTTAACAGCCCGCCCGCCATTGATTGTGTTACACAGTAGAGCAGCACTTGTTAATTCATAGGATCAGGACAAAGCAGCACCATCTGTGTGAGTGCAGCAGTGATATTTTGGATGACTCTCTTTTCTGACATAACCTGTTCAGATTATACTAATGATCTAGGGTTGTCGCGATACCATTAGTTCATACGATACTATACCAGCTGAAGTATCACGATACCAAATAGTATTGCGATACTACACAAATAATAAAGAAAATGGTCAGAAATACTATATTTTAGATGTTATAATAGGTCTACTTGATTTTAATTCATAAATCCCTTATTATTGAAAAAAGTATTATTTGCACTTCACTTCGCCTAAAATGTATTCGTTCTTTTTGTTTATTTTGTAGATAATTGACCAACAAAAAACACATTAAAATAAAGATACAAATTACACCAAACAAAATCTGTTACAAAAAGTTTTTCCAACAAAATTAGGCTATATAAAGTGGCCAAATTTTTTTTCAATGTTTCCTGTTGTATTTTGGGTTTTTCTATCTATTGTTTTTGCTTTTTCCGTGTTATCCAGTAACAATCCAAAAGTAATTCAAAATTTCATTTTGTGAGTCGTTCTTTTTAAGATATTGTTAGCTACTAAATTATATTGACAGGAACAGAAATAAAGTGATTCAGGTGTGCGTTTGAAACATCAGAAAACGTGCAACCTTAAATGGCTCCCCAGACTATTAAAATAAAATGGTCTATTGTTGCACAAACGGGTAAGCATTTTAGTGACTTATCCACATGCAACATTATCTACTGTAGATAGACCGTGACGATACTACAGTTTATAAACTACAGTGGCACCACCAGTATTTTGGACCCATAATATCATGATGCTACCATAGTACCGGAAATTGTGCAACCCTATAATGATCCAACGAATTAAATCAGATGTTAGTTCACCCAAAAAGTACAATTCTGCCATCTACTCAAACTCTTGTTGCTCCAAACCTGCATGGCTTCCTTTCTCACAGAAGGTTTCTGTCTATATACTGAAACACATCCTGATTGTGTTTTCCAGTACAATGAAATACAGTGGGGTCTCAAATTGACTTCTATTGTATGGACTGAACACTGAAAGAATACAATTTCCAATGCATTTGAGAAGGAGGAGGCTTGGGGTGTGTGGATTTAATTCACATACTTTCAGCTCTGGAATTGCTTTCAGAAATGCGTCTAGATGTGCGTCACCTCCATCGCACACATTCATGCAAACTATTCGAATGTGTGAATCTGTTTGTGTTCAGGACTGTGCAGGAGCTGCGGCGTCCTCTCTGGAGAGCTCCATTAAATGGGGTGATGGGTTTCTCATTATGTACTCGGTGACGGACCGCAGCAGTTTTGAGGCCGTGTCGCGACTGAAGAGACTGATTGACCACGTTAAGCAAACGCTCGGTAAGGCCAATCAAGACTGTTGTGAATGGTCACCATCACAGTGTAGTGACTGAGCACAAAAGGCAAGCCTGTTCTGGCATTAGTGCTACTGCAAGCAGTCATGTTTATGTGTACAGACCCTCCGAACAGCGAATAGCGCTGTTATCCATCAGTGTGACTCAGGCTGCCTTAATTGGTCTCAGTTCAGAGATTTCACCTCAGGCACGAACTCTTAATATAGTACACTGCAGCCTGTAAGTGTGAGTTTGTAAATGACAGACAGATTCGTGGAATGAGATAAAGAGAGAGAGAGAGAGAGAGAGAGAGAGAGAGTAAAGAGAGAGAGAGAGAGAGAGAGAGAGAGAGGGGGGGGGGGGGGGGAAAGAGAGTATCACAACACTGCAGTCCTTTATTATACCATCTATCACCAGGTACTGTCATTTTAATGGTAGTCTGTTCTCCTTCAGAGTTACAGCATCCATTACATCATTGTGTGTGTGTGTGTGTGTGTGTGTGTTACAGGTATTCCAACGGTTGTCGTTGCCAATAAATGTGACATGGAGAATGGCCGAGTTGTGAGGACAGATGAGGGACAGGCTTTAGCTTCTGATCTGAGGTCAGTATGCTTTGCTCTCACAGATAACAGACGTTTTAAGTGAAGTTTATTTATAAACTAATTTCAAGAGGATCACGTGCTTATGATTTCTTGTGGCTGGTCCCGCATTATCCAATTTATGATTCACCAATCAGACGATTCCTAAGCCACTATAAATACCCTAAGTTCCATACCACAGCCATCTTCGTTTTGAAAAATCCCTCCTTCCACCCCTACTCCTCCTTTCCTAGATGGGTGGCACGGTGACCCAGTGGTTAGCACTGTTGCCTCACAGCAAGAACGTCACTGGTTCTAGTCCTTACCAAGTCCAGCCCACGTTTCAGTGCGGAGTTTACATGTTCTCCCCGTGCTCACGTGGGTTTCCCCCGGGTTCCTCCCACCGTCCAAAAACATGCAACTTAAGTTAATTGACTAATCCAAATCTGCACCATAGACATGCACCTAGTAAGTAGTTATCTCTTAAGAGCAATCACTATCTGTTCATTAGCTACTACAGCAGGGGAGTTCTCGAGATCTACCTGAGCTCAAACTCTCCTCTCGCCTTGCAAACGGGAGGGAGCCCTGGGCTCGAGGAACTTATGAGATCAGGGCTCTCTCCCGGGACAGATACAATACATATAGACTAAATATATAATTGCTAAACCCTAGAAATGGGTAATTGTTTTGTATTTTAATAGTATATTTAAATGTTATTAATAGTATATAATTATAATTTGTGAATAATAATATTGAATTGTATAATATATTAACTTGGAGTAATGTCCGAATGAGACAGTTACACAATATTGGCCTTCAATGTTACAATTCAATTCAGTTACATAATCAAAAAATATAATGAATATGTAAAGACAATCTAAAATGTATCATCTAGAATCATCTAGAATATAATCAGTCATGCTATTTTTACTTTTATGTTTTTTTTATTACTTAACTATATTGAGCTTGTATTAATATTATTAAGTCAAGCTTAAAATGTCAGATAATCTATGTCTCTGACTTCATCTGTGTCCTGTGATTTTTCATGCTCTTTTGATCCAATTTCATTTTCATATGTGCCTCTGTGAGACTCAAATGTCATGAGGAAGCAGAACAAATTATATGGTGTTAGTGTTTTTATTATAGACTGCCATTTTTAGACTTTCTGTGTCCTGGAAGAGTGTGCATTTTTATTTTGCTGCTACTGTAGTACATTCCAAATCATATTATAGTTGTATTCCACTGCATTTCATAAAATAATGTAGTTCCTTGTTACTTTGAACTGAAGAAACTGCAGAGATGTGATAACCGTGTCTGATTTGTAAAGAATGTTATTATATATTTAGTTAAGCTTATTAGTTTAAGTTAACTTAATATCTAACTTAATTTTAAAATGCTGACATAATTTGTCATGAGTAATGTCTGTTTTTATATTGTATCTTTATATTTGTTACATATTAAATACTTTGTTTACTCATTTCTGTTTTTATGTGATATAATTAAATGTATTTTTCACTTGTTTGCACACTTGAGGGATTAAATACCAAAAGTATTTATCACTAAAAAGTTTAGATAATAAGATGTTCTTGCAAATAAATAAATGGATGAATAAGTACTTTTGATACTTTGACTACATAAGCATGTAAAGATCAAGCTTTAGTACTACCTTTTTGTACCTTTGATTCAAGTAATACCCAAAATTGAAAAATTTTCCCATCTTCTTACTCATCTTGCAATTGACACAAACCTGTTTGACTTTCTTTTTTTTCTGTTGAACACAAAAGTAGTATTTACAATTGTTAGAAACCTATTACCCCTGACTTTTTATAGTAACCCATTACTAGGGCCAGACAGAATCTGCGGACATTTTTTGCTATTTCTGCTGAGAATTTTGTAAAAAATCTGTGGATTTATGTGGAATTATTTTGGGAGTATCATAAATAACACCTTAATATGTTAAATAAAAAATAATAAATTTTTAACTTTTATTTAATGTTTACAATGGAAATACAATTAGATCCACTTATTTGGGAAAAAAAGTAAGTCTATCATATAATATGATGGTCACACTTTATTTTGATGGTCCATTTGTTGATGTAAGTTACATTGCATCTACATGGCAACTGTTTCTTATAGTCAGTTAAATGTCTGTTGAAGGAGCAGTATCAACAGATATTTAGCAGTCTACCAACACTCATTTGGACCATCAAAATAAAGTGTTACCAATAAATCTACTAATAGACAGAAAATATGACTTGACAAACGGTTTTGAAAATAAATCAAATGAACACTTTCATATTAGTCAATATTATTACTGGAATTCATTTAAAACTGAATAAATATACATTTACACACATTTAATCAAGTAAATACTCAATGATGGGCTAAAAATCTGTTGAAATCTGCGGATTTCTGCACCCGCAGATTCCATGTGGGCCTACGCCATTACTTAGCCCTCCTATGAAAGTCAGCGGTTACAGGTTTTTAACACTTTACAAAATATATTGTGTGTGTGTGTGTGTGTTCAACAGAAAAAGGAAACTCATAAACGTTTGGAAGCAGTTGAGGTTGAGCAAAAAGTGAGCATATTTTCATTTTGGGGTGAACTATCCCTTTAACACGTTTACTAGAGTAACATTAGGGCATCCGTATTTTTACTGAAGTGCTTCATTTGTGTAGTTCGTCCAGCCATGCTTGTTAAGATGTGACCTGTGATGCAGGTGCAGTTTTTTCGAGCTATCTGTAGCAGAGGACGCTTCGTCTGTGGAGGCTGCGTTTGGTCAGCTGGTTCGTGAAGTGCGTCAGGAGTTTCAGCGCCACCTGCTGGCTATGGACAAGCGCTCGCGGATGCTGCAGATGAGGCACGCGCTCAAAAACAAACTCACTCGGAGTAAAACAATGCAATGGTGAACAGAAAGCCTCAAAATGCTTCTGTTTCCTTGCGTGACTACATTTCCGAAGAGAACAAGTGCCTTTTGTGATGAATTTATGACAGACAGCAAAAAGGTGCCGTGTCAAATGAAACGTGGAAGCAATGACTGACCAGATGCTTGGACAACCAGGTAGTACACCTATAATATACGCCACAGAAAGAGCCAGAAGCTGACATGTCGGAGAACAATGTAACTTCACACGGTGTAGGAAGTCAGTGGCTGCTTTCCTAATTCACATACTTCACTACTACATAGTAAAAACGGTCACAAAAGAATAAGGTAACCTATACATATACAATGTTCATCAAATGTAGGCAAAAAGTATGTAACAATGTACTGTGCACGATATACTGTCCAGTTAAGGCCACAGGAGATTTGTAAATGTCAGCAAAACTGCAGAGATAGGTCATAATATGATAATGACAAAATGGTGAATATGTAGTACGTCTGGCTGCATTCTCATTACACACATAAATACATTCATTTTCTTTTCGGCTTAGTCCCTTTATTTATCCGGGGTTGCCACAGCGGATAGAGCCGCCAACTTATCCAGCACGTTTTTATGCAGCGGATGCCCTTCCAGCCGCAACCCATCTCTGGGAAACATCCACACACACACTCATTCACTACGGACAATTTAGCCTACCCAATTCACCTGTACCGCATGTCTTGGACTGTAGGGGAAACCGGAGCACCCGGAGGAAACCCATGCGAACGCAGGGAGAACATGCAAACTCCACACAGAAACGTCATCTGACCCAGCCGAGGCTCAAACCAGCGACCTTCTTGCTGTAAGGCAACAGCACTACCTACTGCGCCACCCTCACATAAATACAGAAAAGTCTAATTACTTTCTACTCACTCGTGAGAGTATGTTATTATGGAAGCAGCCAACCTCTTTGAGCTTTAAACTGGTATTTTAATATCTTTTAAACACTTGAGCTCAACATTAATCTCCTTTTGCATCCCCTTTCACTGCTTTGAAGTGGAGTCCTCCCAGTGTAACATTCATTCTGTTTCTAAATGTAATTTTATGTGTGAGAAGTCATACATGCTTATTTATAGACTCCGTGTTCATTCTGATTGATTGAACTTGTCTAGTATTATTAAGTCAAGCTTAAAATGGCAGATGATGCACCATGTGGCAGATGATCTGTGTCTTGTGACTTGATATTTTGATGCTCTTTTGATCCAATTTCATTTTGATATGTGCCTCTCCGAGACTCAAATGTCATGAGGGAGCAGAACAAATTATGTGGTGTTTTTGTTTTTATTATAGACTGCCATTTTTAGACGTTCTCTGTCCTGGAAGAGCGTAAAGTTCACTCTGAAGTAAATGTTTCCAAATGGATTATTGGAAAGTCTATCGTAAGGATAATATTTGATCTAGTATGCATCAATATGAGTGTTCATATCTATTTGTTCCTTCAATGCAAAATTGATCTATAGAGGAATAACAGGCTATTTAATTTACAATTTTATTTAGCAAAAATGGTAAAAATAAATAAATACAAATTGATCAAATGCTCCAGTAATATCCAGTGTCCTCAACAGAAAAATTCATGAAGTTATATATTCAAATAACTTACACATGGATTTGAATTCTATGAGAGAAGGTAAACAGACATCAGGCAACACACAAGATTAATTATAAGAATAAAAAAAAACATACAAAATGTATAAAAGTAAAATGAAACAAAAACTGCAGTACACATCCCTTTTAAAAACTATGAAAGAATCTAGACACTTTTAATACAACAAATTGATGTAAAATGTGTTCTCAATTTATAGTTAAGGATATTAAATTACACGCTGATATTTTCAGCTTGCAATAATCCGACCTTGATTTTATTTTGAGGGTTTCATCAACCTGAATGAGGTAACAGCATGAGGTGTAAGAACGTGACTCTTCATAAGCATAATTATGCGTATGTTGAAAACGTGAACAAAAGCCTGAGCTCTCAGTAAACACTATAACATCTGACAATCAGATTTCGCACACTTCAGGACACTATACCCAATTCTCGCGTGTAAGGGACATGAATGAGGAGACACAGTAGATTCCCATCTATCTCATCAGAGAACATCTGTCACAGAAGCACTGTCAGTCCTACTAGCCACATCTGGCCTTAGGATTCTTGGCCCTAAAAGACGGGAGATGACATTTGCAAATGTCACATCTGATGAGCATTTATGTAAGGGCTCTTTTCCCTTTTCTTTCTTCTTTTTTTTCAATGCACAAGAAAACCTGACATACCAATAAACCACCAAACAGAACGCAGCTTTCCTGCGTGTCACTTTGGAATTTTCACAATTGTGACAAATATATGTTGTAGTATAATTTTTTATCAGACAAAACATGTGAATACTAGATGGAATAAATTAAATATGAGGGGTACATACCCAGATCATCATCTTGGGATGAAATCATTGAATCAAAATAAGTTTTTAAAAAGGTGAACAAACAAACCAGCAATTCATATTGTGTTTTGACAGAAGACGCAAGCACTTCAGAAAGCACTTTCCTAATGTGTAGTGGTCAGATTCGCTATACTGTCCTCACTAACACAACCACACCGGTTGACAAAGTAGGTTCTGTTTCTGAAAAGGGGGAGGAAAAAAAAGCACACTCTAAGACACCGACAAGTCATAACACTACGATGAAACAGCCTAACATAGTCTATAGAACTTAAGGCAACCAATACACAGAGGCTACTGCAGGCTAGAGCTGCATGTTCAGCATCGAAAACACTCACGAACCTGAAACGAAGATATAAACACTGGAGATATTTCTGTCTTTTATCAAAAGCGACGCACTCTGTGTGTGTTTGACACCACTGTGTTTCTGGATTATTTCTTGTGCTTTTTATTTTTATCTAAACACTATGAAAGAAGTGTCGTCTTGGCACATGATACAGTGTTCAAGCTACCGCGGCTGAATCTCTGGTGTTAGAAGTGGTCTGGCGTGTTTGTCTGTGCTTGTTCATGTGCAGTCACACACTGTAAAACACACAGCGGTGAGAAAGAGCTCTGATATGATAGAGAAATGCAAAATGTGAAACAAAAAAAAAAGAAGTAAAGCCCCTAAGAAACACTGGTAGAGTAGTTTCACTAGGCATGCTGTGTTGTGCTTTTGGACAGCTTTTCAGAACAGTGTTATTATCGCCTAGTAAAGTGACTCCATGTGTGTTAAAACGATACAGAACAGAAGCCCTTAAATTGGCCCATAAGCATAACGTTACTGGCACACCGGTTTTATGGGATATTTCTGACTGCATGATTCCTCGCAAGTCATTGGACAAGGCATGAGACCCCTGCTACAGTCTGGGTTAAAACAAAACCATAATCAAATAAATGTGGAAATGGAGAAGGATGAGAGAGAACCGCGCTCTCAGTAAATCACATCTGTTCAGTAGATAAGGCATGGTCAGAATTTACCTCACAGACACTTCAGGACCGACACTACGAATACTACTCTACTACTCTTAAATATCTATTTTAATGTTCAGAGTAACGTAAAAGAACAGTTCCCTGTGGCATCGATTATTTGGCAGAACAGAACTACGGATTTTTTTTATAAGAAGGAAATTATAAATAAGGTCATGTGTAAAAAATAGCAAAACATATTTACAGAAAAGTTCGATTTTTTTCTTTAAAAACACCACAAAATAGACAAATGCAAATGATACTAGTTAAACCTCCAGCCGAACGCCTGGAAGACCTGTGTTTCTTGTCAGTGTGTGTGTGATAAAGACCTGTTTTTGCGCTCCATGTTCCTCTGGAGACGCGACAACTGAAAACTAGACGAATCGACTGCACCTCAGCTGCATTTCACAGACAAAAACAGACGCGTCGTATCGTTTGTCTTAGATCGGAGCTACAGGAACCTGATAGGAAGCTGCACTACTCATCTAGCAGGACGAGACCTTCACCCGATCCAGCCTTCAGAAGCCTTCCCACTCAGAGGTGCTATATGGCAACTGTATCAGGCACACAATGGTGTGATATCTTTAAATTTTATTACTCTTTTCTATATCATTATTCTTTGTAGAAATCTTCTTGGAGTGCATACGTTAGCATACACATTGCTGGTACTTTAGGAACCTTCTTCCTGCATGTAGTAAATGGCACTATGGATTTTCTTTCCCTCATAGATACAAGAGATGAAACGACGACACAAAACAACAACACTGTTAACTGGCACGCTTTAGGCTCCAACTGTGTTCAATGCTATTTCACGCCCTCCGTCACTTCTGTGAGGGGTACGATGGGGCCGAGGAGGGCCTGTGGGATGACGCTGAGGTCACTGTTGTTTTTGTGTTTTTTCGTGCTCTCCTCCCCTGCGGATACGGTTCCGTTGGTACTGAGAACCGCCTGGTTGCTGCTGCTGTTATTGCTGAAGGCTGCTGCGTTTGTATTTGTGGGTTCGCTTCTGATTCTGGCCGTGCTGTTGATTTGTGTGCTCTCCTCGCTGCCTTCGTTGCACTTTGAGCTTGTAGCTTCCGTGTTATTACTCACGCCGGTCTGGTTTAAGGTTTCGCTTGTGTTTGAGAGGGTTCTGACTATCACCGTAGCCCCTGAGGAGCTTGTTGCGGTATTTGTGTTGTTGTTTGTGTCTGTAGTGGAGCTGCTGGCTTCGGAAGCTCCAATGTGGGACATTTCTCCATTAGCCAAGATGAAAGGAGACAGCTGGATTCCTCTGATCAGATGCACCAGGCCTCTTATTTTGTCGAGCGAATCCTCCATGTCTCTCTGCTGGGCCAGTACGTTATTCTTGCTGTCCATACATTTCTGTGCAGGGAGAGAAGACACAGTACTGCTGACTCATATGACCAAAATCTCATCATTATATAGTTATGGAATAGTGGCCTTCTGGGATAATAAATGAACTCTGGCGGATTAATGCAGCACAGTTAGATTTGTAATTTCAGTGGTATGACTCACTGCGCAGATGAATAGTGGATGATACGAACTTCTCTTACCGTTATGGAGTTGCTGAGCTGTCCGACTCTGTGTTCTAGCGTTTCTCTCTCCTGACGCAACTCTGCACTCCATCTCTTCAGTCGATCCTTTTCTCCCTCTTTAGCTGCAGGGAAATGTGTGTATGTGTGAATCTCAATGCACAAGTTAGACAAAAACCCATTCATTTTGCCAATAGAGAAATTGATTTAACAATGCTGTGGAAAGTTTTCTAAACAGATGCACCACGAGCTCTGGGGTTATTAAACTAAGACTTCAGCTATACCATGGCATTGTGCACACACACACTTGTATTTGGTTTATGAGGACTAGCCATAATTTACACTGTAAAAACTAGGGATGCTCCGATCAGGATTTTTGCATGCCAAGTACCGATTCCTTGTCACGGTGATCAGCCGATATCGAGTACCGATTCTGATGCTTCAAGCTTTATAATGCATTAAGCACATTTTCCATCTAAGTATGAACCTTAAAGGAAGATCTCTCCTTACCTAAGAGAATAAATAAAGGATGCTGCATATAAAACCTTAAACACGTCTCTTATAATCATTTAGGTGTAAACATGTCATGGCCAGAAGCAGCTTTACAAAAATCAATTTATTGGTCATTTTACTTCGGCTTAAACCGCCTTTCCACTGCACGCGACAAACGACAAGCGACAGACTGGAAATTATTCATTTCCAATAGAAAGTAGTCCGGGAGCTGCGTGGAGTTCTGATCATCTCCGTATGTGGAAAATTCGGATCTGATTTGAACACCTGCGACTAGACCGTATGCGACCAGCCAACCGGATGTGATGTATTCCAGTGTTGTCCAAGCATGTCCGTGCACACGAGATGAGAAATAGTATTTTTTTCGTTATTTTTTGAATCAGAAAAAAAAGTCTATATTAAAAAAATATTTCTATTCATAAATAAGTAATAAAAATATTATTATTTTGTTGTCTTCACATTGGGCAACCCAGTGGCGCAGTGGGTAGTGCTGTTGCCTCACAGCAAGAACGTCGCTGGGTCGCAGGTTCGAACCTCGGCTGGGCTGGGTCAGTTGGCGTTTCTGTGTGGAGTTTGCATGTTCTCCCTGGGTTTGCGTGGGTTTCCTCCGGGTGCTCCGGTTTCCCCCACAGTCCAAAGACATGCAGTACAGGTGAATTGGGTAAGCTAAATTGTCCATAGTGTATGAGTGTGAATGTGTGTGTGGAAGTTCCCAGAGATGGGTTGCGGCTGGAAGGGCATCCGCTGCGTAAAATCGTGCTGGATAAGTTGGCGGTTCATTCCGCTGTGGCGACCCCGCAAGGGACAAAGCCGACAAGAAAATGAATGAATGAATGAATGAATGTCTTCACATTCCCTCCAAACTTTTTAGCGGCCTATGAGTTTCTAGTATTCATTCATTCAACCATGGTGCATGCATAGATAATAAGGGCTCTTGCTTTTGCACTCCAGTTTATCTCCCATGATGCACGACAAAACTGAAAATTCTGTCCGACTGCCACAGGTGGGCGTATTCCGACAGTTGTGTCCGAATGTCGTGTGCAGTGGAAAGGCGGCTATAGGCTATGTATAATATATGGGAGCACTTGTGCGTCGTCCTCTGCTTGTAAACTCATAAACAAACACCTGTGATCGGTTTATGATATCGGCCAGATTGGCGAGTACCGATTAAGTCATGAAATGTGATTATCGGCCGATATCGATCTTTGGCCCATTAATCTGAGCACAGTAAAAACTGTTTATTATATAGCCCCTACACCTAGCCATAAACCCAATCCTCACAGGAAACCTTTGAATTGTCAAGTAAAGGTAAATATTATTTTTAAGCATTTTGAATTTTGAGGATACAAGGCATGTCCTTGTAAACCATCTTAATAGAGAAGAACTAGGTCATACTCCTGTCATTATACAATTATGAGTCCTCATAAAACGCACACACAATATTAAAGGTAAAACTTGTGTGTAAGGAAGAGTTTATTTTCCTAATTAACTGTAATGAGAGCAGTGGTTCTTAATTCCGGTCCTCAGAACCCTCAGTATGTATTCCTTATGCCGAGTTCAGACCGCATGATTTTTGACCCGATTTTGACACGCCGACAGATGTTGAGAAATCGTCGACAAATGCCTGAAATCACAGGCAAATCGGTGCTCGTTCACGCGATCTGAGAGAATCGCAGATGAGTCGCCGACACCTGTGAGATATTTATCATGCCAAATATCTGGACCTGTCGACAATTCAAATCAGGCATGGGAAATGCGTTCTGATTGAAAATAACATTGGCGATTATTACCTACAGCTAATGAGAGAGCAGCGTCCACTAGTATGGGTGCACTAGTATAGTGCAGGCCAGCGAGAGGCTGGGGGAGAAGTTAAAAGTGCTCATTTTCAGTTTATTTGGACCCAAGAAATGGAGAAAAAACAAGTGTAAATTTGGCAGGAGCATCCGTGTCTGTTTGATGTGTCATCTGAGCAATACCACAATGGGTCGAAAAAGAAAAAATTTGAGGAGAAATTGCTAATTCCCTTCAAATCCAGGTGAGCAAAACAAGTTTCTACCCCACTAAAGGCTTCTTTCTCATTATGTAGTTTATAACAAAATATATACTACGTGACCTGCTGTTGTTTTCATCTCTCTTCTCGCATGTGTTTGGTTGTGAGACGTAGTTTGGACAAAGTTGTCGGTGATTCTTCCTATTTTAAAATCATGTGGTGTGAAACCCCCTGTCGCCAATCCATCTTGCAGTGTAAACACAGCAGAGACTAAATGCTATCCCAGATAGTCATGCAGTGTGAACATCTGTGACACGATTACTTTAAAAACCATGCAGTCTGAACTCGGCATTACTTAACACACCTGATTCAGATCATCAACTCAATAACAGAAAGATCCATGAACTGATCCTTGTGTCAAATATAAGACACAAGGACCAAAATTGAGAACCACTGAATTAGAAGCAATTATGACAAATGTTAATTGTAGCAATTCAGGATAAACATACATGTTTTAAAACATTTATTAATAATAATTAAAAAAAAACATAAATAGTGTGTATCAGAAGCCTTATAAACAAATACATTACCCTTGTGTTTTGTTGATTACTGTCTTTCTACCCTTACATGAGTGTCACCTACTGCTTTTTCATTGAGTTAGCCTGCCCTTTTTACACTGGACTGTTAAATTAGGCTGAATTTATGAAAAACACGATTTTTTGTTTTAACAATTAATTGCCAATTAATTGCCAAATTATTCCAGGTGGTAAACTATACTCCTCATTAATTGTTCCATATTTGTACCTAGATATTGCACTGTTGTTTTAATTTGACCACAGTTCTTTAGATCATTCTCTCATAAAAAGTGCACAGTCTAGAACTTTTGGTATATTTTCCTAATTGTCAAAAAAGTTTGTAATGTTGTGATTCATCTCAGAGTTGAATGAATAAAATAAAAGGAAATTACTTCCAGAAGCAAGACTGCAGAAAAAGTGGGTGGTTACGGCTTTGTTCTATAATTCTAGGACAGTTTTTCCCACAGATCAGAAATTTACTGGTGCATTTCATAAGAGCCTCATTATAGGAGACTTTGTTCCTTTTAAACTCCTAACTCAGGACATTTTTAAAGCGATCTCAAATCATCATTCTGTGCAAGTTTACCATCACAGCATTAGTTGTATTTGAAAGCCCTTACCTGCTTTATAGGAGATGTAGGAATGAACAATAGCAAGAGTTCCTGGCCACTCAATAGCATCTTCCTTCTGCAGAATCTGAGGAAAACATGTACTGAATGGTAAAGAAATACTCAAGTGCTGACAGTCTGCATTCAAAGTGATGAACACAAAAACATGAACACTCAAAATGAATGTAAAATGAATGCATAATGAAATCAAATGAAGTGGGAAGTAATGAGGCTACCTAGGTCATGCTGGTTTTTAGTATATCTGGTGTGAATAATAATAATTACAGAAAAAAGGCATTGAAGGGGTCCTAAGCAGCAGAAATGTAGGCTCATGCCTCTGGTTTTCACAATTCAGGCAGATCTACAAGCCTTTATGATGAGATCTGCTAAATACAGACTTCATCAATCACAAATTGCACTCTGGCCTAATTTTATCGGGTCTGTCTCATGTTTTATTGTAAAGAATAATTTATGCAGGTATGCTAGGTTCAGATAAGTGATTCTGATTTGAATACTAATTATAAGACCTCAGAACACCTCTATGAGGCCGTAGCATGAGGTTAAAAGTTAGTTGTAACAACAAGCAAGAAATACTGACCCTGGACCATAAAAATGGCCAATCACTGGTTGTAAAAAATAAAGAACTCTAAACAGTGTTATAAAACCTGAATCAACATAGTTTTTTAAGAGGTAATGAGACCTCTAAAAGATGACTTTTTTGGCCCTGTTTACACTAATACATTTTCATTTTAAAACGCATTCAAGTTTTGCTACGGTTACGCTTTCTGTCCACATTACGCCGGAGATTTCAAGCTCCGAAAACGGAGCGTTTTGATAACGCTGGAGAGGCCGTTTTCGCTTTAAAATGAAGACAACAGAAAACTGAGGTGTGGCTACAGACATCTGATTGGGGCTCAATATTTTCCTCAATATTAAGTAGCCTACAGAAAGTTCAGTCTTGGATCCTTTCCTTGTAAGTTCAGACTTCACAAGTTTTACATGGAAAACAAACTCCTGGGTAAATCTTTAAATGAAACCGTGTACTATATAACCTCACATTACCCTGCAGGCTACACTGTTTCACTAGCTTAACAATAAAATGAAAACATGATAAAATGAACTGTCAATTTTCGTTTTGATATTAGCAACATAACAGATACCAAAAATGTTAAGGCATCGTGTAGCTACATATTTATATAACCGTCACCGTCACTGTATGCATATTTATAACAAAATGGAGCCTATAATATTACTGCCTCCTTTCATTTTCAGTAAAAAAACACGAAGCATACTGCTAAATATCAGTTTTAGTAATCAATACTGGCCATTATAAAAGCATAACATACAATAAGTTTATACATTATAGGAAATAAAGGCAAGCAATCACTCAAAATTGCAGAATCAGTGTATGTGGTTACATTAATTTAATATAGGCTATTAACTTATCTTTGCGCTCAGCCAAAACATGTTACCTGAGAACAAGTAATAGATTCAAAAAACCAAAGTCGGGCAATATGTTAATGGATATAGACAAGATGATTTAAATATCACGTTTAACAAATATAGTGAGTTTAGATCCAGCGGTAGATGAACTGTCCAACGTGCTCAGCTCTCACCAGGGGTTCTGTGCTCAAAGCACCCACTGACTGCCTGGAGCTCAGACGCGCGCACACACTGCAGTGCATGCCAGAGTGTGTGTGTGTGTGTGTGGTCACGTGATGTGCATTTTCAGTGGTGTAATGTGGACTGAGAGCTGTTCAGAAATGCTGGGTGAAACGCCAGTGTGGACGTGGATGTTTTAAAACTTAAACGTATTAGTGTAAACAGGGCCTTATTCAACAGGAAAGAAATGTCCAAATAAGGGCCATATAGCTCCCTACATGGCTGTAGAGCTGTGCTAAATTTAATTTCAAGCTGAGTGGGCCAAAAGTAACATAGTGCAACTTTAAGAGTGGTGCAGGAATTACATCAGAACCTGGAAGCTTTCCTCAAGATTTTTAATACATTGATTCTGTTATGAACAAAACTCAATCAACACTTAAACATTTGTTCCAAACTAGTTATTGGATTCTAAAACACGGTGTATAATATTAAGATAACAGATTTAAATATCACATTAAACATTGTGTATTTTTCATATAAAAGCCCATTGTAAAGCTCCATAGGTAAATCTCGGGGGAACCCACAGCTAAAAACGTCTCCCTATTCTGACATCATTCCTGCACTATTCTTAAGTCTCTATACTGATAGCAAAACCTGCAAGAGTAGCGCAACGAATTAACTCTATAAAGACTGCCTTTTTGAGACAAAAATACATTGAAAAATGTAATGAACTATGAAGCGTGAGAGTGAATGGCAATGAATCTCTAACATTAAAGCCCCCTCAGTTACCCGAGCCCCTTAATTCACCTCCACTACCACTAGGTGTCACCGGTGAGCACTGGGACAGGGAAGTCTGAATTGTGTCTCAGTAACTGTAGTGGACTCTCACAGCTACTTACATCCCCTGCTGAGCTGGGGCTGGGTGAGGGTGAATGTGATGGAGGGGTGAGTGAGAGGGCAGGGGAGAGTGGGCTGCCCGTGGTGGGCCACTGGAGATCTGGGGAGATGGAATGATGGCTGCTGGTGGTTGGGGGGGATGGGCCCCCGCTCCACAATACTGCAGTTTTTAGAAAGACGACCTGGGTGAGATGAAACAAAGGACAAACAAAACACAAAAAGAAAAGAAAAAGGAAAGAAAAAAGCAAGAGCAAACATTGGTGTGGCGTACCTCTGACAGGCTGTCCTCATTGGCTGGGAGAGCAGGAAGGAGCGGGTGGGGGTGGTGTGATGGCGGACGGAGGGAGGGAGAGAGCAACGTTAGATCACAAAAGGAAGCATTGCATGCTGGGTAACAACACATTCTGCAAAAGCTGGCCTCAGATCAGCTGATAAAGGCAGAAGGCATTACATTTAGGCAGATGGGGATAAGAAATGCCAATAACAAAGAAGGATCAGAGGGCAACCATTTAGAGAAGCTTATCCAGACATCAAGAAGCTTATTTTCATCTACAGCTCGCACAGCTGCTGTCAAATGTTAAGATGAGCCGTAAAGGGAATATGCAGCATCATAAATCAACAGATATTGCACATTTATGGCTGTACTGAATGTCTTTATCAACAAGTATTAATAATTCTATTATATTAAACAAGGTAGCAAGGTCTCAAAATCACATAAAACATTGTTTAAAATTAGCCCTATTCATTTTCACAAACAGGTGTAGTAAAGAACTAAAGTCAGATAAACAATACGCAACATGATTTGGCAAGAGACTTGGTCCCAAATGTGAAATCTATTTAAGAAGTCCAAAAACAGAAACCGTTTTTCTAGGTGAACATAGAGTAGATGGAGACTTGTAGCCAGTCTTCCAATCAATGGGCTATATGCACAGCTAGTGTTTTTCAGCCACAGATGAACTTCCGATGAAAGCTTAATGTGACTATTTTCAATTTCATAAGGTTTCTTTTACAGCATCGATGTTGTAATGTAATTCAAACATAACCAGTTAAATAGACTTAAGCATTCATTTGGTTGTTAGAGCGTAAAAAGAGACGAAAGACCGTTTAAACAGGCGCCGTCATTAGCAGGAGGCTAGCGCAGAAACTCTATTGAAACTTCTGGGGTAAGATTAATTTCCATATTTCAAAGACATGACGTGGAAAAATATAATTTTATGCAGTGCTTCTTGTTTGGTCTGATACCCACTTTATATCATATCTCAGCCAGGCAGTGAAGATCGCTGCTTTTCTAAAGAAATCAGATCTACGCAGCGATTTTGTATGGCATGACAATTCATCGGAAGTCCTGGAGCTGGCTGACTGAAATTAAAAGTCCGCGTGCACATACAGTACCCCATTGTTAACCTAAAAGTTTAAATGTCAGAAACTTTTTCATTTTGTGTTGGCTTTACTGAAAATTATTTTGTCATTTGTTATCAATATGATGTATGACAGATATTTACAGTACCTAGAGCAATATATGTGCTTCTAGAGCAAATGGCTTCAGTCTTTTGAACATTTAAAGCTACAGTGTGTAACTTTTTGGTTTATGTAACTTTTTGAGTGACAACATTCCACAAAGTTTTATTATTAAGCTTTAGTTTTCTATTTTAAATATTTACCAAATTATGTGTAACAGAGCAAGGACATTTTCACACAGTATCTCCCATAATATTTTTTCTTTTGGATAATGTCTTATTTGTGTTATTTCAGCTAAAATAAAAGCAGTTTTTAAATTTAATTTCAATTTAAAAGCCATTTTAAAATCAATATTATTAGCCCCCTTAAGCTATATTTTCTTTTGATTGTCCACAGCACAAACAGATTTGCCTAATTATCCTAACCGGTCTATTTAATCTAGTTAAGCGTTTAAATTGGCCTTTAAGCTGAATACTAGTATCTTGAAAAATATCTAGTAAAATATTATTTACTGTCATCATGGCAAAGAAAAAATAATTCAGTTATTAGAGATGAGTTATTCAAATTATTATGTTTAAAAATGTATTGAAAAAATCTCTCCACTAAACAGAAATTCGGGAAAAAAATTAACGGGGGCTAATAATTCAGGGGGGCTAATAATTCTGACTTCAACTATATACAGTTGAAGTCAGAATTATTAGCCCCCCTTTGACATTTTTTTTCTTTTTTGAACATTTCCCAAATAATGTTTAACAGAGCAAGGAAATTTTCACAGTATGTCTGATAATATTTTTTTCTTCTGGAGAAAGTCTTATTTGTTTTATTTTGGCTAGAATAAAAGCAGTTTTTAATTTTTTATGCACCATTTTAAGGACAAAATTATTAGCCCCTTTAAGCTATTTTTTTCGATAGTATACAGAACAAATTATCATTATACAATAACTTGCCTAATTACCCTAACCTGCCTAGTAAACCTAATTAACCTAGTTAAGCCTTTAAATGTCACTTTAAGCTGTATAGAAGTGTCTTGAAAAATATCTAGTCAAATATTATTTACTGTCATCATGACAAAGATAAAATAAATCAGTTATTAGAAATGAGTTATTAAAACTATTATGTTTAGAAATGTGTTGAAAAAAAATCTTCTCTCAGTTAAACAGAAATTGGGGAAAAAAAAATAAACAGGATGCTAATAATTAAGTGGGGCTAATAATTCAGACTTCAACTGTATATATATATATATATATATATATAGTCAGTCGGTGAGGTTCAATGTTAAAGATCCCACTGACTTTCTATTATATGGACAAAAACAATTGAAAATGATCCTGAAGAAAGAAGGTAATACAGGTTTGGATCAACATGAGACTGAGAAAAAATATATATAGTTAAAGCACTTTAATTATCTGAATGTACTGTACAGTGGTCAACAGTAACAAAGTATTTATACTTCTAATTTATACTACTAATTACTTTTTCAAGTATCTGTACAAATAACTTTTATTTTGGAAAACTTGAACTTTTCCTACACTACATTACAAAACATAATATACTTATTGCTTTATTGCATTTCCTAAAAATGCTGTTCCCTATTATTTTGAACTGAAAAAATCATCATCTAAAGAGACCTGTTATAATTGAAAAAAACTGTTGGTGACTGATATGTGAAAATATATTATTCTCATTGAATATTTGTAAAATAAACCTGCTATAACACATAGTGGTGTTTTAATTTTACACCAGCAGAATTAAAAAGGAATGCTTCAAACATTTACTGGAGAGTTTTTGTATTTGAGTCTGTCCAATACAACGCTAATGATGCAGCACTCTCACACCGTTAGGATCCACACAACTTGTCTAATTGTAAATCTATAGAGTAGGCTGAGGACACTGTCTGAGACTTTTACTAATGTACACACTTTTACAGCAGCCCGAAGACAATCATTATCCCACTTAACACACCGCAGGGTCATTTCTTCCTGCCTCTCACACACACACAGACACACACACACTCCGGGGCCACTCCACAGCAGAGTGTCTGTAAGCACATTACATAATCAAACAGCCATTACTGCTGAATGTGTGCTTGTGTGAGATAGAGAGAGACTGACTGATGGCAGTAAAGGAGAGTGGATCAGTTCAGGATGAAAGGTGTAGAAAACAGGCTTAAAGCACCGAATAATGACTGGCAAATGATTTTAGTGCAATAAAATTAGACAAATGATTGTGAATGTTAAGTCACATTTCACAGATATTGTTAATACACTGCCTGGCCAAAAAAGTCTGGTTTTTGGATTCAAGTAAACAAATGCTTAACAGTCTATGGTTGGCTCTCCATTGCAGCGATTAATATGTTTCTGGCATGTTATATGTTTGGCAGCAATTGCTTTAACACCAACTAACACTAGCAGTGTGTATCTTTTTATTTCCTAAACAACAATGTAAGACGACGTATCCCAAGGCCATTTTCCAGAATGACAATGCCAAGATTTATTGGGCTCAGACTGTGAAAGAGGGCTTAATATTCACACATGAATTGATCACCAATTGACCTGAACCCCACCGAATGGTTTTGAGATGCGCTGGAGTAGAGAATACTTCTCTTCAGGGGCAGACGGTGGAGGTGCTCCCATTGTAAGTAACGTCAATACAAGATCTTGGACAAAACTGAAAGCAACTCTTGGTGGAAATAAACTTTATGCCATTGCATATTGTGGGTAAAACAATGACCCCAAAGGTGGTCACTATTTGATCCTTGGAAGAAACTCTCTGTAAAGCCTACTCTACATTGGGACATTGTGATTCAGTCAATGGTGTATAGGGGCATAATTTTCAGTAAGCCAGCTCAAGCACTTCCGATGAACTGTCATGCCATTACATATCTGGTTTCTTTTGAAATCAATGATCTTCACTGCCTGATTGAGATGCAATATGAATTGGGACCGGACAAGAAGCAATGTATTAAATTTCATTGTTTTGTGCCATGTCTGTAAAATTAAAATTTACCACAAAAAAACACAGTATTTTCTATGGGGTTTCAGCGCTCGCCTGCTGCTCCTGTCGGCGTTTAAACAGTCTTTCGTCTTGTTTGACTCTTGAAAAGCGTAATAAATGCTTAAGTTTATTTAACAGATTATTTTTAAATTAAATTATATGATCAATGCTGTAAATGAGGGTGACACGGTGGCCCAGTGGTTAGCACTGTAGCCTCACAGCAATAAGGTCGCTAGTTCGAGTGCCGGCTGGGTCAGTTGGCATTTCTGTGTGGAGTTTGCATGTTCTCCCTGTGTTGGCGTGGGTTTCCTCTGGGTGCTCCGGTTTCCCCCACAGTCCAAGTTTAAAAAAGTCAAGGTATTTAAAACTGCCAAAATATTTTGTTATACCGTTTCTAAGGTATATGAAAGGTTTTTTTAAAGTGTTTTTTATGTGCTGTAAGGAAATCTGTGTTTTTGAAGCTAATGAAGATAGAAGTCAATGGCTTATTTTAATTACGTAGCCTGACATGTTTACTGTTCCAAAATATTATAAATGTTTTCTAAAATGTAATATATTGTGTTAAATGGGACATTTAAAAATAAATTATTTTACAGCCGTAAACACAATACCGTGATACCGTGAAATTTTTATCCAAGGTTATCATACCATCAGAAACTTATACCGGCCCATGCCTAGTCCAAAGACATGCGGTACAGGTGAATTAAATTAACTAAATTGGCTGTAGTGTATGTGTGTGAATGAAAGTGTATGGGTGTTTCCCAGTACTGGGTTGCATCTGGAAGGGTATCCACTGTGTAAAACATTTGCTGGATAAGTTGGTGGTTTATTCCACTGTGGTGACCCCTGATGAATAAAGGGACTAAGCTGAAGGAAAATAAAATGAATGAATGCTGTAAAAGGAACCTTATAAGACTCAAAATAGTCACAAGTTTATCGGTGGTTAATTCATGCTAAAAAAATAAGCCTAAAAAATAAGCCTTTTTTCATAATTTAGGCCTAATAAGTCTTGGTATTGTCATCCTGAAATATGTCCATTGGATATGTTTTTCAACGTGTTTGTTTAAAAATAAATGTATTTACACAGCTAACGCAATCCAACCTATTTGCATTTTTGGTTCCTTCAAAAGTGGACAATTTTATTTAGCCTTAATAGCATTGTCATTTTGTGGTCAGATTGACAAAGGACATATAGATAGCAGGTGTAAACAGTTAGATAAACCTTGTTCTTTTCTTACTATTAAATACAAATTCACTAGATCTGCCTCTATCCAATCAATAACCAACTGACAGAACCAAGTCTCCGCCTTTCATTTTTCTTGGAAGTAGGCATGTCAATATTCAGTAATTCAATATATCCTGATAATAAACATGCACAATATTATATCAGACGCACTTCAAAATATAGTGAATACTTATTTATTATTTAAACTTGTACAGTGCTTTTTAAGAGTCACAGCACCAAATGCTTTGAATCTTCTTTATTTTCATAAGTTTATATTTTCACATTTTAATCTGTGACGTTTATAGGCATTTAATTCATTAACTCATTAAGCTTCCATTTAACATCACTTAATTTAACTGAAGTCAATGTAATGACAGCTATAACAGCCTTTAATAATCTTAGGTGATGTTAATTTCCGAATGAATGCCTAATAATAATCAAAAGTTGTTATCATTTTCATCAATTAAATCACAACAGGTACAATTGATTCCAGCAGAAGCCTACTTAGAAGCATGCCAAGTACAGAATAAAACTTTATATTGCGTCTTTATAGTGAGCAGCACAAATGGTGAGGAAGTTAAATCCCCAAAGAACAAGCAAAAGCAATACTGATGCTCGCCTCAGCAAACACCTCAAACAACCTGTGATGTTGGATATTTGCAAGCAAAAATATCCAGCACAGGCACAGAGAGACAGTGCGATTAGCTGAGCTTACCTCTCTTCCTGCTGGACTGGTTTATGGAACTCAGATACGACACTGAGCTCTTTTTCCTCTGAAACACACAAGCATGGTTCATTCCATCCGATTTCTTCAATCTGTTTGAACTGAACTGCTCGATTAATCATTTAGCGTATGTTTGTTACCTCTGGTTCAAACATGGCTCCGCTATATATTGGATTTGCTGTTGTTCGTCTCTTACGCTCCTGACGCCTGCTCTGAATCTCTACACAAACAAACAGGGAAAGGTCAATAAACGCTCATGCAACAAACAAACAAACACACACACACACACACACATAGAGAGACACATTTCATTCTCCTGACCTTCTAAATAGTTGCGTGTGACCAGTCCCAGAGACAACATGAAGGCCATTTTCTGTGGAAAGAATGCATGCCATTATCTCAGTAATCATCATAATCTACACCATTGTTATCGGTATTCTAAACAGTTGTGCGAACATGAATCTTTTTTTACCAGAGGGCTCTCCTGGTGTTTGGAGGAAGGAGGGTGTGTATTGGTGGAGGCGGGTGAAGATGGCGTTTCTAAGGACAGTGGAGGTGAAGTGTGTGTAGGCGTGTCTGGAGAGATGAGCAATGAAGTCTTTGGCTCTGTCCCATATTCCACTGCAGGTATCTGAAGCAGATACAAAAATGCATTAATATTTAACAGTTCAAGTATTGTTGTATTACTATGTATCTATGATTGGTATGTAATCAATGCGTGATCATAAACACAATATGTGAAATACTATCATTTTCTACATTATCATTTTACATTTATGTATAATTTGTCCCACTTTATATTAAGCAGTCTTAACTAATATGTACTTACACTAAAATTAATAATTCGTTACAGTGTACTTATTGTCTAAAGTGTACTTATGCTTTTACATTGTGCTTATGTTTGATTGAACACATGCATGTAATTAATTTGTAATTACAGTGTTGACCATCGCTTAAACCTTAACCCAACCTTAAACTACCCATACCACTGAACCTATCCCACCTCAAGAGCTGTGTGTTCTGTTTATATTTTGTCATATATTTAAAGTTATATTTTGATGTAAGTAAAGTTATATTGTGATGTTTTTAAGTACATAGTAAAGGACACTTAGTCCTATTAGGGACCTAATTATTTACTCCTGTGCACATTTATTGTTATTATTAGAAATTATTATAATGGGCTGTACATTTATAATTGTAAATATTGTAAAAACAGATGAAAAACTACAGCATTATTATTATTATTTTATCAATCCAACTTCATAGGAGCTAAAGATCTCTTTTGGCATGCTTTGCTTGGTGCAGCTTTCACACTGGCTTAGTTTTCTTTCAGATGGATTGGTGATATTTTCTGTCTTTCTGATTGGTTGTACTTTTCGGATGCTGAAAACAGCTGAGCTGCTCAATTTTTTAGAATCCATTAAAATTTTCTTTGAGAATCATTTAATAGATTGAATCACTGATGTCTGTGATCAGTGTTGTCTCTTCATGGGAGTGGGTATAGCTAAACATCTCTTTTGGCACAATTTGCATGTGGTGCGTCTCTAATTAGATGTTACATTACAACATTATAAGTAATGTACTTTATACCTAATCCCAATTCTACCCCTTAGCCCTTTCCCTTATTCTCTTTCATAGATATATACACTAGATATCACATACGGACCCTGAGCATGCGTCAATAGCGCTGCCACATTTGTACAGTGCTCTCAGGACAAATGTCATTCAACTGCACTGATCAAGACTAAAGCCAATCTGAAGATGCTGGACTTTTGCAAAAACAAAGCACAAAGGCGTTTTTTACATTATTGTATGTTATGAACTTTTGTGCTCAACAAGTAACGTTATTAATGATAATAAAGTCATTTACTGCTTTCACCATAAGGCAAAGTAGCACAAACTTGCACTAAACACCAGGTTTATGCTAGTTTTGTTGAATAAAATAAGCAAACAATGTAAATGAAATATGACAACAAGATGCTGCGGTGCTAGAAACTTGTATTATTGTCGGCTAAGTGAACGAGTCGTTCATAACGGGGATTCATTCACAAACTAATCGCTCCCTCCGTTAGAATGAGAAGTGAAGCGGGAGAGGGGGTGTATTTCACGACATGGATTAGATCAAATTTAACAGGGAGGGATAATAATACATTTCCATGCACACAAACACATGCTCTTTGTCGACAATGCCCATGCAGTCACTCATCCATCGATATAGAAAAGTGATGTAAAATTATAATTTTCGTAATTTAAAACAATATTGGCACACTGACCACCGAGAAAACTCCCGATCATAGATATATGCATCTCTGGCTCTGGATGGCCAGTCCTCCACTGCACCTTAGTCCCACATTCATTTCAAAGGAGCGCTACCCTGTACTAAAATGTCGGCTCTATTGACGCATTCCTTCTAATTGACAACAACAGGGTAGGCAACATCTAATGTAAATATCTATGATTATCTTTAGCTTGATGGCGTAAGGCTAAGGGGAAGGGCTAGATAGCCCTTGAAACTGAGATTTTTTAGGACCACACTCGAAACCAAGGGGTATGAAAATTTCCCAGAATACACCATCTACAACGGCAGTATGGCTGCACATGGAGGTCAGGAGATGCAAAAATTAGTATTTTTTTTGTCAATATTATGAAGTTTTACAACAAACACCATATGTTTTAGTTAGTACATTCAGAACAGCGTTTTACAGTCATGCTTTAAAAAAAACGCTATAATAAAATGCTAAATTTGGCTATTTATAATCCCTAATACTAACTCCTGTATTGTAGTCCCACAACATACTTGCACATCTTTCACTCGATGACACTCGAATCCCCTGTCAGAAAAGTCTGGTGACCGGGAATGAGCTTTTTACAGTGTCTGCTATAATGTTAATGTGGTTTTTGTGTGTTTAGATAGATGAATATGGCACTGTGTAAATACACAGTACAGTTATGATCTTATTGCCACATTATACTGTGGCATGATAACATGATATCAGTGCCTTCAGTGATTTTCTGAAGATAAATACCAAAAAAATCACACATCTGGAATAACTACAGCAGTCGCGATTGTCGATCTCATATGATGTAAGAGATTGCGACGACATGTGATGGTGTGTGCTGGTGTTGTAGTGCTGTCCCATTTCTTAGGGGTAATTTTTGAAGCCCTTCCCCTTCACACTCTGTTTCAAGGGCCAAGGGGAAGAGGAAGGGGTAGGGGTACAAAAATAAATTTGGCAAGGGCCTTAATGTAAACAGATGGGTTCAACAAAAAATATACCATTAATTAACAATCTCATAACATTTCTGTCTTCAAGTTATTGTAAAAAAACAACTTCCTTGGCAAAAATTAATAGAGTTAAAGACTACTTTAGTAAGAGATGAACCAAGATGGCTGTTGAGTGAACTGGCTTGCATTAAAGATGCTTTCTATGTACTGTGATAACGAATGTTTCAGAGTAAGTTAATGAATGTTTTAATGGATTGAATAGAGAATTCCCCTCACCGTGTTGTCAGAGCTTGGGCTGTTGTGAGGTAACTGATGTGTGTGTGTTTGCACAGAGGCCTGGATGTGTGTAGATGGGGAGATCAGGATGCTTGTGTTGTTTGGGCTGGGCAGGCCATTGAGGATACGCATCTGCTGGACGTGACCAGAGGATGGGAGGGCAGTGCTTAATAACACTGGCGACTGCAAGGTCTGCACAGAGACCTGACCAGCAACTGGAGTCAAAGACACTGGAGGCTTTGGCCTAACCTGACACACACACAGAAATGAGAGAACATCAATTTGTGAAGTGACTAGAGAAATAATGTTAGACCTAAACAGCGTAAAAATGAGCGAGGTGTCGAAATAGCAATTGTAGTAAATATTGCAGTTTCACACAGCAGACTTTTTACATTTAGACTCGAGTCTTATACAAAACAAATCTCTATATTAATATTTCACAACAGCCTTAATACCAAAAGTTCTACTTAGTCTACCTACTGATCTTTTACAATACTTTAAACCAGTAACTAACAAACAAACTAATGTTCAATTATGTATGTATGACCTTAACCTTAACATCCATCACGTTCTGAGTAAAAACAGAAAATAACAACATAATAACCAGCTTTCAAAAGTTAGGGGTCAATAATTTAGCTTTTTTGGGTTTTAAATACATAACGTTTACTCAGAAAAGATGCATTAAAATGATCAAAGGTTACAGACATTTAAAACGCTGCAAAAGATTTGTACATTTAAAGTAAATTCTTATCCATTTATCCATTTATAATGCATCACAGTATAACTGTTTTTAATTTTGGTCAAATAAAAGCAGCCTCGCTGAGGTTAAAAAATCTTCTTTAAAATTATCTTGGCAACCCAAAACTTTAGAAAGGTAGTGTATGTGATAGAAAAATAGATATGGGATGCATGATTATGGTTTTAATAACCATCTTTAGCATATACGAGTACATAAACACAAACTTCATATACCACAGCAAATACAACACCACAGATTTCTGCTGGAGAGAGATCAGGGTTATGGATCATTTTACTGTAGGGTCAAAAGCAACAGCCAAAGCAGGGACGGCAAATCTCACCACTATCCAAGCACACAGAAATGAAACCCAGAGCAAGGAAACAATGCAGAGAAAAAAAAAATCCAAGACACATAGAAGCACACTAACACTCAGCGGTGAGGGTTTTTCACTAGTCCAGCCAGGCATTAGGGTGTGAAGGGTTTCTATGGAAACAAACCTGCGGTAGAGCGGCTGGACGTGTTGTCTGTCTGGTTGGTGGGACAAACTGAGGAACTTTGATAGGTTGGGAGGCAGCTTGCACCTGTGACAAGACCGCCCATTTAGACACCCTTACTTTACTAACCTGTCCAACATGTGGGCTTTTCACACTTGAAATAGTTAACCCTGGGTCATTCTAAACCCTCTGTAAAGTCAATCCAGGGTTTCCTTTCTTCTTGTTATACACTGCTTATAATTCTAATAACCAAGGGTTAATAATTAATTCATAAAAACAATCCTATCCCCTGGGTTAACAATCTGGATATTTGGTGCGTCAGTGTGATTGACTGGACAAATGCACACAGCAATTTGTCTACATACAGGCTATAGTATGCACTATTTTGCTTTTGCTGAATGCATTTTTCAGACTAGGCCAGACTGAAAGTCTTCAGAAGTCCATTATACACACTTTTCATCACCATTTTCGAAACTGCTTCAATTAAGCATTTCATAACCCTGGGCAAAAAGCAATGCCAAGCCTGCTTCTAAATTACAAGCATAAAACATTCCTCTTGCTGCGGTTAAAAGCTGTGTTTAGAAAGGTGATCACCCGGGGTTAAGTGCAGTGCGAAAAGCCCCAGACATCCTAGAACAAATAACTTCAACCATTTAAGCCACAAACAGAGAAAAAATATAATAAAACAACTGTGTCTAAAGAACCAACCCTGAGCCCTTAAGATCTAAATCAATTCAGACAGCCTGAAACTGCATCCCACCACAAATGTAGTCAGCAAAACAAGCAGGCATAAGAGAACAAAACTACTGTTTTACATTTACATTTATGTATTCGGCACACTTTTATTCAAAGCAACTTGAAGGTACACATTAGATCAGTTCTTGCTTTCACAAGGAATCAAACCCACAATGTTGGCGTTGCTAGTGCTATGCTGTAATTTTTGACAAAGGCAAATATGTAAAGTGTTAGTTCACCAAAAATGAAAATTGTGTTATTAATTACTCAGGTCATTTTTTGAAACCTTTATTCATCTTCAGAACACAAATTAAGATATTTTAGATGAAATCTGAGAGCTCCATAGACAGCAGTGGTCCCGACTCATTCACAAATGCCAAAAAAACATCCTCAAAACAGACCATATGCCTTCAGTGGTTCAACTGGAAAATTATTAAGCTACACGAATACTTTTATGCACACGTAAAACAGAAATAACAACTCTACTTTACAGTTTCTTCTCTTCAGTGTCAGTATAGAGCACGCTTTCATCCTTCATGATATTCTGACTGAATCATTGAAGACACATGGACTGTTTTGACAATGTTTTTCACTTCTATCTGGACTTCTAATGAGTCTGGACTACTTCTGTCTATGAAACATAATGAAGCACTTAGATTTCATCCAAAAAAATGTAGTTTGTGTTCAGAAGATGAACTAAGTTCTCAAGGGTTTGGAAGGACATAAGGGCGAGTAATTATTGACAGAATTGTACATTTTGGGAGAACTACCTAGCTATAAAAAAGAAACTGTCATATTACTTACAACAACAGTGCTATTGGAAATGACTCGCACTGGCTCTGCTCCCTGATTGCTCGACTGGATGACCGGTTGGAAGTTTACTGGGGACTTTTGAGGATCTGCACACGAAGGGCTTGCCAGGAGCGTGTTGCCAAGGGTTGTGACCACTGTGATGGTAGGTGCTGGTGTCATGATGATCGGTGAGGCAGGCGTGGCAGCTCTCAGCACCAGAGGTAGAGTCTTTGAAGCAATGACAGGGGCCACAGAGCTCTACAGGGTCACAAACACATACAGCATTGTAAACTTGATTTTTTTTTCTTATATAGGTATTGATTTTTTTCTGCACTTAATGCTTTGTGCATTTGTGACCTCTTTAATCATGCCACCAAGCTACAGTGAATATTGTAATTATTGCCTAAATTCAAAGGACAAAATCTGTCAGACCTTTTTTCAGCAGTTACTTGAAGAGATTATGCCATCATTTACTCAACCTTGACTTGTTCCAAACCACTTTTTGAGTTTTTTTGTTCTGTTGAACAGAAATAATGATATTTTGAATCTGATAACCATTGACGTCCATAGTAGGAAAAACAAACACTATGAATGTCAATGGTTAGACTTTTTTTAACATTCTTCTACATATCGTCTTTAACAAGACAAAAGAAAACCACTCAAACTGGTTTGGAAATCAAGGGTGAGCAAAAGATGACAATGTTAACTTTTGGATGAACAGGTCCAATTTGTGATGGCCCACAACTGTGCGGTCTGTACTAGAGCCCACACTAGAGGATAGCCCACACTAATACAATGAAGGCCTAGTGTGGGCCAGCCCATTCGGCCCCACAGCAGGCTGTGAGCGAGGGATCTTGAGAGTTTGATTAATGGCTAAATGTTGTCCCATTAGTGTTGGCCCTGCACGGGCAGCCCTCATCTAGTCCCCACAAAATCCCTTACTAGGCTCAGACTGGCCCCTGGTTTGGCAGGCCCCACTTTAACCTTTGAAGATTTGAAATGGTCCATCACACGATTTGTCTCTATATTAGTGATACTGCCCCACAAGAGACGACATGTTGAGATGATGTTTTACCACACTGTTAGTCCATTTTATTATTCCTCTTAGCATTTTAGTGTGTGTTTGTTTTTAGAACAGTGTAAAAAAAGACCAGTCACCTGACAGGAAGCACAAAACAATATACTGAGAGCAGCATGGCCACACAAGAAGGGTTACAAACATCTTCCAAACTTTTCTGTATTGAGGAGTTTCCTTTGTCTGAACATACCTTTTCAGAATTTCAATAACCTCAAAATCTTATGGTTCTGTGGGTCTCGTCTATCAAATCTGATCTTTTTTTGTATTTTCTATTGGATTCAAGTCAGGTGATTGGCTGGGCCATTCTACAGCTTGATTTTCTTTCTCTGAAAGCATTTGAGTTTTTCCTTGACTGTGTTTTGGATCATTGTCTTGCTGAAATATCCACTCTGGTTTCATGTTTATCATCCTGGTAATGTAGATGTTGCTAATATTAATTTACACTGATGAAGAACAGAGGGTTGCTGAAGAACTACTAAGAGATTTCAGCTACTGTCTGGGCTTTCACTGCCTTTCTACACCTTCTCTGTGTTCAATATTTTTTTCCTGTGTCATTTCATTTTATTGAAACTAATTCATAACTTAATTTATAAACTAATTAGATTTGTTTTCTTTGCATATATAGATTTCTTTGGTTGTTACCAACATCTGGTGAACATTTTAAGTCGACAACACCTTTAGAAATGTTTTCTGAGAAAAATGGTGCTGTTTTAAATAATTATTTCCCCCAGAATTACATAATACCTTGATTTCTGAACTGTTTTTAGGATACAAAGCGTTGAACTGTACTTTCAACAGACTGAGTTTCTTGTTTTATTCTGTTGTTGTTTATAAATACATCTTTACTACTACAGTTCTTATTTTGTCATTCTTTTAACACTTACAGAGCTTTCAAAACCTGAAAACCTCAAATCTGAACTATTTCAAACATTATAACCTGCTGTTGAGACTGAACCTCAGATAGCAGAACTTTATTGAATTAACATTCAAAAAATGTAAAAAGTTGAGTTTTCATCACCCTCAAATAAGCCTGACTATTGACCCTACAGAGTAACTACTCGTGACAAAAAAAAATCTTTTCCATGTTAAAGTTTTTGTCCAAACCATCACCTGAAATGTCTATTTTGAAAACGGTTTCTATTACTCACGGCCAAATGACAGCATAAACGTCTACAACAATGATCACCTCGGGTACTGATTATATACTTTTTTGTGTTAAATGCTACAAATGTGAATTTAAATATAATTTTACACAACATTTATTGCCATACTGAAAGCAGCAGCAGATAGTTTACATCAGATCTTAAGAAAATTGTACATATTTGAAAATGAAAGTAAAAATGGTGACTCAGTGAAACAAATATCAGTCACTCAGCATGTACTTTTAATACAGTTATAGAGGTTTAGTATATATACTAATCAGATTATAAACTTTACTATTTTGTTAAAGTGCAGTGGACTATTCTGTGCTTCTGAATGGCTGTGTCTGATGCAGACAGTTATATTGCTTGTCGCTGGAATCTTGTTGTGTTGCATGTTGTTAGGACATGATGTTACAATGTAAGCAGTTCAGCTAATGTTTACGTTTCTAATATTTATATTATTTTGCTAATTTAAACAACCTAATGTGATTTTTTTTCACTCTGTGTCTGCGATCTGTGTCTCATTTGAGGCTACTGCTGTCACTTAGAAGTCACATTTTCGGACATGGCTGAAAGCAGCCTTCAAGACTGAAATTAAATACAGTGTCTTTTCCACCAAGGCAACCTGGAGTGCTGAAATATAATTGGTAAACTGGCAGTGGGCAGGTTATAGAGACAGACATTCCGACAGGGAATGCACATTTTCAAACTTTAGCATTAATTTTCAGATAAACAAGTATGCTCACTTAGCATGTTTCTTAATTTTTGTATTTTTGTATTTTTATGCTTTAGAATAGTCAAAAACTTACATACAGCAACTTTAACAAGTATAATCACTGTGTGGGCCTAGTGAGGGCTTACTGTAGGCTAGGTGTGAGCTGCCCACATGAGGCCAGCATTAAGGGGCCAATGTTCTGCCAGTGAGCTGCATTGGCAGCCTGCTGGGCACCCTTGTGCTAGCCCTAAGTGGGCCCATTAAGAAGCAGCACAGGCTTGTTCGCAGGGAGCCTAATTGTATGGAAAAACACAACCAACACATTATTCAAAATTTCTCTATACTTTATAAACTTCTAAACAGACCTTTTATTATATTTGTGGGCACTTTTTGTCATTTTGGAGTTGACGGCTCGGCTTGGCATTCCTTTTGTGTTCACAGAAAGAACTCAGTGTACCCCCATTGTACTCTAGTATTGTTTGCTGTGTGCTGCGTGTGTACCTGTGGAGTGGTGAGGCTAGCAGCAGGCAGAGGCGTCTGTGTCTGTGTGATGAGCAAAGTAGACGTTTGCCCATCGGCTTGTAGCGTCTGCAGCTTCATATCTTCCTGTTTCACCAGTAGATCTCTCCTTAACTGCTCCACCACCTTTTTCTGAGGGAGAAAGAGAGAACAAGCGCCTGTTCATTTTTTTTGTGTGTTCTGTCACTCGTACCTGCAATGAAGTCTCTCTCACTCACACCCTCTCTTTCTGCCTGCTGTTGATAAGAGAGTTTGTGATGTTGGATTTTGGCCCATTTGAGCTGACAGCAAGTGGGAACATGGAGTCCCTACAGCTGAACATCACTCTCTCTTTGTCTCGGTCTCTCTCAGGCAGCAGGCCAACAGTATTCTGCCTTCACAAACATCTTAAAAGTGGTTAAGGAAACTGAATTATGGCGTAACAGGAACATTTTGCAGTAAAATATTAGCATTACCATAAATTGTGACTATGAATTATGTCCAGTAAACAGCTGAAAGGAATGCCTTTGCTTCAAATAAGTATTTTCTTGTATGCACTCATAAAAAAAGTTTCTTTAAAATTGATTGATTTCTTGTGTTCTGCCTAAGTAAATGCAGCATTTTGGGAAATGTTTAACTTTAATGTCTTGGATAAACTCTCACTTTAAATCTAAATGACAGATGGAAGAGCATTTGGGAACATCATTCATTATACTAATACATAATTTAATTTGGTGCTGCTAGTAGCACAGAAATCCACCTTTAAAGGTTGAATTTTCATGTTTAAATTAGGGATGCTCATAATAACCAATTAACCGTTAACCGAAAGGGCGTGTTTTTAAACCGATTAATGGTATCAGTTAAATGATTAAAAAATATTATTTTATATATTTTTAAAGTTTGGCTGCATAATGTGCCGATCACAGCGAACACGCTTTTTGCATTGAGAGATGCTTTTAAATGTTTTATTAATGGCTGCAAGCGTGTTGTGTGCTGCTTATGTGCCCTGCGCGCCTTGCGTTTTTGATGTTGCACGCTGTGCGCTCGCAGTCGAAATAAAGTCAACTCTGAGCGGAAAAAGCGTTACGTCAGTCGCATCTTTTTCATTCTTCAATCAAATGAAAGAAGAGGCGGGGTTTCCGTTGAGGTGATTGCAAGTGTTTGTGTTGTCAAGACGACTATAGAGAACTTTGAAAGATGGAGGAGAGACTTGTGGTCGTTGTTTCGAGTTATCCAGAGCTATATTACTTTACAAATCTTGAATATCACAAAATTAATAAATGTTACAATTTTAACAACATCAACAGAAACACTTAAGCACAATACGCAGCTGATTCAGGGGCGTTCACACACTGAATGTGCTTTTCTGTTCTGTAAACTTGAGGGGCACCTCACTGCCTTTTTTGCTGACAAGAAAAAAGAAGCGCGGTGCGCTTTTTATGTTACTAGGCAATGACTGAATCAGCTGGGTACTGTGCCAGAGTGTTGCTGTTAATATTGGTATAATTTTACATTTTACAGCTTATAAAACATTTATGCAAATTTATGCAATATCATATGTAAACAAAACTATATGCTATAGTAGCCTATATTTTACAAAAAGTCAACATATGCGCCTTGTCATTGTCTTTCATCACATGCAGCGCACGCACGTGAACCGCGAGTGAGAGAGGAAATAAAAGCACACAAGCTCTAAGGTAAAACCAGACGCTCAAGACATAATCTTTAAAATAATGACTTATACATAAAATGGTGACAGATGTTTGTGATATGATAATAACAGCGGAGCATTAATTAAATGCATATTTTCCATGAAGCGATCAATTATAGGTAGCCTGCTATTTTTATTTGACGGAAGAAAAAAACATGATTGGCCAAACAGCCTATGCTGGTTTTTAAAAAGGATTCAGTCAGTGTTTTCACTTTGTAATCTAAATTTGTCATTTAAGTGAAAAATATCTAGGGCAGGCCTATTTATTTTATTCTTTTTATTTAGTTTATTCTTTTTTTATGCTGTTGGAAATACTGCAGGTGCGTGAACAAGTTCTGTTCTGTGTGCTGTTGTTCGCATGTTAAAATAAATCAGTATTTTACATGCAATATTTAATGTGTCAGACACAAAATAGACACATCAATTATTATTATTTTTTTATTAAATAATAATGTAATATTAATCTTACCAGTTAACCGTTAATATTCGGTTAACGAGCGGCAGTTGTCGGTTGGCAAAATTAATTGAAATGAGCATCCCTAGTTTAAATTTATGATATGATCAAATTATCATTTATATATTTAATTTTCTATGAGTTTGCATCAAATAATTACTAATCCATTACCATTTAGAGGAACATGCTGAGCCCTACATTTATATAATACACTCTTATTAAAAAATCTAAACAGAAATACTTTAGTTATGTTCGTTTAGTGATTGATTCAATCCGTATGTAAAGGAATAACAAAAACAAACATTCCAGCTTAAAATAAATGCATACTTACAGAGAACTGCTATAACTGTAAAACAAAAACTAATTGAGAAAACAGAATAACTAGTATGGTCATTCCTCACATACTCTGCAATGCATTTGATGCTGTTTACTCTATTAGAGTTCGGCCTCAAAAAAAAAAAAAAAACTTGTACAGACATACACAGACACACATGAGCACGTTTACACAAAGCAACATCAACATAATATGGATCCCTCATCATGAAGAGAAAACTGAAGAATGGAGATATCAAAAGTTTGAGAGCGCCTGGCTTCACTCAATGCAGGCTACAAATGTGCATTACAGCTTGTTTGTGTTCAGCTGAGTATGTGTTGATTCTGTAACCAGTGAAGAGCGAGTGACAGTTACATTAATGAATACTGAACACAACCCCCAAGCACAGTCCTCGCACTGATTACAGCTTTAACAGGCTCCATCCACCATCTGTTAGACTCACACACTCCTAGATCTGGGAGAATTCCACCGGACACCGAATGTGTGCGAGCGAGGAAAGCAGCGCACTTTATTAAATAGAGCTGCAGGCTGGTACATTTCAGTCGCTATGATTATAGAGCTGACCTTGTGTTTCTCTTATTCCTTTTTCTCTGCAGAACGACAGATGATCTCAGGTGTGTTTGTCTTCCGTTGATGGCAGCTGCTCTGTTCTGTTACTTTAAAAAGCTTTGAGACGCTAATTAAAATTCCTCTCCGCTGCAGCGAGACTACAACACATCTCCTCCACAGAACTTCAGGTTCTGTGCAGTAAACTCAAGCGAAGGACAGTACACCACATAATCATCTCCAGACATTTAAGGGATAGTTCACCCGAAAGTGACAATTCTACCATCGTTTTTAATCACTTTTGACATGTTACAATCCAGTTTGAGTTTTTTTTTGGTTCTGTTGAACACAAAGGATATTTTGAAAAATGTTGAAAACCTGTCACCACTGACTTCCATAGTTTTTGTTTTTCCTACTATATATGTCAATAGCTACACTCAAAAAAAAAATACTTTTGCTGCTAGTCCAAACTACTTATTTAAAATGAGTTGAAGCAACACAATTCTGAATATTGTTTTAGGGACAACTTAATGGTTTTATGTTTAATCCACTTAAATTAGTAAAAAGGATTAAGTTAACTTAATCGATTTGTGTCGGGACAACATAAAAGAATTGTGTGGAACCCAGCATTTTTTACAGTGTACATTTACATCCACCTATTATACACATTTTGAAATATCGCTTAAAGAAATGCTTAATGAAAATGGCAAGATGCACTGCAAGATGAAGAAGTATTTAAAATGCTCATGGAAAAATGTGTGCAAAACAACTGAGTAGTATAAACTTTTTATCTGATAAGAAAAATGTGCATTAAGCAAGATTACAGAATAAATTCCAGCATACGCATAAAAAAAGTTGTTTTAACAAATGTTAATGGCAAAAATGGGCATGATGGGATTGAATTAAAGGACCGACAACATTGTAAAACATCCGAAATGTTGCTTCGGTCATTCTAAAATACTTCAGCCAAAATATCACCAAAGTGGTTCAGTATTATTACTTCAGAACCCAAAGAGTGTCTCATGCTAGGTCTGGGCAATTATTTAAAAGTAATCAAAATTCAGAACCTATAATCGATCAAATTTTTCCAGGTCGATTTTTTTCAATTACTTTCCCTACCGCGTGTGGAGTCACATGACCCCGCTCTGTTTATACTTCTACATTGAGCACACGCGTATCAGCATATTAAGTGTGACGAAGCGGCTTTCGGGCCCAATCGCTATATCAAACTGTATGGGGAGACTCATCAAATATTAATAATAAATGTTAACAAAGCGCTGTAATACTTTTGAAAATCACGATAGCAATGTATATATCCATGCCTAATATCTGATGGCCAGAAAGTGATTCATTGTTTTATAAATTGTAACAATTTTGGTGTTTGTGAAGCAGCAAGCCCAGAGATTGTTGTGTGCACTAAGATTTTATATAAAATTCACTTTAATGTGTTATGTGAATAAAAAGTAATCATAAACGAATATTTTCTTAATTCAAATGAGTGGTGGCTTGGACCCGGAAATAGTATTACATACGTCACAAACACGTCACCACTTAACAAGCGCATGGTCCCGCACAGCCTTTGCGCTGTCACATACCCATCGCCGTGGCAGATGCAAACCTCTTAAAAAATGTTATTGTGTTGGCGCCTAGCACAAGCTCTGTGATTGGTTAGCTTAATTTCGGTGACGAATCTTAGTGGCGCAGAGAGCTGCGGGACAGCAGTGAGTCTGTTGGAGCGAGTGTTTACAAGTGTCGCTAAGGCTGATTTATACTTCTGCGGCCACTTTGCAGCCACATCTGACCTCTGGTCAAGAAGGTTGCTGGGCCTATTCTTGAGCCTTACTTTTCACTACATTGACGGCATATTTTCCATTACATTAAAATTATTATTTACATTAAAATATTTGTTTACAGAAGATTCAAGAAATGCACTGTTTAAAATATTATTTACAGGATATACAAGTTATTTTATTTAGAAGAGAAACTGCTTATTTTCTACTTTTAATATGAAAAACAGAGAAAATAATTTATTTTGTTTCCAAATGTGCAAGTTACTCATTTCCCTTTTTTATAAGAAAAAAGTGTCTGTTGGTTGTAGGCAATGTGTGTTTTAATTTCAGTTGTTCAACGTTGATGTTCAATAAATAATCATATATAGTAGATGGTGTGTGTTTCCTTCAATTACTTTAAAATCAAGTAATGCACCCTTCATTCAGAAATCTCTCACTTATAGTATGTGAGCATATTTACTGTACAAAACCTGTGAGTGAACTATGAGGGCAAAAAAATTAAATAAATAAATAAAATAATCATTCATTATTCGTAATCGAGTCAAAATGTTCAAGTAATTGAGATTTAGATTTTAGGCAGGCCCTATCTCAAGCCTTTAAAAGCCACTGAGCATTCATTGTTTCTTCTTCGTCTTCTGAGGTGCAAGTCATTTATTGTATACGAAAAAAGGCTCAGAGTGGCTTCTCCTCCCGAAGCAAATTCCATTTTTCATTTTGCTATTTGGTGCCAGTTTATCAGGAAGTGACGATTTTGTTCTTTTTGACTCATTGGATGGAAACAATGCTTTATTCACAAATGTTTTACCTGATATTCCAGTTTTGCACATAAATCTAATTAACATCTTTGGATGAAAAAAGCTACTGGTTACAGCAGGGGTGTCCAAACTCGGACCTGGAGGACTGGTGTCCTGCTGAGTTTAGCTCCAACTTGCTTTAACACACCTGCCAGGACGTTTCTAGTATATCTAGTAAGAGCTTAGGTGCGTCCCAAATAGCATACTTATGCACTAATCTAAGTGCATAAGTGCAAGCCATTTTCTAAGCCATTTTGTAGTATAAATAGTGAATTGACACTGAAAACTTTAAAAATAATAAGTGCATTTTAAATACCCGGATGATGCACTTTTTTAACTGTTGTAAAGTGTGGATTGACGGACACTTCACGCATTCAACGGCCGCTGCTTTACTCATGTAGCGGAAGGGGTGGCCTTTCTGGCACTGATGTTGGATCACTTCATTTATTTTGGATTTTGAAAGCAAAATTCCCCTATGAGAGTGATTATACCACCTTCCGAGGGTGAGTGCGGTTATACTCATGGCAGGTATTATTTGGTAGGCTAGGTGTCATTTATTTAGCTGATTTGCAAACAGTCAAACCTCCTCTGGGAAATGGTTTGAATTTCCACTTAGTAAAAAAATGTTAGTGTTTCATTTGGCCTTTTGATCTACCAACTACCTATGGAGCTGTTTCAATGACAAATGTCGTGACGCAGTATTACAAGTCGAGATCGGATTTTTGTAATACAAGCATGCAGATCTTTTTTCTTGCGCAAGGATTTCCTCTGTTCATGCACAAAACTTCTTGCACGCCAAATATATGCTGCTCAAGTGCAATTTAGCATGTTCATGTAGTGAGTATGTCTCCAACATTTATTAGATTGGCTATAAGAATACTTATGAACGTCTCCAATAGACCTAAAGAGTGGCATTAACGCGTCCTGAGGTAAAGTGAAACGGCTATAAACTCCAGCAAGATAAAGTCTTTGTTTGTTGTATGCAGAACCATAGACCTTTTTCTATAAATAAAGTATAATGGAAAAATGAATGTAGCAGAAACCTTCCTAAGCTGTTGAGTGTGTAAGTGCATAGTGTATTGTGTCCCATTTGGGACGCAGTACTTGATTAACTGGTACAGGTGTGTTTGATTTAGGGTTGCACCGACCATCCAGGACCAAGTTTGGACACCCCTGGGCTACAGGTTTCCATCATTCTTCAAAATATTTGTGTGTTCAACAGAACAAAAAAACTCAAACTGGTTTGGAACCAGTGAAGGGTGAGTAAATGTTGACAGAACTTTCTTTTTTTTGGCGAACTATCCCTTTAATCATCATTAAAAGAAATGCCAAAGAAAAAAGGCGGGAAAAATCGATTTGTGCGTGTGTGTGTGTGTTGGCAAATAGTTCATTTGTCAACACAAAAGCACAAATCGCACCACAAATGTTCAGCACAATACAACACAAAACAATGCCATGATGTAACACAGGTCTCATAACCTAACAAGATCGCCTTGTGTTCTCGGGACACACATTTTAGACCTGAGGTAACTGAACTGATCAAGACACACGTGTATGCTCATAGAGAACACTGATATGGCAGCAGGTGTTCTCTCAGAGAGCCGCTCTCACCTGCCGCTCACTCAGCGCTGTGATCTTGGCCTGCAGGTCACGGAGCTGCAGCTTCAGATCTGCATTCTGTACAAAGAACACACACACTCCTCCCTGATACACTAGTCCAGCGGCCCGTATATATGAGAGCGTATCGATCAAACAGTAACAGAAATGTTCAGTGTGGGAGACGCACCTGTGGATCTTGCTTCATTTGGCTCACGAGTTTCTGCAAAAAAGGGAGAGGGAGAGAAAGTTTTAGCATTCTCAGGAGTGGGGAACACTTGCCGATGCAGTGACCTCTAGAGGAAGACAAGGGTACTGCAGGCGAAACACACCATCCATATGCTGTACTACTGAGAGGGCATTTGTGGATACCTGATGGATCTGGATTTCCACTTTGAGTGCTTCCTGTAAATTTTGCAGTTCCATCATCGATCTCTTCTTCCCAAAACCCAACACAGCTGCCTGGCGAATAAGAGCATATTATGTCATTAATTGAGATGTTATTGAATGACTACGCATTTTATATATATAAATATAAAGAAGTGCTTTTGTGGTCTGGCAGTGTGCATGACTATGCCATGACAGATCTGTTGGTGTGCTTGAGCAAGTGTGCCTAAATCTGCTCAGTGTGAGTTGGATATATCTGTGTGTACTGATTCAATCAGAACTACTCTCATCAAATCCTGCCTGAACACCACGGATCAAACTGAACAGCACTCTTTTGCACATACCCAATCCTGCTCTTTTTCACTCTGTCATTGGTCTTTGGGGGAAATGATGCTGATGCATGCATTAACCGTTTCCCTCTCTGTCAGCTTCTAAGAGCGTGTTGTGAAGTAATCTCTTGAGAACTGTGCAGCTATGCTGCTGTTTTGTGTAATTGCAGTAGGTGTAGTTTAGAATCATGTTTAAATTAATTAGCTACCCAGTGAAACACTATGAAACTGACCAGCACAGTTGTGTTAGAAATTGTGCACCCCCTTTTGTGACAATGGATTATTCTATACCTTCCCAACGTCTGCCGTCTTGAACACCATCCAACTGGCAGAGTGGGGGGTGGAGCTGGAACAGACAAGAGAAGATGGTAAAGAGCACACGCATTTACACACAGCAGCGCTCCAGAGAATGACAAATCTACGCTGCAAGAATATCGAAGAAAAGATGTCAGAAGGAATCTTTAAAGTAAAAGCTCTGAGGATAAAGATTTGGGCTGCATGCAAAAACTGCTAATTTTATTTCAAATTGAGAGAACACAGAAATTGGAGGATTACTAGAAGAAAAAAAGAGAAAGCAGTTCTTTATTATTTGCTTAAGTTTAATACTTAAAAGAACAATTCTCCCCAGAAATGAAAAGTCCTCATTTTGCACACCTTCGTCATGATGTTCAAATTCTGTGGCACAAAAGATGCATTTTAAGGAACACTTGGCAAACATCACCCCACTGACTTTTATTGATCAGAAAGATTTTCTTCAAAATATGTTCTGCAGAATAAATATAGAATGACTAAATCTTCATTTTGGGGTGAATTATCACTTTTGGGAATCCAATTTCCAAAAACAAAAAACTACAAACATCTTGTTTGCTTTAAACAGCAATATATCTACAGTATTCTAGCATAATGTCCTGAAACGGACATTTATCGAGTTCAAACATAGGTTTAGGAGGAGCCTAATCATTCAGTCATGCCATTCATTAATATGTTATTACATAAGTAGCAGTCATTACATCTCAGCTACATTTCCTCCTGCAATGTAGCCTATTGCATTGTAGCATATGTGAACACAAAGCGGCAGTACATGCACTACAAACATTCATCCTTGTCCAAGATATAAGTGATACAATTTTCTTTGTACTTTGAGAGTTAGAGAATACAGTTATAGATTGATGCAATTATCTTTGAATCCCCTCAAACAAGCACTTGTAACCATGGGCATCTATACCTTTTCCAATTACGAAACAACAGCTAGGTATAGACCATTTCAATGTGATTGGTCATTGGCCCATGAACATTTCCTGCTTGTTATTAAACTATTTCATAACTGTAACAAGAGGCAATTCATTCATAACTTAATGTTAAAACAGCATTATTTATCATTATGTGTCTCTTTTTGGATTCTCGGAAGCTATAGAACAGAGATGCCCAAACTAGAGCTCGTGGGCCAAAGTTGGCCCATGGTAACCTTTGATTTGGCCCGCCAACCAATCAGATGGGGACAAATGATGGGGAAGGTTGGGGCAAATCTCTCAAACAGAGATTGTCATTTCATTTCAAATTATGTCATTTAACATAACCTTTTGTTTGTTTGTTTAACTGCTGAGCTACAAAAAAAGCAAAACTGAAATTAAATGTTTCAATCAAATGTCCTGAATTAATCAGATTTTAAAGGGTCATGAAACCCTAAACACATTATTTGTGTTTGACATATATACATGTGTGGCACGTTGCTAAAAACACTATTAGGACACATATCTTTCACTATCGAGTGAAAAAAAAATTATAAAATTATATTATAAGAAGTACATTGTAAAATGTAAAAATATATATAATTATTAATAGGATTAAAGTATTTCTTTCTTTATATTTTTAAATATTATTAAATTAGGAAGTTACCATGGCAACTTTAATGTAATACAGTTTGGTATATTTAGCATCGACCCACCACCCTCAATCACGTTTGGTTTTGGGCCCTTCATAAGAAAAAATTTGGACACCCCTGCTATAGAAACTAAAAATGTAAATTGGAAATACGTTGGGACCATTGTTTTTGTTTATATCACTGAAAATATTCTAAAGTAATGACAAGTGGTAATTTCCGGACAAATTAAAAAATACAAAAACTGTTTTGACTGACATTTGTGGCACAACCCCATATGAAGAACCTTCACGAAGGTGTAAAAACCAAAGTGTCATTTAGCCTAAAGTCAGTTCAATTGGTTGCCATATTCATGATGCCCTCTGCCAGCTATACAGCACTACTAATGGGACAGTTCACCAAAAAATGTCAATTTACTTACAATTATTTACTTTTTACTTATGAAACTCACCCTCAAGCAAGAGTTTCTTTCTTAAGTTGAACATAAAAGATATTTCGAAAGCTGAAAACTTCTTACCATTAACTTCCATAGTCAGTTACCTGCTTGTTATCATTAACTGTAACAAGAGGCAATTTAGTCATAACTTAATGTTAAACAGCTATCATAATATTATTTATCATATGTGGCTTTTTTTGAATTCTCGGAAGCTAAAGAAATAAAAAATGTAAAACAGCAGGAAATACCTTGTTTTTGTTTACATCCCTCAAAATGGTCTATAGTAATGACAAGTGATAATTTCCGGACAAATTAAAAAGTACAAAAACTGTTTTGATTCTGAAATTTGTGGCACAATTCTGTATGCAGAGTCTTCACGAAGGTGTAAAAACCAAAGTGTACATTTAGCCTAAAGTCCCTTCAATTAGTAGTCATATTCATAATGCCCCCTGCCAGCTATACAGCACTATTAATGGGACAGTTCACCAAAAAATGTCAATTTACCTACAATTATTTACTTTTTACTTACGATATTTACCCTCGAGCAGGTCAGTAAGAGTTTCTTTCTTATGTTGAACATTAAAGATATTTTGAAGAAAGCTGAAAACTTCTTACCATTGACATCCATAGTTTCCGTCTTGTTATCATTAATTGTATTAACTTGTTATTATTAAATAACAAGAGGCAATTTAGTCATAACTTAATGTTAAAACAGCTATCATAACATTATTTATCAATATGTGGCTCTTTTTGGATTCTCGGAAGCTATAGAAATTAAAACTGCAGTACAGGAAATATGTTGGGACCATTGTTTTTTTACATCCCTCAAAAAGTTTTGAAACAAATAAAGAGTGAGTAACAGCTACTACTTTCTTTAAATGATCTTCCTTTTCCTAAAAGTTTGAAAGGGTGAGTAAATGATGACAGCGTGTTCATTTTTAAGTGATCTGTCCCTTTAACTTTTCCTTTTAACAGAGAAAGATTAAAATATACTTTACTACAAATGAGTAGAATCATTAATTGTGCTCAAATCACATAAAAAGGGTTGTTGTTTTTTTTAACAAGTGTGCTCTGCCATGTTGAGAGTTGCAATACCTCCATCAAAAGTTGCAAGGCAGGACTAAAGCCACCAAATTGAGTGTTATGATGTTCTCTATTTATACACGTACAAAAGAACTGTCTCGGCTACATTCGGTCTTTGCTGCCAGTGCAACTTCACTTACTTCCTGCCTTCTCTAGTTTCGGTAAGCTGTTATTTTTTTGTCCTCGGTACTTGTGTCTCACAGAATCAGTCTCTGTCTCTGCCACAGATCATCACTCTCTTCTCATCCGAATGAAAGCAGAGACTACCAGATGGGCACTCCACACACTAAGAGCTTCTCACTCATCTTCAGAGTGGCATCCTCTATCTGTAGTTGCACCAGTCACTGATGTATTCGCCTCGGGACAATAGTTAAGCAAAGGAAGATTTTTAAATGATATATACAATGGATCACATGAACCTTGCTGACAGTAGTTACAATTTGTCCCATTAGGGCGCTGCATTATATGAGTGTCCATATTTGTACAGCGGAGAAAAAGAGGGCATTTTCTAGGGCCTCTGTATTCAGTAAGGGCAAACAGCCAAAGTTTTCATAACACACACACACACACAACACCCACACACACACCACACACACACACAACCACACACACACACCACACACACACACACAACACACACACACACACACACACACACACACACACACACACACACACACACACACACACACACACGCTACACTTGTCTGATCAGACTGCCACACCATACACTCACCTGTTGGCTCAATAAACCTGCTAAAGCACTAGAACTACTCTTTAAATGAATATAAAGGAAAGAAAAATAAGGACCAAACACCCATTCTCAATCTAAACTTACACTCAAACGCAATCAAATCTACAAGATCCTTCACACATATAGAGTAACTTCATTACCACATAATTCACTCATATGCAAAACAGTCAACATGTTTCACTGTGTTTTCATTTTGTGTTCAGCTTGTGTGTTGGTATAATCGTTTATGATGATAAAGGTGAACAGATTGCGCGGGCTTGAGGACGACGCTTTAATTGAGCTTTATATTATCTCAGGAATAGAGTGCTGCAGGATTGATATATTTGTGTAGGATAAAATCTAAAAACAAGTTAGCCCTCGAACATTCCTGGTTTGCCACTGTCTTAAAGTCAGTCAGGTCATTTTAAAGGGGTTTTAGTAAATGAAATAAGGTCTGTGGTTAATACGAGATCAATACATGTTAGTTTTTTAGTCTATAACTTAAAATATATCAGCAACACCCCTTCTTATGATTTTTTTAAGCTTTAACTCATCTTGAATGATGCCATGCATGACTGACATTGGACAAACGAGGTTGTGAGGGACATTAAACATCACACTGAACAGGTAAACTCATTTATTTTACTAGTTCACTTTCACAGTTACACTATATTTATTACTGCACTCTTGTAAACATATTATTATTATCACTATATTTATTACTGCACTCTTGTAAACATATTATTATCTTGTTATCACTATATTTATTACTGCACTCTTGTTAAGGGGAAATGTAATTACTAATGTACTATTATCATAGTACTGTGGTGTATTTTGTTTATAGATTGTAGGGCTGGGCGATATGGCAAAAAAAAAAAATCTCGATTTTTTCATAAAGTTTGACCGATTCACGATTTCGATTTCGATTTTTTATTTATTTTTTTATTATTATTATTTTTTACTGTGTAACTACCTTACCAGTTTACCTTGTTCATTTAAATTTAAATAAATGCCGAAACTAGTTTTTTTCATGCTCACTTGTAAAAGAAAAGCAACTGTGTGACTAAACGTGGTTATGGCACTCTCTCATGTAGGGATGCATAGCTACAATAGAAATCACAGCACCCGTATTTATGTAGAGGTCATATGTTGTGCAGCTTGGGGCAATTTTTTTTTGGAGAGAAAATGACCAAAATGTAACGTGAAGATTGAAAAGGATTGGAGGGGAAATAAATATTTCAAATAACAGAAAAATAAACAATGATAGTGCAACAATAGTTTATCTGTATTAGTGGCATGGCAGAAATATATATTTAGACAGGCCTTGTCAAAGTGAGCGGGCACTTTCACTAATAAAAAATATAGCACTTAAATTATTTCATAACAATCAATAAAATAACAGCGGTTTTATATCAAAAGTTGGTAATGATATAAAATATACTACATTTTGATGGTAAAATATAACCATTTAAATGATTTCAGTATTCAAACATTAAATAATGAATGCATCAAGTTAAATCTAAAAAAACAAATGAATCAACACAGCATATCAGGATATAAAGGACTATATTTAGCAAAATGCTGCTCTTTTGTTTTATGTTTACTTCAGTAATTCCACCCGGGAGCTGTTTTGCACTGTGAAACTGAAAACACTGAAATAAGTAAAAGAAGGGCATGCATCGAGTACTTTTGTCCGTCTCATCATTTGCTCGAGCATGAATTAACGAGCTGTTACTCTGCCGCCGGACATTGCGGAGAAAGTTACACCTATCATCATGCTTAAAACAAAGAATTAGAATTATTAAAGTGGCGATCGGGTGCGGATATATATATCAGATAAAATAATATGTGCGGGCGGGTGGATGATTAGAATGAAGGAGGCAAGGAGCGGACCTCCGCCTGTCGAGCCTTCTCTCCTCTCCTCTCCTCTCCTCGCGCGCGCCCGTCTCGCAGCTCGCGCGGGAGAGACAGGCGGCTGCGGGACAGAGCCGCGACATCAACACACAGAATCAGCACAATTCAGCACGGTTGTCTAACAGTTTAGAACGGTTTGGCACGATAGTGGAAAAGCGGCTTTAATATTTTTATTTAAAAAATCGCGATTTCTCGATTTTATAAAAAATAAAATCGTCTTAAAACGTAAATTCGAATTAATCGAAAAAATCGAAAAAATCGCCCAGCCCTAATAGATTGTCTTTAAAAGTAAATCTGGAAAAGTTTTGTTCATTTGTGAAGATTATTATAATGAACAGCATAAGCTGTTTCCCAACTATGTTCCTGAAGGCACACCAACGGTACACATTTCAATAATTTCCTAATCAAACACACTTGAATTAACTCATGTGAAGATTAGAAGAGACTCCAAAACCAGAAATGAATGGGTCAGATAAGGGAGACATCCAAAATATGTACTGTTGGTGTGCCTCCAGGAACAGGGTTGGGAAACACTGGCATAAGCATCCTAAACTTCAACAGGTCGCACTTTCTGTAATATTCCTAAAGCGACTGTAAGCATCCTATTGAGTTTTTGTGATGATTCTGGGCTGGCTTACAAAAAATACATAACTAATGCAGTACCCTATAGATTGGGAAATATTAAAAAACAAAACAGTAGGATTGAAAGAGGATGTTTATATGTCTCAGGTTGCGAAGAACAGGTTTAGATGCTCATGCACTTTCAGAACTTTGCTATTCAGAACTGCTTACTGTAGTCTTTGTAACATTTGCATCACCCTGTCAATAAATGCATCTGTTTACTATTACTAACCAACGCTTCAGAGCATCCATCAATTTCCCAGCATCTCAAGCCAGAAACAACATGAAAAAAGGCCAATCTCTTCCCAATATTCTAATATAAGTAATTAAAATGTTTAAGAACTTACATCCAATACTTCATAAGAATTGTGGGGCCTTGTTTTAGCTCTAAGAGAAAATGCAATCATATGCGTACTACATTAACCACCTTAATGCTAAGAGCATGAGCATATATTTCACATATGAATACAACTTGTAAGTATCTATGACGTTTAATCTTTAAATGGTTTCCATATCCTGGAGGGAAATGGACATTTGAGAGGCTGGGGGAGGGCAATAAATGTGTGGGCCTAATGTTGAAGAAAAACACTGAAGAAAAGGGGGCCCTGAAACCATTCTGGTCATGTGACTAAGTATAAAAACTCTGGGATCCCCTCACCATCATTATGTGAAAGTAACATGATGGCACCATGCAATGAGGCTAAAAAAAAAACAGATGCAAGGCAAACGCAGATATCTTTTACATCTAACATTACATCTAACATTACATCTTTTACATTCTAAATATGTGCATGTACATGCGCATACAGCTATTGAAAACAATTAAGAGACTACTTATATTCTCAGTTTCTTTGGATTTGTGCATAATATTCTTGAGTAAACATACTTTTGGTTTATTCCACAATGATCTCGCATTTCGAATTTAAAATACAAATGTTGTCATTTAGAGCATTTGTTTTACTATAAAATAACAATGGTTTCAGACTAGGCATAGGCCGGTATGAGATTCTGATGGTATGATAACCTTGGATAAAAAAATCACGGTTTCACGGTATCATGATTTCTACTATAAAATAAGTTCTTTTTTAACATCTGGGTAAAAACAATTACTTTCTGTTGGATATAAAGTAAACCGATTAAAGTAAAAGCGATTGGTTTTTCAAATGTTTGCTGAATTGTGGGCTGACCAGTAGCTTTTGATGTGGATGGTCCTTCTGGAGATACTGTTGTCCTAAATAAATACCTACAAGTCTTTTACAAAACTTAAAAAGAAACAAAAACTTACATTACCGCAGGAACGCTTTAACAGCTTTTCCAAACCACGGTAAACCTTAAAAACGGTTATCGTGCCATACCTATTTCAGACATTAAATATTTCACACAACAACAATACCAACAGCCCTGATGAGTTATTCTGGCCAATTGTCATTTAATTTAAAAATAATAATTTGAAAGAAATATGTGTTCAAAACTTTAAAGAATAAAACAAATATTAACATTTTACTCAAACTTACACCTAATAAATCAAAGCAAATGTTCAAGTTTCCTCATAGCTGTACATGCAGGCGTTAAACACACCTCTTCTTCACCGATGTTAAACTACAAAATAAAAGCAATATTAAAGCATGAAATTGCCCTGCAAGTGCTAGTGTAATGTAAAATGGCATTTAATTAATTTATTACATGTTAAAAGGTTAAGTTAAAGTGTCTGAATGCATTTTGCTGGATGTATTGGATGACCCATCATCGCAGGGGGAAAAGCAGGTGGAGTGAAGAGGAAGAGAAACAGAAACAGGGAAAAAATGGCTGTACAGTCAACATAGTTGATGATGGAGCACAGCCAGACATGCATAAAACATGAAAAAACTGACGAAAACAGGAGAGAACTGTGTTATTTGATAACTATGCAGCCATTTCGAAGTGAAAAATGATTAAAACAGGGTGTGATTTTGATGAGGAGCAACCATACTGTTTGACGGCCATACAGTAACGAGCTAATAACCGGAACAGACACAAAACACACACACACACACACACACAATTTTGTAAAACGCACTGAGAGAGTAAAAGCTGTTGACGGCCCGGTCGTTAAAGCGGACCGAGCGCCATCTGAAAAGCTTGAGAAAGGTCATCATCATCATCATCATCATCAGCGTTCCAGCGCATCCACACCGGAAACAGCACCATCACTTTATATACTCACACAATCACACACACATCAAACTCAACTACACAAGGCCTACAACTTTCACTCCGCCATATCAGAGAACAGACCGGAGGAGACTTAATTACAGCGAGCTTTCGTTTGTGCTGATATGTCAAGGCGTGGTGCCGAGAACACGAACTGGGGGAAAAATCTTTCATGATCACACGTCTTGTCGCCCTAGCGGCTCTTAACAATAATAGTAGCCTCAACACCGCGCGAGCTGCTCGAGCACAACACATCAAGAGTAGCGATACACACACTTTTATCCCATTTTCGCTCGAGATTTCGCCCCTCGTTCTTGTGAACGTAAACGTGAGCGCAAAGTGCATTTATAATGGCATCCCATCACTGTTTCGCGGCACGCTGTGAAAACTACGGCACGCGCTGGAATCACATTTTCATCCATATTAGCGCAGTTCTGTCAAGCAAGTGTCGTTTTTGGGGTGTTTCGGTGCCATTCGAGGCGTTATTGTGTAACGGCTGTAAGTTATAACGTTTGGTTGACTGCAGCTGCACTCTCTCTCTCCTGCAACTCCTACAATAAAGAGAAATGAACAAAACCCCCCTGCGCTGCCTCTGCGCTTTCACATCCACTCAAATCACTACCATCACAATCACTTAAAGAAGGCGAAAAGAGTTTCGAGACACCGTTCCCAAAAGTTCACAAGATGGAGATGAAAAAAACGAGGGGCACTTACCCTTGTACACACTCCTTCAGCAGTCAAACCCCGATCTTCATACACTTACACACACAGTCACCAATTATTTAAATATATATCTACAAACAGCCGGGCATTTCACCACTAAAACACCATCCCGCGGTCGAATTTACTCGCTTTAGCGCTTTAAAGTTTTGTACAGTGTACTAGAAGGATTCAACGCTTTGTTCGCTTGATTTTTAACCAAAAAGACATAAAAAGACAGAAACTGATATACAAAACAAGAACTCTTCTTCCATCCCATTCACCCCCAGCTTGTGCGCTCGGCGTATCACTGCGCGCAGAAGAGAGATAATGGGACAGCAAAACCATGCCGTTTAACGCACAAAATAACTCCTCTAACATGACAGATTATTCGTCAGATTGGAAATTAATTGAATATTGGCGCAAACTAGAACGAAAGAAGTGTTGCCGAGCGCGAAAGAACACTTAGAAGAAGAGAACTAGTTATGTAACGGTGCGGCGAATTTATTTCACTTTGCCTAAGGAACGGTTGTAGTGCGCCCCCATTGCCTAGGGAAAAGCCCCGGATGTAAACTCAGTGAAACTCACGTTGAGCGAAGTTACAATAATGTGCAGCCAGCGTGGGCCTGATTTTGTTTGGACAACATAGAAGAAATATATTGCTTACGCGTTTAATTAAACAATAGTATTCGTTAGCTTTTATCAGTTATATATTTCTGTAAACATATTATATCGTCGCGTAAAGCTGTTTATAAACAGCCCAGTCCACACACCGAAACACGCGCAGACATGTTTGAATAATTAATTAAATACAATTAATAATGCTATATATAATGTATTTAATATTTCTGGTAATATAACTCACAATACAAAGTGTATTTTAATGCATTAATATTTGAATCCAAAATAATAGACAATCATTTATTCCAATGACTGTGCACTGTGCAGTAGTTTTATGTATACTGCGAATTTGCACTGTACTATAAATAGAAAGCCTGAATACACTAATTTACCCCACAATCATTTTTCTATCTTCATCTGCCAAAAATATGAGCAGTTCCCTGGTGCCACCATTTATGCGGAGTGAACGGTAGGGAGAGACAGAGCGCTGTGTTTGTGAGTGATCGATCCTGCTCTCTCAGCAGCACCGTTTTCTTTTCTAGGCCTTTGCCTCCTAAACTGGTCCACACTCTCCGTCATCAGCACCACTGAGTCATCGCAGTTCGCTTTGAATTATCACTCTGCGTAAAAAAGAACAAGAAGTACGAACATCAACATTTTTACATCCATTTTATAATGAAACACAGATCAGAACAGTGACATCACCGCCGAGACAGTGTGAACGACATGCTGAAGCGGTTGAAAGTAATATATAAGATGAGGAATAATATCACTTTGTGGTTGAAAGTGTGATTAAAAAGTTCTCCAATAATGGTAAACAAGCTAATGTATCTGTTTTCTCTGTGTGTATTCAATTACAGTATACTTCTTAAATGTTTCTCTGCGTCTTTTTGGTTTGGAGGCAGGATGGGTTGAGGCTCGCTGTATAGCATCGGTCTTATATGTTACAACAAACTTCCTGGAGTGAGGTCAGTGAATGTTGTTTACTATTCTGGGATATGCATACATACTGATTCACTGTATTTACCTTACATAGACATTCTTTTAAGATACTGGGATTAAAGGGAAAGTTCACCCAAAAATGAAAATGTTGGTTTAGCCTCAGTGGTTCCCAAAGTGGGGGTTGGGACACCCCAGGGGGTAGCGGGATAATGAGGGGGGTCGCTTGGTAATTTAAAAAAATCAAACAAATTTTATTAAACTATTAGAATTAGCATATTTATCCATAACCTACAGAAGATAAAAATAGTAAATAGTTACATTAAAAAACCAACATGCATGTGCATTAAACAGAGATGCAGTAAGTAAAAAAGATCTGGATGTTGAATTGTATGTACAGATATGTTGTAAATATACAGGTTATAAGGTGCTGTGTACCAATGCGAATGGGGAAAGTATTGCATTGTATATTGTTATAAGGTGCTGTGTACAAGTGCGTATGAGAAAGTATTGCACGTTTATTGAACAGTAGGGGAATATTTAACTGTTCATGAGGTAGATGGCCTGAGGAAAGAAACTTCCTGTGTCTGGCTGTATTTGTGCTCTGTAGCGACGACCAGACGGTAACAGTTCGAACAGGTAGTGTGCTGGGTGCGAGGCGTCCAGAGTGATTTTTGTGAGCCCTTTTACTCACTCTGGAAGAGTACAGTTCTTGAAGTGTAGGAAGGGTAGTGCCAGTGATTCGTTTAGCAGTCCGGACGATTCGCTGTAGTCTACGAAGGTCAGTTTTGGCAGCTGAGCTGAACCAGACGGTGATTGAAGTCCAGAGGATGGATTGGATGACAGCTGAGTAGAACTGTACGAGCAGCTCCTGTGGCAGGTTGAACTTCCTCAGCTGACGAAGGAAGTATAGTCTCTGCTGGGCTTTCTTCACAATAGAGTCTATGTGAATGTCCCACTTCAGATCCTGAGAGATGGTGGTGCCCAGGAACCTGAATGCCTCTACTGCAGCCACAGTGCTGTTCATGATGGTGAGTGGGGGGAGTGCAGGGTGGTTTCTCCTAAAGTCCACTATCATCTCCACTGTTTTGAGCATATTCAGCTCCAGGTTGTTGTATCTGCACCATAGAGCCAGTCGCTCCACCTCCTGTCTGTATGCAGACTCGTCACCGTTCCGGATGAGGCCGATTAGGCTACGTTATGTTAAAGACACAGCAATAGTGTCAGATGCAGCACATCGATTTTATGGCATCAAGTTAAACTTTTACGGCACTCACCTCCATTAAAAATAAATGCAGGCCACAACTGAAGATGGAGGATGATCTCTGAGTGGAGTTCTTCAAAATTAAATGAAAAATAGACTTGGGCCTATTGGTGTGTGTGTGTGCTACTGCATGCAAGGTTTGTATATGTATAACCACCTTAGAGCATATTGGGGGTCGCGAGTCACTGGCATTATTATTTTAGGGGACGCGGACTAAAAACTTTTTGCAACCCCTGGTTAAGCCTACTCACACTGAGGCCATGCAAGACTTGTTTTCTTGAGTATAAATTAAAGTAGATTTTAAGCAGTAATGGTACTTGGTTATTCATGCAAGTCAGCAGCTAATGCTACTTTAGAGTCAAAGAAACATATTCATTCATTTTGCTTCGGCTTAGTTCCTTGTTTATCAGGGGTCGCCACAGCGGAATGAACCACCAACTATTCTGGCATATGTTTTACACAGTGGATGCCCTTCCAGCCACAATCCAGTACTGGGAAACACCCATACACTCACATTCACACAATCACTCATACACTACGGCCATTTTAGTTCATCCAATTCACTTATACCGCATGTTGTCAAAGAATCATATACATTAATTTTCCTTCAGCTTAGTCCCTTGTTTAACAGGGGTCGCCACAGCGGAATTAACCTCCAACTATTCCGACATATGTATCCAATTTACTTATACCGCATGTCTTTGGACTGTGGGGGAAACCGGAGCACCCAAAACCCATTCAAACACAGGGAGAACATGCAAACTCCACAGAAACGCCAACTGGCCCAGCTGGGACTCAAATCAGCAACCTTTTTGCTGTGAGGCGACAGTGCTAATCACCCAGTATACATCCAAAACAAAATTAAATCATGGCTCCTAACAGTTCATTGAGGTTTTAAGAAGTGAAATGTGTAAGAAACCTAACATTATTTACTGTCAACAGCTTTAGCAAACAGTTGTTCATTATTTCAGCTGAATAATGACTTTGGGAATCTGTGAAAATTCAGTCTTCCTGATTGGTGCACACAAATGTAATCGTACTGTTTTATATATGTTGCAGCATCCAGGATAAGCAAAGGAGACATATTTGATAAACAAAACAACAGTGCATTTTTCGTAACTCTCAAACTGCCAGTATTGAATTGCATGCAGACCTGAGTTACTGCTAAAAATCTTCTTTAACATTCTACTGAAGAAAAATGTCACCTACAGCTCGAATGACCTGAGGGTAAGTGAATTATCAGCGGATGTCTATTTTTGGGCGAACTTTCCCTGTGATACTCTTGTAGTGCTTTGTTATGGTCCTCGACCCTGCCATCGAAGCATAATGACAGCCATCAGAATCCTTAGCAGTTTCTGCTCTTTACCTTTCTTATTTCATCTAACACAATGAAAGATCAGCAGGCAGGCAGTGACTCATCCTCTTCAGCTCTTGTGTCATTGGACTTCATTGAGCTGTTTCCTTTCTGGCTGATAGCGATTGGCTGTTGCGTCTGTGATCTTTGTGAAAGACATTGATAGAGTATAAAAATGGATTTCTGCACTGCACTTCCAGACTAATCCGAGGTGACTGAAGTAATCGAGACTCCATTTATCAAGAAGTCCCACGCTGCCAGAGTCTGAGTCAGACATTCTTTTTGTCAACACGTGTTTACATAAACCGAAGAGCAAAGGAGGCTCTCGGTGCTAATGAAAGGACGCATGATAAGGTGCTTAGCATCTTTTTCTCAAACAGTCTACTTAACACCGTCATTATGCAGTTGATGTATGTCACCGCAGACACCCTTACAAACAAAATACAGACAACCAAGACATAATTATTACTCAACAAAAGCACCTTCCCAACACTAGTTTAAAAGTTTTTTCAAAGGTTTGTGGTCAGAAAGATTCTTAATAAAATTTAATACTCATACATTTGATACATTAAATAGAAAACAAAGTCTTAGAAGGCTTTTATAATATAACAAGAGATGTTTTAAACAAACATTTTATTGAACTTTTTGGTAAAATAATTTTCATTCATTCCTTTGTTTTCCTTCGACTTAGTCAGGGGTCGCCACAGCGGAATGAACCGCCAACTCATCCATCATATGTTTTAGACAGCTGATGCCCTTCCAGCTGCAACCCAGTACTGGGAAACATCCATACACACTCATTTACACTCATACACTACGGCCAATTTCCATATTCAATTCACCTATACCACATGTCCGGAGAAAACCCACACCAACAAGGGGAGAACATGCAAACTCCACACAGAAACGTCAGCTAACCCAGCCGGGACTCGAACCAGCAACCTTCTTGCTGTGAAGCGACAGTGCTAACCAGTGGTGTAAAGTAACAAATTACAAATACTCAAATTATTGTAATTGAGTAGTTTTTCTCAGGAATTGAAAATCACTAAGGAGTTATAAAAATGTGTACTTTTACTTTCCCTTGAGTACATTTTTAGTGCTGTATCGGTACTTTTACTTTACTTTTTCTTGTCTATGGGGATTAGAAAATTATAATATTCCTGTGATTCCTGTCCAATCAAATCGCACATAGAAGGTAAATCGCATCATACTGAACTACCTCAAGACACGGGCAATTTATAAATGCAGCAAACTCTTTGGAAGCATTAAAAATGTCTTTAAATGCAATGACCCAGAGACTGTTTGGACTGCATGCCACTGATGAGGAGATGAAGGATGTCTACTGTATGATGACTAAAATGGCCTTAAACAAGAATTAAATGTACTACAGAAAGTTACGTTTACACTCACATCCACATATTACATGTAAATGCATCAGCTTTTGACAGCATAATACTCACTACTTTTTACTCATACTTTGAGTAATATTTACAAAATATACTTTTACTCTACTTGCACTACATTTTTGGGCTGGTAATGGTACATTTACTTGAATTTTTTAGTACTCTTTCCACCACTGGTGCTAACCACTGAGCCACCATGTTGCCCTAAAATAATTTTTAAAAAGTAAAAAAAAAAAAGCATATTGTTTCTACAAACTTATAAAACAGCTTTCAACATTGATGACAATAAGAAATGTTTCTTAAGCACCAAATCAGGATATTGGAATGATTTTTGAAAAATCGCGTGACAGTAAATACTGTAGAGACTCCTGAAAATGCATTTAAAGTTCATACATCTGTTTTAATATAATTAACATAGAAAACAGTCATTTAAAACTCAAAGGCTACATCATAATTTTATTCATATTATTTTATAAACTGTGTGTTTACTCTATATCAAATAATCACATTTTTGGTAACCATAAAATACTACTAAAAACAACTCTTAAAATGAATAAAATCTTTTAAATAATAGTTAAAATAATATTATACCATGTACAAATGTGAATTTAATTCTATTTTGTTCTGTCTGACTGTGATGATGCGTCATCATTTCCAGGGTCAAATGCTAAATCAGATCCCAGAAGTAAATAAAAAACTGTGCTAATGTGTAGTCACAGAGTGATGTAGTACTAGCAAAAACTCGTGATCCTAACCTTTATCTCCACAGCAAAATCTCAGTTGGCCAGACAGTGATTCATCTGTCCAGAATCATTAAAATATGGTGGTCTGGGACAGCATGAGTTGTTTGTGAGTTTTTAAAAGCTTAACTAAAATGTTTCCTATAAATGAATAGTGCTCATAAATGACTGTTGAGTTAGTATTCTCACTTGAAACAGAGGCTTGGACCCAGAAATACCATTCTATACATCACAGCCTAACAAGCAGATACATATTTTTCCTCTGACAGCCAGACTGCAATAGCGAGAGAGATATACTGTAATGTGCGGTGTTAGTTTGAGTGGCACAGAGTAAGCAAAGCTGTGTTCAGCTGCTGAAAGTGCCTGAGAGTAGATGTGACATCTATGCTGAAGCTAGCTACTATACTATAGCTGAACCACAGCATCACTACTGCCTTAAACCTCTCATCAGGATGACCACATCCTTCACTCTGAACTCTATTCACTGGCCCAAACCCTCTGACCTTACTACACACACAGAGAAGAGAGAGATAGAATTAGGAAAAGAGATGGTTTCCTTCCATCTTCCTTACCACAGGGCCCTTTTTGCATACTGTATGCTTCTTTCTCTTATGTACCCAGTAATCACTGTCTGCCTCCCTGTTGCTTTGTTGCTCCTTTTTATATACTCTTTTTCTTTTTAGATGAAGTATGGTTTGTAGTGTATTTTGTTATGGTTGCTGGACAAGAAATAAAACTGTAACAGAAAAGTAAAAAAAGTCAAATGAAGGATATGAGCCACAATGTGAAAACTTGTACTCAAAAGTATGTTCAATTCATGTACTCAAGTCAGGTCAAATCATCTTTATTTCTATAGCAATGTATACAATACAGGGCGACGCAGTGGCACAGTAGGCAGTGTTGTCGCCTCACAGCAAGAAGGTCGCTGGGTCAGTTGGCGTTTCTGTGTGGAGTTTGCATGTTCTCCCTGCGTTCGCGTGGGTTTCCTCCGGGTGCTCCGGTTTCCCCCACAGTCCAAAGACATGTGGTACAGGTGAATTGGGTAGGATAAATTGTCCGTAGTGTATGTGTGTGAATGAGTGTGTATGGATGTTTCCCAGAGATGGGTTGCAGCTGGAAGGGCACCCGCTGCGTAAAAATATGTGCTGGAAAAGTTGGCGGTTTATTCCGCTGTGGCGACCCCAGATTAATAAAGGGAATGAAAATGAAATCAAAATGAATGATGAATGAATGTATACAATACAGATTCATACTGTAGTTATCATACATAAGATACATTGTTTCAACTTGAGTCTGTATAATGACCATTCAGTTCAACTGAATATAATATTCAATGGTGAAGAATGTGATTCAACTGTAGGACAGCCATAGGAAGTCTAAAAAATGGTAAAATATTTCAAGTTGTCAGGGATTGTATAGAAAGCTTTTTATTTTATTCATACAGTTTTAAATTGCTCGTGTTTACGTCTTTAATCAATGTTTTTGCATCCAAGGTCAAAAAGCACTTTCAAATTCTTCTAAACTTCACAGACATTTCTAAACTTCAGATGTTATGATTGTTCTACTGCTTGCAGTATGTCCCTAAATGCTTATTATCAAATCTTAATTTTTTATCTTTGTATGGCTTCCTCCATTCCCAGTGGATGTATACATCTGTATTATGCATTTTGATCTTTAAAACTTTGAAAACATTGTACTTTCACAAACAGCCGTTACGCACTGCATGAGATGTAATCTTCAAACATGCATTTTAAGATCGAGACTATATAGTATTACCTATTTGAAGAAGGTAAATTTTTCATTGTATTTTCACCAAACAATGTTTCCGCCGGTTATTTATTAATATGGGAATATATTTTTAAAAGTTTTTTTTTGCTTTATTAGGTTCATCTTAGGTCAGACAATAAAATATACATATTATTGATACATACATACATATATATATATATATATATATATATATATATATATATATATATATATATATATATATATATATATATATATATATATATACAGCTGAAGTCAGAATTATTAGACCCCCTGAAATATTAGCCCCCCCTGTTTATTTTTTTCCCCAAATCCTGTTTAACGGAGAGACGATTTTTTTAACACATTTCTAAACATAATAGTTTTAATACTCATCTCTAATAATTTATTATTTTATCTTTGTCATGATGACAGTAAATAATATTTTACTAGATATTTTTTAAGACACTTCTATACAGCTTAAAGTGACATTTAAAGGCTTAACTAGGTTAATTAGGTTAACTAGGCAGGTTAGGGGAATTAGGCAAGTTATTGTATAACGATGGTTTGTTCTGTAGTCTATCGAAAAAATATATAGCTTAAAGGGGCTAATAATTTTGACCTTAAAATGTGTTTAAAAAATTGAAAACTGCTTTTATTCTAGCTGAAATAAAACAAATAAGACTTTCTCCAGAAGAAAAAATATTATCAGACATACTGTGAAAATTTCTTTGCTCTGTTAAGCATCATTTGGGAAATATTTAAAAAAGAAAAAAAATTCAAAGGGGTGCAAATAATTCTGATTTCAACTGTATACACACACTGATACAATTCACCAAACAAGAAATTATTAGGAAAACATAATACACTAAATAAGTAAATAAACAGTAAGGTAAAATACCACATATATTCACAAAATATACACACATAAGATAACATAAAAGTAATACAATAATATAATAATAATAATAATAATAATAATAATAATAATAATAATAATAATAATAATAATAATAATAATAATGATAATAATAATAATAATAATAATAATAAAACAAACAAGAAGGAAAATTTTTAAACAGAAGGAAACTAAAATATAATTAAAAAAGCAATTAAGATGTAGGTGTCTCTTTAAAAATTTTAGAAAAGGACTCCAGACATGGCAACCCAGTGGTGCAGTAGGTAGTGCTGTTGCCTCACAGCAAGAACGTCGCTGGGTCGCAGGTTCGAACCTCGGCTGGGCTGGGTCAGTTGGCGTTTCTGTGTGGAGTTTGCATGTTCTCCCTGGGTTCGCGTGGGTTTCCTCCGGGTGCTCCGGTTTCCCCCACAGTCCAAAGACATGCGGTACAGGTGAATTGGGTAAGCTAAATTGTCCATAGTGTATGAGTGTTAATGTGTGTGTGAAAGTTCCCAGAGATGGGTTGCGGCTGGAAGGGCATCCGCTGCGTAAAATCGTGCTGGATAAGTTGGCGGTTCATTCCGCTGTGGCGACCCCGCAAGGGACAAAGCCGACAAGAAAATGAATGACTCCAGACATTCTGGAACTGTTCTGGATTTAGTTTGATTGTGAACCAAATCTTTTACATTCTAAGAGCTTTAAAAAATTAAAAACCCATTGCCGATAAGAAGTAGGAGCTGCTGACTTCCAATTCATAAGAATAAGTTGTCCAGTAAAGTTGCAAAGGCTACACTATCAGTCTGTAATAAATTTAGTTCAACATATTCTGGCAGGATTTCAAACAGCGCTGTTAAGGGGTCTGGGTCTATTGACAATGAAAAAACAGCAGAAAAACACCTGTAATTTCCCCCAAAAATCAGACAAAGAAAACCAGAAAGTATGTAACAGTGTGGCTGGTTCGGTTGTACTGCAAAAGCAAGTTGGGTCAAGATCAGGAAATATTATATTCAGTTTAGTTCTAGACCAGTTTATTTTATGTATGACCTTAAATTGAGTGAGAGTATGCCTAGTGTTTATTGATGAATAGTAATATGGGAATCATTTGTAGTCTGATCTGTGGTTTATTACATTAAATGGCTTAGAAATGGTAACAGTTGTACATAAAGTCTACCATGCCAATGCACAAATGATCCTCCCACAGAACATTCTGAAAACTCTAGCCGCCAGATTCTTGCCAATGCCAGCAATTCCCCAGAGATTTTCCAGTGTGAATCGTGTGAATTTTAGAGCACAATTAAATTGCTCATATTTCATCCTTAAAGTGTGCAGCAGACTTAATGAACAGAAATCCCAATAGCAAAACTCTTTACAAGCTGTATGTTTGAAACTCAAATGGGAAAGGCTGCTGTGAAGTGGTTTTTGGATAACAATCAGACGCAAACACACAGAAAACAGAATCTGAAATCATTCGACTTCTTCACATGGAAACCGAAAGAGCATTTTTAATACTAACAGCTCCACCTTCACTCCATTTTTTTGCATTTCTGTGTGTTTAGTTCATGCATTTCTTAATATTGTTTTTATTAGTGCTTGTTTGTGCATGTCTAAGTGTTGGTGTGTGTTTTCTTAGTACAGCAATTCTGGCACTAGACTAAAATCTCCAAAACCTTATACTTTTTTTGCATGTATTCCTCATTAGAGGGTAAATCTACTTATTGCTTGGCTGTATTTCTACTACTCAAACAAATTTAATCTTTCCAGTCCCTTTGATTTCTGAATAAAATTACCATAATAAGAGCAGCAAGACTTTCCTGATGACTTGGACAGCGCTCCAGGCATCCCTCAGGAAAATGCAGTGAGACTTCTTCGGCAAGGCCAGGGATTTTTCTTTGGGACTCATTTCTGACTCATTTTTACAGGGGCGACACACTGAATTATGTCAGCGTGTGGTGCGAACATACATCGGGGATTACATCATAGATAATGTGCACAGTTGTATTTGCATGTGTGTTATTGTATTGGGTTTAACAGACACATTTTGTGACTGATGTTCACCCGGCTATCCTGGGAGTAATCATAAACACCCCCACACATGACACTGTTGCATGTAGCCCTAAAAAAATGAGGGAAAGTCTGAATCATGATATTGCATATCGTCAGGTACATCTGAGTGCGTGTGTGTGTGTGTGTGTGTGTGTGTGTGTGTGTGTGTGTGTGTGTGTGTGTGTGTGTGTGTGTGTGTGTGTGTGTGTGTGTGTGTGTGTGTGTGTGTGTGTGTGTGTGTGTGTGTGTGTGTGTGTGTGTGTGTGTGTGTGTGAAGGAAAGCCGATAGCTTTATTACTAGTCATCTCTCCATCTGTTCCTGAATGTTGCCCAGACTCGTGCTGAGTTCATCTACATTTGTTTGCGGCACATTGATGGAGAAACCAGATCAGACAAGACCAGACTTCAAATAAAACTCTCCAGACCCCACATACCATAGGAGTTTATTCGTCATAATAGATTCAAGTTCAAATATTTCCTGACAGCACTTATGCAGTATTACAGATGTTATCAAACATGAATTGGGAGGCTAATTAGCATCGTTAGCTGTGGTCCGATTGGTGTGCAAGCAAAAGAGGAATAAAAGCGGAATGAATTGGAAAACAGCTTTGATTAAAAGTCAAACGCTGTCAAGGTTAAGAGTAGTTTAAGTCTCTTGCATACCTAATTTATTTGAATGTAATGGTATGTTGGCTTTGTCATTGCAGCAAATTGATTTATCTTGAGGAACTCTTTTAAAACACTTGTAATTATTATAATCATATCAATTATAATCAGTGTGTTTCAGTTCATTTATGAGGGTGCATGTTTACAAAGGCCATATATCTGCTTTATCATGCAAATGACTGCTGATTTAGTTGGTTTGTTATTATGAAAGCTTGTTTCCGCCTGGGAAAATATACAGTAGACCTTTTTTTCTTGCAACTAATTTACATCTCACATTTTCAACTTTTCTTTCTAGAATTGTGTTTATAGCTAACAATTAAACGTTTTTTCCTAACAATTTGTAATTATTGTAATTATAACAGTAATTAATGACACTTTAAAAAGTGAGTAAATCCATTGCCTTTAAGGTGATTAGTTCACTTTACTTAAAAAAGTGAGTAAATCCATTGCAGTAATTAGTTGATTTTACTTAAAGGTGCTGTATTTAAGTTTTTGACTCTTCTAAAGCATACAACTAGCATAATATGTTTGCAGATATTTAAGAAACATGTCAAGTGAACATTCTTGTTTATAAACAATGCTAAAGTCAGATATTCTGCTTTGAAAATGTGCATTATGTGCCGGAATGTCTGTCTTTGTTTTGGTTCTTTTAACCCACCCAATGCCAGTTCAACCAATTATATTTTAGCACACCGGGTTGCCTTGTTGGAAAACAAAGTATTTGATTCATTCAGTCATGAAGGCTCTCATACATTCCACATGAGGTTATTAATTAGCCAATAATATAAATATTATGAACGTAAACATAAGGTGAGCAGATTACATTGTAACCCTGTGTCCTAACCAGGGCTTAATTTGTGCCTTTGAAATCTGATCCGGCACTCATTTTACCGATCCCCCTCCTATACCGACCTCCTCCCACATCCGCTGTTCACTTTCACGTTTTTCCTCGACTTCCCAACCCTCTTCACTATCGTCCTCAACAACCCCGCCGCTCTTCACTTTCATCTGCGATACCCCTCCGCCATCCAACGCAAACCTCCCCAATCCCCCCTCCCCCCACTGCTCTTCACTTGCATACCTCTACATCCACGGGTAACATGCCGGATCCATTTCCCCGATCTGTTCCAGGTCCTCGCAACACACAAATTAAGCACTGGTCCTAACAACACGCTACATGACGAGATTTGCAGTTATAAGCAATTTGGCTGTTTGCACCAGACACGACAGAAGTTTAAATACAGCCATTCAGAAGCACATAATAACTTTACTGCACTGCGCTCCAGCAAAAAAGTAAGGTTTCCAATCTAATTAATACATATTGGCTTGCACTGAGTCACAGTTCTAAACTGCTGCTGCTTTCAGTAGTATGGCAATAAATGTCATGTAAAATGGCATTCAAACTCACATTATTAGCATTTAACACTGAGGACCCTATTTTAATGGTCTAGGCGCAAAGTCCGAAGGGCACGGCGCAAAAGCATTAAGGGCGTGTCAGAATCCACTTTTGCTATTTTAAGAATGGAATAATCCGATTTGCGCCCTGGCGCATGGTCTAACAGGGTTGAGCTTATTCTCTTAATGAGTTATAGGTGTGTTTTGAGAATAAACCAATCAAAGTCTCATTTCCCATTCCCTTTAAGAGTCAGTTGTGTCACGCCATAGCGCATTTGCTATTTACATGGCGGACTTTGTAAGTGGAAAAACTGAACGCTTCACTAGCGAGAAAACAGTTAAACAGACCATCTGCAGTGCAAGAATGAGAGAATGAGCCTCCTCATTCTTTACTTTTACTTTTACTCTCTTCCGTTAGGAAAGGTGTTGTACACACAGACATCCATTAGCCTACATAATTAATTTCCTTTGTTAAGCGCAAATATTTGTTTCAAAACTATTTCTGAATTCAGTTCTAATTTCCAGCAAACAAATAAATGAACAATAATAATGAAGTGTGCTCAAAAAACTAAGTTATATCCAAATACACATGCTATGCCCCTTAATGTCTAAAAGCTGACAGGTGAGCAAATCTAAGCTTGTTTTTAATAAAGCAAATATAAATATGCATATAATAAATAATACTGCTAATAATAATAACATTATACTAAAGCAATTTGTCATGAATAAACAAAAAAAAAAACCTCCCGAGATGAAGAAGGCATGAAGGCAGTAATTTTTATATTTATGTAGGCTAGAAAGTAATAATTTTTGTAATATTTTTTAATCCTTTAATTCTTTTTCATTTGTAAAGATATTTGCGTATTGCTCTACATCCTGTGTGTATTAAGCAATGTTTAAGCGAGGTGCACAACCAACGTGCTTTGCGCTGTACTTTAGACCTCCTCTTATAGGGTCTATTAAACAGTCTATTCTAGTTTCTCAAAATAGCAACGCGCCAGCAGTGCACCTCAACACACCTCCTGAACGTGTACCAGAACGCCTATGGGCGCACATATGAACTCAAATGCATTTGCTATTTTAACAGCATGGTGCAAAACGTCAAATTGACTCTTGCGTTGAGCTGAAACTAGCAAACAACAATTGTGTCGCGCCTTGCGCCGCATTGCGCTGGGTGTATGAAAGGGCCCTGAATAAGCATATGAGGGGTACCTGAGGTGATAATTGTCAGTTTTTTGTTGTTCAGCTGCAAGAAATAGAAGCCATTTCTAAAATATAAATTACACATGTTGGTTGGGACAAAAACTTCTTTTAATATGGAAAATATTTCTTCTATTGTGTGCCGTTGCTTTTAGTTAGAAAACAGTTTAAATCAGCCTTTAGGCTCAATAGTCAGGCACGCTCTTGTTGGTGTCATCAATTTGGCAACCTGCCCTTGTGTGGACTCATCAGAGGAGGGGCGGAGTGAAAAAGTGTTTTGAACCAGGAGTGCAATACCTAGTTCAACCACTGGGTGTCAAACTTACATACTGCACCTTTAAAAGAGTAAGTATATCCATCGCTTTTAAAGTGATCAGTTGACTTTACCTGAAAAAGTGAGTAAACCCCTTGCCTTAAATTATTAAGTAAATGAACTATGTTCAGAATTATTACATTTAAGTTAAATCAACTTAAAAATTGCAAGTTACAATTGGTGTACTCACTTTTTAAGTAAAGTAACGAATCACTTTACAGTAGTGTGTTTCAGGTCATGTGTGTTTTAAAGACCCTGTATCTATTTTTTTATGTATTCAACCATTATTTATTATGGCAGGCCTGTAGCCAGGGGGGATCCGGGTGGTTCGAAAGACCCACCCCCCACTTACACTGGTCCAGAGTTTGTCTCTACATGAGCTCATTTGTCCTCTTTTGATTGTTATGCCATCATATCTTGTGAAAATAACTCATCAAAGAAGGCTTTAAGGCAGAGAAGAATCTTCACGTTAGTGAAGTCATCTTTCACTACTGACCTATTGTATTGTTTTAAATGAGAAAACATTTTACAAGTAACTTTTATTCTAAATCTTGGACCTTATTCTTGAAAAAAAATGACCAATAAAAAGGCCAAGCACCAAAATAAATTTTGATCAGATAAAAGTTAATTTTTATACTAATTAGGCTATTGTTGTTATCCATGAATTTTCAAATGTACTTTTTTACAAGAGAGGGTGGAAAAATCAGGAAGCTCTACATTATTATTATTATTATTATTATTATTATTATTATTATTATTATTATTATTATTACTATTAATATTATTATTATTATTATTATTATCATCATGTATATTTTTTTATTATTCAAGTGGCCAAATTCTGACTGAGGAAAGTTGAATGCTGGCCAGTTTGTTATTTGCTTTATAAATAACATTAAGCTACTTAACCTAATAGGCAGTTTTTAATTGAAAACTTTAACAGACTTGTTTTTTGTAATGATATACAGTATAATACAAATAATACGCATTTCCCCCCCAATATTCCGTTATTCTAAATCTTTAGGAAATGTTTTGGTACATCAAAAAATGTGCTTATGATGACCACCCAAGCTAATCCAGAAATACATAGTGCTTAAAATGTCACCAAAATGCAGTGGCTATCTAAACTATAAATACTTAATTTCATAGTTAAATAGAAAATGAGGCAAATAACTGTAAAAAGGTCCACTTTTTGAGAAAAATAACTGCCCCTTTCACCTGTCTGGCTATGGGCCTGTATGGTTTATGCTGTAGAATTAAAAATAGTGACTTAAATTTATCTCACTATTCTGACTTAGGCGACGCGGTGGCACAGTGGGTAGCACATTCGCCTCACAGCAAGAAGGTCACTGGTTCGAGCCTCGGCCTGGTCAGTTGGCATTTCTGTGTGGAGTTTGCATGTCCCCCACAAGTCCAAAGACATGTGGTACAAGTGAATTGGGTATGCTAAAAATTGTCCGTAGTGTATGATTGTGTAAATGAGTGAGTGTGTTTCCCAGAGATGGGTTGCAGCTGGAAGGGCATCCGCTGCGAAAACATATGTTGGATGAGTTGGCGGTTCGTTCCACTGTGGCGACCCCAGATTAATAAAGAGACTAAGCTGAAAAGAAAATGAATGAATGAATGAATGAATGACTATTCTGACTTATATTTTTTTTCAAGTGCAAGTTAATATCATACAAATCTGAGAAACATGAATAATGAAATGAAAAATGAATAAAAACTAGAAGCTCACAAGGCTTGCTTCAATATGAGATTGCTTGACTTTGCAAAAAAAAAAAAGTTTTGGTACAAGCTCACAATTGCAAGACAAAACTTTTTTTCTTACAATTTTTTTAAATTCACATCTTACAGTTGTCAGTTGTAAGAAGCCATTATTATGAGATAAAAAGTCACAGTTACCTTTTTCATTTTCTTATCCGTTTGGCAGAATCACGCCTACTCTTTGTTATTCTGAATTACTGAGGGATTTTGCCCAGACATTTTTAGAAGAAATGAAATTAAGTTCAATTTGGTCCTATTGCACTGTGCTGTAGCTACCAGTAACACTAGACAGAAATTTAATTTAAGTTACCAGAATCCAGACACCACTTTCCTCACGCTGAGAAATGAAGGGAAAAAACCTATCACTGAACTAAAAGAGGACTGGAACACAATGCCTTGATTAAAAAGGGTGCCTTGCTTTATTATTTCAAGGATTATTCTCATGCTTTGGTGGACAGTGTGGTTCGTGAATCACTTAGGAAAATGACAGAGTTGAGAGTGAAGTGGACTGTTTCTGGGTCAGTGTGAAGTGCAGCTTCAGTGGGGGTTTCTGCCTCTTCATGGCATCTTCCTGCATGCAAACCAGCCCCCTGTTTTCTGCTATTACCCCCCCCCCCCCCCTCTCTCACTCACACACACACACACACACACACACACACACACACACACACACACACACACACACCACCACCACATCAGAAGTGTGTGGCTGTATGCATCGTTCTCCACCCTCAGAAGAGTGTATGGACTGTGGGAGCAGAGAGTAGACACACCCTTCTCTCTTTCTTGCAGACAGGCAGACACACTGACCCCATGGATTGATATAAATATCCCTCTTATTGCTGCCTGCTTCTGGGGTTGCTGCCTAAAGCGTCCCATTTTGGCTTCTGACCGAAATAACCAGTAAACCTCAGAGAATAAAAGACACAGAGAGGGAGCGAGAGAAGGAGAGGGTTTGTAAGGTGTACTTCTGACACAATGAAGCATTTGAACAGGAGAGGGAATTCACTCCAGCTGAAAGCACACACACACACACAGAAGACTCTAAAGAGAAGACACTTTTTTTTCTTAAGCTTTGACTCACAGTTTTCCTTGTGTCAGTCTTCACGGGATCCCCCCACGCAGAGCATATTTTTTGAATATATCAGTGTCAGGTATCTTTAATGTATCTTTAAAACTTTATTGTATCTTTAATGTCAGGGCTATACCCACAATTGAAACAGTTAGAAAGGGTCAGATATTCCCCATGCATTGTAAAAATATATCCGTAAATTAACAGTTTTCCTTATTTTGGGATTTTTATTTTTTATTTTTCCCCATTTATTTATGATTTTTAACTGATTATGCGACCTTGATGTTTCTTCTAACAACTTTTATCCTTTTAAAAGTTAAAAAAGTGATTTTTTATTAACAAATTTAAGTTTAAAAGTGATATATTGTCTGGGTTGGTGTTGGATATTACAGTACAAAAACCTTGTATTAAACTGTCAGTACATTTTCTGTTATTTTACAGACTTTTTTCTCTCTGTTTTTTTTTTTTACATAATATTATTTTAAACTACAAAAATGTCAATAAAAGTAATTTTTAGGGTGTATACATATTATTCATTTGTACTTTATGTTTTAATTTATATAAATATTTAAACGAGACCTGTTATGCCCCTTTTTACAAGATGTAAAATAAGTCTCTGATGTCCCTAGAGTGTGTATGTAAAGTTTCAGCTCAAAATATCCTATAATGTTTTATAACTATTGGAACTGCCCCTTTTATGCTTTAAGACTATTTGTGCTATTTTGGTGACTGTTGCTTTAAATTTAAATGTGATTGTTCTCCCAGCCCTCTTTTTAAAAGAGGGAGGAGCTACAAATACCCATGTGTCAGCATAGTGGCAGATTTTAAAATAAGACTAACGTCCTATGCTAATGAGGGTGAGATCCTCACTAACAGGTGTGGCTTTCCCACTCTGATGACACGTACAAAGTGTGATTTTAAAAAAATAAAAATCATAAATTTTTACCATTAGAGGCTGGATATATTCCCACACTGTTTCCACATAACTGTATTTAACCCCCTTATAAAAGTGATTTTTGCACAAGAGATCCACTTTAAAGGGCACCTATTTTACCTCATTTTCAAGATTTAATATAAGTCTTTTGTGTCTCCAGAATGTGTCTGTAAAGTTTCAGCTCAAAACACCCATCAGCTTATTTATTATACCTTTTTAAATCTGGGAAATTTGAGCTGTCAGGACATTGTTTTTGGTGCCTGTGCCTTTAATGCAAATGAGCTGGTTCTCCCCATCCACCGTTCCCACGTGTGTGTCAGAGCCACAGAGATCTCTCAGTATTTCTCTGATGCGTGTATACTTCACTTAGATAAACAGCACAGTGACAGACAAGAATTAATCTGATCTCCTTTACTACAGTAAAAACTTTCCCAACTGTCATTTGATATATTAGTTGTGGAGTTAATTAAAGCCTTTCTGCAACGATGAGTCGCACACAATTTCATTAGCTTTAGTCACGTTTAGCTTTTTCACTGTTTTTGCATGGCAAATGTGACAGGATACTATAAACTGCTGTATGGAAATCTGTTATGTTAATGTACAAAATAAACCTGATTTAAGTCCACAAATCGAAAATGAAGCATCTTCTTTTATAGTTGTACTGACACTATGCGGCTGTGGTGATGAATTAGGTAGCGATTTTACTGACTTTATAACAAACATGCACTGTTTTAAAATCATTTTTAACTCATTAAACTCATTCTCGAGGTGCAGATAATCACAGAGAGCTGAACAAATCTTTTAATCCCAGTTGCTTTGCGCACGTCCTGTCTTGTTGTTATGTTGACATGTTAATACGTGTCTGTCAATCAATTCAGTGGGTGGGGAAAACCGCAATTCTACGTCACGTTGCACTGTGCCTCAAAACGGGAGGGATATAGATCTTATTTTAACATCAGGAATTAAAAAAAAAAAAAGAGACTTATTGTGTTTCTATCATTCCAGTATGATTGTGGACACACTATACCAACACACAGTTTTGTCCAAACAGCTTACAAAGGTGATTTTCATCATAGGTGCCCTTTAAGTTTAAATATGGAAAACTGTTAAAATCATTTAATATATTTTGCCATATTTGTTGCCTGAAAACCTTATACTATATAAATAAGAGCAAATGGAACATACCTGGAGTGTTTTTAACGTATTATATTTCAGTCCCCGTGGTCTGTAAAATGAGTCACCTGTCTCTTTGGTTCAGGTTGATGAAGTCTCACTCCCTCCATTGACAAAGTCAGATTAGAATATTCCGTGTTGTTTATGTGGGAATCATTCAGATCTCAGCTAGTGTGTGTGTTTATCAAACTGCACAGGCGTCATAGGAAAATGTCAGGATCACACACATCCACACACTCATGAAAAGGTCACTCCCTCACAGCGCATTCGGTGACCTCTGAGTCTGATCTGCCTCTGTCCTGCTGATGATTACATTTACATCATCAAACTCAACACACTCACACAACCAGCGTAACTAAACACAGAACATCGTAATTAAACCCAGCAGACACACATTGTGCAGTGATATACGTACCAAACACACAAAACCATACCGTTCACCATAAACCAACATTAATTTGGACAACTGCACATGTAAAAATATATGTGGTGAAAGTTCAGCAAAAAGGGTGCAGTGAGTAGCACGTTCGCCTCACAGCAAGAAGGTCGCTGGTTCGAGCCTCGGCTGGGTCAGTTGGCATTTCTGTGTGGAGTTTGCATGTTCTCCCCGTGTTCGTGTGGGTTTCCTCCGGGTGCTCCGGTTTCCCCCACAGTCCAAAGACATGTGCTATAGGTGAATTGGGTAGGGTTGTTCGTAGTGTATGTGTGTGAATGAGTGTGTATGGATGTTTCACAGTGATGGGTTGCAGCTGGAAGGGAATCCTCTGCGTAAAACACTTGCTGGATAAGTTGGCGGTTCATTCCGCTGTGACGACCCCAGATTAATAAAGGGACTAAGCCGAAAAGAAAATAATTGAATGAATGAAGTTCAGCAAACATGCATAACCTCATTTTACTGAAATCAAAGCACAACTTTGGATTTCATGTTAAAGGATTAGTTCAACCAAAACCCCTGAGACCTTTGTTCATCTTCTGAACACTTCTGAAATGAAGATATTTTAATCTGAGAGCTCTCTCATCCTCCAATCACAGCGACGGTCATGAGAAGTTCCAGAAAAGGAATCAAAAACATTGTCAAAACATTCAGTGACTTCAGTAGTTCAACATACGATGCTCCAAGAACACTTTTGTGTAGCAAAAAAAAGTCAGGCCAGGGTGTGCATTAACTGAACAATAGACAATAGATTTCACACAGCCACCATTTTAAAAGCGAAACCGAGGCTGTGGTGGGAAGAAACCCGGAAGTATCACCTAGAATCACACAGGAACGTTGTGTACCTGGCTGTATATCTTATCACATTGAAAGCAAAATTAAGTATTCACACGAGTAGATGACCTACAAAGTCAATGCAAACAAGTTTAATATATGGCAAATTTCCACTGGTCGGATTTTCTTGAGGTGAAAAACTTAAAGTAAGCTAGAGTGAGTTACGTAGTAATCCACGTTTGGTGTAAATGTGAGCCCATAGAGTCAGCAGCATGTACCCAGTAAACACACACCCTACCCTGATTTCGAAGACAAAGCAATTTTTACAGTTTTTTGGCAAACAAAAGTTTTTTTGGAGCTTCATATGATCAGTGTTGCCAGATTGGGCGGTTTTGAATTTTATTGCACCCACAAGAGGAGGTGTAGGAAAGTTGTATCAAAATCTGACTCCCTGAACAAATCTGACCCCCCTTTACGTACACGTGCATCTCGTAGCAGTTGCATTTAAACTCACAGCGGTTTATCATGACACTTTTATCAATCATTTTTTTCCGCAATTGACAGCAAGAACAAACACAGAAGCCCTGTCTGATTGCCTAGGTTCTGCTTGTACCTAATTATGTTAAAAAACATTTAATACGCCAAATGAGATGAATTGATACCCCATTTTGAAAATAAAACATACTCTAATAGGTAGTGTAATCTACACAACAAGTGCAGTGTGTGGGTGAGAGGGGGGTTCTGTGACTCCTGGTGTTGGTTGCTAGATGGTTAAAAAAAATTTGGACCAAATAAATAAAATATTAATCTAATATTTTTGGCATTTGGGTGGGTTTTGGACAGCTTTTGGGCTGGAAAAGTCAGCTATATCTGGCAACACTGCATATGATTATAGTTGAACCCCTAAAGTCACGTGGAATGTTTTGACAATATTTTTGGTTCCTTTTCAGGACATTGAACATCTCTGAAGCTATGGCTGGACGATATGGCAAAAATTTATATCACGATATATTTCTTAATTTCGGTCGATACGATATAATTCCGATATCGATATGGACAATATTAAAAAGACAGGAAAAAACTGCCAAGAGCGCACACAATGGATGTCTGTACCTACAAATGACTACATCTGAATTTGTAAAGTCTATAACACCTCCTGGCTCTTATAACATTTTTTTAAAATAAAAACAGTACAAAAAATAAAATTAATGTTCACTTTTTATTTGTATTTAGCCTTTACAAACAATAAATGTGAAATAAACTATCAAATAAATAAAACTTTCAGACTTAGCTTATTTATATATATAGATTGGGCATAAATTATTTTTTTTAATCTAGATTAATCTTGAAATTAATCTAGATTAAACGGCTCATTTGAATTCTGCTGATGGCATTCAGAATATGTGTGCTACCAAAATAATAAGTCTTTGAGAACGGGTTTCTCAAGGCAGGTGGCGCATTAGACCAGGGGCTCATCTCCTGTTTCCAAAATGCATCACAAACTGCTTGACAAACTGTTCTACTATGATAATTGGTGATGAAAATAAATGATGTTCAATGAGATGTACTTGTGTTTACTAACTGTTTATTCAGGTAAACATGAATGTTGAACTGTAGGCCTACATAAGCTCCAAACAGCGATTTTATACTTGCTTTTGATGTACGTACATACAGAAAATGCTGCTTCGCAAAGGCAAGTTCACAGAGCCCTGAAGGTGTCAAACATTGAGTATGTTTACATGGGCAACAATACTTTAATACGATTTTAATATGATTAAAACAATACTCTGATTAAGAGTCCACCATGTAAACAGCAATTTTTGATTACTTAATGCGACTAAAGTCATAACTGAACTAAACAGAAAAAGAATTAAGACGTGGAGTGTGCAGATATTAGTTGCATTACTGACAAACTATTACCGTCATGTAGGACTTTTCGCCATATTTTCCGACAAGATCCACACAGGCGGCTGTCACTAAAGGACCGCACACACACACACACACACACACACACACACACACACACACACACACACACACACACACACACACACACACACACACACACACACACACACACACACACACCGCAAAATGCGGAAGTTTTTTTTCTTTCCAGTTGGTGTGCGTTATTAAATTCCATAACACTCTCACCAGTCTTTACTCATTATTTGAGTCTAATACCCCAGTTTGTCACGGCCCATGAAGGAAATGTTTATGAGTTAAAGTGAAACTGCCGAACTGCAGTTAGAGTCAGGCATCCTGCTGATCTGATTCAGAAGGGCACTCTTTAGACGGTTCACAGGCCAGGTATACATCCGCGCTAAAATACCAAGGTGAAAGTCATCATAGCTTTCATTAGCTTGCGTAGAATAGACCCAGCTCCCAACCCAACTTTGAGAATAGATTAACGGCTTTTTTTTTTCACGCGATAAATTTGCACAATTTGCAGAGCACCAAAACTATAAGTTTATCGGAACTTAAAAAGCCGAACCACTTCCACCCCACTGCATTAGTCTTTCTTCTCTTATATCAACTACTGTATTTCGTCTGCATTCTTACTTGTGGGAGCTTGTTCATTCACATCTGCATTCAGGGCACTCATTTTGTAGCTAAAACTTTCTGCGACGTCACGGAGCTTAACCAACTGCTGTGCTGCCATAGACTGTAAAAGACTGTGCTGCTGAGCGCTGGCAGCGTGTCTGTGATGTACATCATCACACAGGTTTGAATCACTGTGGTCACGCTCTTTCTGACGGCTGAGCACTGGAAGTCATTCAGTGACAAGTGATAAAATGTATAAGATCTTATGTATATAATATATATATATATATATGCAAATTTATATCAAAATACCGGAAATGGGTTCAAAAATCATATCACTGTTATTGAAAAAAAATCTATCGCGATATATATTGATATCGAATTATTGTCCAGCCATATTTGAAACATTGCTGTATATGGAGGATCAGAGAGCTCCTGGATTTCATCTAAAATATCTTAATTTGTGTTAATAAGGGTTAGTAAGATAAACAAAGGTCTCTGGGGATCAGAACGACATGAGGGTAACTAATTAATAACATTTGATTTTAGGGTGAACTAAATCTATAAGGAATACCTTCCCAGATAGCAGGTAGTAATCGGCCCGAGCTCGGCTACCCTTCGGCGCCTCCGGCTCCGACTCGGCATCGGCGAGTGTTATCTGGGCCGAGTGTGGCCCGCAGCTCGCTCTCGCACATGTGTTTGTGATGCGGCTGTAAAGCCCTGGCCCGATTCCTGTTAACCATATCTGGCCCGAGTCTGTCTGTAGAGTCCGGGCCGCTTCTGGCAAGGACTCGGCTTGTTTAACTTTTGTCCTGATGGTGGCGGTAATGCTCCAAAAAGCTGGTTGGCAACCGCGTTAAAGATTACAAGAAAAAGAAGTTTTGGAACTCGTGTTTTCTGGTCAGAAAGGTAAGGTTTTTACTGCTTTTATACTGTATACTATGCGAATTTAGTGTTCAAAACCTTTTTTCACAGTGTTAGGTTGTAACAGTGTTTAGTAATTTAAAACAATTTGATACAAAATGCAACTTGTTTTAAAGAAACACGACTGAAGCTAATTGATGTGTATGCTAACGTTACAAACACGTCTGAAAGTTATAGAGGTAAAGTTGGTTTTAAATTCGCACAATCGGATTTCGGCTTCTTAATATAATATTAGAAAACTATCGTTTGCAAATTCCAAATAGTGAAATCATACATTGAGGTAAAGTTGGTTTTATATTCGCACATTCGTTCAGTGCCATGCTCCCTATATTGTTTACCATGGTACGTTGAATATCCGGTCTGAAATCGCATGCAAGTAACACTTTAAAACAACATTAGCACACAGACCACAGACAATGTTGTAGTTTGATATTCGTTGTCTGCTAGTATAATTTCACTATTTGGAATTTGCAAACGATATTATATTAAGAAGCCGAAATCCGAATGTGGGAATTTAAAACCAACTTTACCTCTATAAATCATACTAGCAGACAACGAATATCAAACTACAACATTGTCTGTATAAAACCAACTTTACCTCAATCAAGTGAGTGTTTAGTAACTGAAAACTATTTTAATTATTTTAAAGAAACATGACTGAAACGAATTGGTGTGTATCTTAACGTTACGTTAAAGAAAGTGTCTGTAGACTAATCCGTTAACACTACCATGGCAAAACATGTGCTTTTTTCTGAGTTAACATTTTAATATACCATGGGTGTTGAAAAAATCATTTTACAGTTGTGTACTTACCCAACAGAAATAATTCTGAGTGATTATGTGTAAATAAAAATTTATCGTTTTGGATTTATAAAATAGTATTGTTTAACTTGTTTGTGCAATGCATCACGAAAGTGATCTAAGCTCGATACTGTTTACTATTCTCTATAAATGATCTTAATATGTGTTAGCCTATGTGAATCTTATGTTCAAGCTGTAATATGTGCATGTAAAACTGAACGTCTTAAGCAGATTTTGATGGTTTTTTTTTTTTGTTATTGACAGTTATAAATTCTGATTTAAATCAATGGGTAACAATATTTTTCGGTTAAGTCTTATTATTCTTGTTTAACAAGGGTTAGTGAGGCCATTTTGCAGCACATCACAGAGACAAAAGATGTGAATATGCATGTTATAGTTAGGTGCTTATAGTCCATTATAAGCTGTAAACTGTTGATACATTTTCAACATACTTGAGCTTTTCAGACTTTACATTACTAATAGCTTCACAAACAGCTGAAATGGGTTTTGTTATTGGCTATCATCATCAAACATTTTCCACAATGTTAGGTTAACAGTGTTTTTAGTAACTTACAACTATCTGATCCAAAAGGTTTCTTATTTTAAAGAAATTTGACTGTGACTTATTCTGCTTTAAATAACATTTTTGGGCTTATGCTCAAGGGGTATAATGTTTGTTTCAGGCGTTTTCTGAATAGTCATTATTAATGTTTATAATGATTTTTGTGAAGATAAACATTTTTTATACACTTTTGTATGTTTGTTTGTTTGACAGTCCACGACAAGATCCTTGAGCACGATCAAAGAAGCTCGGCACAGAAGAGGCCGGTATATGTAAGTCATGGCTGAAAATTATGAGTTTTACTCTGTGAATTAGAGTATTTGAATAGGGCAAGGGCCAGTGTTGCTCAGATTTTGTAGCCTTTGCAAACTCATTGTAGTGATGACACTCCTCACTATCTAAAAGTCTTATATAGTAAAAACGAGGCCCCTAAAGATAAAGACTTTGATAACCTAGATGATTATGATATGGTGACATCTGAAGGCTCAGTTAATGAGTTCCATATCGTGGGGTTCGAGTCATCTGAAATGGAAATTGTGCCATCTTCATGGGTACAGAATGATAGATGTGCTTAGTCATCTTACAAATCTTTGTCTAAGAATCATAAGGCTGTCACTACAGGTATTATAGCCATTAATTAACTTTGTTAGTATTTCAGGATTTGAACTTTTTTTGGGGAGATGTTAACAACAATGTGATGTTTTATTATAGACACATATGAGGAAGCTCGACTCCCTTCCACAGGCAACTGTGATGTCTGACTTGCAAACTGATGAGGACGATGATCGCCCGTCATACACCAAAAGAAAGAACAGGTTTGTTTGCAATTATTTTAAACACATACTGTCAACATTATTTCAATGATCAATTACAACCTGCAATTTTTGCCCTGGCACTATACTAAAATAATGTTTTGTTTTGTAAATGTATCTGATCATGGGACATAAAAGACAGGACTATAGTGACAGTGATGAAGAAAAAATATTTGGAACAAAGAGGCTGGAAAAAAAGCAGATATGAAGATTTCAGAATTCGATGCAGCACGGCAAGTACCATCACCACCAATGACTATGGAAGAATCCTTAGGGACACCATCAAGATGCACAGATACTGTACATTCCAGTATGCCTATGAACATTTACAGTCCTTGTTCCAGTGCAGTTGGAGATCAAGACAGAACTTATTGGTACTCGTCATGTCTTCGTAAGAATTAAATACATCACTACATTTGTAAAGACTTTATGGAGCTAGAAAGTAAAGATCAACTAGAGAATATCAGCAGTATCTAACCCTCTGTTGTATTTACACAAGTTGTATAAGCTATAAGTTGATTTATACTAATTCGTTGTTTTTCTTTTTTTAGCACCACTGTCTGAAGTGTTAAACTCACAAGACGACATAAAGCAGCAACTGGTCCTGATTCTCAAAAATCTGCAAAACCAAAACAGACATGATGAAATTCCAGATGTAAGCACATTTGACCTTCCTTTGTCCAGTTTGATTTGGAAAAGCTTGAAAATCAACTAAAGGACCAGCCCGAACAAATAAAGAACATGGTAAGTTCAAGCTCTTGTGTATTTCAAAGTGTTTTAAGTTTATTTATTTATTTATTTGATTTTTTGCTTCATAGGTAGCCTACTTAGGAATTATTGGTGTTTTCCACAAGGGAAGCAGTTTGGCGTATCCTGGGAAAGCTTTTGGCTAACTCCTTGGCCAAACAAATTAACTGGAGCGGGGCAAACTAAAAAGTGACCTTTCGTGCACTCCCCCTTGGGACTGTCGTAGTCAGTAAGTTGGATTTTAATATACATTTCAATACAATTAGGGGCTGTTCCATCTGTGTATTTCTTTGAATCATTAACCAGAGGAACAAAAAAAATCTATATATGGTCCCATTTAGGTTGTACTTATGTGAGAGCAAGCATGTTTCTTTTTTTCTTTAACATTTGTTCTTGTTCTCTACTAATTATCTGTATATCTTTTGATCACAGATGCAGTGAGGACAAATGTCCATACCATGCCACTGATAAAGAGGTGGAAAAATGCATTACAAGGTGGCTACAACTTGCTCCTGACAGGCACGGAGGAAGGAAGGAAAGAGAGAAAGCTAATGTGTCAAATGTCTAAATCACTATTTTTATTTTTTATTAAGATGTTCCCTGATACTTGGGCAATTTGTGTTTCATTTGCACATTTTTAATATATATATATTCTGAAGAATATATAATTCTGAAGAAACATTTTCAATAACTGTAATAATAATAAACAAAAATTCTAAATATAAAATTGCACAAGATATATATATACACACACACACATCATCTCATGTTTTGCTGTTTGTGCAATTTATTCCAATTATTCTTTTAAGTTTATTTAAAAATTAAGTTTAAGTCTTTATACATCTGCAGTTTTATATTCATATATATTTTTTTGTTTTATTGTTATTATTTTAATGTTTATTAATAATGTTTCGAGATGTTTCTTCAGAATTTGGCAGTTCTTTTTACAACTTTGACTTGTATATTTTACGTATTGTCATAGGTATTTGTAAGATGTTTCTTGCTATATCTTAAATTGGTTTCTATATTCAAGTTTATATAAAATTTAGCTGTTTTAAGATGTGTCTTGTACAATTTTTAAAATTCAAATCTGTTGGGAAAACAGGGTTGTTTTGAAAACTTTTGTGTATGTGTGCAATTTCAGATATATATTTTTTTCTATAAATCTTCCTGTGTATTGTGCAGTTTTATTGTTGTTTTTCTTGTGCACTACAAAACAATTTATTAAATTTGAGTATTATTTGTTTCTTGCAATCAATAAACGTTTATCATTTATTTATTTTGTCCTTTGATTATTTACGTTATAGGATATGTATGCTGTTTGCATTTTATTTAAAGGTTAAATGCAGTGCCTACACTTTGTGTTTACAGTACATAGCCTGCGTTTGCTGTTATATCAACTTAAATGGTTGTAATATCAAGTACTAATTTAATACCAAAAGGTTTTATATCAAGGTATATGAAGACTTAATCGTGCCAGCTCCGGGCCGCAGTGCACATTACTCACGGGCCGATTCCGGCTCGGATGCGGCAGCGTCGGCTCGCTTACGGCCGCCGCATCTGGCCCGATTGATTCGGGCCGGAATCGGGCAGTGAGTCCATAGGCATCCGGCCCGAGTACGGCAGCCGGAGTCGGGCCGAGGGGTAAGTCTCCGGCAGGCGAGAATCTAGCCGGAACTGGCCCGAGTGTATTTTGCTATCTGGGTTATCTCTCCATACACAAACACATATGGACATTAAATTGTAGGCATTGTTCAGTACATGTGATGTTTCCTCACTTGTCTGTGACTTCTGTTGCTCTTCCTCTGGCTGTCTCGCTGCAGCTGTGGGTAAATCAGAGTCGATAAGTGTTCCCACACACAGCCACAGTAGGCACCGTAGGTGGTAAACAGCTCAGTGTTACTCTAATGCACACTAAATATGGCTACACTAATTCTACTGCCCTTAATTTAGTACTTACATTTACCTCAATACACAATTAACACAGTGATGCAACTCATATGCAATAGGAATTAATTAAATATGGTAATATGTTTAATGTTAATATGTGTAATTACATACAAAATCAGTATCATTTGTCTTAGCATTTGATCTGTGTCTTATAAACGCTGGAGTGGGAACACAAAGGAGTAATACAAAGGAGATACAGCCACATTAAACTAAGATGATAAATGATCAATTCAAAGTGCAAGCTAAGGGCTAAACATACAAATGAGCTAAACAAGAAACAGGTGATAATTATAAGTAGCCATGGAGACAATCAAGGACAGAACAACAGTTCACTTGAAGGAGCGCTAGAAGCGATGCCATGTTGTTTGTTCTTTGTTTGTTGATAAAAATAAATAAATAAATAGAAATGCTGACCGGGTGGTTGTGATTGCTTTGTGTCATTCACAGTTTTTACCTGCACAAGTATCTCCCACCAGATTTTTCCTCAGAATAGAAGAGTTGCTGCTACATTAAAGGGCACTTATTTTACCCCTTTTACAAGATGTAAGATAAGCCTTTGGTGTCTCCAAAATGTGTCTGTAAAGTTTCAGCTTAAGATACCCATCAGATAATTTATTATAGCCTCCAGAATCTGCCCATTTTGCTGTCACAATACATTGTAGCTGTTTTTGTAGCCTGTGGCTTTAAATGCAAATGAGCTGCTTCTCCCTGCCCACCGTTCCTACATTCACGTCTGCTTCTCATCATGCGTTATGTCAGATAAACAGCAGTCAGTGATAGAGACAGGCTCGGATGAAGCTGAAATGCAGCTCATTAGTCAAAAATACCAAGTAAGTTTATTTGATGTATTTGTAATGGAGTTTATTCAAGCCTTTCTGAAATGATGAGCCGTTTGCAGTACACACACACACACACACACACACACACACACACACACACACACACACACACACACACACACACACACACACATATTAGCGTTTACTGACACCATGCGGCCGGGGTGATTAAATCGGTTAAGAATTACATAACGATTTTACTGTCTTTATTGCAAACATGCTCCATTTTAAAAACGTTTTAAAAACGTATAAAAATCACAGAGAGTTGTAACAGATATTTTAATCCCAGTTTATTTCCAAAAACAATGTTCTGTGGACATGTATATACATGTTATTATAAAAACATGGTGCCAGTCAATCGATTCAGTGGGCGGGGAAAACTGCACTCCTACGTCACGTTGTGGTGGGCCTCAAAATCACTTGAATTTGGGTCTTTGGGTCTATTTTAACGTCAGGAAATTTAAAAAAGTTGTTGGGTTCTATCACTGCAATATGACAGTGGACATACTATACATACACACAGTTCTGTCCAAACAGCTTACAAAAGTTGATTTTCATCATAAGTGCTCTTTAAGGTTTCTCAAAAAAGGTTTTCTTCAATTTATACAGTAAGAGAAAAACAAAATGATGCTTTTAGACAAGTACTGAGACAAGTAATGTCTATTGGTAATAAACAAACTGTTTTGATTCCTGTCACATATATAAATCTTAAATTCACAATTAAACAATTTATGACTTAAATCTATAGGATTCTGTTGTGGATGCAATCTTGTGGTCAGCCACAGGATTTTCAACGTTGAAGCTTGTTTTTTAAAGTTTGCATTTTTGGGCCTCCTGAACCACAATTGTAATGTAAATTAACAGCCAAATGCACTGAAAGTTTTTAATTTCTAGCTGAAAACATTACTGTGTAAAAGTCCTCAAACTACAATTGAACAGAATGTCAAAATAAGAGCAGAGCACATACATTTGAAGTCAGAATTTTTAGCCCCCCTGTATATTCCCCCCCCCCCCAACTTCTGTTTAATGGAGAGCAGATTTTTTCAACACATTTCTAAACATAATAGTTTTAATAACTCATTTCTAATAACTGATTTATTTTATCTTTGCCATGATGACAGTAAATAATATTTGACTAGATATTTTCAAGATAGTATTTAGCTTTAAGTGCAATTTAAAGGCTTAACTAGGTTAATTAGGTTACATGTTAGGGTAATTAGGCAAGTTATTGTATAACAATATCAAAAAACTATCAAAACAAATATATTGCTTAAGTAATATAATATATAATAATATAAATTAATATTGACCTTAAAATGGTGTAAAAAAGAAATTACTGTTTTTATTCCATCTGAAACAAACCAAATAAGTGTTTCTCCAGAAATAAATTATAGGAAATACTGTGAAAAATTCCTTGCTCTGTTAAACATCACTTGAGAAATATTTGAAAAAGGTAAAAAAAATCAGAGGAGGGCTAATAATTTTGACTTCAATTGTAACTGTAAGACTCAGTTTCACGAATGAGTTTCATTAAATTCTTTTCTGCTTTGCTTCCAAGATGCAAAACAAACCTTTCAAACCCAGATAGCTCTTTGCTAGGCGAAGAGGACACAGCAAATGTTTACTGTCAAGATATTTTATGCATAAAGGTTTCGATTTATAAAGTTGCACTGTGAAAAAGAGAGATGTCAGCAGGATATTACTGAATCGGGAAAAGAGAAAAGTAAATGATGTTAGCAGTTTTCTATGGCATCTCTGTATGACTGTGATTATGTGCAAATATCTCCAGGCTCCTGACAGAAATCGCAGGTCACTGTGCATTACCCAGTGGGAATACATGTTTAGATGCGCTGAAATTAAACAGAGTCTAGGTCGTGGCATAATGTTGTTTAAACGCTGCAATATTCTGAGTATCTGGCTTAGGGCATGTACAAAGCTGTCATTTCCATTACTCTTTCTCTCTCTCTCTCTCTCTCTCTCTCTTTGTATTTTTCTTTACAACCTCATTTTCTCACTCATTTTGTCAGAACACCCCTGTGTGTCTATACAAATACACAAATGTCTATTCCTTTATGAAACTACATTTGTTGCGATTTCATATTGTTCTCTGTGATAATCTTGTTCAACTTGTCTGAAACAAGAACCTTCCAGAACAATGTTTTTTACCCGAAAAAAAAAAATCCTTCCTGGCGATGACTAACACACTGACTCACTGTTGTGCACACATTGCAAGCCGGCTAAAAGATGCATAAATCAGAGGCAGCAGAACATACGAGCATGTTCTTTCCCTTCACAGATTGATAGTCTATTTTTAAACCAGTGATGGCCATGTTTAGCTTTGCCTTTTGAAGATAACAGTATATAGTTGATAACAATAATTAGTTGTGGCTAAATGATCTAACGCAGTGCAAAATTGTTTATCAGTCAGAAAATCATCCTTTAAACCAAATACTGAAATGCATTAAATGGACTATATAGGTAAAAACACAAGCCTGTTCAATATATGTTACACAAATAAATTATAAAGCGTTCACAGATTTCTTTTTTAGGATGACACAAAGTCATTTTAGCACATTCTATCCAACTATTTCTCTTTAGTGTAGGGCACCTGCTTATTCTTACTACTGTAATACAGTCATTTTTACATGGTTATACAGCACCGTTCATACCACTGGGGTTGGTATTATTATTATTATTATTATTTTTTTTTTTTGCATTTTACAGTAATTGAAAAATCCAAAGACAGTATTGTAAAACGCTAAATGAAATTTATTATATCATATCAGCTGCTATCAACCCAGGCTCATTCTGATTATGCACCCCTATATACATTCCCAGGAGCTACGTTTTTTGCAGTTTTTGCTTTCGCAAATCCACCAGAGGCCACTGTGTGCACTTTTTCAGATCTCAAGTTTCTCTTGCAAGTGCCATTCACATCCGCTGTTCTCACATAAATCCACCAGAGGCCGCCATCCACTGACTGACATACTGACTGACCAACCGACCGATCCCCCTACCCTCCTCTTTTCCTAAACCCAACTAATAGTGTTTTAAAAAGCACCAATTGGCCCGCCCACCCCCTTCCTTAAACCCAACTACCGTGTTTTAAAAAGCATTCAAGAAAAAGAAAAGCCCTCGCCTGATTTTTACCAGGTTTTCAGATTTTACCACTTTCTCACCTTGTTATTTAATTGTTTATTTTATTTTTTGGCTTCTGTTTTTGTCTTACCCGCTTTCTGGATCCGCTCTTCACTGGACTCAAACCCCGTTGTCTCACTCTGTGTCTCAAGTCTGCCTACATACCTGTTGAGCTACCTGACAAACTGGTAACAGCGGGAAAACCGTCCATACGGAGGTAAGCGGTCAGCTGGTAAGCAAGAAAAGGAACGACATCATACCGCCCCGTAGCATTCATTTTAAAGATGAAATGCAGCCATACGTAGCTCTGGCTACATAATTTGCGATCTCCAGAAATGTATATAGGGCCACGTTTTCAGAATGAGCCTATGTTGGCTGCTATTCTACCATTCACATAATCTTTTAGAAGTCAATGCAGATTTTGTGCTCAAAAAACAACAGGGGCGGTCCTAATTTTTTTGTGGAAACTACATTAAAGAGCCTCTATTATGGGTTTTTGAAAATGAGCTTCCATGCAGTGTGTAACACAACACTAAGTGAATGAAAACATCCAGCTGAGGTTTAAATCTGAAAGTGCACCATGATAAAAACTATTCACTCTTTAACGAAATAGTCGACTCAGAGTGGAATAAATGAATTGTGTTGGGTTCGGATCTTTTGCATGAACACATCGATGTTGATACGGTACATCACCAAATATGTAGTGCCAGTTCCGGTAAAATGTGAACGCGCTTTCACTCCAGACACTAGCGGGCCGCGAGGGATTGCGGGACTGATCATGACGCAAAGATGACGATCACTAACAGATGGAGATTCGACTGCGGGAAATAAAGGGTTAAAGTTCATTTTTACAACAACACCACAGTATAGCCAATCTAGTGCTGTGTTTGTTCCTGTCATTTGATTGATACAAAAACCTACGCTGCAACGCAGGATTCGCTGGCCGTTTGCCATTGAAGGAGCAGCAGAGACTATGGGACTTTGTCAGATTTTGACAGGGACTTTGTCCGTAACTTTTACAGTTCAAATGGACCAGTTTCTTCATCCTCCGGATCATAACATGTACGTGTAAATTTAAAATTGTTCCCTCGTTTTGTGTAGTTTGCAAAATCTGTGTTTAATTGTGTGTTATAAGTTGTAATCACCCCGCGCAACTTGTAATCACGTATCTATTATAGATCTGTATCTCTCAGGTTAAATCTTTATGGGGCTGTTCACATATCGCGTCCAAAACTAAGTTAAATACGTGACGTGTGCTTCTTCCTTTACCGATTTAAATGCGTTTCTGAACTTGTGATCCTCAGCTGTTTGTCTTTGCTATGGCCACCATCAGCTGTTCCTCACACGCGTGGTGCGGTCAATTTTCAAAGTAGTTCAAGTTTTGCCACTGTGTGGATTAATACTGAATGTGTGTCATTGTTATTACTTGGGGTTAGGGTTAAGAGTAGAGTAATATGCTGGTGTTTAACTGCATTGCTTTATTGCATTCCTGCATTGGGCTCTCACATACTTTCTGCTACTTCATACTGTAGCCGTGGTGGGCATTTCTCTCTGTCTCGTGGTGAACGCAGTCAACCAATCGCAATAGACTGAGTCATCGGTCCAATCAGTGCAGACAAGCTTCGCGCTAAGGAGGGGTTTTGGAACAAATTAATCGCTGAACAATTCATATGGAAGTCGCTGCGATAATTAGGTAAAAATAAATGCAGATTATAAGACAATACAAGTGTTTTTTGACCTTGCACGCATATCAGCATGTTGTTGGAGACCCCCAAAACCAAAATATGACCTTTTTAATGCAAAATAGGTGCTCTTTAACATAAAATTTAATAGATCATAATTTATTTCAAATTTTAGTATGTGTGTATGTGTGTAGTTTATAAAATATAACACAAATTAACACTTACTTAAAACGCATGCCTATATTAATTGCAAATCCAGAGAGTTGATATTAACTTTGTGGTCTTTTAGTGGTGTTTTAATAAAGGAAGAGCATTCTCAGGTCATCCAATCAGCACAAGATGACAGTTTTCAGCATCCCTCCACCACCCCATTGCCTCATTATTTTGGCTGATGCATATCCAAGTGCAAGGGGGGATGCTCTGGATTCAGTCCAAATTCCAAGCGCAGAGCTCTTCCCTTGCAGCACTCCAAATACACATATATCCCCATCCAAACTGAATATATTTAAGTGCAAACTCATGGAATGTATACATGAGTTCTTTTTCTGTGTGTTATGAGAATTGTGCATACAGTTAAAGTCAGAATTATTAGAATTTTTTTTTTTTTTTTTTTTTAATATTTCCCAAATGATGTTTAACAGAGCAAGGAAATTTTCACAGTATGTCTGATAATATTTTTTCTTTTGGAGAAAGTCTTAATTGTTTTATTTCGGCTAGAATAAAAGCAGTTTTTAATTTCTAAAAAAACATTTTAAGGTCAGAATTATTAGCCCCTTTAAGCTATATATTTTTCCACATTCTACAGAACAAACCATCATTATACAATAACTTGCCTAATTACCCTAACCTGCCTAGTTAACCTAATTAACCTAGTTAAGCCTTTGAATGTCACTTTAAGCTGTATAGAAGTGTCTTAAAAAATATCTAGTCAAATATTATTTACTGTCATCATGGCAAAGATAAAAGAAATCAGTTATTAGAAATGAGTTAATAAAACTATTATGTTTAGTAATGTGTTGAAAAAAATCTTCTCTCTGTTAAACAGAAATAGAGGGAAAAAATAACAGGGGGGATAATAGTTAAGGGAGGCTAATAATTCTGACTTCAACTGTTTATAAACACCATTTGCTTTTGCTATTTTGTGTATAATGGGAATTTACAGGTTTTTTCCATTTCAAATTATAAAATGTTATGGGACCTTGATCTCTGCTCTGACAACATTTTATGTTAGAAATGTTAAAAAGTGACGTTCAAAGATATATTAGTAGTTTGAAAGATTATTTTGTATAAGAAATAATATACATTATATACTGTACATAGCATTAATTAAAATAACATAAACAGTGATGAAAATTCACAGCCATTTTATACCATTATGACCAATCCAGACAATATATTGCATCAAATAAAACATTTCTAAAAATGCGATTTGTTTTAATTGTCAAATGTTTTTGAAGCACAGATAAAGCTCTCATAATGCTATTTATAACTCACGGTAAATCACAATCTTCTGACAACCTTTAACAGCCTACTATTGGAGATTTTGCTTCATTTAAAATCAAAGATGCATTGTAAACATCCTAAAAGTAAAAATTATTTTCTTTCTAAAACATTTGGATTAGATTGAAGTCATCTCATCTCAGAGTCATTAAATGAATGTTATACAGTGATATAATAATATGTTAAGGTAAGGCACCTATGATTACTCTTTACACAGTTTATTTGCTTTTCTACTGAGCATTTGTAGATCTTTTGTGAGTCTAGATACTCATTCAAACCTTTAACACATCATTGTTCCCTGTCCTGCTCTCTCCCATTTTTCTTCTCATTTCATGCTTGAATGTTCATTCATCAGCCCTGTTCCAGCTGTTGTCATAGTACCGCTGGCTCTTCTTACCGTGGACCGCTTTGTAAACTACGCAAGTACGCTAGCGGCTTGCAGCTACGGTCACGACATCGTGAGTCAGGTACGGTCAGTGTGTCACCTGCCTCCAGACGTCATGGAAACACTGATGATCATTACTGCTGTGTGCGTGAAGCCCATGTTTGACATGAACAAAATATTTTCTTCTCCCTCCTGATGTCTTTGTGAGTGTTTGCTCCTGTTGACTGCACTGCCGTTTCTCTGACCGTTTCTCAGTACTGAGCAGATCCCGTGTTCTTCAATGCGAGTGTGGTTGTCATGGATACAGTATCTAGACAGACTGTCATGGATTTTGAACAGTGCTCAGGATCACAGAGCAGCACCTCAGAGGAAGATCGGACCAGCGCAGCTATTAACAGCACACCTGTTAGGTCTCATTAACTTTCACTGAGCCCTGTGTAATGCAATGCTGCTTTTGCCGAAAGACTAGCCTCCACTCAAGGACTTCCACTTAATCAAAGACAGAAAATGTACAAAAGAACATTATGTTCACTCTAAAAACTGCTGGATTAAAAACAACTCAATTGGCAATTAGCAATGCTGGGTAGATTTTAGACAGAACATGCAGCAATCAAGCTGAAATACACACATATTTTGAATTAGATGCAGCTGATTGAGTTAAATGTATGACCCAATGTACTGCATTGCTTTATTTACTAAGGCTATAGTTTAAACATGACTATAAACAGAGCTTTAGGAGCAACTCCTTGCACTCAGTATGGATGTCACAATGGTGGTGGCACTGTAGTCAGGTCTGGCTCGATAAAACTCAGTTAAACCAGGATTTAGGATTGATGCTACCTAAAATCTATACTTTGGTCCAAGGCCCTCCCAGTCCACCAGGTACTGGAACTGACTTCCTCTGCATCTCATGTCCAGAAACATGTTCACCTTATATGCTAATGATTCAAGGATTCAATTTTGGGGGCCCGGCTCGGGGACCTCAGGATTTCATATCTGTTATTTGCAGATGATGTTGTTCTGTTGGCTTCATAGAACATGGACCTTCAGCATGCACTGGGGCGGCTTTCTGCTGAGTGTGACATGGCTGGGATGAAAATCAGCATCTCCAAGTCTGAGGCCATGGTGCTCCACTGGAAAAAGGTGGTTTGCCATCTCCTGGTTGGAGGAGAGTCCTTACCCCAGGTGGAGGAGTTCAAATATCTTGGGGTTTTGTTCATGAGTGTGGGAAGGATGAAGCGAGAGATTGACAGGCAGATTGATGCAGCGGCAGCAGTAATGCGGTCGATGTACTGATCCATTGTGGTAAAGCAGAAGCTGAGCCGAAAGGCAAAGCTCTCGATTTACCGGTCAATCTATGTTCCTACTCTCACCTAAGGTCATGAGTTTTGGGTCATGACAAAAGGACAAGATCTCGGATACAAGCAGCCAAAATGAGTTTCCTTCACAGGGTGGCAGGGCGCACCCTTAGTATATAGGGTGAGGAGCTCTGAGTAGAACCGCTGCTCCTCCACATCGAGAGAAGTCAGCTGAGGGGGCTTGGACATCTGTTTCAGATGCCTCCTGGACGCCTACCTAGGGAGGTGTTCCAGGCATGTTCCACTGGAAGGAGGCCTCGGGGAAGACCCAGGACATGCTAAAGGGACTATGTCTGTTGGCTGGTCTGGGAACGCCCCAGGATCCCCCCGGAGGAGCTGGAGGAAGTGTCTGGGGAGAGGGAAGTCTGGGGTTCCCTCCTGAGACTGCTGCCCCCGCAACCCGGGCCCGGAAAATGAGATGAGATGAAATGAAATGAATGATTCAATTTTGTGGTGTTTATTGGGGTGTTGGAGCATAAGGACCAGCATCCAGGTGAAAATGCTGGATAAATACAGACAAATCCAGAAGTTGGTTTAATTTTTAAATAACATTTTAGTATTCCAGTACCAATTCCCACTGTTAACTACTTAGGTACTTAGTACCTGCTTATTATTAAGATATTGGGTGTTTAATAGTATTTGTTGATCATATTCTACACTCATAATCCTACCCAATACCTAAACCCAACTACACCCAATCACAACTCAAACACAAATCCCTTTTGTTGCTTATTCATAGAACTTATTTAAAATGTCTTGAAACAACACAATTCTTAAGTTTATTTGGGGTGACAACTTAATTGTTTTATATTCAATTAACTTAAACTTGTAAAAAATTATTACATTTAATTAATTGATTTGTGTTGGGACAACATGCATTCTGTGGATCTCAGCATTTTTTGTGTATCTTAATAACCATTAATAAGCAGCAAATTGGTACTTATTATTAAGCTACAAGTTTTGGCTAATGGTTGGTTAATAGTAATAGTAATAATACCTTACAAAACCCAACCACTGGATTTGTCCATATTTTACCCAACTTTAGGTTGAAACGAACTAGCATTTTTTATAGTGTACCTATATAACCATTAATAAGCAGCAAATTACAGGGTTCATACGGTCATGGAAAACCTGGAAAAGTTTTGGAAAAATAGAAAAACCCACAAAGTCATGGAAAACAGATATCTGTTTACTTGAATATAGGTTATTTACTTCTTTTCTGTATTTGGCCAATCACATGCTCTGACATTATTAGGTCTGTGTAAGCATTATCTAAATAAAATTTACATATAAATATAAGTTAAAACTAAATAGATTGTTGCATGTTTTACGATATGCTGTAATAAATTTGAACATGCATTGTTTTTCTTTTACCACGCATATATAGACATTGCATGAAACATTAGGTCATGAAAATGTACTTGAAAGTCTTGGAAAAATTACGGAAAAGTCATGGAATTTTAGTAGTAAAAATGTGTACGAACCCTGAAATTAAACCTTTATTGAGCTACAAGACAATGGTTGTTTATTAGTAATAGCAAACAATTGTACCTAAAAACCCAACCGTTTGAATTTGTTCATCTTTTACCGATCATTTGGTTAAAATGAACAAGCATTTTGTGTGTATTTCAGAGTGTATGAAAATAAACCAAATGTAGGAATGTAAAAAATACACACAGAATTATTTGAGGCAACAGTACTTAAAAGTTATATAGTTCAATTAAAATCTTACTTAAAACTTAAATAGGCCTGGCTGTGCCACCTTCAGGTTCACTTGTTGACAAAAAATGCCATGATCTGTAAATACAGCAGTGTCTTAAGAGCATATTTTTACATAAAAGGTTTATTAAATTCAAATTAATAACAGTAATTAATAACATAATGTTTTGAACTCTAGATAAAAAGTGTTCCCATAATGTAAGACAATGTTTGGCTTACTGACATTTTAAATCTTCAAAAGCCTGCTCATTCTGTGTAACCCACAGCTGGAATGTTTTGTTGAGGAATAACCCAACAAAACGACACAACAGATTTAACATTGCATTTTTAGAGAGAGATTTCTGAGCATCAGTGAATTTTTGATTAAATGCACTTTTACCCTCATTGGATTTCATCTGAAAGCTTGTGAAATATTTGCAGATTGTTTTGATGGAAGCCACACCTACCCTGTCTGTGTTGTAGGACATTTCTCTCTTTCTCTTTCGATGACCCGCTCACACCCGACTCACTGAAATATTGAACTACATCGATGGCAATCGGCCCTGCTTGTTTCAGCAAGAAAGGCTGGGTTTCACTGCCCTGCTTTGTCAAAGGGCCCAGAGCTGTGATAGGCAGTACAGAAGGATTGTTCTCGGAGGCTGCTCGCTGATTGTGTGTCCTGACCTTCCTGTCTTCAGTATCCAGGCTCTGTTATCTGGTTTCAGTGGGTATACGGAAACTCCTTCACCTGTGGCTATGATGTTACCTCACATACAGTACAGAATAGAGGGACTGAAAGAAGATTTTACTCAGTGTTTATCTGAACATGTTACACTGGGCCATTCAGATTGCATAAGTGTTTTGTTTTGAATGTGCAAAAGATTTGCATTCTGTTACTCAAGGAGCGGACTTGAAAGTTACTGTGAAATTGTAATGGTGGTATAATGGAAGCTGGGTTTGAATTAATGTGCACTAGTTTATTAAAAGAGTTCAACTGTATGGCAGGTTTCCCTAGGAGAGATGTTAGAGGAGCAACAATCAGGCAGTAGTTGTAGACAAATCTCCTAGAAGTTAGCAAAGTCCTGAATCTCTTGTAGTTTATTCACCATAGTAGATTGTGACCAATGTGTGACAGCTTGAACTTTAAAGTCATCTATCTCCACTCCTTGGTGGCTGATATTATAACTCAGAAAAGTAGTTTGTTTCATATGGAATTCACATTTCTCAGCTTTCACACAAAGTTTATGGGTAAGCGGATGGGGTAAGTGTTTTTACCTTGCTGATGTGTTCCTCCGCCATATTGAAGTATATCACAGTACTGTCAATGTAAGGGATGACATACTGGTCCAGGATGTCCCTGAAGATCTTATTGATGAAGAACTGGAAGGCAACAGGAACATTGATTAGTCTGTTTGGCATCACCTGGTATTTATAATACCACCTAGTGATGAGGAATACATTCTCCCATTCATCATCACCTTCCCGAATTCCGATGAGATTGTTGACCATGGGTCACCACTCAAGGTCCTGGAGGAGTTCCCATCCCTAGTTCCAATACCAATCAAACACATCTGAAACAAGATAATCAAGATCCTAATACACAGTGGTACTGAAAAATCAGTTCCACTGCAATACCACTGCGTATTAAAAAAATCATACTCAAGTAAAAGTACCATTACTTGCCTAAAAATGTAGTGCAAGTAGAGTAAAAGTATCTGTTGTAAATATTACTCAAAGTATGAGTAGACCTTTTAAAAGTACTCAAGATTAGTGAGTATTACGCTGTAAACAGCTGATGCATTTACATCTAGTTTGTGGATGTGTGTAAACGTAACATTCTGTAGTGCATTTAGTTGTTGCCCAGCAGGCACACAACGTCATAAGACATTAATATTAGATTAAATTTAGGTTGTGATGTCAGGTGACCAAAATTCAATATCTAGCCAGTGTCTAAGGATTTTGGTTGTGTTAGAAATCGACCAAAATCCAACGTCGAGCCAAGATCTTAAATCAAAGCTATAATGACGTCAAATACTGACATTTATTCGACAGGTATGGCAACCAAAATCCACTGTCTGTTAGACGTCATAGTAGTAACGTTCACATAACGTCAAGCTGTAACATCATTAGACGTTGATATTAGGTTGATTTTAGGTTGGACGTTGGACATTGATGTCGGCCTGACGTTGGGTTCTGATGTCAACCCGATTTTCATTTCTAAACAAAATACAACATCCCCACAACATTGGGGTACAGCATCAATCTGATATCATGTTGACGTCTTGTGCCTGCTGGGTGTTTAAGGCCATTTCGGTCATCATACAGTAAACATTCGTCATCTTCTCATCAGTGACATGCATCTAAACAGTGTCTGGGATCTTCTTCGACACTTTGAATGTTTCCAAACAGTTTGCTGCAATTATAAGTCGCCCATGTCTTGAGGTAGTTCATTATGATGCAATTTACCTTCTATGTGAGATTTGATTAGACAGGAATCACAAGACTACTCAGCCAATCCCCATAAACAAGAAAAAAATTAAGTAGTGACTGCAGTTTGAAGGAAAGTAGTGGAGTAAAAGTACCGATACAGCACTAAAAATTTAATCAAGGGAAAGTAAAAGTACACATTTTTAAAACTACTTAGTAAATTACAGTTTCTGAGGAAAAACTACTCAATTAAAGTAATTTGAGTATTTGTAATTCGTTACTTTACACTACTGGTAATACTGTACATATACTTGAATAACCTGGTATATATCTGGGCTTCTCTAAGTTGTTCAAGAGCTGCTGGAACTAGGAAGACTATATCTGAATTTCAGAGTCTTGCTGTGTAAATCTCTGTAATCGATGCATGGTCTTAGACCTCCATCCCCTTTTTTCCAACAAAGAAGAATCCATCAGTGGCAGGTGACTTGGAAGGTCGAATGAATCTGGAGTTCAGTGCCTCTTCAATGTGTTCCTCCATGACATGACAGAGGATATACGTTACTCTTGTGGGTCATGGCATTGGGTAGGAGATCAATAGCAGCGTGCCAGGATCAATGAGGAGGTAAATGGGTGGTTTTGATCTTACAGAATGTTACTAGATATTCATGGTAGCATGTAAACATCCAGTGAACTGTTTGCTTTCAGTGATTTCTAAATTGACATTTATGAAAAAATCATCATTGGACACTTGAACCCCTTATTTTTAGATATGTATAAACTTGAACAGATTAATTTTCAACTTTACTTTTTATTATATTTAATTTTACAGCCTCAAAATTATTATAAATGATATATATATAAAATCATTTACCTGCCTTGGAGCGACATGGTGGCTCAATGGTTAGCACTGTCGCCTCACAACAAGAAGGTTGCTGGTTCGAGTCCCGGCTGGGCCACTTGTCATTTCTGTGTGGGGTTTGCATGTTCTCCCTGTGTTTGTGTGGATTTCCTCCGGGTGCTCTGGTTTCCCCCCCAGTCCAAAAACATGTAGTGTAGTTGAATTGGATAAACTGAATTGTCCTGAGTGTATGAGTGTGTGTGTGTGTGTGAATGAGTGTGTATGGGTGTTTCTCAATACTGGGTTGCAGCTGGAAGGGCATCCGCTGTGTAAAACATATGCTGGAATAGTTGGTGGTTCATTCCACTGTGGTTACCCCTGATGAATAAGGGACTAAGCCGAAGGAAAATTAATGAAAGATTGAATTTACTTGCATCACATTATTATAAATCAATTTTGAAGATGTGCTTCTTGTGCTGTGCTTATAATATGTGTGTTATATAAAAATCATCCTCGGAAGCTCTGAAAAGCCTCTTCGGGATCCCGTGGGATTCGCTGCTCACCTGACAGGTAATTATTCTGTGTTCATCTACATAACTGAGTGGTTGTACAGTGTTCAGGGTGACACAGGTGCAAAGAGTACTGGCCGTTACCCATAACACACACACACACATACACAGACAGAGACGCAGAGAGTAATGCTATAATCAGATCCCACTCAAAGTGTACGCTATAGTCTGTAATTATGGAGCAAAAGCTCAACGGTGCTTTTTGAAAAGGGGATGATCATCTCTGCTTCATTCTCTCTGTGGTGCGCGTTGCAGTGTCACCGCGTGCCCTCAGGATAGCATGTGTGTGAGCGTAAATGGCTGTGCGTGATTAGTGAAGAATATGAAGATGGTAGGGAAGAGAGTTTAATGAATGAATAAGATGAAGCTGTGGGAACAGAGAGCAGAGATGTCATATGCCGATGCTACTGTCAGCTGTAGTGTACTCTCTCAACCCCTTTCATCAACGCATCCCCTCACAGACTTGCAAACAGCGCACAACCATAACCTTACACCTTGGCTACATTAGCATTAGCAGAGCAGTGAGGATATTAGTCACTCATCTAATTTGTTAATTAGGTGACGGAAATGTCTGATTGGACTAGGGATCGGCTGATCACCTTTATTTCCTGTCTGTGAACGTTCACCCGTGTCTCCCAGAAGTGCTGCATACATTGTGAACACTTCAAATTTAAAGGTATAAATCAGGCACAAATTAAGATTTGCTGTTAATTTACTCCCCCTCCTGCAATCCAAAGTGTAGTGACCTTTTTTTTCCCTTCAGTAGAACATTTAGCTAATTTGTAAAAATCTTTGGTTACATTTATGGTTGAAAAAAAATGGCCGATAAAGTAGCCAGAATTTTACAGTTAAAATACATATAGAAACTACGGTAGTCGAGAGAGCTTAACGCGCTGCAATTTAAGAAAGCACATGCAATTACAAAAAAGACCAGCAAATAAAAAAACGATCTTCATCAATTTGACAGCCCACGTGTTGATAACGTGTTCTTATACATATTTATTAACTACTGTATTTCATTAAATGATTGTGGTAAAGTGGAAGTGAAGCAGTCAGTCAGGTTTACATTATTTTGTAAATTGGTTTCCACTTTAAGAAAAACATATTAAACAAACTTAATTAATGAAACCATTTTGCTGAAAATGGCATGTTTTACCAAAGTCCCTTTAAGGCAAGTCATTTCACTCGGCGGTCATCTTTGAAAATGCTTTTGGGCAGTATTCTCAGACATTCTGTCTGAATGGGGAAGCATCAAATTCTTCAAAACTGTTTACCAAGCTTATGATTACATTACATATTTGGATTATCACTAATAAAATGAAACAACAACCGTCTCATGAGTTCAGTTTCTAGACTTTTGAATCAAACGAAATTGGCATATTTTGCCCAAGCTAATGTGCATGCACACTCGAATGGAACGAGATCACGACACTAACCTCATTTATGGCCGTTCTACACATGATCATTCTTTTAATAATGCCTCGTTCATCGCGATGTTCTTCTTAAGTAATTCACAACTTGGTCTTGATGGCAAATCTCCTCCAGAAATGACAGTGACTCTTTATTTATGGGCGTTTCAGTAATTGCTGTCATGTGATGTGCATTTCACTTTCTTTTTATAGAGATTACAAAACCAAAAAAACTTTTGTTTTCAAGTGCAGGTGGTTTATTTAAAAGCACAGATTTGAAGCTTTATTTGGATATATTTCTTATGTCTGTGAAATAAGTATTCACTAAGATTCCAGTGCATTTGTTGACCACCAAACTGTCGTAGACACACGTCTGGTTGGAGCTTTTCTCTGGAGAAACGTCAGTGTATAGCGATTGCTGATTGGCTTCTGTACTAGTACGCGGGGCTTTCATATTGACCGTTACACTTTTCCCCATTCAAAACTATATGAGTGACATATCTTGTGTATTCTATAGTCTTTGGTTTTACTGTAGTTTTTAGAGCCTGGGGGCCGCCATCTTGGAATATCGCTGTGTTCACTGGGTTGGTTTTGTTCCCTAAGCTAATACAACGGAAGTAATGGACTGAAGACGGACACTGGACAGCCTAATTTAACCCAATTCAAGTTGTGGATGTGCGTCAGAGGGCTTGTGCAAATACAAGCATCAAAGTTGTGTCTAATATATACAAAAATATTTATCCGTTTTCTATTTTTCTTTTTTTAATACCTTTCGTTTGCTTTGGTCCGCTCTCTCACGCTGCTCCAGCGCTGCCTGACGAGGGGATTTACATTCAGACTAATGCAACAATTAAAGCACATAACTTTGCACGTTACTAAGTCACGTCTTTGTTTATTATGTCAAGACATATTGCCTTTTCAAGTCGATCATCTTGATGTATGAAGGACATATGAAGGACGTAAAAAGCTGCCATGTGAACACGAAAAGAAGTGAGTAGCTGTAGTAGTGAAAAGTGAAAGTACCCGCCCCCGTTATGTTGGCACCAGACCTTGTTGCAGTAGGTGATTGTCTTTAGAAACATTTTTTGTTGTGCTGGTTGAAAGTCTCTTCACATTCCACTAATAATGATTAAAGTAAATGATCTAAATATATTTATATGTATTTTTATATTCTGGGTAAGGCATAAGAGTAAGAAATGTTCATCCAATTAAAATTTGTTGGGCTGACATTTCCCATAAGTCTGATAAGTAGCCTGTTAACAATTGTAGATTTGTACATCTGCAGCCATTCACACAGATTTCCCATTTGCGCGTTCACCTACACACGAAAGAGAGAGTGAGAGCGGTAAAAACACATGCTCGATCAAAACTTGTTAAAATCCTGAATGAATATTGGAGTTAGTTTTGCACACTGGAGGAAGAATGACACCATGGCTGAAGTATTTCTTTTAGACAGGTAATGTTCTGTTTTAACACTATTTTAGCCACTCAAAGCTGATGTAGATTTTGTTGTTTTATGAATGTGTTATATGCACAGAAGTGTTGTTCAGCCACTGAAATCTTCCTGCAAACTATTGATGTGACTATTTTCAGTTTCATAAGGGACCTTTTACAGCATCGATAATGTAGATTTTTATTTAGTTTAATAACAAAACATCAGTAAATATCGCTATTCCGCCTAGCCTGCTTTACTGAGGTGAAGTTGGTTTTACATTCACAATGGTTCATTTTTGAACAATGACAACCTGGGACGCACTCCCTATATTGTTTACCATGTGTATTTTGAATATTCGGTCTGAAATATCATGTAAGTATGGCATAGTAATAAGTCTAATTCCTGCATGCCGCCGGCCAACCACTAAGCATACAGTAGTCGCTTTAGGACAAAGCACATGAGAGAGTGAGACCAGCGATCCTTGCATGCATGAAATATTGCACATTATGACAAGTTTTGCTTGCTACACAACTGAAAACGTACTAGATATAATACAGTTTTTAATTCAGAATTGTAGTATTATAAAGTACCATAAAGTTTTCATACTGGCGAATGACATAATCTAGTGGGTTGTCTACTGTCATCTTTAAGGTGCGCGTTTGTGATTTCAGGAGGCGTGGTTTTGGACGGCAGGGGAGGGACTGTGTTTCCAAAGCTATTATGCTAACCGGTTATCATTTTGGCAAATCACCTACTGCACCTTTAATACACCAACATTTACACATTGTATTTGTTACACAGACAAAAACACAACCATAAGCAGGTGAGGATGAGAAAGTCACTTGAAGAATAACTCTGTTCATCACAAACCACTTATCCGCAAGCAGAGAAACATACTAATATATAGAAGTACTAAACTACTAAACACCATCATACTAACGTAATGCAGTAAACACTGTTTATCAGAATTGCATGCAGCATCTCTAATGTAGGGGCACCACAGTGGCGCAGTGGGTAGCACAATCACCTCACAGCAAGAAGTCGCTGGTTCGAGCCCCAACTGGGTCAGTTGGCATTTCTGTGTGGAGTTTGGATGTTCTCCCTGTGTTTGTGTGGGTTTCCTCCGGGTGCTCTGGTTTTCCCCACAGTCCAAAGACATGCGCTATAGGGGAATTGGTTAAGCTAAATTGGCCGTAGTGTATGTGAGTGTGAATGCAAGAGTGTATGGGTGTTTCCCAGTGATGGGTTGCAGCTGGAAGGGCATCTGCTGCATAAAACATATGCTGGATAAGTTGGTTGTTCATTCCGCTGTGCCGACTCCTGATTAATAAAGGGACTAAGCTGAAAAAAAAATGAATGAATGGATCTCTAATGTACATCACAGATGAGGAAAAAAATAAAAGTAAACAAAAAGTGTCATGCAGGGAATTCTGGGAAAGTTAATTTATGGTTATTCACCACATATACTGTATTAAGGAAACCTGATGTTAACCAGGTTACAGGTTTTTACTGTAGCATTTTTACAGTTTTTCACCATTGAAATCACTGATTTTGTTTTACAGTGTAAAATTGTGGTCCTTGATGATAAAATGCGGGTAAATGGCTATCAACACTTGAAGAGTCAAACCAAAACAAGCAAAGGCAAAACTAAATGAATACCGTATCATCTATTAATACCATTGGTCTGTGCAAGAAACCAAACATTATTTACAACATTATTACTTTCATTGCACATTCTCTGTAAACAGCCCTGAATGCATGCATGACAGCTTGGAGCTCAAGCGTCCTCTAGTATAATGCCTACATGCCTTATCTCCATAAAGGTCATACACTGACCTTTATCTTCGTAAAACCTCAATGTGTCATCAGGAGCCACAGGTATTAATTTTATTTTGCCTGTGTGTATGTTTTTTCTCATAGTGGCAGCATTTGACTTGCACTTTATGAATCACCAATGACCATGGTTTCAGCTGAAAAATAGTTAAATACACTTAAGTGTAGTTACGTGACATGTTGGATAGCCTGTGGGTTTGTAAATGAACACAAATGTTTCATTATAGCTAAAAGCAATCTGTAAAGCCTGTATTGCAAACCAATCTGCTTCTTTTTGTGTGACATTACAAGAGGAGTAATGTTTGTCTAAAGCACACGTATTGCTTCATGAGAAGTGAAAATGATTTTTCATCAGCTTTCTAGCTCTGATTTTGCCTTCCTCATTCTTTTTTTCTCTCCAGGGTATCCGCAGGGTCTTAAAAAGTCTTAAAATGTTTTAAATCTCATAAGCAAAATTTTAGGCCTTAAAAAGTCTTAAATCTACAGAAATATTATGTTGTAGGTCTTACATTTTTTAAAACAGGTCTTAATTTTCCTTTTCTCATGTATAGCTACCTAATCTGGCCATTACAATTACTGGCCCATACAATCACCAACAATCCATCTCAAAAAAACTTTAACTTTTTATTTACAAATAGCATTTAATTTCTTTCATTACAGTAACATTTGTTTAACAGTTCTCCATTTATTTACTGCTAACGATACTGACCTGACCAATATATTTTTTTGTTAATAAATTATTATTATTGTATTATAAAATGTATTAAATTATAATCATTTTTAGATTGGCCCAAAGAAAATCTTTTCCAATCGAGATATAAAAAACTCCTTAGCATTTAGCCCTGTATAAGGGCTTACTCACACTATGCTATCCGAACCGTGCCCAGGCCCGTTTCCCAGATCGTTTGAGAAGTGTGAGTGCTCTGAATCGGGCTCAGGCACGGTACACTTGGCCAGCCCTGGCCCGGTTGGAAGAGGTGGGCCAGAGCGCGGTTCACTTGGGCTCAGGCGCGGTATGTTTACAGTGTGAGTGCAAGCGTGCTTGAGCCCGAAACTGAAAGCGAGACGTGACTTTTAAGGGACTGTTTCATATGGATTAATTAATCATTCGTACTGTTCAATGAACACAAACTGTGGTAGATTATTAAAGACGCAAACCCCTCACTGCACGTCAGCTGCGCCTTCAGCAAACCTCCTAATTCCTGCAGCACGAGGACTTTATGATTGTTTATGAGCGTAAAAAGTGGCTGATCTGTTCGGCGAAATATTAGACTCCGTGTCACCGCATATCAAACGACTTAAACGATATAACTAAATAAATCTCCACTGTGCTGAGCGAGAGCGCTTACTGAGCAGCGCGTCATCGATGACGGAAGCGCGCCCAGGCCCGAATGTAATGTGAGTGCGGGCCGTCGGGGGAGACGGGAGGGGGGACAAGCGTGCTTTGCCCCGATTCAAGGCAACTGTACATAGTGTGAGTACGACCTAAGTCTAAAATATCATTCATAATGGTCTTTAAAATGTCTTAAAGTCTTAAATTTAACTTGGTGAGACCTGCAGAAACCCTATTTATCATTCACAGGTATTTCCTGCACAATTATTATAACATTAACGCTTTCCATTAACTTTTTTTATGACAACCTATATGGACAAAAGGTCAACAAAGTGCCTGTTAAAGGGTTAAACCCTTAGCAGATTAAAACATAAAAGAGAATCTATTGAACTGTCGCAAAGGGTGAAGTATGTAGATTTGTGTGTAAACAGAATGTCAGAAATAATGACTTTTCAAACAGGTTTCTCAAACACCCTGCCCACTTGCTATTGGTTAACCAAACATGTTTTTACCCAACCCCATACCATTAGTGACGTATAGATCTTTTTTGTTTTCATGACATGAACATTTTTCTGAAAACTTTGCTTTGTGTTCTAGAGAAGAAGAATGCTGTGATCAGTTAAGTAAATCCCTGAGACAAGACAAAGTATTTTAAGTTTGAAAATGTACACTTGAACATGAAATAGAAATCAAGTGAAACTATTAGAGCTGTGCAACAGACATGTTCATCAGGTTTTGTCAGATAAATGTGCCTGCATCTGTCTCCATCTTTTGCTTTTGGTCTGCACTTGCTTTCATTTTCTTCACATTTTTAATCAGTTTTTCTGGTCATGGAATGTGGAAATACTATAATCCGAGGACTGTCAGTGAGCACCTGGCACATTCCTTTCATTCATTTTTCTTCAGCTTAGTTACTTATTTATCAGGGGTTGCCACAGCGGAATGAACCACCAGCTATTCCAGCATATGTTTTAAGCAGCGGATACCCTTCCAGCCACAATCCACTTCTAGGAAACACCCATACATTCTCACATTCACACACACACTCATACACTATGGCCAATTTTGTTTAACCAATTCACCCATAGCGCATGTGTTTGGACTGTGGGGAAACAGGAGCACCCTGAACTGAACAGATTCAGTTTCACTCTTAAGTTAAACACAAAAAGGAAATCCACCATTGTCATCAAACACAACCAAATTTAACCTAAAGGGTCAATTTACGCTCTATTTTTAGTGGTTTCTCTTGAACTGTAATCTGAGCTGGTTTGTTTGACTCTTTTCAGATAGAAGTAGTACATTTAATAGCACCGTATTCGACAAATATCACAGTATGACTAAAAAAAGCTGCTGATGGGAGAGGCGTGTGTTGGGATGAAGATGGGGGGGTTGGAATTTGCAGACCATGTGGAGACACAGGGCAGTAAATAAAGTGAAACCTCATGGTTGCTTTGCTTTATGGTGTTTTTCCAGCATGTCACCTTCCACATACTGTTTATGGGATGTATGTGTGTGTATGTGTGTGTGTTTATTGCTCAGGGGGAGGACGGAAGCTTCACATGACCATAAAAACCATACGGACAGAGAGTTGACCAGGTGTGAGGGTTACCACGACAACTACAAAGAGAGAGAGAGAGAGAGAGGGCGATCTCTCCAGTGTTTACAGGCTGTTTGACGTCAGAGTGTTTCTTAATCTGTGGAAATATGGAGGATGCAGTCGGGCTCAAAAGATCAGCCCTTCACTCACATGCACGTTTTAGAGGACTGTCCCATTTCAACTGTGCGGTAGGCTATTGGTCAGTGATCAACTGTGTGAATCACTATTTAAATTCAATTTCTAATTGTCAACAGTTTTAATGTGTGTTTACAATCAGTCAAGAGATAATTCAGGATGCTGACTAGTGCTTTAAGAATCAAGAAAACCCCCCACATATTTGAAAAATGCAATATTTTGTTTTGCCACAATATATATTGTGATATGAATATCATTTCACCAGACCAACCGAGATGATCAAGTCTTTTTTCTATGTAGTGCATCTGCATAAAATATAATAAATTACAATGAAAATAAATAAATAAATAAACAAACAGTGCTTTATGGTTTTCTGGGGAGTCTAACAGTATTCAAGTGCAGAAGTTGTACAATCAAATGTAAAATAAGATGGTCATCATTGTATTATTAATTAAAAATACAGTATATAGATTTAATAATATCATTATCTTTTAATCTCTAATAAATAATCTAATCCTGCGGTGACTATGACAGATACACAAATTGCAATATTAGTGCTCAAACTTCAGCCCTTATACAGACAAAGCAAAATGAATGCATGTGGCTCCCAACTAGGGCTGGGCGATATGGCAAAAGTGCAATCTGGATAAATATTTTGCATATTGAATGATAACGATATATATTTTGATATCAGTTGTTAATGCTTCCAGATTTATAAGAGTACCCCGACTATGCCACAAAAATTGGAGGGTCCATTAAATGGCATAACATATTTTTGGCCGATAAACTTTTTTCCGTCCATCTCCAATATCAACACATTTTTAGATGCCCATTGTTGCACATACTGCTGCATTTCTCATTGTTATTGACATAAATTTGATCACTATTCGATATAATATCGTTTATCGGCCCAGCCCTTCTCCCAACAATACATTCATCTCATATGATCTCATCAGTATGTGCAAGAAACATAACATTGTTTACAACATTATTGTTTATAATCCGTGACCTCTGGCAGACAGATGAGTCTGATTATTTTGGATATTATTACTGGTTCTTTTTGGACAATTTGTTTCAATGAATGGTTCAGACAAACAATTTACCACTTTATTTACATAATCATGCAATTGTAAAGTATACACAATTATAGTAATAAAGCACCCTTGAATAATAAGAGAGAGGATGTTTTAGCTGTCCAAAGCACATAAAGTAGGATTAATTCATTCATTCATTTTCCTTCTGCTTAGTCCCTTTATTCATAAGGGTTGCCACAGCGGAATGAACAACCAACTTATCCAGCATATGCTTTACACAGCGGATGCCTTTCCAGCTGCAACCCAGTCCTGAGAAACACCTATACACACTCATTCACACACTTATACACTACGGAGAATTTAGTTTATACAATTCACCTAGCGCATGTCTTTGCACTGTGGGGGAAACCGGAGCACCCGGAGGAAACCCACGCCAACACAGGGAGAACATGCAAACTTCACACAGAATTGCCAACTGACCCAGTCGAGACTCAAACCAGCGACCTTCTTGCTGTGAGACGACAATGCTACCCACTAAGCCACTACGTCACCCTAGAATTCATGAACTCCCTTATTTATTATAGTATAATTAACCCTAAAAATGTATATATAGTAGCAACTCATCAGTTCTTGGGTAGGAGTACAAACTGTTTCGTAAGTTCTGTCAGTGCAGTGTTTGAGTATTGGAGCACTGAATGAGCTGACAAAAACTGACATCACTGGATCATAAACACCAGAATATTTAGAGTCTGAGTTTCTGTCTGGCACCAACAAGTGGGGTTTAATTTGGGAACTTGTATGTCTGTATTGGCTCGAGAAGTGGCTTTAAATTACATTCATTTCTTCATTTTCCTTTGGCTTAGCCCCTTTATTTATTAGGGGTCGCCACAGAGGAATGAACCGCCAACTTATCCAGCATAGCAGCGGATGCCCTTCCAGCCAAAACTGGGAAACACCAAAACACTCTCACATTCACACACTGTGGGGTAAATGGGAGCACCTGGAGACAACCCACGCAAACATCGGGAGAACATGCAAACTCCACACAGAACCTCCAACTGGTACAGCCGGGGCTCGAACTAGCAACTTTTTTGCTGTGAGGCGACGGTGCTAACCACTGAGCCACCGTGCCACCCCGCTTTGAATTACATGTTTGCTATTAACCATGATTCTTTCACAGTCTGGTCATGCTGCTTTATAAGATCTCAGTTTTTCATCAGAAGTCACATATTAATGTTGTTTTACCTGTACATGTTTTTCTTTTGACTATCAGAGCACTGTATAACTGTTGATTAGCATTTTATGAATTACCAAAGACCATGATTGGAGCATAAACATTTCTTGGTAACATTGTATTTTGATGGTCCATTTGAGTATTAGTAAACTGTCTGCTTAATATCTGTTGATGCTCCTTCAACAGACATTTAACTGACTATAAGAAACTTTGCAAGTACATGTCAACTTACACTAACCCTAACCCAAACCTAACATTCTACTTATCTAATGACAATTAGTTGCAATGCAACTTAAATTCAACAAACGTCTGACCATCAGAATAAAGTGTGACCTATTTCTTTAATGTTCTACTGAAGGAAAAGGTTTGTTTTGTTCAGCCCTTATCCAGTGAAAATGACACAGCTGAGCTATGGGAGACCAGTAAACTAGAGACCTATCATTGTTGTATCCTTGCACTGACTGTAACTTCAATGAGGTCCACAACTAAAAAACAAACAAAACACAATTAACTTATAAAAAGTAATTGATATCTCCACCTTTACTTGTTTGAAATACAACTGGACTCTGCTTGGAGTTACATAACACTAAATAATTTTGCGATCATGTAATGTGAAGAAGGTTGGATATGACTTGAAAAATGACACCTTTCACAGCTAATAGAAATTCCATTATTGCAGAGCAGGTTTCTATAAAACTAGGGCACCTGGAAAGAAAGAGAAAAGCAGGAAAGAAAGCTGTAACAGTACCTGAGGTAAAGCTACTGCTGAGAAAACTCTGCCAATGAGGAAATTGTTTCCAGGTCTAATTCTTATAAATGTTTGTGTGAACCCAGAACACTTGATCTATAATTCATCACTTGAATTGACTCTTAGCACTCCACAGACGAAAGCAAATAATCTGAATGAGGAGATCAAGGATTCAAACGGGTGTAGTAATTCCTTGGATTTAATATGTAATTAGACACTGATATACATATAATCGTCATTTTTCACTTATGTGTGTGTGCCCTTTCCCCCTAGTGAATTGATGTATTGTGTTACATAACTGGGAAGTTATCTAATCAGACTGAAATTTGTCATTCAAAAAAATTAAAATGGATTGTGTGAGGAATTCAGGTTTTCACTTTTTAATCAATTACTGGTCTATATTGGTCTATTAAATGCTGTTATGGCTCGAATGACATAAACAACCCCTCCAAAACACAAGAGAGATAGATAACCAGTAAGTAGCCTAGAAGTTTGAATGCCATTGCCTTTTCACCATGAATTCATTATTCATCATCAAGGTTTTAATGTATTTTGTTGTCATGAAATCTATTTTTTTTATATAGCGTAATTAGGTTTTGCGTAATGGATAGCCAAGGTTGTGTACTGTCATAGATTCAGTCCTTCATGTGCGTCAATGGCTCGGAAACCAATGCGCTGTCTCTTTAAACCAAGTGAAGGTGGGTGTCACCGATGGGCGCAAAGAGCGAGAGTAGGGCGGAGACAGTATTGAATATGTATCAGTAGTTACCCCTTGGAGACTCAGCACAGATGAATGATACAGATTTGGAAGAAACACGCACGGCCACTTCGCTTTAATCACGTCCAATTTATTCGACACTTCCAGAGAAGTGCAAATGGGCAGACAATAGACGCTCAGTGGATGAAGGCGACCTGACAGTGCAGACGAGCGCAAGTCGCTTAAAGAAAGCCACACACATTAACTTACTGCTTGCGATTTTTCAATTGGATTTCAATTCTGCAACTTATCTCACCTTTGAGATAGTGTTGTTTTTGCAAGCATTTTTATCCACAGCCGATATGGACACCATATTGGACAACTTCGCTTCGGACAAACTTTTTCCCAATTCCAACCTGTTGGATCTCGAGGATCTGAATGAGAGCGATTTCTTATCCAATGTGGTATGTCAAACCTCCGCATCTTCCATCTGTACTATACACGGCAGTAGAGAGGGGAATATATTGCAGGAAATGTGTAGAATATGTTTTAAAGGGTTGTATTTATCATTGTAATATTTTTCTGTTACCATATTTAAATTTTCATGAAAAATCAGGAAAGATATTCATTATTGTTTTGTCATCATGCTTTTATTCTTATTACAATATAGATTATTGCCTATATATATATATATATATATATATATATATATATATATATATATATATATATATATATATATATATGCATATTTATACATAGGCTTTGTACATATACATTACTATATATACATTAGGTTTGTTCTTTTCTGTGTTTATTTATCACACGTCAAAGATGTTGTGGTGCAAATTAAATATAAACAAGGGCAGGAGTTCTCAAGCTGTAAAGTTTGCCCAGCTGCACACAGATAGGGACAATTTCCAACTTCAGCCGGACCTTTGGGTAGCGGGGGGAGAACTTCGCCAATGTGTTATTTATTTAAACCACGCCCACACGCTGTGTCGTACTGTGTAACTAAACCACACGTTTATACTAAACCACGCCCACTGATCGCTTCATCCTGTTTCTCGTGTCCGGCCACAGCCGGTGAACAAAGATGCTGATTATTATAATTCAGTTCTATACAGTTATTGGACTCAACAGTACCTTTGCTATGTCTTCATTGGATTTAGCAGTATATTTACTCTACCTTAGGTGGTAAAGAAAGGTTGGAGACAATTAATTAATTTAAATGAATAAAAAAAAAAGTCTATTGAGTTTGTTGTCTATGTTGAACCGTATGCTCAAACCATGATGCCAATAAAAAACAACAAGTCCATTACATTATTTTATTATGAGATACAAGGAGTAGGCCAAAATAGTGTGAATAAACTTCACAACAAATCTGTCATGTCTCCTCAGAATCTGTCATCAGTAGTAATCATTCACCCAAATATTCATGTCATTTCAAGCTGCTTTTTTTCATGAAACACTAAAAGAGTATATGATGAAAAATTCCCAGTCACAAGTATTAAAATAGACCTGTTGAACTAGAATGAGGACTGACTGAGGCTAAGATTTTTAATCAATATATATAATTTCTGCAACTAATCCACTATATTCCAAGTCTCCTAAAGCCAAACCTAATCAATCAACTTATGACCACAAGTCATAAGTCTCGAGTGACCACCGGTCATTATTCCAACTGTTTTCCATGGAAGAAAGACAGACATGCAGGTTTGGAGCAATGACAGTGGGAAATGAAGACTGTATTTAGATTTTTTGCATAACCTATTGCTTAAATTATGTCAGTAGGAGCGGAGTGTTTTGGTTGTTAATGTATTTCATTTGAAGCTAGTGTTCCATGTGCACATGATCCATTAGGAGCCCAGGACACTTCTGCAGTTTCCACAGTGATTCACACACTCCTATGGCTAATGCTTCTGACTTACACACGTTTAATCCCTGTCCAGAGAGACGTAAAGAGACATCACAGATGTCACTATTATGAGGCTCAGATGAGATGGAAAAGTTTTGACCTTTATTTTAAAAGGGAAGCTGCAGCATCATCCTGCCATCTCATGGGGCTGGACAAATAAGATGTGCATCTAGTTTCTTATGAGCTCCTGAGCTTATATGTTTTTATTTGTTCATTTATTTTTACAATACAAAGTGGCTGGCGTACAGTAAATGAGAGACTATGTTATGTGTAATATTTCCTTATTGTAGAAGCAACTTGCAGACTGCAGCATCCTGTGGGTTGACATGCTATAATTCATCTAAATCTATTTGGTCTTTTTTTGCCTCATCATGTTGTTTCAAACCAGAAGGACTTACTTCCTTCTGTGAGACACAAAAGAGGATATTTCATGATAAATGATTATAGCATATTTAGTTCAACACCTTAGGGTGAAAATACTTAAACTGAAATTGCCTGAATGACGGAATTCATCATTGTCTTCATTTTTTTCCCCAATGATATATTTTGTATATATATTTTGTGACTTTTTAATTTATTTATAAGTCACCCTAATCAATTAAATATATGAAAAAATTTAATTCATTCAAATATTCAAAATATACCAAATATATTTGAATTCATATATCTTTAATTCATTAGTATCTTTGGAGAAAATGCTGAATTGACCATTTTAATATTTGAAGAAATAATTGAAAATGAAGATTATTTCAGTATAGATTCAGTATTTATTTTAGTTTCAGTTATTTTAGTATATAGCCAGCAGGCACACAACATCATAAGACATTAATATTAGGTTAGATTTAGATCATGGCGTCAGGTGACCAACATTCAATGTCTAGCCAGTGTCTAAGGACAGCGTTATTTTGACGTCCAATAACGATGTCAAATTACATTGATATTTGGTTGATTTTAGGTTGTGTTGGAAAGTAACCAAAATCCAACGTCTGATAGATGGTAACGTCCACACAACGTCAAGGTGTAACATGATTAGACATTGATATTTGGTTGATTTTAGGTTGGACATTGACCTTGGCCTGACTTTGGGTTCTGATGTCAACCTGATTTTCATTTCCAAACAAAATCCAACATCACCACTGCGTTGGAGTATGTTGGGGTACAATGTCAATATGACATCATGTTGACGTCCTGTGTCTGCAGGGATATATTCTATATGTTTGTACTTTTAGAAATGTATTTATCACACCACAAGACCTTTTAAATGAACTTTTGCAGGCAAAAGATGATTAAACATTGGTTAAAAACCTAAAAGAATAGCTATACAAAAAATGACTTAAAGTGTTCACCTATTTAAAATCTTAGAAATGATGTACAACTGCCAAATATATAGAGAGAATGCAAGATTGATATAAAGCAAGTTAATTTCTAATGAAATCTCTAATGGAAACCTGTTGTGTTTTGTAAGTATTTGTGTATGAGGGGTTTTGTCTGTCTGTTTTTTTCTTTCCTGCTGGTCTGTTGGTTGTTGAGGGTTTTTAACGAGTAGCATTCGATCCAGATGTCCCTCATTGAGTACCAGCTGTGCTCCAGTTTGCTGTGTAAGGACCTGACTGAGGGGAGAGAGTGATGATGGAGAAAGGAGAGAGAGGCTTGTGAGTGAAGGAGGCTCATTCACAGCTCCTGATAGCTGTCTGTGCGTGCGTGTGTGTGTGTGTGTGTGTGTGTGTATGAGCGTATGCATGCCACTGTGCTCCTGTGTGGGTGTGTGAATAGACGTCTGTGAAAGACCACTCCAGACCCTCCATGGTCCCCCACTTTTCTCTTTAGCGTGTGTATGTGTGTGTGTATGTGTGTGTGTGTGTGTGTGTGTGTGTGTGTGTGTGTATTTGTATGTGTGTGAGAGACACTGGCCCTTGAAAGCTCAGTGAATGACTGCCTTGTGCCCTCAGAGAGGAAGCCGCTCTCTGAGCTCCTGGGTTAGACACACACTGGTTTCTGACTCCTGTGTGTTTTTGTTCATTCATTCTGGCATTATATTTATACACGTTAGGTTCGATGTTGAGTTCAGATGTAGATTTCCTCCTCTGTATGAATTTGTATGTTTGTAGAGAAACAAATATCCCCAGTGTAAGGATAGTAAAACTAGAAATCACATATACAATGGAGAACAGACATGATGGAAGACAATTTGAACAAACTAGGCAAATCTGACTGATTTTCTTTCTAACATTGCAGTGAATAAAGTCTGAAGCTTTTAAACTTCAAAAACACTCATGCGCTATATGACTAGACATTTTGGTCATGATTCATTTGTGATAATTGTCCCCTGCAGTTACAGTTCTTTCAGACAAATTATATAAACTGTATAAAATGACTCAAAAAGATAAAAAGATCTGACTCAAAAGAGCAATTTATTCTGACATTGCTGCATCTCTTGTGACAGAAAAACAATTCCACACACTGTATTATTATTATATATATATATATGTATACACACATATATCTATCTATCTATCTATCTATCTATCTATCTATCTATCTATCTATCTATCTATCTATCTATCTATCTATCTATCTATCTATCTATCTATCTATCTATCTATCTATCTATCTATCTATATATATATATATATATATATATATATATATATATATATATATATATATATATATATATATATATATATATCAGTCCACCATTTGTAGTGAGCCACTTTTAAGATATTAGTTTTGCCTATTTTCGGAAGCTTTAAAGGGATCATTTACTGACTCTTCCCATGTTTTAAAGAAAAGAAGATATTAACCTATTTTACCCCTTTTTCAAGATTTAAGATCTTTTGTGTCTCCAGAATGTGTCTGTAAAGTTTCAGCTCAAAACCCCCATCAGATTATTTATTAGACCTTTCAGAATATTGGATTTTCTGCTTTGAACACAATGTAGCTGTTTTTGTTGCCTGTGCCTTTAATGCTAGTTCTCCCCGCCCACGGTTCCCATGTGCCCGTCAGAGTGTGCCTCAATCTCCGGCTGCGTCAGATAAACAGCACAGTGACAGACATGAAGGAAGCAGATCTTCCGTTTGTGTGAAATGCTAAACAACTTTCCCAATGATTATTTGATGCATTGGATGTGGAGTTTATTCAAGCCTTTCGATGAGTCACACACAATGTTGTTAAAAAGTTTACACACATACACAAACAGACACACTCACTCACAGTGTGTGGGTTTAATTTTGCACTGTTTTTGGCAAATTTGACAGGATACACGTTAATATCCTCTATGGATATTGGTTATATTAATGTACAAAATAAACCTGATTTAACGTCCACAAACCGGGTTTGAAGCGTCTTCTTTTATAATTGTACTGACATGCGGCTGTGGTGATAAAGAGAGTAAAATCGCTGTAATTCATTAACATGCAATGTTTTAAAACAGTTTTAAACTTGTAAAACTCATTCTTGTTCACATTCGGTGATGATTGATGATCACAGAGAGCTGAACAGATCTTTTAATCCCAGTTGCTTTGTGCACATCCTGTCTTGTTAATATGATTATACGAGTTACTACGGAGACATGTTAATACACGGCTGTCAATCAATTCGGTGGGTGGGAAAACCACACTATATCACATTGCAGTGGGCCTCAAAATGGGAGGCATTTGGATCCTATTTTATCGTCAGGAAATTTAAAAAAAGAGACTTATTGTGTTTCTATCACTCCAATATGACTGTGGACACACTATATCTACACACAGTTCTGTCCAAACAGCTTACAAAAGATGATTTTCATCATAGTTGCCCTTTAAAAAAAAATCTGGAACCTGGTAGCCATCGATTTCCATGGTATAAAGGCATAGTTCACCCACAACTGAAAATTCTGTCATCATTTCCTAATTTCCTTCTCTTCCTCCAAATCTGATTTGAACTGGAAACCTGTAACCATTGACTTAGTATTTGTTTTTACTACGATGGATGTCAGTGGTTGCAGGTTTTCTGTTTCTTTATAATATCTTCTTTTGTGTTCAGAGTAAAGAAACTCAAACGGCTTTTAAACCACTTGAGGGTGAGTAAATAGTGAGTTCATTTTCATTTTTTTGTGAAATATTCCTTGATTTGCCTTTTGTATTCCACAGTATAAATGGTCGCATCAATTTGGAAGGACACAAAATATTAAAGAGGTAAATTATGACAGATATGTAGTATATATTCTCTATTAAGCATGTTAAAAGATGAAAATGTAAAAATGCAAATAAATTTGAGAGAATGTTCATTCATTCATTTTCCTTCGGCTTAGTCTCTTTATACGTCAGGGGTCGCCACAGTGGAACGAACAGCCAGCTATTCTTGCATGTTTTACGCAGCGGATGCCCTTCCAGCTGCAACCCATCACTGGGAAACATCTGTACACATTCATTCACACACATACACTACAGCCACCTTAGTTTATTCAATTTACATATAACGCATGTCTTTGGACTGTGGGGGAAACCGGAGCACTCTTAGGGAACCCACGCCAACACTGGGAGAACGTGCAAACTTCACACTGAAATGCCAACTGACCCAGCTGGGACTCGAATCAGCGACCTTCTTGCTGTGAGGCAACAGTGCTAACCACTGAGCCACCATGTCGCCAATAGAGAGTGTTATTAACCCATAATAATGATAAAAAAAACTACAATGACAGTAATGCAATAAAAGTGCACGTGCACGTCTACCCTTTTAAATCATGACTTATGCTGTAATTGCACGGCTTGTGCTGAAGGATGGAAATCAGCATGTCTCATTCTACTGTTTGTTAAAGCTAAGATCACAGAGAGGATCTGTGAACCACAACAGCAAAGAGAAAACCCCAGGCTTTAATTATTTAAATGACTTTATACGATACATCTCTTGTGTTTCTGCGGTGCATCCTTTATTCAGAGGGAGCTGCTGTTTGTCAATCCTCACTCTGTGGTTTTATATAGTTTTTTTATACTTCCTATATTTGAAAACTGAGAATGGCTTTTGTGACAGATAGAATGATTCACCGTGTTAATCTTATAAACAGGTTGCTCCGATCTGTCTCAGTCATGCTAATAAAACGAAGACATTTATTAATATGGAAATAAACACAGGACTGCTTGTTAAATGAAAGCCGCTTTATCTCAGCTCAACCCAAAATCAATCTGCGATATAATACGGATCTCTCAATAGAGAAATATAAAGTCAAGTAAGTTAATCTCTCTCATTTTTAAGAGAGCGGTTAGTGTTGCTTTATCAGTGGCACAGAGGATGTCATTCAATAGAAATATTATCAGCAACTGTATGTGAAAAATTCAAAGAGGAAATATAGCTCGATGATGCTACTATGTCATTTGACCAATTTTTCCTGCTCATTCACATCCTACACAGAAAGGGGAAACAACAGAAACCTGAATAGCGTGCTGATGCTTTCCCTTTTTATTTTCAGTTTTTGAAGTTAAGAAGATGAGTCAGATTGAAAACCTTTCTTTAGAAGCATATGTAGCATGTCTAAACGCTCCAGAAGAAGTCTAGAAGTGATATCTACAGGTTTGACAGGTCTCGCCTGTCCTAAAGTTTGTTTCTGATTCTTCATCTCTGAGCCTGAAGGGTTAGGCAGCATTGACACCCCAGCAAGCATATTGTGTGTGTGTTTAAGAAACGTCCAAACTTAGATGTCTTGGCAAACCCTTGCAAGCATTTTTTTGTTTTTAAAAGATGTCTAACAGATGTCTGATAGACGTCTAAACATATCGTCTTGGCTAAAACAAGGCTAAATTTGAGCTGTCAGTGAACATCTAATAGACGTCTAACAATAGTCCAAAATTGACTAGTCATCAAATAGACAGATCAGACAGACTTCCCAGCAAACAATGTCTACTAGACATCTAAACGTAGACAGCTTGTCTAAAACAAGGCTAAACTTGGGCTGTCAGTGTAAATCTACGTAATAGACATCTAAGAATAGCCCAAAACTAGACTAGTCGTCAAACAGACAGATTAGACAGACTATATATGTGTAGTCATTCATTTCTGTTTATTTGATGACTAGTCTAGTTTTGGCCTATTCTTAGACGTCTATTTCACTGACAGCCTAAATTTAGCCTTGTTTTAGCCAAGACGACTATGTTTAGACGTCTATTAGACATCTATTAGACATCTTCTAAAAACGTACCAAAAAATCTTGCTGGGTTTGCTTGTGTAGTCATTCATTCTTGTATATTTAATGACTAGTCGATTTTTGGACTGTTGTTAGACATTTATTAGGTTTTCACAGACAGCCCAAATTTAGCCTTAATTGTTTTAGTTAAAACGACTATTTTTGCACATCTATTAGATGTCTTTTAGTCACATAACTGCTTACAGTATGTAATATCTGAAGCTAAAACATAATGTTTTGTTTGCATTTCATTGAAGACAGGGAGCTCTAATTGACATCTGTTTTTTACTGTGACATGACTGAAATAATGAATTATGGTCTTTTATTAGTGAAGATTGACAACTCTCGTATGTCTGGGGGTGAAGGATGAGGATTTGGATTAGGGGGAGGTGAGGAGCATCTGGAGGGGAGGAGTGGAGCAAAGGCAACACATTCCTCCAGAGTTTTCTCTCAGATGCTTCTGATGGAACCTGTCCATGTTAAAAAGATAGAGAGAGCGAGAAGTGAAGTAAAAAGAGAGGTTGCATAATGTTGAGAATGACTGGGCCAACGATAAAGATAGTAGTGATACAGCTCTAACTGTCACTCTTGTTATAACTCTCAACATCTGCGAGCTGCAATTAAGAGGTCTTTAAAGAGAGAAGGAATTATGGCAGTCTCTGGGTGTGATGCAGAAATAAGAGGCCACAGAAGTTGAACTCTATGATCTTGGAGTTTGATTCCTTACTGCAGCCACTTGATCATTTAAAAAAAATGACTTTTTAATCAGTCAGTTCATTCTTACCCATCAGCATATCTGAATTCACTCACATATTCTGTGTTTTCACACATTCCTTATCTGCAGGAAAATCTATTTGGTGTTCACTTACATCTGTTTCATAGTTTTGTCATTATAGAGCATTGTGTTGCTCAGAAAGGTCAAGTATGGCTCCTGCGTTCATACCTTAGACTTTGGTTTTAAATCTGTTCATGATGGACACAAATAGACAGAATAGTGTTCTTTGAGGTATGTTCTTACGTGAGCATATGTTCACACACACACACACACACACACACGTCACGTACAAAATAACAAAATCAGCAGTTAGTGTGTTCAGGTGTAAGGGTGTGTTGTCTTCGGTCCTGTCAAACCAGATCCTTTCGTTTTTTCAAATTGCTAGATGCTTAGAATAGTTTTGGAGCATTTGCAAAATACGTTAATCAATTGTTCATGGATAATAGTGGGCGATGACTGACTATTTTTACCCTGGTGCCTGTCCCGATATTGCAAATAAAATAAAATAAAATGTTAGATCATAATAAAAAGCAATTCTAATTTGTGCTGCAATGAATTATTTTAGCATGGTTATTTTTTCTGCCATTTCACAGATTTATTATTTTTTTCAAATGTAACATAGCTCAATATTAGGATATAAAGTTGAAACGTTAATAAGGTAAAAGTTCTAATCCTGTGTATTGGATAGTTTAAATTCACAGTAAGAAAGTCCATAAGTTCACTTGCTTTAGTCCAGACCAACATGATTTTTATTTTTAAATATTTGGTGTGGTTTGCTTTCACACTGCCCTTTTGCACAAGTGCTAAAGTCAACCAGTTATTGGACAGAAGTTAGACCATTCAAATTCCTTGTCCTTCATCCATTCGCTAAATTAGCTGTAGACATTTTTATGTGTGATCTCCAACAGTTTTGATATGAATGCATCTGCCTAAATGTCAGCGTGTCTCTTCTGAGCTCCAGGTCGAAGCGTGACACATTTTCAAATGGCTAGCAAATATAGCGAACACCAGACTTTCCATAAGGCAACAAACTACGGGATCCTGATAAGTCAAAAGGTAAATGTGTCAGATTGAGGTCGGATCACATTCACAGCTTAAATGAACTGTACCAGAGTTCGTTTGGAAACAGACTGAGACCACTTCTTCAGTTAGGTCTCTGTTTGTGTGCTTGGTGCACACTAGAGTGCAATTTACTGTATTCACATCTGCAAAAAAGATCAGGATCAAAGGAGAATATTAACTTGAGTTTAATTCAGTCAAACCAAACAAGGCAGGTGTGATTACACACTATGAGCACAAATTTGTGTACTTTTGCACCTTAATGCAAATCATTCTCTGGTGGTTATTTATGTGACTGTGGTGTATAAGTGATACAAAGTTTTTCTGTCGCATTTTTTAAATATTCACCTAGAGATGGCAACAGTGTCAAAATGATCATTGTCTACACTGCAAAAACACTGTATTAAACTTGCCGCATCAGTAACTGACATTGAGTATGTTTACATGGACACCAGTAATACTATTTTAATGCGATTAAGACAATACCCTGATTAAAAGATGTAAACAGTGATTTAAGAAAAAAATGTAGTTTTAATTTTTTTAGTTATTTTTTGTTTATATATTTAATTTTTTTATTCATTTAATTTGGGTAAGGTCATAATTGAACTAAACAGAAATCAGATAAAGACATGTGGAGTATGCCAATTTTAGTTGCATTATTGAAGTGCAGTACAGACATGTAAACTTAATCAAACTATTACCGTCATGTAGGACTTTTCGCCACATTTTTTGACAGGATATTCCATACAAACATGGCTGTTTGACACTATTCTCTGCACCTACCGAGTCAGTTAAGGACCACAGACACCTGCCTCTCGAAATGCGGACGTTTTTTTTCCCATACGGCGTGCCGTATCAAATTCCATTAAAACTACGCTCTTCCAGCAGTTCATACTTGCATCCAATATCTCGTTTGTCACGAGGGCATGCATGAAATGTTCCTGAATGAAAGTGAAAGTGGCAAACTGCAGTTAAAATCGACAAATTAAAAATAAAACACCCAAAATTACTTGAAACTCTGGAGGAAATGCGGATGACGTGGTGAAGCAATGCCGTAAATCGAAACTACTGCCTATAACATGTAAAACGGGATCATAAAAGGAACATTCACAAAGCAACTCATGTAATCACCTTAATCATTTTATTGTTTTATTCAGATTAAGCCAAATAATTCAATTACTGATGTCCATGTACATAGTCATTGTCTCTTTGCAAAAAAATTAAATAAAATTCTGTGCCTGCACACATACGGTCCCGTTATCTGCAGTTAGTTGTTTTATTTGTCCAGTGCTTGCACATACTCTTGGATTCAATATGAAATATGCATGCGCATGACCTCACTGTTATCGTAGTCACATGTTTGCAGTTTACACGTTAACAACAACAGTATCATTTTCAAAAACTTTTTTGAAAAGTTAGCATTTTTTAAATTCAATATTTATTTATTCATTCAATATATAACAATGCTGCAAAACATTGCCTAGACATATTTTAATGCTTAGCTCTTAATATCTCTGTGTGCTTATGGTTGGAATGCAGTCAGTTATCATTTTAAGATATGTCAGTTTAAAATGATTCACATGCTGAACTACTTTGAAGCGGTAAAATACCCCAGATGAATTATCCTTCATTCCTGTCCTCAGCTGATGTTTTAGCAGCAAGTCTCTGACATGCCAGAACTCCTCCTGCTCTCCAGGCGCTTTCTCTGTCTTGCTTATGTGTGCGTCTCCTGAGGACAGAGCTGTGAATGTTTTAGAAGTGTACTAGATTTAACCTCCATTAAGAGTCCTGTGTTTCAGGTCATTAATAGAATAAATTCCAAACTGGCATCATGATGGGGAAGAATGTATCTAGTTCACTGTGTTTCTTGCTTTCCACTCATTGGAAAATGACCAGCACTGGTAGGAAAGAAGTCAGGTTAATGTCTGATTTATATCTACACATTGGTCAAATCTTATCAGTGTTAGTGCAACTCAGATGTTGGCCTGAAATACTGCCAAAAGCTTGATCAAACAGGAAAGTCTGAGCTGGAACACATTACATTGTACAGAGCCTTTGGGGTAAGATGGTCAAGAGTTTCCAGAACTTTTAGCTCGTACCTGCTCTCTTCGATTATGCCCTGTGTTTTGACTCCAAACCTTTGCTTTAAAGCATGTATAACTTGTTCTTCACATGTGAAAAGCCATTCAGAGGACTGTGGAGATGTGTGTGCATGTGTGCCCACTGTTAACCACGTCTCAGCCCTCAGGCTCTGAATAAATATATCAGGTGGGTGTGAGTGTTTGCAGGAACATGTCGTCAGCTTTTCTTGCGGTCCCTAAATGTACCATTGTCTTCTCAGGCACCCTTTCTAGTGAGCTTCAAAGACACCGCTGATTATATTAATTGTATAATGACTTTTAATTCCAGGCATGGTTTTATAACAGAGATGCTAATGAGATTTAATGTATTTTATTATAACGTCAATGGATAAGGTATTTAATTCCTGTTATGACTATAAGGAAGCGCGATTCTGTCTCAGAGGCCAAGAATTTACATTGTGATTCGCTCTTCCTCATTGTGCGACTGCATTTCACAACTATTTCTCATAATTACAAACCCGCTGACGGTTTCTAGTTGTAGTTTCATAATGGGATTATTATTGTGACTTAATATTTCAATATGAGGTTGTCTCTCAAATAGTTTTGTTGTTATATAACCCAAATTTTACTTTATTATTTGTAATTGTAACTTTATATATCACTTGATCTGAATTGTAGACCTGAATTTATATCTCAGCTGTAATTTTCCTTCTCTTTTTTTCCTGCAATTGCACAAGGTAGTTCATAATTGTGATTTGTTTCACAATGTCTTCATATCGGTCGCCTCACAGTAAGAAGGTCGCTGGTTCGAGTCCCAGCTGGGCCAGTTGGCATTTCTGTGTGGAGTTTGCATGTTCTCCTCGTGTTTGCGTGGGTTTCCTCCGGGTGCTCCGGTTTCCCCCACAGTCCAAAGACATGCGCTACAGGTGAATTGAACAAAACTAAATTGTGTGTGTGTGAATGAATGTGAATGTGTGTTTCCCAATACTGGGTTGTAGCTGGAAGGGCATCTGCTGCGTAAAACATGTGCTGGAATAGTTTGCCGTTCATTCCACTGTCTGAAATGTCATTCGACCTCTGAAATAGAGACTCAAGGGGGTGGCACACCTGATGTGCCGACCGGCGACGTGACGCGTCACACAGCGCCATGCATTTTAGAATTCTTAAAATAGGTTTCTATCAGGGTACGCGCACCGGCTCCGCAAGTCGGCGCCCAGCCACGACTCGGGACACTGTTCATATTTCTGCCACGCCACAGAGCGCCATCTGAATAGTTTCATTTAAAATTAAACATGCGAATGTACATATCTGATGTGCAATACTTTCAACTGTCATGTGCGCGCCATGTTGTGGCGCCGAACGGCGCATCCAGTATGCAACCTGCTTAACCCGAAGGAAAATGGATGAATGTCTACATATCTAATATCTTCATATCCCATATTATTTGACAAAGTTGACTATGTCTTGGCAACGCAGTGGCGCAGTAGGTAGTGCAGTTGCCTCACAGCGAGAAGGTCGCTGGTTCGAGCCTCGGCTGGGTCAGTTGGCGTTTCTGTGTGGAGTTTGCATGTTCTACCTGTGTTCGTGTGGGTTTCCTCCGGGTGCTCTAGTTTCCTCCACAGCCCAAAGACATGCGGTACAGGTGAATTGGGTAGGCTAAATTGTCCGTGGTGTATGTGTGTGAATGAGTGTGTGTGGATGTTTCCCAGAGATGGGTTGCAGCTGGAAGGGCATCCGCTGCGTAAAACATGTGCTGGAAAAGTTGGTGGTTCATTCCGCTGTGGCGACCCCAGATTAATAAAGGGACTAAGCCGAAAAGAAAATGAATGAATGAATGACTATGTCTTATGATGCTACTAGGGATGTCCAGATCCGATCACATTATCGGAAATCGGGCCTGATTACACAGTTTCAGACTCAATCAGAATCAGACGTTACCTCCCGATCAGGACTTGAATATAAATATTCTTATTATTTTTTAACACATCTATAGTTATGTGGTGGCACAGAGTTAGATTTCTTTCTTAACTTCACACAGAAACAGCAAATCATGCAGAATGACATCCCTTTGTTGCAGAGACGCTATTAGTTAAATGCCGGCAAAGTAGAACAAAGAAGCAGCTTGAAGAGGAAAGCACGAGTATGTCTGCAGTCTGGAGGTATCATAAAGTTGATGACGACAACGTTGCCATAGCAAACTGTGAGATATGTAAACTTGGGATTGTCGGTCGAGTATTTTAAGTTGAGGTGCTATTTGTTTTATATTCGATTTTTCCAAAAGTCCAAAAGTGAAGAATTGATGTTATTTATTACTTGATTGTTCAAGCTACCTCACAGAAGTGCTCTGTTTGTTAACTGAGTTGCTTAATGTTAAAATAAGGTGAATTAAATCAAATATAAGGATCATCCTGGATCTGTTTCTTTGCACTTCTTTATTTATTTTTATGTATTATAGAAGTATCGGATCGGGTTTCTGTATCGGTAGATACTCAAAATCAAATGACTCGGACTCAAGGGCAAAAAACCTTATCGGGACATCCCTAGATGCTACTTGATTTACTTATGTGGTCTTGGCAGTTATCTTAATATATTAACAGAGCAGATATTCTGAAAGAACCAATGCCTCTGGTTTTCCTCAAGGACAGACTAGATTAACGCAGCACTTTGGTCTGTATACAGGATATTCTTCTGCCCAGGGCTGTGTTGCCACAGGCTGTTTGGAAAGAGCCAATTTAGACTGGCAAAATTACAGAGTACAGAGAGTCTTGTGAGGGGGGAGGGGGAAATCACATCTGGAGACCCCCTCCCAAACTGCAACAGTAGCAGAAAATAGAGGCTGGTTATGGGGATTCCTTGCAGCTCAGGATTTCCCTTCACTTCTGTATCCCTGTTCGCTCTCCAACCGCCGTCCTCTGAAAGCTACTGTTGGTCTCGATGTCTTTCGGTTTCTCTATTGCTCAGTCCCGAAAATCAGTTGATGTTTGTCGTTGTGCCACCCACGACTTCACCTCCGGTAGAGCTGGTCTGGTTTGTGGCCCTCAGTGGCTCCCGTCTGGAGGTGGAGCTGAAGCCCGGCTGCCTCCTGTGGTCGTCCTTTTCTTGCTCTGTGGCTGACAGAGAAACGTAAGAAAAATTTGGAGCTGGAATTAAGAAACCAGAGGAAAGCGAGAGGGGGAAGGGACTTAAGAGTTGTATTTGGAAAAGTCAGAAAGGGAGGAAGAAGAGAGAGAATGACAAAGAAAGAAAGGAAAGGAGAGAGAGAGGGGACAAAGGGAGCAGGAGGAGAGCAGGGACTTGAAGAAAACCTCCAACGCTTCATCTCCTGATTTACCTTATCAGCACTACAGTAAAAAAGAGTAGCATACACAAGAATTGGCTTTCTTTGAATTATTTTTATTGTAGTTTTGTTTTGGTGAGGAACCAGTGTGACCTGATCTTCACGGAAGGGGGTCAGACGCTGGTGTCTGTGTTTGGTGGCAAGCTTACAAAAGTCAAAGACTGCAGCTGTGAACTTGACGCCATGCCTGTAATCTAAATCAGCCCTCACCTGTGAACACCTGCAGAGGTCTGGATCCCTTGCTCGCCTTCACCTGCAAACACTGAGCCCATCATCTCCCCCTCCCCCATGCATCTGGCTCATCACGCATGCTGAGCGGATCATAATGAGCGTTAGTTCTTGACTATTCACCCTGACCCATCTCTGATATCTCACAGCTGCCAGCTGGAATCCAAATATGAGAATATGAACTGGCTTTAAAGTGCAGATGTAGCGACAGTATGGCTGTAAAAATGGATCTCAACCTCACATTCACACAGAAAGATCAGATTCAGTGCAGAGGAGTTAGAATAGTTAATGCATAACTTTTAAAAGAAAGCTTTAAATGTTTATTTACATTATCTAGACATGCTATTTTTTATTTTTTGTAGTTGTGGATTTATATTTAAATATTGTATACACTACCGGTCAAAAGTTTGCGGTCAGTTTTATTTTTTGTTGTTGTTTTTTTTTCTAAGAAAATGATTTTGTTCAAGGCAACATTTATTAAATGTAAAAAGAAATGTCTAATTGTTAAATATTATATGTGTATTCTGTAATATGTGTATTCTGTACAGTTTTTTATTATTATTTTTATTAATTTAAATGTTTTATTTATTTATATTTATTTTATTTTTCTCTTCTTTTCTCTCTTAGATAAATGTAATTTCAACTTGTTTAGAGGGTAGGGGTGGGAAAAATATTTATTTAAATTTCTCTGTAAAATCACTTTGTTATATCTGTAAAAGTTTACTAAATAGATTAAAAAAGTGGTAAATATTTATTACAATTTTAAATAACTTCTTTCTTATTTTATGTAGTTTCAGATGAAATTATTACTCCAGTCATTATTGCTTTTATTACTATTACATTAATAATAATAATAATATTAATAATAATAATAATAAAAAATAAATAAATAAATAAATAAATAAATAAATAAATAAATAAATAATATTAGAGTGATTTCTGAACAATCATGTGTCTCTGAAGACTGGAGTAATGAAGCTGAAAACTCATCATTAAAATCCCAGGAATAAATTATTAAATTACATTATAAACTGTTTTTGAACAGTTATTTTATAGTGCAATAACATTTCACAATTTTACAATGTGTACTGTATTTTTGATGATATAAATGCAGCCATGGTGAGCAGGAGAAGCTTATTTTAAAACGTTTAAAAATCCTACTGATGCTTTGGAGAGGTTGAGATATATCAATAATGATAAATTGGAGATATTTGATAAAACATGGGGACAGATATTAGAACACCTTAATGCACTGGAAGAAATGCAAGCGTAACCAATGACCCCTGTCAGTAACATAGTAAAGATTGAGTGTAATCGATACTCACTATTCATAATCTATAATGTTTTTAATAATGTGTCCAAACTATTATTTGACAATAAAACTATAGTCAGAATAATGCATTTTTTTGGTAATATAAAAACAATGTTACTTTATAGTTACTATTATTTATGCATTACCTGACCAGCTAAATTATATTTTGCTTTCATGTGCATTTGTCCCTCTGTGTTCTGTTGTTCTGTCAGTGTTCTATTAGTGTTTTTATGTATTGCATTTTATATGTATTATTATTGTATTGTACTGTTTTTTTTCTTCTATATTTTGTTGTAGTTTTATAAAATGCAAAAAGCACATAAATAAACATTTAAAAAAAGAATAATAAAAAAATATATATGCATAAATCAGAAAAATAAAATGATAGATTCCCAACAAAAAAAATCATACTGACCCCAAACTTTTGACCGGTAATGTAGTTTTTTTTTTTTTTATTGTAGACTTGTGACTGTCACATTGTAACTCTGTATTTTTCATAACATGCCACACAAATGTTTTAATATATTCCTTTTACAAGCATTTTAATTTTTTTTCTACACAGATCTATTAGCCATGGTAGGAAATGCCATGTTAATCATAACTTATTAAACACAGTTAATCTTTTTAACTTAGTAGTTTTAAGTTATACAAGCTGTTTAATGCGATTTAATAATTGTGATATCGTTTTGTAGAATCTGTATAATGTATCTTAATTAAAACAATTTTAAAGGCTAATTTGATTCAACTTAACATATTAACCCTTTAACTGCCTGCTCTATCAAACGCCTGACCATAATTTGACTGTTTTAAGTGAAGTTTCACAAACTAATTTAGAGAGGAGCGCATGATATGATCGACTACAGCTGGTGCTTATCACTAATCATTAGCTAGCCTATCGGATCATTATAAAATTACTATAAATACCCCCCCCCCCCCATCCTTCCCATCTCCCTCTTCCTCAATTCTAGGATCGGACGACACGGTGGCTCAGTGGCTGGCAGAGTTTGCCTGTTCTCCCCATGTTCGCGTGGGTTTTCTATAGGTACTCTGGTTTCCTCCCACAGTCTAAAAACATGTGACATAAGTGAATCGTAATAACAGTCACAAGCACTTAACGCAAACATACTGAATCGATTCTTATAGAACCACCATATTAATCAAAGTATAGGTAAAAAACGAACTGGGGGCTCTCGAGAAATACCTGATCTCGTATCCCTCCTAATGCTCATTGACCAGGCGGGAACCTTGGGCTCATCTCCATCTTGTCTCCAAGCTTAGGGTTCTCTCCCGTGACAGCATGCCAAACCTGCTATTATAGTCGAGCATTATCTAAGTGTGAACTCTTAAAAGTAATTTAAAGAATGACTGTTAATATAATGATTAAATAATGGTTTACACACAGAGCATTGTTGGTTTACAAAAAAATCTAACAAACAAAATCCTGCTGCAGTACTACACTTAATTTTTATTGTAAAAAAAAAAAAAGCATGTTAAATGAGAATCTGAAGTATTTTATGGCATGCTTAAAAAATAAAGATAATTTAGTATGCAAAAATGTTTTATTTTGATTATGTTATTAAAATAAATTGGTCTTACACTTCATATTTTCAGATTTTTCATAGTATATGTATTAATTCCAGTACTTTTGCCATAAACTGATATATCAACCTCTACCAAATGGTTAATATTTTAGAAATTATGGAATGTGTTGAAAAAAATGCATTAAGTGTGTTAACTAGCGACATTAGGAGATAAGAAATGCAATCCAAAAATGTTTTTTGTTGGTGGGGCAGTTAAAGGGTTAATGCAACTTTTTACAGCGCAATGGTGAACAGAATATGAACTTTATGAATGGATTTAAAGTGCATTTGTGAAACAGCATGAATGCGAAAATGCATCCTAACCTCACATTCACACATCTTTCATATTTAGGTCAAAATGCCAGATTCAGTGCAGATGACTTAGAATAGTTCATGCATGCCTTCTGAAGAGAAAGCTGTAAATATTTAGATGTGTAAATAAATAAAGCTGATCAGACCAGGCTGTGGCTGAAGCTGATATTCATGCTTCACTTGAGGGAACCGTATTTCTAATTGCATCACACGTTGACTAGTATAAACACTGAACATCTGCAAAGCCCATCTTGAGTTTAAGAACGTCTCCCCTTCTCTCTCTCTCTATTTTGCCACTAGTAGAATGAATCTCCTCATTGTGACTCATTGTTCTCAGAAATAACTCATGTGCTCAGCGAGAGGCAAATATTCCCAAACATTGTGGGTTTGGCTATATTCCCAATTCCACTGCTGCTGAATGATTTTTATTGGAGTGTTTATTTTTCCAAAGACTAATGCGCTATTTTCATGTGCGCGCCGAGCTGCTCCGTGCGCACCCTGCACTCCAGCTCCAAAATGACAAGCTCTCCCCCTCTGCTCATTTGCATGCCGAGCTCTGATTGGCTGGAGTGCAGCTGGAGGTCTGGGATAAGGGAATGGAATGCGATGAGTCGAGCAGGCGTGCAGTTTACCAGCCCGCTTAGACCCGGACATGACCCAAACCTTACTTCAAGAAAATGGATCAGATGGAAAAATAGGGCATTGCTCAGCCTGTGCACACATGCTTTGCGCTCCTGCAGCTGTGGTCCCTTTTCCAGCTTGATTGTAAAAGCAGCAATATTTAAAATGACAATATTTGCTAAAGCGGTGACTGACTAGGGGTATGAATAATTTCAGGCTTGACTGTATATATGGATCAATGATATATGGATCAATGGCAAGATGCCCATTTGGGTGTCTGCATCAACACAGGCAGCTTATTTAATTAAAGAAAAATGGCTGGCTTAATGTTTCAAAATAACAGTGATGAAAAATTCTAAATATGGTTTAATAAATGTTCCATTGTCATTCAGCATAACACATATATTTTTAATATTATTTTAGGCATAGACTTTAATTCCTTTAATATTCCATTAAATCATCAAATCATTCCATCATAATTACACTAAATGACATTTTTGTTGGTGTGTGCTATATATCAGTTAAAAGGTACGATATGAGAAATAAAATTACAGACATAAACATTTATATAATACACACAAAATGGAATATGATGAGTATGAACTTATCCATTTAATATGATATACAAGCTGAACAGAATAGAATAGAACAGAACAGAACAGAACAGGACAGAATAGAATAGAATAGAATAGAATAGAATAGAATAGAATAGAATAGAATAGAATAGAATAGAATAGAATGAATTTTGCTGTCACTGTACACGCACACAATGTACATTCTATACATGTGCGATGAGATTAAGTGCATCTCACTTAGGGCTAGTTGATTAATCGAAAAGTAATTGGAATACACATTCATAACCTATAATCGATGTAATTTTTCCAGGTCGTGTTATTCAATTACTTCCTACTCGCTTTGTTAAGGCTGATTTGTACTTCTGTGTCAAATGCATGGGTATGGTTCGGTGCAACCTTTGCATAGTCGTACCTGCGGCCCTCGCAAAAAATGTAGCTACACGTCGCAACGACGCGTAGCGCAGTCTTTATGATTGGCCGGTTTGATAGTGGTGATGAGTTTGGACGGCGCAGATTAATTTCAGTTGTTCAATGTTGATGTTCAATAAATAATCATAGATAGTAGATAATGTGCGTTTCCTTCAATTTTTTTAAAATCAAGTAATGCACCCTTCATTCAAAAATCTCTCACTGGTAATATGTGAGCATATTTACTGTACAAAACTTGTCCATGAACTATGAGGGCAGAAAAAATAATAAAATAAATAAAATAATCGTTCATTAATCATAATCGAGTTAAAATGTTCAATTAATTGAGATTTTGATTTCAGGTCAAATCGGCCAGCCCTAATCTCACTACAGTTCTGAGGTAGATCGGGAGATATATACAAGATGTACTATGTAAATGTAAGATGATAAATAGTAAGATGATGTAAGAGGATAAATAAAGTGCAAAATTGGGGATGAGAGGGGGGAAGGCTGAGATGGAACAAGGGACATACACTAGCGGTCAAAAGTTTGGGGTCAGTAGGATTTTTAAATGTTTTAAAATAAGCTTCTCCTGCTCACCAAGGCTGCATTTATTTAATCAAAAATACGGTACACATTGTAAACTTGTGAAATGTTATTGCATTGTAAAATAACTGTTCAAAAATAGTTAATCATTTAATTTAATAATTTATTCCAGTGATTTTAATGATAAATTTTTAGCTTCAGTACTCCAGTCTTCAGTCACATGATCCTTCAGAAATCACTCTAATATTTATTATTATTGTTATTATTGTTGTTATTATTATTATTATTATTATTAATGGTAATAGTAATAAAAGAAACAATGACGAGTAATAATTATAATAATTTGAAATTACATACAATAAGTAATAAATAAATATTTAACAAATAAGTATTTAACAATTTTTTACATTTAATGTACAGAATTATTTTTTTATTGGTATGCACTTCTTGATTAATGTCTTTTTAAGCTGAAGTACTATAGGAGAAAATATATGGTTCTCAGAACCATAATGATAAAATTAGTCTCTTTGTTAATTTGCACAAGACTAAGCTGCTGTAATAATTGTGAAATTCTGTTGGATTTTTATCATTTAAAAAAATGTTTTTAGACCTGTTTTATTAGACGTCAGTCAGTACATTTTAATGTGAAAGAACATAATCTTAATATACTCTTTTTATCTTATATTTAGCTGAAGGTAATCTCTATAAGAGTAAGATATTATTTGTTTTCATTTCGTCTAAAATCTGACCCTGGTGACAGAAACACATTCTTTCAGTTTTTCCAAGTTCTCCTGGAATCCTTCCTCTGAAGAGCCTTCCAGATGTGGAATTTCAGGACTCTTGCATCAGCACCCCAGCATTGCATCATTACCACTGGGCCAACCGAATACCAGACAGACACCAGAAACTCTGAACTGACACTTGTCATAACAGGAAAGAGCTGATAAAGACGATTAGAGAAGCATTGACTGTCTGCCCTGATACACACAGGAACACACAAAATGCCGTCTTCTACCAAAAGCACGCTGGCATTTTGTGTTAGGCTAGTGGATTTCTTGATGAAATCATTGAGAAGTTATACTAAGCAAATTAAAACCAATGCAGAGCCTGCATGCATGTGGAAGAGTGCATTCAGTGTGCAAACATATCTACCCCGCACATCCAGAACAGCAGCAACATTTAACGAACATCAAAGTTTAAGGGCGGAACTGTTTATACTGTCACGCTCAGCCGTGGTCATTAGTTTGACAGTGACGGCAGGAGAGCTGCGTCATTTCGAGAACTCTGTCATCTGGGTGTTCCCAGGATGTCATTCATCAAACAATACGGAGAACTGACATTGCAGGGTTTGTTTCCTGCTCATCTGCTTATGAATCCTTATGGCGAACAAGTTTTACTGGATTACCTGATAAACTGTCCCAAAAGTACATTGTCAGAGAAGCATTTTGATTTAAAAAAACGTACATTATTTCCTTAGATGAACATTTATCTTAGCAACTTTTTCACTATAACGAATGCTGCTGCTTGATTTATCATTAAAAACTCGAGACCTTGATCAGGTCCTGATTCTCTGCATTTGAGTATGATCATATTGAACATTGTTTAATCAAGAGAGACCGTTTGGTTAAACTTAGAAACAAAAGTTCCAATTTGGCCTTAAAAATGTGAATAAGCTTATAGTGGTCATAACAATTGATGATTTTTAATGCCATTGGGCTTTGTTGGTCAGAGACAGTCTGGCTAGTTGCTTTGGTGTGTTCTCCACATCGCCTCTCGTTAGGTACTGACATAGCAGTGAACTAGTAGTGAACTGACATAGCAATTCAAGTCAAAAAGGAACACAATATGTGTAAATGATATGGATAATTGGATTATCAGACATTTGCAGGAACGAATCTCTCAGCGGTGAGTGACAATTACTGTGCTACTGATACTAAATGCTGCTTTTTTATGCTTTTTTAGTTCTGGTTTCCTGTTCTGAAGTGTGTTTCCCAAACAACGACGTAACTCACGGCTGAACAATCATAGTATGATGCATTGTTTGGGAAAAGAGCGATGTATTGACGAGTGTTTTCCAAAACCCCTAGTTTCTCTGTCGCATCGTTTGAACCATGTTAGTTATAACGTCAAACGCCCGTAATGATGCTCTAAACGAGGTGGTAACAACTTCTTTAGAGAAGAACCCTATAATTTCTTTGTGCAAATTATATACTGTTTCACACAAACACGCATTTAAAGAAAAAAAAACAATATTAGTTTTGGTAAAAACATGCACTCACTCTCCATATTAATTGAAATATATGTAAATAGCACATATAAGGGCCCGTGTTTCCTTTACAAATATTATTGAGAACATATTCTATTCTATAACATAAAATCATTTACAAAAGCTAACACTATTCTAATATAATATATAAATCATATAAATAAATAAAAAACGAGGCCATTTATTATTATTCATTGATTCATTTTCTTTTCAGCTTAGTCCCTTTAGTTATCCGGGGTTGCCACAGCAGAATGAACCGCCAACTTATCCAGCACGTTTTACGCAGCTGATGCCCTTCCAGCCGCAACCCATCTCTGGGAAACATCCACACACACTCATACACTACGGACAATTTAGCTGACCCAATTCACCTATACAGCATGTCTTTGGACTGTGGAGCACCCGGAGGAAACCCACGCAAACGCAGGGAGAACATGCAAACTCCACACAGAAATGTCAACTAACCCAGCTGAGGCTCGAACCAGCGACCTTCTTGCTGTGAGGTGACAGCACTACCTACGTCTGCATCGCCCCATTTATTATTATATTTATATATAATATATTTATTATTTATTAGGAAATGAAAAAAAAAATCCTCCTTTTATAATAATAATATTAATAATAATTATGATGATGATGATATTATTATTATTAATTTGGATATTTTTTATTTACTTTTTATTTTTTGAAAAGTCTACTTTTACAATTTGACACATGCAAACCACTGTAGAAATGTTCTAACCAACAGGCCAATGTCAGTATACAGTTCAGATACTTAATAAATAACCTTTAAATGAAATGCATTAACGTATGCTATATATTTTAGTTTTCACAAGCTTTGGTAACATAAATTCCGCTTTTAAATAATAGGTCACCTATAGTCACCTAGAGCTATGAGCCACGGCTGTGTTCAAAATGACATCAATGTTTCCAATGTGCACTACGAAGGGAGCGTAATTGTGAACATGAAGATCGCTAAAACTGAATTGTAAAAATACTTTGAAAGCAAATTACACCTAAGAGTGATGACTTGAATGCTTTTTTTAAATGTTAGAATGTTCTAAACAAATAGGATAACTGGGAACAGAACACAGCCAGGAACTATGTTTCTAACTACAGCTTCAGACGTGTAGTCGCAAGCATACAAGTCTGGAACGATGGATTTGGGAAATGCCAAATCAACAAACTATGTTTGTAACGACACAACTTGTGAGTTTAGTTAGCTAACTATGGTTTTCGGAAACGCACCCCTGAATGAGATAACAGATACTGCCCCCTGTGGTGCAGAAAAGACACATCCACCTACACGGGTGCAGAACGCAAGCTCTTGAATCAGTTGGCTGCCATCCGTTTGGTGTGTTCAACTTTTTGTTGCAGACAGAACCAGACTTGACCCAATGCGAGTGTTAGTTGTTCGGCATCACCTTGGTGTATACCAGCCCTTACAAACATTCAGATTATCACACAAAAACCAATACAGTATCTACGATAGTGCTCAAGCAAAATGAATCTACTTCATCTAATAGTGAATCAAATTAAGCCTTTATGATGGAGTCACTAAATCGTGCACTGAAAAGACTCATTCAAAAGTATAGATTCAGCCTGTAATGAACGAAGTGAAGTCTTTATGAGTGAGTCGTTGAACCTTTTGCAGTGACAAGGTTCCACTGGTGTTACAAGTTCTTCAAAGGACTGTCAATCCTAATAAAGAATCTTAATTTTAAAGAGTGTCCAATACTCCATTTCCTCCATAATATCAGTTGAGATATAATTATTTTGGAGCCTCTGTTTGGTAGACGAGGGACAGCAGGAGCAAACATTCACAACAGCACAGTTTTCCCAGTAGTCCCCTCTTCTCAGAAGTATTGCGGTGGGTTGCAGTTTATGTGGGAACTCACACAGGTGTAGGGAGTGTGGATGTGTTCACGTGTGCGTATGTGTGACAGTATGTGTATAGTGGCTGGTTTATATGTTCATTGCTCTACAGGTGTGTCTTTCACACACCTGTCCCCATTCACCAGGATGTAAACAAGATCAGGTCCTCTCACACCTCTGTCACACCCTTTCTCAGCAAACACACATGCGGAGATGCGACACACGTTCAAGTGAGTGCACGAGTGAGTTCAGTATGTGACGACATGCTTTAAAGCACTCATACATAGAAGAATTTATGTCTATTTTCTGATCCACCTTTTAGACAAGCACACACCTTAGGCTAAAAGACAGAAGATGATTTCAGTGTGTCTCTGTTGATTGTAAAAAAAAAAAAAAATGCTGTATGTAAGATTATCACCTCGAGAAATTATTTGAGTTGATCTTTGCTTATAATAACATGACCAGGGAGTGGGATGAATTAACAAAGGATTATTTGTTCTCGCATTACTTGGTAGTACATTCAATACTTCTTAAATGTTTGGGGTTGGGAAGATTTTGAAAGAAGTCTTTTTACAGCATGTCCACCAAGATTAATATGTCCCATATAGCAATTTGATGTATATTAAAATTACATATGTGACATGCAAAATATTTGTCATATAAACAGTATATGGCCATTTACATCTGTATATTAACTATATTAACAAGTAAAGTGACAAATATGTACATATTTTATTTATTTATTTATTTGACATGGACATCACAATCACACTGGACAACCAAATGCATTTGTTTAAGTGTTTCAGCAAACTTGCTAATTTTCAACACCTGTCCACAGGAGGCTTGACAAAATTGACAAAATGAAAATATAATAATACATATACACAATATTATAATTCTTTACATGAAATTACTGAAGGCATACACTACCGGTCAAAAGTTTGGGGTCAATTTTTTATGTTTTTTTTTTTTCAAGGCGGCATTTATTAAATGTAAAATGTTAAATTGTTAAATATTTATTAAAATTTTAAATAAATGCTTTCTTACTGTTTGTAAGTTCAAATGAAATTATTACTCCAGTCATTATTGCTTTTATTACTGTTACCAATAATAATAATAATAATAATAATAATAATAATAATAATAATTAAAATTAGAGTGATTTCTGAAGGTCCATGTGACTCTGAAGACAAAATTAAATTGAGAAATTAAATGATAAACTACTTTTAAACAGTTATTTTATAGTGCAATAACATTTCACAATTTTACAATTTGTACTTTATTTTTGATGAAATAAATGCAGCCTTGGTGAGTGTAAAACCAGTCATGTTAAAAAATATTATTCTAATTTAAAATAGCTGATTTTATTGTTATGCTATATGTCTAATTAGCACGGGATTGTAAAGCTGAATTTACTTCAGCAGCCATTACTTTAGTTTTAAGTGTTATGACCCTGCAAAAAATTATTCTAATATGTTGATTTGCTGCTCAAGGAACATTTATTGTTATTATTTATGTGGAATAAAGTTGTGATGAGTAGACAGACAAGAATTCTTGGACCTTTTTAGTTACAATACATATGTTCCATATATTTACTGTCAGTTTAAAGCATTAACGTGTGATATAAGTATTGTTTTTTCTGACTGACAGCTATTTTGTTACAAATGATAGCCTATATTAAAGGCATTTTACATTGTTTATAATGACAATTAGATTCTAGTTAGAATTAACAAAAGTGGTTGCGGGTATTCCTCAAATTAATATATAACACTGTAAAAAATGGCAGATAATAAAAGACTGAAAGAGCAAAAATACTTAAGTTGAACTCTTTTCTTGCTTGGGCTTATTTAATAAGACAAAATATATACAGTAGTCTGCACAAAACTACTTTAAAATCATTAAATAAAAGTTTTTTGTTTGAAATGCAGTCAAAATTCTGAATGACTAATATTGATAAACACAAATCCAGCCAATTATAATATTTTTAAAGTTTGGACCAACTGAATAAAGCAAACAAAACCATTAATAATCACACATATCATTCTGAAAACGTGTCTGTTAGCTACCATAGCATAACTAATTCATTTCCAAAAAATAAAAAAAGTCTTTATGGTCTCTCTCCAGCACTTCTCAGAGCAGATGGAAGACTTCTCCAATGACCTTTTCAACAGTTTTTTCGATGATCATCTGTTGGCGGAGAGGAACCCATTGCTGGATATGGATCTGGACCCTCCAAACCCTGACATCCAGGCAGAACACAGTTACTCTCTCAGCGAGGACTCTGCGCCACAGTCCCCCTCCATACCAATCAAATCAGATGATGATGCAGGTTAGTGACCAACATACTCCATTTATGCTTCTTCTTTCCTGTCATCCATACACACACACACACACACACACACACACACACACACTGAAAAATCCTTGTTAGATCATCAGTGGAAGCTTATAAAAGCCTAGTTCAGACAGTTCAAAGGATCATCAGTCAGCAGCTTTGTTTTCTCTCTTTTTCCTGTGTCTCTTTCTTTTCTTTGCATCTCTCCTCCTTATCTCCCGAAGCACCCGTGCAGCACAGGGTTCCTTGACGAAGCTCAAGCCAAGAGCGCAGTCTTGCATTGGAAGCTGGGAATTCCAGGAAGACAGCCAACACTCACACTCGCTCGCTCTTTCTGTCAGTTCATCCGTCTGTCTCTCTCTTTCTCACACACGCCACGATCAGGCCAGGGAACTGTAGACATCTATAAAATAAAAAAAGGATCTGGTTTCCAGCTTGAGATGGAGAATTTGGTGGGGGTGGCCCAGAGAGTTGCATCATCCTGAACTTGGGATGACTATGCGAGGAGAGTGTGTGCGCAGACTGCTGTTTCTTTCCAGTCAGGCTTTAAATCAACAAATCCTTAAAGAAGCGTGGAGGTACTGCAGGATTTCTTGATCCGTTTTATCCAGACTGTACTGCTCTCAACATCCAAACCGAAGGTCTTTCTGGATCCATTTATGCTGTTCTTTCATTCTCATTGCTTTCTAGCTCAAAGAACTGACTTTCTGTCATAGAATTTTGCAAATGTGTGTACCTTTAGTGATACAGCAACACTTGTGCTTTTGGGGTACAACCCAAAGGTACATATCAGCAGTGTGATTTGTTAAAAAAAAATAAGGTTGTCATATTAAGCTTTGATGAAAAAACTACAACAAAAACTGTTCTCATTGCATCTGCTTGACTGATACATACTTTCCAAAACATAATTGGGTGTTTTTTTTACACCTGCCTTATTTAGTTTGGTTGAATCGCACTAAAGTTTGTTTTCCCTCTTGGTGCGGTTCGTTTGGGCAGGTGTGAATGTAGCAAACTCGAGTGCGATTGCTACATTCACATCAAAAGCGGACCAAAATAGAGTACAGAGACCTCCTTGAAGAACTGGTCTCGATACGCTTTTAAAAGAACCCTGGAACGGTTCATTTGTGGTGAGAACATGATCCGAACTAAAACAGACCCAACCGCAAAAAATGCTTCGCCTTTTTGGACTAATCCAGCTGCCGTAGTCCAATGTGTTGTCCCATCTTATGGGGTGGGGAGGAAACATATTTGTTGACAGCGCTTTACCTACTCTTTTAAACAGAGAGAGAGAGAGAGAGAGAGAGAAAGAGAGAAAGAGGGAGGGAGGGAAAAACATTACCTGATGGATAGTGGGTAATTTTTCCTGAAGATGACCATGTTGCAGTTTAGTTAAATTAATTCACCCCTCCTCCTGAAGTGACTTGCGATGCGCCTTCGCCGTTTGCAATGCATTAAACCATTGTTTTCCAGGCTCAGCTGTGCTTCATTCTCAAAATGTATAGTTTGTCTAAAGCAGAGATGCCCAAACTAGGGCCTGCGGGCCATAGTTGGCCCGTGTTAACCTTTGATTTGGCCCATCATCCAGACTGAGAAGAGACTGATGGGAGGGTTTGAGGCGAATGCCTTTAACTGAGATTGTCGTTTCTAATATAACATAGCTTTTTCTTGATTGTTTTATTGTTGAGCTGCAAAAAAGCTAAATAAAATTAAATGTTTTACTTAAATGTTAAATGAATCAGATTTTCAAAAATACTGTAAATACTGTCAATCTATGAACAGAGAACAATGCCGAAGACATCAGCGAGACATCAAATCAAGGCAAAAACAGGTGCAGCTTGACTCGTGTATTCAGCCTTGAACTTCTGTTATAAATGGGATTGTTTTTGTTTTTACTGTAGTAATAAAACTGCTGCATTAGTTAATATAAAGCTATGATTTATAGTTTTTTTTAAATATTATTAATTACCAACTTTAATGTAATACAGTTTGGTATATTTACCTTCGGCCCACAGCCCTCAATCAAGTTTGCTTTTTGGCCCTTCATAAGAAAAAGTTTGGGCACCCCTGGTCTAAAGTGATGTATACAAACTATATAGTATGCTATGACCAGGGATACAATCAGCCAGCGCAGTCGCCCTCCATAGTAAAAAAAGACATTTTGTGTCTGCCGGTTTATTTACTTGTGGAAGTTCCATTGGCAATTACCGCGCGTTAATTCTGACCAATCGATAAGCAGTTTATGAGTGATGTGGATTTGGTCAAAGGACTGCATTTTGGTTCTTTTCAACTGGTTCGGACCAAAGCAATCAGTGTGGTGTGAAAGGGACTCAAAAATGTATCATTTGTTGCCCTTGGTCCAGACCTAATGAACCGAATCACAGATGTGAAAGCACCCTAACTTTTCCAGTTCTTTTTGTTGTTGTTTTCATTCATTCATTTTCTTTTCGGCTTAGTCCCTTTATTAATCTGGGGTCGCCACAGCGGAATGAATCGCCAACTTATCCAGCATATGTTTTACGCAGCGGATGCCCTTCCAGCTGCAACCAATACCTGGGAAACATCCATACACACTCATACACTACGAACAATTTAGCTTACCCAATTCACATGTACCACATATTTTTGGACTTGTGGGGTAAACCAGAGCACCCAAAGGAAACCCACGTAAACACAGGGAGAACATGCAAATTCCACACAAAAATGCCAACTGACCCAGCCGGGGCTCGACCCAGCGACCTTCTTGCTGTGAGGCGATTGTGCTACCCACTGCGCCTGCGTGTTGCCCCTTGTTGTTGTTTTATTTAATAGTAATATCCAGATGTTTATGAGGGGTTATCGATGTCAGTCTGCATATGTAAGGGACATTGCATTGCTCTGCTCATCTTTGGTAGCTCTTTTGATCGAGTAAAACATTGCCATATTTAGCTGAGCTGGAAGTGATTACAGAACATGGAAGTTTGTTGCACATGATCCTCATAAAATTTTTATTGAAGAAATTTAGACTGTTTAAATAATGTGTTATTCATTTCATCTAATGAAAGAGTGTTGGCATGGACAGTCATTGTGCTGACAATAGATAGTCTCGCCTCCTTTCATGAAATCAGATAACTTGTAAAACTAACAGTTTAAATTGCCATTGATAGAATGCACAAACTATGTGAATTTACCACACAGTATTTCCCTATTTAAAAAGAAGAATCTGTGATGCATGTTACAAATGTTTAAGGTGGGAAATGCATCTAATTGAGAACTAGAAGTAGAGGATATGGAAGAGCAAAGGCAGGTAAATCCCACCGCCATCCTTGATAAGTTATACCCTATGTATTTATACAGTCTATTAACTAATACATGTGTGTATTTTGAGGTAAATGTGTAGATGTCTCTCTAAAGCTACCATAGCAGCAGCTCTTGTACACCTATAGTAAAACTTTTGCTCATTGAGAGTGTAGGGATTTTAGGTGACCACTCTGAGTTCAGGTGTTTCAGTAGTGTGTGACCCATAAACCTGCCCCTATAAAGACCGTGAGCAACTTTAGGGGGCACTTAAAGTAAGCACTGACTGGTTCACTACTTCATCTCCTGTTGCTCTGCAGTAACTTTAAACCTGCTAATGAGCATCGCTCTTCCGTCTCCGCCGGCCTGGAGTCGCCCCATTATGATACCTGCTGTCCTGAGAGAGATCAAAGCCTTACAGTGCCCTATGGGCAGCAGCTTCTGTAGAATATAAGGTGGGACTCTAGAGATTTGCATGTAAATTTAGCCTTTGTACATATAATTAAATACACTATCAGCAGCTATAAGCCAAACATCGGATAAATGGGGATACGTATGTACAGTTATAATTGAACTTAAGCAAAATCTGTAGTCTGTTTATACCTGACACAATATGCCTTACATTACTTTCATCTGTTAGAACAAGTGCACATTTCCTGAGCCAATTTAAGTCCATTTACTCTGATTTGTTAGTCCGACTTTGAGTGGTTTGATTTTTAGTCAAATTAAAGAGATTACATGGCATTCAAAAGATGAATAACCTTTAAAGTGCATGCTTACCAGAAGTGAAGGATAACATCATTGCCATCGGCTTTAGTTTTTGGATCAAAACATTTAAATTAGTTTTCGATGTTGGTCCCCATGTGGTGTACTTTTTCTAAATTTAGATCCTAGATTAGGGGTCTGAACTAGTTCCTAGAGGGCCACTGTCCTGCATAGTTTAGCTCTAACCCTCATTAGTTAAAGCAGCTAATCGAGGTCTTCATGACTCACTGGAGAAGTCCAGGCTAATATGTTGGAGCTGGTTGGAGCTAAACTTTCCAAGATGTTGGCCAGAAGCAGTGATTGACACCCCATCATAGTTCTACTAGACTATTGAGAAAAAGTTTCCTAGTTGAACTGCTTCTCCACTGTGCAAATTTTTGCAATTTATGCTGGCCTACTGGTCTTTCCTGTTTGGTTTTCTAAAAATTAGTGCTATTTTGGTGCTTATGTAAATGTGCCTTTTCAGCAGGGATGTCCATACACCTTTGTTGGAATGTATGTAGAGAGAATGAAGAGTAAGAGATTCATTATAGATCCATGAGACTGAGTTGACACCTCTGATGTATAAGGAAGTCTGTTCTAATCAAGTTTGAAAAAGCTGTAAAGGAGACTAATCCCTTATTCACAATAGAGAAGAGTGTGTGTAAGAGTTTGTTTGCTTTGGTGCACCCTGGTGAAGGACAGACTCTTCTGGTCTAATCTGCTGTTCTGAACTGATGGTTTGGGCTCTTTTACAGAGGTTCCCTACAGACAGCGAGCTCTGAAGTATAAAATCCAGCGCTCTCCACTGAACAGTAGAACTCCTAAAGAGCTTTGCTCTCCTGTTGTAATCAGACTCCTGCTGATGTCCTTCCCTAACAGAGGGCTAACATGAAAAACCTGCCATCCATCTTTTACAAGGCCGCATAATGTTTTATCGATCCTGCCGTGGAGTCTGCATACAAATGCTACCGAGGGCGATGTGATAACGAGGGCTCCCACTTTTTGCAGTCCTTTCCTCTGCTTTGAAGCGTCCAGACATGTCGAGCTGTTCTCAAGCCACCCTAATCTCTCACCTGCCCTCCTCCCACCCCACAGGCTTTTGTGTTAACAGTATAAAGAGAGGCTGTTTTGCTTTAACCTTCCGGTCATTAACTGAGTCTGTCCCCCCCACCTGCATCATAACAGCCTCCATATGAAACCCCTCTCTATGAGGCATGGAGTGGGAAATTCATTACTCTTCTGATAATATCACTCATTGTGCTGTTCTAGTTATAATCCTGTGCCTGTGGCCCTGTTTACACCTGGTAGTAAGATCCATTTTTAATCTATATGATCACAAGTGGTCATATCTAGCCTTCAGTATAATCATTCCACATGTCATTCCCAAAATAAAGCATTTAAATCAGATTACCAAAAATAAAATAAAACAACAACAAAAAAAATGTAACAAACATCAGTATTTTTCATTATTTTACTTTTCTCCTCAGATTCAGAAGCAATGTGGTCATTTAGTCAGGATCTCACAGCTATTCTAGTAAAGCAGGAGCCCAGCCTGATGTCAGAGAACTGCCCTGAAACAGCGCCCCCTGTGGCCAACAGCAGCACCTGCTCACCGCCCCTCACTCTTGCTCCTCCGCCACAGAGGAACCACAGTGGGGAAAAGGTAAGAGAAGCTTTTCTTGGCTATCACTTTTACACTTCATCTAAAAGGATGCAAAGATTGTTGTATGTTGTGTCAGCGTTAACGCCTTTCATTTAATTTGTTAATTTGAATAGAGGAACGCCAAGCATCAATGAACTAAATAGTGGGTCTGTCCAGTAGCATTTGATCTGTTGCTCAAGGCAGAAGTTGAAAAATTGTCACCTTTTTGAGTGTCATCCAATCACATTGCTTTATGCAAATACTAGTGCAGACACTAGCCAATCATGTTTGTGCAACATCAGAGAATAGCTAAAGACTGTAGAATACAGAAGACATGTCACACATGTAGTCTTGAATGGGGAAAAGTGTAACGTCAATATGGCGAATGAAGACCTGTCTACTAGTACAGGAGACAATCATTGATCGATATAGACTGATGTTTTTGCGGGGGGAGACGTGTGCTTTTACGACAGTTTAATGGTCAACAAACACACTGGAATCTCAGCGAATACTTACTTCACAGACATTAGAAATATGTCCAAATAAAGCTTGAAATCTGTGCTTTTAAATGAACCAAGTGCACTTGAAAACAGAAGGTTTTTGGTTTTGTAATCTGTATGAAAAGAATGCAAGGTACGGTCCGTCCTGTCAAACGCACATCACATGTAAGCAACTACTCAAACGGCCATAAACAAAGAGTCAGTCATTTCTGGAGGAGATTTGCCATCAAGACTAAGTTGTGAATTACTTCAGAAGAGCAGTGCAATCTGATGATCATTATCCAAAGGATGATAATGTGTAGAACGGCCATAAATGAGGTTGGTGTCATGATCTCGTACCTTTCGAGTGCGCATGCACATTAGTTTGGGCACCCTGAAAAAATGCTGATTTTGTTTGATTTGAACGTTTAGAAATGAAACTTATGAGACGGTTGTGGTTTAATTTTTTTTTGGTGGTTACAAATATGTAAAGTAATCTTAAGCTTGGCTAACAGTTTTGGAGAATATGATGTTTTCCGAGCATATTGCCAGAGAGGCGTTTCAAAGATGGTCGCCGAGTAAAATGACTTGCCTTAAAGGGACTTTGGAATACCATCTTTTACAATCAGTCGTGGTATACATTTTTATACACTACTACTTCTGTTCCTTTTTTGTCGTTGTCCAAGCTGGATGTGATTGGTTGCCAAGCAATAAGGTCAACACCTCCTGTCAATGGGCAGTAATGGTTAGAGAGTTAGACTTGTAACCCAAAGGTTTTACGTTTGAGTCTTGGTACAGAAAGCGATTGTAGGTGGTGTGAGTGAATACACAGCACTTGCTTCCATGTAAATTCCACAACTGAAGTGAGACTCTTGAGTAAGGCGTTAACGCACAACTTCTCCCTGGGTGTAATTTATATAAATTCAAAACACAAAGCATAAATTCCGAGTATGGGACAGACCCCATATTGGTCACATGTTGCAACTTTCACTTTCATAATAAGATCAATGCTACCTTTGAGTGGGAATTGTCAGAGTTAACTGTATCTCAGCTGATAATGGAGAACCTTGCACACACTGCACACCAGAGGGACCATTGTGTTAGTATGACAATGAAAACCACACACACACATATGCGTCATGTGCTCATTTACTCAGCTGGCAGCTTACTCCACTTCTCTGCCCAGTGAACATGTTCGCAGTACGAGTGCGTGTGTGAGGACTTGAACTTACTGAAGCATGGGAATCGGCTCCAGCAGCATCAGTGTTGAGTTGAAAGTAGATTAGTTCTTTGTGGCTGCCGAGGCCGTACGGATCTGGCAGTAAACTCTCCACCAGAGCCACGGAACTGCTCTCTTCTCCGGGACTTGACACTAACTCAGGGCAGACTTTCCTCCAGCTCCCATAAACTCTGCCCTCTGTCAGGAGCTGGACTGCATTTACTGTGTGCTGTATGAAGATACCAGTCAACAAAACAAGCAAACATTATTTGCTGGAAAAAAATATGCGGTCAAGAATACCTAGGCTGTATTAAATCATATTCAGGATGGATAGGCTTTCATAAGCACATGTGCTTTATTTAAGAAGGGCATCAAGAAACGCACATGGTGTAAAGCTGTTCTGACGTCTCACCAGGTTCTGCTAGACTGTCAGTGCAGCTGTACTGGAGAGCCTCCTCGTGCAGACTGTGTGCCACAGGAAGAGCGGCTCTTGCCAGATAAACATAAACCATATAAAACATGGCATTAAGAAACTGCACACCATAATAACTATAATTCATGATCTGCATATATTACATAATCCTAAGGCAGTGCACTGAAACCTTTCTGGGGCCACCATGGAATGTTGAAATGGTCCAAAGTCTTAGTCCAGCCAAAACAGATTATGACACGATTTTGCTGTAGTTTAATTTGAATGAAGCTTGACTTGAAGGGGAGGAATGTACAATTTTATTAGCTATTTAAAATATGTTTACATAGACAGTTTGTGTCTGTGTTTGTATTCACAGCTATCTGTGTAGTATTTTATAGAAGGCTGATAGACTGCCTGTGTAGTGATTTATTTTTCAGTGGTTATTTCTGGAAGTTATATTGTTAAGCCAGTAGGTGGCAACAATACCTGCATACTAAAAGCTGTCATTGTCATGTGACTTACAAGATCAGTTGTGCGCTTCAATGCTATTCATGACATCTCTCTTGTGGCCCCACAGGATAATAAAACGTCCATAATTTGCACACTTCAGAGATTCTTGTAATCCATAGGTCATCCCGGATACTTGTTACCTATACTGTATTAATGTCAGTTATTATCACACCCACGGAAATTATTACAATAGATTGGTGTGTTACTCCAGTCTATGTGTCGGTGAAGGTCAGCATGATATGGTTATGAATTATTAACTATTTCATCAACATTTTTTCTCATTGCATTATCCTTTATTTACTATTTAACATAGAAGTATGCATAGCTGCATGCAGGGACTGTGACTTCTATCGTTGACTAAACAAAAATTCAATACCTTTTTTCAAACTTAACGGTGCAGTTTCCTAGCAGGCACACAACATCATAAGATAATTCATATTAGGTTTGATTTAGGTCATGATGTCAGGTGACCAAAATTCAATGTCTAGCTGGCGTTTATATTTAGTTGATTTTAGGTTGTGTTGGAAAGTGACCAAGATTCAACATCTTAAACCAACGTCATATTGACGTCAAATACTATCATTTACTCGTCATTATGGCAACCAAAATCCACTGTCTGACAGACGTCATAGTAGTAATGTCCAAACATTGTCAAGCTGTAACATCATTAGACGTTGATATTTGGTTGATTTTAGGTTTGACGTTGGACATTGACGTTGACATTGACTGATGTCATGTTGATGTCCTGTGCCTGCTGGGTTGACTCTAAAGCATAAAAATACCATATTATGTTTGCAGATATTTAAGAAACATGCTACATGGACATACATATTTATCTGAAAAACTGTTAAAGTCAGTTAAAGTGTTATCCTTTGAAAATGTGTGTTCTGCGTGGGAATGTCTGTCTTTATTTTGGTCAGTGTAACTCCACCCACTGCCATTTTACTCAATTATATTTTGGCACCCCAAGTTTTTCTAGCAGAAAACAGCATATTTAATTTCAGTCATGAAGGCAGCCTCAATATTTGTGGGCATAGGTGAACATGCGACCTTTTGAGGACTGAAGCGACATCTGAAATGAGATGCAGATTCAGAATTATAAAAATCAGGGTGGTTTTTAATTTGCAAATGCAAATATTACAAACGTAAACATCTGAGCAGCTTACAGTGGTATCAGCACTGTCAGCCATCCTTGCTTCTTTTGGTGTCGTCAATCTGGCAACTTGCATTTGCGTCAAGTCATCATCAAAACCCTCTCCAATATTTTGAATTTGAACTGCAAAACCTAGTTCAACCACTAGGTGTCAATCCTACATACGGCACCTTTTAACAAGTAGTTATCATTAAACCACTTTATTTGGCTTGGGAGGTTATTTATAATACTCTTGAACATTTTTTATTTGGCTGAGCTGAAGCTTAGTAACTGATTATGTTATATCTAAATTATAAATTTCCTAACAACAGGTTATTTATTGAACTGTTATAGCAAGCTCACACTCGCAGTTACAGTGTTGTCTGCTTATTAATAGCATATCAAAAGCACTTGTGTTTCTGTTCATCTCTGAATACGCTTAAGGACACTTAATAAAGAAGAAACCCTAGATAAGATTGTATAGTGTCATGACTTAAAGCATTGCATGTTTTTGAAAACTCAAACAATAAACTAGGTCTGATGGATTTTACAATATGTGTAGACTTTTTTGTCCTTTACCAGCTTGAGTTGGTGGGGAACACCGTCCACTGGCCCAGAAAATATTGAGCGGGTGGTGTGAAGTGAAGGGTACAGCAGCTCCTCTGATCTGAGGCTCATGTCACCTCTCTTTGTGCTTGATGGTTGGTCGCTGGCCAGACTGTGTGTGGTTAGCAGGCGGGTTGCCTTTGCTCTGTCAGTGTAAACAGTTTGAGTCTGCCTTCAGCTGTGTTTACTGTCTCAGACATCCAACATGGAGCACATTTAGTCCAGTAACCTAACAGTTCAGAACCATCAAATATCTTCAACTACTACTACAGACCGCTTCAGTCTGATATCATCAAAGGCTGTTAGATAAAGCTGAATGGTGTCTCTGTGCCATATTCAGTATTGCTGTAGAGTGCATTGAGGAAACGCAGACCGTATGTTTCCCTCTATAAACATCTGTTTTGTGATTTGATGTTGTAATCAATGAGAATTTCATTTGACTTCCCCACTTTGATGCTTTTTTAAAATACAGGTTGTTTAATGATTTATTTAAAAGAAAGACAATTAGAATTAAATGAAAATTTCACGTTGGTTGTTAATGATTGTTTCACTTTTCTGTTAGGGCTCCAAAGGCCTGAGCTCGAACTCTGTTCCTGCAATCAAAGCTGAGCCCCGCGAGGCGAACCAGTTCCTCAACGTGCCCTCAGGTGGGTGTAGACACAATCTTTAGTCTTGCTTTTAAGGTCTTTGTGATGAAGCTGTTTGATTAAACTGTGCCTGGCACTGGACAGAGACACTAAGCAACCAAGTGCACTTTTCAACGTGGCTGTCCTCCATATAAAAGAACAAAAGCATGCACAGTAGCCCTCAGCTTAGTTGCTACATATGGTCAGTGAAGGTTTTTCATTCTGGTTTAATGTTGGCAAATCGAAGCAAATTAGCTGTCTTTTATGCCGTTCCCTTGCTCTTAGGTCATTTCAGGGTTATAAATACTCTAATGGTGTGTTCCTTTTCCAGAGGAAATGAGGCTTAGTGTGAGTGTTTCTTTATTTAACTTTTGCATGTGTTCAACAATCTCTCAGATCTCAACTTTAGCCTTTTCTGAATGGCCCATTGATGAAAACAGGATCTGATGTAAGCTTTGAGCTCCTATTGTAGCTTATATGGCATACAGTGAAATGCTTTAATATTCTGGTAAAAGTGTTTATTTTATTTTATTTTTTTGTGAGTGTGGATTTTGAACTTATTATATGTGTATTAAACATATTATATGTAAAAAATGTTTTTAAAATTAGTTTTCCCCTCATTATAACAAATTTATATACCAATATACAAAAATCTAAAAAAAAAAAAAAAAAATTCTGTGTGGAGTTTGCATGTTCTCCCCGTGTTCGTGTGGGTTTCCTCTGGGTGCTTCGGTTGCCCCCACAGTCCAAAGACATGCGGTACAGGTGAATTGGGTAGGCTAAATTTTCCGTAGTCCATAGTCCGATGTGCTGATTATGACGTTAAACAGATCACTGCACTGGTATTTAATCATTAATGTCTGATGTTGTTGTTAATACTAAAATCGCATGTTCAAATTAAACCCTGCTTCACCACTCTACTACTAAAAACTCAAAAGCTCAAAGTTAACTGTTAGTTTCTCCAGTGTGATTGCTCCTGGAGTGTACTGTACATTATTTAGTATGAAAAATCTGCTAATGGCAAGCAACCTGTAACACCTGCAGGTGTTGTGTGTGTGCTGTCTGTCTGTCACTGCAGCATTCTTTCATCCTGCTCATCCAGAAACAACAGCTTTATAGCAGTGCTGTGTGGATGCTGGAACACCGCCAGACCAAACACACCACGAGTCCAACACTCACCACATTTAAAAGCATGCATGTGCTGTGTGCGAAATGACCAAAAGCTACCCAGTAGATTAGGCTTTATTGGCTTTTCCTGGTGACAGGTGAATGGACTGAGTTTCAGTTTCACACTTCAGCCTCGAAGATTCATTGCTCATTTGAACTTTGACTATTTTGTTTGAGTTTGCCATTGTATGTGTATGCATAGAAAATTGAACCTGATTATTTAAATGGGTAGTTCACCCAGAAATTTAAATTCTGTCTTCGTTTATATAGTTTTTATTGTTTCGTTGAACAGAAAAGAAGATATTTTAAAGAATGTTGGAAATCTGTAACCATTCACTGCCATAGTAATTTAATTTCTTTTGTGGAAATGAATGGCTACAGGTTTCCAACATTTTTCAAAATATCTTCTCGTCTGTTTACTGATTTGAAACATGTCAAGAGTAATTATATGCTGATGGGATTTTCATTTTTTGGGTGAACTATCCCTTTAAGTTTTGTACTTTCAGCTGTATCAAGATTATCTGTGTGTCCCAATAGAAGAGCATCTGCGGTTGCCGCCAACTCCTCCCAGCAGCCATGGCAGTGACAGCGATGGATCCCAGAGCCCACATTCACTGCCACCATTAAGCCCTGGCCACCTGCAGAGCCCACATTCACTGCCACCCTCCAGCCCTGCCCGGCTACAGGCCCGGACTTCCACTGCTATCTCCTCATCCCCTCTGCTCACCGCCCCACACGTGAGTGCTAATCAATGCAGCACATAACACACCACACTATATACACATATAATCCTAATGGAAATTTGCATACAGTTACGTCTTAAGCACTTCTATATAAAGTGAAAACGCTGTCTTGTGTTGAAACACAGAAGCTGCAGGGAACATCAGGCCCTTTGATGCTGACAGAAGAAGAAAAGAGGACTTTGATCGCTGAGGGATATCCTGTCCCCAACAAACTACCGCTCACCAAAACCGAAGAGAAAGCACTTAAACGGGTGCGCAGGAAAATCAAAAATAAGGTATTGGTAATGGTCATGTACTATTAATGTTGAAATAACTTGGTCATTAAAACAGCTGTCTTATTATATTATTTTTGTGCATATATATGTAAATAATATATAGGTCAAAGACAAAATGCTACATCTGATGGTAATATGAAAGTATATTTGGTTCTTATATAATAGAATTGTATATAAAATAGTGGTGTAACGGATCACAAATCTCATGGTTTGGATTACACTACGGTTTTTGAGTCACGGATCGGACCATTTTTCGGATCGGCAAAAAAGCGTGGAGACAAATGTTATTTGCTTTCTATTTATACAAAAATATTACTGCAAAAACAACATTGGTTTTAACAAACAGAACTTAGAACCTGTCCTTTTACAATTAAAGATTCAGCAATTCACACATAAAACTTTATGTTTCATTACAGGTGGATCATTTTTGAAAACCTATTCAGTGACAGAATTTTGATGGTTGTTTGTCGCCACCTGTTGGTTAAACAATGTAATTGCTACAAAATTCACCAGCGTCAAGTTCTATTAAACGGGGATTTTAATCTTTACCATACATATCAGTGTTTATATCTGAACTATAAATTGTTATCCCAGTTCTTCTGTGTTATTTAATTGTTTGTAACTAACTAAAACCAGATCAACCGTGATCTGTTACACCCCTAATTTAAAAGTATTGAACACATGAAGAAAGAGAGGTGTAAAAAGGAATGGAAAGCCCAGACAGCAGATGAAATCTCCCAGTAGTTTGTAGATAGTCTGTTGAAGTGTGAAAATCACACCTGAGGAATGCATGGCACTCAATTCTCCATACAAGAGTCTGCTTGAAGCTGCCATTACCAAAAAAAAAAAAGCCTTTTATGCAAAATATTAAATACATTTCAGTAGTTCAGTACTTTCTCCTTTTGCCATTCCATGTTTTTTACACATAACACATTTTAATGATTTTTTTTCCTTTGCATTATTTGTATGTTAGGATTTTTTATCAATTTTTTTTTTACAAAAATCTGGGTCAATTTCATGTGAACAGCTCCTTTAGAAATATAAACAGTGTTCAGCATAAACGAGTACACCCCTCACAGATCTCTCTTATGAATTCATTTTTTCTTAAATAATTTTCTGAAACTTGAAATAGACTAACAAAACAACTTAAGATCAGTCAAAACATTAGTACACCCAAAGTAATACGTTAGAAAAATATATAAAGTGCTCAGCATATATAAGTACACCCCTCACAAATCCCTCATTTAAATTCATATTTTCTATATTTCTATATTTCTATACAATATTATATTTGTGCATATACATTAGGTTAGTCAGTTCTGAAGCCAAATCTTAGGCTTATCTAATAAAATAACTTACCATAATGGTTCAAAAATGAATACACCCAAATTTATGTTATGGAAAAATATTAAATAACATTTTTTAAAAATAGCAAAAATGAAGAGAAACTAAAAATATATACAATTTTGTTGAAATGGTGTAGTTTTATATTTTGCATGAATATAATTGTATTATCTTTCCATTTCTAAAGATGTTTGGTGACTAAAGTATTATTTTAACAAATATATCTGTTTAATAAATCAGTTTTGTTCAAATGCACCAATATATATTACCCAGGTTCACTGAGAAATTAATAGAAATTTTAATTTAAAAAACGGTGTGTAGTCATTTATGCTGAGCAATATATAGAAAAATATACAATTAAATTATTATATACCAATTTTTTTTCTCACTAATTTGATTTTAAATGTATTATCTTTCTATTCCTAAAGATATTCGGTGACCAAACTCTTATTTTAATTGATATAACTGTTTAATAAAACTGCTTTGTTTAAATTCTTCAAAATATTTTATCTACATTCACTGAGAACTGCATAAAAATGTATTATTTTCATATATGCTGAGCATTGTACACCAAGTAAAATCACGAGCTGTTCAATACTTACTTTACCCACTGTATAAATATATGCATAATATATTTACGCTCATTATAATATTTCTTACATTCTTTTCTTAGATCTCTGCACAGGAAAGCCGCAGGAAGAAGAAGGAATATGTGGAGTGTTTGGAGAAGAAGTAATTCCACTCTATTATCTCTCTCTCTCTAAATGCTTTGTTCTCTACCTCTTCTCTCTCTCTCCTGCATTCTGACTGCTGTCCTTTTCTCCTCTGCTCTTATTTTCCCTTCCTCCCTTTTGCTTTGTTTATCCAACAGCATCCACTCTCTCTGTGCCTTCATCCTTCGTTCTCTTCGATGACCTCCTCTCCTTTAATCCTCTCGTCATTCTCACCCCAGCATACCCTCAAAATGCGCTATATCCTTCTAGCTGTTTTATGGCTTTTATTGTGTGAATATGGCCAATGGCTACAGTCCATGCACTCATTGGTGTATGTGTGCGTGTGTGTTTGCGTGCATTTGCATGAGTCATTTTCCCTTTTGTGCTGCTGTTAGGCTCTCAGGGTTTGGATAATGTGCTGGAGAGACTGGACTCACACTGGACACACTCACACACTGGCTTTTCTTGCTTATATGTGGTCATACTTATGGAAACGTTTTTGTAAATGCCTCTCAATGTGATCATGTGCAATAACACACTCTTTCTCTTCTCCTCAGAGTGGAGAACTACACTTCAGAGAACAATGAACTCTGGAAGAAAGTTGAGACGCTTGAAAATGCCAACAGGTGAGGAAACACATGTGCGCTCGTGTTTAATCACGGCGAATACTTTATAGGTGGATTTTAATACATTTAAGTGTTGCTGTATTTGCGGTAAGTGTGCGGGTCTTTGCAGTCAGCAGGTGTTGTTAAGTCGATCCAGATGCGTGCAGGTCTTAACCTCCCCTTCCGATCATATAGAGCAGCACCTTTTCATTCTCTCCTGGGTGGCCTGCTTAGAGTATTGGCGCTGCCGACAGGCTGCTGTCTGTTCCTACTGTTTAGAGAGACAGAAGAGAGGGCACCGTGGGGGATTGGGTGTTATCAAAGTCAGCACTTTTTTTGTGGATTAACAGTAAAAGCTTATTGGAGGCAAAAGCTCTTAAGGGGTAGTTCATTTAAAATAAAAAACCCTCACCCTCATGTCGCTCCAAATTTGGATGTTTTTTTCTTCTTCTTTGGAACATAAAATTATGCTTAGTTATGTTTTAAATTTGTTTCATCTGTAGAATGAAAGTTTGGGTGTTTTCTGAAGTTTGCTGACTTTCATGCAGTCTCAAGTTGCACAGGTATATACATTTGAAGTCAGAATTATTAACCCCCCTGAATTATTAGCCCCCCTGTTTATTTTTTTCCTAATTCTTGTTTAACGGAGAGATTTTTTCAACACATTTCTAAACAATAGTTTTAATAACTCATCTCTAATAATTGATTTCTTTTATCTTTGTCATGATGACAGTAAATAATATTTGACTAGATATTTTTCAAGACACTTCTATACTGCTTAAAATGACATTTAAAGGCTTAACTAGGTTAATTATGTGAGCTAGGCAGGTTAGGGTAATTAGGCAAGTTATTGTATAACAATGGTTTGTTCTGTAGACTATCGGAAAAAATATAGCTTAAAGGGGCTAATATTTTGACCTTAAAATGATTTTTTTTAATTAAAAACTGCTTTATTTTCGTTGAAATAAAAGAAATAAGACTTTCTCCAGAAGACAAAATATTATCAGACATACTGTGAAAATTTCATTGCTCTGGTAAACAACAGAAAAAAAAATCAAAGGTGGGCTTATAATTATGACTTCTACTGTATATATATATTTTTATAACTTTTATTTTTTATTTATATAAAATACAGAACAATAATTTAACAAGAAAAACATGCAAACATCTATCATTACATACATACACACACATATCAAAAAGCACATACATAATTACCTACGGCGACACAGTGGCGCAGTAGGTAGTGCTGTCGTCTCACAGCAAGAAGGTCGCTGGTTCGAGCCTCGGCTGGGTCAGTTGGCATTTCTGTGTGGAGTTTGCATGTTCTCCTTGCGTTCGCGTAGGTTTCCTCCGGGTGCTCCGGTTTCCCCCACAGTCTGAAGACATGCGGCACAGGTGAATTGGGTAGGCTAAATTGTCCATAGTGTATGAGTGTGAATTGAGTGTGTGTGGATGTTTCCCAGATATGGGTTGTGGCTGGAAGGGCATCCGCTGCGTAAAAACGTGCTGGATAAGTTGGCGGTTCATTTCGCTGTGGTGACCCCAGATTAATAAAGGGACTAAGCCGAAAAGAAAATGAATAAATGAATGAATAAATACCTATATATACTTGCACGTAAAAAGAGTAACAAATAAAAGGGCCAAACGGATAAGATTGCAATATCTCTTCCAATTTCCATTTACTTAAACGGGGATGTCTTTATGTTCCGTATACATCAACCATTTTTTCCAACCCTTCCTGAAAATATCTGTTTTCATCCTAAACATAAATGTCAGTTTTTCTATTATATGAATTTCCTCAATTATCTCAAACCACTGCTTGCGCTTCAACATTAAGTCTTTAAGTCAGTTCCTTGTTATAGTTAGGGCCAGACCCAGTGGACATTGTTTGCTATTTTTGTGGAGAATTTTGTAAAAAAATCTGTGGATTTAAGCAGACTTATTTTGGGAGTATCATAACTAAAAACTTAAAAATATATAAAACTTTTATTTAATGTTTTCAATGCAAATCCATCTAGATCCACTTATTTGGTAAACAAAGCAAGTCTTTTATATATTATACATCTACTAAAAGACAGAAAATATTACTGCATAAACTGTGTGGTAAATAAATCAAATGAACACTTTCATGGTCAATAATATTACTGAAATTAATTTAAAAACTGAATAAATATAAATGTACACACATTTACACAAGTAAAAAAATAGACTCAATGATGGACTACAAATCTGTGGAAATCTGCGGATTACTGCGCGCACAGATTCCGAGTGGGCCTAGTTTTAGTCTTTTTGCATGCTACAAGAAGAATCTTACACAAAAATTGGTCACCTCTGGGGACAGTGTCCTTAATATCTCCCATAAGCAAAAATTGAGCAGTCCTAGGAACTCAGTATCCAAACACCTCAGAAATAACATTCTGCACATCATCCCAAAAGCACAGGCATATTTTTAGTTATAGTCAAAAATAAATTGTATTGGTCAAAATTATAGATTTTTCTTTTCTCATTATTTATCTTTTATCATATTTCATGAAGATATTTTGTAAACGTCCTGCGGTATATACAATATATTATAAATACAACATTTTTGGTTAGCAAAGTGCATCATTAAGCACTTTATTTAGACAATTTTAAAGGTTAGTTTGTGAGTTTTTTTTTTTTTTATTTTAAATTTTTTGTGAAGCCTCAGATTCCAGATTTTCAAATGATTGTATCTCTGCCAAATGTTGTTCTATCATAACAAAGCAATGATACATTTTTTTATTTATCTTTCATATAATGTATAAATCTCAAATTATGCTTATGAAATACATTTACTTTCTTTTAAAGTAAAGAGAGCTATATAGGTTTTAAAGTTAACTATCATTCATTCATTTTCTTTGGCTTAGTCCCTTTATTAATCAAGGGTCGCCACAGTGGAATGAACCGCCAACTTATTCAGAATATGTTTTACGCAGCGGATGCCCATCCAGCTGCAACCCAACACTAGGAAACACCCATACACTCTCATTTACACACATACACTATGGCCAATTTAGTTTATTCAATTCACCTATAGCGCATGTCTTTGGACTGTGAGGGAAACCGGAGCACCCCGAGGAAACCCACGTGAGCATGGGGAGAACATGCAAACTCCACACAGAAATGCCAACTGACCCAGCCAGGCCTTCTTGCTGTGAGGTGATCTTGCCACCGTGACGCCATTAACCAACTGTAGCTTTAATGAAAATTATGTAGATTTGTGTATGATGTATCAAAATAATTATAGTATAACTTTTTGTGCTATATTATAGTATTCTATCTTGAAAAAGGTTGTTGATTTATTATGCCACACACTTCAAACTCTTCCAGTTTTTTTAATGGCATTAATGGTTCCATGAAGAACCTTTAATCTCTTTCCGCTCCACATACGTTCCTTTAGATTATTCAAATTTTTAGCCACGCTTAGAAAATAGTGGCTCTTTAAAATGCATACTTAAAGATTTTTTTGAATCACCAAAGATGGTATGAAGTATGTAAGTGTGTAGGCAAGTGTAAGTGTGTAAGTGTTTTAGAAAAGCCTTTTTATAGAGGATTGGCTCAGGCCCTTATTAACAACACACTTAAAGTAGCACGCAGCACGGTGCCTGCCTGCCCCTCATTACAGGATAAAGAGACTGTGTGTGTTGGCGCTCTGCCGATTCTTATTAGGATAGAGCCTTCTGACTTATCTGAGAGAATTCAAAGAGACAGCGGGGGGGAGTTTTTGTTTGTGTGTTGCTGGGTGGGTTGTATATTAATCTGAAGAAAACCACTGTTTATATGATCAAATTGAAATGATTATTGCTAGGTTAGTAGGGCGGTCTGAGCCCCTCTTACCCCTGAAAACACACTGTTTTAGAGACAGACTAGTCTACAGTACTTATTATGAGTGTTTATGTATGTGTGTTTCTCTGAGAACTAATAGACAGGTTTGTTTTGAGGTATTTTAGCCAAGTGGAAAAGCACTTAACTCCAGGGGTCCGGGGGGACTGTCTCTGGTATAAGTGCACTGTATGTAGTTTTCGATAGGAGAGTCTGCGAAATGATGTAATAGTGAAGTAGTCGGTTTTTGTTGTTCTCTAAAATGTTGCAATGGCTCTCTCTGGTGGTGGAGGATGGCTGCTTTATGTGTTGTTGAATCTTAGTTCCTCCACTAGAGGGAGCACAATGTCATTTTGAAGAATCAGGCATATTTCTTTTAATAAAAAAAAAGGCGACTATGTTTGCTTCTTTTTTAATGTTTGATTAATTTATTCTGTTGATTTTTAAAGCAGCTACACAAAATTTAACTGGGAAATAGCAGAATTACTGACTCAAACTTTAAAATTGTGGCACATCCTTTGTATATATAGTGCTCAGCATATTGAGGACACCCCATTTTGAAAAGGAATATTTTTCTCAATTTCTCAGTGGATATAGGCAATGTATTTTAGTGCATTTAAACAAAACTGATTTATTAAACACATATATATTTATTAAAATAATATTTTAGCCAGCAAACATATTTAGAAATTGAAAGACACAATTACATTTAAGCAAAATATTGCAAAAAAAATTACAACCTACAAAATTTCAATTAAACATTTACATTTTGTTTTGCGTTCCTTGATTTTTCCTCTTTTTTAAATTTGTATTTAATATTTTTCTATAGCATATAAATTTGGGGGGCAGCACTGTGGCGCAGTGTGTAGCACAATCGCCTCACAGCAAGAAGGTCAGTTGGTCTTTCTGTGTGGAGTTTACATGTTCTCCCCGTGTTTGTGTGGGTTTCCTCCAGGTGCTCCGGTTTATATATATGTAAATATATATATATATATATATATATATATATATATATATATATATATATATATATATATATATATATATATATATATATATATATATATATATATATATACAGTTAAAATCTGAATTATTAGTCCACTTTGATTTTTTATTTATTTTTTTGTTAAACATCATTTGAGAAATATTTAACAGAGCAAGGAAATTTTCACAGTATGTCTGATAATATTTTTTATTCTGGAAAAAGTCTTATTTGATTTGTTTCAGCTAGAATAAAAGCAGTTTTTAATTTTTTTTAAACCCATTTTAAGGTTAACATTATTAGCCCCTTTAAACTATTTGTTTTCCGATAGTCTACAGAACAAACCATCATAATACAATAACTTGCCTAATTCCCCTAACCTGCCTAGTTACCCTAATTAACCTAGTTAAGCCTTTAAATGTCACTTTAAGCTGTATAGAAGTGTCTTGAAAAATATCTAGTAAAATATTATTTACTGTCATCATGGCAAAGATAAAATAAATCAGTTATTAGAGATAAGTTATTAAAACTATTGTTTAGAAATGTGTTGAAAAAATCTTCTCTCCTTTAAACAGAAATTGGGAATAAAAATAAACAGGAGGGCTAATAATGACTTCAACTGTATATAAAACTTTTACATTTAGATTGTGATACATTGTTCACATTGTTCTGGGTCATGTACAAACTGTCAGAACTGTACAAAACTATATGCTTGTTACCACATTTGATAGCACATTGGAATAGTCACAGGTTTTGCGATTTGAAAAATGCTCCCTTTTCAAATTGCAATTTTGGTTTAGAAACAATTAATCGTGCAGGTCTATAGAAATTCTTCATACTCCTGGCAAATTCCGACTTAAGGGTGCTTTAATTTAAACAACAAGTTCCCTATTTTGTTTTGACCAGAAATGACACAGGCTTCTGCCAAAAGATAATAAGACGATGTACAAGAGGCATAATTATGGGAAAAATAAAACATTTCTCAGCTTTTATTTACATTTGAACAAAAACTTTAAACCAGATTTTTCCAGGGGTATGAATTATTTTGAGCTCGACAGTATATATAGCTACATATTTGCAAAATAGCATTTATTTTATGAAATGAGATTTATATTTATGAAGATTAGAGTGTGGTCACCTAATTTTAGAATAAGTGAAATAATACATTTCAATTCAAATGAGGTTTTGCAAAAGTAATTTTTACATTTTACATTTTTACATTTTTTTAATTGAATGTTCTCTTCTATTACGTTCATTTTGCAAGCATTTTTGCATCATGGTCTGATATTATTTTAATAGAATTTTTCAAGTGTTGCCAAATTTATTGTTCTGATCTAATATCATCCCATAGAAAGTTTTAATTTCAAAGCTAGATAAAAAGCTTTCAAATATTACTATACATTAATGTTTAACATACATTTATACATTTGGCAGCAACTTGCATTGCATTTAAAATACCAATTCTATCAAGTCATGCATTTATATTTATGATCTTGGTGCCACTAATCTAAATAAATATAACTATATATTATATTACCAGTTATATGATATCATAATCAGAAATGCATTATTTTTGTACATTTTAACATTATATATTAAATAATTTTGAAAATTGGGGTTAAATAATCAGTTAAAAATGTGATTAATAATAAGTAGGTAGTTCATTTGAATTCTGATTAAAAATACCACTAATAATAAAAGAGCATCTCACATTTTGTGCTCTACACATTTCTACAAATAAAGAGTTCAGATGCAAAAACCTCAAAATGCCGTCTGAATTTTTTTTTTAAATGAGCATTTTTATCAGGCTCCTGTGTATGGTTCAGTAATTTCACTTTAATGGCAAAGAATAAGTACTTTTCATGGTCTTTACAGTAAAATAACTCAACACAAGCAAAAGAGTCTGAAAAAAAATGCTCATTTTCAATGGAAATTTCAGACGGCACTTAGAGGTTTTTGCATCTGAACTCTTCAAATATACTAGGTCATACAGGTGAATCAGGCATGCAGAAAGTTGGCATATGGTGCACAAACTGCAAAAATAATATAAATAGTATGCCATATGTGGTTCTAAGTATTGCAGTTGAGTGACTATGCTTGTTTTGGGTCATGTCAGAAAGTGTGATCCAAGTGAGGAAGCCTATGTCTGATTGGTTTTTGAAGAAGGAAGTAATTGACGGGCAAATAAATTAACACCCACCGCACACATACAGCAGCGATCGAGGAGGAGGTGAAGTGTGTTTGTGTGCGAGAGACTGAAGAGGAGTTCAGTTTATGTAACACTTATAGTGAGTAAGAACTGTATGATCCTCACATGCTCTTGAAGCTTAAAAAAAGAAGATCCTGCTGTTACAAAACGGCTCAAAGCAGAACGCACATAGCCTGCAGACAAATATGCTGCCTACACCCTGATCTAAAGCCTTTACTAATCATTCTAATGTTTCTGTGTCATCCGCAGGTCTCTACTGCAGCAGCTACAACGACTGCAGGCTCTAGTGAGCGGGAAAGTGCCTCGATCCTGCAAGATCGCCTCAACGCAGACCGGAACCTGCCTCATGGTAAATACACACTCACATATACAGTGCATACATACATTTATTCCAAAACACTAGCCTTTATTTTATATTTTCTTGGTTCTTTCTTTCTAACAAACTACTATTAAAGGGTTAGTTTACCATCAAATGAGCATTGTGTCATAATTTATAAGGCTTTTGTCCGTTTTCAGAACACAAATGATGATAGTTTCAATCAAATCTTGGAAATTACTGTCCTTCCCAATACTCAAATGCCTCAAAACATTAATGAAGAGATCAAAAAATAAATTGAGTGGTTTCAAGTGCTCTTTTGAGAGACATGATTGCTTTATTAGATGAACAGATGGAATTTGATTAGCACTGATTGGCTAACCATGTTTATGGCATTCAGATATAATCATAATGCATTTTTGTGGCTTGAGAACTGATGAGGTTTATTCCTAATGCTCAAGAACCAATAAATATGGAACAAAAATATGGACCCACCAAACAGATGGGTTGTACATTTTATTTTAAAAATTGAACCCAACTCCTGGGTTGGTCTATGTCAGTGGTTCCCAAAATGGGGGTCACACAACAGTAAGTGGGGGTCGCCTGGTGATTTCTAAAAATCAAATAGATTATATTAAATTATTAGTAGTACCATATTTTACCCATATCCTAAAAAAAGAATGTGAAAAAAAATCAACCTTTCGATTTCATTCATTTATTTATTTATTGTTTCATTGGATTGTGACTCCTGGAGTGATTACATTAGGTTAGCAAGACAGCAATAACATTAGTTGCGGCAGATCAAATTCTTTTAAGCACTATGATAAGCTTTCTGACACCTTTTCTGGCACTCACATACATATTATACATTTATAGCAATTTATAAAATGATAACACATTAAAAATAAATACAGATCACAACTGAATGTGGTGGAGGATGTCCGAGTGGCGGTCTCTAAAATTAAACCAATAATGTAATTGTGTTCCAAACATTGTGCCGTTCCTTCTTATTAGTTCTTATCATGTTGAAATTAAACAAATTCATAAATTACTATAAAAAATTGATGGAATTTTTAGTGTTGTGGGTATGCTGGTGTTTATAAAGGCCTATTGGTATGCATGTCTAACATTAGTATGTTTATAACCACCTCTGAGGATAGTGAGGGTTGTGAGTCCCTGACATTGTTATTTTGGGGGTCATCTGCTGAAAAGTTTGGGAACCCCTGGTCTATGTTATAATCAAATAAGGGTTCAAAAAAACAACATTTTAAATGTATACAATGAAAAAATGATTCATTGGATTTACAATTTTTTTATAATAAGTGGTTGCAAACCAGTATCTATATGGGCTGAATTTAATCATTTTAATTTAGTAATATTCAACTTAATTTGTTTGTTTAAATTTAGCCCATATAAATGTTTTTTTCCACTTACCTTAAATAATAAATCCAATGAATCATTTTTTTCAGTGTAGTTCATTGTAGTTCTCTTCATGTTAATCAATCAATGTTTATTTGCAAATAAAATCCTAAATTAAATCTGCTTATCATGTTTGATTTGTATGGACTTTTATTTTTATGATCTTTTTTTGACTATTTCAGGTTTTGAATGAATAGACTGAGTGGAGGAACAGAAATCTCTCAGATTTGGTTAAAAAAAAAATCTTCAATTTGTGTTCCAGTGATGAAGCAAAGTCTTTTAAATGAAATGATTTTGACTAAATGACAGAATTCTCATGTTTGTACTGAACTAAGACTTTAATGAAACACCTTGTCTGTGTAGTATAGCCAGGGGCGGACTTAGGGATTTGGGGGCTCTAAGCTATTCCGGGTATGGGGCCCTAGCATTGAAACTCAAAACATTCTCTTTCTTTATTGATATTTTTTTCTCTGTAGATTATTATTATTGTAAATAAAAAGTATTTAAATAAATATATATGTATCAAAAATATATAAAAACTATTTAACAGAACCTTTATCTTGTGTAAAATCTAATGTAAAATTAAATGCAATGCATTCACAAATATAAAAACAACAAGTTCTAACTAACTAATTTGCAACTATTTAAAGTAAATTAGCCATTTTTTGTAAAGAGATTTTGATATAAACAATAAAAAAAAAAACATTTAAACACATGTAATTCATGATCAGTCAAACTAAATGAATTGAACAATTGCTGGTTGTGAATCGGCAGCTGTTAGTTTTCACTGGGCAATGTTATTTTACTTGAATAGACCCTACTACTCTTAACCGTTATAGACAGATATTACAATATATGATAGAAAATGTATAAAAGAGCTATATGATTAATATAGACTTCTTGGCATTGGTCGGGGCCCCCTACTTCACTGGGGCCCTAAGCAGTTGCTTACCTCGCTTATTGGTTAAGTCTGCCCCTGAGTTTAGCTTTTATGCTTGTAAAGGCAGGTGAGTGGGGCGGTGTGTTCACCGTGTGTGTGGTTCCTCCTCCTGGTCAGGTGGTGGCGCTGTGTTTTGTGTTGGTGCTGGGCTCGTTGGCCCCCTGCCTGCCCGAGCTCTCCCTCTACTCTTCCTCCTTATCCTCATCATCCTCACACACGGTGAAGTCCGCACCGCTGCCCTCAGGTGACCTCTACACCACCAGCCAGGGTACGTTTCACCCCTGCCCCTAATCTAATGTGTCCATCCAAATCATCACCTTCACTGTATACAATGCATGATTTGATTACATCCTCTTTGTATGCGCAAAAACACCATTTACTTGTAGGTCATTTGGCTTTCAGACACATTGAATTATCCAGTCAGATAATAGCTGTGTGTCTTATTTCATCACTCCCCCCTCCCCTCCCCCACTCCACCCACGAGACTGAAGATTGTGAAGCCGTCTTTTTTTATGAAGGTTATTACTGGAGCTCCTGGGCCGACAGTGCCCATTCTCACCCACAAATTACTGTCAGACATCCCAGAGAGTTTTAGATTGAAATCATTACTTCCCTTTGAGCAGATTTTACAATCCTCTTTCAACTTTATAACACACACCGAGTCGCATCTCGTTCGGCCCTATCAAAGCTGTGCTTGAAAGGGGCTTCAAATGCCTCATCCATTTTCACAAGGGCCCTACAGACTCGGCCCATGCATGATGGCCACAGGGTTGCTGTAGTAACCGAAGATGCATGCTAGTTCACCTAAGAGAGCAGCGCACTTCAAATCTTGCTCTATCTTTCTCCCTTAAAGGGACAGTTCACCCAAAAATAAACATTTACTCACTTTCGATTCATGCTAAACATATAGGAATTTCTTTTCTCTGCTGAACACAAAAGACGAATGGGTAACACTTCAGTATAGGGACCAGTTCTGTTAACTACAGTAGCTGCTTATTACTGGCTGCTTATTATTCAGATATTAGCTGTTTATTAGCGTTTATAAACATTCTGCATGATCTTATTCTACATCAATCCTACCCAATACCTAAACCTAATTGCTACCTTAAAAATATTAATAAGCAGCAAATTATGAGTTTATTGAGGCAAAATTCATAGTTAATGGTTTATTAATAGAGAGAATTGTACTTTAAAATAAAGTGTGTGACCAAAGAATGTTGATAACTGGTAGCCATATACCTCCACAGTACTGGAAGAAAATACTATGTAAGTCAATGGCTACTGGTTGTCAACATACTGTATTTTGATGACAGAAGCTGCATATCAGTTAAGGGACTTCATCCTTTCTGGGTATTGGCAATTAAGTGATAGTCAAACTGATATTAATCTGATGGAATACAAAGCAAGAGCTACAAACTGGCTAAATATGTAAAAACTAGTGCTGGGAAAAATTAATCGCAATTAATTGCATCCAAAATAGACGTTTGTTTTGACATAAATTAAGTGTGTGTACAGTGTGTTTTTATTACGTATATATAAATACACACATGCATGCATTTGAGAAAAAAATTATTTATATTTAGATAAAATATTTGACATATATGATTATTAGCCCCCCTGATTTATTAGCCCCCCTGTTTGGTTTTTTCCACAGTTTCTGTTTAACAGAGAGAAGATTTTTTCAACAAATTTTTAAACATATAATAGTTTTATTAACTTATTTCTAATAACTGATTTATTTTATCTTTGTCATGATGACAGTAAATAATATTTGACTAGATATTTTTCAAGACACTTCTATACAGCTTAAAGTGACATTTGAAGGCTTAACTAGGGTAATTAGGTTAACTAGGCAGGTTAGGGTAATTAGGCAAGTCATTGTATACTGATTGTTTGTTTTGTAGACTATCCAAAACATATTTAGCTTAAAGGGGCTAATAATTTTGGAATTTTTTAAAAAAATTAAAAGCTGCTTTTATTCTAGCAGAAATAAAAGAAATAAGACTTTCTCCAGAAGAAAAAATATTATCAGACATACTGTGAAAATTTCATTGCTCTGTTAAACAACATTTAGGAAATATTTAAAAAAGAAAGGAAAATTCAAAGGGGGGCTAATAATTCTGATTTCAACTGTATATTTCAATATCTATGTGACAATTTTTGTATAGTTTTGTCTTTATGTATGTAAATCACATACATACTAAATATATAAACACACTCATATATTATGTCAAAACAAACTTTTAATTTGGAATGCGATTAATCACGATAAATCTTAGACCAGCACTAGTAAAAACAAAAAAATATATATATATAAACTATAAATATAAATATGCATCACATTTTAAAGTGTTTATATTTTATTGTTTATCATTAAACTTTTGTGTAAACTGAAATCCAGTACTTCAATTTATTAGTGTATTCCATTTATTTTAATACAATTTTTGTCATTAATCCATTGGTTATCCTTCATAATCTGAAAAATGATGGTCTCATATGATGGAGCCTTAGAATAGAAAGGACTTCACAATGATGCAATCAGCCTTAAATTATGACCCAAATTATGTTCCAAGTTTCAGAAAAGTGTAAAAGTAAAAACTTGTAAACTGATTGTACTGTTAAATTATTGGAAAAATAAAAAAATTGAACCATAAAAAAGAAAAATGTAAAAGTATGTTTTCACAGTTTCACAGACTAAATAATAATAATAAAAATTGAACACCCTTTAATCACCCTTTCCAAACAATTTTACCAACATAAAATACAAAAAAACATACATGATTGTTGGTATAATCTTGAAGTTTATTTTCAAAATCCCAAACATTAAGATTGTAACATTTTTACTTTATTTTTGAGGTTTTTGTTGTATAGATTGCATCTTGTTTAAAACAAACTTTATCTTCATCTTCCTCATTACTCCACATAATGTCCACATTTGAGATATTTCCGTCTGCTATACGCTTAAGAACTTCAAGATCTGTATATTCTGCATATGAAGTTGTTTTAGCAATGAATTATTAGTACATTGATATAGTTTTTTAATATAAAATAGTTCCATCAGCATGACTGGAGATTTACTTTCATTAACAGATCTTGAACCCATTGTCCATCGTATTAAACAAACATATTTGAAAAAGTCCTGATCTAAAGCTTGCAATGTTACAAAAGATTTTACACTTTAATTAATAAGTGCAATCCCTCTTTTTTACATAAAATTATGAAATATTGGCAAACATATCAGTATATCTGAATAAAAACATTGTAAATGTGGCTTACGTCTGTGTCTGGAGTGAAGTGATGCCATGCTGCTTTTCAGTGTAGTGGATTTTTCTTCAAATTACAACATGCAGAGCATTACCGCCATTTGATTGGATGACAATCATCCACTTTCATGGACTGCAGGCTTTAAATTAGATAAAAAGCTCAGGAACCACAAAAAAGATGAGCTGGCATATGATGTCCATTGTAATGGACACAGGGTGTGAAAAAATGCATCCTTGTAAAAGATCCCTGAATTGTGATGCAGCTACAATTTAAATTTTTAAGTGAACTATCTCTTTAAACACTCTCTTCGAGGTGATCTGATTCTCTTTTGAATCTAAGTGAATTATCATGTAAATCATGTGAGATGTGAGTTGAGTAACTGTGTTTTCTGTGTGTGTGTGTTTAGTCCGCTCCCGCAGCCTGCTCTTCTATGACGAGAGCGTCCCAGTGGAGGACGGCCACAGGGGCCTGCTGAGTGTGGAGAGGACGGAGGGCGTGCCGCGGCATGTAAAGGACCTGAAAGACAGCAGCCACAAGCAGGATCATTCGGCCCTTGTGAGCAGGTACTTGAGCGAGGCTCAGCCGGAGTCTGCAAGCTACAGCAACACATCCGCGGCCCCCCTCCGTCCCCCGAACCACACTACCACTCGAGGTGAGACGCATACTGATGGTGCTTTTTACTCTTTTTTTATAAATGTTCAATCTTATACACACTGTGTTATGAAATATCTGCATATATACTGCAGAGGGGGAAGCACCGTGGCTCAGTGGGTAGCACTGTCGCCTCACAGCAAGAAGGTTGCTGGTTCGAGTCCCGGCTGGGCCAGTTGGCATTTCTGTGTGATGTTTGAATGTTTCCCCGTGTTGGCGTGGGTTTCCTCTGGGTGCTCCGGTTTCCTCCACAGTCCAAACACATGCGCTACAGGTGAATTGAATAAACTAAATTGGCCATAGTGTATGAGTGTGTGTGTGAGAATGCGAGAGTGTATGGGTGTTTCCCAGTACAGGGTTGCAGCTGGAATGGCATCCGCTATGTAAAACATATGCTGGATAATTTGGCGGTTCATTCCGCTGTGGCGAGCCCTGATTAATAAATGGAAAATGAATGAATATTGTAGAGGTAACTGATAGTCAGCATAAAACATTTTATATTTCTAAATGTATTCAGGAATGTTTTTATTCAGATCATATTTTAGGGGAAATGTTAAAAAAAGAAGAATTTTAGAAGATTAATCACTGACTAAACTGAAAAATAATATTTGTTTTTATTAGTATTGCTGTCATTTGTATGTTTTTTGTATAATGTTTGATTATATTATTATTATGTTTGTTGATTATATATAGAACATTTTTTACTATTGTTGCCATGAATATAGCCAATGCTGCTGATATTGTATTAAAACTTAAATAAGCAATAAATGATTGTTGATATAGTTGGGTTAAAAGGTTGGTATGGTTAGTGTTCACTTTATGTTAATCAATCAATATTTATCTGCAAAAAAATAATAATTTTCTTATTATTGCGTCTGTTCAGAAGATAACAGTTTGATTTGTATAGACTTTATATATTTTATCTTTTGACAAACATTTTCAGAATTCAGAGTTTTCTTGACAGAATAGACTTTGAGTGCAGCAACAAATCTCTCAGATTTATTTAAGTATTACGATAAAGTATCTTCAGTTGTGCTTAAAAACAAAAGAACCAAAGTTTTGAATTGAGAATGTTTAGCGGCATGATTTTGAGTAAATTACAGAATTTTAATTTAGTATTTGATAGAATATTGGTAACTGATGGTACAATTTTGTCACTATAGATACGCTTGTTGTTATGGCTGACAGCTGATAAATGATTGATGTTATACTGTTTTGTCTGCATTAAAAAAAATCTAATTTTTATAAAATGTTCTTTATTATTATAATAAGGCATTTCTAATATTATTCTGTAGGATATGAAACTCGCTTTTCATTTTCAGCTTTGTTAAAGATTAAATTGACCAATGGTAAATTATAAATATTACCTTTGAAGAGGGACTTTGCAACTAAAGCTTGCTTACCTATTCTTGCCTTTTGAAATGATTTAATTAATTAATTAATAGTGACAGTAAATCATTTTACAGTGTTAAGAAAAACATATTTAAAATAAATGTGTTGATTGAGCTTTCTATTCATCAAAGACTTTTAATCACAGTTTCTACAATAATTTGAACATATTTTCAATCATTATTAATAGTCTGAAATATTTCTTAGGTAGCAAATCAGCTGCATAAAATAAACAATATCTGAATTTCTGTGTGACACTTAGGACTCGAGTAATAATTAATTCGATTTTAACATATTCAAATAAAAAGAAACAAAAAGCATATTAAATCATTCATTTAATAAGTTTTACACAGCAGATGCCCTTCCAGCTGCAACCCTGCACTGGAAAACACCCATACACACTAATTCACACACATACACAACGGCCGATTTAGTTTATTCAATTCACTTATAGCGCATGTCTTTGGACTGTGGGGGAAACCGGAGCACCCGGAGGAAACCCACGCGAACACGGGGAGAACATGCAAACTCCACACAGAAATGATCAAACCACTCGAAAAAACTTGAATCAGCGACCTTCTTGCTGTGATGCGACAGTGCTAACCACTGAGCACTGTTTTAAAATATCTTACCAGGCTTAAACTTTTGAATGCTATCAGAACTGATTTACCTATACAACTGATTTATCCCTATAACTAACTGTTTGTCTTTTCCTCTGTCAGAAAGCAGGATCCTGATGGAGGAGCTGAATATTTCTAAGTCCTCTGGGTGGAGCAGCCTCCATCACACAGGCCTCCACTGACGTCTGATGATCCTCGACCCGCACCGCTACCGTACAGATCCTGACCCGAACCAACAAGCCTCATGAGCACCTGCATTCAGCCCAAGAACTGACTGTGTCCATCCATACACTGAAACTCCCTTCACCAGCCAGCACTGAGTTTGAGGACTACAAGAAGAAGAAGAGAGGGTGTGGGCGTTTGATGCTGCTGCTCTGCTTTAGATAGACTTGACCTGCAGCTCCATAAATTCACTAAACGCTTCACTCACAGAGTGTGGGAGGAAAAGTTCACGAGTCTTTGTTTTGACTTTCCTAAAATGCCATGAGACTGTCCATTTACTACATATCCTTCTTTAAAAGACCCCAAAGAGCTTTTATTATTATTATTAATATGATTTTTTTTAGTCTCTGAATGTTTTCCAGCAGGTGTAATCACAGGTGCCTGATGTACTTTGCAGCTTGGCAAAGCTTGCTTTGACAGGAGTTTCTTCCTCTGCCATTTTGGCTTGTTTCCCCCCCTAATAGGTTTAAGCTGGATTGCACTTGTTTTGCACTAGGAAAACTAATTGATTTAAAGTGCCTTTTTCACCTAGTCATATTTAAGATGCTCATAACCATGTATTTCCGTCTTAATCCTCCGCTTTCTTTTATTGATGTGTTTTATTCGATTTTTGGTTTTCTACTTTTTAAAAAGGCAGAGGCTTTTGTACTGAATTAATAATTTTATCCATAATATATTCTAGTATTTGCAGCATCCAAAAAAGAGCATATTTATTTTATGCACAAAAAAATATGAAAGTTATTGTGTGTTTTTTTAATAGAAAGATGATGTAAGGTTTACATGATCTTGTTGTCATAACTGTTAAACAGTTTGTTTTCTGTTATCTTTATTTCTGTGTAAAGAAAGTTTTGTATATATAGAGAAAAATGAACAGGGGCGATCAAATCCTGTGTGTGTGTTTCACCATGTCCAGCAGAATTCTGCACACCCACATGAAAACGTTGGTTATAATGAATGCAATCTGAAAACACACAGTTGCTACCTTTAAGAAAAGTGATACTATTTAAAGCACGTTCTTCTGATCATAGGATTTTAATGACTGTCTCATCGAGTGAACTGTTTGACCACTGTAAAATTGATCAGTAGCCTATCTGAAAGTTGATCGTGCAGTTTTGTAAAAAGGAGACATTTTTTAATGTTAGATATCAGTGTTTAGAAACAATTTGTTAGCCATAAACTCTTTTTGTTTTGTTTTTTCTTGGGTAAGTCATTATTTTTCACGACGTCCTCTCTTGCATCAGCCACAATATTTTTTTCATTGTACAGATAACCACTGATAGACACCAGTTTTTGTGCCTGATTAATTTATAGTAATATAATTGGTCACTGTCGTTTTTTACTATCTCACTCTGTGGTATTTGTGCCATAAACATGTAGATAACATCATATTTTCAGAGTGAAACTGAATTCAGTGTAGTTTCTCTAGCCTACCTACATTTAATGACTGATTACAGCTTCTTGTTACAGTCGTCTCAACCATCAATACGCTTCTCTAGTGTACAATGTTGAACTGGAAGTGTCGATCTGAATGTTTAAATGTAAACTTCATTGCACATAACTGTTCATTCAAACATGGAGCTAAATCTAATGTCCAGATGACGACAGAGTTTATGCTTTAAATGTAATTGTTGCTGGTATGACCCGTACCCCTTTTTGTACATATTTCTGATGATAAAGGTTGGTTGTAAATATGGAGGACGTATTTTTATATTTCCAATGCCTTTTGGTAATCACTGCGCGGCTTGGGTTGATTTGTATCCGTGTATGGATCTGGCTCTGTATGTATCTATGCTCTGAACCGCTTGCCTTTCCTGTCTAATCTAAAGTAGAGTTAGAATGAAGCAAAATACAAAATTTGCAGATGCAACCTCGTGTCTCCTGTGTTTATTTACTCGTTGTATTTATATATGACCACCAGGTGTCAGCACTTTGTCTCTTACGTACCTTACAATGAATGTAGCAGTGTGTGTCTTGATTTATAGGGTTGTGAGAACAGCCTGATCAAGCTTATCGTCAGTGAAATGAATAAGTCTTGCAATTTGATAATATAAGTTTGAATTTTTAACATAACTGCTTGTTTTTATCTTTGAAAGCAGCTATTACCAAAACAGGGAATTTCTTACATAGAAGCTGACAAGACAAGCTCTCAATTAAAAATAACATTTACTTTGTATTATTATTACAGACAAAATATCATCTATAGTACACTGTAAAAAAAAAAAAAGTTGACTCGACTTATAATTTTTAAGGCAACAAACTAAGACATGTTTGAGTTTACTCAACTTAAATCGAGTCAAGTGCAGTAATTGGGTTTGAAAGTTGAGTCAACTCAAAAATGTCCTGAGGTTAGTTGCCTTAAAATTTTAAGTTGAGTCAATTTTTTTACAGTGTATGCTTGTGCTCTTCTATAAAGTGTTGTTTGTGAAAATGACATGATAAGCAAGACTAGACAATTTTTTAAAAAGTGGTAAATCAAGTTTAAGATCATGTAGTGGGGGGAACGGGGCAACCTAACATGTTAGTAATGAAAATCTGGATATAGCTGAATAATTAGAGTTCAATACATGGAAATGATATACACCGAGCCTCAAACAGCACCATTTCCTAGTTCTCATGTAAATACCATGATTGTAAAATCCTAGTGTAAAACAGGGGAGTAGAACAAAACACAGACTGTTACCTTGCACAGGTGATCAATAATATGTACGCCCCAGGCTGTGTTTAATTGGCCACAACACAATTGTGAGTCCGTATGGAGTTCAGAATGTTATTTGCCTAATTAATTTCATACATGTCTACTACAAACATGTGGTTTTATTTCACAATTAATGAAATGAAATAAGCACATCATGAGGGGAACTTTATGACGTGACCAAATATCCCAGCTTGAAACATTATATAAATATTATAATTAATATAGAAAAAATATTATATATATAAGACAATATGTTGCCTTTTTTATATATAAAATAGTGGGTAACACTTTATAATAACAGTACATGAATAATGATGTATTAATATGTAAACTACATTACTTTATTATGAATTAATGATGAGTTAATGTGTGCACTAATCATGAACTAACTTTAACTACAACATGAGTCACATGAGTTCATGTGTGAATAAAGGCTACCTTAATTACTTGTTAGTACATGTTGTTAATTAATGTATTAATTACCACATTAGTTTATGCTTAATTTAACCATCATGAACTCATGATATGTTACTGTATAATTATATCATGACTTTACTTGGAGGGGCACATCATTATTAACCCATTCTTAACTACTCATGAACTCCTTATGCACGTCCAACTAGTCAGTTTACACTGAATAACAATAGAAAAGTGTTCTGTCAACATCAGCATGAACAGGAGTTAATGAGTAGGTAAGGATGAGTTCATGATGATGTGCCCCTCCAAGTAAAGTCATGACATAATCATACATTAACAGCTCCTGAGTTCATGTTGGTTACATTTAGCTTAAACTTAAATGTTAACTAATACATTAATTAACAACATGTACTAACAAGTAATTAAGGTAGCCTTTATTCACACATGAGCTCATGTGACTCATGTTGTAGTTCAAGTTAGTTCATGATTAGTGCATACCTTAACTCATCATTAATTCATAATAAAGTAATGTTTAGTTTGCACATTAATACATCATTATCCATGTACTGTTATTGTAAAGTGTTACCAAATAGTGTTTAAAATAAAATAATGGTGCTTTTATAAAACAAACTAATTTGACTATGAATGCATAGTAACCATTGAATCATGCTTGTGATGGTCCTGTTTAACACAACTTTAATGTTATGTATGTTAATAATGTTAATAATGACATTACTGCATTTTGGAATTTTAACTTTTTTCACTTCATACATTGCTTCTTTTATTAGGCTACTTTATTTTAAGGTTTTTTATACAGTATATATACACACAGAAGAAGAACTAACATTAGCTCATACTATAAACATAAAAAAGACAATATAAAGGAAAACAAATAAGAAAAGAGACAAAAAAAAGCATCATAATCACTAACCACAAAAAAAAAATAGAGAGGGTATATAACTTAAACCTCAGAGGGGTCACTGGATTGCTCTTGAGATATAGATTTGTCAAATAAATCAAGAAATTGACACAAGTATAGCCAAAAATGTTCTTATGGAGCTAGTCTTTAAAAATTTGAGTCTCTCCATCTAAATAACAGATATCATGTCGGAAATCCAGTTTTGGAATGAGGTGGATAAAGGTGATTTCCAATTGTTAAGCACTAGTTTTTTAGTCACCACCATACTGCATTAAAGACTCTTGCATTGTTTGAGGGAGAGAAGATTTTGTGAGAAGTCAAATATGGCAAGTTCAGCATCTGGTATTAGGTTTACTATAAACCTTAGAGTAAAGATGTTTGTCCAGAATCTCTTCAGTAAGGGACAGAGCCAAAAGCCGCGAGCAATGTCCTCTGCTATCTTGCATCTATCGCACATTTGTAAGACAGAAGGAAAGATTTTTTGTAGCTTGGCTCTAGTGTAGTGTAGATCAGTGTTTCTTAACCACATTCCTGGAGGACCACCAGCTCTGCACATCTTCCATGTATCCTTAACCAAACACACCTGATTCAGATCATCAGCTCATTAGCAGAGACTGAAAGACCTGTAATGGGTGTGACCAACAAAGGAGACATCCAAAACAGGCAGTGTTGGTGGTCCTCCAGGAACATGGTTGAGAAACACTGGTGTGGAGGATGTATGACCTTAAATTGAATCAGTTGGTACACTTTATATAATGTTGACATGGCATGTGACGTGAGTGGGCTCGAAAAACCACCTGTAGGTACTACACTCTTTACCTCTCCATATGCACCAGACACTTTACTATAAACACTCCATTACAATGACTAACCAATAATATACAAGTAACAGTGAACATAGCTAAACTAAATTAGATTGGTCATGACATCTATGTATTGATAATGCTTGAAATGCTCGAAGATGTGGTTCAATTTGTGCTCTGATCACACCACTAATGAACAGGAAAGTAGAGAAGAGTCATTTTATGATTGTTTACTGTCATGTTCACCAGCGATCGAGGACTGCAGAGATCGCTGGTGAACTACAATTCAGTCATAAACTACAAATCCCTTCATTCCCCTACACATACACCAGGTTTCACTTCCACTGATCACACACACACAGCTGAATCCTGTCACTATTGATTGTTTGGACTATTTATACACCCTGCACCTGTTTGTTACTGAGTTGTTTGTTTTTGTATGGTATGTTGTTCATGTGCTGTGTTCCCGTACCTTGCCTTAGTTCCTTGTTTATTATTGTTCTTTTGATACTTTGATTTTTGGATGTCCTGTTGTTGTTCTGTTATCTGCACGATTATTCCTTCATTAAATGCACTTGAATCCTACCTTTTTTGTATCCGTCTTTTCAACGTACTGTGACAGTTTACCATACAAGAGTACAAAGTTGTGTAAAAGACATATCACAGTTAGTGGTTTTACACAATATATATATATATTTTTAAAAATTCACCTGAAACTTGAAGTGTGAAATATATTCAATAACCAGTTTATATAAGTAAAAAACAATGCAAGTATTTTACTTTGAGTGCTCTATTCACATTATATTGGTCAACATTAACACAATTAAATTTAAAAAAGATAGATACTATGGCCCATCTATCTACGGGATACATATTTATATATTTTTGTATGCATTTCCAGCAGACTTGTTTTGCACAGAGATGTGGTTTCTATATTGGCTCCACTTGATGACTTCAGGCCTTATGCAGTAATGTATGCAGCTCAGTGGCAGTCCTGTGTGTATGTCATGATATATAATAACATTCACAAAACAGTGCTAAAACCATAAGTCACTCATTTTGCTTGTGCAGTTAAATTGGGCTCCATCTTGACAATGAGATTTAATGGTTGTGTCTTTTCATCTTGCACTTTTCATGTTTATATTCTTATAACATCAACCGTTTTGTGCTGTTATGATACTTATTTTAAGGTTCTGCTTTGGACCCACAGAAAAATAACACCCAGAGAGAGTGAGAGAACGGAGAGAGATGGAGGATAAAGAAAAGGAGAGAGGAAGAGAAAAATAACATAGGCTGTTTCCTGCCCACACAAATATCCATAGTTCCCCATACAAGTATGTGTGTTGTGTGTGTGCATGTGTGTGAGTGTGAATGCTTATGTGCACCTGTTATTGATACTGCTTGTCTATTTTTATTTCATGAAAGCTGTGATAATTTTAAACTGAATACTGCATAGAGTCTGACTTAAAAAACAACAACAAAAACTCTGAGTGTGTGCTCAGAGAAATTCATGGTTTAGTGCATGGTGTGCAGGGACGACTATTTTAAAACCTGGAAAATATCAGCAACAGTCTGGTTTCAATATGAACCTTGAGTTGTTAATTGAGGAAACTGCAGGTGTAAACTCATTTTCAAGAAGGCAGCATTCGTGACTGTAACCCCACAGGCCTGCACTCACTGTAAGTATCTCTACATTAGTGCATTTTTACTCAAACAGTAATTAATGAGGTTTTTTCTCAAAGGGAAAGCTGGTACTTTGTGCGATGAGTTATAGTTTAGAAGCTTTGTTTCGAAAGTGTTCATTAAATGAATAAATAATGTTCTCATTGTTCTCCCCGCAATGGTTTTCCAATTTCATGGCGAGAACACTAATAACTAATATTATTTACTCCATGTTTGCACAAATTGCTTAGTCACTGACTACAGATTTTGGAAGGAACAACAAAACTGCTGAAGTGCAGTGACTGTAAGATTATCAGTTCTTCTGACACAGCTGGCAGCCAGTGGAGTGAGACGAGAAGAGTAGAGATGTAACATTTACATACCAAGAACTTTCAATGCATTTAAAACTCTAGATGTCAATGGTACTGTATTTGACAGCTGAGAATAATTTTTGTGAAAGAAATGTTGTACTAATAGCAAAAATACACCCATAACAATAGACACAAAGACATCATAAAGGATTGTGAAGATATTTCACTGGAACTTTTCACTAGAACATTTTTCCCACTTCTTTACATAATATTCATGTTCAGTTGTCATTTATTTATTGTTTGTTGTCATAACAGTACTTAATTTTTTTATTGATGTGAAATTGTAGTAAAACTAACAGTGCACATACAGCAGTTTTTGTCTTAATACATTAATAAATAATTATGTGAAGAGGTGAAAAAAAAATTCCATTGAAAAGTTCCAGTGAAATGTTTTCACAATCCTTTATGATGCCTTCATGTCCATTGTTATGAGTGTATTTTGAAAAAAGAGTGGCATTTTTTTCTGTTCGGGTGGTGAGGTTATAAGTTTTCACAGCATCTAAAATACACAAATAAGTTACACAAGTGCGTCTCTTTGTTTAGACATAAACAAATATGTTTATGATGGTAAAAGTAGCAAAAATGGACAGCATGCGATACAGTTACTGTGTTGAAAAGACAAAGTGAAGCCTTGTGATATATATCTTTAATAATTTTGTGACTATTTATTCATAAAACCAAGTAGTAAAAACAAAACATCTATGTTACTTACCAGTAAAGAAGAGCCATCCTCAACTGAACAGAGCTGGTCCAGCCCAATCTCATGAGAAAATGTAAGTATTTTATGTATTGTCAGAAAAGTGGCTACTGTCATAGTAAAATGTTCAAATGAAACTAAACAAATGAATATGAATTAGCCATTAAATCAAAAAGTGATGAACTGAGATTGCTTTGGCTGGTAACAGATGTTCTGTTAAACTAAAAACATGATTGGTAAGTTACATTTTGTAAGTTAAAATATACATTTTAAGAAAGAAACCATTCATCTTAAGAGAGTGTTTACAGATTGTGTAGGGTTGAGTTCCAGATAACAGTGATGAAGTGCTTTCTCAGTTACAGATTTGTAAAACAAAAAGGTGGAAAATATAGGACTCTGAAGGCCAAGAGCCTTTAGAATAGCATCTTTTTCAAAAAGTCTACTGACTGGGGACAGTTTTTGCACTTTTATTTTGAGTGGGTATGTGTGAATGTGACATTTTGGTGACCAAATTGTGTTTACTGTATCTCGTGTGTCCAGATAAATGTGATTTATTTCCACTCAGGTTGTTTATGCCATTGGTTGAATATTAGCTTCATTGCATTGCAGTCAGTGATCTGTGAAGGGTGCTGCACACTGGAATATACTGTGCAGTCACCAGCAACTTTATTACACACAACTGCACTGTTCCACTCAGAAGGGTTCATTACCATGCCCTAATCCCTTCACAGGGTCCCTCTCAAGGGATTAGGAAATAGGGATTGAGCCCTTCTGGATTAAACGCAGTGTGTGACCACCTTCCTTGCGCTAAGGATCATGATAATATATAAAATAATAAATAATTTCATTCTGAAGGGCCCTTTGAAGTGGCCAGTTTTGAGCACTTCAGTTTAGAACGACACTTTAATATGGCAGCCATGATTGTTTTCACTCTAAAGCGCCCTCCGGAGGACGATATGTCTCATTTAGAACACACTGATGTTCAGTCATTTATTAAAGAAAATATATATCTAAGCAGCTAATCACATGGCAGCAGCAACTCAGTGAATTTAGGGATGTAGAACAGTGGTTCTCAAAGTGAGGGTCACGAGACAATGAGCGGGGATTGCTTGGTGATATCCAAAAGTCTCATTTATATTATTAAACTATTAGAATTACCATATTTTATCCATAACCTACAGAAGATAAAATATTATTTAATAGTTACATAAAAACAACAACATGGAAATAAAAGCCATTAGCTTTTAAAAATTTTTTCCTTTGCATTGCAGCCCAAGCGTCAGATGCAGCAGATTGATTTTACGGCACAATGTTAAACTTTGACACCTATAAGCACTCACGTACATTAAAAATAAAGGCTGAATGACTGAACATGGAGGATGATCTCCAAATCAAAATCTCCTAAACAATTTAACAATGACTAAAAACAATATGGTTGTTAGACTGCTGTACTTTTTTGTGTTGTCAATATGCTCATGTTTATATAGTTCCTATTGATCTGTGTGCACGTTGTGTGCAATGTTCGAATGTTTATAACCACCTTAAAGGATAGTGGGGGTCGCGAGTCACTGGAATTGTTATTTTGGAGATCGCAGCCTAAAAAGTTTGGGAACCCCTGTCGTAGAAGAAGTCAATGTGATTTGAGGCAGAGCATCTGGAAGAAAGGTAATTTACAGTAAGTGACCTTGAATGTAGGCTATCATAATTTTTGGTGGTCTATGGGCTGGTCTGAGTAGTTCAGAAGTCGCTGGTCCACTTGGATTTTCATGCACAGCCATTTCTAGGTATAAAGAGAGGGTCCAAAAAAGTTCTATGGAGAATCAGTTTTTTTTTTATAATGAAAATGCTTTGTTAATATGAAGAATAGCCAAACTGATAAAATGACACCTCAAATAATCTTAAAGTAGTTTCTTGAACTTGACGGTGAGTTCACTAAACTTGAATGACCTCAACATTCAGCAGATCTGTCCAGTAGAGTACTTTAACATACTGGAGGTGATTCACATCATGCACATGCTGCTTGATGCTATGTGATTTTAGTCCACATGTGTGCTTTCAGCCTCATGTTGAATATTGTATATGCCATGATGAATTAATAGTTTAACATTGTACTAGAAAGGTGTGCCTAATAACATGACCAGTGAGTGTAAATGCCAGTGTTCAAAAAACATCTACTGAACTGAGTGTTAAATCATAAGACATTCACATGCACACAAGCTATTCAAATAGAAACAATGCTCTATTTACAAAGGCACACTTCCTTCTTCCACACACAGACCCAAACTGTCTGCTGGCCCTTTATTTGTTCTCCTCTAGTATCACTATGGCCGGTTATAACATTTAACATTAAATATAATAAAATATTCTTGCAATGTCAATAAAATTAAAAGGAATTTGAACGTAAAAACAATTTGTTTGGAGTGCTGTGATTCTTGTGTACCAGTCTGTGCTGAGCCTGTTGTTGTTTAGGATTAGTGTATGTGAGAGAGAGTTCTTCCTCGTGATTGGTTGATTCTGCAGCTGTGGTTAGAATAGGCGGGGTGGGCGGGCATTCTCTCAGGTGATTGGCTGATCCTGAATCAGTAGTGAAGGTGGGCGGGGCCTCGTGACACAGTCAGCTGTGTGTGTTCGAGGTGGTCTTCGTCTGCTCAACTGAAAGCACATTCAACCGTAACTGAAGGTGATGATCAAATAATTGACAAACTACACCGAAAGAACTATTACGCCGCTATTTCACTCGTGCGACTTAAAAGCCACGCGTATAGCCTCTTAACTTCGGCGTGTCTCTCGGTTTAACAGTTCTGAAGTTAGTTTAATCAATGGCAGAGGCATCAGACGCGACCGTTGACGGTTCGCCCCGCGCCGCGCACAGCTCTGCGGACTCGCCGACCACTGTCCTGATTCCGCCTGCCCTGGAGGACGTGGTGGAGGAAGAGGACGTGTTCCTCTCTGAAACCGGGCACAGCGGAGCAACTTCAACACCGCATGAGTGTCCAGGGAACGGGGTTGAGAGACTGGCGGAGGGGAGAGAAGGAGAAGTGCGTCCTGAAAACCAGGCGGAGAGCAGCGAGTTCCTGCACCTCAACATCCGGAAACAGGTGTCATACAGGTAAATCCCACTCACGGTAAACAACTAGAGCTCAGTACACGAGGACATGAAATTTTACATGATTTCAAACTCATACCAACTATCACGTGGACGGACCTTACTCTGTATATGGGAATTATTGTAAGTTTTGGTTCAGTTAGCGTCAGGTGTTAGCTGCAACTTGTTGTCATTTTCTGAGCAACCGTCTTGATTGACTCTGGCTGACAGTACAAGACGATCTGGATTTCTGCCATCAGAAGAGGAAACGCAACATTCTTGTAAAAGACTGTCAAACTTGTAAAATACGGCTTTGTCTGTTTAATCATAACCCTAATGCATCTATCTATCTATCTATCTATCTATCTATCTATCTATCTATCTATCTATCTATCTGTCTATCTGTCTATCTGTCTATCTATCTGTCTGTCTATCTGTCTGTCTGTCTGTCTGTCTGTCTGTCTGTCTGTCTACGTTGTGTAAAGATTGAGGTAAAGCTGATTTTATATTCGCACATTCGTTCAGTGACAACTTATTACATGCCCCCTTCATGTTTACCACGGTACTTTGAATATTGGGTCGAAAGTCACATGTAAGTATTGCTTGACAACAACATTAGCACTATTTATTTGACTGTGAACAATATTGTTCTTCGATAGTCATTGACTGTCAATATGATTTCCATATTTAGCACTGGCAAAGAATATGGCAAAAATGCTGAAATTATTTTAATAAGGAGAAAGTTTGAATGTGTGAATATAAAACCAACTTAACCTTAATTGTGTAAAGAGACCATTTTGTATATACTGTATTACTTGTTTTGTAGATTTGATTTATTTGGCTTTGTTTTTTTTATATACAGTATATAAGCAGTTCCAGCGTTATGGATGTGACATTTGCAGTAAAAACTCAAAACATAAATTCACATAGAAAGTGTATGTTAACATTATATTAAAACATTGGTTTATATTTTCCAGAACAACTAACCACATAGTTATAAGATCAGAAAAATATCAATCTGTAAACATGTTTTGTACTTTAAATGAGGAAAATGAACATTATGCGTTATGTATGTGACCAAAAAAGTCTGCGAGTTTGCATTATCCAACATGCTTAGTAGAAATTCTGTGAATTAAACTACACAACCCCCCCCCCAAAAATGCTAATCAACAGGATAAGAGTTGGCTCACTATAGAACAAACATGATTAATTAGAATTTTATTTATTTATTTTTATAATTATAATTATGATTATAATTTTATTTATTTATTTATTTTAGCATTTATGAGGAAAAAGCTTCGTTTTGGATATGACACCTCTGCGTTATGAATGTGACCGATGTAAAATTGCCACTCGTGTGACTTTGGTAAATCAAATAAAATAGCTTAAAAACTTTAACAGAGACATTTTTGAGTACTTCTAAAGCACTGTAAAATACTTGCTTACACAAAAAACTTAAAACGGTTTCCGTATTTTAGTGAAAACTTAATTTTTTTCATGGCAAGGTTGACATTTGCATGGAATTGCTCATATATATTAGTGATTTTCCGATCAATCGGCCAGAGATCGGTATCGACCGATAATCACATTTTATGACTCGATCGGTATTTGCTTATCTGGCAGAAGAGTTCGGTTACAGGTTTACAAGCAGAGGAAGAACCATTTTAACTTCTTATGCATCAAATATGCACTCTGCCCTTTTTTTGCACTTCATTTATTCTTTTAGGGAAGAAAAGATCTCCACTTAAGTATCAAACTTGGAGGGAAAATGTGCTGTATCAAATGTTAAAGTTATATAAAGCTTGAGGCAATAGAATCGGTACTCTTTATCGGCCAATCACCATGACAAGGAATCGGTACTTGGTATCGCCTCCAAAAATCCTTATTGGAGCATCCCTAATATATATATATATATATATATATATATATATATATATATATATATATATATATATATATATATATATATATATTAGTGTTTCCTTTAGGATTTTTCCCAGCTGTGGCGGCAGGCTTTTTTTTTTTTACACAGATCTGCCAACTATTTCAAAGACAAATATTACACGCATTATTACAAGTCGAGTACGCATTCATATAATATGAGCATGCGAATCTCTTTGCTTGCGTGCCGATTTCCTCTTCGTGCACAAAACTTCTTGCATGCACTCAAATTTACATGCTCAAGTGCAGATCTTCTCGTGCGCTCTCCAGTAAGCAATGCTGAAGTGCGATTTAGTGCGTTTTTGTGCGTTTTCCGACATTAACGCGTCCTGAAGTAAAGTGAAACGGCTATAAACTCCAGAAAGATAAGTATACTTATGGAAACTGTGTTCATCTTAACTGAAAGCTACGCTGTGTTTGCTGGCACCCCACGCATCACGCACCTGTCAGTCAGTTTGTCAGCATGTCACCTTAAAGGGTTGAACAAATAGCGCACAGCACTACTACGGTTACAGAAATGTTTGCGCTGTTATAATTCACTTACCTTTTAATATGTTTTGGTGCGATTATAACCCGCTATAAAAAAAACACGACTAAATGTTTTAAATGAGAAGTTGTAATGTAGCCGTGGCGGGATGAATTTTGGCGTGGCGGCCCGCCACGGATGAATGAATGTGGCGGAAACCTTGTATATATATGTATAAATAAGAGACCACTTCGTATATATTATATAGTCCTCATTTGTAGAGACTGTTTTATGAGTAACGTGTTCATTTTTATTTTATGAACTTCTGTTAATGTCTTTCAAACTTCAAATATTATGGTTTAGTGCATATTCTCTTTAACATGTAGAGAATAAATATGCATTCAAAATATTATCCGATTTTGCAAACAAAGCACCAAAATCCTACATTGCCTTTGGATTTCTTTTCATTTTTGTGTACGCGCTGAGTGATTGCTCTGCTTTGTTTTGAGAGGTAATCTGGTTGTCTGTGAGAAACTGGTGACTAATTATAGTTCATTAGATTGAACAACATGGCTCTCCTGTCATCAGGGTCAGTTTGTTATGACTGTAAATTGAATTATTATGGTGTCAGATGCCAGAATCTTCTTGCACATTATCAGCGTCATCATCATTAGTGCAGCTATCATAGGCCTGATGGAGAGGCCTTATAATGCATCCTTGGTGACATCAGCCAGCAGCAGAATGACACACCTGACTTTGTGTGTGATGGGTTTAGGAGTAAATGGAAGGCAATGCTTTGTTACTTCAAAAAGCATTTGCATGTGGTCTCATTTTGTGATCCGGTAATGTGTGCACTGCTTTACTGGCTTATTTGTCGTTTAGGGAAAGGCCATTTTCATTCTAGCCAATAAAAGTGTGTGTGTATACTGTATGTGATTTGTTCCTGGCTGACACTTTGCTCTCTTTTTGTTTGCTGTGTCATGTTCGTCAATAAAATTGTGTTGCATGGGCAAATCAATGGACTTGTTTTTTCTGTAAGTAGTAACAAAAAATATAAATTGTGTAATACAGTAATAGAACTAACTTAATTTGGACAATTATGCTTATTTTTAATCAAATTTTTCAGTTGTAAGAAGTTTTAAAAAAAAAATTGTAAATTTTGGTTGTGCAACACGCTTTACTGTAGTGTTGAATATTGGTTGCAAGAGCTACAGATAAGGTTTATGGCCTGTTACTCAGTAGTTGCCAGACAAACAGTTTTTCCTTTCATTTTTCTAGGACAAGGTGAAGCTGCCTGTTGTAATTGAAATTCTTGACCTTGGTTTGAAAAAGAGGAAATAAAGTTTATTATTATTTATAAGAGCTTCCTCATCCTCAGACTTTCTCTGGCACTGTAACTGAATCTTTTGGGAAATAATACAGTATTTGCTCCCCTCTCGTGTTTAATCTCACATGAAACTAGCACCAGCTGTGCTGATTATGTAATAATGCTCAGGGTTTTTATACTACATAGTGTAAAGTGATGAGACTGTGTATGTGTTCGTGGGTCTGATGGTGGATGGTTTCTTCAGCTCTGAGTGTGTTATATAAGAGGATGAGGGCCACTGTGTGGATTCACAGGTGGTTTTGCATTGGAGAAAAAAGTTAAACAGAGTCAGTGTGAGTCGTGCTCTTATAAAGGGCGGAATGATATTATAAATACTTCAATTTATAAAATATAAATGATAAAAATGGTAAAATTTATTATTGTGATACATTTTACAATAAAAATAAGAGAGAACTTACTATTTAAAAGTGTTATTGGACATTTCTTTGTGGAATTTTCTTAATCTAAATATACCAGATTCATATTTGTTTTTACAAATTTTGTATGAACTGTAAATTAATATTTTGTAGCATTTTATTGTGATTTTTTTTTAAATATTAAAAATATATTTGCTGTACAGTTGCTTTATCTTAAATTCTTTCATTTTAAACAGTAAACCATCAAGTAGGGTTGCACAACACTAGGAAAATATGCCGTATTTCCAATTTTACAGAAAAATTCAATTTTCCACATTTACAAATGCTATTTTTATTAGCTGTTTTTTTTTTAAATTTCATTAATTTATATAATGATACTAAAAATAAAATTTAATCTAATTTAGGCTAAGAAACTGTCAAGGTCACTGGTGCCAACCATAGAGCTGCACAATATATAAGCTGTGTCCCAAATGGCACACTATACAACTTGCACTTACAGTATGCACTATGTACTTACACACACAACAGCATAGTATGTACAGTATGTAGTGTTGTCCCAAATGAAACACTAATGTTTTTTTTTTCTAAGCCGAAATTCAAACTATTTCCCAGATGACGTTTGACGGTTGCCAAATTAGTGAAATAAATGACCAAACTACCAAATAATACCTGCCATGAGTATAACCGCTTTCACCATCGAGAGGGGGTATAATCACTCGCTTAGGAGAATTCTGCTTTCACAATCCAAAATAAATAAAGTGATCCAACATCAGTGCTGAAAGCTCCGCCTCCTCCGCTACGTGAGCAAAACAGCGGCCATTGAGTGGGTGAAGTGTCCAGCATTCCACACTTAATTTTAACAGTTAAATTGTCCGCATTGTCCGGGTAATTAATGTGCACTTAATCTTTTTCAGTGTAAACGCACTACTTACACTATTTATATTACAAAATGGCGTAGAATAGTGCATAAGTATGCGATTTGGGACACACATCGATATTGTAGTGTGCGTATCCTCAATCCACTTGTTAAGTGTGATGTCATGCGAAGCGGCTTCCGAGTTCAAGCGCTCTATTAAACTGTATGGGGAGGCTCAACAAATGGCAATAATAAACATTTACAAAGCACTGTATTACTTGCTAAAGTCACGATCACAAGATATATACACATATCCATGCCTAATATCAGATGGCCAGAAAGTGATACATTTTTTATAAATTGTTAAAATATTGGCGTCTGTGATGCTGCATGTCCAGAGACTGTTGTGTACACCTTGAATTAATATAAAATTCACATTAATGTATGATATGACTAAAAAGGGGTCATAAACCAATATTTTCTCAATTCAAATGAGTAGCGACTTGGACCCGGAAACAGCATTTCATACTTCACGACTTAACAAGCGTATAGTCACATAGCAGGATCTGCAATGTCCAGTTGGTTTTATAGTTGATCAAGAGTCACAGTTGAAAACATACATTATTTGTAGAGTCATTGCATAGTTTAACTATAACGTTGCTAAAAAGCTAAAAGCCTTAAACAATACGAATGCCTGAAACCTTAGCAAATATTCTGAATTTTATTTTTATTTCTTCTTGCTTGTCACTACTTTCACCATTATTATTTATTTTCAGCTCTCTGAGGAACTAGGTTTACCTTTAGCCCAGTCTAGCCAATAGCTTTAGGAGCACCTACAGGGAAGGAGGGTGTAAAGATAGAAAGACTCCATCTGATTGGTCAATTTTGGTATAAACAACATATGCATAAAACACATAAATGCATATTGCACTTCTCTGCAGTACAGATGTTGGATATACTATTATTGCAATAACAATGTTTTTCTATTGTACAGTCCTACCATCAAGCTATTATTTTGATAAATTGCTGGCAAATAAGTGTTGGTTGGCTGGCTGCTGGTTTCAGAGGAAAGCTTGTTTTCATTTACAGGCATTCAGCTCATCATGTTAGGTGTGCAAATGCTGTACTTCACTCTGAAATTCGTATTTATGTAATTAAATCACAGCCTACATGGGTGTGATAATCACACTAAGTCATATGACAATATCAATTTTATTTCAAATACATTATGCAGCCCTCCTTTGATGGATAACTGCAGATGCTGATAGGTACATAAACCTAAAAGATCTTTAGCAGCGCCAGTAGGACAAAAAGCAGACATAGATTGACGATAACTGCATAGCTTAGACTGAGAGACATCTCTGTTGCTGTCCACCTCAGTGCTGTTGTTGTGACCTCAGTAATGTGTTTGGGGCAGTTAGCTGTGGATCATCATCATTTTAGCTCTTATTAGAGTGGGAGTCAATTAACAGCTAAAAAAGAGTGAAATACGCGGACAGCAGTCTGTGGGAATAATGAACAAAAACAAAACATTGCAATATTGAACCATGGAATCAACCTGAGTTTGTTGTTTTTACTTTGTTTGGATGTAAATATGTACCATTATATTATTGCAAGACTAAACCAGTTTATTCACATTAAATTAATCTGATTGCAGTGTTTTCTGCACTCACAGCATAGCTACTTTCAGCCTTATGTTCTGGTATTTGCATTGAAGAGAGCTTTATTTATGATTAGGGCTGTACTATACTGGAAAAATATGACATTGCGATATTTTGTTTTTCTGCAAAATATATTGTGATATGAATACAATTTCACCAGATGCAGGGCTCTAGACTGACTATTTGCACTGGTGCACTTTTTTCTTAAATGCATCAGCACAATCCATATAACTACAGTCATGGAGTACTTAAATGGCTGATCACACTGGTGTGACCTCAGATTTTTTTGCCGCACTATTGAGAAGTTAGGTCACACTCTAGAGCCTTGAGAACTTGAATTGCTCTTTTTTAAAAAAAAAAAAAGAATTAGTTTAGACTGATTTGGGAATATTCTGGGTGTGAATCGTGCATAATATAATAAACAATTTGAAAGATAAATACGATACAGGAAAGATAAAAAGTGAAATTATATATTTTGCAGCCCTGATTGTGATGGTATGTGCATTAATGATAGTCAAAAGCTGTAAAACAGGTTACTTTCTCACCTCTTCATTTATATTTATTTCCTCTGAAATGAAAATGTGATTAAAGATCTATTTTATACCAAAATTAAAATTCTGTCATTTACTCGCCCTGATCTCATGCTAAATTCATGAGGCTTTCATTAATCTTTAAAACACAAATAAATATATTTTTTATCAAATGTGAGCGATATCTTTCCACCAGTTGAATGCCTGTTCACCTAAAACATTCATAAGGAGATAAATAAACATATAAATAAATAACACTTAGCAGTTCATACCAAGGCTTCTGAAAAGACAGTTGCTTTATATGATTAAAAGATTTAATGAAGGCATTTATCCACAGTGAACAATGTTTATAGCATTCAAATGTGGTCACAGAAGGTCAAGCAAGTTTCATGTCATGGGGCTTGTTTAACGTCTGCAAGAACCGGTTTGTTCTTGTGCATTATAAGCAGATATGGTGAGCTTCTGTTTAGGTTCCCTAATCAAAGACTAAATTGAGTCTATTCATCATAAAAGCAGTGCCTTTTCAGAAGCTTCAGTTAAACTGCTAGACGTATTTTGATCTCTTTATGGACATTTAGGACATTCAGAGTTTTCAATGGACAAAACCGAAATCTTATTTATTTAATTCATAATATCTTATATAATATCTGAATATTAAATGTGGGTGAGTAAAGGATATCTTAAGAATTTGCATTTTGGGGGAACTGACTCTTTAATCTTGGAATTCATGAAGAGGGTAAAATTGGCCTGATGAGCTGTGCATTTTTCAACAAAGCATTGCTTGATATTTAACAAATTCAATTTCATGTGATTCTTGATAAATGTGGGAAGTGACAGTTCAGACTAGGGCTTGATGATATGACCTTAAATCAGCTTGAAATAGATGTCATCTTGTGAAAAGATCAAATTTCAGTTTAAATGGCTCCTATGGTGAAAAATCTACTTTTCAAGCTGTTTGGACAGACATATGTGTATAGTGTATAGACCGTCATATTGGGGTGATATAAACACACCCAGTGCTTTTTTTTTCAATTTAACAGCATAAAATGGTGGACCGACGGCAACTTGACGTAGGAGTGTGGCCCCCCGCCCACCGAATTGATTGACAGCTTCGTATTAACATGTCTCCGTAGTAACGTGTATAATCCTATCAACAAGACAGGACGTGCGCAAAGCAACCGGGAATACAATGTCTTTTTGGTTTGCTAGGATCATCAATCATCATCAAATGTGATCAAGAGTGAGTTTTACAAGTTTAAAATGTTTTAAAACAGTGCATGTTAATGAATTACAGCGATTTACTTCAGATTTACTTTATCAGCACAGCCGCGTGTCAGAACAGTTATAAAAGAAGACGCTTCAATCCGGGTTTGTGGACGTTCAATCAGGTTTATTTTGTACATTAACATAACAGATATGCATACAGCAGTGGATATTAACCTGTGTCCTGTCACATTTGCGTGCAAAAAGAGTGCAACGCGCGTGCTGTCTGTGTGTGTGTGCGTGTTTGTGCTCTGTGTGTGTGTGTATCTGTTTCTGTTTCTGCGCGTGAACATTGTGTGTGACTTATCGTTGCAACTCCAAAACAAATGCATCAAATACTCATTGGTAAAGTTCTTACTGTAGTATTTCTCACAAACGTTACGTGAGATCAGCTTCCTTTATGTCTGTCTGTTGTCTGAAGCAGCCGAGGAAGGAGAATAAGGCACGCTGACAGGCACATGGAAACGGTGGGCGGGGAGGACTAGCCTTAAAGGCGCAGTACACAAAAAACGCTACCTGATGGTTAGAGTTATAAAATATTAACTTCTAAAAGCTATAATAAATAATCTGATGGGTGTTTTGAGCTGAAACTTTAAGGACACATTCTGGAGACACAAAAGACTTATATTAAATCTGGAAAAAGGGGTAAACTAGGTGCCCTTTAATTGTAAAAGATACATTTTACTAAATAAATGTTTTTTTTTTTTTTTCAAACAAAATAATTGAAAATTTCATAGCCAAAAGCGGGAAATAGCCAGCATCTCTTGCAAGCAAAGCTAAACAAAACATCAGTGAACTAAATATTTTCTATTTCATTTTTTTTTTTAATGATAGAACTTGGTAGTTCTGGCAGTTTATTTTGCCATTGCGACCCATTGGGGAATAAACTGAAAGAAAAGGAAGTGAGTGAGCTTGACATGGTATAGCTCAGTAAAAGAATAAAAAGAACTATTTCTACTAATAATCAATCAGGTTTTAGAACAGTAATTACAGTTTCTGTGTCTGCTCAAAGTTATTTGCTAAAGTTAAAATGCACATGATACCTGTGTGTGGGACCGCGGACCTTTGAATAACAGTGTTCCCGCCCAGTTAAACCGGTAACAAAGAAGATTTACCTGACGTAAGAGAGACTCGCATTCTCTTTTTTTGTCAGGTTCCCCCCTTGCATATAAAAATGCACTCACCAAAATGTCAGAACAGATGTGAAACTGAAAGTGCTCAGTTTGTCAGTAATAGGTTTTTAAAGGGGAAGTATTAATTGGATTAAAAAAACAAAATAACCGTCATGAAGAAATTACGTTGGTTATAGGTTATGAATTTTGGATTTGGTTTCTTTTCGATTAATCCTCCAGCCCTAGTTCAGACCAGAACAATTGTTAATACACTTTTTCTGCCAGGCTCTGCTTTTGTAGAGGGAAACATTTTCAAGCCTTCTCCTGCAATAATTTTTTTATTTCTTGGATGCAAATCAGAATTTTTCAGATCATGCAAAGCTCTCTCAGATTTGACTTTGATTGCCACTTTATGTAGGATTTCTTTAAAACAATGCATTTAAAATGATACATCTAAACGTATGCTTGCAGTGTTTTACCTTTTTCTACTTCATATTGTCAGAAACTAATATTTTGAATCAAAAATACTGTGTGTTCTCTCTTTTTTTATTCGCTGTTGTTCCAGTGACTCAGAGGGTAAAATATGACTTATAATATTTTTTTGTACTTTCACCAAACTGTATGTGATTGCTGTGCAGCAACTGCTGATGCTGTCCATTGCAAGAGCCAAAATGGGTGTTGCAAATCCATTTGTCCTTTCTGTCAAATTATTGGGCTACATCCGAAATGCAATGGGCCATCAGTTTACTGTCAGGGATTGGTTGTTCAGGGAACAGCATCACTGATTGTAAAGGGTTCTATTTATGCATTTTTTTACATTGCTTTGCTGTATCTGGTCTAAAAATGTTATCTTGCAATTTATGAATTTTACATTTATTTTCTGATTTGGATTTGCGGGACACTCACTCTCTTTCACTGGCAGAACCATCAATTTGTCATTTATGTTTTTCTATGGGTCATTCTGTAGTACTGTATAAATTGTATGTACTTATGTAATGTACAGGAGAGTAACGTATACTAGTAGGGACAGGGAGGACATGTCCCAGTGCCACCCCACTTTCAAAATCCCATTTGTGTGCCTTCAACCTTATGATTTTATATCCGTGCGCCGCCATCACTGTGGATGGAAAGAGAGAGTCTGCGTGTGTCAATATGTGCATCCGCGTCCAATAACTTTGTGTAAAGGCTCTAAAAATAACTTGGTTAAAGTTCTGATGAGCAGATATTAATTGAAACAACTGTTTCACACCGCAATGAGACAGCAAGCTGCAACAGATGACTTTAACATTCATGGATGAAAAAAAGATGCGAGTTAGTTGATTTTGTATATTACAGTAGCTCTGGTCAGAATAATCATATTTTCTGTCAGACAGAATATGTCTACACCTTTTGAGGTTCATCTAATGTTTAGGAATTTGTGATGCACAGATATTTTCATATAATTTGCATAAAAATGAAGTTTGCAGATGTCTATCTGCAGTTGATATTACAAAATAGTGATTTAACACCCAATTTAAATTTGGTTTATTCAGCCTATTTGTTTTTATGCATAATAATAATAAGGAGGATCATTGCAGAGGGGTCTAAAGAGTTGTCTTTTGCCTAATTATAGTACACTATCCCTTAATACCCTCTCATCTTTTCATATTTTTCCAAAACTCCAAAGGAAGAACTAAACTAGAATAAAAAGTATTGTTTAATTGAATTACAGTTTAATTGTGTATATATAAATATGCTCAATATATCATAATATAGTCAAGGTACTGTATGAGTATACCCTGACTATTATCTCTGTATAAACTGCCACAGAATATTGAAGAATTTCAGTGGATGTTCGTGTATTCAGTGAAGCATTCTAGGGTTTACTCTTAAACCCTTTTGGAATAGCAAATGCAGCGTCTGTGATTGTATTGACAGTAAAGCAAAACTAAGAAGCCTGAAAACACAATTTCAGTTTTATTTTGAACTGTACTATGTGTTATAAATAGATTGCTAGGGAACAACCACTATTCGCAATATAAAACCTTTATCTTTCTCTGATAGAACATAAGGAGATGCTTTAATAAGATTTACTGTTGAAGATCTCAGCTTTATAGGATCTGTGTCCGAATCAGGTTCAGCCTGTATTTACCCATGAGTCATGACTTATGGTTATGCTCGCGATGTAAATTGAACCATTTCATCTACCTTAAATCATCCTCAAACATCATGTATGGTGGATGTTATTCCATTTTAGTTACTAATATTTGTATGGTTGTTATCAGCCTCATAAACGTATAGTAACATATCCACTTTAATTGTTGTACCACTTTGTGTTTGGTTATTTTGCATCTTAGTCAATCAGCCCTAATATAATACCCATGTTCATGGTCTCATTTGCATAATCAATCTGCAGTAAATCGGGTGCTAAACTGACGCAGTTGGCACATGCAATGCAAAAAACTACAACAACAAAAAACAAAACAACAACAACAACAACCAATAAATCAATAAAAAATCTTAGTGAATCTGACCTTTAGTTTTTTTCTGCCATAGTACTTATTTGGCATATTATTAACATTACAGGAAATATTACCAGTGGGCTACAGATGATTAAGTGCTTTGCTGGTGATTCAGCTTAATTTAAAGCTCTTCTAAAAGCAATGTTCTGATATTTCTCGGGTCTGTCTGACAGTTAGATAACATGGAGACAACAGCAATTTTGTAGAGAAGTGCTGGCTTCTTCAATTTGCAATATCTGCTTTAACATATCTGTAATAGATTATATTCATGGTGAAATGTCCGGTTGAGCTGTCATCTGAGACTCCTGATGCCAGAATGATTTCGAGGATCTTATATTTTTTAAGTTGTGTGTTTTGGATAAATCATAAGTCAGATGATTTGGTTTTTAATCAGAAAATGACATTATATTTATTTCAAAAAATTCTGTCAGAATAGATGTTCAGTATTTAATCTTGTGTAAGGTCAGGTCTGTTCGGGTCAGAGAGAGGAAGTTTTACAGTACATGTTATCCGCTGTGTAGATTTACACGGATGACTAATCCAGTACTGGATTACCATCACAACAGCACACATATAGACAAACACACACACACAAACACACACACACAAACACAAACACAAACACACACACACACACACACACACACACACACACACCACACACACACACACACACACACACACACATACATACGGGGTGTTATATCACTACATCACTAATGAAAGATCAGTAAATAAAAAACGTTACTGTGAAATAGTGTTTCCGTTTTTCAAACACAGATGCATATGGGGAGACATGGCATTTTCAGATGGTGTAAGCAAAACCGTACACATTAAATTACTAGTTCAATTGTATTTTACAGTGAAGTTTGTCATATAGATTTGGAATCTATTGTTTTGTATTATTTCTTAACAAAGACCCTAGTAGGGCTGCATGATTCTGGCTAAAATGAGAATCATGTTTTTTTTTGCTAAAAATAAAGATCTTGATTTTCTCATGGTTCTGTAGATGTAAAATAAAGGTTAATATGAGTAGGCTGTTATTATTATCATTTCTCAAACATATGGTAAAACAACAATAATAATATTAGGCCTGTGTGCAGGTCTACTGTTGGTTAAAATGCTAAATTTTATATAGACTCTGAACGGTGGACTTGAACACTTTAAATTTGTCCTGGTTATTAATGCACAGTAAAGTGATGCATCAGAATACAGATATTCATAATTCTACAGTTGAATTATTGTGTTTGAGATATATGCTTGCAATCTGTCATTGACAACATTATTAGACCAACTGTTTTCACTGGTAAAATCAGACATTTGTCATTATCAAGCGGCAACCTCCCGCTCTCCCTCGTCAAGCAAATACGGAAGTAACTGAAACTGTAATTCATCGAAATTCCACTAGTCCTGGCTCCATAAGGAGCAAATTTCTATTGACCCCACTGTTAAAATGGCCAACTTTACAGCAGAAAAAAAGGTGTTTACAGCCTGGTACAAAGAACGATTTTGGTCCATATAGCTAATATTACCCTTCATGGCAACTGTGAGGGGGGTGAATTTTTTTATAACTCATCCATTTCCTTTATGTTAGGTTATATTAAGTCTAATTAAGGGCGTGGCCACTTGAGTGACAGCTAGGTCTCGCTGGTCACCATCACTTTACCTCATCTGATTCCGGCTGATTAGCCACTGTGCTCGGCATATACATCGTATTTTTGTGTTGTTTTATGTGGCTTTACACAGTCAGTTGGAATTTTTTTGGAATTATTTTTATTATCAGATAATTTAGCATGCTGTGTGCACTTAATTGTGCTGACAAACCATTCAAGTTGTCTCCATTTCCCAGGTATGTGATATGATATACTTATAAATATTCATAAATGTATTTGTTTTATTTAAGATCATTCATCATTTATAATTTTCTTTAGACCTGTAATGCACTCCAGAATCTAACAGATTGATTAGCTGTAGACTATAAAACAGTCATCTGAAACATTGTCATACAGTGTTATGCCTGGATTTCATCAATAGCCTTGCATTTACTTACAAAGACTATATTTGAAGTGTTTGGAAGTAATTCACACTTTCCTCCTGTAGAAATATGTCATAAGAACAATGTTTAGTGGCTCAATGTATTACAACAGTATTTTTAAAAGCCTAAACACTTTATTGATATAGTACACAACCAAGCACATGTGGTCAGAACACAAACGAGTCGCAGGTAATGAAAGTATTTAGCGTTTCTCCCAAAGAAAAGCCTGTCTAAGCAAAATGCTAGCAGGCGTCTGTAGCTACTCTCACGCTCCACCTCTTTGCCCTTGTGTGGTATCCCCCGGTTGGTGCGATGACGCGCGAACAAAATGGCGATGGTTGGCCACGCCTACTGGTAGCTTCTTTGTGACGTCACGGATACTACATCCATATCTTTTACAGTCTATAGTCATTATCAGATTTCCTCTTGTATTCAACGTTATATAGGCTAGAGTAGTTATACTCACACTGTTAAACATTTATTGTCATGCACAACACTTTTTATGTTCGCTATAAAAGAAATAACTCAATAATCAAATGCTTGTGATAATCATAACTCTAAAATGCAATATGATCATTTAAATGATGTGCGCGATTTTGGTTTCACTTTCGCTAAGTGCGGCTCATATCATGGCCGTCGTCACCTTGAGGAAATAAGAACATGCATACAAATCATACTTCCCGCGCGGCTCTCAAGCGATCACTCTGTGCAACAAACTGAACGTTTTTTACAACTTTATTACCTGTTATATACAGCCTATGCAGGTTCTGTTCACACATCATTGGCGGGCACACGCGCATTCTCTCAGTAGTAAACAAGCTCACGTGTCACTTGCGGCCGTGCATACATCAATAAACTCTTTCAACACTATTTGGAGGTGTCCATTTTGCTGAGCAATGTATGTAAAACAATGTGAAGACTTGTGCGACCTTCTTTATGCTTCTTCCGAACTTGAAAATATACTTGGCTGAATTGTAGAGATGCTGGATTAAGATTGTGTGGGGGGTTGAATCGAGATTGTGATCTTTTTTCGATTAATCATGCAGCCCTAGGGCCTAGATATGAGATTTAGAAAGATTCTTGATAAATAATTAAAAAGGAAAAACAAACATTACCCTTTACTAGACATAAAAACCCTATTTTGGATATTTGACAATATAGTGTGTATAGTAATTTAGATTTTATAAATTATTACTACATTTGTCAGAATTAGCACAATGTTTTTAAATGGCTGGATTAAGTATGTCAGGTAATTAACATTATATTCATATGCCTTTTCAAATTTAAAATGCCAACATCACAGGTTGTTTTATCCTGTTGTCCTCAAGCCGCCTTTCCACTGCACACGACAAACAACAAGCGACAGACCGTAAGTCATTCATTTCCAATGGAGAGTAGTCCGGGAGCTGCGTGGAGCTCCGATCCGATCATCTCCGTATGTGGACAGTTCAGATCAGATTTGAGCTGCGGATCCGTTTAAATATTTGAACTCCTGCGACTAAACGGTATGCGACCAGCTGGCCAGATGTGATGTATTTCAGTCTTTTCTAAGCAGGTTCTTGCGCGCGAGAAACAGGAGTTTTCGTTATTTTTTTGAATCAGAAAAAAAGTCTATATTAAAAAAAAACATTTCTATTCATAAATAAGTAATACAAATGTTATTATTAATCTTAACAGTCTGTGATGAGTTTCTAGTATTCATTCATTCATTCAACCACAGGGAACACATGGAGAATAAAGGTTCTTGCTTTTGCACTCCTTTATTTCGGACACCACGAGAATCAGCTTCCCATGGTGCATGACAAAACTTAACATTCTGTATGACTGCCACAATGGGGTATATTCCAACAGTTGTGTCTGAATGATCGTGTGCAATGGAAAAGGCAGCTTCAGACTCATTCTTTAATGCATTCAGCTCAAAATAAATATTTGTTTGCATTCCCTATATTTGTGTCTGCTTATGTGTCACCGCATCAATTTTATTTATAATGTAATGTAATGTAAAACTGTAGAATAAGTATTGCTAAATTATTTTGTGTTTATCACAACTTTTATCTTAGATAAAATAACCATATTGCACAGCCTCTTGTCATTGGATTGTTTTATGTTGTTATTTTTTTCATACTTTAACATTTGGTTAACATTTACATGCTAAACACTTATAGCAATTATTGTATCAATCTTTGGATCAGTGAAACAAGGGATTAAAATTAAGAACAAAAGAGCTGAAGGAAAGCTAATTTGACAGATCTCGGGAACATCATGCATTCAAAGTGTAATTGTTCTTTATTTTTTTTGACGTGTCTTGTTAATCAAAGCGCAGTGGCATGGACACAATCCAGTACGTCTGTCAGATGGCTCAGACCTTGTTTTGGAGATGTACACGGAAGCTGAGCAGATCTGTCTTTATACAGATGACACACTACCAGCTGGTCCTTTATGAAACCACACATGTCCCATTGAAGCAGCCTAATGACATTAAAACCACCAGACCTACATGAATTATGAATAATGGGCTTTGTAGTCTACCAGGGCTGATTAAGATGAAGGAGACGGTGATATGGTTCAGGACGAGTCACTCTTGTCTCTATCAGATTTGTCTTTGATGAAGTAGGGGGTTGGGCCGCTGCTGGCCCTGCATGGACTCTGTTTGCTATGTAGTGCATTGATTTTTCCAAAGCGCTTGTCTGCTTTACCAAGGCTGTTGTCTGTATCAACGGGGTTTGATTCCCGGCATTATTCAGTACATAATTTGATTATCAAAAATGAATTATGGCTATTCATACATCATATATAATGTCAATTCTTTCTTTGATGATTTTTGTGTGTATGTTCAGTTATTGAATGTAAAAACTAATTCAATAGCAGACATCGCTCAAGTCCAATCAAGTAACATCATCTGTATCTTCTTCCACTTCGAAAATGCACTATAGGTTAACCCCATGTATTAGTGTGTCTGAATTCACAGTATTCTTAAAACAGTAGCTGAAATGTAACTAGAATCTACTACTTAAGATGGGATACTGAAATGCATGTGTGATTGGACAGTTTAGTCTCATGAGGTCAAAGGAGAGGATTTGTGAATGAACGCGACTGATACCGTTGGTGACTTGACCAAGAGACTATACAGTGGGGAAAATAAGTATTCAACACGTTACCGTTTTTCTTAGAAAACATATTCTGAAGGTGTTGTTGACTTGAAATTTTCATCAAATGTTGGTACCAACCTGTTGGCGCAATAGCCTAGAGGTTAGCGTGCCGACATATGGTGCAGTAGCACGTCAGGGCGCCCCGAGTTCGAATCCCGGTTCGAGGACATTTCCTTACCCCCATCTCTCTCTCTCTCCAACTTCGCTTCCTGTCTCAATACTGTCCTATATAATAAAGGCAAAAAGGCTGAAAATAAATCTTTAAAAAAAAATGTTGGTAACAAACAAAGAAATTTACACATTTATTTGTGTAATAAAATGAAATGACACAGGAAAAAAAAGACTGAAGAATGAAGAAAGGGAGGTGTAGAAAGGGAGTAAAAGCCCAGACAGCAGCTGAAATCTCTCAGAAGTTATTTAGCAACCCTCTGCTCTTTATCACTATAAATCAAGCTGTAGAATGGCCCAGCCAATCACCTGACTTGAATCTAATAGAAAATAAAAAATAAAGTTCAGATTTGATAGATGAGACCCACAGAACCATCAAGATTTTTACAGTCTGTTGAATCACACCTGAGCAATGCATAACTTCATTCAGTCGTCTTTAAGCTGCCATCACCAAAAAAGCCTTTTATATTAAGTATTATAGTAAATACATTTTAGTAGTTCAGTACTTTCTCCTTGTCTTATTCCATTGTTATTACACATAACATTTATTTTGTTTTGTTATATTTTTATGTTGTATTTGGGTTTTTACCAAAATATGGTTCAATCCCATGTCAACAGGTTCTTTAGAATTTTTTTTTCAGAAAACATGATGTGTTGAAGGCAACGCAGTGGCGCAGTAGGTAGTGCTGTTGCCTCACAGCAAGAACGTCGCTGGGTCGCAGGTTCGAACCTCGGCTAGGCTGGGTCAGTTGGCGTTTCTGTGTGGAGTTTGCATGTTCTCCCTGGGTTCGCGTGGGTTTCCTCCGGGTGCTCCGGTTTCCCCCACAGTCCAAAGACATGCAGTACAGGTGAATTGGGTAAGCTAAATTGTCCATAGTGTATGAGTGTGAATGTGTGTGTGGAAGTTCCCAGAGATGGGTTGCGGCTGGAAGGGCATCCGCTGCATAAAATTGTGCTGGATAAGTTGGCGGTTCATTCCGCTGTGGCGACCCCGCAAGGGACAAAGCTGACAAGAAAATGAATGAATGAATGAATGATGTGTTGAATACTTATTTCCCCCACTGTATATGTATTGGCTCTAGTACATCTAGATTATGTTTATACTGCAAATATTCATACAGTTGGAAAAGTTTTGTTTTTAAGTTGACTTTTTAAACTGATGCAAATCAAGTTAAAGGAGATGTAGTATACAAGTATGCAATTACTGAGTCTGAATATGGCTGGCCACACACTTGAAGATTTTGGGTAATTTTTTTTTTCTTTCTAGCCAGATTTGTACTCCTGCATAATCAGGGGGTATGACACAATTGCTTGTTGCAACCAATTTATTACCTAAAAATATCCTTCATTTTGTGGTGGGGCTGGACGTTTTGGCGTAGAATCAAAATATGAACATTTTAACTCTATTACGAATAATGAATGATTGTTATTTATTTTTTGCTCTCATAATTCACTGACAAGTTTTGTATAGTAAACATGCTCACATTTTACAAATGAGAGATTTCTGAATAAGGGGTGCATTACTTGATTTTGAAACAATTGAAGGAAACACACTATCTGCTATCTATGATTATTTATTGAACAACAGTGTTGAACAACTGAAATTAAAACACACACTGCTTAAAACAAACCTTTCTTATAAAAAAGGGAAAATAAATAACTTGTACTTCTGGAAACAAAATTAATTATTTTCATTGTTTTTCCTATTAAAATAGAAAATAAGCAGTATCTCTTTTAAATAAAATAACTTGTATATCCTGTAAATAATATTTTAAACAGTGCATTTCTTGCATTCACAGTAAACAAATATTTTATTGTAAATAATAATTAAAATATTATGGAAAATGTGCTACCTTAAGGCATCTCTGGCGCAGCTTCCAATCATTGTGGCTGCAAAGTGGTCGCAGAAGTATAGATAAAGGCTTAACAGAGTGGGGTCAAGTGACTTCACATTTGGTAGGGAAAGTAATTGAAAAAATTAACCTGGAAAAATTTGATGGATTATGGTTCTGAATGTCGATTTTGATTACTTTTCGATAAATCGGCCAGCCCTACTTTGTGGTGTCATTGCTGTTATTTTTCTAATTCCGATTGGGTCAGAGCCTCCCTGATCTCAACTTTTGGTTGGACTGCCACTAATGGGATACCCACAATAGCTAATAAGTGCGAGCAGAATTCAACAACTGGATGTTGTATGCTTTTCTATAGGGATGCACTGATCTATCAGCAAAAAAACTGGATCCAAATGATTTTTGTTCTAAACATGTGATCAGCAAGCAGATGGTTTTTTATTTCAATTCGACTGCTATATGCTGGATCTGCAAACAGACTGCACAGCTTTATGCTACAAAGTCTATACAGAAAATGTTAAAAGAGAAGCTGAAGGCAAAGAACAGATGCAGTCAGAGAGAGACATGCTGAATCCTGACAGGCAGCACAGACGATAACAGGAATCACCAAACACTCACAGACAAACAAGAGATGTTCTGCTTTTATTTAAAGAAACTTTAACCTTCAGTAAATGTATCATATTTATGTGTTTGGCCAGTTTTCATTACAGCTTATTTTTAGGCAATCGCTTGGGGTTTATATTTCGAAGTCTAAAGCTTGAATAAACATCAATACTTGATGTACAGTTGAAGTCAAAATTATTAGCCCCCCTGATTTATTAGCCCCCCTGTTTATTTTTTCCACCAATTTCTGTTAAACGGAGGGAAGATTTTTTTCAACACATTTCTAAACATAATAGTTTTAATAACTCATTTCTAATAACTGATTTATTTTATCTTTGTCATGATGACAGTAAATAATATTTTACTAGATATTTTTCAAGACACTTTTATACAGCTTAAAGTGACATTTAAAGGCTTAACTAGGTTAATTAGGTTAACTAGGCAGGTTAGGGTAATTAGGCAAGTTATTGTATAATAATGGCCTGTTCTGTAGACTATCAAAAATATATAGCTTAAAGGGGCTAATAATTTTGACCTTAAAATAAATCCATTTAAAAATTAAAAACTGCTTTTATTCTTGCCGAAATAAAACAAATAAGACTTTCTCCAGAAGAAAAAATATTATCAGACATACTGTGAAAATTTCCTTGCTCTGTTAAACATAATTTGGGAAATATTTTAAAAAGAAAAAAATTCAAAGCTGGGCTAAAGGCCGGTTTATACTTTTGCGTCAAACGCACGTGTATGCTACGGCGCAGCCTACACGTGGACGCATAGCCCCTCGCCGTGGCCATCGACGACGTTGACGCGCACCTCTCAAAAAATGTAACACGTACGCGTAGCGCAAGCTCTGCGATTGGTCGGCTTGGTAGCGCTGACGAGTGTGGGCGGAGGTGAGAGCCGCGCGCCCGAAGCAGCGAGTGTTTACAAGTGTGGAGTCCCGTGAAGGAGCTCCGGATGAATACTGTTGTTTTGCACGTCTGCCGGTTTCCGCCTCAAAATGAGCGAATTTGAGCCATTTGTACATTAAGGAAGTGTTCAGAAAAAACTAAATACCAGCGAAGAAACTCGACACAGAGGAACATAAACACCTACTGCCAGCTAGCGTGTATTGCAGAGGCAACAGGAACAGCGCGCAGAAGTATAAATGCATGGCTACGCACGAGGCTTGCGCCGTGGGTCACGCTGATCACTTGACGCAGAAGTATAAACCAGGCTTAATAATTCTGACTTCAACTGTACATGCTATGGGCTTTCTTCAATATGATTGTGCGTCTGTTAATTTCATGTTGTTTGTGTATATGATATATTAAATTTCTATGCTAAAATCTCACTGGCACACATGCTGTTTGTGATGTGTGAAATATCTGATGAAAATCTATTGTTGTGTGGGGTTGTATCAAGGCATTTATATGTAAAACATACTGCAATAAAAGTTTAGATGGTCTTTTTTTTCATTAGATCATCACTGTATTATGCATATTAAATATGACCAGAGCAGCTGCTTTGCTTTCAGCAGTAACCAAGGAAACGCTGTTACTCCTGCAGTTCTACACGCGCCATCTGCAGGAAGAGAATGAATTAGCATTTTAGCATTTTAGTTTTGTGCCAGTATATTTTTGTAGCATCATTTAAAAAAGGCAGATTGGTTTTCTTTTTTATCTTCATTTAATATATTAAAATTATATAATCTATTTTAAATCACCAACTGCATGAGGTAATGTTTGCTGCTTCTTTGTATAGACCAAGATTAAAGAGCAGTTTCTGCCTCTACTTTAATAAACATTTTGCTCACATATTCATCTTTTTTTTTCCTTCTGGTTTCTTGTTAATCTGGTAAATCACGATCAGTGCATCACTACATTTATAGCTAAAATAGGTCAGCCTCAAACATGGAAGCCACAAACATATGACTTAAAGTGGAGTATTAAGAAAGAACATTGGATTGAATTGGAACAATAGCAACACTATGAGTTCCTCATTTGAGAAGTGTCAGACATCCAATGATTTCTGCTTTTCTCTATATTTATTTTTCTTTTAAAGATTTTTTTTTATATATGTTAGGAATTTCTATTCCTTTTTTGACCTAAATTTGACTGGACAGTAGAGCATTGACAGAAAAGCACAGAGCACAGATCTGACACAGATCGGCAGAGGACCTCAAGCCAGCAATGAAACTCTGGTCAATGCATGCACTGAAGTATTATATGTAACCCTCTCTGTGTCTCTCCGTCTAAAGTCACATAATCTATTTCTGAGAAAAACATTGTCAAAGTTTTGTAATCATGAAAATGACAAAAATATTTAATTTCTATTTATTGTAGCAAATGATAGAGTAAATATCAAAGTTATGAGATACAGTACTATATTTACATTTCTAACATTATAAATACAAAAATTAGCAATTTTATGAACACCACGTCTTCCTAAACCTAAACACTGATTTCAATCATCTCTGTGTTTAGGTTTGGTAGGCTATAAAATCTAATCCTTAATCTCATATCATTTAATATATTTCTTTTTCTACCATTAGAGCCTCCAAACAGACTAATATAGTAATTTAATATCTAATAATTTAATATCTCTCCACAATTGCAAACATCAGGTAAGTTGCAGTAACGACAGGCAAGCTGCGACTTTGTTCCAGTTTCTGTTTGGATTTTTCTGTTTCATCGTTAAAATTTCAATATCTGTTGATTTAGTTTTAAAGCTCAACATGTGTCAATGTAACCCAGTTATTTAAAGGTCATTTTAATGGCTGATTCACCACAAATTATTTCGGTTAGAGAGGATACTGATGCTATGCTTTGAAGAATTCTTATGTCAGCAGCAGTTATGAAGCACGAGGAACAGAAAACAGATTATTTAACAACTAATGCGATATAAATCTCTGTGGAATTGGCCTAAATTATGACATAACATCCTATAGTGGATTAAGTTTTGGAGGATGAAGAGCAATACTTATTCTTAGAATTTGAAGGAAAGTTTGTCTTATCTTTTTTGTGCTAAATATGTGTTAACAATAGTGTGTATACAGCCAATTTAATGCAGCCAGATGAAAAGTACTGTAGTAATTTTCATTCATTCATTCATTTTCTTTTCGGCTTAGTCCCTTTATTAATCTGGGGTCGCCACAGCGGAATGAACCGCCAACTTATGCAGCATATGTTTTACGCAGCGGATGCCCTTCTAGCTGCAACCCATCACTGGGAAACATCCATACACTCATTCACACACATACACTACGGACAATTTAGCTTACCCAATTCACCTATACCACGTCTTTGGACTTGTGGGGGAAACCGGAGCACCTGGAGGAAACCCACGCACACACGGGGAGAACATGCAAACTCCACACAGAAACGTCAACTGACCTAGCCGGGGCTCGAACCAGCGACCTTCTTGCTGTGAGTAGGGCTGGGCGATATGGCAAAAAAAAAAAATCTCGATTTTTCATAAAGTTTGACCGATTCACGATTTCGATTTCGATTTTTTTATTTATTTTTTTATTAATTTTGTTTTTACTGTGTAACTACCTTACCAGTTTACCTTGTTCATTTAAATTTAAATAAATGTCGAAACTAGTTTTTTTTCATGCTCACTTGTAAAAGAAAAGCAACTGTGTGACTAAACGTGGTTATGGCACTCTCTCATGTAGGGATGCTAAACATAGCTACAATAGAAATCACAGCACCCGTATTTATGTAGAGGTCATATGTTGTGCAGCTTTGGGCAATTTTTTTTGGAGAGAAAATGACCAAAATGTAACGTGAAGATTGAAAAGGATTGGAGGGGAAATAAATATTTCAAATAACAGAAAAATAAACAATGATAATGCAACAATAGTTTATCTGTATTAGTGGCATGGCAGAAATATATATTTAGACAGGCCTTGTCAAAGTGAGCGGGCACTTTCACTAATAAAAAATATAGCACTTAAATTATTTCATAACAATCAATAAAATAACACCAGTTTTATATCAAAAGTTAGTAATGATATAAAATATACTACATTTTGATGGTAAAATATAACCATTTAAACGATTTCAGTATTCAAACATTAAATAACGAATGCATCAAGTTAAATTTAAAAAAACAAATGAATCAACACAGCATATCAGGATATAAAGGACTATATTTAGCAAAATGCTGCTCTTTTGTTTTATGTTTACTTCAGTAATTCCACCCGGGAGCTGTTTTGCACTGTGAAACTGAAAACACTGAAATAAGTAAAAGAAGGGCATGCATCGAGTACTTTTGTCCGTCTCATCATTTGCTCGAGCATGAATTAACGAGCTGTTACTCTGCCGCCGGACATTGCGGAGAAAGTTACACCTATCATCATGCTTAAAACAAAGAATTAGAATTATTAAAGTGGCGATCGGGTGCGGATATATATATCAGATAAAATAATATGTGCGGGCGGGTGGATGATTAGAATGAAGGAGGCAAGGAGCGGACCTCCGCCTCTCGAGCCTTCTCTCCTCTCCTCTCCTCGCGCGCGCGCGCGCCCGTCTCGCAGCTCGCGCGGGAGAGACAGGCGGCTGCATGCGGGACAGAGCCGCGACATCAACACACAGAATCAGCACAATTCAGCACGGTTGTCTAACAGTTTAGAACGGTTTGGTACGATAGTGGAAAAGCGGCTTTAATATTTTTATTTAAAAAATCGCGATTTCTCGATTTTATAAAAAATAAAATCGTCTTAAAACGTAAATTCGAATTAATCGAAAAAATCGAAAAAATCGCCCAGCCCTAGCTGTGAGGTGATTGTGCTACCCACTGCACCACCACGCTGCTATACTATAGTAATTTATGATTTATATTTCATCTATTTGTTATTATCACATTTTTATAGCTAAATATAATAACTAAACGCCGCTGTACCATGCCCAATAGTTTAATTGTTTTGTTGTGCATTTTGAAACATCACATTATAAAAATTAGACCTGTTTCACAAAACATTCAGAATTTTTCCATAAATGTGTCATATATCATTGGAAATGGGAGAAACTTTGCTTTAATTTGGTATATAGCATTTAGTCAGAATAATTATGGTTCAGATGTGTAACAATTTTAATTAGACTTGCATGTTATGATCCGGAGGAAGAAGGAACTATATGAATTAGAAGAAAACCATATGAACTGTAACAGTTACTGACAAAGTCCCATACATAATAGTCTCTGCTGCTCCTTCAATAGCAAACGGCCGGCGAATCCCGCACTGCAGCATAGGTTTTTGTATCAAAAATCAGAAAAATGACAGGAACAAACACAGCACTAGGTTGGCTATACTCTGGTGTTGTTGTGAAAATGAACTTCAACCCTTTATTCCTCGCAGCCGAATCTCCATCTGTCAGTGATCATCATCTTCGTGTCATGATCAGTCTCGTGATCCCTCGCACTCCATTAGTGTCTGAAGGGAAAGGTGCATTTACGTTTTACCGGATCCCGCACTACATATTTGGTGATGTACCGTATCCACGTCAATGCGTTTAGGCAAAAGATCCGAACCAACACGATTCATTTATTCGATTCTGAGTCGACTTTTTAGTTAAAGAATCAATAGTTTTAAACAAGGTGCACTTTCAGATTTAAACCTCAGCTGGATGTTTTCTTTCACTTAGAGCTGTGTTACACACTGCATGGAAGCTCATTTTCAAAAACCCATAATAGAGGCTCTTTAAAAATCATTTAAAACTGTCCATATGTTTGTGATCTCGAATGGTTTTAAAATTGGTTTCGATTTCAAATAATTGTACGTTTTTTTTTATATGAGTATGCTGTATGAATCCATACTAGACAATTGAGGAGTGGCTACCTTATTAAGCTGCAGTGTGTACGTGACCTTTGAGACCACAGATCTCCAGCTAAAGATCTTCTCAGAACTTCATCCACTGAGGGGATTTTTGGTTTCCCAGAAACCAGAACACGTAAGATGGGGCTCATTAAAGCCAGATAATGACCTAGGTTTCTCTGTACTGCTGGCAGTAAGAGGATCAAAATGGGAAGAAAATCTGTTCTTCTGCAGAACAGGCCACTGCTTGCAGTAATGAGATACCTGAAAGGTCAGGTCATAAAGGGGAATGATGCAGTAATATAATGGTAATGACTGGCAGGAAAGCCTATCGCTATAAAAGCAATATGGCTTTAGTTAGAGACAAGTGCATGTTTTGCTGTAGTGGAGTACAGAAATCTAATACTGTTTGACAGGCTTCATTTTAGGTGATGTTACTGTTTTGATCTCATGAATGTTTTTGCCTTAGCACGTCCTGTTTTTTCATGATACTGAGTGTTCTTTTCCTCCACTGTGAACAAGACAGTGTCTACATCCGTGAACACTGCTATTACTGGGAATGGAATCTCACTACTTATCATCAACTGAAAGAAAAAGTGCTGCTCCTTAAAGTGTGTTGTTGAACATCAAATAAAAGAATTCCTTTGAAAATGTAGCTGTGAGCTTTGTGTTTTAGCAATTTCGTTAAGCCACTGAATACAACAGTGAACTTGAATAACAACTAATAAGATTAAATGCTAAGTGTTGGCTGATTAAGTGCAGCCACTTTAGACTGTAGCCAGACGTCTGCTGGCTTATGAAACCAGTCACAGTGTAGCTCAATATGGGCTCAGTATGTCCAGGCCATATTGGAGTTTTCCCTTTGTGTATGTGTCTACAGTATTTGTCTTTATTCTGCAAATGCCAAGTCTTTCACAGGGATGGAGCTTGTAACATTAGCGACGTTATCAACATTTTTTTTTTGCTGATGGTAAACAAGATAAGATTAAAAATTGTGAATAGCTTGAGGATGTTACAAGTTTGGCGTATGAAGATGGAATAACAGTATCACAGATAGACAGTTGCTGAAGTGGTCACTGCTTGTGCTGGTGCTATTTATATCTACAGCAGTGTAGATTTTGCAGTAAAACATTGTTGGTTTTAATAGCTGTTATCTCAAGATAATGGTGTTATCCGCTTAATAGCTGTATTATTATAGCTTAAAAATGAATTTTGATTATAAAATTGTCTAGTTTGCAAATTAAATGTTTGTTAATATGTAATTTGATGAGCAATTTAAATACATTTGATTAAAGAATCCAAATTTGATCATCGTTTTTGGGGGGTTTGGATGAATTTCAAATTTTTGCTTTTCAAAGATTTTCCATTTAAGTGTCTTACAATGTCTATTTTGTCTTTAGTTTGTACAGTGGTGGGTGATGTGTATGGATTCACGTGTGTTCACATGCTTTTCTTTTGAGAAGTGATCTGAGTATTCGTAATTTGTAACAGATGGAACATTGACAAGCCTGTGCTGCAGTTCTGTGGATGTTTTACCCTCTAGGTCTGCATAGGTCATATGAGTGAAAACATTAACTGTACATTTAACAGTACAATGTATTTTCAACATTTGCTTTCAATACATTCATCAAATTGCTGTGAACAGTACAGTAAGTGGAGACCAATTCACATGATGCATTCAACTCGTGGTGTGTCCTGACTGTTTAGCATTTACCGCACATTCTTAGCCTAATGTATATAATTGTTTTTCTCTTTTTTTTATTTATATCCTTCATTTGTGAATAGACAGATTTAGGGCTGCACAATACAGTATATCGTTTCAGTATTGATATCGCAATGTGTTCATCAGCAATAGTCACATCGCAAAGATATGCAGTTTTGAGTTAAATTTGCAGTGTAATTTTTACATTTACATACACAAAACCGTAAAGCATGCACTGTTTATTTTACTTTCATCTTTGCTTTGTTGCATTTGTCTATGCTTGTAGTTTGTTTATTGCATGTTATGCATGATTCACTCTCCTACAGAATCATCCCAGCCAATCAAAATTAATACATTCAATAATGATATTATTCTACATCCTTAATCCTACCCAATACATAAACTACCTTTATAACTAATAATAAGGAGCAAATTAGGAGTTTATTGAAGCAAAATCAAAATGGTTTGCCAAGAGCGAGAACTGAACCTTAAAATAAAGTCTGACCAAAAATTCTTTCCAAGTATGACAAAGTATATTGCAATATATATAGCAGAAAAACAAAATATTGCAATGTTAGATTTTTCCAATATCGTGCAGCCCTAGTCAGTTTAAATTATTTGCCACAGTTCAACAGTTTTCATACTAAAATGGTGCCAACTCCTTTAATATTCTAGAAAAATACAAAAAAAAAAAAAAACAGACCAAATGTCTACACCGGTTCACTCGGAATACTATCATACATTTGTACACACATAAAACAAACATAACACATTTATTCTTCAGATTCTTCTTCTCGGTGTCAGTACAGTGTGTGCATTCACACACTGACATGTGTGACATACCTTGGACATGCCTGGTTTTGTTTCAAACAAGATGTATCGTGTGGGCATCTGGAATATAGATCAGTGATCAGTGTCTTAGTCAGTCTAGTACAGGGGTGCCCAAACATTTTTTATATGAAGGGCCAAAAACCAAATATTGTTAAGAGCCATGGGCCAAAGGTAAATATATCAAATTATATTACATTAAAGTTGCCAGACTAGTCAAGCAGAATCTCCCTTTGACTTGATTTGCTCATCAAAGTCTCAGCATTGTTGAAGGACAGTATGTACATTTAAACAAAATCTGATTAATTTACACAATTTTATTGAAACATTTAATTTCAGTTTGTTTTTTGACAATAAACCAAACAAAAGGATACATTTAATTTAAATTGTCAATCTCGAAACCATCCCCATCATTCAGCCAAATTAAGGTTACCATGGGCCAACTTTGGCCCGCATGTCAAAAAACAAACAGGCATCAGCGCCTTTTTTGTCTCAGGAAACTACCACGTTTTCATATTGGCCCCAGTATGCTTACTCTTTTCTATTGTGCTTTTATTGACACTATTCTATCCTTTGCTCTGGTGGCATGGTTTGGAAGTCTGTCCCTTAAAAACAGGAATAGACTGAGCCAGGTTATTAGCTGGTCTAACAGGTTGATTGGTGAATCATATTTGAGTATTGAATCCCTGTATAGTAGGCAGCTTTTACGGATTGCCCAGAACATTAGTAGCTGTAGCTCTCATCCTCTGTCTGAGGAGTTTATCTTACTCCCTTTCAGATGCTTTTTAGAAGGACAAAATGTTACAGGATTAGCTTTGTCCCATCATCTATTGTCGCTCTGAATAAATTGCATAATTTTATAATATACTTTTGCATGTGTATATGTGGGTATGTATATCTGTGATTTAATTGTTTGTACAGTATCACTATCTAATGCCAAACTTTGCTGCAAAACTCAACTAGTTTGGGCATCACTGATCTAGAGGATGAGGGAGGTCTCAGATTTCATGTTAAATATAACCCTTTAACAACCAACTTCATACAGCCTTATTAATTTTTTTCACGGTGAGCCCAGGAAAAGTCTGTATTCTGCTCTTCTAACTCTCATCTCTGTCAGGCACTTCTTATTTTCAGCTTTACTGAATCTGGCCACTGTAAGCGTAGAGTGAGAGATGGGCAAAAATACTTTCTCCATGTGCATGTTCTCCCAAAGAGAACTAGAAAAAGAATTTCTACAAAAAGAAGTGATTTAAATTCGAGGTCGTCATGACAGTGGTGTGGCGCTTGGGAGATTGAAAATGGGATTTTAATGAAAAAAGAGAAATGAGATAAGAAACTGTTATTTATTTATTTTTTTTTAAATCCTAGCACAAAAGGGTCTATATGGACATCAAGCTGATAACAATGTCTGATGGAAATGACTTCTTTTGTGACCCAGTAAGAAAACAAACAAGCCCAGTATTCCGTTCGTAATCTCAGTGGAGATTATTTTAGCCATCAGATTAGTGATCATGGCACTCAGTGAGCATCTGATCGCCTCTGACAGTCATCTGTGTGGGTTTGTGGGTTGCTCCAGAGGATAATGCTGCAGCTATACTGACAGTGGGCAAGTGGGCGTTTGTTAATTGAGTCTCTCTCATTCTCTTTATTCCTCCCCCGTCTTTCTATCTGTCCTTCTTTCTCTGTCTAAGTCCCTGTCTGTCTTCATCTTTTTCAGCCTCTATCGATCTCTCATTATCGTCACTCTGTTTCTCTCAGAGGGGATCTCTGAGCAGACTAGCTGCATGTACTTAATTTGTTTTCTGTTGATGGGGATAAATCAGAGTTGCAACTGAGAAAAACATAAGATAATTCAATCTATGCTATTTTAGAGTTATACTTCTTTTTTTTCCAGGTGAAATTATTTTTTAATATGGTAAGATATTAGAAATATGCCAGGGCAGTTACAAGTCTACTGCATGCAAGTCTCCTTAAAAGAAAAACAAAGAAAGAAAAAAAAAAACTAAACAAAAATAAAAACTCCCAGAACTCAACAACATCAATGTTTAATAATTTTAAACTGATATTTAACTTATTTTGACAGACTTTTTATGTGATTTACCTCATGATGTCAAAATGAATATTTCTTTATGAAAGAAAACATATTCTTATTTATAGCTCCACAATAAATTGTTTTAGCTCTATCGCAATGTGATCATTCGCAATAGTCACATCGCAGTATCTGCAATGATGAGTCTGGAATCTCTGGATTATTATTGACCATTTTGCAAGTGTTTTTTGAGGCCTGTGACTGTATGAGGATTTTAAAAGCATTCAGGCTTAAGAAGTTGTATCGTTTGTAACTTTAATAATAATTCATTTTATTGAATTGTTTTTAGAATGAAAACTACACAGTATTATTTTTACATATGCATATTCAGTTATTGTATACCTGAATACTGTTAGACTCCTCGGCAAACATTAAAACACTGTTTATTTCATTTTTATTTTTTTCTTTATTGAATTTATATACTTGTAAATTGTAAATACTTTATATACTTGTAAATTTAGTGCAGATGCACTCCCCTACAGAATCATCCCAAACAATCTAAAATTATTAATTCTTTCAAAATAAAGATATTCAAGTCATCTGGTGAAATTGTATATATGAGGACTGGTGGGAGGCGTGCGTTGGCACGAGGCAGCAGGCTGAGTGCCTTAGTGTCTCACTAGTGACGATATATAGCCATATTGCACTGCTACGAGTGTGATATTGCGTTTATTCAACAGTTTGACAGCATAATCATGTATATAAAAAAGAAAATCAAACATGAGTCTAAAAATCCTTTTGTATGAAAAACTACTTTCTTCCGCCGTTCATACACATCTGCAGCTGACGCCAGACAGCAGAAAGCGTTACTAATTTACCCACATCATTTTAGAGCTAGTATTTGAATGATTCTCTAGCGTGATTTTGCTCACATTTTATGATTATGGAAGTTGCCATCAGTCTACAGAGATTTCTCAGTATTTCTCTGTTGCAATCGAGATATCACAATAATTATCTCCGAAAAAGTCAAAGCAACTACCAGATTACTGTTGTGTTTGAAATAAGTAAAAATGCTAAACACATGCGGGCATTTCTTCTTTCTTTCTTTTTACTGAACTAGTCTGCAGTAACGAAAACAGGAGACTCATTAGAAACAAACAGATGGCCAACCAAAAAATAATTCAGGGTTATACAAGGAGTGGCCAACATCTCGCACTCAATACACTACAATTACTGTGGTATAAATACAGCACTGCGACATAAAAAAGAGAGAGATTGCCTTAGAATGTCACCCACCAATTTTATAATGTTTTGATCAGTTGTAGCTTGAAAGTACGCCGATATTTTCTCCTCTAAGGGCTTACATTATGCGGTCTCTGCCACCATCTTGTGGATGGACAACGTCAACCGTCTTTGCTCTGCTCAATGACAGGCTGATGGATGCCGTCGCGCTGAATCTCAGCAATGATACATGTTTAAAATAGGCACTGTCCTTATAAATAAACTGCATAGATGCATTCTAAACAACTACATTCTTATCTAAATAGCCTCAAAAGTACTTTATGATGTCCAACAGCTGCAATATTTGTCAAACTGTAGTGAGTTTATTGATCTGCTGTCACTCTATGTGGGTGGAGTAATACAGAAGGGTGAGGAGGTTGTACAAGTTCTGATATTGCAGAATATCGCACGGCTATCAGCCAATCAGATTCGAGAACCAGTTAGAATTGTTGTACAAATATATACATCGCAAAATGAAAAAAGTGCAATGTTAGATTTTACCAATATCATGCAGCCTATTCTGATTTATTATTTCCAGATCAGATAATCAAAGCTGATCATATAATGTTAACAAAATGTATGATCATTCATTTGTTTACTGTTAAAATGTTGACTAATCACTACTAAATGTATTCATAATTTGATCATTTGTTTTTTTGGAACATCTGATGGTTATATTAAAACAAACACAACCTTGCAAACCCCCCTAATCCACACTTTGTGCAAAAATAGTGTTAGCACTTCATAGATTGATTACAGATGGTCATCAGCAATCAGAGTTTTACCAGCTTTATCCAGCCCCTACAAATGCATCATTGGGAGCAATATAAAATAATCATCATTTTATCTTTTACTTTTCAAATTAGAGGGTGCTGATTGGCTTAATTAGAAAGCATATTTTGAATAAATCCTCAATCTGTAATTGACTGCTAAGTAACTGCTGCAAAGACCATCACTCTAGCACCTCTCTGTAAAAAGGTGAAGCATATGTTTTGCACAGATCATTTCCCCTCATATCATGTAACCATGCATTTATATATTTCTTTTTTTGTTTGTTTATTTTATTTCTGTACATTTTTGTGTTTGTTTGTTGTGCAGGGAGGGGTGTGACCCAGCACCCTCTATTGGCCAACCTTCACTGGCCATTGTACCATTTTGTATGATTTCTGTCTGAACATGTTGATGTGTATGTTTGCTGTGTGTGAGTGGGTAAGCTTGAGGGTCCCAGCTGTACTGAAGGGTGTGTGTAATGACTGCAGATTGGAGCATGTTTAAGAGTGAGTCAATGTACCCTGCAGGTGCTGCTTTACCAGGAGCTCTTTCTGTCCTCCTACAGTCTGAAACATCACAAAAACACCTCCTTCCCTCTGCTTTGAGCAATGAAATGCCGCTTCCCTAAATTTTGACATTACACGAGCGAGACAGCGTGGATCACACCAGGCAGGTTCAGCTTCCATTTTTGTGGCTAAGCACTTAAATTAGAAGTGTGCAGTTTCACGAGTCCTGTTCATTAGTGTGCTGATGCGGGTGTCTGTACAGTAAGTGCTCTTAAGGGATCGGGTAGACGCTCTTGAGAGAGAAAGCAGCAGTTCAGTGCTGTCAGAAAACCTCATTTTAAAGCAATCCTACTGCATGGATGAAAGCGAGCTGGAACAAATGCGATCTCACACACACACTCACAGGACTGTTACGGAAAGGACATCACTCAGTAACTGACACAAGAGAGACTGTGACTGAGGACGAATTAATTATTCAAGCCTTTTCTGTACAACATAGATTACAAACACCGCTCTGTGTTTGTGTGTGGGGGTGTGAGAGATATTTGTGTAGATGTGTACTGTGTGGATGACATGAGGCATATGACCAATTCCGTATCGGTCATAGCATTAACAATATCTTTCTTCTAAACTCTGCAGTCAAATAAATATAGTTTTTTTGCTGCTTGTTTAAACTACTTATTTAAAATGAGCTAAAACAACATAATTTTGGGGACAACTCAATTGTTTTATTCTCAGTCCACTTAAATTTGTTATGCTAACTTAATTGATTTTGGTTGGGACAACATGAATAATTTATGCGAAACCTTACATTTTTATATTATAGGAGTATAGGAACCCAGTACAGCTCTTACAATTAAATCACACAGTTCTCACGACAATGCTGCAAATAAGCTAACGAGAGCCAATCACATCAGGCTTCTACTGTTTCCTATGATAAGAGTTTTTGCTAGTGACTGCCAAGGTAACTTTGGCCCTGATCTCTCTAAAATTTAAGTGCACAGGTCGTCCTGGAACACACTGTCCAAAACATTCTACTGTGAGAGATGCAGCAAACACCGCCACATCACACAGCAGGTTTTCTGATATGCTAAAATATTTTTGACTGATTTAACTGGAGACTCTTAGAAGAGTGTAATACTGTGGGCTCCGTGTGACACATTTTTATTTAAATCCATATAACCTGGCCTGCTGATACTTGACCTCAGCTTTTTACTAAAGGTTAAAAATGAGTAAGCAGAAACAACATTTATCCCAACTGAATGTATAAAGACTTTTTATTTATCTAAATATTCATGATCTTGAAGATTAACAGGATTCTGCAATGTGGAAAATAGGAATCAAATTGTAGAAATGTGTGGTGCAACACAATTGACCTAATTTTGAATCCACCTTTTGCTGAACATGCTCTTCTTTTCCTTCTCTTACCCTACAGAAGATCACAGAGGCATTTATTTTAAAGGGGTGGCCCACTACGAGATCATATTTTAAACTTTAGTCGATGTGTAATGTAGCTGTGTGAATATAAACAGCATCTAATATGCTTAAAGTTTTATGCAAAAGGAGGCATTGGCTTTTACAGAGTTAGCTTAGCAAAGCCTACAGCGAACAAAGTTTGTGAACTACAAAAAAAAAATACATCCAGACTGGTCATCAGGTCACAAGGGCTTCCAGTTATTCACCACGTGCACACACCCTGCGCAGTGAAGGAGCGTGGCCAGAGGCACTGTAGTGCTGTAATGTAGCAGAGAAAGCTAAAATGCTGTCCAAACACTATTTCCAGAAGCTTGTTCTATTTCTGTATTTGGGCTTCCAAAGGACATGACACAAAGAGAGAAGTGCAATCAGGTTATTTTAACTATGTTCCAGAGAATTATAAAAAAATATATATAGCTCTAGCATTTGACAAAGGACAGTTTCCAGAATCTCTCTCAGTTCAGGGCTGGATTCGGCTAAAAACTCCTCAAAAGAAGGAGCAGCTCCAATCCTAATAGACAAAGCTGTGGATTGTGGGCCACAACCTGTAAGTATTTTATTTGTGAAATTGATCATGCACAGTTTTTAGCGTTAACAATTCAGCTACAAATTCATATTTATTAGTCAATCCCCTGTAAACATCCACAATCTTTAGCAGCGCTGCAGTGTCTCTATATGCAGCCGCTTTCCCTGCGTTCTACATCTCAAATAACCAACTAGCAAATGATATATGAACGTATTATATTACTTACACATGCTTATTCTGAATATATGTCAGAGACACTTGTCAGATTTTATTTTAGAGAGCAGGCGTGAGATTTAACTGTGTCCTCTGTGTCATTTTCTGTCTGATTCGGGCTCAAATTGATACGACTAACAGCTCTGACTGACTGTTTACACAGTGCAAAAGTGCATGCTTGTAGGGGCTTTTGACGATATTCCTGGTGACATGGAGCTGATCCGTGAACCACAGCACATTATGTTAGCTGACCAATCTGAGCCTCTTGACGGAGGAACTAGGAAATTTCATGTTTGTCGTTTTCATGTTAGCTGAGTAACTGTATGTAATCAAAGTAAGAAATATGAAAAAATAATGTGATTTTCTACAAATGAAGCATGAGCACACACTGCTTTGCATCTTATAAACACAACCAAACCTTAAAAATACACTCTGGACCACCCCTTTAACTAAAAATGAATCAAATATTTTAGCACCGTATATGTAGAAAGTGTAGATAATTAGGCTAGGAGTAGGTGTAGGGAGGACTTTGTCATTCCAATAAAGTGGCACACTTTTGACAAATATTCATATTTAAACTCAATATACAGTATATATGATTTATCTACAAATATCTGGCATAATTGCTTATATTATGCCAGATTGAGTATAAATAGCATCTAATGAGTCACTATACTCAAACTAGGGAAACGCACTATTTATGCTTATGCATTGATCTTGCTGCCATATAAAACCTTTTGCGCCACTTTTTGCAAAATTTTATTTAATGATGTAAAGTATTCAAATATATTTTGCTTGTAAACTTACAGAATAAAAATGAAACCGTGTCATGCATTCATGTGATTGTCACCTTTTTAATAATTAGGATGTCCGCTGAGTCAAGTATTAAAAGTTGATAAATCAATGTAGAGAAATTTAAGGCCCTTAAAAAGTATTAAAAAGTCTTAAATGCTATTTTGCAAGATATTAAATTTTATATCATTTTTGATTATGCAATGTATGATTGTATGCTAGTGTGCCTGAATTAAATCTGCGAATATCAGGATGCTGTGTAGTTTGTAAAGTCAATTAATCCTACTAGATTTGACATCATGCTGCTTTGTTTACTGCAGTATCCAAGGCAACACCATTATTTCTGCAGCTCTATAGGCGCCACCTGCTGGATTAGCTAGATTTAATAGATTTTTTTATTCAGTATATGAATAATGTTTTAGTTTTGGATTAGTTTCTTACATTGATAGTAAATATACTGTAAGTTAAAATCTCGCCAGTGTTTCCGGTTGAAACCTGAAGTGGTTTTAAGGTCTTAAAATGTATGGAAAAAGTCTTAAAAAGGTCTTAAAAGGTATTGAATTTCACTCTCTGATTCCTGTGTATACTTTGATAATACATTTGATGAATTATTTAACCATAGAATTCAGTAAAATGCATCAAATGGAAAACATTCATAAAAAGTCCATTTTTTTTATTCCACATTTTTGAGATTGCAATTCTCAAGGATTGTACAGTAAATGCACAGATAACAGCACCCAGTGCACATCTTCAAAACCCTTTTCTTTCTTACAGTGGAACTACAAAGTAACTTCAAGTTTGCAACAGCGGGATTGACAGATGCTGAACCAAAAGGGAGCATCACTAAAGAGAGTACATTCTCCCTCTAGTGGAGACACTGTAGAACACATTGTAATATGATTTTTACAGTTGCTTTCAGGTCACTGATCAGAACTAGATACAAAAAGAGTCTCCCGGCCTTTATTAAAGTGTGGGATAGTGTGTTTGCATACGGCAGATGCTGCACTGTACACAAACATTCATGTGATAATTATTTATCAAAATGGACAAAAGGCCACAAAAAAGAGCATGCAAATTGACAGCAGCATTTCTACATATCATATATTTACCAAATCTTTATCATAACATTGCATCTTTTTCCGTAAGTTTACATGCGGTTAAAGTAAGATGAGTGTGAAAAGGGAAGTACAGTAATAGACTTTCTCTTTATCTCTGTTGATTATGACATACAGTAGCAGCTTGCATTCTTAAACACAGAAATCTACAAGATCAAAATCAAGATCATCTATTCTCTGTTAAACTGCACTCCTCTGTGTGTGTGTGTGTGTGTGTGTGTGTGTGTGTGTGTGTGTGTGTGTGTGTGGGTGGCTGTTCTTTACTAAGAATAGCTTCACACAGGACCCTGCCCGCAGTGTGAGCATGTTCCTGTGGACTGTAGCTCATATTCTATTTGAGGCCTTACCCGAACCAAGTGTTACCCCTGACCCATCTCTCTCTCTCCCTCTCTCTGCCTCACACACAAAGACACACACAACACAAACACACACTCACATGAGGAACTGTCACAGCAGGAAGTAGGGGGTGTTGGGGAAGAAAGCTTTAGCTCAGAGAGGCACGAGCTGTGAGGGTCAGTTGCTGTCTACTTCAGCTGAGTGTGTGAGACTAAGCAGAGTCAATCTGGCAGGCCCGATAGAGAGAGAGACAAATGTGGGCTCATAGGAGGAAATGGGTCTTGCCCCCCACCCCTCCGCATCAACCGCACCACAGGTAAGACTGAACTTCACATGCTGCTTGTGTGTTCACATGTTCATCTTTTAATGTGCTGCTGCTGGTGCCAGCTCTGATCTCTGTTCAACATCATGAAAACAGTCAGATCTGAAGGCAGTAAGGACTCTCTAGCTGTCCAGAATATGCCTAAATCTGTACTGTCAGTGTGTCTTCAGTACAACAGTATATGTGGATTTACCTAGTATTTCTTCCGATGGACTCTTTACGATCCCATGAAGCCAAAGGAGAAACCATGAATGATGCAACGGCAATGTGGTGGCTGTAGTATATGCGACTGTTACCCTTACACTAAAAACAAATATGATGTACTAATTTTAAGTTAAGTGGTTGCAAACAATTTATATGCTGAATTTAAACCAACAGATTAAGTTGAACATTTACCCCATTCAGACCCGATTTATGTTCCAAGTTTCAGAAAAATGTAAAAGTATGTTTTTACAGTTCTTGAGGTTCCTATAAATGAGACCAAATAGTAATATAAAAATCAACACCCTTTAAGTAAATATATTATATCTCCGTTAAACAGAAATTGGGGAAAAAAATAAACGGGGGCTAATAAATCAGGGGGTTGAATAATTCTGATTGCAACTGTGTGTATACACATATATATATATATATATATATATATATATATATATATATATATATATATATATATATATATATATATATATATATATATATAATATATATATATATATATATATATATATATATATATATATATATATATATATATATATTGTCCATTTCAATAGACATCAGATCAGAACAGTTGTACTTCCCGAACATCATACCAACATAAAATACAAAAACAAAAAAAAAACAATTTTTTTCAAAATCACAAACATTAAGATTGTAACATTTTTACTTTAATTTTGAGGTTTTTGTTGTATAGATTGCATCTTGTTCATGACAAACTTTATCTTCATCTTCCTCATTACTCCACATAATGTCCACCTTTGAGATATTTTCATCTGCTATACTTTTAAGAACTTCAAGATCTGTATATTCTGTTTATGAAGTTGTTTTAGCAATGAATTAGTACATCAATATAGTCTTTTTATATAGCATTACTAGAGATTTACTTCATTTACAGATTTTGAACCCATTGCACTGTACATCTTAATGGACAGACATATTTGAAAAAGTCCTGATCCAAAGCTTGCAATGTTAGAAAAGATTTTAAACTTTAATTAGTAAGTGCAATCTCTCTCTTTTTTTTAAATTTTTTTTTTATATATACATCTAATCTATAAAATATTTGCATATCAGTAAATCTGAATAAAAACATTGTAAATGTGGCTTTAGTCTGTGTCTAGAGTGAAGTGATGCCATGCTGCTTTTCAGTGTAGTGGATTTATTTCAAGTTACAACATGCAGAGCATTACCGCCATTTGATTGGATGACAATCGTCCACTATAATGGACTGCAGGCTTTAATTTAGATGAAATGCTGCAGGAACCACAAAAAAACGTGGGCTGACATGTGATGTCCATTATAATAGACACAGGGTCCGAAGGGGTTAATTTGTCTGTTTAAATTCAGCCAAAATAAATTGTTTGTAACTAGAGCTGCTCAATATATCGTTTCAGTATTGATATCGCAATGTGTGCATCGGCAATAGTCAACTCGCACAAATGTGCAATGTTGAGTTGACTTTGCAGTGTCATTTTTACATTTACATATACAAAACCATAAAGCATGCACTGTTTATTTCACTTTCATCTTTGCTTTGTTGCATTTGTCTATGCTTGTAGTTTGTTTATTACATGTTATGCATGATTCACTCTCCTACAGAATCATCCCAGCCAATCAAAATTAATACATTCGGTAACACTTTAGGGACTGATTCTCACTATTAACTAGTTATTTATTGGCTTGCATGTTATTGAGATATTGCCTGCTTATTAGTACTTATAAAGCACATGTTCTGTATGATTTTATTCTACATCCCTAACCCTATCCAATACCTAAACTACCTTAGTAACTATTAATAAGAAGCAAATTAGGAGTTTATTGAAGCAAAAGTCAAAATGGTTTGCTAAGAGCGAGAACTGAACCTTAAAATAAACAAAGTTTTTGTGACAAAGTTTTTTTCCAAGTATAACAAAGTATATCGCAATATATATCACAGAAAAACACCGTGCAGCCCTATTTGCAACCACTTACCTTAAAAATTTAGTAAATCCAAAGAATCATTTGTTTTCAGTGTACTTTTGTATTTCAGAAATGTAGCAGTTAAGGATGTACTGCTTATACAGTGTCTGTGTACGGTATCAGCATCCATTTGCTGTTGTGTGAGGGACTATCTTTACGAAATATAAGCCAGTTTAGTGACTTATTGCAGATTTGTTTGCAGAATGCAGCCATTATGTCAATTTAGGATTTCCATTTAATTTTACATGCATGCTTTTGTCCCAAACAAATGAATTGTTCCATTGAATTTACATTTTAGCAATCTTGCATTCTTTAAGACCCCTGATTAGGCATGGGCCGGTATAAGTTTCTGACAGTATGATAACCTTGGATAAAAATACCAGTTTCACAGTATCAAGGTATAGAGATTACTGCTCTAAAATGTCTGGGTAAAAAACTTTTTTCCTCATTTAACAAAATACAATTTATTTTAGAAAACATTTATAATATTTTGGAACAGTAAACATGTCAGGCTAAATAGTTAAACTTAATCATTGCCTATCTTCATTAGTTTCAAAAACACAGATTTCTTTACAACACGTTTAAAAAAACATACTGTATATAAAAAAAAAAACCTTACATATACCTTAGCAACAGTACTGTATATCAAAAAAAAAAAAAAAAACCTTTGCTTTTCCAAACCACGATACATTTTGAAATTGGTTATTGTCCTATGCCTACTCCTAAACTTTACCATTTCAATGTGATGCTGTGCTGCTAATAAAGTGCATGTGAACATGAAGGCCACTTTTACTTATCAGTCAGCCTATATGCATTAACCACCGTCCTTATGAGCAAGTAAACGCACGCGGCACTCATTGTGTATCCATTTATGGGCTGGTTGACGCTTAGTTTCACTGGTTGGTTGCTCTGTGTTCTTCAATGTTTTTTAGACCAGATGTAGTTAACCACCAAACCGGCATATGGAAACCATCTGTGACCACCAGCTCTTATCTCAGAGTCTCATCACACATAATGTGTGTTTGTGAGAGAGAAAGAGCGATGCGCAGTCACGAGAGATGTCTGTGTGTATATTAATAATACATTGTTCCACTTGTTGCATTTATTGTGGAAATGGAATGTCTGATGTCTGTTGTTTTCGAGGCCTACGTAATTTGTGCCTAATTTAGATGACACTAGATGACTCAAGGTAACCACAGTCACTTTCGTTGTTTGTAATTACTACAAAGGTATAACACACAGTCTGATGTTGTTAATTGTGTATGTGTGAATACTTGGGTAAAATAAATAAGCAGTGTATCTGAAGTGTTATAAGTGCAGAGGGAAAAGACCCTCATGTATGCAGTTGCTCAGTGTAACCACAAGGTGGCGATCCACTCTTAAGATACATGCACAAAAATGATCGTTTCCTTAGAAATTGTTTTAGATTTGATTCACTTGATTCTTGAATTAAGATTCTTTACTTGAGCTGGTGCTGTAATTTATTGTGTGCTTATTTTTTGAGCTGTACATTTTTCACCCCCTATTTTTGGCAGTGTATTAGATCTGGCTGAATTCAGGTTACAGTGGATCCTACTTGTTACTCCTACACAGTTATATTTCCTACCCATCGTTTTAGCTGTCCTATTTTCACCGCCTCTCTCCCTTCCTCCCTTTATATATCCTTCCCTGTAGCTCTTTCTCCCTCTCTCTTTCTCTCTTACACAAGCAAACACGTATTGCTAAGAGAAGAATAGCAGGAAACAATTTCTGGTTTGTGGTCCAACTGTAATTGTGTACAACTTCTATTTAGTGACATCATTTCCTTCCTTCACAGGAAGTGTGTAGTGAGTGTGAACAGCAGGTAAGGGGAGGGGTGTGGATGATTCATTCTGCTGTCTTTTATATTTTGTTGACATAAGCATACATAAACATGCTATGATGAGGTGATGACAATACCCTCCATGTACTTGCTATTCCTTCCACAGTAGTGTTATTTTAGTATTATTGAGCTTTTATTTCTATATGACTAATATTTGTTTAATTGAATGTTTTTAAAATAATTTTTAATTCGATAGATAGATAAATAGATAGATAGAAAGATAGATAGATAGATTTTTTTTTCTATTTTAAATATTTCCCAAATGATGTTTAACAGAGCAAGAAATTTTCGCAGTATGTCTGATAATATTTTTTCTTTTGGATAAAGTCTAATTTGTTTTATTTCGGCTAGAATAAAAGCAGTTTTTAATTTTTTAAAACCCATTTTAAGGTTAACATTATTAGCCCCTTTAAGCTATATATTTTTTCAATAGTCTACAGAACAAACCATCATTATACAATAACTTGCCTAATTATCCTAACCTGCCTAGTCAACCTAATTAACCTAGTTAAGCCTTTAAATGTCACTTTAAGCTGTATAGAAGTGTCTTGAAAAATATCTAGTAAAATATTATTTATTGTCATCATGGCAAAGATAAAATAAATCAGTTATTAGAGATGAGTTATTAAAACTATCATGTTTAGAAATGTGTTGAAAAAATGTTCTCTCCGTTAAACAGAAATTGGGGAAAAAAATAAACAGGGGGGCTAATAAATCAGGGGGTTGAATAATTCTGATTGCAACCGTAGGTAGATATATGGATAGATAGATAGATGGATGGATGGATGGATGGATGGATAGGTAGAGAGATGGATAAATAGATGGATGGATAAATAGATAGGTAGATAAATTGATGGATAGATGGATGGATGGATGGATGGATTGGTAGGTAGGTTGGTAGATAGATAGATGGATGGGTGGATGGATAGATGAATGAATGGATGGATTGGTAGTTAGGTAGGTTGGTAGATACATAGATGGATGGATGGATGGATGGATAGATGGATAAATGGATGGATGGACAGGTGGATGGATAGACGGATGGACGGACGGACGGATGGATGGATGGATGGACAGACGGATGGATGGATGGATGCATGGATGGATGCATGGATGAATGGATGGAACGATAGCTCCATATAGATAGATAGATATATAGATATATAGATAGATAGATAGATAGATAGATAGATAGATAGATAGATAGATAGATAGATAGATAGATGGATGGTTGTAACGATGGATGGATGGATGGAATAAAAGATGGATGGATGAGTAGATTGATAGATAGATAGACAGATAGATAGACAGATAGATAGATAGATAGATAGATAGATAGATAGATAGATAGATAGATAGATAGATAGATAGATAGATAGATAGATAGATAGACGGATGGATGGATGGATGGATGGATGGATGGATGGATGGATGGATGGATGGGTAGATTGATAGATGGATGGATGGATATTATTGTTTTAAATGGTTTGACGTATCTGTAATACCTTTGGTCTATGTTGTGATGCTGTTCTACATTGTAGGCTAGCAGTGAATCTTCATATAAAGGTGCAAAAGTAAAACCTTTAACTGACGCTAAGAGCTATACACACTAACACTGATTTGCCAGAAATCAATAGCAGCTGAGAACCTGGGGCCATCTTTTTTTCCGCCCTTTTCTTTTCATGTCTTTTCTTTCTCTCCTTTTCTCAGTGTCAAACTGCATTCATCCACTCATATATTATCCTCCTACCTGATTCCCTATTGCAATGGTGCTCACACAGCCACAAACACATTGTTCTTTGTGTGTGTGTGTGTGTGTGTGTGTGTGCGTGTGCGTGTGCGTGTGCACGTGGAATGTTTTACATTTTACTTCATATATGCTTTTGTGACCCAAGTTATTTATCTTTTAGTTAGTTCAAAATTGTTACGCAGTTCAACCATTAGCCTCAAACAAAACTAGATTGACTCCTGATTTGATCTGCCTACCATAAGCTGTTTATTATTTGCATTGTCAGCACATTTTCATCTAGAGCTTCTATCTGACAGACAGTAAACCAGTCAAAATGTCAAAAACAGTCAGGCATTTGGAGGGACAGCTACATTTGGGGTCCTATGAATGAGTCTCTTTTTGAGTTTGACACTTCCTGGAGTGCAACCGGCAGTCAGAGCATATGTGTGTGCGCCTGCATTGATGTGTGTCTGTTTATGTGTGTGAGTGCAAGCGACAGCCACCAAGAGAAGAGCACGAGATGAGCTCTTGAGAGAGAGAGAGAGAGAGAGAGAGAGAGAAACGTCATGCAGAGAGGACTGGAGGAATACTCTGTGCTTAGACTGGGACTGTAAGAACTTCCTGAGAGACAGAGAGAGAGAGAGAGAGGGAGGAAGGAAGGAAAGAGAGGAGGGGGAGAGGAATGCGGGGGTTTGCTTATAGGATTAAGTGTCTTGAAGGCGGAATGGGAAGCGGATCACACGTGGACGTCTGTGAGGATCTGCAAGACTGAGCGCTGTTGGTGTTGTCCTCCCTCTCTTTGCGAGAGGCGGAGAGCAGGATGGTACGACCCTTCTCTGCTTGTCGTTCTTGCCATGAGGACTCTCTGACTCTGTGAGTTTGGGATTGGTTTACATCGTTTGATTGACGGCCGGGGCTCCTGATGGAGCAGGAGCTGGGAGCAGGTTCTCAGGACAGGGAAGAGGTCACAGCCTCTCTGGCCTCCACGTCTGCTTCTTCATCCAACTCTGACATCCCATCCAAGCCTTTGTCCGAGGGGGAGAGAGTCGTGGTTAGTCGGCGGCACAGCAGCAGGACTTTTACTGGCTTACGACTGTTTGGAAGGAGGTGAGTGTGACACCTGATGACTGAGCTCATCCTGGTGCACTTGTGCTTGTCTGTGGGTAGATGTACAGATTGTGTATTTATGAGAACTTGCGGAGTGTGTGTGTGTATGTGAGCCATGCTCAAGTTTCCATTCAGTGTTTTCATCTCAAAGCCAAGCCCTGTGCTGTGCGTTTACAATAACAACACATCGTGTCTGTAACACTGTGCGTATGTTACCTAGCCAGACTGTGCTCTCTGACAGTTTGTATTGTGTTTGTGTTGGAGTTCTCTTTGCAATACAGTGCTCAGAATATATAAGTCTCTTATTTAAATTCATATTTTCTATAGGAGGCTTTACAATATTATATTTGTGCATATACATTAGATTAGTCAGTTCTGATCAAATCAGGAGCTATTCTAACAAAATAACTTATGATAATGGTCTAAAAATTAGTACACCCAAATGTATGTTATAGAAAAATATATAAAAAATTTTTTAAAGAACAAAAATCAAGAGAAGCAAATTATGTACGAATTTAGTTGAAATTTTGTAGTTTGTAATTTTTTTTGCAATAATTTGCTTAAATTTAAATGTAGCATGTTTTTATTTTTGAAGATGTTTGGTGACTAAAGTATTATTTTAATAAATATATCTGTTTAACAAACTTGTTTTGTTCAAATGCACCAAAATCCATTGCCTATATTTACTGAGAAATGGAGAAAAAAATTCATTTTCAAAGTGGTTGGTGCTCATTTATGCTGAGCACTGTAACTAATTGATAGAATTGCAAGTAATCATCAACAGATTTCGTTGTACACTACTTATGGATCACATTGAAAATGGTTGCTAGTCATATCGTTTTATCGCAGTGGATAACACATTGCTTATGGTGAGAGCGGAGCATTCAAAAAGTGTTGCTGCACAACCAAGCTTGTTCCAAGTAGAAGAACTGCTTATGCAAAAGATGCCTTGGCCCATTTTTTTTTTTTCACGACAAAACGTGCGTTTTATGATTTCCATTGTAAATCGATTCAGTTTTGCATTAAGGCTTGTCTTGACAACAAGCAAGTCAATTTGCACATGCTTCGTACCAGTTAACTTTTAGTAAATGTGCTGAATAGATACATGTTTAGTATATGCTTATCTGAAAACCTTTTTTATTTAGTGATCACATGGTAATTGAAGTTTAAATTGTAACTCTTAAGACATAATGCATACAGTAATCCTAACTCTAATAGCACATAGCCATTAGGGATATATTTAGATTGCACTTTTTGGAGAACAGCTTTTAGTAGGAAGTGAAAGAAGAGTTTTGTAAATAATGATATTAAAGTAAATGAATTATTTATTTTCATAAATCTCTAGTTCAGGATGTGTGTTCTAGTGTCTGTTATGTGCTTTTGTAGTTGATACAGTGATGGATTTACAGATGCTGTTAAATGTTTTTTTTTTTAATTGTCCAACAATAATTTTATCTTTTAAAACCTTACTAGTCTGCACACATATAGAGCATGAAGAGGTGAAGTTGCACAGATATAGAGCATGTAATTGTTGTTTGGCTTTGTTCAGCAAACTATCTATCTATCTATCTATCTATCTATCTATCTATCTATCTATCTATCTATCTATCTATCTATCTATCTATCTATCTATCTATCTATCTATCTATCTATCTATCTATCTATCTATCTATCTATCTATCTATCTATCTATCTATCTATCTATCTATCTATCTATCTATCTATCTATCTATCTATCTATCTATCTATCTATCTATCTATCTATACTGTAGTGTATATATAGTGTGTGTGTGTGTGTGTGTGTGTGTATATATATATATATATATATATATATATATATATATATATATATATATATATATATATATATATATATATATATATATATATATATATATATATGCATGTGTGTGTGTGTGTGTGTGTATATATATATATATATATATATATATATATATATATATATATATATTATCGATGCAACAATACAGTTAGCTTACGGTTCAATACATACCTCGGTTTTTAACACGGTTTTCGGTTCGGTTCTGATGGCTTAACACATAAGTGTTTTTTTTATTGTTATTCTATGCTTAGGCAATAGGAACAGTAAGAAAGAGAAAAAAAAATAAAAACGATTTATTGCAATACTCCTTTATTTTACTTCAAAGCCAAGAAAGGTACACTAGTTCCTAGTGTATTGTATAATAAAAAAAATTAACACCGAAATCTCACAGCTGCTGGTAGCCTATGTACAAACTGGGCAACACATAAATTCCTACATTTTAAAAATAAACATGCATGTGAAGATAATAAACACAAATTGACCATTTCAAATAAACATATTTGTACTTCAGTAAATATAAATAAACCATCTTAATTAAACTTAACACTGCCTTTGTTATTTTTATGTCTTTCGGAACCAGTTGGATATGTTTGCTGGAAGGATTCAGTGAGGGATTGTTGTTTTATGGAGGTCTTTATTACCTTCTCTGCTATTCTGCCTTTAGACAGTGATATTGCTGGGTGATGGCGCCGCAGATGTGCAGTCATGTTGGAAGTGTTTCCGTTCGATTAGTCTATACGTGTAACCGAAATGTCCCAACACCGCGAATTTGAAAGACACCGGCGCTTCCTGTTATTGTTCCCTCACTTCACTGCCGCTTGCCATGTTAAAGTGTGGAATGATGGTGGAGCGCCCCCTAACTTTAGAGCATAGTGATTGAATATTTACTCGCGGGGAGGAGTTTCCTCATCTCAGCTCGTAGACTTACAGGCACACACAAACAGTCTATTCGGAGAGAAATAAAATGCACATAAATTATTAAAACGTAAAACCGGAAAAAACGAAATTCACAAGCGTGTATTGAACCGTGGATGTCGTACTGAACGGTTCAATATTGTATTGAGAATTGTGGCATCTCTAATATATATATATATATCTATGTGTGTGTGTGTGTGTGTGTGTGTGTGTGTGTGTGTGTGTGTGTGTGTGTTAATTGCAGTAAATTGGTTTTGATATTATAAGCTGGCACCAAAATCTGTATATTTCCGGGAGTAAAATGTGACAAAGGCATTTCTGTGTGGAGTTTGCATGTTCTCCCCGTGTTTCCTCTGAGTGGTCCAGTTTCACCCACAGTTCAGACATGTGGGACAGGTGAATTTAATAAACTAAATTGGCCGTAGTGTATGTACATTGAATTCTTCTAACCAGATATGACATACACAATGCTTATCAAAAAAGTTTCCCATTTACCCCAAAAAGCCATGGTGGTTGTCAGTACTGATTGTGTTCGGTGTTAAAATATTACTCTTTAAAAGTGATATTTAATATGAAAGCATCAATACACAGATAATATGATCCAGATGTTGAAAATCAATTGTAAGAAACAAGACAACTACTTACAAGAGTAATCCATTATATTGTGTCGGTTATTGATTTTGTATTAAATGGTTTAATTTTTGTTAATTTGATTATTTAATTATCCATTTTATCGAGAGTGCGAGGCAGCAGTGTGCTGGTGAGAGAGTCTGCCCACACGCTTCTCTAATTGGCTCTGATTTGTGACCGATATTGTTGTGTCTGGTGTGGGCAGACAAATGGCATCATGTCTGCTTTGGACACTATTAGACAGGCCATCCGTCTATCCTGAGTGTTTCCTCTGGCTTCAGCTTCTGTACCCTCCGTGACCTGATGTAGGACAAATAGCTTATAGAAGGGAGACATGATTGGGTTTGTCTGTATCAATTCTACTTCATCAAGTATAATTAATTACAATTTATTTGTTAGGTGTGTGTTTGTGTGGGGTTCAGGTGTTTCACATGTTGTGAGAATAAAAATGTTACTGTAAGGATGCTTGATTAAAAAAAAAAATATATATTATTTTGGATCATGATTGGACAGCATATCATTCTTATCAAATGTTTGTTTATTTACTTTTCTTTTTCAAATCAAAATGTTTTCTGAGAGGGTTTTAATTAGAAGGTAGAACATACAGTTTGTAAGCATGGAAACCCTATGTATTTTAGTGATTGGTCATTCTTGAACGATTCCTTCCTTTTAAACGAATCTTTTGTATGACTCAAGAACGATGAGTCCTCTCAGCGAGTGAATTGTTCATTTGTGCATGCGCACATTTGTGCAGGTGGAGTAGATGGTTAGTTCCTTTTTGTTTGAGTCGTTCTTTCATCATGTGAAAGACAAAAGCCAATCATATGAACTAGAATAAGAATTGATCCATTTATTTCTCGAGTCCTTGGTTTGAGTCGTTCTTTCATCACGTGAAAGACGGAAGCCAATCATGCATTTAGAGCCAGAATAAGATTTGATCCTTTAATTTCTCAAGTCCTCGGCTTGAGTCGTTCTTTCATCACGTGAAAGGCCGAAGCCAATTATATGCAATTAGAGCTGGGATAAGATTTGATCCGTTTATTTTTTGACTCCTTGGTTTGAGTAATTCGTTCATGTGAAAGACAGAAGCCAATCATATGCATTTAGAACTGGAAAAAGATGTGATTCATTCATTTCTTGAGTCCTTGGTTTGTGTCGTTGTTTCATCACGTGAAAGACAGAAGCCAATCATATGCATTTAGAACTGGAAAAAGATGTGATTCATTCATTTCTTGAGTCCTTGGTTTGTGTCGTTGTTTCATCACGTGAAAGACAGAAGCCAATCATATGCATTTAGAGCCAGTTCTTGGGTTTGAGTCATCTCTCTTTACATGCTGTCATGTGAAGAACGAACGATTCAAAAACCAGACTCGAAAAAAGACTCAAGATGAACTAATAATGACTCCTTTCAGCTCAGACTGTGCCCATTGATTAAGCTTATATGGGACTGTCTATGAACCACTCAAATTTGAAGGTGAGCTGACATAATCATGGATAATAGACCAGGTAAACAATAAATGATTGTTTTCTCTTTCTTTTAGCATTCTAGTTATGACTTGTTTGTAGTGTGATCAACGTTTGGTGTAGTAGTAGATGAGTTTGGAAGCAACTCGTAACGTTTTAATAATATTTTAGGCAAATTTAACGAAATGAATGAGATGACTCTAAAAAAAAATTTTCACCTCACTGAACGAGACTCAAAGGTCCGAGTCAGTAAAATGATCCGAACTTCCGATGTATTTGTGTGTGTGTTTTTGTTTAATTTACGGTTTGAGGATAGTAAAATTTTTACATTTGCAAAACAATGGGAAATGAATTGAAGTACAAAATAAACAAATACTAAATGATGTTTATCTAAAAAAAAAAGGGTTTCAGTGAGCGGTAGGTTTGGGTTAATGTTTGTTCAGTCAGTATGAAAGCAACAGAATGTTGTGCCCACAAAATGTGTTTGTCTGTTTAGATGTCTGCTGACAAGTCGTATCAAAACTTGCACAATTTAGAGGACTCTTGCTTATTAGTCATCTTTTATTTTTAATCTGGTTTCAAAGACAAAACAGAAGATGATGGACTGATAACTGAGGGAGAGATGGATGGTAAGATATGCAAACTCATCCTACATGTTATAACGTACATGACGATGTACAACATGAAGAGATCTCCATCAGAGTGGTTAGTTCTTTCATCCGGTGTGGCAGACTGGGATGCTTTGCTCGGCTAAAATGATGCACGTTAAAGTCAGCTCTATAAGGTCTGACTGAAGAAGCCCTTTGGGCATGACAACATTTTTATCACCTCTATTATCTCTCGCCTTCTCAGCTCTGCATGTGTTCCCGCTGATGAGACGGCTCCCGCTGTGAGCTTTAGTGTGCGCGAGTGTGTGGAGCTTATTAATTGATGCATGAAGATGATCAGAGATGTGAGAAGAGGATGTCAATCAGACTAAATTATTAACTTCCGCTGGTGGAGCTCGATTTCTGCGCAATCGGATTCTTCTCAGACAGATCACAGGAATAATTAAGAGTACCGTTAACAGAGTGAGAATCTGTGTGTATTAGGGCTGCCCAATATATCGTTTTAGCATCGATATCGCAATGTGCACATCCGGAATAGTCACATCGCAAGATATGCAATGTTGAGTCTGGATTATAGTTGAACAGGAGCCACAGAACTGTATTTAATTACTGTATTTATACGAAATAGATACAATTTATGTAAAAAAAAAAAAAAAAAAAGAAAAGATTTCGGAAGTTTTTTTTGCTTACTTAAATTTTTTGTCTTGTTTCTAAACTAAATATCTTCATTTCAAAGCGAAAAAAGATTATTTTACTTACCCCACCGGAATAAAGAAAAGGAAAAACTCTTAAATTTTTTCTTAACTATTTTTTCTCAAGTTGAAAACAAAACAATATTTTCACTTGATCTAAGATTTATTTGATATTTGAACAAGAAACAAGACAAAACAAAATTTTAAAAGTTTTTATTTCATTGTGATTATTCAATTTCTATACCAGAATGCTCCTAGGCTACCCAGAAAACCATCAAATAGAGCTGTTTAAACAGTCTTGTGATTCATATCACAATATTTATCGCAGAAAAATAAATTAGATTTTTCCAATATCATGCAGCCCTAGTGTGTATGAATGTGTGCCTTAAAAATGGCATTTTTACATTTCTACTTCCTTTTCTCACACACACATACTTTTTGGTTGATGCTGGAGGGGATGGTGCGGCCGGAAGTTAATAAGAATTATTTATATTATTATATATTATTTATAATCTTTATATTATTATTTATTATTAATATTATTTATTAAATTAGCCATAAATTGTATTTTATTAACGTCTACCCCTACGCCAACTCTAAACCCTAACATCACAGTATAATTCTAATAATTTAATAAATTACTCATTAATTGTATTTTTTTTATGTCAACCCCTACCCTAACCCTAAACCCAAACATTACAGTAATGTAAAAAAAGTCATTATACAGAGTAATATTCATATTATTTATTAAATTAGCTATTAATTGTATTTTATTAATGTCAACTCTTACCATAACCCTAAACCCAACCATCACAGTAATGTAAAAACAGTAATTATACAGAGTATTATTAATATTATTTATTAAATTACCCATTAATTGTATTTTATTAATGTCTACACCACCCAACCCTAAACCCAACCATCACATAAATGTAAAAACGGTGATTATACAGAGTATTATTCATATTATTTTTATTAAATTACCCATTAATTGTATTTTATTAACATCTTACCCGACCCTAACTCTAAATCCAACCCTCACAGTAATGTAAAAACAGTAATTATATTTTTATATTTGTCTTTTATTACCCATTAAATTGTGACACTGCAACCCTAAACTTATCGCTCACAGTAATGTACAGTAATATTAATTATTATTGTACAGGGTCACAAAAATGATGCTACTGTATATTGTTGGGAGTATCCACAGCTGTATCCCATCTAGACTTTACCCTACTTTTTCTCTGTGTTTCTGTGTTTGTTTACACTGTCATTTTGTGTGTTTACATTTCCAGGCCTTTGTAAACAATCTCAGCCAAGGACAGTTATGAAGCTCCTCCCACTGTTTGTTTGTTTTTGTTTATTTTTTTGTTGAATGCTTGATTGAGTTTACATCCAGAGCCTCTCTGACATCAGCGATGACGTTAAGCACAAATAAGTGCAACTGTGTGTAAACGCATTGACCGTAGTGTACTTTAGGGCCTGATGGGATATTTCTGATCATGGTCTGGAAGTCTCTGTGTCACCATGGCAACCGTATGTCAGGGTGGAGGAACGCAGAGATGCATTCATCATGTCAGACTCCAGCTATCTGGGTCATCTCCACATATAACTCGGTGTGACACACAATCCATGTGAAGGGAACTTTTGACAGCACTGACTCATGTATTAGTCAATGTCTGATGTCCTTTCAGTCTGCTTGTGCTTTTTTTTAAACGTGTGTGAGTGTGTGTGTTCAGTTTATGTACAGTATAGTGGCTACAACACACTTAAGCTTACAGTGACTATTTATTATGGGATGCACCGATATGTAATTTTTGACTAATACTGATGACTCCTTAGATTTGGAGGCCGATATAAATATTCATATTAATTTTACAATTTGTTTCTGCATGATTTCAAACACATACAGTGAACAACTGGATTTATTTTAAAACCTTAACTTTTAAAGTTTGAACTGATCTCTGACCTTTCTTAACTTTAATAAACAGCTAGAAGAAATAATAAATACTGTAATTTCTTGGCCTAACAATATCGGACCAATAATGATAACATTAAAAATATTTATTATCAGGTGATATCCATATGGTTGCCAATATAACTTGCATCCCTATTCCTACTGTTTATTCAATGAAAACAATGTCATTTCATATAAAATATACACTAGCAGTCAAAAGTTTGGGGTCAGTAGGATTTTTAAATGTTTTAAAATGAGCTTCTCCTGCTCACCAAGGCTGCATTTATTTAATCAAAAATACAGTACAAATTGTAAATTGTGAAATGTTATTGCACTATAAAATAACTGTTCAAAAGTAGTTTAAAATTTAATTTAATCATTTATTCCAGTGATTTTAATGATGAATTTTTAGCTTCATTACTCCAGTCTTCAGAGACACATGATCCTTCAGAAATAATTCTTATATTAATTATTATTATTATTATTATTATTATTATTATTATTATTATTATTATTATTATTATTATACATTGTTGTTCTTATTATTATTAATAAATGCAACAATGACTGGAGTAATAATTTCATTTGTAACTACATACAATAAGTAATAAATAAATATTTAATAAATAAGTTTTTAACAATTAAAATTTTTTTTTACATTTAATAAATGCCGCCTTTTGAAGAACAGAATATTTTTTTTTAATTATTAAATAAAATTTATAACAATAATATTAATAATAATAATAATAATAATATAAAAAACTGACCCCAAACTTTTGACTGTATAGATCCGGAGTAACACATTTTAAATTTGCTTAAAATGATTTCATTTGATTTAATTTTTATTATGTTAATTTTGGTAGTTTAGAGAGTAAATCTGAGTTTATTTAATTACTATGCTTTCTACAAGTTTCATTTTATGCCAAGTGTTTAATTATAATAAATATTTATTTAAAAATACCCAGAGAACAGTGCTGGATTGTGCAACATAGTTAAAGTCTTATTAGCCCTCCTGTGAATTTATTTCTTTTTCAAATATTTCCCAAATGATGCTTAACAGAGAACGGAGATTTCACACTGTTTTCTATAGTATTTGTTCTTTTGGAGAAAGTCTTATTTGTTTTATTTTGGCTAGAATAAAAGCAGTTTTAAAGGTCAATATTTTTAGCCCTCTTAAGCAATATTTTTTCGATTGCCTAATTACCTTAACTCGCCTAATTATCATTATTGTTAGTTATAAGTCCCAATTAACCTAGTTAAGCCTTTAAATTGCACTTTAAGCTGAATACTAGTATCTGGAAAAATATCTAGTAAAATGTTATTTACTGTCATCATAACGAAGATAAAACAAATCAGTCGTTAGAAATTAGTTGTTAAAACGAATTAAACTTCGTTTTAATAACTTAAAAAAATCTTCTCTCCGTTAAACAGAAATTGGGGGAAAAAATAAACGGGAGGGTTAATAATTCTTTCCTCAATTGTACATTACATAACTAAATTAAAGCTCCCGTGAAGTGCTTTGAAATATGTATTTTTATTCAATTTTTATTCAATGCATGCGTCTTGAAGGGGGCGGGGCATGTCAGATACTAGAGGGCATTTGATTGGTTATGACTTGAGAAACTGAAGTATGAGGTGACGTGAGTAAAACCGCTGATCCATTTTGGTGGAAGTGACAAATTACAAGCTTCACATGTTTATATCAGATTTGTATTTTCTAGCGCAAATTTTGTCACTGTTTTGGAACACACTAGCTTATAGAAACAATACTGATACTAACATCTAAAAAACTTTATTTTAATTTCATTGGACGCATTTTTTATATTACCCCTTTTCACACTAGCCTATATGCTGACATTTTTGAATAAATCAAAAATAGTTGATAAATATTAGCAGCTGATACATCTGTGCATCTCTAGTCTTGAGCTTGAGGGCTCAAGACAAATTCATGATGAGTGTACGTTTTTTTTTATCATGAACTAATACCATATGTTGCCTGCTGTATGCAGCTGTGATTCATTTGGCTTATAGCTGTGCTGTCAAACAGGCAAGGATAAATTTGTCCCAGAATAAGTCAGATCCGCCACCTGCAGAACTGAATCTGGCACCTATTTTAGTCAATCTCCCACACACAACTGATTTATGCTGATTTATGACTTGTACGCATCCTTTGTGAAATATAAAGCATGTTTAAGAGTATAACTAGGAGTTATGCAATTGCATTTTTTATTCATGGTTACATTAACACATTTATTTGGCACTTTTGGACCCAATCTTTACCACAAAATGTCACAAATGCTTTTCTAGATATACTGTAATCAAGAAAGGACCATAATCAACAATGTGGTCTTCTCTGTTTGCAGTGTGAGCAGCTTGATTTTGGTCTTAGCAGCAATGCTTTTTTAAAACATATCTTTCATTACTGCATCATCCTTTTGCAATACATACTACACACTACACAGATACACAGTATCTGTATACATACTTATGCAACATCATTGCATTTCGCAGTACACAAATTAAGATGATCAAAAACATCAAACCTCCTGAACATAGAACAGCAGCTTCGGACGGATTCAAATTATGGTAAAACAATGACAGAATTAACCAGGCAATCTCTTTACGGAGAGAAAAAAAAAAGGGGGCAATTATAAATGTCTTCCTCATATTGCGACCAGATTTTTCATTAAGGGTTTCCATGAGTGATGCCATTTCAGTCTTTTATTCATTCATTCGATTTCCTTCGGCTTAGTCTGTATTTCAGAGGTCGCCACAGCGGAATGAACTGGCTGCATGATTTAGATAAAATTTTTTATTGAGATTTATGTGATCAAAATCGCAATTTACGATTTAAAATGTGATTTACTATACTTTTATAAAAGAGCTGCAGGTTTGATGTGGTGGTTTTATAGCACCCCTAAGAAAGACGAAGCATAATCACAGAGTTTGTTACACTACGCTACTGTTTATTTAAAACCACTTTTTCCAATTAAGTTGCCAGTTGTAATGACAAATTAAGAAAATAACTACAGTATTTTAAATTCAATTAAATAAATTGTATATAGAACTTGTATATAGATATAAAACCTTTAAAACCTTTACATTTAGATTGTGTTACATTTTTCATATTTATTTCAAGACATTAACGGTGCATTGACAATGCTTTCCATACACAATTTTAGATTTTACTTCACAGCACTAGAATTCTTGTTTTAAAATGTGTAATTTATAAATCTATTTATATATTATTCATTCATTTTCTTTTCGGCTTAGTCCCTTTATTAATCTGGGGTCGCCACAGCGGAATGAACCGCCAGCGGATGCCCTTCCAGCTGCAACCCATCACTGGGAGACACCCATACACACTCAATCACATACATACACTACGCCCAATTTAGCTTACCCAATTCACCTATAGCGCATGTCTTTGCACTTGTGGGGGAAAACGGAGCACCCGGAGGAAACCCACGCAAACACAGGGAGAACATGCAAACTCCATACAGAAATTCCAACTGACCCAGCCGAGGCTTGAACCAGCGACATTCTTGCTGTGAAGCGACAGTGCTACCCACTGTGCCACCAAGTCGCTATTTATATATTATTTTTTATAATTTTGCCCTTTAATACAAGCACTCAGATAAATGAACTGTACCTTTAACCCTTTAAGGTGCGCTACTTGAAAATATTTTTTGGCCCAGGCTTGCATTGGGTAATATACTGACACACCTCTGATAAATAGTAATAATCAATTAAAATTATAATAATAGCCTATGGATAAAAGGTCGACCAGGTGGTCATGATGCCTGTTAAAGGGTTCATTTTATCTGCTCAAAGAAAACTCTCTTTGAATGTATCAAACAAAACTCCAGGACATGCACAGAACAAGATGAGCATTTATAGCAAATGAATAAATGTAAATATTATCTTGGTTAAATTTTGAGCGTTGTCGAGCGAGTTCTTAAACACCTGTGATTGTTCATTGTGTTCCCATGCTCAACAGAAAGGGCTGCAACTGGCTCTAATGGTTAGGGCGGCTCTGGTGTTATTCACTGATGAGTGACGCGGATACAGATAAACGGTCTCGGTTACAGTCTATGGGCATAATAATGCGCGGTTATCACAGCTGATCTGTGATAGACGAAGTGGAAAAAAACTCGCTCTGCAGAGTAACACTCTTGTGTGGATCCACAAGTATCGCTGTAGCAGCTGAGAGAGGAGATGAAATGTTACCTCACGCAAGCAGATAGAGAGAGAGCTTACAGCTTTCGTTTTCTCCATAGCAAGGACGTAGATTTGCTCTTGACATTGGTGCGGACATACATCCCTAGAGCACATGTATTGCGCAAGTTGTTTTTACGCTTTTAAAAACATGAATAAAGTACTTGATAATAAAAAAACCTTAATAATACAAATAACAGTTAATGAATCACGTTCCATGCTGCAAAAGTCAATTTACATGATTTTACCGCAATCTGTCTTTGAGGAGCTATAAATGTAGAGACATTTAGAGAGGTGTGTGACGCAAATTAACTGTTTCATCCCAAAACTTACTTTTAATTAATTGCACAACCTTGGTTAATAGTATTATAGTGAACTAATAGCAAACTTGACTTTAACCCTTTGTGCACAAGTAGGTTACTAAGGGTTGACGGTAGAAATTGGTGAGGACACGTCGCCTGAAATAGGGGCTCGTGAGTTCGGCTGTAATAGTTGTCTGCTTTTAGGTAACGTTAGTTAGTAGAATCATTTTAGTTACTCGTGCTCGCCTCCCTCATCATAGTAATAATCGAAACAATTGCAGCTTTTGCGATTTTGAAAATTGCACCTTTTCAAATCGTGATTTCGGTTTAAAATCGGTTATCGTGCAGGCCTACCAACTACTGTATTCCAGCATATGTTTTACGCAGAGGATGGCTTTCCAGCTTCAACCCAGTACTGGGAAACGCCCATACTGTACATACTCGTTCACACACACACTCATACCCTATGGCCAATTTAGTTTATTCAGTTCACCTATAGTGCATGTCTTTGGACTGTGGGGGAAACCGGAGCACCCAGAAAAAATCCACGGGCACATGGGGAGACCATGCGAACTCCACACAGAAATGCCAACTGGGACTCGAACCAGCGACCTTCTTGCTGTGAGTTGACAGTTATAACCACTGAGCTACCCATACCCTTTAAATGTAATGATTTTTTTTCCATTTATATGCAAAATATGGCAGAGAGGCTTGCTAAACAAGAAGTGAATCTTTTCCAGTGCACATTTTCAGAAGATTTCATTTGTGTGTGCGTGTGATCAGAGGGTGAGAGATGAGAAAGGAGATGATGGACAGAAAGTGCACTTAAAATCATTTTGATAGCCCTATGTGTGTGCGTCTGTGTTTGACAGTTGCTCATTTGAAGCAGAGGAACTCTGTGTTCTCAAAGCTGGACTGAGCTCAGTGCATAAACAAAAAAGATAAGTGATGGTACATCTGACAGATCAGTGTAGTGGTCAGTGTGAGCAGAAGATGATCTGTCCTTTCCTCTCTCTTTCTCTCTCTCTCTCTCTCTCTCTCTCTCTCTCTGTGTGAACTTCACTGCACGACTGTCCATTCAGAAGCGCAGCAGAAGAGTGTCCATCTGTCAGCACCTCGCGGCCTGACGCTCTCTGCCAAGTGCCCTACTTTACACTGAGAGAGAAGAGAAGTAAAGGAGAGAAGAGGAAAGGTTTTGTCAGTTCATTTAGAGTTGGTGTGTGTTTACGTTTATTAATAGCCATGTTGTGCAACAGTGTGTTTGTGTAGTGTATGTGTGTGTGTGAACTAGCTGGACAGATTTGTATGTTTGATATGTGGTGTGGTAGGTAGACAATTTAAATATGTGGATACACATGCTATAGACTGCAGTAGTGTGTCTTTTCCTCAACAGCAGAGAGAGAAAGAGAGAGAGAGAAAGAGAGAGAGAGAGAGAGAGAGAGAGAGAGAGAGAGAGAGAGATGGAGTGAAGCTAATAAAGGAAGGCAGTTGTTAAGAGCAGACACTCCATGTTAATCTGGCAGTGTGAAACAGGAATGCCGGGTGATGTCAAAGCCGTACTGCTCTTCAGTTGCAATCCTGACTTACATGGTATGCTAGGTGAAATCAGAAATAAGCTGCAGCTCAGAATGCACACATACTGTATGAGGAAATGGGCAATGGGAAAGGAATTTAAAGAAGTGTTTTATGCTGACCTGGGTTGCATTTTGTTTGTGAAAAAATAACAGTAAGAACTAATATTGTGAGTAATATTATTACAGTTTTAAATAATTGTGAGCAATTTTGCTCTGTTATAAATTTTTTTTTTTTTAAGTAAGCATGGTGTTTACCTGTGTTTACTGGTGTGGTTTTGACCTTTCTTCTGGGGGCTGAAGAGCCCTTTTTGGGACCACAGGCAGGTTGAGCAGACTACTATCATAATGTACAGTAAGATAAATTTCACTTTTTGACATGTTTAAATTGAAATATCTTTGAATTAAAATATACATTAAATATTATTTTTCTCCTAAATCAAAAGTTCATGCCATGAAGGGTTAAAAAACGATATTTATTATTATTAATATTGTTAACTATAATTAATAATGATGATTATCAAAAATATAGTTTCCCTTGAAAATAGATAACATGTTCAGTCAATGTTCTATATAATAAGTACAATATAAGTGGAGGCAGCGCGGTGGCGCAGTGGAAGGTTGCTGTTTCAAGCCTCGGCCGGGTCAGTTGGCATTTCTGTGTGGAGTTTGCATGTTCTTCCCGTGTTGACGTGGGTTTCCTCTGGGTACTCCAGTTTCCCCCACAAGTCCAAAGACATACGGTACAGGTGAATTGGGTAAGCTAAATTGTCTGTAGTGTATGTGTGTGAATGAGAGTGTATGGGTGTTTCCCAGGGATGGGTTGCAGCTGGAAGGGCATCCAGTGTGTAAAACATATGCTGGATAAGTTGGTGGTTCATTCCGCTGTGGCGACCCCTGATTAATAAAGGGACTAAGCCGAAAAGAAAATGAATGAATATAAGCGGAACTATTCTCTGCTGCTCATTTGTGCCACATGGATCTTTTATCCATTCACCACACAAGCAGCTGCATGAGTTTGTTTGTTTTCATGACAAAAGGTTTTGACAAATTGACAGAAGCTCAAAAGACAAACACTTGAATTAACAGGTATGTTGGACTTGAAGTGGTGCTGTGCAGACTAATTTCTCTTGGTGTATGACAAAACAAAAGCACATGGAGTAGTCTCCATTCTAATTGTTCTCGCAGTTTTTTGATGTCATACACTGATTGCTCTAAGCGGCCTTGTTTCAAGTCCAGCACACCTCATGACTCTCTGATTTATTGTAAAGTCAGGTGAAAGGTTTTAATAAGAATGCTCTCAACAACACTGACCAACACTGTGCCATGATGATCAATTTTGTTAGAAGACTATTCCACATATTTACATTATCACTAACTGAATTATGGTATTGTGACACGACTGGAAGAATTGCATATGTTGTATTTCATTACTAATGCACATGTTTATGACTAAAGTAGTGGAATATAATTACAGAAATTATTGTTATTTAGTTGACATTAATCATTTAAACATTGTAATAGGATTTTATGTGCATGTTTATTAATGATAAATGTATGATAATTATCTAAATATTATGATATACGATATCTAAATGTATCGTGCTATTGTTTTACTACACTTAATTTACATGTGTGTGTACATATCCTCATAGTCAGGGAAAAAGAAACCAGTTTCATCATTGGATGTCACCTAATGAGGGAACCAAGAAGGTTAGCAGTCATTTTAAACGTACTCAATGCAAGTTTTAAAAATATTCATTATAAATATTGCACCTCACATTTCTACAATTATCATTTTATTGACATTTTTGGCATCTTTTGACAATAAAGTATCAGTTTCAAAAATTAACTATCCAGTTTCTACAACTTTCTTTTAGAGGCAACAATTTATATCATCTAACATGAACATTATTGATAATATGATCAACAATATCAACTAACATGAACTTTAATGATAATATAATCAACAATATCAACTAATATGAACATAAATGATAATATGAACAACGATATTAACTAATATGAAGATTAATGATAATATGAACAACGATATTAACTAATATGAACATTAATGATAATATGAACAACGATATTAACTAATATGAACATTAATGATAATATGAACAACGATATTAACTAATATGAACATTAATGATAATATGAACAACGATATTAACTAATATGAACATTAATGATAATATGAACAACGATATCAACTAATGTGGAATTTTTTTTTTATCATGCCCAGCCCAGCCCTAAAGGCTATCCACATACTGCAATGAAAAGAAAGTCACATCAATCAGACTCCAATATGAACTGATCACAGTCTGACCCGCATGTGCAAAATAACACGACCAAGACCACACACAGCATGCTGGTATACAGAAGTAAACATAGAGGCCACTAAAGTCAATGTTTATGTTTAGTTTTATACGGAGATGTGCCATGAAAAACCAATAAAAATTGTATGCAGGCAATAAGGGGTATAAAGAGGAACACGAGGAGAAAGAATGGAATGTTTTTAATTATTTGTGGTATAAGTCAATCGCAGCAAGTGAGCAAACGGCTATTAATTTGTACACTTTGTGGACTGAGATCTGCCATTGCACAATTATGGAAAATGATGATCTAGCGTATGATGTAAAAGTGGCATGAACAAAATGACTGTTCAGACGACATGGGACATCGCATATGGTAGTTCCCCAAATCATAATAAAAGATCAGATTACATGTGGCTTGTGCTGATCAGCTTTATGTTGTCATGGAAAAAAAATCAGAGTTACATAATAGGGCTGTGTGATTTGGGGAAAATATCTAATTGCAATTTTTTATTTTTTGTAACATTGCGATTTTGAATTTAATATTCTGTATCGTAACTTCTTACTGCTAAAATGTAGTGAGTGTAAGTTATAAAGTGAAACTGAAAAGGAACTGAAAAGATATTAACTAACTCCAACTTTTATTCAAATTTGTTTACAAATATTCAAAAATTAAACACTCAATTTTTTTCTAGAGCAAACACTAGTTAGTTAGGACGTTAGTTATCTCCTGGTGCCTTTGTGATGTTTTTTAATATGGTGTGACAGCCGCAAACAACTCCGAAATTGTAGCAACTAGATTAAGTGTCACTGGCAATACTTTTAGTTGACTTTTTAGCAAGACACTATATAGCCACCTGTGGTGCTGTTTGTATTTTCTTGTGCTGTGGCAACAATTCTGCGACAGCTATTACAAATGACCTGTTTTTGTTTGGTGTCTGTGACTTTAAAACCAAAATATTCCCATATTACCGCCATGCTGCTTTTCTTTGATATGAATTTATCTATTAATGCTTATGAAGCGACAGACGCCTTCATCCCACTTGTCCGCGATGTCCTGTTTGTTTGTTTTTTATTGTGAGCTTTCTGCGTAGTTTGGTTGCACATCTGAACGAAAATGGCTAGTAAGACTGTCACACACAGATGACAGTCATGCATTTGCTCTGGGCAGGGGAAATTAAATAATGCATATATATTTCATATCGTAGCCTCTTGTGATTAGCTAATCACATCATTTTAAATTATGTTTGTGATTCGATTTCGATTAATCGCACAGCCCTATTACATACTGTATGAGAACAAATAAACCTTCCTGTAATCTAAATGCAGCATTTGGTAATTAGAAGGTTAATACAGCATTCAAACTAAATAAAAATCTAATGTAACATTAAAATTGTTTTGCTGACCAAATGGACTGAATATGTAAGGTTACTTTATCCAGATTTTGTAGAAGCACAACATAATTGCTACTTGGTTTTAATCTGCAAACTCTCACAGTCTCCACTTCAGACTAAGAACACAGAATTAATAATATTTAGTATAGAGTTTGACTATAAGTTGTATAGTTGACCTTTCCCGCATTGTGTAAGTTTTGTTATTAATATTGTTTACATTATTATTTTATCAGTATTGGTTTTATTTACTTTGTTCATTAAATGTTTTTACATTGTGTATTATTGCAGTGAAAAAGTTTTGCTACCTCCAAACTTTTGAAGACCAGTGTAAATGAATTAATCGTTGATACTGTATTTGTTATTAAATGCTCTATTTAAAATAAATTGTAAATGCTTGACGGAATGAAAACTTAAAATATTGTGAAATAGTTGATTAAACTATATAGCTAGTACAACTATGCAGTTAATCAAACTTCAGTATATAAAATAGTTTGACTAACTGTATTGATTCTAGCAGGCGAAGAACCTTTTCCTTCTATAGGTAGGCTCTTGTTTCTATAGTGAGGCAGGTGGCCTTATACAGCAGCCGAAGCGAGTGGGGGCGTAGAAGCACACTGTTGGGAGACGCTCGGAAAAAGTTACCTGCTAGGTCACAATTCATTTTCACAGAGAGGGGTGGAACGGATAGTGGGCGCAACTCTGTGAAAAAATGGCGCGGTTGAGTGTGAGAAGTGGAGTTTGTCTCTCTGTATGTGTGGGCGTCCCAGAGAACACTGCCGATATCACTTAAATCAGGATCTTGTGCTGCTTTTGACTTAGAGATCTGTGCACAGGTCCTGCTAAATAATTCTTTTATTTATTTATCTTTTTCGTTTTGTGTATTATTTATTGAGGCATTTACACTTACTGCTTTCCAAATCTTAAAAGTACACATGAAATCAAAACTAACCATATTGATTTTGTAAGCTCACATTGCTAGTTTTGTGGTGAACAATTCATCTGTGCATCTCATAAAGAAAAATAATAGTTTGCCCTTATCTATATGATCAAAAATTTTTTGTTTGTTTGTTCTCAGTTAAATTCTGAGATTGTGACTGTCTGAGGTATTGGGCGTGGTTAACACACTTAACCACGCCTCTCCAACTGTCAGTTTGACATTGCTATGACAACAAACAGAAATTATGAGCAGGAGGAGTCTGTTAGGTTGTAATATTTTTCTGAATGAAATGTTTATTTTACTACATCCAATCAACTCACAGTAAAAAAAACACGCCCACTGTTTTCTCATGATAATTCTGTTTCTCTAAATACTGCGTCACAAAAACGAAAAGAAAAAAAAGGCCACAGCTTTTGGTTCATGTGGGCCGTGACATGAAAAATCAAGTTTGAGTTAATCTTCTCTCATTTAAGGGGTCTATGTACCATTGAAGAATCTCGCAAGTTTCATAGATTAAAACACCCTCCAGACCAGAATTTAGTTAATCAAGGTTCATGATAATGAGGGATCTTTGATGTCACCAGGCCAAATATATTTGCAGATGACTGCCTACAGACAGGGCCGGATTAACCAATGGGCCACTTGGGGCCCCTGCGAGGTGAAAATAAAAGCCAATTTTGGAGCGTCTATTTAAGTACAAATAGCGCACTTCATTGGAATAAACTATGTACGCGGATTCCGCCCATCAGCGTCTGATCGACAGAGACCCATGGTTTAAATAATCTCCCCATAAGCCCCACCCACTGACGTTCAGTTGCTTTACAGCTTACATTCTTAAAAAAAGGATGGCTTGTTGATGGGTAATTGAGTACCGCAATATTGGGTTTGTCCATATATAACCCAATATTTGTATATGACAACCCAACATTTTTTGAGTGCTTACACTTGATGAGAGTGTCAAAAGCAAATATAAACAATTATAATTAGTGGAACTGTCTATAAAACAGCAGTATAGAGTATCTGATGTTCTCTGTGCACTTTGCTGACGAACCGGGCAAATGAAAGAGTGAAATACAAGAACCTTCTTTCATATAAATAGCCCATTTGCACATCTGTGCAGTTCAGAAGTATCCCTGCATCAAGAACAAGTGGAGTTTTTAATGGCATTGGATGATTATACTTTTTTCAGAGCATCTGACTACAGATTGCTTTGTAAATGAGTCACAGTGTAAAGGAGAGATCGCAATGAAACTGATGAAGCAGCAGATGTTGACCGATGAAGCAGCCTGTCACCTTTGTTGGATCTGACAGCAGCAGCATTTAAACTGCAAGTAAATGCTTAGTCTGTAAGTACAGTAGTTGCAATAACACTAGCCAATCAACAAGATCTAATCTATGAGCTGACTGATGTAGTAAATGATTTGTTCACCTTTAGTACACTTAGATGCTCAGTTCTACACAGTTATACTTAAATTCATATTTCGCCTTAAGTTGCACAACATTCCAAATCATACAGCTTTGTGTAAAAGAAACGTACAATGTATATTGTGAAAATGTTCCTTGATTTGATTCCTTTGTATTGATTTACTCTAATTTGAAGTAACTGTCTAATATTATTATGTTTATCTAATATTATATTAGCCTATCTAATATATTACTTTCTGTAGAAGGACATGCTTTACAAGGGTTTATTGATAGCAAATTTACTCTCATTAGCTGCTAAAGGTCCCATGTAGGCCAATTTGGCATCGTATGATGTCTAATGTGAAACATCGCGATGGACAATGGCATCGTCGTCATAGGTGGCGGTGAATTAATTATTTATGAATAATTAATTAATTCATAACAAATTAATTATTTGCAGCCTATCGTTTAAACTACCTGCCCCACATGGTCTTTGTTTTACCCATAACCAAATCATAAATAAATAAAGATAAGTTACACACAAATTACCACCTGTCAATCATTTTTTTCCGCGGGACTCTGACATGAATAGGCAGAGTGATCTGTGTCGTTTTAACGCCGTTGACAAACTTGGTTGGTAAAAAAAATGCACAACCAATAGAAACCAAGCCACAGTATCTGAGGTTTTCATTAATATTACTAGGTACAGGCATAAAAGCTAAAGATTGAAGCAGTGTAATGACGCTGTGACACTTTACCTGATAGATTCAAAAGACAGAAGCGTAGTTAGATAGAGACAAGATTAATTAAATATCATGTTTAACAACTGTAGTGAGACGCGATCTAGCGGTACATCCTTGATAAACTATCCAACGTTCACTGCTCTCTGGGGTTATGTGCTCAAGACTGCTGGAGCTCAGACACGAGCGTATGCTGCAGTGCATGACAGTTTGTGCTTTTCAGAAACGCTAGATGAAATGCCAGCGTGTATGTGTATCGTTTTTGTTCTAAAATGCCATTTTTAAACTGAGATGTATTAGTGTAAATGGGGCCTAAGTGTGTATTTTCGCAAGCGGGTCGCTACAACGGGGGCGGGCTCAGCATCGTGATGTCTATCGGCCATCTGCGATGGACGATGGCATCATCTATCGACCCAACCCTACCATGTACTGTATATAACATCCGTGACACACATCCTAGTTCGATGTAAAGGATGTAGATGAGTTTAAAGCCGTCTGCACACAGTCATGCGCTTTCTTTTTGTGTCGTGTGTTTGAGCACACCTGTGTTGGTTTAAGCAAAAGGTAAGAAGAGGCATACAGTATGCAATGTCTTTTCTGCCTGTCCAACAGGTTCCTCTGTGTATGAATAAATGCCCTCTCCTGCTGATGTGTTTCAGCCTAGAGTAAATATCAGTGCCATCGAATCAAATGTCATGTTTGGAAATGCTGTAATTACAGCTGCTCTAATCATTAACAGAAATCACTAGTGTTTGGACAGTTTGATTTCAAGCCAATCAATATTCCTCTCTCTTTCTTCCCCATTACTGGTTCTCTGAACAGCTAAATCATCCGTCATAGGTAAGTATCCGTGTCTGTTTGAAAGCATCTGTTCTGCTGACACAGCCTAAAAGGGGGATCTTGTATCCTGTGTGTGTGTGTTTGGTACATCAGGAGTAAAGTGCCTGCCCTCATTATTCATTTTCATTCCACTTGTTCTTCCTCCCACAGGGTTTCCACAATGTCAAATATTCAGTACTTGACACTAATAGCAGTAACATTTTACAATTTTTCTATACAGTGGTCCCATGTTAATCGCAGGAGTTTTGTTCTAAAAATAGCCGGCAATGGATGAAATCCACAAAGTAGTCCGTTTTATTTTTTACAATTATTATAGATGTTTTAATGCTGTAAAACCCCTCACTACACTATTTTCTCAGATAGGCATTAACATTTATACACTTTTCTGTTTTGTTTAAAAGTGTAACTTCTACTCCAACTTTTTGTGTTATGATCAGCATCTTCATCTGCCTTTTGGGCGCTACCGTGGGTGTCTTTGACTGTGCCGAATGTTTTGTCGACATTATGGGGGTTTGTTCAGGACAAAACTTGCAAACATACAGTACAGCACTTCAGAGTCACACTGCTAACAATTAAATATTTATGACAATTTGGCAAGCAGAACGCATTTTGTACTGTACAGAAGACACGGCACAGAGAAGATAGATTGACAATAGCCTACAGCCAATCAGGACGCAGAACACAATGCGCTGTAAAAAAAAAAGGAAAAGAAAAAAGAGTCTGCGCCAATGGCGTAGTGGTTAGTGCGTCGACACATGCACTCCGGTGCTCACGGCGAGGTCCTATGCCGATCCTTTCCCTCACTCTACTCCCCACATGTTCCTGTCAATACTCTCTACTGTCCTGTCCATTAAAGGTAAAAACCCTGAAAAATATTATATAAAAAAAGTATCAAATTGCAATAAAAAAAATCTGCGAGACCAGGAAAGGTGAACCACGTTATGGCGGAGGACCACTGTACTACTAAATAGTCCTACATTCATTCTTAAGTATGCAGTGTTGTAAATAAATACATTGTATTGTTTTAAAACATTTGTTCGTAAACTGCATTTAAACCCGTGAAATAACGGCCGTTAAATTACAGAAATTTACCGTAAAATAACAGATGGTAAATTACAGAAATTTACCGGAAATTTACATTTAGGGACATTTCTGTAATTTAACGGCCGTTATTTAAAATAACAGATTTTTTTTTTACAGTGTACATGTTTGTACCTAACAGGTCCAAGTTACTTTTTAAGTTACTGATGTGTACCTGAAAGGTAAAGAAATGTACATTTTGAAAAAAGTTACTACCCCAGTAATGGCTTTTGTATCTTTATTTCTGATAGTGTGTAAGGCTATATTACAGTGAAGTGTGAGTGCTCTCCACATGCAAGCATATCGGCTTGGTACCAAACTACTGGTATTTTTGACATCACTTCTCCTCCACTGGGAATATAGCAGCCATCTGCCACTGAAACAGCCTCTGATCCTGCTCCCCATTAACACAACGCACACAAAACACACACACACACACACACACACACACACACACACACACACACACACACACACACACACACACACACACACACACACACACACACACACACACACACACACACACACACACACACACACACACACACACACACACACACACACACACACACACACAGCACACGTACACATGCACACACGCACACACACACAGTGGTATTCTCAATAAGGTCAGCAGCCACTTTCTCGCCATGTCTCTCCATGTCTGTCCATTCTTTTCCTATTCAGTGGTATCTGTGCAAAGATAAATGGACAGAAGGAAAAAAATCGCAACCACTAAAATAATCTTATACTCCAGGTTTGAAGTCTTTTCTTTGTGTGTGTGGGGTGTCCGTTTTGGAATATATTTTCAAAGTCCCTTTCAAGTAAAGTCTGTTCATTCTGTGACCATATTTGCAACACCTCTATACAGTTTATTCAAAACCAAGTCCTACAGTATATAAAAAATGGGGCAATCCTGAAATTTGTTTGCTGATCTCACAATTAAATTCTGTTTCAAATCAGCATCAAAATCTCACCTGACCCGTCTCATTACATTTGTTGCTCAAGCTTGAAATAATTACATTTAAACATGTTATTTCAGGCTACTGCACATGAGCAAAGATTGGGACATATTCTATGATGCCAATCTCATTTACAAATGTTTCAATGGTAATCAGAGGACACAGTTACAAAAGCTGAAAGAACAGAGACAAAATTAAAGGAAGACACAGGAAACACACTATGTGATGTGGGTGTGAATGTGATGTAATGTCTTTTCTCCAGTCAAAGACAATGCAGGCACTCAGTGGTCTTCAGATGACAGGTATTGACGTAACAAAAAAAAAAGCCGGAGCAGTCTAAACTGCTTCTTGAACACTCTGAAGCAGTTGACTGTCTGCAAACATGGATATACACATGTATGAATATCTATCTACAGTATATCTGCAATTGATTCAGTAGAGGTGAATTAGGACAATACAACAAGACAACAATTTGACGGCATAAAAATCACTATAAAGTCCCCATGAAACAGGGAAATCCAGTGGCAGTGGTGTTGGCTAAAATGACATTAATGATTGTCATAATTTAAAAACTGCTTATTTGAGTTAATGTTTAATATTTCCCCAGTAAAAGGTTACCACATTTTTTTTTTTATATACTTTTACTGTTTCAAAAAATGTGATACATATATACTGTATTAGTAACCAAATAAAATACCAACCAAAAAACACCCACTATAACAGAGCCATAAAATATATACACATGCACAAATAAATAAATAAATAATAGTAATAAAATAATAATAATAATAACATTTAAAAATACAAAAAAGGAATAAAAATAAATAAAAAGGGCAGTTCTACCACCAGTGTGCAGCATCCACCTGGATTACGCACCGGCAACCATGTTGCACCAGACTGCATACTACACACCAGCTGATTAGTGGAGAGGAGACAGAGTCTATGATGGAAAATGTGGCCAGGATGCTGGGGTTAAACCCCTACTCTTTTTCGAAGGATCTTTTTCTGGGATTTGTAATGACCACAGAGAGTCATGACCTTGGTTTAACGTCTCATCCGAAATATGTATTTTGTAAAATAGTCATAATAAACACAATGCAGGTATTAACACAGTCAAATATCGTTAAACACTTACACAGTATGATCACATTGTTTGTTACTCAACGGTCAGTCCATTCTCATCTAGAAAATGAGGGAAGAAGTCCCAGATCTTGTAAAATATGTGCATTTTTTGTTTGATTGAGTAAGGTAATCTTTCCATTTCTATACAAGAAGACGTTTCATTAATCCAGAGTGACAGAGATGGACCATCAATACTTTTCCAGTTAATGGCAATCAGGCGTTTCCCATGCAATACACACAGGTTTACAAAGTTTTGTTCATGTTTTCAGAGAGAAGGCAGGTGAAAAAAGACCAAAAATACAGATTTTAGTGCAGACAGGGATTTATTTACCAATAGTTTCAGAGATTACACCTAGTGTATTAATTATTGACAAACACAATGGAATAGTTAGCCCTTAAGTCAAACATTTTACACAATTATTACCGGATTTCTTTAGAAATTTAACTATTGGTTTTTGTTTTTGGCAGTGCTGACAATATATTGACAAGACAGATTTTTTACAATGAGTGCTGACAGGTTAAACGTTCAAGGATGTTGTGTAGCTGTCAATGTATTGACGTGTCTGAAGCTGTAAAATGTGGGATCTATGTATACGTCTAAGGTAAAGGAGGCAGTTAGTAAGAGCTGTGTGAATAAACCTCACTCCTCTGCCCTCAGGAGAGTAAATGATGCACTAGTGACTAAATGAGGCTGGAGGCTGCCATCTTTACTGTCCTTGTCAGTATGCCTGTCTTCTAGGCGTAAATGTCAGTTTGAATTCAGCTGGGAATGAATGAGTAGACCCGGAGGAGAAGCGTGTTCAACTATTATGAGAAAAAAAAAGAGATGGATAATACAGACACTGTCTATTGTATTGACCTTTAAAAAATTTCATTAGCATCTCAAAGACAAAGTCTGGCCTGTTGTGTGTTATTTGTCAGATGGACTGAGTCTATTGATACAACCTGACAGAATCAGGGGGATCAATACTGTATCTACCTGCCACCTTTCCTGAAGCGAGGTTCAAAATCAGACCAGGATCAACATCAGCTGTACATTTGCTGGAAGCTCTTATTGGTTACCAGCAATCACAGCATGTCACATTTAAAAACCGTCAGAGTCATTGTGATTTCTGATCTTACAACAGTCATGAAAAAGGTGCATTTTTATTAACAGCATGTTATTCTACATGGCAGGAGTTTGCCTGTCTGCTTCTGTCTGTTTTTTCACATTAGACAGACAGGTGACTGAGGAGCTAAATAACACGTCTGTTTGCAGGATCTTAAAGTCACAGTGAGCATTTTTAAACAGTATGTGCGTAATGGCCATTGCTACATTGCTTTGGGCTTTCTTTAATAAGGACTTTCCATAGACACAATGGTTTCATGCCATATAAACTGTGCATTATATCCCCTAATCTTATACTTAATCACCCTTAACAGAAAATATGGTCACACTTTATATTAGGTGGCCTTAACTACTATACTTGCAATTGTGCATAATAAATATATGCATATTGTCTTCATAATGTATTGCATAAGAAATCAGGGAAGGATTTGTGTCACTTTAGGGAAAGGTTTGGTGGTATGTGTAGGTTTAAAGGTGGGTTAAGTTGTAAGAGATGATCAACAGTGTAATTATAAATATAATGGGGTATATGCAGAAGGATTTTAAATTTTTCAGTAACCTGGGTCAAACACTTTTGGTGAACTGTATGCTGTTACATCTCATTTTACACTTGAACAACTAAATGAATGCTTGAGTCTATTTAACTGGTTATATTTTAATTACATTAAAAAAGGAACCTTATGAAATTGAAAAAATGTTCACCGGAAGTTTATCATTATGAGAAGAATCACTAGCTGTGCATACACCCTATTACAGAAATTAATTACAGATGTCATACATGCAGGTATTTAATCAATCATAAGTACAATGTAAAAAAGTACATTGTAAGGAATTATTCATTTCAGCTTTCAGGTACATATTAGTTAAGGCCACTTAATATAAAGAGTTGGACCGAAAATATTTTTTAAGAGCATACTTAAAGGGATAATTCACTCAGAAATCATAATTCTGCCATTACTTACTTACTCTTCACTTATTCCAAACTTGTTTGTTTCTTTTTTCTGTTGAACACAAAACAAGATATTCTGAAGAATGTTGTCTTCCATAGTGTATTTTTTTTCTATTATATGGAAGTCAGTGGCTGCTTTTTCTTGTTTTGTGTTTAACAGAAAAAAATACATTCATTAAAGTTTGTAAACAGGGGTGTCTTGCTCTGTTCCTGGAGGGCCTCAGCCCTGTGGAGTTTAGTTCCAACCCTGCTTCAACACACTAAGGAGGTTACCTGCAGGTTTCAAACAAACCTGAAGGAGTTGATTGGGTGATTGGGTCAAAGCTAAACTGTGCAGCACTACGGCCCTCCATGAACTGAGTTTGAAAACCAATTTGGAACCTCGTGAATAGTGAGGAAATGTACAGTGTAAATAAACAAACTACTACTACTACTACTACTCAACTACTTTTGGGTGAACTATCCCTTTAAGTACAATACATGAGCAGTTTTCAAATAAATAATGGTTATTCGTTTTTGTCAACAATGTACAGTAACTATACTCTGAACCATACACACGCTGACTTTAGACCTCTCTCCTAAAGTTGTTGGAAGAAGCAAAATGCTGCTATGCTGCTTTAGAGGATTTGTGCAAGTGTATGTTTTCTTATTTACTATGGCATGTTGTGGCAGCAGAGGAAATCATAATGTCAAATGCCAAAGATAAGGAAGCTAAATCTAGCATTAGCTAAATGTGTAGATATAATATTGATTTAAATTAAAATATATGATGGTATTTTATTTTACAAAGTTATTGTAATCTGTAACAACAAGGAGACCGTAAAATAAAGTGTTCCCAAATATTAATGATGTTGGGTTAGAATGACTCTATTGTAATTATTCTACTGTTATTTAGAACTACCATGAAAGCAACCGAAAACTTTGGTATGACCACATTTTGATGATTATGAAATGTATACTGTACTGATTTAGAATTCCAGATTTAGTTTATAAACTGTCAATTTGATGCGAGTCTACGCATTACATTGTGATTTGCTGCCATCTACTGGAGGATGGGTATAAATGCATGTTGTGTAGAAATGTTATTCACTACTATTTAAAAAGATAGGATGAGTTTTATTTTATTATTTTTAATTATTATTGCAAAAAATAAAAACAATAGTTCAAAATACAGTCTAAACAGCAATGTTGTGAGAAAGTATTACTATTTTAAATTTCAACTTTCTACTGTATATAAATACCAGTCTTTAGTGTCAAATTTGTTCCAAGTATCATGCTCATTTAATTTATTCTTATGAACATTCAAAAGTAATTTTGTGCCGTAAAATATTTTGTTTCAACTAACATTTAATTCAGGATTCTTGATGAAAAGAGTTTGAATTAACATCATCAATTTGATATTTTATTTTTTGGTATTTTCAAAATTTTTAATTTGCCTTTCTACAATTTAAGACATTAAAAAGGTGTTAAATCAGAGCACAATATCTTAAATTCATAAAGACACTATTAAATGTTGCATAAACTGTAAAATCTGCTGAAATGTTTTGAGAAAACTCGGCATCTACATCTGCAAAAGGTACATTTCTCTTCCTAATACACTCTCTGAAAAAAAGGTACACGGTGGTACAAATAATGTTCCTTGAGGAACAGTTTTGTACCTTTGTTAAAATTGTACCTTATATGGTACAGAAAAGACCTCTTATGATACTGTTCTGTACCTTTTATGGTACAACTGAAATGAAGGTACACAATTGTTCTCATATAAAATGTACAAAGGTGTTGAACAACTCTCTCTTTATTACAATACCTATGAAAATAAATATTACTGGAAAGGCAAAGTGATTTTATGATTAATTTCCATATTAAAACATGAATGAAAAACATGAAACATCATCATTAAAAGCATATGTTTAAAGAAACTCGGAAACATTCATTATTAAGTTCTATAAAACAAAACAACTGGTAAAACATAAAACTATAGGTATTGTAAACTAATCAATTAAACTAATCATTTAAGGCATTTAAAAAAAAATGTTTGGTATGACACAAAGTACAAAGTGTCTTGTCGCTGTGCTGGTAACTTTATGGATCAGATTTGTACCTTTGATGAAGGTACAATATTGTATCTGCAGATATTAAAAACCAAAGGTACATTTTGGTTTCTCATGGTACAAATAATGTCCTTAAAAGTACAAACTGCAATGGTACAAATTTGTTTCTTTGTCTTAAGGTACAATTCTGTCCCATAAAAAGGTACTGCTCCAGTCACAAGTGCTTGTACCTTCTTTGGTACAACATTAAACCATTTTTTTCTGAGAGTGTAGGTCCTTAAAGGTACTTATTAATACCTAAAAAGTACAAATGTGTACCTCGCAGTACCTTAAAGGTACAAAATAATAATGTCCATCTGTGTGGTACAAAAGTGTACCTTTTGAAAAGCTACCACCTCAGTGACAGATCTTGTACCTTTATTTCTGAGAGTGTGGTAGTAATCATATGAAGGAGAGTTTGATATCTCTGTCTGATCATACAGAAACAGAATGATACCTAACCTGTCCCAATCTGTCATGCAGTTCTTGGCACTCACTGTTACTCCTGTAATTTCAACTTCTCACCAGCAGGGGCCTCTATTTCTCAGTGTCTTCCCCAGCCTGTGTGCTCATACATGTGTGTGTGTTTGCAGAAGAACGGCTGTTTAGATGGAAAATGAAGATTGGGCTGTCAGCGGATATGACTGACAGCTGGCCTTAGGTAGTAGTTCCAGATTATTATCATGCACCGATGTGCTCTGACACCCAGACAGAAGCAGCAACAGTTGCTATGGGAGAAGGCTAAGAGACCTATAAGAGGCTAAGAGACACACGACGACCAAAAAAAATACACCAACAGACGCTTGCTTGTGTTTCTTGTTTGCGTGGTGACTCACACTCCCTCTCGTTCCTCCCACGGCCGCACTCAGAGATGGAGGTCTAAATATAATCTCCTTGTCTGGTTTATGAAATGCTAATCTAAAACCCATTCTGTCTGGAACTATCAAGACTGTCAGAAAAAACACTGGGTCTAATTTGTGCCTGTTGAGCAGTGTAACCTCAGAGACTCTGCCTGATCTGCACCTTTACCGTATATGGCTGATGCAGACACACGTGCACCTTAGTTCATCTAACGGCTCTTTGGTGCAGCATCTGCATAGAACAGATTCTGTTTGTGTGCACATGCATATCGGCAGAGGCAGAGTGAGTAAGTGTTTGTGTGGGTTCAGGTGTGGGGGAAGGAAGCGTACAGTGTGTGAATGCTTATGCGGCTTTTCACATTCTGTGTTTCAGTAAACGTGGCTTTACTTTCTGCTGTCAGTTGCTTTTCTCTCATAGCATCCCACGTGCAATTTTGCGAGACACTCCCCAATAAACTTTAAAAGTTCATCCTTTTCACACATTAACAAATAGATGACTGATACAGATAAAACTGTATTCAACAGCTGTTTTTCTGAAATGATGGTTTAGATTTAAAAAAAAATTATATGAAATTAAAATAAATAAATTACAAAAACAAACTGAGTGACGTTTTAAATTAAATGAGGCTGCAAAGAAGTTTATTTCGAAATTTCTTTTCAAAAGGTTTGTTCTAGTTGGTAACTACCATAACTTTGGTCTATGGTTGTTATGCAATGTGGTCAAGCTTTGAGGCTCTGTGTTATTCAACTTTGACATCTTCTCTTCATTTCATTCTCTCTCTTCAGTCTTTTGAGGTCAGACATACACACAGAGCAACACTGACAATAGTTTTAACAATTCTTGCTTTAAAGCAAACTTTTTATTAAGTACTGTAGTATAGTGTAAGTGTCAGGTGTGCCCTAAATGTTTTCCTGACCTCATAGTTAATTTTATTATGCTCAAATCATGATGCAAGTGTGAAAACGAAAGCACACTGACTGTTTACACGTGTTTCTGTTTAAAGGTGCCGTATGTAACTTTTTGACTCTTCTAAAGCATAAAAATACCATCATATGTTTGCAGATATTTAAGAAACATATCAAGTGAACATTCTTGTTTATCTAAAAAGCAATGGTAAAGTCAAATATTCTGCTGTGAAAATGTGCATTACGTGCTGGAACGCTGTCTTTGTTTGTTCTTTTAACCTGCCCAATGCCACTTTAGCCAATTATATTTCAGCACCCCGGGTTGCCTTGGTGGAAAACTGCGTATTTAATTAATTAATTCATTCATTCATTCATTCATTCTTTTAGAAAGGCTCTCAAAGCATGCGCCCGTGACCGAAATGCGACCTCTGGTGGACAGTAGCAGACTTTGAGACGAAACGCAGATTCAGAGTTCCACATGAGGTTATTAATTAGCAAATAATATAAATGTTACGAACGTAAACATTAGGTGAGCAGGTTACAATGTAACCGCGTGTCCAACAAGATGTCACATGATGAGATTTGCAGTGAATAGCCATTGCTCTCAGGATGGCGCCGCGGATGGCCGCCTCGGTGTGGAGCTCTCCAGTGTTTCCGCAAAAGACCCCTCCATTAAGCTCTTGAAGTTTGCGGATGACACTACTGTTATCATCCGGAACGGCGATGAGTCTGCATACAGACAGGAGGTGGAGCAACTGGCTTTATGGTGCAGATACAACAACCTGGAGCTGAACACGCTCAAAACATAGGAGATGATAGTGGACTTTAGGAGAAACCCCCCTGCACTCCCCCCACTCACCATCATGAACAGCACTGTGGCTGCTGTAGAGTCATTCAGGTTCCTGGGCACCACCATCTCTCAGGATCTGAAGTGGGACATTCACATAGACTCTATTGTGAAGAAACCCCAGCAGAGACTGTACTTCCTTCGTCAGCTGAGGAAGTTCAACCTGCCACAGGAGCTGCTCGTACAGTTCTACTCGACTGTCATCCAATCCATCCTCTGCACTTCAATCATCTTCTGGTTCAGCTCAGCTGCCAAAACTGACCTTCGTAGACTACAGCGAATAGTCCGGACTGCTGAACGAATCACTGGCACTACCCTTCCTACACTTCAAGGACTGTACTCTTCCAGAGTGAGTAAAAGGGCTCGCAAAATCACTCTGGACGAATCACACCCAGCACACTATCTGTTCGAACTGTTGCCATCTGGTCGGCGCTACAGAGCACCCAGCACAAAAACAGCCAGACACAGGAAGTTTCTTTCCTCAGGCCATCTACCTCATGAACAGTTAAATATTCCCCTACTGTGCAATTAATGTGCAATACTTTCTCATACGCACTTGTACACGGCACCTTATAACATTATACAATGCAATACTTTCTCACACGCATTTGTACACAGCACCTTACAACCTGTATATTTATAACAAATGTGTACATACAATTCAACATCCAGATCTTTTTGACTAACTGCATCTCTGTTTAATGTTTATTGCCTTTTTGTTTTTGTCACACTTAATTTTGTGTTGTCACTTGTCACTTTATGTACACTGGAAGCTTCTGTTGCCAAAACAAATTCCTTGTGTGTGTGAAGCACACTTGGCAATAAAACTGATTCTGATTCTGATTCTGATTTGCCTGTTTGCACACACTCACGAAATGGCAAGGTTTACGATCTAATTAATACATATTAAACCTCTTTAACATTATTTAATGTACATGCTAAATCACTCATATGTGTTGGTTTGCATTATTTCACGGTTCTAAAGTTCAATTTCAAATGGTCTATTTTATTTTCAAGATCTGCTGAAGTATCTGCTTCTGCTTTCAGTAGTATGGTAATAAATGTAATGTAAAATGGCATTCAAACTGACGTTAATAGCATTTATTATTGAATAAAGCACATGAGGTGTACCTGAGGTGATCATTGTCAGTATTTTTGTTGTGACAACTCCTTTTAATATGGAAAATATTCCTCCTATCGCATGCCGTTGCTTTCATTTAGAACACGATTTAAATCAGCCTTTAGGCTCGATAGTCAGACTCACTCCTTTTGGTCATCAATCTGGCAACCTTCACGAGATATATCCAGCTGCAGGCCCGCAGAACGTTTCAGGCACACACAATCCAGCACACACGATCTAGGCAAACCATATATGGTTACAACGGATGTTAATGTTATTAACGTCTTCTCGGGCATCGTCATCAATATATTTTTTATATATATTGTTGATAAATATTGTGCACAATAATCTATAGTGTTTACTGTTTCACAAATATTGTGATCGAGGAGGGCAAATGGGGAGCATTGTTTCCGATCGCCATTTAATAAAATAGACTGAATAGTTTTCTATCAGTCATCATAGATGATCAGTCATTATTATCTGACAGAGTCAATATAGCAGATACTCGTTTGCTGGCCTTGCTGAACGATCTAAATTGGACAGTTTTAATTTATACAATGGATTCATTTATAATGAAGGAAATAATAGCAAGTTAATATGTATAAGCAATAATACATCTTTATAATAAAAATCTTTTTACATTTAATAAATGTGAACACTATATTTTACTTAAACAATTTAATATTTATTTGCTTCATTTTCTAATAACTTATTAATGATTTCCCACATTAAATACTATAGTAATTTATAGTAAGTAATATATTGTTTTTAAACCATAAAATACTGGTAATCTGTGGTAATTATAGTTGCAACAAATTTAGCAATACAAACAAACTAACTGTTAATAATTAATAATAAAAAAATTATAATTTTTTTTATAAAAAATTGTATATATATATATATATATATATATATATATATATATATATATATATATATATATATATATATATATATATATATATTACTAACAGTTGCTACAGTTTAGTAAAAGATAGTATTTTAAATCAGTTTATAACTATATTATTTTTAAATTATTATCTATAGTAATTCATTTTAATGTGACACATTATTTTTTGTTTTTTATATTTTACAACAAAACGATTTAAACCAAGTATGACAACATTAAGATCCTTAGTTTATACACTTAGTCCTTTAATTAGACGGTCTGTTATGTTTTCTTTTTGTATGTGGATACGTGAATAAAATCATAAGTGTTTAACTAATTATTTTTATTTACATAATTTGAGTTCAGAAACTGCAGAGATGTTAAAATGATCGTTACGATGTAATATTGAAATAATAACTGAAATCCCTGCTGAAAAAAACAGCTTAAACCAGCCTAAGCTGGTTGGCTGGTTTTAACTGGTTGACCAGCCTGGTTTTAGAGGGGTTTTGGCCATTTCCAAGCTGGTTTCCAGCCATTTCCAGCCTGGTCTTCGCTTGTCAGGCTGGAAAATGACCAGCTTAAACCAGCTAAAACCTGGTTTCCAGCCATTTCCAGCCTGGTCTTCGCTTGTCAGGCTGGAAAATGACCAGCTTAAACCAGCTAAAACCTGGTTTTAGCTGGTCAACAGCCTGGTTTAATTTTTCAGCAGGGATGGAAAACCATAAACTGTTCACAGTCTACTGAATGGCAATCGTAGCATGGGCGGTCTCGATCGCCATATTTGTAAAATACAGTAGGTCGCGATAATGCTCCTAAGGAGTTAGTTAGTTACCATATATGGTTTGCCTAGATTGTGTGTGGTAGATTGTGTATGCCTGAAACGTGTGTGTTTCTGCGGGCCTGCAGCTGGATAATATTGACCTGCACTTGCATTTGTTTTGATCCAGAAATGCAATACCTAGTTCAACCACTGGGTGTCAAACTTACATACTGCACCTTTAAATACAAATGAACTGATAGTCCATGTCATCTTTCTAGATCAGGGGTGCCCAGACTTTTCGTTATGAAGGGCCAAAAACCAAACTTGATTGAGGGCTGTGTGCCGAAGGTAAATATTCCAAACTGTATTACATTAATGTTTCCTTGAGTAAGTTCCCAATATTTAAAAATAACTACAAAACATTGCTTTAAATTATGAAGGATATTCACCCCAACCACCTCCCCGTCATTTACACTCTGTTCTCAAATGGGATGGTGGGCCAAATCAAATATTAGCATGGGCCAACTTTGGCCTGCAGGCCCTAGTTTGGGCATAAATGTACTAGATAAAGGTTAAGCCTTTACAGCCGGCATCTCAGACACTCTCAAGACAAAACATCTGTTTCCTTTTATCACATCTGTTTGTAACTTTTGCAGTTCTTCATTGTCATGAATGTTTGTCATCTGCATGTTTTAAAGCAGAACCGGGATAATGACTAAAACTTGGGATGCTCAAAGTGCATATGCTGACTGACTGACAAACTACTTTTTTAATTATATTTTGGGCATTTTTGCATTTATTTGGACCGGGCCAGAGAATTGGGTTTGGAATCATGAGTAGGTCTGCGAGTTGGGACTTAAACTCGTGACCACCGCAAAGCTATTGTGCAGCATGCTGACACACTGCCCACTGGGATATCAGTGTCAATTTTTTAAAACATTTTAAATGAAACATTTTATTCACTTTTACTGTGATTATATTAGGGCCTTCTGTTTCTTCAGAATAACTTTCCTCAAATTAGCCACATACGTAAATATGAACACCCTCAAAGTTTAGAAACTGACATAAAATACATGATTTCAGGTCTTCCATTTCATGATCATAACACAAAGAGGAAAGAGGATGCAGTACATCACAGGTTAATCATTTCTGACAAGTCAAAAATCGAAACAATATAATGTTTAGCCTCTTTCGTTTTCTTGACAAATTTCAGATTCTCAACAGGCTGCTTGTGAATTCATCAAAACTGAAACTATGAAACTGAGAGCGTGGTTGTGTTTCTTTTTTTGTGTTCACTAGATGCAGTAAACGTCTCTGTGTGAGATCTATCAGTCATCATAGGACAAAAAAACTGTTGCGGTCCAACCACTCGGGCAGCGCTAAGATGCACACACACGCACACACATACACACTCAGTGCTTGCGGCAGTGGCATCGCACTGATCAAAGGGACTGCTAGCGTTTTTCTGTCACATCAGAGTTAAGAGACCAACACAGAAGAATACACACAAACTCACATACACCATTTCCCCTGGCACAAACACATATACCCATGTGCATACATAAACACACCATCAGACACTTTTACAGCTGGCTTGAGGATGTTTGTGGTTGATGTCCTCCCCATAGGAAGCTGGGCGTGTGTTTGTGTTAAAATAGTAACCTTGCTCATGGGTCGGTGGGGGAGTCGAGAGGATGTTAGCTTTTTAAAGCTGACAGCCTGAGGTCATTTGGTGTCTTTTTTTTTTTTTTTTTACACGGCTGTCACAGTTTAGCATGCAGACACAATGTACTTTACAAGTAAACCCTTTGTTGATTGATTCCCTCAGAGGTGTAAATACTAAACTAAGCTCTGAGGCACTGTGGTGTTTGACCAAGCACATTGAGTGCGAGTTCATCACCGGACTTCATGTTTGTCTAACTAATGGCCAACAGAGGGGGTGACTGAGAAAAAAAAAGCCTGTAAATACAAATAGGGTAGAACTAATACACTTCAGCTTTAACTCATTATTGAAAATTAACTTAAAGGCCACCTATGATGAAAATCATCTTTTGGAAGCTGTTTGGACAGAACTGTGTGTAGGTACAGTATAGTGTGTCCACAGTCATAATGGAGTGATGTAAAGACGATAAGTGTCTATTTATAATTTTCCTGACGTTAAAATAGGATCCAAATCCCTCCCATTTTGAGGCCCACCGCAACGTGACGTAGAAGTGCAGTTTCCCCGCCCACCGTATTGATTGACAGACGCGTATTAACATGTCTCTGTAGTAACGCGTATAATCATATTGACAAGACAGGACGTGCACAAAGCAACTGGGATTAAAAGATCTGTTCAGCTCTCAGTGATCATCTGCACCTTGAGAATGAGTTTTACAAGTTTAAAACGTTTTTAAAACAGTGCATATTGGTAATGAATTACGGCAATTTTACCGTCTTTATCACCACAGCCACATGTCAGTACAATTATAATAGAAGACGCTTCAATCTTGGTTTATGGATGTGAAATTAGGTTTATTTTGTACATTAACATAACAAATATGCATACAGCATTGGATATTAACGTGTATCCTGTTACATTTGCCATGCAAAAACAATGCAAAGTTAAACGCGTGCGGTGTGTGCGTGTCCGCTGTGTGTGTGTGCGTGAATTTTGCAACGACATTGTGTGTGACTCATGGTTGCGACTCCACAACAAATACATTAAAAAAATCATAGGGAAAGTTCTTACTGTAGTATTTCTCACAAACGTTACGTGAGATCAGCTTCCTTCATGTCTGTTGCTGTGCTGTTTATCTGATGCAGCCGGAGACAATCTGACAGGCACATGGGAACGGTTGGCGGGGAGAATTAGCTCATTAGCATTAAAGGCAGCTACATTGTGTTCAGAGCAGAAAATCCAATATTCTGAAAGGTCTAATAAATAATCTGATGGGAGTTTTGAGCTGAAACTTTACAGACACATTCTAGGGACACAAAAGACTTATCTTAAATCTTGAAAAAAGGGTGAAATAGGTGCCCTTTAAAACTTTGCCATTAAGAAAATGAAACTTAAAAAAAAAAAAAAGTGGATTCATAGCTTCTCAAACAGTTAGTTAACTTATAAAGCAGTATATGTTCTCTTCAATAATTTACCCAGAGGTCTTTTTAGTTTTATTTTCATTTTTTTATTATTATTTTTTGTCCAGATACAGTGAAAGTCAAATAGTGTACAATGTTATTTGGACTTTAACAGTCCTCTCTAAACAGTTTTTTGTTTTTCAGAAGAAGCAAAAACATGAGGGAGAATAAATGATTACAAGAGTTTTTGGTTGAACTATGTCTTCAGGTCAGAGATACACTTACTCTGCTTTCTCAGCTTGCCAGAATTCATTTATTTACATCATAACTTCTGGGGGTGTTTGCTTACATATTTGCATGTACTGTACATGCACTCAAATGCGTTCAAACTGAGCACACGTTTTTCCGAAGTGTTTGGTTGACTTGGTCTGCATATAAGCTCGGTGTTTGCGTCAGAGGAAGCATGCTTCGTCAGTAGAATCATGCTGCTGTCTGTGATCCCCTTTCTCACTCTCTCTCTCACTCGCTCTCTTTTTGACCCTCCCACTCTCTTAGGACAGACTGCATGCTCTCTGTTTCCCCATCCCCAGTCAACCTTCTTTCTGTCTCTATTCTCCTCTTCTCTCTCTCTCTCTTATTTTCCTCCTCCTCTAAAAGTTATCTGGTGAAGAAACGAGAAGACGTTTGGATGATATTGACCCTGCCATCAGGTTGTACGTTTCTCTGACTATTCACTCTTGAGGTTTAGTTGATCTGGAGAGTTGGAGTGCAGTGCTGTATCCTTCAGACTGTGATTTATGCGGTGCTTGTGGGAGAGCAAGACATGTGAGGTTTATTAGGCAAATCTGCTGGATCGTCTTGTCTGTGTCAACTCACTGAAAGATTATAAGTTACAGTGACTCTAATCTCATTGATGTCTTTGTGATTATTTAATCAACTATTTTTGTAGTTTAGCAGCATTTGCATGCAGTGCTTCTGTAGTTTGCAGCCAGAAGTCTTAATCTGTTTCATGTTTTAAAGAAAAGGAGAAAATTGTACTTCTTATTGTTGAGATTGGTGTTAGCATTTTTTATAACTCTAGCATGGAAACTTTCAAAATAGTGCACTTGTGCTTGGTCACTGTGTTTGTGTAATAGGAATTATAAAAATAAACAGTCAAGCAAATGATTAAACTGCTGTGTTTATAGGCCACTGACTGTGAGTGTGAGAGACAGAGAGACTGTAATTTCTACATGCTGGCAGAGAGATAACTCAGATATTTATATGCACAAGCTTCTCACTGCAGACCAGATATTTATTTGGACAAAAATATAGCCCTGACCATAAATTCTGATTGCAGGAGCTTTGCCTGAAACCTAAAATACTGTATTTAGGCAATGTGGTGTAAGAAGCTGTGCTATACTGTGAATGTTGTCATACAGTATATATGTGTGAGGATGTATTAAGGGAAGCAAACCTGTAGGTAATGTCATCAAGATGTTTCGTTGACTTGACTGATTTTACCATGGTAAATGGTATTTTGCACTTTCCAAATGGGGTAGTTCACCATCATTTTTTAACCTTCACTTTAGGGCTGCACAATATAGGAAAAATTTTGCAATGTATATTGCGATATGAATACAGTTTTACCAGATGACTTAATATATCTTAATAATATCTTTTATTAAGAATTTATAATGTTAGATCGATTGGGATGATTCTGTAGTGGGAGTGCATCTCTATAAAATTTTTGGGGTCCCCTGAAACATTTTCATTGTTGTCTGTGCTACTTGCAGTGCATTTCTGTATTTGTACTGTATGTGTATTTGTATGTGTATTTGTACTGTATGTGTATTTTCATGCACATGTTTAGTCAGAGATTGAGGAATTATTAATGTTTACTATTTGCATCTTCATAAAATCGAATAAACAATCTATAAACTTTTTGGGCTGCCCCGACACATTTTCGTTGTGGTCTGTGCTGTTTGCAGTGCATTTCTGTATTTGGACGTGTTGTGATTGAAATACAGTGCTTTATTGTTTCCCGAGTCTAACAGTATTTAAGTGCAGTAGCTGAATGATAAAAATTAAAATGATTCAATAAAATTAATCGTAGTTATGGTCAAAAAAAGTCATAACACAATTACAGATATATAAAAAAAAAACTCAACATTGCATGTCCTGCAATGTGACTATTGTGAATGTTCACATTGTGATATCGATGCTGAAACGATATATATTGTGCAGCCCTAATACACGTTACAAACCTTTCAATTCAATTCACCTTTATTTGTATAGCGCTTTTACAATGTAGATTGTGTCAAATCAGCTTCACATACAAGATTATAGTAAATTGAAACCGTGTCAGTTCAGTTTTCAGTGTTTAAGTTCTCCCTCTTGCTAAACACATAAATGTTTTTTTTTTTTTCAATGATATCTAAATAGGTAATTTTAGCTATTGACATCCACTTATTTTCTCATTTGAATTTAATAAATACCATCAACAGTCTGGTTATCAATATTCCTTCAAATATTTTATTAATAAAATAAGATTAAAGAATCTTTTGAACACTTTTGAGGTTTGGATCAAACAACGACAGACTTTTCTGAACTGCAATAGTCTATTCCTTAAAGTACAACAAGGCAAGTGTGTGTTCACAGCAGTAAAAAAGCCCATTTGAACAAAATGTGGAAAATCCTTGTAAAGAAGTTTAGGAAGTGAATGAGCCACGACAGCATGGGAAGAAATGAGAGCGAGAGAAACTGCAGCTTAGAAAACTGTTAGGATTTGAAACATGGCATGCACATGCTCGAATGCTTTACATACAGGATTAGTGAATTTCCTGTTTTATAAACTGTCATAATACATGTCAGATTAAATATTTAAGGTGCTGAAAACCTATAAAAACTCTTGGAATGTTGTAATATAAATTTTTGAAAGCAAAGTATGAACATCTGTATATCTTTTGAGAACCATATTATTAATGAAATGCATCCAGATGTAAGAATTTATCCAAGATGTTAAACTTTTTGATTTATTTTTTTATTAATTAACTACCAGACTACTAACAGATGGCTTAAACCAAATTGGGTTCTAACTGAAGATGAGCAAAAGCAATTAATTATAAAAGGCACAGTTTATAATAATTGAATTAATCCACGGAATAATGCTCATACAATATAAAGATAAAATATGCCCTGAGGTTTAACAAAAAAACAACAACACCATATATACAGTACAGTTAGGTCCATAAATATTTGCACATTGACAGAATTCTAACCTTTTTGCCTCTATACACCAACACAATGGATTTGAACTGAAATGAGTTCAACTGTGCTTTAACTGCAGACTGTCAGCTTTAATTTGAGGGTATTTACATCCAAATCAGATGAACGGTGTAGGAATTACAACAGTTTGCATATGTGCCTCCCACTCGTTAAGGGTCCAAAAGTAATTGGACAGAATAATAATCTTAAATCAAACTTTCCCTCTTTAATACTTGGTTGCAAATCCTTTGCAGTCAATTACAGCCTGAAGTCTGGAACGCATAGACATCACCAGACGCTGAGTTTCATCTCTGCTGATGCTCTGCCAGGCCTCTACAGCGACTGTCTTCAGTTTCTGGTAGTTGAAATGCAAATAGCACACTTGAAATGAACTCTGGACCTTTTATCTGCTCAATGTAATTGGTATAATGAGGGAATAACACACACACCTGGCCAAGGAACAGCTTAGACGGCAATTGTCTAATTACTTTTGGACCCTTAACAAGTGGGAGGCAAATATGCAAACTGTTGTAATTCCTACAGCGTTCACCTGATTTGAATATAAATATCCCCAAATTAAAGCTGACAGTCTGCAGTTAAAACACATCTTATTCCTTTCAAATCCATTGTGTTGGTGTATAGAGTCAAAAAGAGTTAAAATTGTGTCTATGTCCGAATATATATGGACCTAACTGAATGTGTTTTTTTTTTCACTAAGTTTCAATTTGCTATGTGGTGGATGTGTTGTTTTTTGTTTTTGTTTTGTAATGATGTAAAAGAGGAACAATATGTAAAGGAAATATTCTACCAATATTAATTACAGTTCTCAGAGTCACCATGCAGACGTACACACATCTAGTATTAGCTGCAGAGACAGGAGCTTCATGAACAGCTTGTTTTGAGTTTCTTTATAATTCCCAGGCTTTGTCAGAACTGCTGGGGATAGACTGTAGGTGCACATTCATAATGATAAATTATGCATAAAAATCCTGCTGTATTATTAGATGCATGTGCAAATCACATAATCGGTCAGAAGACGTGCCAAACCAGAATCTTCAAAGCTTCATATTTACTCCCACATCTCCTTCATGTTGAAAAATATCCCATTATCCATGGAAAAGTGGATTTGAAGTAAAGCAGGATGGAGGTGGAAGATCAGGACATATATGCTTTGAAAAATGAAAACAACATTTCTGCCCTGCTATATGTGCTGTCAGTGAGAGAATACAAACTGTGGGGAGATTCGGGTCATCTTTGCTCACATTTAGTTGTAACCTGCAAGCGCCCTGCAGTGATGGCCAGCGCTGAGGTAATAGAGGAGGAGGTCAAGTCTGGCTCACACAAACACACTCAATTGAGTTTTTCAATCAGTGGAGTTGCACTGAATCTCACAAAGGATTTCAGAAAAGGGACACGGCCGCTCTTGAGCACACACGCAGGGTTATTTTTACAGCACACACTTTGCGGAGTTGAACTGTGATGTTGAGGCAGAGTGAAGGTCAGAGTATTACATGTATAATGGCCTCAACAACAAGGCTGATGAAAAGCTGCATGCTGTGTGAAACCAAAGACAGCTCAAGCCAACAACCAGATGTGTTAATCTCATCAGTGTCTCTCTGCTAGCTTGCATCTCATCAAACTTTGCTTCCCCCCCTCATAAAAGCATGCTTGTGTGTGTGTGTGTGTGTGTGTGTGTGTGTGTGTGTGTGTGTGTGTGTGTGTGTGTGTGTGTGTGTGTGCGTGTGTGCGTGTGTGCGTGTGTAACTATTAATCAGTTTCTAACCACCAAGGCCTCTTCTCGTCTCTTCTGCTCTTGTGGATTATGCAGTTTTGCTAACTACAGTAGCTCAGGTGTCGCATTTTCTAATGCATTTGTCTCGAGAGGTGTGACCTTTACTTTAACAAATAACATCAGCACGCTTAATCTGTTCTGATCCTGTGGATCTGTATGTGTGTGTGTGTGTGTTTGACACAGAGGCATGTCATATCCAGAAACTGCGCCTGTGCACTGTGTAAATATTTACTCAAGCTGAAACGACACTGTGTCTCCCGCCCCTTTCTCTTTTTGCCCTTTCTCTCTCCCTCTTTCCGTCATGTTTGTGGTGAGCTATGCTAAACTTGAGGCGTGTTATAAGGGCAGAAGGCATCAAAAAGCAGTACATTAAATGTGCAGAAGTAAATAACCATTGCTTTTTTTTTTTTTAACTCTATTTGACAATTTTCTTGGGAGTCTTAACAGTATTCGGGTACAGAAATTGAATAATCACAATGCACAAAATGCTTTTCTTTCTTTGTTTTGTTTCATTGCTTGTCAACCTATATACAAATTATTAGATCAAATAAAAATATTGTTTTGTTTTCAACTTTAGAAGAAATAAGTCAAACTTAAGAGTTTTTCCTTAAAACAAGCAACATTTTCTGGCAGTGTGGTAAATAAAATAATCTTGTTTTTGTTTTGAAATGTAAATATTTGGACTAGAAACAAGACAAAAATTCTAAATAAGAAAAAGATTTTATTTATTTATTTTTATTCCGTATAAATAGAGTAATTCGATACAATTCTGTAGCTCCTGGTCAAATATGATTCAGACTCAACATTGCATATCTTGCGATGTGACTACTGCAGATGCACACATTGCAATATCGATGTTGAAATTATATATTGAGCAGCCCTAATCTATACATGCACATTCACATATACTGTACATCCACATTTACATGATATGCATATAAATACACATATACATAAACATATACAGGACATAAGCATATACATACAATCACCGGCCATTTTATTAGGTACAACCTTACTAGTACCGAGTTGGACCCCCTTTTGCCTTCAGAACTGCTTTAATTCTTCGTGGCATAGATTCAACAAGGTACTGGAAATATTAAATGGAAATATTTCATATAAGAAAAATATAAGATTTTGGTCCAAATTGACATGATAGCATCACACAGTTGCTGCAGATTTGTCTGCTGCACAACCTTGATGTGAATCTCCCGTTTCACCACATCCCAAAGGTGCACTATTAGATTGAGATCTGGTGACTGTGGAGGCCATTTGAGTACAGTGAACTCATTGTCATGTTCAAGAAACCAGTCTGAGATGATTTGCGCTTTATGACATAGCCCGTTATCCTGCTGGAAGTAGCCATCAGAAGATGGGTGCACTGTGGTCATAAAGGGATGCACATGGTCAGCAACAATATTCTGGTAGGATGTGGCGTTGAAACACAGCTCAATTGGTACTTATGGGCCCAAAGTGTGTCAAGAAAATTTCCCACACACCATTACACCACCACCACAAGCCTGAACTGTTGATACAAGGCAGAATGAATCCATGTTTTCATGTTGTTGACTCCAATTTCTGACCCTACCATCCCAATGGTGCAGCAGAAATCGAGACTCATCAGACCAGGCAACGTTTTTCCAATCTTCTGTTGTCCAACTTTGGTGAGCCTGTGTGAATTTGTAGCCTCAGTTTCCTATTCTTAGCTGACAGGAGTGGCACCCGGTGTGGTTGAGTTGCTGCCATTTGATTGGCTGATTAGAGCAGTTGGACAGGTGTACCTAATAACGTGGCCGGTGAGTGTATATTCTAATATACAAAACATTATATAGGCATTATTTTAAGCAATATTCCATTTGCCATTTTGAGCTTTTCATTTAAGTTGAGGTTGGTTATTCAGCTTTTAAATGTGGTGTGACTCTCCAGAAATGTAATTTATGAAATAATTTTTCATAATTTTTTTATTATGAAAACAGCAACATAAACCCTTGAAATGCTTCATAATATAATAGTGATTCTAGTAACAAAGCTAATTTGTTGCTGCTTAATCTCTGTGTGCTCGAGAGACTGCCTTTGTGTGTGTGTGTGTTTGTTTGTGTGTGTGTGTGTAGTTCAGTGAAGGCAGTGCATTAATATAGAATGGTGATTAAATTAGCTAGAAACTGGAACTGCCTGTGCATTGCATGATTTCAGTGTACACCTTGCAGGCAATCAGAGCCTGGCATTTGATGAATTTTAAATGTGATTTATTTCTGTGATGTCAAAGCTGCATTTCCAGCAGTCACTACTCCAGTCTTTATAATTCAGAAGTCTTTCTAATGTGCTGAGTTGCTGCTTAACAAGCGTTATTATCGGTATTAAACAGTTGAGATTCTTTAATCAATAATCAATAAGGGAAATTTTAATTGACATAAAATACACTATTTGTTTAAATCTAAAAATTCTAATTACTTTATTGTACCAGTTCACATGAGTTACGCTTTTATTTTTATTGAAAGCCAAAAAAAACACATAAAAGAATCATAAACATATAAACAGCAATACTAAGCATGCATTTCTGTGACCCTGGCATTCTGTGCTTGAAACAAAATATTTTTATCATTTTATTATATTTTTTATTGCCATCAGTATTATTTGTCAATGAACCATAAGCACATAGCACTTCCGTTACTGTAGTGTGTGTGTGAACCATAAGGACATAACACTTCAGTGTGTGTGTGTGTGTGTGTGTGTGTGTGTGTGTGTGTGTGTGTGTGTGTGTGTGTGTGTGTGTGTGTGTGTAAATGACTAAAGGGGAGACATCTGACCGCAGACAGTTTAAGCACTTCCTTTTTCCCATGGTCTGGGGCACAGCCCCAGAGGGACAGCACTGTCATTATCACGTACATCTCGCACACATCACACAAAATCCCTCATTCCCTACAAAATTTGTCATTCCCTACAAATTCAGATGCTCACAGAGAGCTCACATATCAATTGTTATTTATAGATTTTAAGCATCTATATATAAAATAAGATTTTCCCTGTTACCATCCTTAAAAATAAAAACATTAATGTGCATACTATTCATGTCTACATTCATATTATTCACACTGTATATACTGTAGTTGACGTCAGAATCTTGACTACTGTACATTTATTTTATACATATATATTCATATTATTCATATCAATGATGTCATATTTGCATGCCATCTATTATTTCACATATACTAAGAGTACATGGATGGAAGGCTAACAGAACAAAACAGTGACAAGCAGACACAAGGCCTTTCACTTCTCTTGTCTTGTCCTGTGCCTGACTGATTTTGTTCTAATTATCTGATTCTGTCCATCCAGAGTTTCATAACATGATGGACAGACATGCATAAACTTGCACTTGGAGTCACATTCGGTGGAGCTTAATAGATTAACACATTTCTGAATAAGTGTCAGAACAATCTCTCTGCGCTTTGATGTCTCTTAATTATCTGTGACAGTGGAATTACAGGAGGCAGTAATAAATTAACAGCATAAAGCTGAATATCATAACATTTGGCAGTTTTTTTTGATGGATAAATTAAAAGAACTTCATCTCTGGAGCTGCTTTTAAAAGGCTTAACCAGCTTTTGGATCAGTGGATTCATTGGATTCAAAGCTATTATCAAATTTGTCTTAAATGACAGAAAAATGTTCCATTTGCAATGTGGAATATATTTATAAAAGTAATAATAATTGCAACAATAGTAATAATAATTTAATTATAATTCATAATATATATTAGTACACCCCTCACATAGGAAGCTATACATTACTATTTGTGCATATATTATTAGTCTTAGTATCTAACAAAATAACTTACGACAACGGTCCAAAAACTAGTACACTCAAATGTACATGTTATAGAAAAATATTAAATACAAATTTAAAAAAGAGGAAAGATCAAGAGAAGCAAAAATTTAGTTGAAATTTATTTTGTAAGTTGTAATTTGTTTTGCAATATTTTGGTTGGATTTAATTGTATTATCTTTCAATTTCTAAATATGGTTGGTGACTAAAATATTATTTTAATAAATATATCTGTTTAATGAATCTGTTTTATTTAAATGCACCAAAATACATTGCCTATATTAACTGAGAAATGGATGCAAATATTCATTTTCAGAATGGGCTATTTAATGTATATGTGTTTTGATAATGTCACACAATCTCATAGCATTTATTTGGCCATGTTCAGATTTGTCTGATAAACCTTTCTATGCAACATGAAATACAAGGTCAATTGAATTGAAGTCAAAATTATTAGCCCCCCCCCCCCCCCCCCCCCCCACACACACACATCACACCCCACCCCTTTTTTTTTCTTTTTTTTTTTCCTTTCTTTATTAAATATTTCCCAAATGATGTTTAACAGAGCAAGGACATTTTCACAGTATTTCTATAATATTTTTCTTCTGGAGAAAGTCTTATTTGGTTTATTTTGGCTACAATAAAAGCAATTAAAATAAAAAAATAAAAGTTTAGATTTTTTTTTAAAAACCCATTTTAAGGTCAAAATTATTAGCCCCTTTAAGCTATATATATATTTTCCGATAGTCTACAGAACAAATCATTGTTATACAATAACTTGCCTAATTGCCCTAACCTGCCTAGTTAAATTAACCTAGTTAAGCCTTTAAAAAGCTTTAAACACTTTTTTTTTTTTCAAAGATATGTGCAGAAATGGCAAAAACATTTCCACAGATTATGTCTGGACTTATAACGTATTTGATTAAGTTGATCAGATTTCAACTTTAAGTAAAACTAAATTGTATTTGAAGTTTTAGGTCATTTTAATTGATTTAGGTTTAAATAATTGTAAAAAATAATGCAACAACGAGGCAGCAACAAACTGGAGTTTTTAATTGGTCTAAGTTTTGGAATAAGTGTATGCGTGCATGCATGCATGCGTGTGTGTGTCTGTGCATGTGCATGTGTTTGACGACAGACTTCTATATAAGGCGTGCAACTGCTTCTTTAACAACTACATTTTGAAAGCCTACTTATATTTGAAACTAATATTTTAGCTGTGATGATTTAAATGGGATAAATGAAGAGAGTGAACTGTAAATTCTGCAAGAAATATATTCCCTTTTGAAGCATCAGTGCTTCAGCCATCAAACTCTGCTTTTGTAACAAATTCATGCCTTCAACAACACATTTCAAGACAATCACTGTCAGAGTTTAATTGCATGCTGTGAGCAATTTTTCAATTACTGTGTGCAATCTGCGTTGGCCCGAAGTCCAATGGTTTCATGCATTATAAGTTAATAGATATCTAGGCTGCTGGTTTGTCATGTTGAATGAGCAATTTTGCCACTGCAGGTCAATTTACATAATTTGACCATTCAATTTAGAATGCATGTATTCAAATCTCCCATGTTGCACACTTTGTCTTTTTCCAGCTTTTTAAAAGCATACTATTAAATGATTATACAGTATTTTTCTGGGGTTACACAATACTGCACTGTAAAAAATATCTGTTATTTAACACTGTATTTTGTGATTAAAATACAAGTGTTTTCTGTTTATTTACGGATGTGAATTGCATTATGGTACATCTATCTATGCTGTGTCATATCTTTATGTTGAAATTTAACTCTGCAGTTAAACGAAGTGACTTTTATTGACATGTTAGTAGTTTGAAATAATTTATAGAGAAATAAGTCTGTAAAATAACAGTAATATACAACACCAACCAAGACAATATCACATTAAACTATTAAAAATGTAAAAAAAAAAAAAGTCACTTTTTTCAACTTCCAACTTGTCAAGGTTAAAAGTTGTTGAAAGAAAGATCAAGGTCTCATACTGCAATTCAAAAGTATAAATACGCAGGGAAAACATGAATAAAACATGAATCACAAGAATACGGAAAACTGCTAATTTATGGTATTAATGTTATTATAACAATATGAAATTATATTTTTAGCTTTATATTTATTTTATTAAAAAACTTTTACTTATGTAAAGATAATACTAAAATAACCAGGTAATGGATTTATTTACTGTAGCTCTCTCTTTTTTTTTTTTAATTTTTCACTTAAAGTATATCCAAGGTATCCATGGGGTCTTAAAAAGTTATAAAATGTCTTAAATCTCAAAAGCAAAATTTTAGGCATGAAAAAGTCTTAAATCTACTGAAATATTGTGTTGTAGGTCTTAAATCTTTTTTAACATGTCTTAATTTACCTTTGTTCATGTATAGCTACCCAATCTGGCCGTTAACCCCCATACAATCACCAACAATCTTAATCTCAATAAAACGTTTAACTTTTTATTTACAAATGGTATTTAATTGCTTTCCTTTCAGTAACATTTGTTTAAAAGTCCTCCATTTATTTATTGCTGAGGTGGATACTGACCTTACCTATATTTTTTATTATTAAATTATTATTATTGTATTATAAAATGTAATAAATTATAATCATTTTTTGATGGGGAAAGTGAAAATCTTTTCCAACTGGCATATAAAAAAACATCCTTAGCATTTAGCCCTGTATAAGTCTAAAAGTTCCTTCATAATGGTCTTAGAGCTCTATTTTAAAAATCTAGGCGCAAAGTCTAAAGCGCATGTTGCAAAAGCATCAAGGGCGTGTGCGGTTTGCGCCGCAGCGCATGATATAACAGGGTTGTGCTTATTCTCTTAATGAGTTATCGGCGTGTTTTGAGCATAACGTGCATTAAACCAATCAGAGTCTCATTTCCCATTCCCTTTAAGAGTCAGTTGTGTCACGCCATGGCGCATTTGCTATTTACATGGTGGACTTTGTAAGTGAATAAACTGAATGCTTCACTAGCAAGAAAACAGTTAAACAGACCATTTGCAGCACAAGGATAAAGAATGAGCCTCCTTCATTCGCTCTCTTTACTTTACTCCTTCACTTTCGTGGATAAGGAAACAGTGTTGTGTGCACTCCACCGAAGACATCCATTAGCCTACATATTTAATTTCGTTTGTTAAGCGCAAAGATTTGTTTCAAAAATATTTCTAAGTTCAGTTCTAATTTCCAGCAAACAAATAAATGAACAATAAAACTGGTTTATATCCAAACATGTCCCATGCCCCATGGTGATGCATACATCTCTAAAACCCGACAGGCAGACAAATCTAAACTTGTTTTTATTAAAACCAATACAAATATGCATATAATATGTAATACTAATTATAATAATAACATTATACAAATGCAAATTGTCATGAATAAACTGAAAAAAATGAACACACTTCCTTTACAGACACCCATGAGTCCACAGCACACCCATGAGTCCACAAAGTAGCACAAATGAATTTGCTATTTAAACACTGTGGCACAAAACATGAAAATTAGGGTTGCGTTGGTCTGAAAATAGCAACAAATCACACTAAACTCGTCTTGCACCTTATTGCACTGGGTGTATGATAGGGCCCTTAAAGTGAACTTTGTGAAACCTGCAGAAACTCTGATTTAGTACACTATTTCTCTTTATTTAATCTGTGCTGTTCAAAGCATGATCTATTTATATATATATATATATTTATTTATTTATTTATTTTTTTTAATTGATGATAATTTTTTTTTTTTTTTTTTTTTTTTACAGTTGTTCGATATTTTCAGCTATATGTTTTCAAGCAGTGCAAGTTTAGTTAATGCTACTGTACACTTGTGCCATGCCAGTCATTTATGGACATGCCAGTAATTTCATCCACAACACATGCGTAACATAAGGCTTACTGGTCATCAGACAAATGTCATGTGTTTTAATACTAGTTACGGTTTGTTCTCTTTCAAAGCCGTTACTCCAAAAATGATGCATGCATGATAAGAAACCTAAGCGGTCACAACATTTAGAAGTGGATGCAAAATTGCATATCTGTGCATCTATTTGTAATAAATTTAGATTGGTACCACCTGGCTGACAGGTGCTTTTAACAGTGTGTCATTCACAGCGAACAAACTCTTCATGTAAATGAGTGGTGGTCTTTGCATCTCTCACAAGGCTCTCACAGCACACAAACAATACCACCCTGTTAAAGCCAACCCATGCAAATCATCATGACATCATCTGCGCCACATGTGTGTTTTTCATGCTATTTGTTTACTTGTCTGATTCTCATAGCCGTTTACTCTTAAGCTGTTCTGACGGTCCCGCACATAAGTGTTTGAGTTAAATTATCTCTCTCATCAGTGACAACACTTGAGACATGGCTGACAGCTTTTTTTAATGTCTCCGAGCATAATGGAGGAGGGATCATCTGTATTCGACTGTGAAATTTCAAGTGTTTCAAGATGTATTAGTGTACAAAAAATAAAAGACACTGTTGCTATTATATGGGACATTCTACACTGTAAAACCCAAAAGTTTAGGTAACTCAAACCATTTGAGGAAGCCGATTGCAACAAACCATTTAAGTTTAAAAATGAATCTATATGAGTACTGTGAACTTAATCAATTTAAGTTTAATTAATGAGGTATTTAATTAACTGATTACCTTCAATACTGAGTTCAAAACTCTTTTCAAATGAGTAGACTTGAACTTTCAGTAAATTTTGAGTTAACTACACTCATCTCATTTGATAAAGTTGACTGTTGGGTTTTACTTTTTACCAGAAACATACATTTTCACTGATAAAAAACGTGATAGGGCCTCACTTAAGCTTGTCTTCCTCAAGAAAATCATACAAAAACAAGCATAAACTCATACAATTCAATGACAGAACGCATCCAGAACGCATCAATGTCAGCTTCTTCTCCGTCAAATGATTTCACTTGCGAGTCATAGCCTTAAACGTGTATTGCACGCATTTGATGTTAAATTTAATGCAAATTGTGACAAGACTGACAGAAACATGGGGACAATTGTACATTTATTTGTATTATATATTTGTAGTATTTATTTGTAGAGTTTATTTATAATTTCAAGTTTTTAATCAGTTGATGTGAATGATAACATCTTAAACTTGCTATTTCTGAAGTATTTTTTCTAAATAACAGTTTTTAGCATAACAAAACTATTAAAGCTGTAGGTTCAATTGGGCTGAGGACAAGGACAATGACAGGGTTTGTACACTTGTAAAGTGTTTTAATAAAGAACAAAAATCTGAGAAACAAATGAATGACACATTCCTTTACAGAACAACTTACAGAAATCAACCATCAGTCTGTTTTAGACATTTTTAAGATTAAATACTTTTTATTCACTGTATTTGTTTTTTTTCAGGGACAGATAATGTACATTTCTGGTAGGATGTCCCCTATTTGAATACTTCTTACATGTACTGTCACTTTAACTGCTGTTCTTTGGAGGTCTTTTTGCAACTGTGAACTTATGCAGTTCATAAATCTTGAGTATGTCAGCATTATTGCTGAATGTGCTGAAATATCAGCATTTAATACATACATTGTACACATTTTGGCAGGTGAACAATTACATCTTGCTGCAGTTAGGTTTCTTTGTCATCAATATGAATTTATGCTAATTTCTCCTATTTTACATTTAGATTATTCCATAAAAAATATACTATGGTCTTTAGCTTGCCCATTTAGGGATTAATTAAAGAAAGTTTGAAAGTTTCTTTAATAACCATTATTTTAAAAGGACCAGTGATGTCTCTAGAATTACTAAGTGATAGGGCTGCACAATATTGGACAAAAAGTGACATTGCGATATTTACTGTAGTTTCTCTATTAAAAAATATTGATAACATATTGCGATATGAATAGGCCTGTTCACAATAATCAATATATCGACTTATCGCACAACAAATAGACATGACATTAGTCATTTTTGGTGATGCAATATATATCGACCATACATAAACAATTCTAGGAACATTTTAGCTATTTCCACAACCTCAATATCTCTGTCGGAGGTGTCAGTGTCAGTATGGTTAAATAAACACTATACTGTAGTATATACAGTACTATACATTACTATAGTTTATTTTAATGTGGGTGTCTGACAACTGAAAACAGATCTGGTAGCAGATATCGCAGCCTCTGTTACTTTTTACGTTTCACTTTTTTTAGAATTTATTATTATTTATTTGTTTAGGATATACATTTTTTCAGATTCCATTGCCTAATTATTAAATTGTTAAAATGACTATAAAATAAATATTCTTAAGAATAAAATATAACGTGTTGTTTGGAAGAGTGTACTTGCATTATAATGCTATTATATTGTCAATCTGGCATTATATAATGAGTGGCATAAAATGGTCTTAAAATAACAATAATATCGTTTATCGCTATATATTTTGGTGCAATATATCTTACAACAAAATATAGATATCATGACAGGCCTAGATATGAATATAATTTCACAAGATACTTATACAGGGTGTCCGCAGTGTTTTAAAAAGTATTAAAAGTTGATACACAGCAAAAAAAATCAGTGTACAATTAAGTCAATTTGAGTTTAATTAACACTCCTTGGGTGTACATATGACTCCCTCCATTTTGGAGTTAAAATAACACTTTCTAAAGTGTGAAATTTTTACATTACTCTCAGAGTTCATTTTAACACAAGAGTTTATTCTTACATCGAACTGGAGTTTTACCCTTCAAAGTGTTAATATATTACCTTTTTTCCCTATATTATCAACTGGTGTGTGTGACAGATAACAGTGATCAGATATGTTAAAAATTGTTTTCATTTATTAAATGTTCATTAATCTTTTCAGAAATAATTTAATACATCCAACTCTTTGCATTTTAAAATGGAACAAGAGATGTTTCAAGTTTAAGTAAAACATACTGGTTTGATCACTGTTTGTCTGAAAGAACTGGTTCGAGTAAAACAACTGGACTTCCCATCACTAGTGGGAAATACATTGGGTTAAAAGTTTAACACTGAAAAAAAAACTCTTAAATATTACGCTTTCAGATTAGTGGATTAAAATGTACTCCGGTTTTAACACTGAACAACACCAAAAAAATCACACTGTATATTTCACACTGGAATTTTTGCTCAATGTAGAGAAATTTAAGGCCCTTAAAGAGTATTAAAACGTGATAAATGCTATTTTGCAAGATAATACAAGTATGATTGTGTGCTAAAGTGTGCCTGAATTAAATCTGCGACTATCAGGATGCTGTGTAGTTTATAAAGTCAATGAATCCTACTAGATTTGACATCATGCTGCTTTGTTTACTGCAGTATCCAAGGCAACACCATTATTTCTGCAGCTCTATAGGCGCCACCTGCTGGATTAGCTAGATTTAATAGATTTTTATTCAGTATATGAATAATGTTTTAGTTTTGGATTAGTTTTTTACATTAATAGTAAATATACTGTAAGTTAAAATCTCGCCAGTGTTTCCGTGGTGGTTAAGTGGTTATAAGGTCTTAAAATGTATGAAAAGAGTCTTAAAAAAGGTTTTAAAAGGTATTGAATTTCACTCTCTGATTCCTGTATATATACTCTATTATACTGAAGCTGATACTTATAACTCTATTTGAAATGAATTCATGAAATTTGCATTGATTGGGATTGTTTTGTAGAGGAGTATCTGCATAAAATACAATACTGTTGCACAGATACAAATTAACTTTATGGTTTTCTGTGGAATCTAACAGTATTAATATATAAAATAACAGTGTATAGTGTAGAGTCTTCATCTGTATACATAATTTTAAATACAATTATTTTGATTTATTTACCTATTATGACCTCTTGGTTTAAGTTTGCTGAAATCTTACACAATCACAGGTTTTAAAAACACATCTTTCACTCTATTTAAGGGTTAAACTTCATGATGACCCCAAAGAATGTATTGTTCTGATTAAGCATATATGATGATAAATGGTGATAATACCAAGTTTGAAATTGCAGATCCTGCGATCTGACTTATTGCAGATTCACACATTGTGATTCTCATTGCTGAAACGATATATTGTGCCGCCCTACTAAGTGATATTATATCAAAATGCTTGATTTCAAATTATATAACAAAAGAATATATCTGTATATCATACAGTATATCTATGTAAAAAGCTTATTTAATGAAACACTCACACACAGTTTATATAGGATGGTGTCTGCAAATGGCTTTTCTGCTGTTATACTGTGAGATTTGTTGCAATGGTTACGTTAATCTAAAAGTCTACCATCTTTCATTTTATTTGTCTTTCATCAAGTTCGAAATAAAATAAATATTAGTTAAGGTGAAATTCTTTTTATTTCTAATTATTTAATAATGTGTAGTATAAATCCCTTTTTGTTGGTTTTTTTTTTCTTCAGATATGAATAACTATAGTTTGATATGTCTAATGAAATTTCTTAAACCGTGACACATAATTCTGGTGCAACACACACCTTTAGTCTTGCATTTGTGTGAGGTTTTGCAGAAGAAGTGTTAAATGTGAAGTTTCTATTTCGAGTACGCTCTTTAGCAACCTTAACCTTTAACTGTGAGACCACAGCAGGTCTATCACACAACACTAACCCACCCACACGCCATCTTCTCTGCTGTTTCCCGCTCTCAGATACAGCTTTAATTTGGTCAGGCTATAAGCATTAGCTCTACTGGATTACACACACACACACACACACACACACACACACACATAGTCTTACCCCTTAAGACATGAGTGTCATCTGGTGCAGTTGTGTGTGCGTGTGTGTGTGTTATGTTTAGAGAATAAACAGCCTGAAATGCTTCAAAGAGTAAAGTGACAGGCTTAGTCTGGATTAATGTGAGATGCACAGGAATGTAGTGGCAATGTCTTCTCATTTATGATGACAATAGAGTCTACCAGTTTGCTTAAAGTATACTACAGTCTATCACATTACGCCATCAATACAGGCAGTGCAGAATTATTAGGCAAATGAGTATTTTGACCACATCATCCTCTTTTTGCATGTTGTCTTACTCCAAGCTGTATAGGCTCGAAAGCCTACTACCAATTAAGCATATTAGGTGATGTGCATCTCTGTAATGAGATGGGGTGTGGTCTAATGACATCAAGACCCTATATCAGGTGTGCATAATTATTAGGCAACTTCCTTTCCTTTGGCAAAATGGGTCAAAAGAAGGACTTGACAGGCTCCGAAAAGTCAAAAATAGTGAGATATCTTGCAGAGGGATGCAGCACTCTTAAAATTGCCAAGCTTCTGAAGCGTGATCATCGAACAATCAAGCATTTCATTCAAAATAGTCAACAGGGTCGCAAGAAGCGTGTGGAAAAACCAAGGCGCAAAATAACTGCCCATGAACTAAGAAAAGTCAAGCGTGCAGCTGCCAAGATGTCAAGATGCCACTTGCCACCAGTTTTGCCATATTTCAGAGCTGCAACATCACTGGAGTGCCCAAAAGCACAAGGTGTGCAATACTCAGAGACATGGCCAAGGTAAGAAAGGCTGAAAAACGACCACCACTGAACAAGACACACAAGCTGAAATGTCAAGATTGGGCCAAGAAATATCTCAAGACTGATTTTTCTAAGGTTTTATGGACTGATGAAATGAGAGTGAGTCTTGATGGGCCAGATGGATGGCCCCGTGGCTGGATCGGTAAAGGGCAGAGCTCCAGTTCGACTCAGACGCCAGCAAGGTGGAGGTGGAGTACTGGTTTGGATTGGTATCATCAAAGATGAGCTTGTGGGGCCTTTTCGGGTTGAGGATGGAGTCAAGGTCAACTCCCAGTCCTACTGCCACTTTCTGGAAGACACCTTCTTCAAGCAGTGGTACAGGAAGAAGTCTGCATCCTTCAAGAAAAACACAATTTTCATGCAGGACAATGCTCCATCACACGCGTCCAAGTACTCCACAGCGTGGCTGGCAAGAAAGGGTCTAAAAGAAGAAAAACTAATGACATGGCCTCCTTGTTCACCTGAACTGAACCCCATAGAGAACCTGTGGTCCATCATCAAATGTGAGATTTACAAGGAGGGAAAACAGTACACCTCTCTGAACAGTGTCTGAGAGGCTGTGGTTGCTGCTGCACGCAATGTTGATGGATTCTGTCAGTGTTTTGATCTGTTCACCATGGATGACAGGCTTTTGAGTGTCCTTGCAAAGAAAGGTGGCTATATTGGTCACTGATTTGTTTTTGTTTTGTTTTTGAATGTCAGAAATGTATATTTGTGAATGTTGAGATGTTATATTGGTTTCACTGGTAAAAATAAATAATTAAAATTGGTATATATTAGTTTTTTGTTATCCCTGATCCCTGATTCACAACATTATAGATAAACAACAAACCATTAAAGAAACACAGAAAGGTCTAATTCTTCATTTATTCCTCTTGGTGTGAGTGATTTTTATTATGAATCCAGAACGGTTCTGTTTGTAATAATCATTTATTCAGATTACCTCCTCTATGTGACTCAAATACTTCCTCAATTCCTATACATTCTAGTTGTTTCATGTCATGTCTGAAATCTATAAAATGTCTTGCTACTGCCAAAGTTATATCTTGTCGTCGTATACTTGATTTATGCTTATTAATTCACAAATTTAACTGACGTGAGGACTTTCCTACATATATATATATATATATATATATATATATATATATATATATATATATATATATATATATATATATATATATATATATATATCTTTTGGCACGGACATTTTAACATATAGACCACATTACGAGTAGAGCAGGTACTGTAATACAAGTTTTTATTTTTATATTTTTACCTGTTACTGGATTAAAAAATACCTTATATTTTACTAAATTCTGACATGCGACACAATTTCTGCACAGAAAACAACCTTGTTAAAAAAAAAAAATAGTGGATTTCTTATTTCTTACTATATCTGAGTTAATCATCATATCTGATAAATTTTGGGATCTTTTAGGAAATAAGAAATATGGGATAAAAGGGTGAAGTGAGAAGATTGTCACGCACTGAGGAAGGCATTGTGGCAAAACGTCTGTGTTTTGTATCAAGTAAGAATGTAAAATCAAGCTATATAAAGTTATTATTTAATGAGTGCGAATCATGACCTTCTGAGAAATATTATTAACTAGATTAACATACCAAAAAAGCAATGTCAAATAAAAATAAAAGAAAACACTATATTACCAAAAAACAAAATGATAACAACAGCAATGATTAGAGCTGCACGATATTGAAAAAAATCTGACCTTTCAATATTTTGTTTTTCTGTGATGTACTTTGCGATATGAATGCAATTTCAGATGGCTTAAATAGCTCTTTTTGGAAACAAATCATTCATTTAGATTGATTGGGGTAATTTAAAGGTATAAATGAAAAAATAGTAAGGTAAAAAATAATAAACAAATTCCAAGTAAAATATTCACAATAGAGCAATGAAAAAAAGTCAAATAAACAGTGTTTTCCGGAGACTCAAACAGTATTCATGTACAGAAAATGTATAGTTTTCGTCATATTGTACAAATGTACTTTTTTTGTGCCCAAATGCTTTACACTCTCTTGAAATGCCTTTACAACACGTGCAAAGGACAAAGTTTCACTTTGTTATGGTTATGTTTTGCAATGACTCCATAAATCTCATAGAGTCCCAACTGTTGTGCTGATCAACTACAGTATAATCCCAACTCAACATTGCATATACTGCGATATGACTATTGCAGACACACATTATAATAGCGATGCTGAAATGATGCAGCCCTAGCAAAGATAATACTAAAATAAACAGTGCTTTTAAGGTTTTTCATGTATCTAACAGTAGTTTTCAGTTACATACTGTAAACTGACAAATATAATCAAATAACACTGCATACTGTATAGAATCTTCATATTCTGTATAAATAAAATAAAGGTTAACCATTACTGAGCTATATAGCTATTCAGTCAAGAACAGTGTGATTTCAATATCTTTTGTTGTGTGATTAATATTAAAAAACACAGACTGCAGGAATAAGATTTTTTTACTTTTAGATGCAGCACTGATGCAGCACATTGAGAAAGTTACAGACATAGATTGACATTGAGATGAAAAGCAAGACTTGAACTGCGTAACTTTAAATCAGATATTCAGATGAGGCACTTCTCCAATGCACTCACATGCAGACATGCAGCTTACGTCACTTTCATTTTCACATGAAAGCATCTCCTACTTTAGTGCTCACTGAATGGACATTTACTCACAGAGAGCTATTTTTCAGCGCATTTCAGCATTGGCATTTTAACATGCACAGAGCCAGTTCAGAGAATAATTAAATGAATGAGGGAAATGCAAAATTCAATTTTTTAATTTTAATGCAAAACCTAAAAACTGCAATATCGATATGCTTATTAAATCGTGGAGGTCGTACTGAGGGGTTCTGTAGTATTGGGGCATCCCAAATTATTACATTAAGCATGAAAATGTAATGATCTAGCCATTGCATTATGCTATGGTAAAAATCCAGGCCATGCTCATTGGAAAGCCTACATTTGAATAATCCAGCCTCAGTTTTTACGAAAATGTAAAATACTTTTCTCTGGGTAGATTTCATTGCACATTTCAGATGACAAATACACTAGAGGGTGCTGTCTTTTTTAAAACTACATTACTTGGGGTACGCTTTGTTGTACATTTCATGAGAAGGTGGCTTTTGTAGTTACCTAGCCCACTGAACACTGACCTATACCCTACCCTAAACCCAACCGATAACACTTTCGACTGCAAAAACTACTGTGACCATTTAGTTTACCTTTATTTTACATTTCTTCTTTATTGGAACTGTGCTTCATCAGACTCAAACCTGCCTTCATTATTTATCAGTCTATACTGCATGCATCCATTACCACTCGCTTATTCACACGCTGACATGTAATCTGCTCATATACATGCTGGGGTGCTGTTGGGCAAGTTAATAATTGATTGCATCATTGAATATAATGTACTTAATAGGATATTGAATGATGTGCTTAACTTAGTGAGGTGTAGAGTGTTGATTTGAAGTCTAACGAGTGATGAGAAGGTTTCACTTTCTCTTTCTCTTTTTTTAAAATGAGCATAATATATTTAATTCATTCATTCATTTTCCTTCGGCTTCCTTATTCATCAGGGGTCGCCACAGCAGTTGCCATCTATTCCAGCATATGTTTTACACAGCGGATGCCCTTCAGCCGCAACCCAGTACTGGGTAACACATTCACACACACACTCATACACTATGGCCAATTTAGTTTACCCATATGACCTGGAGCACATGTCTTTGGACTGTGGGGGAAACCGAAGCACCCGGAGGAAACCCACGCGAACACGAGGAGAACATGCAAACTCCACACAGAAACGCCAACTGGCCCAGCTAAGACTTGAACCAGCCACCTTCTTGCTGTGAGGCGACAGTCCTAATTCTCTCTCTCTCTCTCTCTCTCTCAATTCAATTCAATAGTGGCTTTATTGGCATGACAAATGTTACAAATGTATTGCCAAAGCATTTATAAAGTTTACATAAAAAAGTAACATATATATATATAAATATATATATATATATATATATATATATATATATATATATATATATATATATATATATATATGTATATATATGTATGTATATATATATATATATATATATATATATATATATATATAAAACAGTACACGCAATAGATAGTAGTAGTAGTAGTAGTAAAAAAATAAAAAATAAAATACATTTATTATAAATATATATAATATAATTAAATAAAATATAAATAATGTATCATATTATTCAATATATCATATTTATGGTGGATTGAGAAAATCATAACTTTCCACCAGACTGTCAGACAGACTTAAGGTTGGGCTCATTTAACTCTGATGACCTTTTAACTTACTAGCCACACCCTAGCAACCACTTACGGCACCCTAGCAACTGTCCCATAGACTTCCATTGTTTAAAAAAACTGCCATTGACTTTACATTGGACATAGTAACAACATACCGACTCATACTAACGACATACCAATTCATACTAACAATATACTACTTCATACCAGAAACATACTAATCATACTAGCAACATGCTAATTCATACTAACAATATACTAATCCATGCTGAAAACATATTAACAAACATAGTAATCATACAAGCAAACATGCTAATTCATACTAAATTCATGCTAACAGCATGTTAGTTTATACTAGAAACATGCTAGTGACATGCTAATTCATACTCAATGCTAACGACATGCTATATTATGCTGGAAACATGGTAACTTATGTTAGCAACTGCCTAGCAACCGCTCAGAACACCTTAGCAACTGCCTAGCAACACATTAGTAACCACCTAGAACACCCTAGCAACTGCCTACGAACTACCCAGAACACCTTAGCGATGGTCTAGCAACGCCTTAGCAATGACTTAGAACACCCTAGCAACCACCTATCATCGCCTTAGTAGCCACTCAGAACACCCTAGCAACGCCTTAGCAACCGCCTAGCAACCACTCAGAACACCTTAGCAACTGCCTAGCAATGCCTTAGCAACCACTCAGAACACCATAGCAACTGCCTAGCAACAACTTATCAACCACTCAGAAGACTCTAGCCACGACCTAACAAACACTCAAAACACCCTAGCAACCACCTAGCAACACCTTAGCAACGACCTAGAACATCTTAGCAACCGCCTAGCAACACTCTCTCTCTCTCTCTCACTGTGTCTCTCTCAATCTCCTTCTTGACCATGTAGCCATTGTGTGCGTTAATTTTTGTGACTTGGAGCCAAAAATATAAATATGAGTGTGTTCTCTCTCACTTAGTTTGTTATTTGAATTCATCTCATGCTCTTCAGTTTAATGAGTCAAGTTTCCAGTTACAAGTCAGTCTAACAACCTCACCTTACATGAGTCACCAAAACCTAATTGCCATTCTGCATTAGCCATTATTTCTCTGCTGACTTCAGCCCACAGACCTCTGAGCACTGTGTGTGTGTGTGTGTGTGTGTGTGTGTGTGTGTGTGTGTGTGTGTGTGTGTGTGTGTGTGTGTGTGTGTGTGTGTGCGTGCGTGCGTGCGTGCGTGTGTGTGTGTGTGTGTGTGTGTGTGTGTGCGTGTGTGTGTGTGTGTGTGTGCGCGTGTATGTGTGTGTGTGTGCGTGCGTGCGTGCGTGTGTGTGTGTTTGTGTTCATGACAGTGTTTTTTACAAGAAATATAGGTGGCAAAAAAAGAAAGGATGTAATAATGTAGCCCATAACTAACTTCTTAAGCAGATCTCTGTCTTATGAAAAGTAATAACAGTATGTAATCAACATAGTAATTTAGATCTGTACTAATGTTTGTTTGATTGTTTTACCCTTCTGTCTGTGTCAAACTATCTTCTCTGGCAATGTGATTAGGACGTGATTAGAGGTGTGATGATGAGACACTTCGCTCGTAAGCCGAGATGATAGAAGAAAATGGGTTCTTGAGAATGACAATTATACAACTAGATTAATGGATAAATAGTTTGCAGATACATTTTTTGAAGGGCACCTATGATGAAAATCAACTTTTGTAAGCTGTTTGGACAGAAGTGTAGATGTGTATATAGTGTGTCCACAGTCATATTGGAGTGATAGAGACACAATGTCTCCTTCTTTTAAATTTCCCGACTTTAAAATAGGTTACAAATCTCTGCAATTGTGAGGCCCACCGCAACGTGAAGTAGGGCTGTGGTTTTCCCATCCACCGAATTGATTGACAGCCGCGTATTAACATGTCTCCATAGTAACGCGTATAAGCCTATCCACAAGACAGGACGTGCCCAAAGCAACTGGGATGAAAAGATCTGTTCAGCGCTCTGTGATCATCTGCACCTCGAGAATGAGTTTTACATTTTTTAAAAAAGTGTAAAGTGTATGTTTGTAAAAAATACAGTAAAATGGATATGTAATTCATCACCTCAGCCGCATAGTGTCAATACAATTAAAAAAAGAAGACTCTTCAGTCCTGGTTTGTGGACTTAAATCAGGTTTATTTTGTACATTAACATAACGGATGTTCATACAGCAGTGGATATTAATGTGTATCCTGTCACATTTGCTGTGCAAAGCTAAACTTGTTTGTGTGTATGTGTGTGTAACGACATTGTGTGCGACTCATCGTTGCAAAAAGGCTTGAATTAACTCCACAACAGATACACCAATTAACCATTGGGAAAGTTCTTACTCTAGTAATGGAGTAATGGAGATTCTTGTCTGTCACTGTGCTGTTTACCACTTAAATGCACACATTTTCTGTCACTTTAAAATTGCTCTTAAATTGACCCCTGACAAAATTATGTTTATTTTCGTGGACTTTTGTTTATGAAAAGTTTGTATTTACAGTCAAATTTTCTTCTGCCTATATTGTTTATTTGCATTATAAAATGATATGTCAGTCATGTTGTGTGGTTTTCTCGATAAACAGTTAGTCACTGGTGACCTTTACAGTGTGGGAATCTAATAACAGGCCTGTGAGATCTACGTGAGATGCAGCAGGTGAAGGCTACACCCATCAGAGTGATCTCTATTCCTCTGATATGCACGTTGGAACGGTGGGCGGGGAGAACTAGCTAATTTGCATTAAAGGCACAGGCAATAAAAACAGCTCCAATTTCCCAACCTCTCAAATTTCCCAGATTCTGAAAGGTATAATCAATAGTCTGATGAGTGTTTTGAGCTGAAACTTTACAGACACATTCTGGAGACACGAAATACTTATCTTAATTCTTGAAAAAGGGGTAAAATGGGTGCAAGCTCTGTGAAAGATTTTGGAGTCACATAATCGACTCTCTGGCTTTTCTCCTGTTTGTCTCTTTAGACTTTAGAAAAGTGCATGAGTTATGAACTTCTGTTCAAAGCTATGCACGAGCTCTTAACAGAAGCCCTTATCAAAAACTGAACATTAATCCACTATCAGCATGAGGGTTTTTAAATGCACTCTCGGCTTTTACTTTGGCTTTCAAATTTGCGATCAAGCATACTTTGTTTATAGGGAGCCAGATGCACGTTCTGAAAGATAAGACATTTTTAGATGCTTAGGTTCTGCACTAAATCTTGCTTTCACATGCTAAGTGAAATCTGACTCTTGCTGCTCTGCAACTCTGTGGCGTGTGCTGTAAAACTGATGAATTTGTAATTAGACTTACTGTATTAGAGTCTAGGGTTCAGTCAGTTCCGTTTTTTACTTTGAGCAGGACTACACAATCACAATACATTTCATTGGTTTTGTTAGCTTTTTGCTACTGACCTTTCAGTGCTGACCATAGCAATGAGATCCATAGTCATCCTATAATCCATCAACTCAACTCAACTCAACTCAATGTTATTTCTAGAGCACTTTCAACCAACCAAAATGGGTACCAAAGTGATGTACATAAAAATACATAATACATGCAAACAAGCAAGGAGCCAAAATGCATAAACTCACAACACATGATTAAAAGCTAAAGAAAATAAGTATTTTCAGTGACTTCTGAAGTGACTCCAAAGTAGGAGATGATCTTAAGGAGAGTTAAAGATCATTCCAAAGGCTTGGAGCTGCTACTGAAACAGCTCTGTCACCTTTACATTTCAAGCATGATTGTGAAACTGTCAAAGAGATCTCACGGGTTCATTCATTCATTCATTCATTTTCTTGTCGGCTTTGTCCCTTGCGGGGTCGCCACAGCGGAATGAACCGCCTTCTTATCCAGCACGATTTTACGCAGCGGATGCCCTTCCAGCCGCAACCCATCTCTGGGAACTTCCACACACACATTCACACTCATACACTATGGACAATTTAGCTTACCCAATTCACCTGTACTGCATGTCTTTGGACTGTGGGGGAAACCGGAGCACCTGGAGGAAACCCACGCAAACGCAGGGAGAACATGCAAACTCCACACAGAAACGCCAACTGACCCAGCCCAGCCGAGGTTCGTACCTGCGACCCAGCGACGTTCTTGCTGTGAGGCAACAGCACTACCTACTGCGCCACTGCGTTGCCCATCTCACGGGTTGATGTTTATTAATTAGCTCAGAAATATACTCAGGGGCCAGGCCATGGAGGGATTTAAAACATATACTGTAACAGTACTTTATGCTGAATTCTAAACTGGATTGGTAACCAGTGTAGGGAAACCAGTACAGGTGTAATGTGCTCTCCTTTTTGTGCCAGTTAAAAGCCTGGTAGCTGTCGGCACCAGTGGTGTAGTGGTTAGTGCGTCGACACATGCACTCCGGTGCTCACGGTGACCGAGTTTGATTCCCGCCTCGCCGTCCTATGCCGATCCTTTTCCTCTCTCTGCTATCCATGCTTTCCTTTCAATACTCTCTACTGTCCTATCAAATAAAGGTGAAAACCCCGAAAAAGTTATAATAATAATAAAAAAAAACCTGGCAGCTGAGTTCTGGACCAGCTGAAGACGAGAGAGAGAGGCCTGACTCACACCCAGATACAGTGCATTGCGATAATCCAGACAAGAAGAAATAAAGGCATGAACAACCTTCTTCAAGTCACTGAAAGAGAGGACAGACTTTAACTTGGCAATAGATCTAATATAGAAAAAAGCTCTTTTTGACAACCCCATTAATTTGCCAATCAAATTCAAGCTCAGAGTCAAAAGACCAAGACTTTTTACAGAGGAATGTATTTTTCCAGGAAGCAATGACAGATTGTCATTAGAATCTGAACCTTTTTGACCAAACAAAATAAATTCAATTAATAATATTTTTATAACATTAATAATATGAAATAAAAATCAGTTGGAGAACCTGTCATCCTTAAACCCTTTCATACAGTAATTGTTTTTTAGGGGGGCTTTAACAGTGTTTTTACAAGTCGATGTTTTTATTGTCATCAAAATCCAAAATGTTTGGGTTTTTCTCTCATCACCCATGTTATCTAACTTTTTATGATATACACCAAGGTTGCATGGTGATTTTAATTGCTGTTCGATTCCACATCTCTGAATTTAGATTAATTCAGTAAATATTTTTGGCTACTGAAATGAATGATATGGTTGCACTTTAGGTCATTTGCATCAGAAAAGTGGCATCTCATGCGTTAAAAATAGCTTCCTCTGTTTTTTTACTAGCTGTCAGAATTGAGTTGTGTAATTGCCTCTTGTCATGACCATCGCACCAGTCCTGATGCCGACACCCTGTGTGAATCTCGTTTGAGTTTGATCAGAGTTTAAAACTAAACTCTGTAGGAAAGTGGCGCCACATTTGAGGATCCCATAAATAAATTTTAACATCTGACTGCACATGTGATTGATCATAAGAAACATGCAGTCCCATGTTCATAGGATTGTTCTTAGGATTGATACAGTAGAGTATGGGGATTTTTCTTTTACAGACATCCCTATGAGAAACCGTTTCCATCTCAATAGGGCTTTGCATATCATTTACATATTCTTTTGAGAACTAAAAGAGCATTATTAGAGCTCATTTGTATTATATTTAATTTTGAAAACATTTTTAAAGGCTTTTTAATTATCCTGTGAAGGAAGGAAAAAATACTACTCATGCAATATGACTCATGCATATTCTCTTTTGAAGATATGCCTTCTCTATTACATTATAAAGACACAATATATTGTCATCGACTTAAATGCACACAGATTCTGTCACTTTAAAATTGCTCTTAAAATTACCCCTGACAAAATTATGTTTATATTCGTGGACTTTTGTTTATGAAAAGTTTGTATTTGCAGTCAAATTTTCTTCTGCCTATATTGTTTATTTGCATTATAGAATGATATGTCAGTCATGTTGTGTGGTTTTTTTTGATAAACAGTTAGTCACTGGTGACCTTTACAGTGTGGGAATCTGATAACAGGCCGGTGAGATCACATGACTTATGAAACTAAGTAGCATTTCAAACGAGATCAAACTGGCATGCTTGCACAACCGCTCTCTTGTAAAACTCTGAAATCAATCCACACATCTCCAGTAGTTTTTTTTTAAATATTCGGTAATAGGCATGGGACGATAACCTTTTTCAAAGTATACAGTGGTTTACTAAAGTCAAGGTTTTAAAATATGTTAGTTTTTTTGTTTAGTTTAGTTTTTCAGACAACATTATCTCCAGCAGAAAAGATATCCAAAGAGGCTGTTTTAAATTATAAAGAAACCCCAGCGTAGCGTCCCTCAAATGCGGACTTCAGAATCTCGCCGGAAGTAGTAGGTCATCTGGGTTCGGACATACAGTACTACTCAGCTTGCATACTGTTTTTAGGATGCTATATAGTATGGAAGTATGCGATTTCAGACGCAGCCAAGTGGAAAAACTTTGTTTTTTACCCAGACAGAGCAGTAATCAGAATACGTGATACCGTGACATTTTTATCCAAGGTTATCATACCGTTAGAATCTTATACCAGTCCATGCCTATTCGGTAATACTTTATATTTCTGAAGGAGTACTCAAAAAAATTTTTTTTAGATTTCTTTGTTTTTATTATGAAATATTGTTTAGTACAATGCTTTAAAAAAAAATTCCTTGTAATACAGTATCTCTCTCCCTCGCTGGAAGGTACTGTAATGTGGCTGTTAAGTTCAGGTCTTCTCATACAGGCCCGTAGCCAGGGGGGCTACCCCTCACTGACAAAGGTCCAGAATTTGTCCCAATTATGAGCTCATTTGTCCTATTGTGACTGCTGCGCCATTATACATAGTAAAAATAATGCATCAAAAAAGGCTTTAAGACCAAGCGGATTCCTGGTGTGAATTCAAGTAATCAGTTTTGGCCAATGCAAACAATTATTTTTCTAGAGTTCAACATCCAGCTGTGCAAGAAAACATCTGACATAAGTGAAGTCATCTTTCACTACTGTATTGTTTTTAAATAAAACATTTACCAATAAACAAAAACAATAAACAAAAAGTATGAACCACCAAAAGCAGTGCATTAAAATATATTTGAATACTATTTTGGCTATTGTTGTTATCTATGAAAGAGGCTAGAAAAATTGTGAAACTCTAAATTATTATTATTATTAATATTATTATTATTATTACTTGAATTTATTATTATATAAAGGGCCAAATTCTGACCGAGGAAAGCTGAATGTGCTGGCCAGTTTGTTATTTGCCTAATAAATTACAATAGGCTTCAATTTTTAATTTAAAACTAATGATATATGATGTAAAAAAAATTGTATTTTAAAAATAAATATTTGTTTTATTTCTTTATTCTAAATATTTAGAAAATGTTTTCGGTACATTAAAAAGTGTGGTTACGATGACCATCTGACAAGCTAATTCAGCTGAAAATAGTGCTTAAAATGTAAACTAAATGCAGTATTTAAAAAACAGAACCACCCCTTTCACCAAGCTCGCTATGGGCCTGTCATATACAGTAGATATGTGCTAAAGAGTAACTTGTTCAAAAGCATTTTTATTTGACATATTAGGCAGGATTCAGAATGACTATGATCTTGTATTCAAAGAGTTTGAGTATTATTTTTCTTGAAATCACAAGGGTTCTACAAAAAATGTGATTTTTTTTCTTAGTCTGTAAACTTTGTTACGCTTCTGCATTCGTTGTGTCTTTAATTAGTTTAAGTACCAAGTACTTTTCTGAGAAGTGATGCAGAATTCAGGCACAGGTGTTAGTAAGGGCAGTTTCTGAAGTTGATTTAAGATTTAAAGAGAGACAATTCTGTCATCATGGAATTATTCTGCAGAATAGAAAAATATACAGTATTTCAAGAGGTTTTGCCCCTTAAATGAATGTCTGTGGGGTCCATTGTTATTTTGGACATTAGTGAATATAAAGTTTTGGGTGAACAATTTGTCCCTCTTTGACAAGTTTGTCCAGTCTTGATCCTAGAGGGCAGTGCCCTGCAGATGTTGCGTCCAGCAGCTTCAATTTGCCTACAAGTTTGTAATGCTTTATATACCTGGTTCAGGTCTGTGCAATTTGATTAGTAACTAATCTCTGTAGAACAGTGGCCCTGTAGGACAGGTGTGGACACCGCAGCTTTAAGAGAACTGATGAGAAGTCATTATGTGGCCTCTGAGAGGGGCGACGACTGCAAATATCCCCGTCAGATAAACCTTCTCTAGGTAAAGTTACCTGAGTGCAGTCAGGTATATCATGACCACATTATGCTCCTGAATTAATTGTGATCGTGTGTCGGTCACGTAGCTGTGCTGATTAAAGGAGGTTTCATTTGCTGACTTGTGACTCAGACAGATACTCGGATAGAGAGGACTTGGATGAATAGGGCAGGTGGTTTTCTACAGCTGCTAAATAAGTCACACGGGTGCGAAGAATAGAACTGATTGGCATTGAAAGGCGTTGAATAGAGCTGATTGGAGTGATTGGCGGTGGTGGTCTGATATCCCATCATTGTTCTGTCCCCTAAAAAAAGGTCAAAGGAACAGCACTGCATTCGTGGAGACAGTCACAGCACTTTTCTTCATGTAAGTTGTAGCTTGTGATTGTGTGTGCTGACCGACTTACTCTTGCGCCCACAGCGTCGCTTGAGGAAGACATCAGTCGTAGCTTCTTCTGTCCCAATGGATGCATTGTTCAACTTGCGTTTCAGGCGGAAAGCTGCTGAGCCAAGCGGGCGCAGGCGCTCCAGTGTGTCACTTCCAGCAAGCAAAGCACGCCGGCGCTCCAGCGCGGGTCTGCCTTCAGCAGGACTGGCCCACAGACGCAGATCCAGTGCTCAGCTTCAACCCGGCAGCATACAGCCAGGGCTCATACTACACAAAAGAGGACACTTTACGAGGAGAAGGTCAAGTGGCGGGACGGCCTGCCTGACTCCGCGGTTCGCTATTCGACGAAGACAGGCTGCCAAACACCGCAGCATTCACGCCCAACTCCTAGGACCATCTCTGCTCCTGGCGAGTGTGGTGCAGATGAGTGAAACCCATGAACCTGAGGATAAGAGTGCAGATGAATACTCCTCTCTCTCTGATACTGACTGTAGCCAAGAGGAGCACGAGCAATCAGGAATGGACTTTGAAACCGAGTCTGATAAGTGTCTAACATGGTTGGCTCAGGGTTTGTTGGTGGGAGAAAGTATTCAGCCCCGGCCTCTTATCCGTGCGCCTCGCTGTCTGAGGAGAAACTCCTCGCACCTTCTCCCCGCTGAGGCCGTTTACAGAAGCCCAGCTTCTTATGGGCTGTATGGTCGCTACCGTAGGACCAGTCAGGTGCATAATGTGGGTGGATTGTGGGCAGGGAAGAGAAGTTCTCTCGCAGCTCGTGGATCAGTTGCACTGTATAGGACGAGCCCCCCTTGCTGGCCAGATCTCAGTGTTTCGCACACACTTCAGGGAACTTACTACAACCCACAGATTGACACATGGAGTGGGTTCCTCTCGTATGTAGAGCCCTAACTACCGCTGTATGTTTTAATGTGTGTGTTTGTCATGTTTCCCTGAACTGTTTGGACTTTTCTGTCACTTCAGTATCTTGTTTTGTTGCTGTGGGTTTGTTAAAGCCGTTTTTTTCTTTCAGATTTGATTCTGTGGTTTCATAATTTCAACTCTAATACAACTAGGCCTGTCACAATATGTATTTTTTGTTGTACCATATATTGCACCAAAATTATTGCGATTAAACAATATTATTGTCATTTTAACCCTTTAACTACCCCACCAAGAAAAAAATGTTTGGATTGCATTTCTTAACTCCTAATGTCGCTAGTTAACACACCCAAAGCATTTTTTTAACACATTCCATAGTTTCTAAAATATCAACCTCTACCAAATGTCGGTTTATGGTAAAGTTCCTGAATTAATACATATAGTATGAAAAATATGAAAATATGAAGATCAATTTTTAAAAAATATAATGAAAACAAATCTTTTTGGAATACTAAATCACCTTTATTTTTTTGAAGTATGCCATAAGATATTTCATATTCTCATTTAACACATTTTCTTGTTTTGTTTTTAACAATAAATCCAAAATCAAGTGTAGTGCAACAGGATTATGTTTTATTTTTTTGTAAACCAACAATGCTGTGTGTGTAAGCCATTATTTAAAACAGTCAAAATATGGTCAGCCATTTGGTAGAGGGTCAAAGGTTTAAGACCATTTTATGCCACTCATAATATAATGCCAGAATGACAATATAATAGCATCATAATGCAAGTTCACTCCAAAGAACACATAATATTTTGTTCTTAAGAATATTTAATTTAATTCTAGTCATTTTAACAATTTTATAATTAGGCGTTGGAATCACAATGTGGAAAAGTATCCTAAACAAATAAATAATAATAAATGTTAACAAAAAAGCGCAACATAAAGTAACCGAGGCTGCGAAACCTGCTACCAAATCTGTTTTCAGTTGACCCACATAAAAATATACTATAGTAATTTATAGTAAATACTATAGTGTTTTTTAACCATACTGACACAGGGACCTCCAGTAGAGATCAGCTAAAATGTTGCTAGAATGTATGTACATTTTTCCGAAATTTTTCTGTATTCATCATTAGTGAAACTTTTCTTTCATATTCTTAGCAAAAGACACGTAGTATAAACTATTTCTTAAATGTTATGCAGAATATTGGTTGAATTTGAGAGCACTGAAATGATTATTATTTTTTTGGTTTGACAGCTAAACATAAGAGTGTATCTGTCGATGTATATGTCTCCTTTGCTTTTACATTCACCTTTTACTTCTCAAACTGAAACATCTTCAACATTCAAACTCGGCATTTGTGCTGTTTTTTAATGTGTTAAATGTGACCGCTAAAACAGTCAATTTGATTTAAATGTTGCTTTGTACAAAACAGGTAGCTTAATAAAATATTAAATCAAGATTAAAATAACAAACAATTTACACAAATTCAAATTTTACTAACAAGCAGTTAAAAAGACGATAGTGTCTTATTAAACTCAAATCATTTCAGTGTTGATTCAGTTCAAGTCCAGTAACGGTGTTGATGTTCATCGGTTATGAAACAAATTTGATTCACCTATAAAACAGCTCAACATAAGACAATCAAGTCATTATTCAGCTCAGTTTGTTCCACATGCAATAACTGCGCTCTTTTGTTTATGTTTAAAATCCGGGATATTTCTGTTTATCTTTTTTTTTTTATTGGTATTTTATTGAAATCTGTCTATTTTGTGCTTGCTTGCAGGAAGGCCATTGCTAAGTCCGGTCTCCAGCACCTCTCATGCCAGCCCAGTGCTGCAGTGTTGGCCAAAGGGGAAACAGACAGAGAAATACGCAGCACGGTGGACTGGAGTGTGAGTAACAGGAGTCATCAAGACTTCTGCTCTCCATTCACTTTATTTTGAGAATGCTATGGTTTCATTCTTCTGTTACACGTTTTATACTGTGCTTTGTGTTTGAGAAGGAATCAGCTGTATATGGAGAGCACATCTGGTTTGAGACTAATGTCTCGGGGGACTTCTGTTACGTTGGAGAACAGCACTGTTACGCCAAGTCACTGGTGAGCCTGTGTTCTATATATAAAGAAATGACAGAATTAGTCACTGTTTATGAAAGAGAGATGAACAAAGACAAAAGGGAGCTAAGACAAATTCCATATGTCTTATATTGCATGGGTATATTTGTGGGAATAACCAGTAATACATAGTATGGGTCAAAAAATTATGGGTTACATATGCACTTTAACATTCAACTACTACTACTGCATATGTATGCTGCTACAGTTTGCACATTATTCATTCACTGCTGGATTTTGCACAACAGTTTTAAAATTGACACTTTATGTATACAGAAACCTTCTTTATATATTACTTATTTCATAGTTGATACTGCAAAATAAATAATTTTATTTAAAATTCGTCAAAATTATATCAAAATCATCATGTTTCATATTATTCAGTGTTGATAATTATTGAATATTTTTTAACAATCAATTTAGGTATATTAGGATTTTTTATAATTTAACCACTTCATTTTAATTTACCAACATTACTAAGGCAAATGTAGTTGTCAAAAACAAAAATATTTAATCAGAATATCTTTTCTCTCTTTATAATAAAATAAACCTAGGGTTTAAAGAGACTCTTAAACTTGATAAATAAAATGTTACAAAGTGTGTGCAATGGTAAAGTGCAAATGCTGAACAACCAAAGCAAACTTTAAGGTGTGAATAATAATTATACAGTAAACCTAATTTTCGACCTGAAGTGACTAGAGCGAGTGGTATGTGGTTTCCTTCATTTGCGCTCGCGCTCCCCTGCCTGCCGTCATCAACCCTTTTGGATGACAAACGGACAAACCATTGCTGCAGCTTCAATACAAGTTTATGGAGAAAATTAATAAGCATTGCAGTGTTTGGATGTGCTATGTTTGTCTGAGGTAATTAGTCTGCCGTTTTTACTGAAATGTGTATATTCCATACAAAGTGTGAAGCTGATTGGCTAGTTCAACTTGCGTGAATCGCAGTGCGCTCTCGTCATTCGGAAAAGTTGAAATGTTTTCAAGTAGGCGCTCCTCCATTGGAAATGACAAACTTGGAAGGCTGGGATAAGATATAGTTGAAGTCAGAATTATGAGACCCCGTGTTTATTTTTTTCCCCAATTTCTGTTTAACAGAGGTAAGATTTTTTCAACACATTTCTAAACATAATAGTTTTAATAACTAATTTCTAATAACAGATTTATTTTATCTTTGCCATGATGACAGTACATAATATTTTACTAGATATTTTATTAGGCAGGTTAGGGTAATTAGGCAAGTTATTGTATAACAATGGTTTGTTCTGTAGACTATCGGAAAAAAATAGCTTAAAGGGGCTAATAATGTTAACCTTAAAATGGCTTTTAAAAAATTCAAAACTGCTTTTATTCTGGCTGAAATAAAACAAATAAGACTTTCTCCAGAAGAAAAAAAATATTATCAGACATACTGTGAAAATTTCCCTGCTCTGTTACACATCATTTGGGAAACATTTAAAAAAGAAAAAAAAATTAAAGCGGGGCTAATAATTCTGACTTCAACTCTATGTCAAGATGAGGATAATTGTTGATGGAAAAAAGAGGAAAGACATTATATGCCTAAAATGTCATGCACGTTTCTGTTTTTTTTTTGTCATATTTTTATCTCTTCGTGTAATGCTGCTCTCTGGTGGTTTGTTTACAGAATGCATTGTATTAGTTTTGATGTTACCTCAGTCTGAAGCTAAATCTAATGTGATCTTTTTTTTGTTACAGCAAAAGTCTGTTGCTCGGAAAAAGTGTGCAGCTTGCAAGATCGTAGTTCACTCTATCTGCATTGAACAGCTGGAGAAGGTGAGTGCAGTTTTTAATCCCACACAGGCAGAGACTTGATCTGACACTGCATCATAGACCATACATGTTCCTCCCTTCAGTTATTGGACTGGAATGCTCCGCCTCAGGGGGAGGGGCTTGATGAGATGCTTCTCAAAGAGCCGTCATTCAGAGTGAGAAACCCTTTAGCTTTTTCTCAGGCTCAACTGGGGCTAATGGATCACTTACACATCTGATCTTAGTGAGGACTGGTGACTGTCTGGCCTGATAAACCGAGAACACTGAAACGACAAAAGCCCTGCTAACATCTGGAGCCACTCGCTGTCCATGCAGACTGTGAAGTGGGCATCCGTGATCTCTATTTCTTGACTTGATTGTTTCAAAGTCAAGACAAAAACTGGATTTGGCCCTGAGGTTTTCCTGCCAGACATGTTATTTAACTCTCTAGACCTTTAATCATTATAATTTTGATTTGGCAAGTCAGTGCCAGGTTTTTGGGTTTCATTTTATCCACGAGCCACATTTTCTGTGTGAGCTTAGAATTCAATCTAGCTGGTGTCTTCGACAGTTTATTTCTGGTATGTGGGGCTGATTGTGGTGAAATTATGTCTGATCAGGGATGATTCTAATCATACTTAATACTAACCAGGCTAACAAACTCAGAGATGAGGGTAAGGTAAGTGCTGCTTTTGGTTTCAGTCCCTTCCTATAGAGTTCTAGAGGGAATCTTCAAGATTTAGTATGGTTTATGGAAAACAATCAAAAAAAAGTTTGTGGTTTTGATGAGCTGGTTTATTTCATGGAGCTACTGGTGTTTATATTACGATAAATCCCAAATAATATTCTCAAATAATTTTTGCCCCTTGTTTTTCAGATAAACTTCAGATGTAAACCATCTTTCAGGGAGTCAGGATCACGGAACATCAGAGAAGTGAGTTTCTTGTTTTCCTTCACCTTTGTTTGTTTTCTTAAAATCTTTTCCATTCTGCCTGTTTTCCAATTCTGTCAAACTTTTTTATCGCTGATGCTTCATTACTTGATATAAACAGCCAACAGCGTAGTGCTAAAAGTCATTGTGTTTTGTGCATTATTATTATTATTATTGTTATTTATATACAGTTAAAGTCAGAATTATTAGCCCCCCTGTTTATTTTTTCCCCAATTACTGTTAACAAAGAGAAGATTTTTTCAACACATTTCTAACTAGAATAGTTTTGGTCACACTTTATATTGATGGTCCGTTTGTTCAATTTAATTTACATTGCATCTACATGCCAACTAATTAGATTATAAGTAGACTGTTCGGTTGGGTTTAGGGTGAGGGTTAGGGTTAGTGTAAGCTGACATGTAATTGCAAAGTTTCTTATAGTCAGTTAAATGTCTGTTAGCAGCAGTATCAACAGAGATTATTTAGACCGTCTACTAATTCCCAAATGGACCATCAATATAAAGTGTTACCATAGTTTTATTAACTCATTTCTAATAACTGATTTATTTTATCTTTGCCATGATGACAGTAAATAATATTTGACTAGATATTTTTCAAAACACTTCTATACAGCTTAAAGTGACATTTAAAGGCTTAACTAGGTTAATTATGTGAGCTAGGCAGGTTAGGGTAATTAGGCAAGTTATTGTATAACGATGGTTTGTTCTGTAGACTATCGAAAAACAAATAGCTTAAAGGGGCTAATAATGTTAACCTTAAAATGTTTTTTTTTTTTAAATTAAAACTGCTTTTATTCTAGCCGAAATAAAACAAATAAGACTTTCTCCAGAAGAAAAAAATATTATCAGACATACTGTGAAAATTTCCTTGTTCTGTTAAACATCATTTGGCAAATATTTAAAAAAGAAAAAATAATTCTGACTTCAACTGTACAACACTGTAAGATTTAGATTTTAGTTACTTGTGAATTTAATTTAAGCTCTTTGCTTTTGTCGGAATGACCCCAGATGTTTTACACACACACTAACACACACACTGCTGCTGTTTGCTGTTTAAATCTCAATTTCACCTCGTTTTACCCTTTGTTTTCCTTTTCCACGTCCCTTATGTCGCTCTCACTGCTGTAATCCATCCTTCATCTGTTCATCCCTATCTCTCCATTGCACTTCTGCTCCTCGGTATGCCCTGTCTCTTCCTGTTTCCCATCTTGCTTTGTTGGGTTAGCAAACCTGGCGACGCAGAGCTTTCAGAGGTCGCTGTGCTTTGGAGCAAATGAGAGGTGCTGCAGCTAAATGTACTGCACACACCTCTATAACACAGGTATCACACACACTCTCACGCAGCTACTGTATGATGACTCCTTTACTTGGTTATCTAAATGAGGGCTTGTACATTTTATCAATTTTAACAAAATTTAACCAGGGGTAACTTTAAAACTACACAAAACAAAAAACCTTTTTACAACAAATATAGCCAAGTTTTAATAAAATCCCATACTGCTGTTTGATTGTATTTTTTTTGTTAGACTTTTATTATATTATGCAGTGCACACTGCAGTTAAATTCAGTTGATAGTTAACACTTTACTGATAAGTCAACCAAATGAACCCTCAAATATTGCATGTAGTGAACAGTGTTCATTTATAAACGTTTGACAGTGTGCACAGAGCTGAACTGAACAAATGTTTGTTGATGACATTTTAATACATTTAAGAGTCTCTGTTCTGTATGTATGGAGTAAGATATTAAAGAGAGCAAGATACAATTTAAAAATAAAATTGCAACAATAATAATAATAATAAATAATAATAATAAAAGTAAGCACTAGCCAATAATAAACTTGAACCCAATAATTTTGGTAGTAAGTTGTGTTGCACATGCACACAAAACCATCATTTAAGAAGTTCACTCTCATGTTTAAAGGAGGTTGTCACTAGGAATGCATGCTATTGAAAAAATATGCAATATGCAAATTTGTTGAGGATTGCGATAACAATATTTCTTGCAATATTACAAATCCCTACAGAAATGCTATTTTAATTAACGATTTTTATATTTTTATTAAATCTCTCTGCGATACAAATATTGCATATATACTGTGCTCATAGGAAGCTATACAATATTATATTTGTGCATATACATTAGATTAGTCAGTACTGAAGCCAAATCTGGAGCTTATCTAACAAAATAACTTATGATAACGCTCCAATAACTAGTACACCCAAATTGATATGTAATAGAAAAATATTAAATACAAATTTAAAAAAGAGGAAAAATCAAGAGAAGCAAAAAATATGAAAAATTTAGTAGAAATGTAGGTTGTAATTTATTTTTGCAATATTTTGCTTGAATTTAATTCTATTATCTTTCAGTTTCTAAATATGTTTTGTGACTAAAGTATTATTTTAATAAATATATCTGTTTAATAAATCTGTTTTGTTTAAATGCACCAAAATACATTGCCTATATTCACTGAGAAATTGAGAAAAATATACATTTTCAAAATGGGGAGTACTCTGTTATGCTAAACACTGTAACTATCAGATTATTTTTTTATAAATGTATTTTGCAGCCCTAGTTGTTGCTACTGAAACTTCACAATTTGGAGGTGGCCACATGTATTTGTGGCTCCTTTTCTGTTTATTTAGTAGTACAAAAATATTTGAACCCCATGAAAACCAATCCTCATCTTAAATGTGAACAATATGTCTGGATGTTTCTCTCTCAAGTATTAAAGCATACATTTGCCTGTACTCGTATAGGCACTGCATCATGGCATTCAACTTTAAGTATTTTTAATTGCATCTCCAGAGATTTTCTGTTCTCATGGAGTCTGTTCAGCTGTCTCCTCTTGTTCATGCAACAAAATCAGATTCAGTCTTTATAGCTTGCAGCATAACCCCACAACAATGTCCTATTTTATGGGTGTATGATCCCATGTCTTGTTTTTTATGGCAGCCTGCAATAGTGCGACACCACTGGGTCCATCGGAGAAGACAAGAGGGCAAATGCAAACAGTGTGGAAAGGTGAGTAAAATGGATCGAAAAAGTATTCACACTATATTTATGAGAAATAAAAAAAAAAAAACTATTGAATGACATTTTAGGTTCATAATGGAGTCTAATATCCACTTACAGGGGTTTCAGCAGAAATTTGCCTTTCACAGTAAAGAGATTGTAGCCATTAGCTGCTCCTGGTGCAAACAAGCAGTGAGTCTCTCAAGCGTCATGCATTAGTGTGTTTTATTATTGTAGGTTATGTGAGTTTTTGTAACTCTTCCCTTTTTCTTTGTTTTTTTACAGTATCATAATAAGGTGACATGCTTCATGCTGCAGCAGATAGAAGAACCGTGTTCATTAGGAGCTCATGCCGCTGTTATAGTACCACCTACCTGGATCATACGGGTTCGCCGACCTCAGGTATACACAACACACTACACACTGATAGAATTATTGCATGAATGAGAACAATCTACATGTCAGATGAACAATCCGTATGTATGAGAACAATCCACAAATTGAATTAGATGATTGAATTCATGTGGTTGCATTGTAAATTGCTAAGCACTGCTGTCAGCATTTCCGTGGCAAAATGAATGTAAAGTTCTAATGTAAATATCTTCAATTGACCACGTAGAAACCCTGAGGCATGATAGCTTTTAATTGCATTTTTGTAATTTTGTGTTTTTTTGCTCATAGTCTTCACTTAAGTCAAGCAAAAAGAAAAAACGGACATCCTTCAAACGCAAGTCCAGCAAGAAAGGAGCAGAGGTATGAGTTCAGCAACAATTATTGTTATTATTTTTGTTTGTAAGAGAACAAATCAGTTAAAGAAGCAATATGTGTTTGTTATAAATCTTTCCCCCTACTTTCATTTTTTTCCCCCAGGAGGCACGATGGAAGCCCTTTATAGTGAGACCCATTCCCTCCCAACTCATGAAGCCACTGCTAGTGTTTGTAAACCCAAAGAGTGGAGGAAACCAGGTATTGTAGTCACTTTGTATAGTGATAACAGAAATCAAATATTAAAATATTAATAGCCTATAATATCTATTTCCATTCTGCTTTCTTGTCTTAGGGAGCTAAAATCATCCAGACCTTTCTTTGGTATCTGAATCCTCGGCAGGTGTTTGATCTAAGTCAAGGAGGTCCTCAGGAAGGGTCAGTACCTACATGTGAAATGCTTCAGAACAGGACTTTTCAAACTTTTTTTGACACATCTATCAAAATTTGAATAAACTTCATTTATTTCAATAATATAACAACCCAATGCATGTTGTCTTTTGTCAGTTAGTGGTGCAATATTTTATCATTTTTAGTAATAGTTTTATTATAATTTACTTTCATTTGAAAAAATTAAGAATTAATTAATAGGGCTGGTAAAAATATTGCAATTATTTTGTTATACGTTTATATTTTTACTTACATATGTGTTTTTCTTTTCTTTTAGCTTGGAAATGTATCGCAAAGTTCACAACTTAAGAATTTTGGCCTGTGGGGGGGATGGCACGGTAAGCGTTTGTCTGTTAGTATTTGGCAAATAATCTGCCACCTTATTAAAATATTAGGGCGAACATTTATGCAAGAATTAAACACCTTTCCAGCAGGGGGCAGCATTTCACAGTCTGTGAACCGAGCAAAAGTTAATTCTCCTGAGTCATAATACTATGACTCTTCAGATGAGTCGTGAATTTGAGTTTTCTGACATGTAATACTGATCTGCGCATAAGTGTTTATTAATATTTGGCAATAATCTGCCACCTTATTTAAATATTAGGGGAATGCTTTATGGAAGAATTAGAAACCTCTCCAGCAGGGGGCAGCATTTCACAGTCTGTGAACCGAGCAAAAGTTAATTCTCCTGAGTCATAATACTATGACTATTCAGATGAGTCATGTATTTGAGTTTTCTGACATGTAATGCTGATCTGCGCATCCTGGTTTATCCCATGCTGTCACATCTCCGTAATCCATTTGTATGAGTAATTAAGAGTGTTAAAGGGGGATCTGAATGCAGTCATATTTCATACCCTGACTTTGATCCAAGAGAGAGAAGTTTAAGAATAAAGCCTTTAGCTCAGCTGAAATAAGGATTTTAAATCCACACGTCCCATCACTCATCCTCCAGCCTGCTGAATATCTAAATCACCGTGTTTGAACTGAGTTAAACACAAGTTTTTGGGGGTTTTGGATGTGATTTTTGCTATACAAAAACTTAAACTTGTTAATTAGGTTTTAGATGATTTAAGCTGCATGTGTTATATAAACTATTTATGCTTATTAATGGACATTTTATACATTTTCATTTTATGCAGTGATTTTGAATGATAATTTGTTTTAGGTGGGCTGGATCTTGTCCGCACTTGATCAGCTCCAGTTAAACCCTTCTCCTGCTGTGGCTGTACTTCCCCTGGGCACAGGAAATGACCTTGCTAGGACGCTAAACTGGGGTGGAGTGAGTTGAACTTAAGTCAGGCATCTGCAGTTGATTTCTGACTGAGAATGACCAATCAGAACCACTTTTACCATAGTCAGTTTCATTGTAATGTGTGTTTTGTGAACTACCAGGGCTACACGGATGAACCTCTGAGTAAAATCCTGTCTCATGTGGAGGATGGGAATATTGTACAGCTGGATCGCTGGAATCTTGTTGTGAAGCCCAACCCAGAGGCAGGACCAGAGGAAAGAGACGAGCAGGTGACGGACAAGGTGAGAGCTCCAGCAGTGCTGCGTTATGCTTTTTATTGTGTGTCAGCAGCTAAAGTGTGATTGATGTTTCTCTGCTCCACAGCTCCCTCTAGACGTCTTTAATAACTACTTCAGCCTTGGTTTTGATGCTCATGTGACTTTAGAGTTCCACGAATCTCGAGGTTGGTGAAAATGCACTAGTCTGTCAGATAAATGTGTGACTGCTTATTAACTAGATCACGAGAGAAAAGCATGAAGTTTCTTCTGTGAGGTCAGATTGATTGGTGCTAATTGAGATTAATGATGGTTTGTCTTCTTTCTCCTCAGAGGCTAATCCTGAGAAATTTAACAGCCGGTTCAGAAACAAAATGTTCTATGCAGGGGTAAGTGGAAAACACATAAACAAACTCCTAAGACTTAAACAGCCAAGTTCTTACAAAGTTCTCATTGGATTCAGGGTAATGAATTGAACATTGGGATGAAATGGAAATTCATTCTTATTGTAAACAATTCATGCATCATACATCCATGCAGCAAAAATGTGCTTCATTTAAAAAAAAAAAAAGAGTTGTGATTGCAACTCAAGGCCCTGTTTATACCTGCCATTAAAATTTGGTCAGTCAGATCAGAAGGTTATACCAGGGGTGTTGTTCATACCTCACCAAAAAGATCTGAGACGATTTGACAGACCTGGATCTTTTAATCCTGATAACAAACAGCTGGCTAATTTGGTTCTTCAAGCAAGTTGGTGAATCACATTCAAATCTCTGATCAGATCTATTGATGCTCAAAATCATGATCTGCAATTAATGTTCAGTTATTAGCAACTATGGAGCAAAATTATATATAAGATCCAGGATATAACATTAATTTTCTTTTTGACTTAGTCCCTTTATTAATCTGGGGTCGCCACAGCGGAACGAACAACCAACTTATCCAGCACGTTTTACGTGGGAATTTCCTATCACTGGAAAATGTCCATACACGCTCATTCACACACATATTTAGTTTATTGAATTCACCTATACCGCATGTCTTGGGGGACTTTGGGGACTGTGGGGGAAACCGGAGCACCCGGAGGTAACCCACACAAACACGGGGAGAACATGCAAACTCCACACAGAAATGCCAACTGGCCCAGCCGAGGCTCGAATCAGCGACCTTCTTGCTAAGAGGCAATCGTGCTACTCACTGCGCCACCGTGACAATAGATAACATGATTAGTTGAATTATACGCAATAACTTTTCCATATTTTGCAGCCTATTTGTACAGGCTTGACTTTGTATTTGATAACTGATTTAATGTTAGCTGAACTTTCTATATCACATGGCTTAACTGACTATTTAAATACATTTTAATTAATCTATGCATTTTGAGTATGAGTAGTGGTCTGCATCTTCTGCGTTTCATCCAGCCACCCACATATTAGCTTTTACCATTTAAATGTATAAATAATTAAATACATTTAAATAAAAAAAAGAAATGAATAATATATAAACATTCAAATAATTATTTTTTCCACAAAACTCGTATTTTCAACCACTTTACGGATATTATTTACACAGGTGGATCCATGAGCAGGCTTTATCTGATCTTTTGATTATATATGGCAAAATATGCTTGCATCTGGAAACATGAAACAAGACAATAGAAGCAGCAGGTTTAGTTTCTGACCTGATAGCTGCTAAATTATAGTGAATGGCCAGAGTGTGACAAAATTGGGACTGGAAAGAGAGCATTTGCTTTTTTAAATGTTCTCCATGTTCACACCAAGATTTCAGATAGCAAAGTTTAAATCTGGAAAGTCTGGAAACCATCCTTCAACAGGTCTTCCCATTATTCAAAAACTTGAATAATGAATGAAATTTATTTTCTTAATTACTCACCCTCATGGCATTTTGTTCCTCTGAGACCTTTGTTCATCTTAAGAACACAAATGAAGATCTTTTATATGAATTCAGAATCAGAAAGAGCTTTATTGCCAGGTATGTTCACACATACGAGGAATTTGTTTTCGTGACAGAGCTTCTACAGTGCAACAGAATTACAGACAGGACTAAAAAACAGATAATGAATATATTTTAAAAAGTGAATGCAAATATACAAATTGACAAGTGTATGTACAGGTATATTACTATATACAACATAATATGTGCAGCTGTTATGTGCAAATTGGCATGTAAAGTGTGTTGTTAAATAAGTGTGTGTATATAAAAAAAAAGTGTATAGCAGGTAGTGATGTTGGTTCCACAATTACTATCATCAAGTGTTCATGAGATGGATTGCCTGAGGGAAGAAACTGTTTCTGTGTCGGGCTGTTCTGGTGCGCAGTGCTCTGTAGCGTCGACCAGAAGGTAAAAGTTCAAAGAGGCAGTGTGCTGGGTGTGAGCGGTCCAGAGTGATTTTGGCAGCCCTTCTGCTCGCTCTGGATAAGTACAGTTCTTGGAGAGTAGGGAGGGTTGTACCAATGATTCGCTCAGCAGTCCGAACTATTCGACGAAGTCTTCGGAGGTCGGATTTGGTAGCTGACAGTTATTGATGTGCAGATGACTGATTCAATGATGGAGGTGTAGAACTGTTTCAGCAGCTCCTTTGGGAGGTTGAACTTCCTCAGCTAACGAAGAAAGTATAGCCTCTGTTGAGCTTTTTTGACATCATATTGCTTTAAACACACACCTTGACAATCTGATGAGAAGATATAGGCGAACAAAGTCAAATTTACAGTTTTATCTGTTTTTTGTTTTGTTTTTGTGATTAGAACACATTCAAGTGCATGAAACTTTACATCTTGAAATAAATCCAGTAAAATGTGTTATTAAGTATTATAGGTGGAAGTTGGTGGAAGTAGCCTTTGTCAACAATCAATGGATACAACCAAGTAGCTTAATGTTTTTTGCTTGATCATACAACATGAATAAATGTTACATTGATGCAAGTACATTTTTTTTTCTTCTACAGACAGCGTTTTCTGATTTCTTGATGGGCAGCTCCAAAGACCTGGCTAAGCACATCAAAGTAGTCGTATGTACAGTGTTAAACTAAACAAATATATTTTCTGGAGACAATAAGAGAGGAATTACTGTAAATGTACATGCCTGTGTGTGGTTTGAAATGCAAATGATCATGCTGCACATTTTATGTTTGACTCTTAAGTCCCTATATATGCATGCTTGTTTGTCTGTTTGTGTTTCTTCCTCTTGGGCTTTAGCACTGGGAGGTAGTGTGTCTAAATTTGAGTCGAAAACTTTTTTTTCTGCTGACTTGTTTAGTTTATGCTGCTTTCTTCTCTCTCATTCTCTCTAGTGTGACGGCACAGATTTGACCTCAAAAGTCCAGGATTTGAAGCTGCAATGCCTGGTCTTCCTAAATATCCCCAGGTAATGCACTAAATCATGTTTCTATCTTTTCAGAGTGCTTTGTGTACTGTATGTATATGTGCAGTTGTTGTTATTGTCAATGTTGAAAACAATTAGTCTACTTAATATTGTTTGTGAAAACTCCACTCAAAAATGACTTGTGTTGCTTGTTTAAACCATTTATTTAAAATGAGTTGAAACAAAACAATTTTTAAGATTTTAATTCTTAAGAACTTAATTTTTTTATGTTCAATCCTCTTAAATTTGTAAAATTAAGTTAACTTAATCGAGTTGTGATGTAACAACTTGTAGGAATTGTGTGGAAGCCAGCGTTTTTCATATTGGGTCACATTTTTTCAGGATTTTTTGATTAATAGAAACCTCAGTCTCACTTTATATTAAGTGGCCTTAATAATGTTCTATACTTATATTGAATCATTTCAGGGTTCAATGCTAAGCATTTTTTCAACTGACCCGATCAGGCCAGTGGTTCAGATTTTTACTTGCACTGCCAAAATTTTCACTGGCCCCGTGAAAAGTTAATAGCTATCTCTTAGCAACACATTTTAAATTGTGTCAAAAGCCAAATATAACTGTATAGACCATTTTGAGGGATGTAAACAATAGCAATGATCCTAAAGTATTTCTTGTTTTACATGTTTAATTATCATAGCTTCCCAGAATCCCAAAAGGTCCACATATTGATGAATAATGTTATGCCAGCGGTTTAAACGTTAAGTTTAATAACAATTAGTTTGATAACAAGCAGGAAACGTTCATGGGCCATTGACATTACCACATTGAAATAGTCTATACAGAGGCGGACTAACCAATAAGTGGGCTAAGCAGGACCCTGGGGAATTAGGGGCCCTGACCAATTCTAAGATGCCTATAATTATCATATAGCTCTTTTAAACATTTTCTATCCTATATTGTAAAATCTATCTATAACCATTAAGATTTTAACGTTATTAATTATTTTCAAAACTGGGGGCCCCCATCAATACTGGAACGTTTCCTCCATAGTGCACATGCAAATATTAAAATCTAATCATTCACAAAAAGGGCTAATTAACTGTACATATAGTTAGTTTGTGAACTTGTTTTTTTTTTATTTGTGAATTTAAGAAGATAAAGGTTCCACTTAAAATATATGTTAACATGCAGTTTATTTAAAAACAAAACAAACAAACAAAAATATCTATAGAAAAAGAGAGTGTTTTGAGTTTTAATACTCGGGCTCCATACCTGGAATTGCTTAGGGCCCCCAAATCACTAAGATCACCCCTGACCGTATACATACAGTACACTTATTATTCAGCATAACTTTTCTTTAAATACTTTAAATAACTTGCAATTTATAAAATTACAATTGTGATGTAACAAAATATCCCAAAGATCCTGAAAAATAATGTCTGTGAATCGAGAATTTAAATATTAAAAAATATAATGAGCAAAATTCTAAGTGTTATGCAAACAAAATGAGCAGTATGGAACATGAAAGTATTTTATTGCAGTTCTAAATTACTTGACAAAAGGTGGCTCACTTAGTTGAAATCAACATCCAATCAGATAAGAGCAACCGAAAAAAAATATGGTGTTTACAACTTCACAGAGAAGGTAGCCTTTAAAGGCTTAAAAGTCCAAACTGTTTCTCGATTCGAAGACTGTATTTGCATGCAATTGACAAATAGTCGCAGACAAAATAAACTTTAGTGACAAGGCAGTAAAGATGCTGTCTTCTGTTTCAAGCATCTCGCATACTGGCCCCGGGCCATGGACAGTCTTTATTATTGAGCCCTGCGTTTGGTGCAATGCATGTATTGTGTACATGTTTTTACATTGTACTTACAGTATATTTAAAATAAATTATCTGCATGTCATTGATTTCTGTATTTACATTCATAATTACACTGTTGACCCTTTCCTTACACCTGAACCAACCCTTAAATCGACAAGCCTGTCCCTAACCTTACCCACCTCAATAAGTGTTGTGCAATACAATATGAACATAATAAGCACTGCACATTATATTTTTTTGACGCAAGAACCTAGTAGTTTAGGCCACTTAATACAGTATAAAGTGGGACCAACATTTTTGGATCACTAAAAATGTATTCACTTTCTCTTTTGATCAATTAAATGCATCTTTTCTAAATAATTCTTGTATAAAAACAAACACTTTTGAACAGTACTATATACCATTTTGAGGGATATAAACAATAACAATGGTCCTGACGTATTTCCTGTTTTACATTTTAAATTTCCATAGCTTCTGAGAGTCCAGAATGTTTCACATATTGATAAATAATGTTGCGATAGCTGTTATAACACCATGTTATGATTGAATCGCCTCTTGTTACAGATATGAATAGTTTGACAACAAGCAGGAAATGTTCATGAGCCAATGATATCACCACATTGAAATGGTCTATACTATTGATCAATGTGTCCCTTAGCTCTGTAAGGATGTAAGGATCTGAATACAGTATTTGAATTGGTATGTTTATCTCAGGTACTGTGCGGGCACAATGCCATGGGGAAATCCGAGTGAACATCATGACTTTGAGCCTCAGCGTCATGATGATGGCTGCATTGAGGTCATTGGATTCACAATGACGTCACTGGTACGTTTTACCTCACTGGATGCATTTGAAGTGAGTTTTTCAAATAGAATTGTTAATCGCTAAATCAATTGACCCACCCTGCATTGTTTGTTGTGTTTATAGGCCACACTGCAGGTCGGAGGTCATGGTGAGAGGTTAAATCAGTGTCGCGAAGTAACCCTCACCACCTTTAAGTCAATCCCCATGCAGGTGGACGGCGAGCCTTGCAAACTAGCACCATCTGTTATTCACATTTCTTTGCGAAACCAGGCCAACATGGTGCAGAAAACCAAGAGACGTACATCTATACCACTGCTAAACGAGTGAGTGCAACATTTGACATCACAGACTTGTAGGCCTGTCATAATATCATATTTTTACTACCAAACAAATTCCTGAATGAAATATTACATTGCTATACTAGATTTACATCCATCCAAGATCCAAAAACATTTCAGTTTTTTCATAATGTACATTGTGACATCACTTCTTTTCTCACTGTGTCTGAAACTATTTGTTCAAAGATCAAGTCTCTTTTAAACCTGTCTTGTCCAAGAGCCTACTCAGCTCTGATTGGTCAAATTGCACAGATTTTAATTTGCACGTCAGAAAAAACCCCACCCATGTTCAAGTTAAAACTATTAATCACTTGTAAACACAGTAATATGAACCGCCATTATGAAATTTGTTTGTGTCAGTTCAAGCCCAAGTCTTCAATGTCCTCTGAAGTGGTTATAAATATACAAACCTTGCACACATACCAATGGAGATCATCCTCCATGTTTAGTTGTGGTCTTAATTAATTTTTAACGAACGCGAGTGTCGTAAAGGTGTCAGAAAGTTTAACCTGGTGCCATAAAATCAATCTGTTGCATCTGACGCTATTGCTGTGTCTTTAATATAGCGTAATCACCCCAGGAGTCGCAAAGAAATGGATAGGCTGATGGCTTTTTATTAGCATTTTTATGTGACTGTTACATTATTTTTCTTCTGAGGTCAATTCTACTAGTTTAATAAAATGAATTTGACTTTTGGAAATCGCCAAGCGACCACATCGTTCTGTGATCTTTTCTGCTGGAGATACTGTTGTCCTAAAAAAAAAAAACATAAAAAAAATCGTACATGTACCGTTGGAGCAGTATAGCAGAACATTTTGGCAGTTTTAAAACGTTAACTTTTCAAAACAGCGGTATACCTTGAAAACGGTTATCGTCCCATGCCTAGTCCCGACCCCTACTTTGGGAAGCACTGCTTTAGAAGAGCAGGCAAAGTGGTTTTGCTTTCATAGCACAGGAAATAGCATGTTCTCAATATGTCAACAACACAAAGTCATGTAGCAAACTCCTCCAGCAACTATTGCGGTGTTTGAGGGTCAAAAGAGGCAATGTTTACGCACAGCCAGTGAAGCCATTATGCTAATTGTTTGCATAAACCGACGTAGGTTTGTGCAGGAAGTAAGACTTGAATATTACCTACTCATTCCAGGCACTTCAGAATCATACAATATTTATACAATACTACATTTATCATGCTTCCTTGATCTTTGACACTTGCAGACCTTATAGATTTTTAGTAAACAGCTGAATGAAAAGAGCATAATAGGGACTCTTAAAAATAATTGTCAGGTTTTATTTAGTCTTTTCCTCTTTTTGCCCGATGAATCATTCAAAATAAGGATGTGTAGAGAGGGTGACTATAAGTGTACTGTATATAAGCCATGTATTGCTGATTGTTGATCAGCATGTCGTGTTAAGGGGTGTCTGACTCCATGTCTTATTCATGGAATTCAAAAAACGCCCACAATGGCAAACTAATGCAGCTTTTCTTTTGTGTGGGTTGAGTTGTCTCTCGCTTTCAACTATCATGTCCTCCGACAAGATGTTTGTTTGTCAGTAATATTAATGGCTCTTTACAATGTTACAGTATTGTTGTGTGTAGTTTAAAATATATTCATCGTTTACATTACCCTATTGTTTTCCCAAACTTGTACAAGTGATTGTATGTTTCTTTTAGGTTTGGTGGGGGTAAGTATATGTGAGTAAATTTCCAAATTTTAGGTCAATTATCTATATTTATCTTATTTATTTTTTCATTTTAATAGTTCATTTATAAAAATCAGACTTATCTTTAATAACAATATATTGCAACCCCCAATTTTGTATAGTAAATGTGTAATGAGGAGTAAGGTCTGCAATTTTTGAATGAGATTTAAAGAGCATGACTTTTTCAAAGGACAGCAGCATCCAAATGCCCACATACGCACACACACAAATTTGAAAGCGCTAAGTTAGCTAATGTTTAATAAACAGTCAGAGCGAGGGGAAAGTTAAACTGCTGGATTGATGTGTCTCTTTATTGAGCTGTTACTGAACGTGTGACAATTTAGTATGATTTATTTGCTCTCTCAGTCTCATTTCTTTTCCATGTCACCTGAAGTGAATAAATGACCCTCATAAATGACTGCTAAGGACAGACAAGCTTGCTTAGTCCTGCTGAAATTAGATAATCGCTCTCCCTGGGGTTTTGTTCATTTCACACCTGGCTGCTTCAAGGTGAGCGCATTGTATCGTCGGCAGATAGACCCATAATGAAACCACGGTTAAAAAGCTAAATATCGGAAGTGGAGACAGATTTAATTAGTGTGGCGACAGCTGGGCCGTTTAGTGAAATGCGAGATGCTGTTTCTAGCCCTGACAGTCATCACCGCATGCTCACTATGATATGCCACTGTTATTGAAACTTCAGTTTGGGATGAATATCTTTTGTTTGAATGTATGTTTTTTTTTTTAACCATAATATTTTTCCATCAAGCAGTCAGCAACCGTTTCCAGAACGACTACGGATCAGAGTGAGTCGTATCAGCATGCATGATTATGAAGCTCTGCACTACGACAAGGAGAAGCTCAAAGAAGCTTGTGAGTATGAAACATGAACATTAACATTACAGTCCTGCTACTATAATAATATTAATAATAATAATAATGACCACGAAAAAGGGATCTAAAGATTATAGTTTTGTCATTTTGTAAGTTTGTAATTGTAGTTTTTAAGTTTTAAAATGCATCCCTTCTCGTTTTTATGCCTAATATGCCATAACTGGATTTAAATGTTACCACATATTTTATTTAAAACAGCTAAATCTGGGGTGAAAGGTTACAAAACTAGACAATGACTGTTGACTATTTAATGTTTTTATTGTAACATTAACATTTATTTGCATTATTTATTTTTCAAATGCAGTTAGATTGCAGACCAACCTTAAATATAACCTCAAAATCTGGCCATTACTGATTATTGGATGAATTTGTCCCCTTAAATGTTGTTTGTAAAACATTGGAGTTGCTCTTCAGTGGTTTTGCTTTCAGCAGTGACATTTACATTGTTACACTAAACTGAACTTCAGCTGTGAAAACTGCACTGAACTGAAGCAGTTTCAATTCTCTAGAAGCTGCTTTGAAACAATCCGCATTGTCAAAAGCACTATAGAAATAAAGATGAGTTGAATTGAATAAAGTTGTCGTTATGATACAGATTGGTTCACTCAAAAATGGACAGAAACATTCCAGATTTTCTTTCATGTGTTAAAGATGATCAAAAGTTAGATGGATTTGGAAGAAGTGAGGGCAATAACATTTATTCTGGCTGCCCAATCTGTTTAAGAGTACCCAACTCAAGCTGTGGGCACACTTCTATTTCCCAGCACTAGGTGTCGTCCCATCACTACGCTCAGTGTCTATGGCGGCTGCTGATGGAATTCAGTGGCTCTTTCTCAATACATTCAGTTTCAGCTTTATAGGTTTGACATGGAGTATTTTGCCGATCCATAAGCAATGTTAGCCTCACACATTTCTAGTTTCGATAATATATTACAAACGGTTTTCAAAAATCAAGTCTAGTATGAAAAACTGTGAATATTCAAGAGAGCAGCAGGAACAGGAAGTGTATGCACTTATAATAAAGCCATGTTTTAATAAGCATACATATAAAGATTAATATATACAGTTGAAGTCAGAATTATTAGCCCCTCTTTGAATCTTTTTTCTTTTTTAAATATTTCCCAAATTATGTTTAACAGAGCAAGAAAATTTCCACAGTATGTCTGATAATATTTTTTCTTCTGAAGAAAGTATTATTTGCTTGATTTCAGCTAGAATAAAAGCAATTTTTAATTTTTTAAAACCATTTTAAGGTCAAAATTATTAGCCCCTTTAAGCTATTTTTTAATAGTCTACAGAACAGGCCATCGTTATACAATAACTTGCTTAATTACCCTAACCTGCCTAGTTAACCTAATTAACCTAGTTAAGCCTTTAAATGTCACTTTAAGCTGTATAGAAGTCTTTTGAAAACTATCTAGTCAAATATTATTTACTGTCATCATGGCAAAGATAAAATAAATCAGTTATTAGAAATTTGTTATTAAAACTATTATGATTAGAAATGTGTTGAAAAAATCTTCTCTCCGTTAAACAGAAATTAGGGGAAAAAATAAACAGGGGGGCTAATAATTCTTACTTCAACTGTAGATCCTGGATGACAATCACATTACATTACGATCACATTAGCCTGTAGGTCTGACTTTAAAAAAGCAGAAAGTAAAAAAGAAAGACTTTCTTTAGTTTGACTGAATTCATCCATTTAAAGTGCTTGTCAACTACGAGAAAGTGGTTCTCTCTTTTCTGCTCATACACTCATTCTGTACTCTTTCATTCGTGCTACAAAAATAAACCACACATCCTTGTGTTCCGTCAGCTCACTGCTGTCAGTCCCTCTTCGCTCTTCTGAAGAGCCTTGACAATACCACCAACTCAACAGAAAGAGCGAGAGCACGGAGAACAAACCTGAATTGAATTTGGGAACGACTGCTCAGATGTTGCTAAGCAACCCAACATTCCTCAATGGAGGAGACCTCTCCCATATCTCGCCGTTCTCTCTCCACTCGTCTCTTCCTGCTTTCCCCGTCGCCCCTCTCTCACTTTCTCGCTCCCCACTTTGTCAGAGAAACTCGGCGTCTTCTTGAGAAAGCTCATTTAATTTGGAAATATCACCCTGCCTCTCTAAAGCCATCAAGACTCACTGCTCAGAGCAGGACTGTAGTTTTTCCTCCAGCTTTAAAACGTGCACTGCTGCATCTTCATGATGTTAAGGGTGGTTGAGTGTGTCATTGCACAGTTGGGATCTCAGTGTGAGATCTTTGACTTTTTCCCATTTCCCTCTAAATTGAGTTGGACTTGAGAATGTCCATATGCATGAGAGGACACGTACCCTCAGCAGCCACTGCCCTGCGTGAACATCATATTTCATCAGATTCTCTCAATGACATGTATAAGAGCAGGCCTACAGCTGGATGTCTACAAAATGCCTACAGTGATTTAAACTGTAGTGCAGACAAAATGGCTATGGCCTATTACTGTCAGACCTCGTTTCATGAGAAGTCTCTGGATTCCTTTGAATGAGTTGGATTGGGTCTAAGCCACTGCATGTTGAATACAACTGCCATAAATCATCTCCATCAACACTTACAGCTTACAGAGATTCACCAGGACACAGAGACAGAGATGAATTTTACCTTCAATGCTTCATAATCTTTCTTTCTTTCTTTCTTTCTTTCTTTCTTTCTTTCTTTCTTTCTTTCTTTCTTTCTTTCTTTCTTTTCTTTTTCTTCCTTCCTACCTACCTACCTTCATTCAAACTTGCTTTATTGGCGTGAAAATTGTTACATTAAATATATATTTATATTATGTAGAATGTAATATTTACATTATATTTTCATTAACCCTTATGTACTGTTGAAGATATTTTCATCCACTCTGGGCTGATTTTGAGTCTTAATTTGGCCATAACGTTTTCTGTGTTTTAGCTACTAAAATGATTTTTGGTGACAAATCTTATTTTGACACATATTTTAAGAAAATACTTAGAAATTTTTTAAGAACTCAAAATACACTCTGATCAAATGTACTACCCTTTTGTTATGTTAGGGATAAAAACATCCTCTAAATTAAACTGATGAAAAAAAAAAATGCATCAGATAAATGCATCAGATCTTTTCAATTTTTTGCATAAATCTGTTAATCAACCTCAGTCCTTGGAAAATTACAGGATGTTAACTCTTTAGTTGCCAAATTCATATATGATGTGACTGATTTGGTGAAAAAAACACACACACAATGACGTATTTTCAAAAAGTAATTGTGGACTGGATTGTTTTTACCTATTTTTTATGTGAAACAACATTGCCTTTCATGCATTGTTTTTAATTGATTTTCCTTTTTTCTCTCTAATTTACTGTTGGTCGCTGTTTTTGCCCCATTTACTTCCATTATAAGCACTTTTTTTTTATTTCAAAACCATGACACCATATAATCATGCATTTTTTGATTGCTGGTGGCTATCCCAGTTAGGACGATGTCAAATGTCAAAAAACAATCCTGCGCCTACTGCAGCTCTGCACAAGACGTTTGGCCATAGGGGAAATGGTCGTGCCCAACTGAGCCTGGTTTTTCTCAAGGTTTTTTTAAATCTTCGCTTTCGCCAATTGGTGAAGTTTTTTCCTCGCCGCTGTCGCCACTGGCTTGCATGGTTCAGGATCTGTAGAGCTGCGCATCGATGGATTGCTATTCAGTGTTTGGACTCTCAGTAGTGATTATTAACCCACACTGAACTGAGCTAAACTGAACTGAACTTAATCTCTGAAAACTGAACTGACACTGTTTCAATTCACTATAATCTTCCATATGAAGCTGCTTTGACACAATCTACATTGTATAAGCGCTATACAAATAAAGATGAATTGAATTTAATTTAATTGAAATGTGTAACTTTACTGTTGATCATCAGTTAGCAGCATTAACCCTTTAGATAGGCCTGTGCAAAAAAAAGCTTAGTTTCTGGATTTTATATGGAGTATAACAGCAAATTAAAGTATGTATGTGTGTCTGTGAGTGTGTGAGTGACTTTTGCGCACTTACTTCGATGTGTCTGAGAAAAATAAAATATGCAGCTCAGCTCTCAGAACTACATGGAGTAAATAAAAACAAAAACTGTATTTATACACCATCAAATGTGGTTCTAATGGAAGTCAATGAGGCAAAAACAGCCACCAACAGTAAATTAGGGAGGAAAAATTTAAATCTAACAATGTATCAAAGCCAATGTTTTTACTAATTGTTCACATGTTCAAGACTGTGATAAAAGGTACAAAAATCCAGTCCACAATTACTTTTATATTGCAAATATGTCATTTTGTGTTTTTTTTTTTTTCACCAAATCAGTGACATCATTTATGAACCTGACAATTAAAGAGTTAAAATGCTGTATTTTTAAAAAAACATTTAGTAGTTTTGATCAGGACTGAGGTTGATTAACAGATTTCTGCAAAAAAAAAAAAAAGGTTTCTCTGATGCATTTTTACAGCAGTTTAATTCAGTGGATGTTTTCATCCCTAACATAACAAAAGGGTAGTGTATTTGCCAGAGCGAGCACAAGGGTTAAATAGAACATATAAAAACAAGTACATAGTAATCGTGATACAAATCTAAATACAATCAAAATAAAATATTAAAGTAATAATAATAAAAATATAATAATACAATAATACTAAATAAATAAACAGTATCCGTCAATGTTTTAAGATGCATTTATAACAATCTACAAATGTGTGTGCATGTGTGTGTGCATGTTTTAGCGCATCACTGATATTTTTATTGGTCTCCTACTGTATATATTTTTGTGATAAGCATCAATGTATGTTTTTTTTCCACCTAATACATATTGAAGTTGTGTTTTAGTACACTGTAAAACCCAAAAAGTTAAGGTAGCTCAAACCATTTGAGGAAATCTATTGCAACAAACCATTTAAGTTCAAAAAATAATTCTAATGAGTACTGTGAACTTAATTCATTTGGGTAAACGAAGCAATTTGAGCACAGTAAAACCCAATAAATGAAGAGAAATCAAACCAACTGAGTACTGTAAAACCCACTAAGTTAAGGCAACTCAAACCATTTGAGGAAACCGATTGCAACAAACCATTTGAGTTAAAAACGAATCTATATGAGTACTGTGAACTTACTCTATTTAATTTGAAGTAATGAGGTATGTAATTAACTAATTACCTTCAACACCGAGTTAAAAACTCTTTTCAAATGATTAGAATTAACTTTCAGTCAATTTTGAGTTAACTGCACTCATTTCATTTGTCATTTCATTTTACAGTGTATGTAACTGAATTCATGGTAAATTAGCTCAAATTTAAGGGTAGAATTTTGCTCCTTTGTCATGATAGTTTGGGCAGTGGGTGAGGATCTTTCTTTTTTCCTTCCCTTTTTCCTTCCTTTCTTCCTTTCTTCCTTCCTTTCTTCATTCCTTCCTTCCTTCCTTCCTTCCACTCTCTTTTTTAATCCAAATTTCGTCTCCCTCTGCTGATCAGTATCTCCTGAGAGGAGAAATATGGGCCAAATTTTTTAAAACGTGCAGCAGACTGTTACTGTGCGCATGATGGAAAGATTCTGTTTCTTCTCCTCATCTCTCATTCTAACTTCTCATTTCTTGTCTTTCCATCCTTATTGCAGCGATTCCACTGGGTCTCATCGTTGTCCCTGGAGACAGTGATTTGGAAACCTGCCGAGCTCACATCGAGAGACTACAGGAGGTAAAAAATGAGAGGGTGGGGTTAACAGATGGGAGAGGGGTAAAAGTGAGAAATGAAGAGGACAGGAAAAGAGAGAGGAGGAGAGAGGTGTTAGAGTTTGATTAATGATGGGAACAGTCAGTCACAGTAAGACTATAATATAGGGAGAAGTTTTACTGCATTACATATAGTACAGAACAGTGGCGCTTGGTTAGTTTGCCCTTCAGGACCCTGTTTTGCAAGTGGTGACACAGTATTAGAATTTTTTTTAATTCTACAATATTTTTTAAAAACAAAATCAGGAATTAATAATAAATCATGAAATGTTTTAAAGAGCCCCTATTATGCATTAAAAAAGGGCATATTTTGGTTTTGGGGGTCTCCAACAACAGGCTGATGTGCATACAAGGTCAAAAACACTTTCATTGTCTTATCATATGCATTTATTTTTACCTAATTATCCCAACGACTCTCATATGATTTGTTCAGCAATTCATTTGTTTCAAACCCCTCCTTAGTGCGATGCTAATCTGCACTGATTGGTCCGATGACCCAGTCTATTGTGATTGGTTGACTGCGTTGAGCGTGAGAGACAACAACAAAACACAATTAAATACATAATTTGCAACCTAAAGAAAACAAGGAGGCAACCATTTTAATCGCACTCAAGTTACTTACACTTGTGAAATGGAGGTAGGAACTGATCTAAGAACTGTGTACTGTAAAGTTCCTGTCAAGCTCTGACAAAGTCAATCAAGTCTTTTCTGATCCTTCCTTTAATAAATGGCCGACGAATGCCCCATTGTAAGCGTGTAGATTGCTGAAGCACTCGTCAGAAACATGACAGAAACACAGCACAAGGCTGGGGCTATAATGCTGAGGTATTTTTGCAAAAATAAACTTCAACCACTGACTCTTCACAGCCTCATCTTTGGGTAGGGAAAATAACTTTCCCTTACACTTTAGAGCACAGTGTCTTCGCGACATGATTCAACCGGGATCTGCTACAGTGTTTATCTTCCTCTTTTTCTTTCTACAGTTTTTGTGGGTGGGGTCAGGGGTTTAAATTTTTTTGAGTCTGCACGTGCAACAAATGGGTGGGGCTTTATTTCTGTATCGCTGTCACACCAACACGACTAAAGATTCATTACCAAGACGATTCATTTGAACCACTCTCTGAGGCGACTCTTTTATAGATGAATCAATAGTTTTAAACACAGCACACTTTCAGATTTTAGTTTTAGCTGGATATTTCACTTCACTTAGAGCTGTGTTACACACTACATGGAAGGTCATTTTAAAAAACCCATAATAGGGGTTCTTTAACAAGTTTTTAACTTCATTTTTGATCATCGGTTTTGAATCTATTAATAGTTGCACAGGTTGGAAAACTGAGTAAATGTTGACGGGAGTTTTGTTTTAGGAGTTTTTTATTTTTAACTTTCCAGTTAGATTATTCATATGTTGTTCAATTGTTAGGTTTTGATACTGCTGTACATTTACTTATTTACCATAAACAATTTAAAATCATCATTAAACATTATGAATGCAGTCACCTATTAACAAATAGCAGTTTTTTTGTATTTTGGTTTTCAAAACTCCTTATTAAAATGTGTTGTTATTAATAAAATATCTCAACATTATACCAAAAATTAGTAAAATGACATTGACAATGACCGTTTCTGTATTTTTGATAATGCCATGCCCTCTAGCCATACATTTATGGTGAAAATAAATTGCACACAAACCATGTTTGTCCTTTATCAGGTGACCCAATATTCAACCTTTAAACAACATCAATGTAAAGTAATACTCTAGTTTGACTGAACACATAACCTTCAACATAAAGTTAAAATAAGGACTTCTCCTCACTATAAATGGTTTAGAATTACTTACTCTTATGACTTCTGTATGCTCAGTTTATTGTTTAGGTAAACTTTACAATATGCATTTATTTTTTCTCTCTCTTTGTTGCAGCTCACAATTTAAAAACCTTTGGTGTAGAATATCTCATTTTTTCATGACTCCCCATATTATTCATTAGGGCTGCACAATATTGGAAAAATCTGACATTGCGATGTTTTGTTTTTCTGCGATAAATATTGCAATATATAAACAATTTTACCAGGTGACTTAAACTGCTATTTAGAAATAATTTATTCCTTTAAATCGATTAGACTGATTCTGTAGGGAAGTGAATTGTTCATAAAAATATCAAATATTAACAAATTACAATCAAAGATAACAGTGATAAACTGTTTTATGGTTTTTGATGAAATCAAATTGTAATCAGCTGCAGAATTTGAAGAATCAAATGTAAAATAACACTGCAAAAGCCTTTACGCCCCATTCACATGGGGCTTCAGCATCAACGCTTGACAGCGGGCATGTCTGAAGTTGGGGCTGACACGATCGTCATAGCAGCGTCAGCCAATGAAATTAGTCAGCAATCGGCCACTGTCTGGGCTGGTGTATTTGCATACAGCGATCTGATTGGCCGACGCTTCCGTTGGCGCTTGAAAAGTTGAGCAAGTCCCAACTTCTGCAGCGAGCGGATCCACAATGCTGTTCGGCAACGCCTATTGTCACCCATTTAAAGTGAATGGGAAGCGTTGAAGCTGACTCCCCGTGTGAATGGGGCGTTACTCTAAAAATAATTTAAAATTATTCTTTATTTAGGTTACAAATGGTAAAATTTCTTATATTTTATATTATATTACTGTGTTTCCCATATTTTTGATCAATCAAATACATTCTTAGTCCGCTAACATACATTCTTATGAAAAATTAGCAATTGTTCCATATTCGGACATAAATAATGATCTGATCTTTTTGGAGGGTAATAAAACAAAACCTCAGATGACAACATATACTGTAGCCTGAACAAAAATCATTTAGACACAGCTAATCAATTTTTTTTACTTATTTAGCTTATAGTATTTAGACCAATGATGTTGATGGATTTGTAAACACAAATCAATTCCCTCACGCTGTCTTAATGCGCAGAAAAAAAAAGATTGTCAAGGTCTCAAATATTGCAAACGCAAATAACTCCCAAAGAGAATTCATCTGCTCAAAATGTGCACACAATTAAAGAATATGCATTCATTTTTTCTCTCTCTTTGTTGCAGCTCACAATTTGAAAACCATTGGTGTAGAATATCTCATTTTTTCATGACTCCCCATATTATCCATTAGGGTTGCACGATATTGGAAAAATCTGACATTGCGATGTTTTGTTTTTCTGCGATAAATATTGCAATATATAAACTTAAACTGCTATTTAGAAATAATTTATTCCTTTAAATCGATTAGACTGATTTTGTAGGGAAGTGACTTGTTCATAAAAATATCAAATATTAACTAATTACAATCAAAGATAACAGTGAAATGAACTGTTTTATGGTTTTTATGAAATCAAATTGTATTCAGGTGCAGAATTTGAAGAATCAGATGTAAAATAACACTGCAAAAGCCTTTGCTGTATAAATATTTCAAAATTATTCTTTATTCAAGTTACAAATGATAAAATGTCTTGTGCCCAAACACTTTGAACGCTGTCAGGCCTTAAAAACATGTGCTAATGAAAAACTCACTTCATTTTGGTTGAACACTGCATTAACTACACTATTCTCCTAATGTTTCCTAAATTGTTTCTCCTGGTTAACTATAATCATAACTGAACATTGTAGATCTTGCGATGTGTAACTATTGCAGATGTGCACTTTACGATATCGATGCTAAAACGATATATTATGCAGCCCTACTATCCATGTTCCCATAAAAAAAAAAAAAATCTGTGGTTACAAAAATAACTTTCAACTAAAAAATGAAATAATTTATAAGTTGTCATTTAGATACACACGAACAACCCCATATGGTTTGATTTTGTTGTCAAATAGAAAGCAAGAGTAAGGAAAATATGACACACACACACACACACACACACACACACACACACACACACACACACACACACACACACACACACACACACACACACACAGTACAACAGATCACAATAAAACAGAAATAGAATATTCTTCAAAACAGAAGTAGTCTCATTCACATGCTCACATTCATATATGCTGTATGAACTTCTCCCAGAGATCACTGTTGTTCCACTGTCTGCTGCAGATGATTGAAAAATCATATATATATGATGGTGTGTGTGTATTTGAGTTAGTGGGCTGTGTGTCTGATCTCCTGGAGTATATGTGTGTGTGTGTATCTAATGTAATGGGGTCTCCTGCAGGACTTTGTGTCGTGTCACCCGTCTCTGCAGCGGCTGGTGCTCCAGGTGGGTGAGACACCTGCGAGAGGTGAGACAGGAGCACTTTCAGGAACAAGACTGGAAATACAGCCGGCGCAAAGAGTCGAGAAAACCAAATTCAGTGCTGTTTTTAATGGACGTTTATCCACAAACCCAAACTTTTAAAATCTCTAAAAATAGGCTCGGAGGCAGACATGTTTACTGGGAGTGCGTAAACCTACAGAGAGAGAAAATAAGCAGGAGAGTTTGTTTTCAGATAGAGCTTAACATGATCTCTAAAGCAGAATATTCTGCAATTCATCCTAAATCTCACCCACATCATTCTCTGTAAAATTAGAGCACTCTAGCGCCTCCTAGACTGTAGTCGCTTTGCAGACATGAAGGAAACCCTCATTAATTCGGCGTTCCCTTATGACAGATGTTATGGGTGAAGCTTCAAATAAGCACAAATTATAGGAAGCGCTTGCTAAGCTCAATCCAATCGCTCTGGATATTTCCCCTGGGTCCTAAGTGCTCCCGTGTGCTTTGTGTGGATACCTTCAGTCGTGTTTAGCTTCTGTCGAGAATGGCAGCTTACTGTATAGTGATGGCGCATGCAGTTGTTGTGTTCATTGCTTGTGGAAGCTGTGAGTGAAGTCTTGACTCTGTTGCATGACTTAGACATAGATCTTCAAGTGGCAGTTTAGAGCTTTGTAGAAAGAAATGAATTGATGTGACAAGCAATAATGGCAGGTCTGTCTGTGTTTGTGTGGTGAAAGTGAACTTTTCCTTGTGTTTGATTGGCATGAACTGACATTAATCAGAACTCTGTCTTTTTTCTCTTCCTATCTTCCACTCCGTTTGTTCTTCACATTCACAGGAAGGTGACGGGACCAAATCAAAGGCTTTGTCGTCTCAGAGGCTATCACCAAAATGGTGCTTTCTCGACTGTGAGTATTATTTTTCACAGTGAGTTTGGTGCTAGAATTTAGAGAGTCAAATCTGGGGTACTGAACAGAAAATGTGCCATGGTGGCCCTCAAGGATGTGGGCTGGAGTTGTGTTTTTATCAGTGCACAAAGCTGTAGGTGTTTGCAGTGAATCAAATAGCAAAGAGTAAAGGTCAGAGATTCAAAACCATGAGTCAGACCCACAAAATACTCTCTTATCAGCGGCAGAATCAAAGCGAGGAACAGAGAAAGAGTCATGAATCTCCATGCTAAAGAACAAAATCTATTTGGACATTTCAGAGCTGAGGTGATTACTGTCATTAGCTTATTTAATATGTACTTTGTTGGGTAAGTTACTTTAAAAAGATTTAATTAGACAAATTACTGACTACTACTGGAAAATTGTAATCTGATTACATTACTAATTACTTAATGTAAAAAGTAATCAGATTACTAATTTCTTTACTTTGAAGTTACTTTTAAAACATATAAAATATACCTATAAAAATACTAAATTAACTGCAGCTCTTTCAGTAATTTAATATTCACTGAAAAAACATTACAATGGGTTGATCACAGCAGCTTTACATATTCAAAAGGCTTAAAAACTTAAAATTCTCCTATCATTCATTTGTTCCAAACCTGTTTGTCTTTTATTTTTAACACAAAAGAAGACATGAAGAAAACTGGATGCATGTAACTATTGACATCCATAGTATACCAAAGCACTGCAGTGTTTGGTGTTCTGTGTTTGTCTGAGGTAATTAGTCTATCAAAATGTGTATATTCCTTACAAAGTATAAAGCTGATTGGTCAGTTCTTGTCGCGTGACTCACGGGTTTCACCCGGTGTGCCTGGAAAATGCGAATTAAATAAAATAATTATTAAATAATTAAATAACGAACTTACACAATATGTGAAAGGCTCCATAAGCAGCTACCCTTCTCTTCACATTCAGAAGATACCTTCACTCCCGATCCTGCACAAAAATCCAAGTTAGCCTGTTTAGGCTGTGTTGGACCGCCGTGTTTTTGGGCGCCGGTGTCCTCCTTGATGACGAGTGTTGTCATAGGATGCTTTCTATTCAAGTTGCTGGTCGAGTATAAAGCAGTGGAAAGTTCTTTAGAGACTGGACATAGACTGAATTTCACAGCAATAGTTTTGTTTTTATGATCAATGAAATCAAAGTAATGTGTGTATTTCCACTTGAAGAAGCAACCACTCTCGACAGCAACCACTTCAGCTTGCGTTCTCCAGCAATGTAAAAGCGCATGCTTATTAACTGGCATTGCAGCAGAAAACATGTTTTGAAAGAAAAAAATTTTCTTCTAAAAATTATATTTGTAACGTAATCAACGCATTTACATTGACATTAGTAACTGTAATCAAATTAAACAAATTTTAAATTTAATTAATTACATTACTGCATACCCCAAAAATGTATTTAGAATAGAGTAACGCATTACACCCAACTCTGATTAGTCATGTATACCACTGTATACCATCATGATTAGGCTGAATTTATCATTTAAAGTGTAATCATGATTTTATTATATTACTGTGTTTCCCATATTTGTGATCAATCAAATACATTTTTGTTCGCTTACATACAGTCTTGTGAAAAATGAGCAATTGTTCCATTAGGACATAAAAATCTGATCTTTTTGGCAGGTAATAAAACAATATCTCAGATGAATAACAGCCTGAAGAAAAATAATTTAGCCACAGCTAATCAATTTGTAAACTAATTTAGCTTATGGTATTTAGACCAATGATGTTGATAGATTTGTAAGCACAAAACAATTCCCTCACGCTGTCTTAATGAGCAGAAAAAGAAAGATTGTCAAAGGTCTCAAATATTGTAAAAGCAAATAACTCCCAAAGAGAATTCATGTGCACAGAATGTGCACACAATCAATTTCCCAGAGTGTATCCTCACACCTGTAAAGAACACATTTGCAGTAATGGCTTTTCTATCTTGGCTTTATTTTTGTTAAATAAATAATGATAGGGTGGGATATATCATCCCAAATTTTAAGATCTGCCAAGGGCACTTGCTTATTTTTATTAGAACTGTGCGATATATTGTTTCAGCATTGACACTCCAATGTGCATGTCCGCAATAGTCACAGCGCCAGATCTGCAATGTTGAGTTTATAAGCTGGGGTTATAGTTGACTAGGAGCCACAGTCCAGAACAGAGGATTTGTGGAGTCACTGAAGAGTTTAACCATAGTGGAGTGAAAGTTTATCATTTGTTTATGTTTTTAAGATCGTTAGCATTGAGGCACAATAAATTTTACAGTTTTATTTATACAATGAAAACTGTTTAGTGTTATTTGACAATTATTCAATGTCTGTATCTGAATACTGTTTGACTCCCCAGAAATCCTAACGCACTGTTTATTTCACTTTTATCTTTGCTCTTATGTTTATCTATGCTTTTAATCCTAATCTTAACCATTACCTACTTTAAATTTGTTTATTAAGTTTAATTGGCATGATTCTCACCCCTATAAAATCATCACAATCAATCTAAATTAATGAATTTATTTAGAGCTATAATTTTATTAAATAGAGTATTCATTCATTCATTTTCCTTTCGGCTTAGTGCCTTGATTAATCTGGGGTCGCCACAACTGAATGAACCGCCAACTTATCCAGCATATGTTTTACACAGCGGATGCCCTTCCAGCTGCAACCCATCACTGGGAAACATTCATGCACACTTATTCACACACATACACTGCGGACAATTTTAGCTTACCCAATTCACCTGTACCACATGTCTTTGGGCTTGTGGGGGAAATCGGAGCACCCGGAGGAAACCCACGCAAACACGGGGAGATCATGCAAACTCCACACAGAAATGTCAACTTACCCAGCTGAGGCTCAAAACCAGCTACCTTCTTGCTGGAAGGCGATCGTGCTACTCCCTGCACCACCGTGACACCAATAGTATTCATATCACAGTGTATATCACAGAAAAATAATATATTGCAGTAAATCAAATTTTTCCAATATCATACAGCCCTAGTTTTTATTACATTCTGAAATGAAAAACCTTGAAATTCAATAGGGTGTCCTAGCTTCAAAGAGTAGTATATATTTATATACTATTTGATTGTTTTACACTATACGGTATCCTACTCAAGATGTGGATTAATATCAGCTCAACAAAAAGGGAAATTGGGCTGCAGTGATGCATGCAGTGTTGTATTCACAACCTCTTTTTATAAAAGTGCCCTTTTATCTAATGGTTACTAATTATGAAAGTTAGGTGAAAAGTAATATGCTTCAAAGAGTCGATGCTTTCATATGACAAACTTAATGTGTCAACATTTCCCAATGCACTGAACTCTCATGGAGCAAAGAGATAATTATACACATTATGTATTCCGTGAGAGCTGATAAATAGCTTTTCGTACACAGGTGATGCTTTTGTTGAGAAGGCGAGTTGTGTTGAAAGGACCAACAGACTTCACTTGACAGCATCTCAAGATACAGGGAGTCAGTCATCATTACACACAAATCCTCAGTGACAGCTGAGTCACGTTCACACAGATCCTAAAGTGCCACACGTCAAACCAGCGAAATGACAGAACATCACAATCCCCTGTTCAGAACATGCATCTTTCCACTCTTTTTTTTTCTTCTTCTTCATCCTTTCGTTCCAGTCCCTCCTTGTTCTCATCCCAGTGGCCCAGAGCAAAATCTCCTAATTTTAAGACTAAAAAGCTTCCGAGGGCTTTATTACCAGAGCAGAGAACCGCAGGATGAGTCAGAACATTTAAGAGTGATTGTGGAGCCTCGTCTGATCTCAGCTCAGTGTTATGAAGTTCCTGTCAAATAATAACCATTTCAAGAAGGGGGAAAATCTGATCCAAGGCCAGTGTTATAGCGTTTTCTTGGATCATGGAGGGGATTCTTCATGCTCCGTAGAAGCAATATGGGGCAGGATTTCACCAGAGTGTGAGGGTTCATGTGCACTCATTATTTGTGCTGCAAATGTGTTCTTTACAGGTATGATGATCAACTCTGGGGAAATTGTTTATGTGCACATTTTGAGCACGTGAATTCTCTTTGGGAGTCATTTGCTTCTATAAGATTCGAGACCTCTGGCAATCTTTCTTTCTCTGCTCATTAAGACAACGTGAGGGGATTGTTTAGTGTTCACAAATCCATCAACACAATTGGTCTAAATACCTGGCATGCCTTTTTGTGCTGCACTCTGATTGGTTCTGATCATTTGAATCAACCAAGTGTTTTGAGAGATTTTTTTCTTTGAAAATTTTACATGCACATCAGTTGATTAAAGCTATTGCATTGTTATTAATGTGGAGTTCAAAACAACTAAGTTTGGGTATTTTTAAGCAACTCAATGCTGGGTTGTTTTCAGCTAATATTTTGAAGCCAAACTTTCAAATAAATGTCATAATACATATAAGTTAAGATTAACAATGGGTTTAAATTAATGCGGGGCAACAATAAATCGCATAAATAAAGGTTTGTATATGCATAATATAAGTGTATACGTGTATAGGTATTATGTATATATAAGTACACACATGAATGTTTGAGAAAATGTTTATTTTTATTTAAATATAAAGCATATATTTATGTGTTATGAATTAAATATACATTTAAATACACCTGCCACTTTATTAGGTACACCTGCCCAACTGCTCGTTGATGTTAAATATATATATATGGATGCAAATAATTGTGATTAATTTTTGCATTTAATAAATGCATGCCTGTTTTCAATCAATCTGCATCTATAATTGTATGGTGTAACCTTATGTGAAGAAAATGAAAATAAAGAGAAAAAAAGTACTGCATAGGCAAATGCATTTGATGAAATCAAAAGTACAGGAAAGAATGGCAAATCAACAATTGTGCTTGTTAGACAGTGGTTTTTAAAGGTTCTTTGTTGAATTCATATTGAAAAAAAATGGCAAAGCATCAGGATTTACATCAGACCGCCAGTAAAGGCATAGAAAAGAGGCATAGAAAAGAAGCCTGTAATAAAAATCAGGATAAACGGAGAATTATAGCAAATTGACATGATTTCTTTGTTTAAAGCTTTTCATTGACTCCTCTCAAGTGTCATTTAAGCTTTTCCGGTTCTTGCTCTCCAATCAATGGTAACAGCTCGAGTGATTTTGGTACGAGAGGAAACTGCAGGCCATTTTTAAGTTCTCTCTCTTTCGATTTTTCTTCTATTTTCCACATTTATTCCCCTCCTGAGCTCCTCAGGCACGCACAGATGAAGTGGTATTGGCACACAGAGAACCAGGGGAACTTTAGAGACATGCATGCTCTCTTTCACATTCCTCAAGACCAACACCATACACTGGATTACTGATTGTGATGAATTATCAGTCTAAATTGGTTCAGATCAGTCCAGCTTCCATACTGTGTTTGGATTGAACAAACGACCTAGAGTTTTTAAGATGTAAAAATGGAGCTGCTGATGTGTAATTAATCCTAAAATTTGAACAAGAAGGAGATAAAACTCTCCACATAAGAGTCCAATACCTTATCAGAGGCCTGATTTTGTTTTGTTTTTTATATTTTGTATTTACAGCTACAACTGCTGATCGATTCTACAGGATTGATCGAGCTCAAGTGAGTCGTACATACAATACCTCTTAGAGTAATTCATGCTACAATTGAGCACTTTTGTTCACAAACAAATCATTCCCATTTGTCTGGTGTCTGTGTCTCTTCTTTCAGGAGCATCTCAACTACGTGACTGAAATTTCTCAGGATGAGCTGTTCGTTTTGGACCCGGAGCTGGTGGTCACAGAGACCGTCAGCACATCACCTGGCATGCCAGACCTGGTGGACTCCTCTGGTGAGGTCCAGTCCGATCCACACAAATTTGCCTTCCCGTCATCCTCTTGTTCTCCACCAATTACACCTGAACCCAGGTGAGACATTAGAAGCATATACCGTTTAAATGTATTCAGTGCCATTATGTACTGTAAAAGGGGAACAAGTCACCCAAAATCATTTGTTCACTCTGAAGTTGTTCAAGATTTCCTTCTGTGGATACTTTTAAAGGAAAGTGGACCCTTTTCAGATTTCCAGTTTTCTCAGTAGCGGAAGTCGTCATAGTTGGGTACAGTTAGAGCACAATGAATGGGAGAGTACAACAAATAATGTTTTTACAATTCTATTTGCTGAAATAATTAAAGAAAAACTCTATGATGGTGATATCAAGACTTAAAAAAAAAACAAAATCTGTAGAAGAGAGAACAACCTCAAATCTATTGTCCTGCCCATAGATTCTGCATTTCAAATGCCTCGCACAAGTTGTAATTCGTTTTTTGCAATTTGATGCAAAAATGATATAATACAGAAATACACAAAGTAGGGCCCGTAGGCCAAAGTTGGCCCATGGTAACCTTTGATTTGACCCACCAACCCATCTGAAAAGAGATGGATAATGGGGAGGTGGTTGGGGTGAATGCTTGTGACAGAAATCGTCTTTTTGAATTTAACGTAACCTTTTGTTTCTTTGTTTTATTGTCGAGCTACAGAAAAAACGAACTGAAATGAAATGATTGAATTAAATGTTGTATCAGACTTTTAAAAATGTAAATACAGTCACTTAACAGAAAGTTCACAAGTCATCTGCGAGCAAATCAAAGTGAAGGCAGGAACAGCTCGACTAGTGTATTTAGCATTGAACTCCATTGTGTTATAAATGAAATTGTTTGTTTTAACTGTAATAAGTTCATTATAAAATGTTACAAATGATACTGCATTAGTTAATAGGATTTAAAGCAAAATTTTTAGGAAATTCTTCTTGAAAGATTTATTGTAATACGGTTATATTCGGCCCACAGCCCTCAATCATGTTTGGTTTTTGGCTCTTTATAGGTAAAACTTTGGGTTCCTACATTTAAAAAAAAACTATCTAAATATTAAAAACTTTCAAGGATTTAGGATGCTGATGACCGTTAAAGTTTTGTATGAAGGGTCTAGGGAAGATGTTTAAAAAAACACTTCAATGTTGTTTTGAAAAACATTATAGTCAACAAACAAAGTCTCCTTGTACTGATTTGGAACAACATAAAGATCAATAACTGATTTTCACTTTTTCTAAGCTAATATTTGCTTTTTCTGTAAGTATAATGACTCTTTCATGAAAGAGTTATTTTATACAAGCCATCGTACAGTAGACAGGTTCATTATCAGCAGCTAATAACTCAGATGGCTGTTAGCTTGACAGCAGCTTCTTCTTTGTAGAGGGAGAAGCAGAGCATCGAGCCGCCTGGTGGCAGTGTGGTTTTCGGTCACTTTGTACAAGTGCTACATTAACAACATTAATCATAATGTACTGAACTACACGTTTAACATCCATTTAGGACACTTTAATTGCGGTTGCTTCTGAAATGTAAACTATATAAATGCGCACATTTGTAGGCCGGTTCATACATGACTGTCGATTCATATTTGCATGCTGGAATGAGAACGGGATTGTACAATCATGTATGTGTGTACAGCAGGATAATTGTGTGGTTCAGAGTGAATAAAACAGAGCGTTTCCTGCAGCACAGAGCTTGATCCCATCCTCTATTTATAGCTGCCTGAAAAAGTCATACAGCACCGCAGCCCCTGCTAATCTCCTCGCTATGTGTGTGTGTGTGTGTGTATGTGGGGGTTTTGGGTTTTAATGGGGTAAGAGAGCTCAAAACAGAGAAAGAGAATACAAACAGTTATTTAGCTTTTTTGCATTTGCATTTTTTTGTGAATGCCTAATCATTTGTAATTTTCTCAGGTGTAAATTATTATATTTAGCTTACACAGATATTAGACATCATAAGTCAAGTCTAGTTAAAAGTGATGTATGTATATTTTTTGACTCCTCTAAAATCATAATATGTTTGCAGATGTGGCTGGGAGGGCATCCACTGCGTAAGACATATGATGAATAAGTTGGTGGTTCATTCTGCTGTGGCGACCCCTGATAAATAAAGAGACTGCCAAAGGAAAATGAATGAATGAATGAATGTTTGCAGATATTTAAGAAACATGCTAACTGGGCACTCATTTTGTAGCTAAAACTTTCTGCGACTGTCACAGAACTTAACCAACTGCTGAACGCTGACAGCGCGTGTCTGTGAAGTACGTCATCACGCAAGTGACATCACACTCTTTCTGACAGATGAGCACTGAATGTCATTCAGCGACAAATGATAATATATAAGATATTAAAAAATATATATATATATTAAACATCTGATAAAATATATATATATATGCAAATATTTATCGAAATACCGGAAGTGGGTTTAAAACTCATATCACCGTTATTGAAAAAAAATCTACCACGATATATATTGATATCGAATTATTGTCCAGCCCTAATGCTAAGCGAACAGTCTTGTTAATCTGAAAAACAATGCTGATATTCTGCTTTGAAAATGTCTGCTACGTGCCGGAACTTCTGTCTTTGTTTTGGTACCTTTAACCCGTGCAATTCCAGTTTACCCAATTATATTTCAGCATCCTGGGTTGTCTTCATGGGAAATAGTGTATTTGATTCATTCAAAGCTCTCAAAGCATGCATCCGTGACCGAAAATGCGATCTCTGATGGACAGTAGTAGCCTCCAAAATGAGACGCAGAGTTCACTTGAGGTTATTAATTAGCAAATAATATAAATATTACAAACGTAAACTTTAGGTGAGCAGATTACATTGTAACCCTGTGTCTTAACAACACGCTAGGTGATGAGATTTGCAGTGATCAGCAATTTGACTGTTTGCACCAAGCGAAACATGACAGAAATTTAAATACAGCCATTCAGAAGCACAGAATAATGCACTTACTGCACTCCAACGAAATTGTAAGGTTTTTAATCTAATTAATGCATATTAAACCTCGTTACTATTATTAAATACATGCTGAATCACTTATACAGTATGTGTTGGTTTGTATTTCACAGTTCCATTTCAAACGGTTTTATTTTATTTTCAAGATCTTAGATGAACTGACTGCTGCTGCTTTCAGTAGTATGGCAATAAATGTCATGTACAGATGAATTCAGAATTATTAGCCCCCCTGAATTATTAGCCCCCCTGTTTTTTCCCCCTAATTTTTGTATAACTGAGAGAAGATTTTTTTCAACACATTTCTAATCATAATAGTTTTAATAACTCATTTCTAATAACTGATTTATTTTATCTTTGTCATGATGACAGTAAATAATATTTGACTAGATATTTTTCAAGACACTTCTATATAGCTTAAAGTGACATTTAAAGGCTTAACTAGGTTAATTAGGTTAACTAGGCAGGTTAGGGTAATTAGGCAAGTTATTGTATAACGATGGTTTGTTCTGTAGACTATCGAAAAAATATATAGCTTAAAGGGGCTAATAATTTTGACCTTAAAACGGTTTTTAAAAAATTAAAAACTGCTTTTATTCTAGCCGAAAAAAAAAAAAACAAATAAGACTTTCTCCAGAAGAACAAATATTATCAGACATACTGTGAAAATTTTCTTGCTCTGTTAAACAACATGTGGGAAATTTTTAAAAAAAGAAAAAATAATTCAAAGGGGAGCTAATAATTCTGACTTCAACTGTAAAATGACATTCAAACTCACATTGTTAGAATTTAACACTGAATAAAGCACACAAGGTGTACCTGAGTTGATCAATGTCAGTTTTCTGTTGTTCAGCTGCAAGAAATAGTCAATTTAAGCTTTTATATAGAACACGATTTAAATCAGCCTTTGTTGGTGTCAATCTGGCAACTTGCACTTGTGTGTGTTTTTAACCAGTAGTGCAATACCTAGTTCAACCACTGGGTGTCAAACTTGCATACTGAACTGAACTGAAGTTTTTTAACTTGCCTGTGAGGATGCGTTAGTTAATTTTATATCATTTTGTAATGTTTTTTTGTATTATTTAACCTTAGATTAATGCTTTGGTGTAGAGCAGCATGAATTTCAATTGATGGTTCAGATGGGAAAATTCTGGTTAGTTACTGACTTTTGATTTTATCAGCCAGCATTTTCATGCTAGTTGAGCTAGTTTCCACAACATTATGAAGCAAAATGCTTCAAAATGAATAATAAGGAGAGCAGTTAATAATTAATTAATAATATTTCACATTGTTAAAGGTTTGGTTGTATTTTGTACAGCAGTGAATACTTCTTTCAAAAACATGAACTAATTCTAATGTTTCCAGACTTTTGATCAGTACTGTTTCCTGTTAAAAACATTTTGATGCCATACATGAATAAACAAACAAACAAAACCACAAATGTACGACTGATTCAACAACATAGTTAAATGGGACAACTTTTTCCAAGTTGATAAGAAATGTTTCTTAGACACCAAATGAGCGTAGCTGGAAGCTAGCTCTCTGCAACTCTCATATAGTCGCCCACTGAAGCTAAGCAGGGCTGTGCTCGGTCAGTACCTGGATGGGAGACAACATGGGAACACTAGGTTGCTGCCGGAAGTGGTGTAAGTGAGACCAGCAGGGGGTGCTAAACCTCTGGTTTGTGTGGGTCCTAACACCCCAGTATATTGATGGGAACTCTATACTGTTCAGTGAGTTCTGCCTTTTTTAAACCAAGGTCCCGACTCTCTGCGGTCGTTAAAAATCCCAGGATGTTCTTCGAAAAAGAGAAGGGGTTTAACTCCGGCATCCTGGCCAAATTTGCCCACTGACCTCTGTCCATCATGGCCTCCTAACCATAATTGGCTTTATCACTCTGTGTGTGGTGTGCGTTATGGTTATGAGGAGATGGTGTTGTGGTGTATGGCGATGAGGAGATTGTCTCCAAAAAAGTGTAAAGCGCTTTGAGTGTCCACAAAGCGATATATAAATGTTAAGAATTAATCGTTCGTTCATTCATTCATTTTCTTTTCGCCTTAGTCCCTTTATTAATCTGGGGTTGCTACAGTGGAATGAACCCCCAACTTATCCAGCATATGTTTTACGCAACCTATGCCTTTCCAGCTGTAACGTAAGGAATTATTATTATTATTATTATTATTATTATATTAGAATATCTAAATTCAGCTTTGGCAAATTTCTGCTGTCTTAGTGATGATCTGCTCTATTCAGCAGGGATGCTAGTTTCTTTCATTTCCTCCACATCCTAATTTGGTAATGCTAACTGATAATTGCTAATACCCCTCTTGATGTATTTAGCACATGTTGGTCGGCCAGAGACTATAATAAGGGATTGATTGAATTGAATGATGGAGTTGTTAGCTGCGTGATGTCTATGTAATGATCATTACCTTCCTGCATCCCCCAGCTGTTTGATGCAGTGCGACGCGTCTAGTTGAAGCGCAGACAGGCCGCTGCGCCGGGCATAACTTTCATCTGATTATGTCATGATTGTATAACCCATCTGATAGGAGCTTTTGTTTATGGCTCCCGATGGAAAACATCGAGCGAAGCCTCAGAGCACTTTGAGTTCTGATGCTGCTGCTGTCATGTGTGCTGTGATTGTGAGATAACAGCCTGCCTTTTGTCTTTAGGGGCTCCGGGTGCTTGAGATGTACTGATACAGTGTGTCCTTTATCTTTCCCTATCTGAACTTCATGATATCTTTCTCTTACTTCACCGTTAGATTCTCTTCATTGTAAATGCGCCATTTATCAGCCTTAATGATTCAACCACTACCTTTTCTCTTAGCTTTTTTTTCTTGGCTTCACGCTTAGCCATCAGAGTTGTCCACATCAAAGCTGTAGTTTTCGTCAATTAGGCTTGTTTACGTCGAAGAGTGTGTGTTGTTTTTTGAGTTCTGTTCTGTTCAGTAACACCACAAGCATACAACAAAGCTACTAAATGTCAAGATTCTGCTTTGTTTTTTAATGATTTTTATATATAAATATATGTCTGGGTAGTTTTTTTATTGAAAAAGTCTGAAAATGGCACCATAAACGATTTCAGATATAATTATGTCCATTCGCTTTGCTTTGTGCTCCGAAAGACTTGGATGTTTTCTTTCCTGTCAATACTTAAATATAGTTTCTGCAGTCTTAATGACGTGGTTGTGAAACAGTAGGAGACTTGCAGAGTTTCTGAGAACCCTGGCTCACCTTCCCGTAATTGACATCCCTCATTTTCCCTCAGCTTTTCTCATTCCGTTTTCGTTGTCTTTTCATTTGGATTTCTCATTTTATTCCTGCATATCATATTTTTTGATTTTTTAAATCAGTGACACTTTTTTTTTGTTTTGGATGCTTTTTTTTGGCAACTGTTCAGTTCCTGATTTGTTGTCAGCCTCAGACACACGCAATCAGTCACACTGGCGTACGACCGTTGATGCGCTTGGCAGGCATTATTATATCCCTTAACTCCCTTGGGCACGAAATAACGATCTCTCGCCGAGGCAACATTGAACATGCTTTTGTTCAATTCAGAATCACATGGAATCGCTTATGAAAGGAATATTAAATTAATAAAAAGAGCTAATTAGCCTTTGTGGTGTTCTCTTTGTGGTGTTAAGTGCTGAGTTTGCCAGGGTGAGCTGTGGGTGAACAAAGTGACAGGAACCATTGTCTTCTTGAATCTCTAGAAATTCTCTCTCTCTTCCTCTCTCTCTTTCTCGCTCTCTCTCGTCTGTGTAATGTTTTTCCACCGGTTAAGCTTTTCCACCAAATGAGATCAGACTGCTACAGGGTGAAACATGCACTAGTGGAGATCAAAGGATAGTGTATCTATCTCCATCTCTCTCCACCTTCATATTCCTTTTCCTTTATCTCACATACTATTACTATAAACTATAAACATCAACAATATGCAGTATGTTTTAGGTGTTGATCATATATTAGCTCTGTTCAAACCAGACTGCCATTATGAGTCTTTGCATATTGCTTGTTTTTACTTTCTTCCAACATTAAAGACCAAGCCTACACATCATTATGATTTGTTAGCAGCTGGACTGTGGTACGCTGCAGCATTTGTTTTTGTTGGATGCAGATATAATGACTGGCCTGCTGTTTCAGGATGGAATATTCTTCTAGATAATGTGTGTGTGCGTGTCGATGTTTCTTTAGGGTTGCAGAGCTGCAAAGGAAGCGTGTTTCCAGTGACAGTTCTGTGGCAGAAGCACTTGCACACAGTGACTCGCTCAGATCAGCCAAGCCAGCTCTCTGCAGGTAAGAGCTACTGAGGGGAAGGTTTATTCTCTCTGAAACTCTCTCCAGCCACATAGATCAAGCCTGCTGCCAAGCATAAAGGCTTAAAGTTTTGCTTATTCTTCTTGATTTACATTTTGAAAGCCCTAAGCAGAGTATTGAATTCTGTGATGGTTATGAAAGATGCTGACCTGCGAATTTCTATAGCTAATCTTTATTATAGCAAAGAAATTCCTCCACTCTCATATCTGTTTTTGCAGGGCTTGGTGGTTTATTGATAATATATACAATATTTAAAGTATCTCAACTGGTATAGATTTTGTGATAACACTCTCTATGAAACATTTACTGTAGGTGTAATGCTAATAAATAGAATCTTAAAGGGATAATTCACCCAGTAATAAAGATTTAATCACTATTTACTAATAATTCACTTGTTCTAAAGCTCTTTAAATTTATTTCTTCTGTTGAACTCAAAAGACGATTTTTTGAAGAAAGCTGAAAAGCTGTAATCATTGACTTCCTTAGTAGGAAAAACAAATATTATAGAAGTCAGTGGTTACAGGATTTCAGCTTACTTCAAAATATAAAGAAACTCAAACAGGTTTGGAACAAGTGAAGGGTGAGTAAATCTTTACTTTTGGGTGAACTATCCATTTAATCATCTAAAGTCCAAAATATGTAGCACATTACTGTTCAGATCTTGAGAAAACTATGTCAAGATATGAATTTAGGAATGGAATTATAGGATATATAATCTAGCATGCTTTAATTTAGGTGGATTAAGTGTAGTATCCTCTTAAGGCCCAAGCTGTTTTTTTACATGCATTTTTTATTTCTCTTTGCTATCTGGGCTTATTGGAACCTAATTAGAATAAAACCTAAGTATCATCTTTTGATATGATAGAGAAAAATGATGTCCATATATGTGGACTCGTGGTCCAAATTTCCATAAAACACAATAAAGTCACCTTTGTGTAATAGAATGAAAAACTCTTTATTTCTGCCTTGAACACAGCAATTTTTTTCCTGACTGTTTTTTTAATAACACATACACACATAGTTTTTGAGCATGTTTTGACTATCAGTAAAAACAACATTTTTTGCCCATTTTGGACAGTTAAAAAAGTTTGGGACATTTCATATGCTGCAAAACAGTTGCTGAATGACACTGTATGTCTGTAACAAAATATAAAACATAAGACATTAGAGCTAAAATGTGCTGTCCACTTATGTGGCCACTAAGCTCTAGGAGGGTATTGTTATTGTTAAGTTTATTCATAAGATTAAATAAAACAATTCATGGTTTCCTCTACATTCATTCTTCCATGTCGGGATGCTACACCAAAATTCATTCCCATCACAGCTACAATATAGCTTCTCATTCAAAAAAATCAGTTGTTGCTTTTTTTTTTTTTTTTAATAGCGGGTTATAAAATGTATTAAAATGTAAATTATAATAGAGCAAACTTTTCTCTAATCTTAGTAGTGCTGTGCGTTATTTGTTTAACCCTTTAAGGTTACATGCTGACTGGTTGCGCCAGGTGAGGCCAGCAAACTTGATGTAGTTTTCAGTATGAAGAACACAGTTTCCATAATTATACTTAATTTATAGATAAAGGTCTATGGTACTGCACACATTTCCTTATCTTGCTGGAGTTTATGGCTGTTTCATTTTAGGTCTGTAGGTCTTTTGGAGACATTTTTAAATATTCCTAGCAAATCTAATAAATGTAGACATACTTGTTACATAAAAGCATTAAAACAAACTTCAGCAGCATTTATTTAACAGTGCACAAGAAATTTGTTAATATTGGAAATTGAAATTCGGCAATCTGCACTTGAGCAGCGTATATTTGAGGGCATGCAAGAAGTTTTGTGCACAAACAGAGGAAATTGGTACGCAAGCAAAGAGATTTGCATGCTCGTATTACATGAATGCGATCTCGACTTGTAATACTGCGCTTACGACATTTGTCATTGAAATGATGCCATAGGTAGTTGGAAGATCTGTATAAAAGGCCTGCCACTTCAGCTGGAAAAAGTTTTAGAGGAAGCACTGCAATTGTAACATTATTTATAAGGCAATATATGTCTATTGTATCAAATTAAGAGTACTCTTGTAATGCATTATAAATAGAGGCTATACAGAAAGTTACTGTTTTGCTACACTGTACACAGTTAATTGATTAATTCACAATACAATATTTTTATCAACTGTAGCATGTTCCAGTCAAGTCAAAATGCAGAACACTGTATCTTTTAGCCTCTTTCCAAATAAAAAGAGAACATAAACTTTATTACAAATTATTGTTCATTTAAGCATTTTTGACCTCTGTCTTAATGTGTTTGAAGTTTTCTCGGTGCTTTTGCAGCTTCAGCTGTGGCCACCAGGCATTTTTTTGTGAAAAGTATGACATCTCATTTTCTGTGCAGAAATGCCTTTTGCATTTCCATTGCACTTTCTCTGTGTGTGTGTCTTTGTGCATGAGAGAGACACAAAGAGAGAGAGAGTGTGTCTTCAATGGGGTTTTCCTAAGGGTTCGCGTTAAGAACGCATTTAATAGTTCCCCATGAGAATTTCATGAGGTGTGCATGAAAGGTTTGTTTTCATACATACTCCATTTAAGAAAATACTGGAAAATGTATTAATGTTTGCTTATTATTAGTCTCCTTTCTAGCATAGTTTTTTGCTGTGTCTGTGCATGCTTGCTTGTTTAACATATATAGTTTTTTTCATGCTGTAGATGTTGTAAGACTCCAGAAGTGATGATTTTGTTAACATTTATATTCACACTGAATCAATTGTCCCTCATGTTATCTAGCTGGACAGACTCCAGCTTCACATGATGATGTGTATACTGTATCTGCATACTGTATGTGATTGTAGAGGGTCAGAAAAAAAGTGTTCCTTGATCTGCTCTTCACGGATCCCAGAACTCATAAGGGCATACAGAGAAAAGAACTGACCACTGGTAATGGACCAAGAGATAATACACAGATAAAAAAGCAAGAAAGCTGCCGGCCATGAACTGTTAGCTTTGACTGCACAGAAGACATAAGGGAGATCACTGCCTGACTGCTCTCCAGTCAGAAACCACAATCACAAATCTCCCTCTTGTGTGAAATCAGCTCTGTAAAGCGCAGAGGGCTGTTCTGGGATCACACACGCCTTTGTGTTCCTAAATGATGGGCTCTTTGGGTCCTATTAAGTTTCTCCTGGGGTCGGGGATATCTCAGTAAAGGAAATTTTCTGTCTGTGGTACATTATGTAACAGTCGTATTTGCCATGAACTGGCATGCCCCAGTGGTCTGGCCACAACCCTGCCTGAAGGGAGGAATATCTGGCCAGACCACAGATAATAGAACCACCCCTGTTTGTCATGGTCAGATGTGTCTGGATTACATCACATGCACATGCTTCATGCTTTTCAAGTCCTTGGAATGTCAAACGATCTGAAATGTACAACACGCAAACCCACAGTTATTACTGTATTATTTCTTTGCCATGTTGTTTTTTTTTCTTCTTTTATGCATGTACTCTCATTATATTTTTTACTTCATTCCATATACTGCACTATATGTACTATGATATTGATATATAACTTTTCACAATTTATTTGACCCAAACTAAACCTTAAAGGAAAACTTTCCATTTTGACTTTAAGCAACTATTATAGTATTTATTTAAACTATAAATTCATTTTTATTAGTATCTGTAGTTTAGCAATAAGTGTTAGTATTGTGTGCTTTTGTCATTGCCTTTAAAATATGTGTAAAGACTTTTTATAATTGTCGATTTTTCAGCCAGATATCAATGTTTTTGTTGCATATTTCACATATTTCCTTTGGGAAACACAAATCTAGTTTGTACTGCATCACAGTTTTGACAAAAAATTATTGTTTATGGTCATGTCTTCATCATTTTTATGTTATTTTCCATTTGTTTATTATGTTTTTCTGTGTTTCATTTTGTTGTTGTTTTGAAGAGTTGGGGGTGTTCATCGCTCAAATACAACCGCAGCAGATTTCAAACCTACCAGCAGGTGAGCTTTACAGACTGTTTCAATATTCCTCTTTTCTCTGTGCCCATTCAGCTGTCTCTTTCCAGAGCTGCTGTAGATCTTAGCATTGAAACTGTTCAAAGAGCAGCTCTGCTGTTTTAATCCCAGCGGGGATAGTTACTGGTGGCCGGTGGCTCTTCTTATTGTGGGCTATGAGTGTCATTGGAACAATGAGAAAATGAACTCTGTCACAGCAGGGCCACACTATTTCTCTTGCTGATTAGTATTATTATTTTTTTTACCAGCATTTTATGTTCCTTAATAGGTCTAGCTGTCTCTGTTGACATGGCTCTGGTGGGCAGAACAGCACACGTACACATAGGTACACATAAATGGGTAAAAGTTCTACAAAGAAAAGTACAGGCCATGTAGCAATTAACCCTGTTTTGGCCTAATCTAGTCTGTGCTGGTCCAGTGTAGTCATTCCTAGTCTGGTGTGTTCATGTTTTGTCTTGTCTGGCATTCTCCAGGTGATGTCTGTCATCCTTTTCTCTAACTGATGTTTGCTTGAAGACTAAGGGCCAGTTAACAAAGATAAACAAAACCTATAACTCAGTGAGGGAAAAAACAATTACACCGCAAAAAATACTTTTTTTGGTCTTGTTTCTAGTCCAAATATTTAAACATTTATTAAATCAAGAAGCATTTTTAGACAAGCAAAAAATATTGTCTTGTTTTCTGAAATATTATCAGAATTAAATGAGTTTTTTTCTTTAAAGAAGCTAAATAATTTGCTAATGAAGTAAGCAAAATAATCAAAATGTGAAAGTGAAACAAGATTATTTTGCTTACCCTATTAGCAAATTATTTAGCTTGTTTTATGGAAAAATTTGTATAATTTTGTTGTTTATGAATTCATGAAAACAACGCAATATTTTTTGCTAGTCTAAAAAATGCTTCTTGATTTAAGAATTGTTAGATATTTGGAGATGAAACAAGACAAACTCTAAGCAAGAAAAACATTTTTGCAGTGTATTCAACAGATGTTTTTGACCATTGCACATTTTGTTTATTATGTTAAGTTATATATTAATTAATATATATTAAGTTCAACTTTATGAGATTAATCAGCCCTGCAACCTGAAGTTAATTACTATGAATTTTGTGTTTTCTAACAGCAAATATGTGTTCTTGTTTGAATAAGCCCCACTTAAAGGGATAGTTAATCAAAAAATGAGAGCAGGGGAAGTCCTGTGATTGGTTATTCGGTCCAAACATGTTTGATGTTTTGTTCTGTTTCGGTGTGATTACAATTGATTTAAAAATACAATCATATTTAAAATGCTTTCCTAGAGATCCAAGTCAGAATAAAAAAGAAAAATCTGAACAAGAGAACTTGTAAACATTTGATCTTAATGAAAACTGAAAAGTGGAAAGCTTTGTGCATGTGCATTGTGTGATGTGAGACGTGGCCCAGTAAAGTATAGCCCCTTTCACACATACAGACCTTTCCGGAAAATTACCAGCAATTTTCTGGAAAGATCTGTATGTGTGAACAGGTCCTTTTTGAAAATACCGGTAAATTAGTTCTGGCAATTTTCCGGAAAGAGAAGTTGTAACATTACTGGTAATTTGCTGGAATGCTGTGCTGTGTTAACGCAGAAGGAAAATTGCTGGAAAGAGCGCGTTCACGATTAGAACATGCTGACGTGAGACGTCTACTCCAGCCAATCAGAACATTCAGCATTCACGTCCGTGCTGTTTACGAAAATAAAAGCCTTTGAATATTTTTCCAGACACATTAGCTGCTAGATGTTAGACAGATAACGTTTCTATGTTCCTTCTTAATGCCAACTGTGGAAAAAAAATCGATAAAATGCTTATGATAAACCGATGTTTGTTTAACTTCAAGCTCTGCTTCAGCTGCTTGACGCGTGTGCACGTGAAGCAGCCAGTGAGGGTTGTTGCTAGCTCGGGTATGGCTGCGGCTGGAAGTTAACGAGAATTATTTATATTGTTTATTAAATTTCCCATTTACGTCAGCACACACACATATTATGTACCATCAACCATCAACAAAATCCCGAACACTTCTGTGTTTACAAATACAAGCGCAGCCATTTAGACGTAATTTCTGGTTAATGATGTTGGAATTTACCGGTATTTTGGAATGGATGTGTGAACGGTCTTTTCCGGAAAAATTCCAGAACATTTTTGCTGTGAACAGCACTTTTTTGAATATACTGGTAATTTTCTGGATATTTACCAGTATCACTGTGTGAAAGGGGCTATCGACACATGCTGATATTGTCGCTGAATGTACAAATGGATGTCATGTGCATACAAGTAAGCGGGGTTTAAAAAAGGGCGAGAAAAAGATGAGAATTCTCAATTTTGGTGAACTGTTACTTTAGGAGATGTCTTCAGTATAGCATAGACCAGCAGACATACAGATCGTTTAACATTTCGCATCCTGAAAACCTTCTTCTTATACATCACTGTCTTCCATAGTCCAGATTTTACAGCTCATCAATACATGAAATCAGCTTATGCTTGAAAGTTTGATTAAACCCGCAGCTCTGTATCTCTGTCTGCTGGAGAAATTGATTAGGCTTCTGTTGCTGTTGGTTTAATTTTGAATGGAAGCTGTAATTAATTGATGCGTGTTTTATGTTGTTTTTCTGTCCTTAATAAGTGAGGGATTTGTGTTTTCCTCTGTAATAGAATTATAGCGGGCTCATGAGGAACTCTCACTCTAAGGCAGATTCACATCTGAGCACAGATACTCAAAGCAAATAATAACAGGAGGAAGCAAGAGCGCACATGAGAAAGATTAGCCACTTATTTCCTCTGCCAGCCATCTTTAATGTGCTCTCTGCAAATGCTAAATTGGAGGGAGCACAATAAAAGGTTATATTGATGAAGAGAAGCAAACAAGGAAAGATACGCAATAGCAGAGAGGCCAGTTTAATGGGGCATCGCACCCTTCGTTATTAAGCTGAGATCCCGATGCTACCAAAGTCTGATTGGTCCCCAGTGAGGTGAACTTTAACCTTAAAACCAGCCTATATTGAAGAATATTGAAGTCTCCTCTAATGGTATTGTATTCACAGCACAGGCCATCAAGCGCCGCTCATTAAGACCTACTTTTGTGTAAAAGAAAGACCTCTGCTCATAAATCTTGGTAGTGATTAGAGAAGAACATTCCAGTCCACAATCAATAGAATAAAACTAGCTCGCAAATGCGATCTGTCGTATCTGTGAGAACTGGTGGGAGCTGGTGATCTGGCTGAATAAATGCCAGGCCCTTCCAGATTCACATTGCCGCTCCTCTCTGGAGCTAATGAGGGGTTTCTGGACTCATATTGAATAATTGGTCTAAAGTCACATTTCTACCCTTTCTGTAAATGTGCTAAATTACTAGCAATTACAGCTAGCAAAAACTCAATAACCCCATTAAATCGGCCTTGGGCTATTTTATGTTGTTGAGCATGTGTGTGTGTGTGTGTGTTTGCAGGGTGCATGTGTTTTTGAGAGTGTGTGAATGTGTCGTGAAAGCAGGCTGAGGAACATCAGTAATTACAGCTGCTGTCTGGGTTACATACCAAGAAATGGTTTGGACATGTTCAAACACTTGGTGATCATTTAGACTGGGGGAATAAACCGTTACCAGCCTTTCCTCCAGGGCATGATGGTTAGAGATGGATTGAGATAGAGTCCAGGCTATCATATCAAACGCTTGTGATTCATAGAAGTTGGAATAACATTATCAGTTTTTTTTTTTTTCCTATTCACCCTCGCCTTTTTCCATCTGAAGATCAATGTTGGTTGTGTATTTCTCCACTGGAGTGTCGCTGTGAGCTTGTCATATAGGAAAAGATTGGCTGCTCTGAGCATTCCCCAAGGCTGACCAGGGCTGACTGCTTTGGAACGTCATTTATCATAATAGAACTGTATGGAAAGATGAATTGTGATTTATAGAGGTGTTTTTTAATAGCTGCTAGTTGCGATTTGTGATTTCACTGATCTAAAATCCACTTACCTGAGCAAATTTTGCTGCCTGGAGGCTGAACCTCAGCTGGAAGGCTTGAGGAGACATGCAAACATTACAGCAGAGGTGTGTATGTGAGTTTGTGTGTACATAGAGTGTGTGTGTGTGTGCTCATGCGCGTGTGTGCATGTGTAAGAAGACGTCTCAGAGTCACTCTAGATTTATGAGTCTGCGAAATGCTTTTAATTATTGGACACGCTCAGATTCCTTAGCAAGGCTCTCACGCACACACACACACATACAATCACTCCTTGACGTATCACACTGGAAACAGTGTTTTTTGGCTTTGACATCAGTATTTATGAACCCATTCACCTTTCCCCTCCCTCTTATTCTGTTTCACCCCAATTTGAGCCAGTGTTTTCAAAGCGAAAGGGGTTTATTGTTTTACAATTTGACATCTTTTCACTTCTGACCTCTACGCTTCACTTTACTATGATATACCAAATATCTGCATAACTGTTAACTTTTATATGAAGTTGATATCAAGTCAAGTCGAGCTTTATTGTCACTCTGCTATGTGTAGACATACAGAGGAACAAAATGTGTCTCGCAGAACAATGGTGCTACATAAATTAATCATAAATACAAACACAACACTGGAAATAAGAGCTATTTTTTTTAAAACCCTATGCATAACTAACATATACTATAAGGTACATTAAACCAGGGGTGTCCAAACTCGGTCCTGGAGGGCCAGTGTCCTGCATAATTTAGTTCCAGCCACAGTTAGTCACACCTGAACCAGCCAATCAAGCCTATACTAGGTATACTAGAAGCTTCCAGGCAGGTGTGTTGAAGGAAGTTGGAGCTAAACTATGCAGGACACTGGCCCTTCAGGACCGAGTTTGGACACATCTGCATTAAACTATACACGTAAGACAGGCTATAAAAGTACTTTTACATGAGACTGAACAATGTTGTGCAGGATTTTGTGCAAGAGAGGTATTAAAGGTGAATATTGTGCAAAAGAGGTATTTACGGTTTAATATTGTGCAAGAGTTATTTAAGGTTAAATATCGCCTTTGCTAGCTGCAAACCAGTATAAATGGAAATATGATTGGATGCTAATTTTGATCTTTAAAATATACTATGAAGTAATTGACTACAATTGAATAAGCAGTTTGTTGTGTGTGTGACAGAAGCCTTCTGCTATCAATCAGCTATGAAGATATTCTAGAAAAGATTCAAATGAAATATATAATTGATGAAACTAAAAATCAGGCTGAAAAATGAGACTGTCCTGAGACAAACAAGACATGGCAACCCTGGATTTACTGCAAACATTGCATTAAATTAAGAAAAAGGCTGTTGTATATTTCCTTGCGGTGTGTTCCTGGCAATGAAATCTATTTCAGAGGCGCACTGCTGCTAGCAAAGTTCAGGATCCAAAGCCCTGTGCGCCACTTGTCTCTTTTCCTTAATGTCCCAGCCTTCTTAGAGTAGGGCGGAGAGCTCTTTGATCAAATATTCTTTCAGGTGAGGGCGCACAGAAGATGTGCAGTCAGGTGGAGGTCTGTCAGGGGAAGAGACAGAGAGGAGGTGTAGTGTCAGCAATGGTGGCATCATCATTAGGAGTGCTCGACCTCAGCTGCGCCTGCTTTCAGTTGTGGGAGGAGCTGAAAAAGGGGACACTTCTGCTTCTCATAGTGACATGCACAGTGTCTGCTATCACAAAGTGGAAAAAAATGTATATTACACAAATAAAGAGGTGTTTTAAAGCCAGACACACTGTTTATTAAATACGTAATGTGTTGCTTGATATTGTGCCTTGCTGTCAGGTTTGCAGCTAGAATATGAAAGTATATTTGAGGTTGCCCCCTACTAATATTCAATTCATGTTTATTTCTATAACACTTTTACAATATAGATTGTGTCAAAGCAGCTTAACATAGAGGTTCCAGTAAATTGAAACTGCGTCAGTCCAGTTTTCAGAGTTTAAGTTCAGTTTTGTTTAGTTCGGTGTGGTTTAATTTTCATTTTAAATTTAATTTTGAACTGAGAGAGTGTGTGAGCCTCGGACATTATCAGGAAGGCTATTCCAGACTTTAAGAGCCATAAATGAGAAGGCTTGACCTCCTTTAGTAGACTTTGCTATTCTGTGTACTACCAGAAGCCTCGTGTTATTTTAAATCATAAAAAGTGGGTTGGATTGTATAGCGAGATAGAAGGTTGGTTAGATAAACAGGAGCTAGATTATGTAAAGCTTTATAGGTAAGAAGCATTGTATAGGTACTGCTTATTGTATAGGAAGAAAAGTCATTTTATTTAAATATCACAAGCATTGAGATAAGCCATATTATGAACACATCATGAGTATTACTGGAGCAGAAGGTGTCAAATTAAGCATAAATGCTTGCCATTGGGTTTGATCAGTGTGAAATAGTGTGTTGTTTTTTGTCACACTGATAACCTTGCTGTGACATTAATTCAAGTTTAAGTTTGGTCTATCCTCAGTGAATCTCTATTTAGAAATCTAAAGCCCTGAGATACTGTATTTTGAGTGTGTTCTCTTGTACAGCCGTTCTTTCTTTCTAGGATTGTTTGAAGATGAGTTGTACAGCTTCAATAGGAAAAATGTCAGAAAATGTTAAAGTCAAAAAACAGTTTTATTGTCAATTCAACTACATGTACAGGACATACAGAGAATCGAAATTGCATTACTCTCAGACCCTAGGTGCCTAACAAGTAATAATTAATACAAAAAAGTTGAATTTTAAAAAGAAATTACACATATAAAATAATCTAAAAATATAAGTAAAAAATACAAATTTGTAAACAATACAATAACACTTAAGGGCATATGGCAAGGAGTGCAAACCAGAGTTGTACAGATGTAAAACAGTATATAGTGCTAAAAATGCAGTATAATGCATAACAATATATAATGCAAAAGGCTTGTAAACAAGATAATTATGATAAAGTGACAGTGTCTTAATAATATACAGGGAGGTAGTATGATGTAACTAGCAGTCTAATGTTACATAAAGTGACCGGTGCAGATGTATATGTGTGTGTTTTCATGTGTATTAGAGACAGAGTCAGAAGTTAAAATGGATAGGTTCACCCCAAAATAAAAAAAAAATCATTTACTCATTCTGGACTTTGTCCATACATGTTTGAGTTTCTTACTTCCTTTGAATACAAAAGAAGACACATTGGTTTCTCGTTAATCGTGGAAGTTACGTTCTAAAAATAGCCCGCAATAGGTGAAATCCGCAAAGTAGTCTGCTTTATTTTTACAATTATTATAGTTGTTTTAAAGCTGTAAAACCCCTCGCTACACTATTTTCTCAGATAGCCATTAACATTTGCACACTTTTCACTCTTGTTTAAACACTCACGTAACTTCTACCTTCCTTTAGCATGTCCAGAAGTCCAACTTTTTGCATCTTCCTCTGCCTTTTGGGTGCTACCGTGGGAGCCTTTGACAGTGCAGAATGTTTCGTCGACATTATGGGGTTTGTTGGGGAGAAAACTTGCAAACATATACAGCACAGCTCTTCAGAGTCACACTGCTAACGATTAGGGATGCTCCGATCAGTATTTTTGCAGCCGGTACAGAGTACTGATTCCTTGTGATCGGCCGATACCAATTCTGATGCTTTAAGCTTTATAATGCATTAAAGACGTTTCCCCTCTAAGTATGATACTTAGGTGGAGATCTCTTCTTACCTAAGAGAATAAATGAAGAATACTGCATATAATTCCTTAAACGTGTCTTTTATAACCATTTAAGTGTGAACATGTCATGGTCAGAAGCAGTTTTACAGAAAATAGATCAAACTAATACAAAATATGGTAAGAAAAAAGACAATGCAATTTAGAAACACTGCAAATAATGGAAGAAGAATTCAACATGTCTCAATGAAAAAAAAGTTACATGCATACACACACATTTGATGCATAAAAAGTTAAAATGCACACATATAAATCCATTACTGCTTTACTAAAAGGAAACAGGCTTATAAACTACTGTTTATTGCAATAAATAAATAACAAGAAGTTATATTATTAAATATTCATGTTACAAAATATATATTTTATGTTTTATTTATGCAATATTTCCAGCCAAGTTTTAGTGAACTTGCAATATTGTCAAAAACACAGAAGTTTTCAGTTCTTATACTGTATATAAAAAGGCCTAAATACATGCAAGGTCATTGAAATATTTTGCTTATCTTAAACTAATACAAACAGATCAGAGAGTACCGATTGAGTCATTAAATGTGATTATCGGATTATTCTACTAGCGATCAAAGATTTATGTAAATTTGGCAAGCTGAACGCATTATGTACTGTACAGCAGACACGGCATGAAGGAGATTGATTAACAATGGTCTACAGCCAATCAGGACGGAGAACAAAATGCACTAATTAGGACGCAGAATCCAATGTGATGTAAAACAAAAACAAAAAAGTATGTAAAATTGCACACACAAAAAATCCACAAAACTGCAAGATTTAAAACTGAAAGGTGAACCGCGTTATGGCGAGGGATCACTGTATACAGAACAATGTTGGGGAAAAAACAGCCATTGACTTACATAGTATTTCTTGGATTTCAATTGCTGCTTTTCCTAACATTCTCCAGAAGATCTTGTTGTTGTTTTTTAGCCCCGACATTAAGCAAGGTATCAAAAAATTTGTGTATATTCATTGTGTTCCTCTCCACGGAAATCTTTAGTAAAAGGCGAAATATTTATTCGATATGAAGAGAAACATGAGTGTACTAGAATAACTTGTTTAACAGAAGAGAGATTCAAGTTTAGAATCACATGAGTGTGAATAAAGGATAAAGAAATGGTCATTTTTGGGTGAACTATCCATCTGTGCTTCCAAATACATGCTCTGAAAGAGGTTTACTAAAAGATTAGTGTCTATTGTTTTTGAAGTGTTTCAATCATGTTTCTGTTTCTTCCACAGGTTTGAGAAGAGCGCTGTGAACAATGCCAACTCTGGTAAGGAGTTTATCTAGTGCTTTCTGCTTTTCAGTGAACAAACCTCAAGCAACTTTATCCAAGAGTTGCTTTGGATGAAAATGTCTAATTTGAAATGAATAATTCACAGTCAGCTAAAAATAAAAATTAGTCAGTCTCAGGTTTGCTCGGCAAGAAGCAAATTGTGAACGTCGATCAAGGATTCAAGCTGAGTGTTAAACGCTTGCTGGTCTTCTTGTTCCTTTTTAACAAGCTGCTGCCTGTCAGGAGAGGGCATCTGCCAAGGCCGTGGTGTTTTCTGCTCTCTTGGCATTAGTAGAGGAGATGGAGAGAGTGAGAGAGGGGAAATGGTTGTCTCACAGTCTGTGAGGTGCAGCGAGGCAGAGCAGGTTATCATCACTCACATTGATCCACATTAGAATTCAGCGCTAGCTCCAAAGCTTCCTGGCATGAGCAGAGGAGGAACGCATTTCCAAAACCTGATTTGGCCCTGTGCATGCTTTCTCTAGACAGGGAAAAAAGACTCTTCAATTCCATAAAGCGGCCGAGTTTTGAGAGCGGGATTGGAGCGGCCATATCTTTAGACACAGGCATAGATTTAGCCTCGCCGTGCGCTCTACAGTGCGTGTTAGTCCGACATCCCAGCTGGGTATTTTCATATTTTACCTCTCGAGGTTTCTGAAGCAACACACAAGATTGCTGGATTAGGAAGGCAAATCTACAAAGGGCATTGCGAAGCTTTGAACGCAGATTTAGCATATTGAGACTGAACCCTCAGAGCTGGCATGGGCTAATGTGATTAACACCCGTAATTAAAATGGCATTTTTTTACCCCCTTTTTAACTGTCTGCTTCCAAAGCATTAAATAAACAGAACATCATCTTGTGTAACTCCGAATAACTGAATATTGAACAAATATGCAAAAGCGATTTGCGCTTGCAGGCGGTTTCTGAATAATCATACCTTGAAATAATAATGGAGTCATCAATTGTCAAGAGGAAGCTGCTGCTCCTGTCTTTTTACAGTTTTTTTTTTTGTACAAATAGTACTGCATTTTTAAAAACTGATGCCATGCTGTTTCACATGTCTAAATTTGATATATTCACTCCTTGTTTTAAATATACTCGGTTTCTTTTTTAATTGAACAAAATTTTAAAAAGATGTAAACACATGTTGAATCACTGCCGTCAGCCTATTTATAAGAACTGTTTAATTTAAAGTCGTCAGATTTACTGAGAAACAGGATAGCTCTGTCATTGTATTTTCATGTCATTTATGTATAGCTTGAAGCAAGAAACAAAACTGAAAATAATTTGCATATGAAAAAAAAATTGTTAATGCCTGCAATGAAAAAATGAATCAGCATCAACTTGTTTTTTTAGAAATATGTGTAGTTTGCGTAACATTCAATTTATTAGGTTCATAAAACAATCTTCATATTGTATGCTGGTCCTAAACCTGAATAGCAAAGCTGAAGCCAACTCATGATTCAACTCAATTTATTTTAAGGTTATATATTGTGTGTGTGTGTGTGTGTGTGTGTGTGTGTGTGTGTGTGTGTGTGTGTGTGTGTGTGTGTGTGTGTGTGTGTGTGTGTGTGTGTGTGTGTGTGTGTGTGTGTGTATATGTGTGTGTGTGTGTGTGTGTGTGTATGTATATATATATATATATATATATATATATATGTATGTATGTATATATATATATATATATAGAAAGACAAAGCACAAACACATGGCTCGTACTGTAGACATACAAAGGACAATATAAAAGAAAACTAAAAAGAAAAGTGACAACAACAACAAAAGAAGGCATCATAGTCACAAAACATACAATGATTTGTCAAATAAATCAAGAAATTGACCCCAAGTAGCCAACATTTTATAATAACTACACACTATGAATCATCTATTAAGCATTAGAAAATAGTTAATTTATTAACTGTTAAACATCAACGAATAGACGTTAGTAAGCAGTTTATAAATACAGCTACAAATGCTGTATTCTTGACTTATAAGCACATTTGTTATGTGCTCAATTGTATTTTTATACTTTAATGTTTATTATATTGTTAAAATTCAGTATTGCCTTATTTGTATATCATTTGTGTTTAATAGTATTTTAGAGGCTTTTAGAATCATTCAGAATGAGTTAGTAAACGATTAATAAACTATTCAAATCAACATTTATATATTTTATTATTCAGGCATATAGTATGAAACATTACTATTTATGTAAATAAATGCTTTATTAACTTAACTTCATGCAGTTTTGTGCCCAAATCGAAATTGAGGACTATTTATGCTCTGTAAATCCCTTATAAATTAAAGGCTCAGTATCAAATGAACAATACATTTTTGCAATCTCATCTAAAAAAATAAAATTACTGTAAACTTTAAACATTGCCGAATAACAGGAGTGTCAAAAAACAATTAGAAATAAATACAATTAAATTAAATTGGATAAAGCAACAGCATGTAATATTTTAACAATATATTATGATACAACAATTCAAAGTTATTTAACAAAGTTTAAAGTGTACAGTAACTTTATTTTAGATATTGCAAAGATTTATTTTTCATTTGATACAGTTTCATTTGTGTATCTTCAAATGAATAGAAATGAAAGTCATTTGTTTTCTTCTTGTTTAGAATATAACTGAGTCTTTAATTGTCATTTATAAGAGATTGATAAAGCAAAAATAATTCTCATTAGGATTATTAGGAGATTAGGTCACAAAACTGACTGAAGTTAAGTTAATAAAGCATTTATAAACATACAAATTAACTATTAGTACATGCCTGAATGATAAAATATGAATGTCACGAATGTCATTTACTTATGCATTCTGGATGATCTTAAAATAGCACCAACTACTATTAAATAACTAGGTTGTAAATAATGCAATATTTAATTAATGAAAAAATAGTCATTAACTAAGTATGAAAGAACAATCATTATGCACATTGTAAATGTGCTTATATGTAAAGAATACAGCATTTGTAGCTGTATTTATAAACTGCTTTCTAACATCTATTATTGTAGAGTTAATACTTAACAGATAATGAATTCACTATTTGCTGATGATTTATAGTTTGTAGTTATTATAAAGTGTTACTAAAAATGTTCTTATAGTGCAAGTCCTTGGAAATCTGAGTCTCTCCATCTGAATAACAGATATCATGTCGGAAATCATGTCTTCTGGAATGAGGTGGATAAAGGTGATTTCCAATTGTTAAGCACTAGTCTTTTAGTCACCACCATGCTGCATTAAAGACTCTTGCATTGTTTGAGGGAGAGAAGATGTATTTTGCGAGAAGCCAAAGATGGCAAGTTCAGCATCTGGTAGAAAAGGTCTGATATATCCCTTGGAGTACCAGTCAAATATGCTTGTCCAGAATCTTTTCAGTAAGGGACAGAACCAAAAGGCATGAGCAACCGTGTCCTCTGCTATCTTGCATCTATCGCACATTGGTGAGACAAAAGGAAAGATTTTATGTAGCTTGGCTTTAGCGTAGTGTAGACAATGCCTTGAATTGAATCAGGTAAGGTCTGCTGTTGACTGAGCATGACTGTATTGAAGTCAAACAATTGTCCCATGTGTCTCCAGAGAGTTCGATTCCCACATCTTTTTCCCAGGCAACTTTAAATCTCATAAAGATTTAACTTTGAGTCTCAACTTTTTATTGCAGTCGCATACTGTTTAGATTCATTTTTGCTGTAATTAATCTAAAGTAATAGTATCAAAACAAATTGAAGATCAATTAAAATGGCCTCCTCCAGTTTAGCATTGAAGAAAAACCCATTAGCTTTATTTTTTATCCTGAAGACATTCACACATCTGCGAACACTTTATTTCAGTAAACAGTCTTTGCTCTGTAATTAGTTAAGTAAAAATGATCAAAATAAGGTCAAGATCAATTACTTTAACAAAATAATACAAATGCATGTCCATTAACAGAGTATCATCTCATTTATTTAACAGTGTCAGTGGACAGTCTAATTGAATGTGTGAAGAAGAAGGACCATCAGAAGGTAAGAGCATCATTTGAATACATTAAGCACATAAATACAACAGCCTCACTCTTTCTCCTTACAGGTTTCTCAGACTTCAGTGTTGACTGGTTTGCAAGAACATGCAGATATTATTCGAGTAGACCGCTCAGATGCTGTGTTTTACACTGATTTAATATGCAAGAGAGCAGGCTGTGTGCTTTTAGTTAAATGTTCACTCGGCCTAAAGGATATTCTGTCGTCTGTAACACAGGACTGACCTCACCATTAAATGTCAAGTATCTTGCAGAGCGGAGGCGGATCCAGATAAATGATCCTGCATATTCTCTTGACCTTTCACTCGCTCTGGGTTTCTATGGTGACCAAACAGACTTTCTCCAGACTGATAATCTCTCACGCCCAGACCCAAACATGTTCCCACTCCTGGAACACCTTAGTGCAGAGAAGAGGAAAGAGGAACTTTTTAAATATTAATGAGAATTGTTGACTTGCTGCAAAATGGCTGTGATGCACCCGGCATCCTTTACCTGGCCCAGTGTGTCATCTTTAAAGCATTTTAGTGCTCCTACAGCCTGAACATTACAGCCTCTCTGACATTTAAAGTCACATGAAAGATGCAGAACTTCCTTCAGGCTACGTTTATATCAGTACTTTTTTATTTTTGCGCAGCATTTTAAAATGAATTGATGGAAATGGATACTGGTGTTTTCACTAAGTTTTAGAAAAGATTTCCATCCTCCCTGCACAGATGGTGCTATCAAAATGGTCCCCAATTTATGCTTTTTAAATAAAGCGCAAATTACAGTTGCATTTATTATAAACAACTAGTATTGAATTGCATTGAGAGAAATAAGTCACTTTTAAGTTAGCAGAAAATGCTGTAAATGTGCTGGTATTCAGGAGAAAACAAGATAGAACTGTATAATTAAACACTCAAACAAGTGAAGTTTGTTGTTTGTTCAAACTACTTAATTAAAATGAGCTTTAAACTTATTTTAAAAGTTTTTGGGACCACTTAATTGTTTTACGTTCAATCAACTTGAATTTGTAAAACTTAATTTCTTTATGTTGTCCCAACATTGATTGTGTAAAACCCAGCAATTTAGAGTATACAGTGTAGTACAAAATTACATGTACAGTTATTACATAAAATACAAATCACTGTACAACAGATAATGCGACGTTCCTGGAGAACCAGCAGCTCTCCACATTTCCATGGCTGTTTCTTAATTCCAAGAACGCAAAGAACGGACTCGTGTTCTTGTGGAGACTGGTTTTGCCAAGTTACCTTTGAAGAACAAACTCGGGAGACCATGAGAACAGAGAACGCGTCCTGTGAGAAACGAAATGCTGGTTCTTCCTGACGGTCACATGACTTTTGACGCATTTTTAATGGAAAATTATTTAAACATTACAGCATTCATCCAACAATTTATTGTTTTTCCCCTTTTCAATATATATACTATACATAAAAATCGTACAAATATACGTTGCACAATACAAACAAAATAATTTTTAATATGAATGAGCAAATAGTGTGTTTATGTCTTTATAAAGATTTTCATGATAATGTTTACTTTCACCGTTTCATTTAGGGAAACTCCTGAGACAAATAAGTTAAGTTATATCTCTGAACTTTAATAATAAATCTATATAAAATGCTGCGCATCCCACCTCCTTTATTCAGCCGCAATAACTTCTGGGACTTCCCGAGCCAGCTTTGCGCTCAAGTTTGCATTGCTGCGTCCTCGATAACAAGAACACATTCGGGAACTTTCATGCATCCTCCGTTCTTGCGGTCTTGAGTTTTGGAACTGAACTTTGGTAGTTGATAATGACGTTACACGAGAACACGAGCATGCAAAATTACTGAAGAACAAATATTGACAAACAACCCATGTCTCATTAATCAAACACACCTGATTCAGATCATCAGCTCATTAGCAGAGACTAAAAGACTTATAATGGGTGTGACAAACAGAAGAGACATCTAACCTCAGAGCCCTCAGAGCTTCCGCTACATGAGCAAAGCTGTGACAGTTTAGTGCATGAAGTGTTCAGCATTCCACGCTCCTTTTTATCAGTTGAATGCTTACATAATCCGAGTATTTATAAGTGCGCTCATTCTTTTGAGAATTTTAGTTGTGAACGCACCACTTACACTATTTATAGTACAAAATGGCGTAGAACAGTGTACAAGTATGCGATTTAGTGAATAAGTACGCAATTTGGGTGCAAACTCCAAGGTAGGTTTCTGTAGAACAGTTTTTCTCAGCCACGTTCTTGGAGGACCACCAACTCCGCAAATTTTACATGTCTCATTAATCAAACACACCTGATTCAGACCATCAGCTCGTTAGCAAAGACTAAAAGACTTATAATGGCTGTGAAAAAGAAAAGAGACATCCAAAATATGCAGTGTTGGTGGTCCTCCAGGAACGTGGCTGAGAAACACTGCTATAGAACAATCAAAAAGAGCCAGTGAGGGTGTAAATGTGGGCAGCATTGCCTTTTGTTTTGATTTTTGGTGGAGTTTTCAATTTAAAAAAGGTTCTGCAGTGTTTGCAGCACTCATGCACTTATACACTCGACCATGTAGTGTTTGAGTTTAGTGTCATTTCAAATGCAACCCTAAAATTTTTTTACTAACTGCAAATTTAAACAGTTTCCAAGACAACACTTAACAGTTACTAAATTAGAAAAATAAATCACCGAACAAACAAATAGTGTATGTTATGAGTGCCACTGCATTTACCATCAGGAGGTGGCATAATCGTTTCCGTAGGAGAATTTTGCTTACACAATCCAAAATAAATAAAACTAATTCAACCTCTGGGACCGATAGCTCCTCTCGTTCCGCTACATGAGCAAAGCTGTGACAGTTTAGTGCATGAAGTGTTCAGCATTCCACACTTCTTTTTATCAGTTGAATGCTTACATAATCCGAGTATTTATAAGTGCGCTCATTCTTTTGAGAATTTTAGTTGTGAACGCACCACTTACACTATTTATAGTAAAAATGACGTAGAACAGTGTACAAGTATGCGATTTAGTGAATAAGTATGCAATTTGGGTGCAAAGTAGGATGCTAGACATAATTGTAGCAAAGTTGTGCCGTTTAAAAGAAAAACTCAGTAGTGTAAACTTAACTTCGCTCACTGTCTGATGTTTGGTGTAGATGGTGTCTTCTCTTTCCCCTCTGTGGATTCCTCATCTGAAATCTCCTCCAAAATGAGACTGAAAGCTGGTGAATAAAACACCTCTGATAATATTCGTCTGACTCACTGGACTGGTGATAATGCCAGGATTTTAATGTCCAAACCCTCTGTGGCATATAAAAGAGTCCTGGCAAGTTTCTGACAGATTTTTGGGCTTTATCGCACTGAAGGGTCTTTTGAACCTATTGAGATGGTCACTGGCATATTTGCTATCAGCTTCCAGCCAAACGTGTGCTTTTTCTTAAGCACAGCTGAGCCCATGACTAGAATCTGATTCAGTAACTGTGAAAACCAATCCTTTTCTGGCCGTATTTCAATAGGTAATAAGACTCAGTGATCAGGATAGCATGTGGCTTCCCGTAATGGTGCTTGCTTTAATTTGCCATGGTTAAGGATGTGTTCATCTTGCTGTATGTTTGCTTAACTGCTTTTTCTCTGCAGTTGAAGGAGCTGCATAAGAAAGGGGCCGACCTGTGTGTGCAGGACCCTGTAGGACGGACCCTACTGCACTATGCTGTGGAAGTGGGCAGCAAGGAGATTGTCAAATACATCATTGATAATGGTAATCACATATCACATCTGTACAGTATCATTTTTCAAACACTGCTAGTGTAGGCAGAATGCTTTTGTCTCGGTAGGGTTTATGTCTGTATGTCTCTTTTGTTCTTTCTGTTGAACAGTCAATGTAAAAGCTGTGGAGTAATTCTTTGAAGAAGTAAAGTACAACTGTTATTGTCAGATGTCTCTTTCTTTCAATCTCTTTACAGAATGGCCCAAAGTTTTTAAACTGTTAAAGTCCATGTTTGTTACATTATTAATCCTATAATTTTAGTTAGATCCCAGACCCCCTGGAAATAAAAGTTTAATGTGTTTATTTTTTTGTACTATGAGTTTAAAAAATACAGAGACCCGGAAGGGACGTGATAGTGGAAAAAAAAACTGGGTGGGAAAAAAAAAAACAGTGATAGGAAAATATATATTTTTTTTTTAAGTTTTTGCGTTCCCTCTCAAAGATGTTTTGCGTTCCCTCGCAAGACAATTTTTCCACAAACACTTCCTGTTCACTTCATACATGTCAACCCTCCCGTTTTTGCCTGGATTATCCCGTATTTTACAATTCTGTCCTGCTATCATCACATCATTCAGTATTTTCCCATCTTTCTCGTGTATTTTTAATCTTGAAAACACGCTGAAATGAATATAAAAATGTATTCATTCACTTTCTTTCCATTAAAGCTGCGCGTCGATCACCACCCTTCATATGCAACCTCTGAATCAGGCGAATGCATGTATGAGCCAATGACTGGTATAAGCGCTCCATATGATAAACTGATCCCAGATCAGCTTCTGTAAAGAGGAGCGAAAGTGCAGGGCATTTTGGGATATTCGGGTGTATGTTTAAACAAGACAAATATTCTTAATAATATGTAAACATGTCCGTCCTGCATGTTTTATTTTAAACACACCTAATGACAAACTAATGCACAAACAGTTACGAAAGTAATAGAGTACTTTCATTATAGATCTGTGCATTCTTACAGTGACACCACTGTTATCAAAAAAAAACCGAGAGATTAATTTGCTGCTCTTCACTTGTTTGATAACAGAGGTGCCACTTTAAAAGGCGTGTACAGAAGCTGATCTGGGATCAGTTTATCATACGGAGCGCTTCTGTCAGTCAGCGCTTATACCAGTCATTGGCTCATACATGCCTTCGCTGATTCAGAGGTTGCATATGAAGGGTGGTGATCGACACACAGCTTTAATGGAAATAAAGTAAATGAAGACATTTTTATATTCATTTCAGCGTGTTTTCAAGATTAAAAACACCCGAGAAAGATGGGAAAATACTGAATGATGTGATGATAGCAGGATAGAATTGTAAAATACGGGATAATCCAGGCAAAAACGGGAGGGTTGACATGTATGAAGTGAACAGGAAGTGTTTGTGGAAAAAGTTTTGCAAGGGAACGCAAAACATCTTTGCGAGGGAACGCAATCTTTGCGAGGGAACGCAAAAACTTTAAAAAATATATATTTTCCTATCACTGTTTTTTTTTCCTCCCACCCATTTTTTTTTTCTCCCACTCAGTCTTTTTTTCCACTATCACGTCCTCTCCAGGTCTCCTTAATACGATGACTTTTTTTTGCTACTGTATATCTTAAAATGAGAAAAAATATAATAATTATTTATTTATTTATTTAAAAATTTTTAAACAGGAAAAGATTAAAGATAATCGGGACTGGCTCAGCATAAATGCTGTTTTTTCAGCAGGTTCCTGCTCTGCAGAACACAGAGACTTACAGGCACACTTAACATCTCATCCGTCAAGACATGAGAACAATAAACAAACACTAAACATACAACATAAGGAGAGAGAGGCTACAAATCTCAGTGGCTACAGCGATAGTTGACCATCAGATGACGAGCATTTTTTTTTTAAGTTTCAGTGTTGATATTGTTTTTAGATCTTGTGGGATCTCATTCCAGGCATAAATACATAAAAGAAAGATCTCTGTCCGTTACAGTTTTTAAAAGCCAGAAACCGTAGTCATCCATTTGTTGCGGATCTGGTGGAATGATCAGTCCTTGTATTAAGTTTTGGTATTAAAGCACAAAGGGCTGCTGAGGTAGCACTATTTGAAATTTGATAGTACAGTTTAATCCCTGTGTTCATAATGTAATTTTGAAATGATAAAGCATACTAATGTTAAAGCATCATCATAACACAAGACATATCTCAATCTAGTATTTTCTAGATTCTTATCTAGACAGAAAGGAAGACGGCAGAGCCTTACATTTCTGCGATGGAAATATTCTCATTTTAAACACATGAAAGAAAAGGAAAAAAGGATTATCTAAACGGACAGTGATTTTACTTTTTAATAAGACAAAAAGTGGCGACACGATGGTGCAGTGGGTAGCGCTGTCGCCTCACAGCAAGAAGTTTGCTGGTTCAAGCCTCGGCTGGGCCAGTTGGCATTTCTGTGTGAAGTTTGCATGTTCTCCCCATGTTTGCATGCTCCGGGTGCCCCGGTTTACCTCACAAGTCCAAAGACATGCAGTATAGGTGAATTGGGTAACCTAAATTGTCTGTAGTGTATGCAGCTGGAAGGGCATCCGCTGTGTAAAACATGTGCTGGATAAGTTGGTGGTTCATTGCGCTGTGGGGACGCCTGATTAATAAAGGGACTAAGCAGAAAATAAAATGAATGAATGAAGAATAAGACAAAAAGTATAAAACTAGCAAACGCACTGCTTTAAACTTTCATTAATCTGTATATATGGCATGTAGAGCTCTAGGGTCAGGAAGTTCTCCAAAGATAACTTTATCCTACATACATTTTTTTAATGTTTTTTTAAAGTTAAATGAAGGTTATAGAGTGTGTTGTTAATTGTAGCTCCTCTATTTGAAAAAAGAAGAAAAAACCCTGCAAGTTTTGAAAAAGATCAAGCCTCAGCCAGGTCAGAAAAAGTAACGCAAAAGTAATTCAAAAGTAATGTAAGGCATTACCTAGCATAAAAAGTAACTAAGTAATGCAACTAGTTACTTTTTTGAGGAGTAACTCAATATTGTAATGCATTACTTTTTAAAGTAACTTTCCCCAACACTGGACATATTTTAAATAATGCATAAATTAAAATGACTAAAAGTTAAACTGGAACTGAAAATATTAAAACTAATAATAAAACTACTATAGTATCTCAAGAATACTAAAATAACCTGGGTCTAAAAATGTAATTGTATCTTTTATAAAATGTAATTAAATAATTTAATGTATAAATAATGTAATTTTGTGAAGGGAAAAAAAATCCCATATACGCAAATCACAAATTTTTAAACAATACAATATAAAAAAAACAACAATTCAAACTTTAGACTAACAGGTCTCCCTGAACAGAAGAAAAACATCAGGTGTGTCCAAACTTCAGACTGGTATTGTCTGCTTTCAGTCAGTGTTATATTGTTATATGCTGTGTGTGGGGGGGTTTGGTGTGTGAAGCAGGTCATCTCTCTCTCCCACGCAAGCTTTTTACAGCTCTTCATTAAGCAACACAACATCACCTCAGGGCACATGCTTTTGTGCAGATGCAAGGTTTGATGTTTTTTTCTGTCTCTCTCTGTTTTTCCACAGCACCCACCGATATCCTGGATGTAACAGAGAAAGAAAAGTGAGGATTGGTCTTTCATACTAAATTCATGCTGATGCCATTTGCTATTTTTGTCTGTTGACAGTAAAAGTTCAAGCTTTTGTTTTTATGATACTGTAGTCAGGACTGGCTCATTCAAAAGACCAAGTTTTTTCAGAAATTATCTTGAGTTTTGTTTTTAACAATCTGTTTTCTGCCACCTGCTTTCTGTCTAATTATCTGTCTCTCTTTTTCTATGTCTGTCTGTTTCTTTTATTCAGTGGAGAGACGGTGTTGCACAAAGCAGCCTCTCTGTGTCATAGGACAATCTGTCATTACCTAGTGGAAGCAGGAGCATCTCTTATGAAGACAGACTTACAGGTGAGATCAAATCTGCAGAGGACAGTTCATGTAGGGCGGGGCGATATTGCAAAAAAAATTCTCACAATATCATGTTTCATATCATTCGATATCGATAATTATTTAATATTTTTTAACAATCCATTTAGCAATATTAGGATTTTTTGGGTTATTTAACCACTTTATTTTAATTTAAAATTCAAATAGTTTGAATAGTCAAATACAAAATATAAATATCTCTAACAATAAACAAAACAAAATATCTCATCTATATATAATAAAATAAACATAAGTGTTAAATAGAACTTGATAAATAAAATGTTACAAAGTGTGTGCAATGGTAAACCGTAAATACTAAACAATCATAGCAAACATTAAGGTGTGAATAATAATGATACAGTAAACCCCAAACTCTGTCAACAACACAAATTATGATAATCAAATCTGAACTTTCAAGTAAAGGAACCAACCATCATTATTCAAATACACACTGAACATTACAAATTGTGAAGTAGAATGACTACATTACCTCTATGCTAAAAACTCTTTCAGATGGGGTGCTAGTGGCTGTAATGCACAAGAAAAGAAACCAAAAAGCCACTCTGGCGACAACCTTTTTTATTTACAATCTCTTCACTGCTGCTATACGGCACTCATTTTCGCATGTGTTGTTATTCTGACCTGAAGAGACAAGTGCGAGCGTGTGGTTTCTTTGACCATGAGCTTTGCGCTGGCGTTCCTGGCATCTCTCATAACTAGGCAGCCATCAAGCATTTTTTCAGAGGATGACAAACGGACAAACAATTGCCGCAGCTCCGATGCAAGTTTATAGAGAAAATTAAAAAGCGCTGCAGTGTTTGGAGGTGCTGTGTTCGTCTCAGATAATTACTAATTAGTCTGTCGTTAATACTGAAATGTGTACATTCCATACAAAGTGTGAAGGCGATTGGTTAGTTCTTGCGGCATTCGGAAAAGTTCAGATGTGTTTAACTAGGTGCGGCTAGAAAATGTGCATGGTTCATATATGCGCCGCTTGCACAACATGTGCGTGTTGCTTCCAAATGCGCGTCGTGCAAGTCACGTGCCTCCATTGGAAATGACAAGCTTACTGCTCAAGCTTATTGGCATTGCTTCCAAGGCGCACACTTAGCAGCCACATTTTAATAAAACTATAGCGCTTCATACCGAAACTACATACCAAATCTTTTTTTTTATTAATATTGACAATGGTGTTCGGTCAATAAATATCGATACCGATTTTATCGCCCAGCCCTAAGTTCATGTTTGGTGCGGAATTAGTTAAAGTGGCAGTTCATCTAAAAATGTTGTGGTACAAAACCCATAATGCTGTGTTCACGCCAGACGCAGAACGCGCGGATAAATCATGCTATTCGCGCGTAAATAGACGCGTGGACATTTTGAGTTTACTCTCTTCATTCGCACGTCAAAATCCGCTTCATTCGCGCGTCAAATTCACTTCACAACAGACGTGGATTTGCGTGATGGGCAGATCTTCTGTCTGCCCGATGACTTTAGCTTCGTTGCTAAATGGCTAACATAGATTTTATTAAGAAAATAACTGTGTTTATGTGCTGTATGAAGGCTCAAAAACAGCGTCGATTTGTTTGGAGTAGTGTCTGAGTTCACTAGATCCTTTCAGAGGTGCACCCAGCTGTGTGAGTTCATAAACTCCTCTAAAAACTTAACCTTGATGATTGAAGCATTCAGCGATGGTTCTGACTGAGTAAAGCCCAGTTTGATGAACTGTTGTCAGTGTAGGCAGGAGGATTTTCCCCCGGGACACCAACAACAGGCACTACAGGCACTACACTACGCCTCATTCGCGCGTATCGCGCCGCAGGATGTCTATTCACGTCTTTGCATTGACTTAACATGTAAATCACTCACGCTTGATGCTTCCGCGTTCAGTGTGAATGCAGCATTATTGGTTAACCTTCAAAATTCAATTGACTTTATTTTGCATGGTGGCTGAGAGAGCTTAACATGCTGCAACTTAAGAAAACACAATTAAAAAAAAATACACCAACAAATTAAGAAATTTTTTCAGTTTAACAGCGTATGCGCTGCAAATCCTGACAACACAATCACAAATTAAAAACGTGCTGCAAATCTTCACAACACACACAAAAAAATTATATTATATTTTGTCCTTTGCATTATTAGCCTACCCAAGGGACCTGAGTTTTTTTAAATATACTTATCTGCAGTTTATTTTACCTAGTTTTAACAATTAAGCATTGCAAATTTATTTTCATTAACATTGAACTCTTATTGAGAATATGAGTTCAATCCATGTGTAAAAAGTATGTCTGATTCTCTCTAAACCCCTCTTTCACAATTTGAGTCTGGTGAATTTTGGCATTGTTGTCTTGGAATATGCTGTATAAGGAAAGAAAAAAATCCATCGATTTTATGACCTAGTCATTCAGTATATTTGGGTATCTAGCTAACCTCATTCTTTTGGACATATACTTTAATGTTACTGAACTTAGACCTGACCAACAGTAGCCCCAGATCACAGCACAGCCTCCACAGACTTGCATTGTAGGAACTATGTATGATGGGAGCATCACTTTATCTGCCTCTCTTCTTACCCTACTGTGCCCATCACTCTAGAACAGGGTAAATCTGGACTCATCAGACAACATGACTTTCTTACAATGTTCCAGTGTCCAATCTTTATGCTCCCTAGCACATTGGAGCCTTTTTAGCCTCCGTGATAAATAGTTTTCTTAAGGCTACATACTGTAGCTGTGCAGAACCAATCCCTTGAGTTAATTTTGCATTGTGCATGTGGAAATGCTCTTACTTTTACTAATAATCATAGCCGTGAGCTCTTCTGTTGTTTTTTTTTTTTACCATTTGATTTCACTAGACCTTTAGTGATTGCCAAACTCAATCATTCAAGGTTTTTTCCGACTACATTTCTTCCTCAAAGATTATGGTTCCCCTTCCTTACTCTCCTTCCAGTTTTGAATAATGCATTGGACAGTTCTCAGCCCAATTTTAGTCATTTCAGAAATCACCTTAGATGTTTTCTTTGCTCGATGCATGCAATAATTTGATCCTTATGAATCAAATTAACATCTTTTCCATGACCGCAGGATGTGTCTTTTGATATGGTTAGGAAGTGAGAAGCTACTCTCTGCATCAGTTAGGAGTAAATCATTAGTTACAAGCTGAAACATAATCATCCATGCAGTAATTATCCAATGCAAGGCTCTTACCTAGGCTGTGTTCGAAATCACATACTTCCATACTATATGCAGGGTCTTAAAAAGTATTAAAAGTTGATAAATCAATTATGAGAAAATGAAGACCCTTAAAAGGTATTAAAAAGTCTTAACCGCGTTTTTACGAGGTCTTAAATTGTGTTCAAGCATTGTCCAAAGTGTTTGACTCCCAAGAAAGCATAAATATATTTATTTTCCTCCTAATATTAACAGTGGCGTGCTCGATCCACACAATTGGTTTGGACCGGGGCATGTCTGGCTAAGCTTCTCCGTCCAGGTGATGTCACGTAATGTGGTGATGTGACGCTCTCCACATATAGCGAAACCATAGAGTGAAACAGACGGCAAAATGTACGTTTGCGTACTCCTGGTTGGAGAAAGACGAGTTTAAACAGTGGCTGAAGCCTGTCACTGAAAACAAACGCGAAATTTATTCTTTCAAGCTTTGTTTCTTCCGAACTTGTCTGAGTTCTGTTGCATAGTTGTGCTTCATTGATTTATTTAACAACAGTACAACTGTTTATTAACAACTGTTTATTAAGTGAAAGGTTTGATACTGATTAGAACTTGAAGTTGCGACAAGGTCTTAAAATATTCTGAGAAGGTCTTTAAAAGGTATTGTAATTACCTTTAGGATTCCTGCATATACCCTGATAGAGCATGCTAAAAACATGATGCCCTGGGTGAGAACTCATGGGAGTGAAGCGACGCAACTCACGTGATGATGACAAAATGGCGGCTGTAGTACATCCGAGTTCCATTCATACTGCTCACATTCATACTGTAAAGAATGCACTTTTCTAACGGCAGAGTAGCACATTTAAATTCAAATGCAGTACCTACTGAGTAGTTGGCTATTTCAGATGCAACCCTACAGTATTTGGGTAGATACATCCTGGTGGTGGAATATTATTATTATTATTTTGACTGGCAGTGTATGTATCCCATTTTCAAAATATATATTGCATAATAGTTTTTTTTATGTGACTTGCGTAGTTTAAAATTTCTAAAACTTTCTCAAAATCCAATGCAGCAAATGGTTTTCATTGAAATGGTCCAAACAAACCCTGAATACAAAAATAATATAGAGATTTTGAATGCATCATGAAGGGTCAGTGGTTAATCTTAGAAACACAATTGGATTTATATGGATTAATTTGCAGCTCCTTTATGACCTTTTTATATTTACTTAGCTTTGTTCATCTGCATATCCATTGGAGAGACAGAGAAACCTCTCAGATTTCATTAAAATGATTGTATTAATTAAAGTCTTATGGTCTTACAACAACATTAGAGCAAGTAAATGGTGATATAAATTTAATTTAGGCCTGAACCTTAATGTAGATGTCTGCTTGCTGTACTGTACAAGCCTCATGATCGGGCTTGGTGTAGTGCTGGGCTATTCAATTGCAGCCAATTTGTTCCGTCCCTCCAAATAGTGTGACCAAGACATCAAAAATAAATTTAGTTCAGTCGAAAATCAGCTGCTATAGTTATAAAATGACGTGCATCTGTTCAATAAAGCACGAGCTGCAGTTGAAGGCTGCACAGAGCGCGAGTCACCTGACATTAAGCGAGTGGTGCGAGCAGCCGAAAACATTTGGATACTTAAGCTTAAAGACTTCTCAACGCCGCGTTTCTGTTGCACTGCAAATAAAACAAAGTTATGCCACCTCTGTGCTAGTTTAAAGTTCCGAGCTTATACACAAAAGCTAATACGCAAGCACACTGGATTAACTATAGCAGCGGGCCATTCACATATCGTGTCTTTTCCGTGCGCAAGTTCATTATTTCCAATATTAGAATATATGTCAATATGCGCGCGCAAGCGGAGCTATGTACTGGCACCTTCCAGACGCACCGAGTAGAAAACATCTCACGCCGTAGCAGTGAGAGCTGTGCGTGGCTTTCAGTGCAATGTAAACAAAAGATATGTTAGACAAATTATTACAAATGATTATGTATGTTTAAACGCAGACGATAACAACAGTTCACTTAAATACTTACCTTATATAAACTTAAATTTACATTAGACGTGATAACCGTGAAACCAGGATTATTCTTCAGACTATAAAATCGTACAACTAAAATCTATAAATGTTGCATCCCTAATTGTTAAGCAGTTTAAAACATAACATATGAATGTGTCTGAATGTAGAAGAAGCCTACTTAAGCAATGCACTGCTTTTGTTGTGCTTTGAAATACAACATTTGAATATGTTTGTAAAAAAAAAGCCACATTGTACAATGCACTGATATTATGTAGAAAAATATAACGTGGGCATCTTATAAGGGAGCAAAAATACAGCATATGGGCTCTTATATGCTGTTGTGTCATCACTCATATTGCAAGTCATATCTCTCCAACCCCTCATTTGGGATGCTTTTCATGGGGCCCCATGACAAACTAATTGAATAGTCCTGTTGTAGTGCATGACAGAAACCGAATGGGACACATTGTCATGTTTGAGCATATATTAAAACACATCCTGTCAGTGGTTTCTTCACTCGTTGTTATTGATATGGGCATTTAGGAAGGAATAATTTTGGTTAGCACTGAAAACGGATCCATGCCGAGCCGGTTCACTGTAGACGTTTGTGGCTTCTGGATCTCTCTCATTTTGGCTGCAGCCTCCAGCTTTTCTCAATCCCAGGACGTCTCTGCACTCAACTGCTCTGTTAGTCAATGCTGACTAAGACCTCCACACGAAAACAAGGAGCCATTCTTCCCCCCCAGCAGCAGAAGCCCACCCTCTCCCCCGCTCACCTCCGCAGAGCCAGCCAAGAGACGCAAGCCCTCCTGCGGCACTTCTCATTGGTGCGCCGCAAAATTACACACAGCTGTAGACACACTAGACTCTAATTACTGCCTCTCTTCTTTTCAGAAGAAACATCAATTTAAAAGCTACTCATTTGAAGAGATCACTGAGGGAATGATTTTCCACAAAGCACAGAAATCTCATTTGTGGTTAGAACCCGCCGCAGTACTTTCTATGGCTCTTGCTCATGCTTTTGTTTTTTCGATTTCTTTCCCAGTAGTCTTGTACCTTTGCACCCGCGGGCCTCCGTTTAATGTCTCCAAAAGCTCACAGCAGTCTAACGGACCTGTCCCAACTCCCATCTGATAAATGTGTGAGACTCCGCTGATTGAGTCTCCTGGGTGCCAGTGGACTCTAGTCTGTCTGACAGCCTTCGCTTCTATCTGTGTAATTATCAGTAACTCATGTGCTGTTGAGGGAAATGAAATGTGTAAAGTCACCAGTCTGGCACAGTCTGAGAGCAGGCCGAGCTGGAGAGTTCTCTCTTCAGAGGACATCCCAAGATTTTCATCTGCCCTCTTCAGGGAGACTGTACTCTGAAAGAGCCTGATTTGGCAGTGCCGTTCTCTTGGACTGTGGTGCGTTGCATTTAACGGCTCCGTCAGCACTTTTCTGCTCTGCTTTCCATCAGATCTAAACATCCCGCACTCATGGTTTGATTCAATCCAGAAAACATCACTTCCAGGATAGAGTGACTCACCGTTTATCTCCGGTGATGAAGCACAATTCCTCCCCCTGCCTTCCTTTCCTCTGTTTCTCCTTTACAGTCTATCCATCTGTCTTTGTCTTTATATAATAAGCCTCCCCATTATCCATTCCATCGTTTTTCTCATTTGTGACTTGTATGAGGATGAATGCTGGTTTTTAAAAGCACTAAGTGTGATTATATTTCTGTTTGGCATGCCCTGCAGAGATTCATCTCTCTCAAAGCTTTTTTTTTTTCCTGTGCAACTCGTCTCTTTTAGTTCATCACGGCTAATATTCTCCATTGTGCTAGCTACAGGACTAGCTTTTGACAGCTTTTTCAGAACTGGCTTTGTATGCGCCTGAAAGGCTGGAAATGGAGGGATGCAGCACCACGCTAGAAAGTTGCAGAGGATGAAAGGGTGGCGGTGGCCGGCCTGCCGTACTGTATATTCACGAACAAAAGCAGCTTCATCTGTGCCATAACAATGAAAGCGCCTGGCGGGCAGTTTGAGTGCTCTGAGCTCTGTCCGACAGGAACAGTCCAGGCCTTTCTCTTAGACTCTCTGCGCTAGGCCTGCCTGCAATTAACAACAATTACTGTTGAGCAATGCTGGCACCAGCAACATGGAAAAAGAGAGGCGTTTTCTGAGAGAACATGTTTACCATTAGAGGCTCCGTGTAATCTCTGATTTCCTTTCTTCATTGTTCAAGAAGAATCTGTCTGAAAGAAACTGTCCCTAATTAAGGCCTGCAGCAACTAGAGATTCTCTCTGTGTGTTTTGCTTCACTTCATGAAGCTTGTTCATGTACTTCAGCTTGTGTTTGTATTTGTAAATGGAGTCCCACTGAAACAAAGAGCCGTCTAATAATGATTTGTTTCAACTTTTTTAAGCATGTATCAAAATTCTGGTCCAAAATTGAAATGTTATGTTATAATTAATATACTATACGGTTCCATTAGTAAATGTATTTACTAAAATGAACAAGCAATACATTTATTACCATGTTTATTTATCTTTGTTAACATTAGTTAATGAAAATAAAGTAATTAATTGTTAGTTCTCGTAACTCACACTACACTGTAAAAATGATTTGTTCACTCAACTTAACTTAGTTAAGTCATCTTGTTGCATTGACTCAGTTAAGTTGTATTGACTTAATTCTCTAAGTTTTCTCAACTTAAATTTAGTTGACAGAGTTAAATAATTGATCCAACTACTTATTTCAAGTTAACTAGACTTGCAAAGTTTAGTTTTAATATGTTCATTTAAATGATAAAGTTAGCAGAACTTGCCATGTTTAGTTTAAATACATTAACTTACATTTTCAAGTTCACTGAACTTAAACTAGCAGATTTTCTCAATTAGAAACAGAACAGACCACAAAATACACATTTTATTAAAGGTTTTTACTACCAATTTAGCAATCACACACAATGTGCTTACAATATAATTGTCTTTACAAAATATTTTTTCTTATAATGTAATTTTTTAACAAAGTAATTTGTAAAGTAAAAGTAAAAAAATAATAACTGTACAACTGCACAACTAACGCAGACTCTTGGAAGAAAATGACACCAGAACATGGAATTATCAGATTATAAAATCTGATCTCAACATCTTTATGTCAGCGTATTTTTAAGTGAGTGTACTCTTGCACTGCAGATATCTGTTCCAACGTTCATCGTTCATCAACAGTTTCTGATTTCCAGGAGTCGTCCCTCTGCTCGGCTCTTCTTCAGAATCTGTGTGCTGTATAAAAATGCCAAACAATAAAAAACAATCTATACATTTCTTTCTTTACATTTTAAAATCTAAAACACTAAAGCTGAAAAACATAAACACAACACGTACACCAAATCTTATTTACCTACAAATAATTACTTGCGTGATGGCAGTGTTTCAGTTTTTAGTGTCTTATGACATTTCTTTAATTGGTTGTAGTGAAATTTGCAGCTCCACTTAATTTATCAACACCAAATGCCCCACACTGCTTGAAGTAATTCTATAAAGAAAAGAAAAAGCCAAAAAATTTATTAAGTAGTGTACACAATCAAGACTTTAAAAAATAAATTTACTGAAATCTTTCAAAATTATTTGCCTACTGCTGCTTAAAAAATTGTTTACTGTATGCATACGACAGAATATACATGGTCAAATCAGGGAATGTGGTGCAATCTGTAAAATGAGAAAATGGCATTTATGTGAATTTTTGTAAATATTTTGCTTAAATATTAGTCTACTGTAAACAAAAAAAAAAAGTTTAAAAACAGATGTTTAATAAAATCTCACCTGTTGAAATTCGATCTGGCTTCTGGGAATCTGCTGCAACCTTTAGAAGGAAAAAAATCACATTTGGGTAAATTATTGTAAATATTTGTTCTTAAATATTTGAATACTGTACAGTTATTAATTGAATTACTGGTAAAAATCCGACCTTTAATAAGTCGGTCTACTCTCTGGGAACAACCTTTAGAATGAGAAAAGTACATTTAAATGAAATACTGTTAATATTTTTCCAAAATATCTTCTACTCTATATAAATAAGAGATCCATTAAAATCTATAAAACAATTATGCTAGAAAAGTACTTTTTTTTTTTATACACATGTTGAGATAATGCAAATTTAAACCTAAAACACACTTTACTAAGCTTTAAAAATGTGGCCAAACTATAAATTAGACCTTTTGGCCCAAACTTATAAATGTGGCCAAAAGGTCTAATCTTCTCTAGAAACATTTATACTAGGAACAATACATTGACAATCAGTTTATATGTATCATTTTACAAGTTATAACAAATTTGAAGAAGCATTACTTACCAAATGTGATGATTGAACAATTAAAATATCTGGTGAAAAGTATCTCGTGTGTCTGTCTACTTCTGGTGTTTAACTGGCAGTTGGCAAACTGACTTAATGGTGCACATTCCGCCACCTGTTGGATTGGAAGTATGGGGCGCAACTTAAAGAATGCTGGTTCAGCATATGTTTTTAAGTTAAGTCAACAAACAAAAACTTACCAGGTTAAGTTGAATTACCAAATTTGTTGTTTCAACTTAAAAAACCATGTTTTAACCAACTAAAACGCAGCATCATTTTTTACAGTGTACCAATACAATATTAATAATAAATATTAGTAAAGGTTAAACTATGATTAATAATTGCTGTGCAAGTATTGTTCATTCTTAGTAAATACATTAACTAACATTAACTAATGGAACCTTATTGTAAACTGTGACCATTATGTTTTAATATAGATGAATAAAACAATCACATTTAGATTGGAAGCATCACAACAAATTGGACAGGAAACCTGAACAAACCTAAAAATGTTATTCTCCTTTCAGTTATTTTCAATAACCAATATTCAAATTACTGTTACTACTGAACTTGAGTACTGAACTTTCAAGCGACTTTTGTAAACACAAAATACTAAAAAAAAAAAATAATACTAAAAAAAAAAAAAAAAAAAAAAAAAATATATATATATATATATATATATATATATATATATATATATATATATATATATATATATATATATATATATATATATATATATATAATATATATATATATAAAATAATTGCAGAGGTCCATTATACTACATACCCAATCTGTTTTGTTTGTACTCATCATGTCTTTTCATTTCTAGGGGGAGACTCCGAAGCATCGTGCCGAGAAGGCGAAAGATGCTGAACTTGCGGCATATCTTGAAAACCGCCAGCACTACCAAATGATCCAGCGTGAGGACCAGGAGACTGCAGTTTGACCTTTATCCTCTGACTGATGTCCTCGTTATTTTGTGCCAAAACAACTGTAACCAAAAATGTGTCTCTATACCCGTCGCAGACTCTCCGGACTGCAAGCGGGATGATACATTCCCAGAGAAGGGAGATGATCGCACACTTCACCGTCTCTGAAATGTTCCCTAGCTTTTGTCATCATTCTCTGAATGACCTTGATGGACTTCATGTCTTTAATTTCAATGCACTGCCAAAATATCTTAGAGGGGTTTTTATGTATGAGACAGAATGGATTTCCCTCCATGTTAATGCACTCATCAGTGTTGCTTTTCTAGTTTGACAATGCTGAATGTCTGATGAATACAATGAGGTTTTCAAAAGAAGGCTGGCGAGGATAGTGTTTTGTCTGTCTTAAGCCACGGCTGTCTTGAAGTCTACAGCTACAGCTTTAGGATTGCTCTGTTAAAACTGAGCTCTGGTTAGTGGTTCAGAAGTGAACCAGACATGACATTTCAATTAGCTGACCTGTTTCTGAATAACAGTAGAGGCATTTAATGACATGATGATAATGTAACTCTCTGGATTCCCCTGCACTGAAAGAGTTCAGGATGGTTCATAGACAAGGAATATTTCCTTTGGTCTCTGTTTGAAGTGTCAGACGTGTTTAGATATTTTTCAGGTGTGTAATTGCAAGGATTTTACATTTTCATAGATTTCTGTGCTGTTTCTAATAAGAACATTCGGTACTGTAAATGTATGCGAGTAGCTTTTTGTTTAAGAGGCATTTGCACTGTAGCTTCGATTGCCTTCTTTTCTGGATTTATAATTGATGTACTAAAATATAGCTTCTTTCCTACAATATTTTTAAGTAAATAGATGTTTATATAATTTGTAGCTATAAAAGATGTGTTGTCCTTTTTGTATCATAAACCTCTGTAAATTAGATTTTGCTTTATTGGAGTTGAGAACAGATCTCCCTGTGATTCAGCTCATTTTTCTTACGTTTTTAAACCGACATGCTCTTTTAGAGTTTGTTTTGTTATGGCTTTTGTTTTGTTTTTTAGTACTGATGTCTTAATGGAGATTTAAGATTTTAGGATGCTATTTATTTTCCTAAAAAGCTATATATTGAAAATATTGAAAGCATACATATTTAATACCTAAAAGTAATACTTAATAGTAATTTATAACCTTTTGGAATTATTTACATCACAGAATGAAACTGTCCAGAGATTTACTTCAATAATGATATGACCCACTGATTTCAAAGATCAATAAACGCCGTTTGCAGTATGTTTACAGTATTTTGACGTTGTTAACACATTGTGTTAATTAATGTTATTAATATTCTTATTTAATATCCTGTATCATTAGTTCTGCTCTTTTATTTTGGGAAATATGAGTGTTTAAACATCCATCCCATCCATTCATCCCCTACTCTGACAGCTATTTGACAGGGTCATTGATGAAGAACATCATCTAAATTTGTGTTTCTCAACCACGTTCCTGAAAGACCACCAGCTCTGCACATTTTCCATGTTTCCTTATCCAAACACACCTGATTCAGATTGTCAGCTCATTAGCAGAGACTGAAAGACCTGTAATGGGTGTGACATCCAGGAACCTCCAGGAACGTCGTTGAGAAACACTGATATAAATGACATTATATACCATAAAAGCCAAACTCAAATAACTTTTACAGTAAACATTCAGACAAAGATGTTTTTGTAAATCATTTTGGCCTTTTTTGTATGGAAATGTACCTCTTCTTGTTCTCCTTATATAATGTTTTATTCCGAGAGCTCAATGTAAAGGCCAAATATCACCTGCACTACAGTAATGGAAAATCTGTTTTTATACTGTAGCTTGGAAAGACATACACAGATGCATTCTGCGAGAGAACAGAGCTAGCAGACTGGCTACAACTGTAAGTGATCCTCATGCCAGTTCTTTCTACTGAACCATGCCAACTTCATTCCTTTACAAATTAATCACTTAAGGAGATTTTATGATTCTTTCACTTTCTTCAAAATCATCACAATCCTAAAACTAGAGTTTTTCATATTAATATGCCAGGCAGATGGTATAGATTTGCTACATATGCTTGTTATACTGTAATACTTTAGATGCATTTCTAAAGCAGTTGTATTGTGTGTAAATAATACATTGAGTTTTATTTCTCATTTAAATATATATTAGAACCTCGTTACAATAAGCTTTTTCGTTTCTCTGTTTCTGTGAAACGTCTTATTGATTTGGACGTAGACCTTTAGAAATTCAACAGCCTTAAATTTCTCAAGTGTTTTACAGATGTTTATCCACAGATCCATACTAGCAATATGTATTTTTGACTGACATTGTGATGTTTTCTGCATGAACTCCACGGCTATCAACTCAGTGAAGTGCATATATTATTGGCCAGTTTTCATTTAAGTAGCGTAGACTGCATTTAGCATATCATTCTGATGCCTCTAATGGCAAGTGAGGAACCCACTTAGTTACTTAGTCTGGCTTATTTAGATTTTATCAGTCATACTTTAATTATATGGCCCTTTTGTTGTTGTTGTTGTTTATCTATTCTGCGACAGAGGAGTTTATAAGTGACCTTGTGTTACTCTTCATTCTTCTATACTGGAGTCTATTTTCCTCCAACCAACAGATCATGATGGTGGTTCTGTACAATGTTTCATTATAAATAATTCATACTTGCGGGTTTTCTCAAGCAGCTATTCAGGGACGGAGCTTTTTATGTCCCTTTATCATCTGATTACAACCAAGATTTTAATCCACGGCTTATTTTAGCTTCACGTCTCATTATCACCACATTGTCGGAAAACACATTAATTAGATTTCCTTATTGTCCTATTGTGATACACTGTTCAAGCTTGATCCATCGTCAATACTTCATCACCAACATTATTAATATGCATTCTGTTTTTACTGAAAGGGATAGTTCACCAAAAAACTCGCTCTTCACTTGTTCAAAACTTTGAGTTTCTTTATTCTGTTGAACACAAAAGAAGATATTTTGAAGAATGCTGGTTGATGGTCCCCTTTGACTTCCACAGTCATTTTTATTCTTCTATGGAAGTCAATGGGTACTGTCGACCTGCATTCTTTAAAATATCTTCTTAAAAGTTTAAAACGAGGGAGTAAATGGTAAGGTAATTCAATTTTTTTGAAGGGGGGTGAACTATCCCTTTAAGAGATTAGATTTTCCAAAAAGTTTTCTCCAAGCGTTTCTCCATTGTTTTATGGAAATCTCCTTACTTTTAACTTTCAAAGGGCAAAGCAATGTAATATGTATGTATTCTGAATTTCTGAATGTGTTTTGTTGCTGTGCATTTTCTCGCTCAATTAAGCTCTTAAGCCTTTAGCCATCATTGAGATGCATGAAAACAGTGAGAGGAGGAAGAACTGCCTCTTTCATTGATTTACAGGGAACATGATCTGACATTGACTCTAATTTAGTCTCGTTTTAGTCAGATTTTTTTTCTTTTTTGAGTTGCGGTGCAATTCAAGGCTAGAAATCGCTAGAGGTTGTAAAGAGAAAGCATGGGTTCTAGTGCAATATACTGGATTTTAAGAGATGTTTTATGAATATTTTGTTCTGTAACAATATGTAGTCACTATTTATCTTTTCAATGAACTTATTCTGTTACTGTCTGGCTAATAACATAATAAAGCATACCGAATATTTCATACTCCAAAGCAAGGTCGTTTGTTCAACCACAGGGATGTCTAGACTTTGAATGGTCTTCTCATGATCTCCCAATGCTGCTCAAGAAGTGTGATTGAAGAATTTAGTGGCTTTTCCTTTTTTAATAAGAATAAGATCTGATGCCCCAATTTAACAAATGCCTTTTTTCCCTTTCTTCCCTTTTTTCCCTCTGATGGTAAACAGACCATCATATACAGTTACACTGTTATTTACTCTTCCTCGTGTCACTTCAATCTCCTGAGCACTTTGTTCATCTTCTGAACACAAATTAAGATATTTTAGATGAAATCCAAGAACTCTCTCATCCTCCATAGACAGAAACAGTCTTGAGATGTTCAAAGTCCAGAAAAGGATCTAAAAACATTATTCGGTGGCTTCAGTGGTTCATCTGTGATCAAATGAAGCTCCAAAACACTTTTGTTTGCCAAAAAAAAACCTAAAAGAATAACATTGTTCGCCTATTTTTTCTGCGTCAAATATATATAATGCTTGCATGTTGTGCTGCTGACTCTAATGGCGATACATTGCTAATATACACTCTCTGGCCACTTTATTAGGTACACCTTACTGGTACCGGGTTGGACCCTCTTTTGCCTTCAGAACTGCTTTAATCCTTCGTAGCATAGATTCAACAAGGTACTGGAAATATTCCTCAGAGATTTTGGTCCATATTGACATGATTGCATCACGCAGTTGCTGCAGATTTGTCGGCTGCACATCCACGATGCGAATCTGCTGTTCCACCACATCCCAAAGGTGCTCTATTGGATTGAGTTCTGGTGACTGTGGAGGCCATTTGAGTACAGTGAACTTATTGTCATGTTCAAGAAACCAGACTGAGATGATTCACGTTTTATGAGATGGTGCGTTATCCTTCTGGAAGTGGCCATCAGAAGATGGATACACTGTGGTCATAAAGGGATGGACATGGTCAGCAACATTACTGAGGAAGGCTGTTGCGTTGACACGATGCTCAGTTGGTACTAATGAGCCCAAAGTGTGTCAAGAAAGTATCCCCCACACCATTACACACTCAGCACCAGCCTGAACCGTTGATACAAGGCAGGATGGATCCATGCTTGCATGTAGTTGATGCCAAATTCTGACCCTACCATCCGAATATCACAGCAGAAATCGAGACTCATCAGACCAGGCAACATTTTTCCAATATTCTAGTGTCCAATTTTGGTGAGCCTGTGCCAATTGTAGCCTCAGTTTCCTGTTCTTAGCTGACAGAAGTGGCACCAAGTGTGGTCTTCTGCTGCTGTAACCCATCCGCCTCAAGGTTGGACGTGTTGTGCAATCAGAGATGCTCTTCTGCATACCTCAGTTGTAACGAGTGGTTATTTGAGTTGCTGTTGCCTTTCTATCAGCTCGAATCAGTCTAGCCATTCTCCTCTGACCTCTGGCATCAACAAGGCATTTGCGCCCACAGAACTGCCGCTCACTGGATATTTCCTATTTTTCAGACCATTCTCTGTAAACCCTAGAGATGGTTGTGCGTGAAAATCCCAGTAGATCAGCAGTTTCTGAAATGTCTGAATGCATTGAGTTGCTGCCATGTGATTGGCTGATTAGAAATTTGCATTCACGAGCAGTTGGACAGGTGTACCTAATAAAGTGGCCAGTGAGTGTATAATACAGCATATTGTCATTTTTACAGGTTTTTTTTTGGTGCAGAAAAGAGTTCTTGGAGCTTTATATGATTACAGTTACATGACATTGTTTTGACAATGTTTTCAAATCTTTTTCTGAACTTTCACTGTCTCTATGCTATCGAAATCATCTAAAATATCTTCATTTAAGTTCCGAATATGAACAAAGATCTCAGGGGTTTGACAAGAAGGTGAGTAACTAATAATTCAATTCATCTTTATTCGTATAGCGCTTATACAATGTAGATTGTGTCAAAGCAGCTTCACATGGAAGATTATAGTGAATTGAAACAGTGTCAGTTCAGTTTTCAGAGATTAAGTTCAGTTCAGTTTAGTTCAGGTCAGTGTGGGTTAATAATCACTACTGAGAGTCCAAACACTGAATAGCGAATCCATCGATGCGCAGCTCTACAGATCCCGAACCATGCAAGCCAGTGGCGACAGCGGCGAGGAAAAAACTTCACCAATTGGCGAAAGCGAAGATTTTAAAAAACCTCGAGAGAAACCAGGCTCAGTTGGGCACGACCATTTCCCCTATGGCCAGACGTCTTGTGCAGAGCTGCAGTCTAGGAGCAGGAAGCTGGACCTCAGCGAAGACTCGTCTGTCCTTGGAGCATCACAGGAGTCAGTCTCATGCTCTCACTCCATGAAGACCACCACAGCAGCTGCTCAGAATACGGCCTGGTCCAGAAAACCTTGGGATCATCTCATCGCTGGTCTCGGATCGTGTCAGTGGCACTGCGTGGTCTGAGGGCCTCGGGATGAGAACCCCCAGGTGGAAATACAGAATAAGGAGAATAATTAGCGTAGCTGCTGTTCATAGTGTATATAAACGAGAACCAAAATCATGTGTGAGGCACATCATGCGTCATACCGCTATGTAATGCACTGAGTGTATGCTTTGCTAAAAAGATAGGTCTTTAATCTAGTTTTGAAGAGCGAGAGTGTGTCTGAGCCTCGGACATTATCAGGAAGGCTATTCCAGAGTTTAGGGGTCATAAATGAGAAGGCTCGGCCTCCTTTACTCGACTTTGATATTCTAGGTACTACCAGAAGCCCTGAGTTTTAAGATCGTAAAGAGCGGGTTGGGTTGTAGCAAGACAGGAGGTTGGTTAGATAAACAGGATTATAACAGAATTATAATTTATGGCTGAACTAATCCTTTAAAAGATGTTAACATGTTCAAGACCATTTGCAGTCTCTTGCAAATAATGATGGTTTTGATGCCTCAATATATTGTCAGAAAACAGATGAATTCACTTGGTTTTGCCTTATTTATTTATGTACTTATTTTGCTTTCAAAGTGTCTGTAGTCATTGGCGAGTCTTTGACTTGCATTTCCTGAATCATAAAGAACCACGGTTTCAGCTAAAAATTTTCTTTAATACTCTACTGAAGAAAAAAAGTCACTTGTAGAGTTTAAATGCAAAAAATGCCATTTAAAGGTGCAGTATGTAAGTTTGACACCCAGTGGTTGAACTAGGTATTGCACTCCTGGATCATAATAAAAGTACGCTAGGATGCCAGATTGTGTACAGGAGCGAGCGATTTAAACTGTGTTCTAAATAAAAGCAACGACACGCGATAGAGGGAATATTTTCCATATTAAAAGGAGTTTTTGTCCTAACCAACACCTCGAATTGATATATTAGAAATGGCTTCTATTTCTCACAGCTGAACAACAGAAACCTATGACAGCTAGATCACCTCAGGTAAGCCTTGTGTGCTTTATTCTGTGCTAAATGCTAACAATGCGAGTTTGAATGCATTTTACATGGCATTTGTTGCCATATACTGAAAGCAGAAAGTTCACCTCAGATCTTGAAAATACAATAAACCGTCTGAAATTGAACTTTAGAACTAAACACATATGAGTGATTCAGCATCTACATTGATGTTAAAGTGGGTTAACATGTATTAAATAGATTCTAAACCTTACCGTTTCGTGAGCGAGTGCATATTCTGTGCTTCTGAAAGGCTGTATTTACATTTCTGCCGTGTCTCGTCTGGTGCAAACAGCCAAATAGCTGATCACTGCCTCTCTCGTCACAGCGTGTTGTTAGGACACGCGGTTACAATGTAACCTGCTCACTTAATGTTTACGTTCGTAATATTTATGTAATTTGCTAATTAATAACCTCATGTGGAACTGCATCTGTCTCCTATACTGTTCTTTTTGGTCACGGACGCATGCTTTCAGAGTCTTTCTGAATGAATGAATGAAATACGCTGTTTTCCAACAAGGCAACCCAGGGTGCTGACATATAATTGGCTAAACTGGCGTCGTGCATATGAAATTTATATAAACAAAGACAGCGTTCCGGCACGGAAAACCCATTTTCAAAGCAGAATATCTGACTTCAGCATTGTTTTTCAGTTAAACAAGTATGTTCACTTGGGATGTTTCTTAAATATCTGCACACATATTATGGTATTTTTATGCTTTAGAAGAGTCAAAAACTTACATACAGCACCTTTAAATTTTTCTTTTAAATTGAGCATTTTTATCAGGCTCCAGTGTATAGGTTCAGTAATTTCTCTTTTATGCCAAAGAATAAGTTATTTTCATGGTCTTTAAAGTGAAATCCCTCAACATAGGAGGCTGAAAAAAAAGCTAACTTTTTGTGGAAATTTCAGACAGCACTTCCAAAGGTTCCAGAGGTTTTTGCATCTGAACTCTTCATTTAAATCTTGAATGGGGTTGTGTAAACTGGCAGTACGTTTTCTTTTTTGAATGAACGAACCTTTTAATCAATGCATTGCATTAAATTTGTTAGGCATGTCTGTGTTTTGTTTTCAATGTCAATACATTTATTTATGACCTGCTATTTTGTTTGTTAAAAAAAGCTAACACACACTGCAAAACTAACCGGACTTATCACTGCATTTACATATTGTTGCTTTTCTGGTGATTTTAAGTGCTTCTATTATCCTCATTTGTGAGTGGCTTTGGATAAAAGCGTCTGCAAAATGAATAAATGTAAAATGGATGTGCTTATAGAGCTCTTGTGGGATGTTCAATACTAAAAAAAAGTGTTTAAGATGAACCCTCAGATGAGTATCACTGTTTTAAGTATAATGTGAGTTTTGTTATGAAGAGCCTGTGTTTTTTTTCTTCTTTTACGATGGATTTGGAGCTTTGGTGTTTGAAACGACTCAGTGCTGTTTTAATTTTAATATAGTTGAGTCATGCGTGAAGTGTATTAGCAATATTTCCCCTCAGACTCTAATACTGAGTTTCTTTTTGTCTCTGCAGGACTGAGTTGCCGACTGTGAGATGAGAGGCAGGTATTAATAAGAGAAATGCAATCCCACTCTCTGACTGCAGGCACTGAATGATCAGAGATTGAATTATCACTGATATGAGACGAATGGAGAATCCTGATGATGTGGAATATCTTAGATAAGGATGATACCATATTCAGCAAGTTAGCTCCATTGTTCTGGAAGAGTCGCGGCTCAGCTCTTTCTTAGTCTTGATTTCTTTGAGAGGAAAAGTTGTGGAATCGCCTTTCCAAAATATTGTACAAATTTAAATCTTATTTCTTGTGATTTATTTATTTTTGTTCTAAAAGACTTATTTGTGACCTTTTTCTTTTTTGAGATTGTGTCAGTCTTTTAACCCTTAGGGGTCCAATGTGATTTTGAGGCCCTTGGGATGTTTGTACAGTACACTACCTGACAAAAGTCTTGTCGCCTATCCAAGTTTTAGGAACAACAAATAATAACTTGACTTCTAGTTGATCATTTGGTATCAGAAGTGGCGTATATGTGAGGCAAAGGCCTCTAGTTTACGCTTATTTTACCAAAATTTAATATGACCATGCTGTGATTTTTAATTATTAATTAGGACAGTAAGGTCTGACTTTACTTAGACAAAAGACTTGTCACTTAACAGAAAAAAGGTATAGTATAGAATATAAAGTCATGCAGTGGAAAAATAATTAATATTGTATATGACTCCCATGAGTGCATCCATACATCTCTGCAATGACTCAAATAACTTATTAATAAAGTCATCTGGAATGGTGAAGAAAGTGTTCTTGCAGGACTCCCAGAGTTCATCAAGATTCTTTGGATTCATCTTCAATGCCTCCTCCTTCATCCTACCTCAGACATGCTCAATAATGTTCATGTCTGGGGACTGGGCTGGCCAATCCTGGAGCACCTTGGCCTTCTTTGCTTTAAGGAAACTTTGATGTGGAGGCTGAAGTGAGAAAGAGCAGCACTATCCTGCTCTAGAATTTGCCCTCTCCTGTTGTTTGAAATGTAATGGGCAGCACAAATGTCTTGATACCTCAGGCTGTTGATGTTGCCATCCACTCTGCAGATCTCTCACACGCCCTCATACTGAAAGCAACCACAAACATGATTTTCCCTTCACCAAACTTGACTGATTTCTGTGAGAATCTTGAGTCTATGAGGGTTCCAATAGGTCTTCTGCAGTATTTGTGATGTTTGGTATGCAGTTCAACAGATTATTCATCAAAAAAATCTACTTTCCGCCAATTTTACTACTAGAAACCTATCAACTAGAAGTCAAAGTTATTGTTTGTTGCTCTTACAACTGGGATCAACAACAAGACTTTTGTCAGGTAATGCTTCAACATTTGTGTTTATTTTTTTATACTCATTCCCTTATTCAGATGCTTTCATACAGATTACATGAACTTAGAATATTTGTTTTACATTTGACTTCCATCATTTAAAAGAAGGCAATCTAAGCTTTCGACAGACTTATGTTTCAAGTATATGTGAGAAATAGTCGCTGAGTTTCAGCTCTTTTTCTGATACGTTTCAGATTGGACTTCACAGAAAGACAATGCTTTATTTTTATTGTTCAAAACTCACTTTTTTATTGTGGGTTCTTACAGGTACAAATAAACACTTCACAGTGTCTAAAGATAGATGTATAACATATCTGTATGCCTAAAATTGACTGTACAAAGCATGCATTTTTTGTTTAAAAGATGTCTAATAGATGTCTAACAGACGTCTAAACATACAGTTGATACCAGAGGTTTACATACACTCTTAAAAAAAGGAACATAACCATGTTTAAAAAAATGTCTGATGGTAAATCATACTAAACGTTTACTATTTTAGGTCTGTTAGGATTACCTAAATCATTTACATTTGCTAAATGCCAGAATAATGAGAGAATTTTTTTTTTTTTTTGGAGAATTATTTTTATAAATTTCTAGACAGTCAAAAGTTTACATGCATTTCCTTGGTATTTTTTTTTAGCTTTGCTTTTAAACTGTATAACTTTGGTCAAATGTTTTGGGTATCCTTCCACAAGCTTCTCACAATAGTTTGCTGGAATTTTGGCCCATTCCTCCTGACAGAATTGGAGTCAGATTTGTTGGCTGTCTTGCTCGGACAAGCTTTTTCAACTCTGCCCACACATTTTCTATAGGATTGAGGTCAGGGCTTTGTGATGGCCACTCCAAAACATTCACTCTGTTGTCCTTAAAGCACATTTTAACTAATTTGGCAGTATGCTTAGGGTCATGGTCTGTTTGGAAGACCCATTTGTGGCCAAGTTTTAATTTCCTGGCTGATGTCTTGAGATGTTGCTTCAGTATTTCTACATAATGTTCTTTCTTCACCATCTATGCTGTGAAGTGGGCCAGTCCCTTCTGCAGCAAAACAGCCCCACAACATGTTGCTGCCGCCCCCATTCTTCACCGTTGGGATGGTGTTCCTAGGCTTGTAAGCTTTCCCCTTTGTCCTCCAAATGTAACACTGGTCGTTATGGCCAAACAGTTCAATCTTAGTTCCATCAGACCACAGGACATGTCTCCAAAAATTATTCTTATTCCCAGTGTATTTTAGCAAATTGTAATCTGGCTTTCTTTGTTGATTCTGGCTTGTTGATTTTCCCATGTTGTCACACAAGGAAGCAGTGTGTTTGAGGTTTTCCTTAAATACTATTCTACAGTTGTGCCTCAAATTAACTCAAATGTTGTCAATTAGCCAATCAGAAACTTCCAAAACCTTAACACCATCATCTGAGCTTATTGTATGTAAACTTGACTTTCAAGAAAAGTTATAACATTTTCTCAAAAAATATCTGTCATTATTCTGTCAGAAACAAATTTGATAATCCTTACTTACCTAAAAGAGAAAAAGTTTAATCACATTAACATCTGACTTTTTTTTTTAAGGGTTATGTGCCTTTTTATACAGTGTATGTAAACCTCTGGTTTCAACTGTAGGTGTCTTGGCTAAAACAAGGCTAAATTTAGGCTGTCAGTGAAATAGACGTCTAAGAATAGGTCAAAACTAGACTAGTCATCAAATAAACAGAAATGAATGACTACACATATAAAGTCTGTCTAATCTGTCTGTTTGACGATTAGTCTAGTTTTGGGCTATTCTTGGATGTCTATTAGATTTTCATTGACAGCCCAAGTTTATCCTTGTTTTAGCCAAGCAGTCTACATTTAGATGTCCATTAGACGTCTATTAAACACAAAATTGTTTGCTGAGTATTTTGAATTGATTTTGCACTGACAAAAAAGTGCAACATTTTATTTCATCTATTTTTATTTTACCATTTTATTTTTATTGTGTGCTCTCAAAAGTACAAATAAACACCACATTTTCTAAAGATGTATAACACTATCTGACTAAAGTTAACTATTTTGAGCTAATATTGACTTCTATCAGGCTTCTATCTCTGCCAATAAAGTGTCCCTCAGAGAGTTAAAAATCAAAAATATATTTTGATAAGCTGTTTCTGTGCATTGCAAACTAACATTAACAAAACTTCTACAGAACTTATGAATCCTGTTTAATTTTTTATTAATGAATGCATTATTAATGAGCATGAATAAACCGTGAATAAACCATAATACATCAACATTAATCTAGATTTTAAAATACCGTACATCTATTGTTCACCAACACTAATGCTAACAAATAGTTATTAAAACAGCTTAACGTCTACATGGTTGTCTTTCATTACACATTTATTCATTTTCAGACTAAGAAAAAGACTATAGCACAAGAGGAAGTGTTGAGTCCATTCTTCTGGTCATGCTCTGAGTGACCCCTGCCTTTACAATAATGTCCGTGTGAATGAAAGCGCAGACTTCATCCTCAACTCTTTAACCTCTTCATGGACAAACACTCACACACACTGCTTCACCCTTGGCCCATTTGGCAAGTTTTCCCATGACTTCCCGTGGACGTTGAGAGGCTCTGAGCGAGGAGAGGAGGAGTGTTGGGGTTTTGTTGGTCATTTGTGGTGGCTGTGAGCTCTCTTTTATTCAAACACTGGTTGTTCCATCTGCTCCTCTGTTGTGAGACAGAGGTTTCACTGTGGAGAGCAGGGAGGAGGTCTTGCCTTTTCAGTTCGCTACAAAATATGTGGCCTGTATAAACCTCCCAACCTCTCAACCCGCTCTTTCTTTCTCTTTGTCCTTCTCCACACTTTGATTTCCTCCATCACCCCCCATTTCTCCTCAAGGTCTGCTGCTGGAATCAGTCTCTAAAAATGAACACTACTTTCCCCTCAAAAGTTTTGTCTGACTTCAAGTATTTCCATAGAAGACCTTTTTTTCTTTGTTAAAATCTGCTGCTGGCATACACTGGATTTAGTTTTTTAGGGTTAGTGGTTGCAAACTATTTATATGGTCTGAATTTAAACAAACAAATTAAATTGGGTTTTGTTCAACTTATAAATTGTTATATAAACATAAATGTATTTCCATATAAATAGTTTTTCAGTGTAGTTCACCCAGAATTGTTGTTCGGATGTCATATACTTTTATTTTTCTTTTGAAAACACAGAAGAAAGATGTTTATATAGATTTTTTTTTTCTTTTTAGGGATGTCCAGATCTGATCACATGATCTGAAACTGGGCCCGATCACGCAGTTTCAGACTCGAACGGAATCGGATGTTACCTCCCGATCAGGACACATAGCAAAATTTCTCTGGCCCAGCTCTGGCCCACACAATCAGGTTTTGCTTGGTCCACATGCCGCAGTAAATTACGGTAAATAACTGGAAAAAGTTTGGCTTTCAAACAAGGGCCAAACACGGACCATATCTGGGTCAAGTCTCAGCCAAGTTAATAACTCATAACTGGGCCTGAACTGGGCCAGATTGGTTGGTGTGTCATGATTGCAATGAAATTGCTAAACCGGTGAATCATTGCGCTTTAGGCATGCTATGGGTGTGATTTTTCTCGAAGCGACCTGATTGGTAGAGTTTTTTCCTTATTTGAAATAATACAAATGTATTTTAAATGTGGGTGTAACCAGGGGATGTGACGTTGACAACAGGGTGTGGATCCAAATGCAGGTTTATTAGAATGGTCAGGTAAGCAATGGTCAACACAGGAGCAAACAGATGTATAAGGGCAATCCAGAGTCGTAGTCAGATACACAGGCAGATGGTCAGAAGGCAGGCAGCAAACAGGATTAAACAAATAAACGAGGCAAGGATCAAAAACACGGCAAAACAAGACAAAGGAAAACGATTTGTAGTGTCACTAAAACAGACTCAGCCACAGTGTTTGAGCAGTACTTATAGTCCATGAATCAGTCCTAGAGCAGCTTCAGCTGTGAAAGTCTAATCAGAGGATACTTGGAGCAGGTGTGTGTGTGTGCTGCATGACTGAATATGTAGTCCATAACATGGTGGATTTGTGGTTCATGTGAAAGGGAGTGTTTACCAGTGATCTCAGGTTGTAGATCGCTGGTGATTGTGACAGTGGGTCAAGACAGGCCAAACTTATATGACTCACGTAGCAATTTTTAACATCTTGGCCAAATATTTTAAATCTGGCACAAATCTTGTATGCCACTTTAAAGACGGTGCCACCTCTGCCAAACCCAGGTCATGTTTGGCTCACATGCTGTATGCCAGTGCCGGATGAATGCCTGCTGTGCCAGATTTATGCCAAATCTGGGCCAGAATTGTTTACTACCTGGGTATATATATTATTTTTTAACACATCTATAGTCATGCAGTGGCACAGAGTTAGACCTCTTTCTATACTTCACATAGAAACAGCAACTTGTGCGGCATGACATCACTTAGTTGCAGAGATGCTATTGGATAAATGCCGGCAAAGTAGAACACGGAAGCAGCAAGTATGTCTGCGGTCTGGGAGTATTATAAAGTTGATGGCGACAACATTGCCGTAGCAAACTTGGGATTGCCTGCCAGGTGTTTTAATTTGAGATGATATTTGTTTTTCTACTAGATTGTTTTTTATATTTACTGTTGCACTAAAGTCCAAAAGTGAAAAATTGATGTTATTTGTTACTTGATTGTTCAAGCTACCTCACAGAAGTGCTCTGTTTGTTAACAGAGTTGTTTAATGTTAAAATAAGGTGAATTAAATAAAAAATAAGGAACATCCTGGATCTGTTTCTTCCCTTTGCTTTATTCTTTTCGGTATCGGAAGATACTCAAAATCAAATGACTCAGACTCAAACTCAAACTGATTGGCATATCCCTAGATTTTTGGAAGTTTTGTTTGTATTTTTTTTTTTACCTCATCTGTAAAAAGTAATTGACATGATTTAAAAAGGTGAAAGGGTGCTGAAAAGTGAAAAAATAATCAAAAATGTCCACAGTGGAAATAAGTGGGAAACTAATTTCATTTAGCAGAATTGTTTGGTACTGTTCCCAAATAAAGTTGTACTGAAAGTTATTTTATTTACAGTGGGGGAAATAGGTATTGAACACATGACCCTTTTTTTCTCAGGAAACATATTTCTAAAGGTGCTGTTGACTTGAAATTTTCACCAGATGTTGGTAACAGCCAAACAAATCCATATATGCAAAGAAAACAAATCTAAAGTTATGTGTAATAAAATGACGCAGGGAAAAAGTATTGAACGCATGAAGAGAGGGATGCGTAGAAAGGCAGTGAAAGCCCAGACAGTAGCTGAAATCTCTCAGTAGTTCTTCAGCAACCCTCTACTCTTCGTCACTGTAAATTAATATTAGCTGCTTCAGTCCAACATCTACATTAGCAGGATGATGAACATGAAACCAGAGTGGATATTTCAGCAAGACAATGATCCAAAACACAGCCAACGAAACTCTCAAATGGTTTCAGAGAAAGAAAATCAAGCTGTAGAATGGCCCAGCCATCTATCCCAATCACCTGACTTGAATCCAATAGGAAATAGAACATGAAGCTTAGATTTGATAGATGAGAACCACAAAACCATCAAAATCTTTACATTCTGTTGAAGTCTGTGAAAAACTCACACCTGAGCAACTCATGACTTCACGATATGCGAGTCATCTTTTAGCTGCCATCACCAAAAAAAAAAAAACTTTTATATAAAGTATTAAATATTAGTTCAGTATTTTCTACTCGTGTCATTCCATTGTTATTACACATATTTTTTTTCAGATTTCTTTTGTTTTTGTTATATTTTTATGGTTGTATTGTTTGGGGTTTTACCAAAATCTGGTTCAATCCCATGTCAACAGTTTCTTTAGAATATTTTTCTCAGGAAAAAAAAAAAAGACGTGTTGAATACTTATTTTCCCCCACTGTATATACTAATTAACATTTGAAGTGGATCAAAATCTTTCAGCAAAATTGTCCTAAAACTATTCAATATTCATCGATCTCTCTAGATAGATAATATACAGTGTTCAGCATAAGTGAGTACACCCCCTTTTCTATTTATATTTTTAGATTAGGTTGTTTAGATTTACAAATATTGAAGCTGAATGTTTCATTGTTTCACTGACAGATGTGTGCTCAAAATGAGGTCATGCTTGTAAATGGATTATAACTAAAAGTATAACTTTGTAAAAAGTACAATAAAAAATACAAATTTAATATATTCTTTTTTTTTGCCATGCAAACCGCTCAAGAGGTTTAAAATAAAAAGTCCTCTTCTCATTTGACCAGATAATAGCAGTAAACATCAACCAGCATTAAAATGTAAAAAACAATTAATTTAAAAAACACTGCAAAAAAAGTAGTACAGAATGGTGACCGATGCTGTTCATCATGTACGATTAACGTTCAATGTGAATCATATACGTAATACTTTAATTAATGCAGTGGTTGATGAAGACCAGCAGCCATGGGCAGTGATTGTTCAACAAGTGTGTGTTTTCCACTGAGAGCAGATTTAGTGAGTAAATGGTTTTCTGGTAGAGTTGGCTCGGGTCATTGTATGTGCTCTGTTCTGTCCTGTCTCAGCCTGTAGAGAGATTGTTTATCTGACTGCACCATTTGTCCTATTGAGCTGCTGTTTCCTGCCCTTAGGGGTCTTTACAAACACAAACATCACCAACACACCCACATAAAATCACACAACAGGCCACAAATAAGAGAATCTATAGCCACAGTCGAAAAACAAATAGCCTGCACACAGAACTTCAGTTTAGTGAATCTACTCTGTTGAAGCTCTTATTAGAATATAGGAGGTTTCTGTGTTCACTATGCTTTAAAGATTGAAATTAGTGTTTTAAAACTTTACAACTAGGGCTGGACTTTTTTTTACATGGTTTAAAAATGTTGTTGCTTTAAGTTGAATCAAAATGTTTTTGATTCATGTAATTTCAACTTGCATTGTTAAACTTGTTATTATTAACTCGTTGATGTTGTTGTTATTATTATTCTTTTATTATTATTATCATTATTATTATTATTATTTTATTTTGAAACATTAACCCAGTACTGGGTTGTGGCTGGAAGGGCATCAATAGTTGGTGGTTCATTCCGCTGTGGTGGCACCTGATAAATAAGGAACTAAGCTTTAGGAAAATGAATGAATGAATTACTTGAAATATTAACTTATGGTAATTAGCGAATGTACCACAACACACTTACGTAAAGGGATAGTTCATCAAACAATAAAAATTACTCACTATTTACTCTCCCTCAAGGGGTTAAAACCTTTATGACTTACTTTCTTCAGACTTTCGTCTTTTTTGAAGAAGAAGAAAGCTGAAAACTTGTAACCATTGACTTCCATAGGAAAAACAAATACTGTGGAAGTCAATGGTTACAGGTTTCTAACATTTTACCCATGAATCATTGCGCATTAGGCATGCTGTGGACGTGATTTTTCTCGAAGCGACCTGAACAAAATGACTTCTTTTGTGTTTCAATAAGTTTTGAATAAGTGTTTGGAATAGGTGAAAGGTGAGTAAATTATGGCAGAACTTTCAGTTTTGGGTGAACTATTCTTTTAATTAAAGAATTTAATAATTATTTATTTAAACCTATATGAAATGAATTATTTATATGTAAAACTTGAGAAATGTACATGGTAAATGCTGTGCTAATCCAGATTATAATATGTTAAAACGCTGTTCTTGATAGCCTGCTCTTTACAGTATGATTGCTTTTTTATACACAAATAGATTTACTGAATTAATACTGAAAAATGATTTTGCTGCCTGTTTGAACTACTTATTAAAAATGTTGAGATATGTTTTGGGACAACTTAATTGTTTTATGTTCAATCAACTTAAATATGTTACTGTAGGTTAACTTAATCGATTTGTGTTGGGACAACATGAATGAATTGTGCGCAACCCTTTATTTTTTAGAGTGTATTAGCTTTTTTCTACACAGGTTTGCTGATATTTTACTTTTTGTCTTGGTCCAGTGCTACAGGTTTTTGAAAACGCAAACTCTGTTCCTCGATTGGTAAGGTTTTTTTTTCTGTACATTATTTTCTTAACTCATAATTATGTTAATATTATTGTTATATTGTAGTTATTACATTTTGTAGGTTGAGTAAAGTCTAGAAAAAAGTCTCATGGCTGTGACTGATGTTTATTGAGTGATGCTGACGTACGATTTGACGTCACCGCGGGGTTAATTTATATGGGGTTCAGGGGGGGGGCGAGAAACAGATTAAATTAGTTAGGGGGGAAACAAAGAGCCGGAGCGGCGCATAAAGGCGGATGCTGGAGAAGAGTTAACACAGCAAACTTCAGCCAGAGTTTCAGTGAGGGAACTTTCGACACAGACAACAAGTGAGTTCTAGCTGTTTTTTTTACACACCAACACTTCTCGTCGGACTATTGTTTGGCTTTCTGTTTGGTTTAACGTTACTCCCTGAACCTTTTGAAAAGTGCCATTGGAGAGTTTTACCGCGTAAAGAGCAGTTTAGATGTTTTTACTAACACGATATCTAAAACACTGTGAGAAACTTGATTTGAATATGGTGTGTAGACCGTTAAACTATTAAAGAAGAAAGTTAAAATACCCCAAATGCGTTGGGAATGCTCTCGAGTTAGTGTCGAGTTTTCTGTTATGTATCAATAAATAAACCGATCTGGAGTGCGTGGTTTTGTTCTGTGCACTAGTTTCTCATTGGAGAGGATGAGTTAGTTCTACACGATAAAACGATAAAAAAAGTCAAAATTCATAACCATCAACTTTCAAAGGCAAAAGTCTATAATAGATTTAAGCAGATCATTTGTCATATTATTAGTTTGTTTTGTCATAATGTTAATAAAGAGTCCTGTTATTATAATAATATTTTTTATCTAATGGACTTTAATAAATGTAATATTTACTGTAAATGAATGTACATAATCTAAAATTATGTTTAATATGCAAAAATACTAACTGACACAGTATCACACAGTTTCGGTGGATATTGTACGTTTAAACTAGTTGTATTGCTGGTAGAAAATCTAAGATTATAACGTCACAGTTTGAGACATTAAAGAGAACTTTCCAGTGTCCCTTGAACCTGCTGACTGTTTATAAAGTTAGCATTATAAGCTGTCTCAAAGCATGATCTGCTGAAAGAGATTTCTCTGCTCTCACTCACTTTAAGGTTGACTATTAGCTGCTATCTTTGCAAAAAAAAAAAAAAGTATTTACACAAAGCATGTGGTTGTCTGCACTGATTCTGAGATGCTTGCCAGTGTTTTGAATATCTTGTTTTCACTGTACTTTTTAACTTTGCTTTTTTCAATTTTACTGTCATCAAGGGGTCCGGGGACCCACAGGGGATGAATGGGACTGCTAGGGGGATAGAAACATTTAGAAAAAAAGAGCAAATAAAATAAAAACATATTGAATTTCATTTTACAAATATAGTATAAGTTTCAAATAAACATGGACAAAGAATTAAACATTTACCATCTGAAAATTTAAAAAAACTAATAATTAAAATCTTAATAATTATAAAATAATAATCTAATATAACAATGTAAATACACATTTCGAATTATAAACTTACATTATAATGATATAAAATATAGAACAAAAATATGATTCATAAAATTTATAAATTAAATGAATTCTTAAGCTGAGCAATAATATATGAATACATATTTATTATTACTTTCCATTTATTTATTTATCTTTACTATTATTTATTTATTACATTTTTTTTACTTAATTATGTTTATTTCGTTTTTTCAAAGGGAAGTTAGGGCTGGGGGGAGGGAAGTGTTTATTTGGGGTAGTGTTAACAGCAACATGGAAAGATAATTATAAAATCAATGTTGTAATTGATATTCCATGTAAAAGACCTAATAATTTTTAAAAATTAAATAAATCTATAAATGGTCCAGATTGATCAATTGTTTTTTACAGTATAAATTGGGTCTTTAAACAAGAAAATAAATATTGTAGATGCCACTAAAGACTCAAGACCCCTTATCTAAAAAAATTAACAGTGTGTGTGTGTGTGTGTGTGTGTGTGCGTGTGCGTGCGCTTTTATTTCTGTTGCATGTGAAGTGTTTGTGATGGGACAACAGCTAATGCTTTAAATGGAGAATCACCATAATTCAACCCTCTTTCTAAAATTGTGTGTGTGTGTGTGTGTGTGTGTGTGTGTGTGTGTGTGTGTGTGTGTGTGTGTGTGTGTTAGGGATCATTGTGCGTTTAATGCTCTTGGCTTCATTCACTCTCTCTCTCTCTCTCTCTCTGTTCTCTTGAATGGAGTGATTAAAGTGAGTATGGTCAAAGGGTGCAGGACAGAAAGGAAGAGGGCCTCGTTCCTTCTTTTCTTCTCTTGCTCTTTCAGAGACCCTTTCACCTGACCTGCATTCTGACCTGCCCCCCCTTCACTTCTCTCTCTTTAGACACTTTCAGGGCCTTTTCATCCTAAAGTGGGAATAAGAAAGTGCAAAAAAATGCAGTTTTATTGAAGGGATTACACATTCGGAGCTGTACCACTTCACAGCACTTCAGCAAAGTTGTAAACATTCAACCTTTTGCCCTTTGCCCTGTTTTTGTTGTGAGTTGGTGAGAGACGGAGAGTGAAAGGGGCTCTTTGGGTTAAAGAAAAAGGTGGGTAAACCCTTTTCAGAGCAGAAACAATACAGAAAGTTAGAGAGTGATAAACTATGGAGTTATTTGTATTAAACCCTCAGTAGTAGTATGTGCATTAAAGAGTGTATTTCACTTTACTATAGAGGATAAATGGAGTGTGTTTCAGAGTGCTGGTACTGTATAGAGCCATCTGCATTAGAGCTACAAGCTTTTAACTCCAATAGCTGGGTGTCAGGCTCTGGTTTTCCTCAGGGTGTGTGTTTAACAACCAAAGTGCACGGATTCAGTCGCTGATTTTTCTGTGAGGAAATGGGTTGTTGTTTTTTTAATGCGCGTGTGTGTGTGTGTGTGTGTGTGTGTGTGTGTGTGTGTGTGTGTGTGTGTGTGTGTGTGTGTGTGTGTGTGTGTGTGTGTGTCTCTGAACTCTCAGATTTACAGGCCTCCAGCACCATGCTGGTCACAATTTCTGTCAGAAAGCATTTGCTGTAACACTTGCCTATTGCTGTTCAGCACTGGTCTGGTGGCAGTGTGTGTGTGTGTGTGTGTCATCCAGCTGCACACGCCCATCAGAAAGAATGATGGAAGAGTGAGTGATTTATGACTGCTCGCCTCAGACCTGTGTTTGAGTAAATCTTGAGCTGAGGTGAACTTAAACAGCTGCTCCTGGTATGAACACTGTCTCCAGACGTCTCTCTCTCTCCTCCCCCGTGCTGCTCTGTCAGTCCGTCTGTCTGTCTGTCTGCGGTTTAGATGACTGATAAAGCCAGTGCTGACTTGAACTCCCTCTGCACTTTATCTACAGACTCAGTACCGGCTCAGCCTTAAGGGCCTGCTTTGCGTCAGACTTAATGGAAGCGCCTCAGTTTAATGTGGTCTTTCCAGAAAAACGCAGGGCTGGTAATAGAATTTAAGAGTTGCAGAAAGGAGAGTCTCCGAATGGAGATCTGTAATTGAAAAGGCACACTGATAAGCGTGAAACTGTGCCATATGTCTGACTATGAGTGAAGTGGGTCAGAGCTTTGTGTTGTTTTCTCTGCTATGGAAATGAGTTTGAAGTCCAGCTGGTTGTGCGGCGAGGGACTCGCTCACTCTCCAACACTGGGTGCTGGAACGCACTGAAAAGATGTGAGGGGAGGAGAGAGGACCTGAGGAGGGGAGAGAAGAGAAACCGTGTGTGTCCAGCGGTCCTGCATTCCTCCACGCTTGTGATAATGGAAGCCCCATGGCGTATGATGAGTGAGTAAGGCCCTCAAAGAGTGTGTGTTTCTGAGGGAGGAATGGGGCTTTTAACGGGCTTTCTATCTTCAGAGTGTATGAGATTTGTGTGTGTGTGTGTGAGAGAGAGTGTGTGGACCCAGCGGGTCAGAACAACCTCGTTAGGCCGTCTGAAACACCCCCCATCACACACACACACACGCACACACACACACATTGCACAAAGAAGACTGCCTGATGAGAGATTTCGGAGAAAGGTCAGAGAAAAAAGGTGAGGAGGGGGAATTTTTGGACACAGAAAGGGGGTGAAGACATTTTTGGGCCAGCAAAATGGGGGTTGGGGTGCTCGAGATTTGTGTTTTTCTGAGAGAGGTTAGTCACGCTCCGCTGAGCCGCTGACACTTAATTACTGTTTGGAGGGAGTTGCAGGATTTACTGGGTCAACAGAATATTTTATAAACGGCTTTAGAAGAGCATTTAATGTCTGAGAGTGAGAGATCGAGGGTGAAAAAACAGAGGTAGAGAGCATTTTTTATTGCTTCTGCTTATGGTGACCTGTTAAGGCCTGGCGCCTGAGTGATGAGGTCCAGCATTTGTGCTGGGACGGGAAGTTACGGCCCAGAGATATTGAGAATTAGAGTATTCCACTCAAACACACTGAGCAAGAGCAACACGTGAGCCGATACAGAGTGAAACAGACAACGTGAGCGAGCAGACGGATGGACAGATTCATCCACTGCAGTCAACAGAGAGGGACATTATAAAACACTTAAAGTGGCTTAATATACTGAAACAGTGCTGTATGAGAACCAAATTCAGTACAAACCTTATTAATTAAACATCTATTAACAAATAAGCAAAACACTATGAACACAACACACAAAATTTCACGTCAAATATTTTTTACGCAAGTGAAAAGCTTAATGTGGCTTAACGGATGAAGATATAAAAGGAGAAATTTGGTGTAAAGATGATTAAAAATGTATACTATGTACAGAAAAGCAGATGTGCTCAGAATATTAACTCCATGCATGTTAGCTGTATCCCTCTCTTAGAAAGCAGTTCTGAAGAAAATGCTTAATGTGACTTAACTGATGAAGCCAATATTCATTCATTCATTCATTTTTCATCAGCTGAGTCCCTTTATTCATCAGTGATCGCTGGGGCTGTGCGATTAATCGAAATCGAATCGCAATCGCGATTTAAAACGTTGCAATTAGCTAATTGCAAGAGGCTGTAATATGAAATATATATGTATTATTTACTGTAATTTCCCCCACCCAGAGCAAATTCGTGACTGCCATCTGTGTGTGACAGTCTTACCAGCCAACTGAGTGAGCACACTTTCATTCTACCCAATCAGAATTGTGCAGCTGAACTATGTGGAACGCCCACAATAAAAAAAATTAAAAAACAGGTAAGCGCTTGCGAGTGGGATGGTGAAATTTGCTGCTTCAGAAGCAATAATAGACAAATTCATATCAAAGAAAAACAGGACATTGGTAATATGGATATATTTTAGTTTCAAAGTTACAGACACCAAACAAAAACAGGTCATTTGTAAGAATTGTTGCCACAGCATGAGGAAATACAACTGCCAGTACCTAAAAAAAGCACCACAGGCAGCTATATGAGGGGTGTCTGCTAAAAATCAAATTAAAGTATTGCCAGTGACACCCAATCTAGTAGCAAGCAACAGCAAAGTACAATTTCAGAGTTGTTTCAGCCATGTTAGTTTGCTGAGTGTTCTGTATTTTTATAATTATTATTTTTTGTTTTTATAATAAGCTACACTATCTCCCTAATTTGAGTTCAACATGTTTACAGAAAGGTAGGGTAATTTAAAATTTAAAAACAAATTTGAATAAATGTACTTAAGTAAGTTAATATCCTTTCAGTTTCTTTTTAACTAACACTCACTGCATTTTAGCTGTAAGAAGCTACGATATATTGAGCTAAAGCGTGACTACAAAATTCAATCGCAATATCTGTCAAAAAAAGAAAAATCGCAATTAGATATTTTCCCCCAATCGCACATCGCTAGTGGTCGCCACAGCGGAATGAACCACCAACTTATCCAGCAAATGTTTTACACAGCGGATGCCCTTCCAGCCGCAACCCAACACTGGGAAACACAGATACACTCTCACATTCTCACACATACACTACGTCCAATTTAGTTTATTCAATTCACCTATAGCACACCCGGAAGAAACCCACGCCAACACAGGGAGAACATGCAAACTCCACAAAGAAACGCCAACTGACCCTACAGTTTATTAAAAGCATACACAATGTATAGACAAGCAGATTAGCCCAGAATATGATCACCTCACACTCACTGTTTTTCACCCATGGAAAACTATTATAAAGAAAAGGCTTTACATGAAAAGTTTGGCCACTATATTTCAAGGTACAATTCTCACAATTAACAAGCCTCAACTATGACTTTTGCTTTAATAAACTATTCATTTGCTGCTGCTTAATATTCGTTAGGGTAGTATAGTTAAGTTTAGGGATGTAGAATAAGATCATACAGAATATGTGCTTAATAAACAGCCAATATGTTAATAATAGGCAGGTAAGAATCCACTACTTTATAGTAGGAATTGTTAAAGTAACAAAGTGTGTGCTGAATTTTGTCCTGCATCACAAAGCCATTTTAGAGCGTTTCAGTCGAGAGTAAAGAATGAGAAGCTTGTTTGGACCTAATAGATGCTTAATTATCCTCAAAGAGTGTTCAATACTGCTTTCATCAGTCCAGCTCTGTCTGGCTGCTTTGAGTCGTCTTCTACAGACACCGGCCATTCTTTCAACTGGAGATCAGCTTTTGTTACTGTTAATTGCTTTTCCTGCTAACAGAACTCTGGACCAAGAATGCTATATTATTGACTGAAAAGAGTGACTCCCCAAACTGACAATGCTGCTGCGTTGTTGGTAAATGTGGGAAGCCGGCCGATATGTGAATGTGAGTTCTTTAATCTGTGTGGCTCCATATGCTTCACTCTTCTTGCCTTCATATCCACGGAGCGCTCCGGAAGAATGGCGTCCCGCAGCGATGATTCCATTCTCTTCAGACAATACGCTCCTACTATCTCACAGCACGCGGGCCAATCATTGCCATGGAGATCACAAGCGGAGGCTAAAGAGCGCACTCACGCAGCCAGAGTCACAAACACAAAACCCACATAAGCAGATCTGTGTACACGGAGCAATCCTTCTTTTAGATGATCCAGGCAAATAAATGCATGATTGAAAAAAGCTCTTTTATCAGCAGAAAGAAAATAGAGAAGTGCTTTCTCCAGTCAAACATCACTCTTTTTTTTTTTTTTTGTATTATTTTTTTACCTACCACCAGCCATTCTCAGCCGTTATGAACTCTGTGGGATCTTCATGTTTTTTCAGTTTTGAATGCTGACATGTTGAGAAGAGCAAAAGAGTGCCGTTTCCATACAAACATTTATTAATTTACGTTGTGTGTACACAGCTGAGGACAGGCCGAGAGAAAACACAGATGTGAGGACTGCGGAGCCGGAAAGCAGCAGGACAGAAAGGACATGTTCAAAGACGCACGCCAACACTCCGAATGGATGTTAGTCAGGGCTGGAAATGTGCTTGTGCATTCGTCGCTGTCCTTTTGGATGTTTGTGTTCGATGATTCAAAAGCTAGCACAGTGGTTGTGCTTTCAGTGCCAAGAACGTCATTATCATAATTCCAAGAAAATCGCTCCGTATTTTGCCATTTCACTAGCTGTTACATCATACTCCTGTGTGATGTGTTTGTGTTTCATTTCTGTGGGCGGCTGGAGAAATTTAAGCGCTGTTGTTACATTCTAATCTGGTGGCAGAGAATCATGTAGTCCTTCAGCACTATATGACCTTTAGTGTTTGCACGAGTCAAGTCTGCGACATTTTAATGCCAGTCCATCGGATTCCATCAGCGAAGCTGTAATTAATCATTCTGAATGATCATCCCTATCGGCTTCATCCATTCATCTGTAATTGGGAAGTTGAAATACTAAAAGGGCAAAGTGTGGTCTCGGCGCAGATGGCTCCATTTCTGTCTTGCCCTTTGATAACAGTACTTATGAAGCAAATTATATCATTATCGAAAACTGCAATTTTCCTTCGCGACAACTGACTATTTCGTGTGTGTTTTTCAGAATGCGTGGCCTGTTTTCCACCCTCCTCGTGGTGCTGGTGGCCTTAATGATCGTGACATCAGAGGCTGGGAAAAACAAGAAAGGTATCAAACATGGAGTAGACCATTTCCTTTCTTCTCATAGTTCATCTCTTACACATCATGTGACTTTTAAGCTTATTGACACAGCACTGAAAATGTGATGCTGTTATGTATGATTCTGTGATTACACGGAAAGTGAAGCCAATCACTGTGCTTTCTGTGCCATAGAGAAGAATAAGGGAGGTAAGGGTGGTGCCGACTGTGCGGAGTGGCTTTATGGCAGCTGCGTGGCCAACAACGGGGACTGTGGACCAGGCACGAGGGAGGGAACCTGCAACGAACAGACCAGGAAAGTCAAATGCAGAGTGCCATGCAACTGGAAGAAAGATTTTGGAGGTGAGTTCAACTGTGGGTAATTAAAAATCAGAAATGGTAACCTGGTGGAATTTGCCTTGAATTATATTTACAGTAAGTCTAAGCCAATATTTTTTATTTAAATTTGTGTATTTGGTAGTTTTGTGCTGCTGTGCATTTCTGTTTGTTCTTTGCAGTTGATAATGTCTGACATACTTTACTGTAATTCTTTTTTCCTGCAGCCGACTGCAAGTATAAGTTTGGTAACTGGGGTGAGTGTGACGCAGCCACGAGCACAAAGAGCCGCACTGGCACTCTGCAGAAGGCTCTCTTCAATGTCGAATGTCAGCCAACCGTCTCTGTGACCAAACCCTGCACCACCAAGGTCAAAAACAAACCCAAAGGTACATCCTGAACACTCACATTCACTGATTAAAGACAATTTTGTGTTTCAGGTCAAGCCTAAAGTGTGATTTGGTGTTTCTTATGCTCATGTTAGAGTACACAAACATAAGTGCTCAACACATTTAGACACATTTATGCTTTCTGTTTATAGAATTTATGAATGACAAAATGTATTGGTTCTCATTTAAACAGAGGTGTGTGTATCTCTTCAAGTCTATTGCACATGCACTCATGAACATGGGCACCTGTTGTTTTTGCAATAGCCTGGTTCAGTGTTGATATGTGGTGGACAAATGAAGCAGTGCAAAAAAAAATGAATTAAAGCACAAAATATGCATGTGTAGTGCACTCTTTTTTTGACTATAACATTTGCATTGATTTTGTCACTGGCACAATATGCACAGCCTGAGTTTTGTCATTTACAAATGTTATTTGAATTGTTTTTACACCACTTGGTGGGCCGGAGTCCTGCATAGTTTAGCTCCAACTTCCTTTTACACACCTCCCTGGATGTTTCTAGTATACCTAGAAAGAGATTGATTAGCTGGTTCAGGTGTGCTTAATTGGGGTTGGAACTAAAATATGCAGGACACTGGCCCTCCAGGATCGAGTTTGGACACCCCTGACTTAGTTTGTCCACAAACTTGCAACACTGGCCAGTTCTGTTGTTTTTCTGAAAAGAAAGAGTTCTGAACAAGACAAGGGTTGCCATTCTTTTGCAAAAAAAAACTATCCCAATGACGTCAAAATTCATAACATTCCACCTCTCATTCTTAAAATAGATATTTTACATATCTTCATTATAAAAATAACTATATATTAGTAATTATAAAGATTCTGTCATCATAAAAATGTTCTGAAGTTCAAACAACTCTGGATAAAGTGACCCCAAACTTGAGAAATTCATTTTAAATTAAACTAAAATAAACATGGAAGATATGAATTAAATTGTAAATCAACAGACTTGATGTGGATTGAATATAATTTTGCAATCTACATAAATGACAACCTGTTACTATGGAAACGAAAACAGCTAGTCATCTAAAGGCTTGCACCTCACAAAAGTCTGCTTAATCTGTTTGGTCATCCTAGCACAGGATTATCATTGACAGAATATAACTTCGGTAGAGTCAAATATTTCAATGCAACCATATAAATATAACCGATCCAATGTATCAAACTTTAACTCATGGCATAATAAACAACCCACGGAAAAGGGTTAAAAGTTGCTTAATTCTGTGAGAACACTTTGCAACCTTGAGCAAGAATTACAGTAACTACTAAAATGGCAGATATGTGGATGGCTTAGAACAGGGGTGTCCAAACTCGGTCCTGGAGGGCCGGTGTCCTGCATATTTTAATTCCAACCCCAATTAAGCACATCTGAACTAGCTAATCAAGCTCTTTCTAGGTATACTAGAAACATTCAGGGATGTATTTTGAAGGAAGTTGGAGCTAAACTATGCAGGACACCGGCCCTCCAGGACACCCCTGGCTTTAGATTAACCACAATACAGATAAACGAGTCCAAAAAGCTCATTTTATTTCACTTATGGAGTGAAGAAAGAGACAAAGGACTAAGAACAATCTTTAGTGCATGCATCCAAGTAAAATACGGTATGATTTGGGCGTTTAGTGTTAAAAATAACAATAATAATATATATTTATAATGTATTATTATGTATTATAATAATAATAATATTAGCCATCATTTTTCCAGAAAAACCATGAGTGTCACATGACTTGACACATGAGTGAAACACGCCAAACACACATTTCACGTAACAATGCTTCAAAAATGCCACATTTCATGTGTGTTTCACGTGTGATTTTTAAGTGACTGCACATGTGAAGCTCATGTGACACTTACATGTATGTGGGAGTGTATAAATGTCGTTTAAAATGATACTAATAATTTCAGAAATGGTTATTTTATTAAATTATTTATTGAATAAATAGCACCCTCACACACACACACACACACACACACGCAACTCAACAGGTACTATTCGGCAGCCAGTGGTTTGGTTGGGTCTGCTTTGGCTGAATGGAGACAGTAATGCCTGTAATCTGCTGTGGTTGTGTAATCTTGGCCTGTTGGCTGTGGTGGGTGTCTGAGTGGGCTTCTGAAATCAATAATGAACCTCTGCTCATACATAAGAGGCAGATGTCTAAGTCAGTCCTTTTAAAGCACACGTTTTATGCTTAATGTGCTTATCCCAATGTGGATTCAAGCAATAATACTGTAGCATTATTTTATGAGAGCATATGCATTTCCTAACCAGCGTGAGACGGGGAGGTTTACTGCTGCATCTGAATAACGCGATTTTCTGTCAATCTCTCTCCGCAGGAAAGAAAGGCAAGGGGAAAGGGAACTAAAGGGAGCGAGAGATCCAGAGGAGCAGTAAACACCCCGTGATCATCCGCCATCTAAACACGGCCTTTTATATCTCTACTCTGTGTTGTTCAGCACGAGCGGGACTCGCACTACAGCCACAAACACATAGCTTTAGAAGACTATGACAGAGTAACAGCTGAGTGTTTGACACCTTACATGACTCTTTCATGCGCGAGGGCGATCGGAGAATAAAATGCCGTTGTTTATCGTGTAGTTCAGCCACTCCTCTGATGTTTCCCTCTCTCTCTTTCTCTTTCTCACTACCATCTATCAGTTGTTCACGCCTCAGGCCTCTCATTTGCTAAAGGACAACAATCAGTAGAACTCAATCAAACACATCTATTTTATTACTGTTTTACTTACAACATTTGGTTTTGTAAGATTTTGTAATTTACAGGATTATATTACTAGCGGAGTATAAAAGTAGCAATTGGATAAGTCACCCATTTCTTTTTTTTGTATTCTAAAATATAAAACTAAGGAGTGTTGTTTGAAATAAATGATTTCTCTTTTTCTATAAAAGGTGTAGTGTATGTAAAAGTGAAAATACCCCATTTTTTTCTTTCCTTTTGACTGTTACTAACAGATCTAAGGGTGAAAGAGGGTTGTTAAAATGCATGGAGAGGTGACCGTCCCCTCTTGCGCAAACCTATTTTATAAGCATTTATGAAAAAAAAAAAAACCCTGAAGTTTTGTTACTGAGCTTTGTGTGTTCTATGTAGTGTTAACAAAAGGTACATGAGTGATAAAAGTTCATTATTAAAGACACTTGAGCCCTCTGAATCTCTCGTTATGCAGACCGCATGTTTCTTCATGAATATGCAAAGAATAATCATTCCTCTGTATTCCGGGTCAGTGCGCTTGAGATCTTTATTAAGCTTTATGCAATAGAAAAAGAACCACACACACACTTATGTACACTGGCTCTTTAAGGGCAGTGGTAGACAAGTCCATAATTACAGTGTGTTCATTCCATCAGGGTAATAATCATTGATGTTGCCCTTCAGCTGGTACAGTTATAAGGGGGTTTCTCCTATTTCTTAACAAATGACATTTTATAAACATTTGAATAGAAATTTAAAAGACCGGGGCCTATTTATAAAATGTGTGTACACAGCGCTTTGATCTTAAAGTGTACATGCACTTCACGATGTTAGGATTTATATAAAAAAAAAGTGATTTTTGGTTACCTGAACATTAGTGGTTCTCAGTGTGCTTCAGTTGGTTAGCAAGGGAAGTTTTCTTTACATAATTAGACTACTTAATTGTTCCCTCTAGGATAGGAAAACATTCACAGAATATTCTTTAAGTTGTTATAAGAAAACTGCCCAGTAACATTCTGGGAAAAAACTACTACTTACGGCAGATTGTTCTCGGAGCTTTCTTTTCTGAGGAAACTTTTCCTTGTGGTGGAGTTGGAAATCTTAAAGGGTTCACCAAAACATCCTCTCCAGTTGTTCTAAACTTTTGTGTTCAACAGAAAAAAAAAAAGATATTCATGAAAAACGATATTTCAAAAATGTTGGAAACAGGTAACCATTGACATCCATAGAAGGAACACAATTGCTTCCAACATTCTTCTAAATATATATGTTTTTTGTGTTCAAACTTGAGTAAATAATGGCAACATTTTCATTTTTGGGTGAACTATACTTTTAACAGTTCTTGTCTCTCGACATTATCAAGTAAAGGATTTAGAATATTGACTGGCACTCTTTTATATTGTAAAGCATTGAATTAAGTGGGCATCTGAAATTTTTTATTTATTTGCGATAAGTAAATATAGAGAAAGAGAATCGCATATACACACATTTTAGAAATTATCTTAGGTCAAAAATAAGATGGTTTGTATGTTTTATAAACAAAACATTTTATAAATCAGACCCCTGAAGACAGAGAGCATTATGGGCATAGTTATTATGCTGTATTAGTCATCTAACACAGTGTTTCTCAACCACGGTCCTGGAGAACCACCAACACTGCTGTTTCATCCCTATTACATACTTATAGTACACCCTAAAAGTATATACTTTTGAGTGTATAACAGAGTATGCAAGCTTTGGGACACACTACTTTCTCTAACAGATCGCTATGTTGCTTAGTTACATCTCCACATTTCTTTCATATTTAGTTACCTATCTTATTGGAGAAGCAGCAGCAGCAGGATAATCTGCTATTCGCGAGTCTTTAATGCAGAGAAATCTCCTCAGGTCTTCGGATAAAGATGTTAATGTCCAAACACGTCTTTATAGAAGGTCAGTATTGTTGTTGCAAATTAAAATATAACACAGAAAACGTTGTTTAAATATGTTCCTGTTGGCTAGATATTAATTAACAGTCATTCAAATGTCATTACCGAACCCTCTATACTTGACGGTTGGTCTCGCGTGTCCGCCATGTTTGTAGTTTGTTTACACTTTTCACCCGCGTTTGTAGTTCTAATCAATTTCACGTCCAACGTGCAATGTATTGTGGGCAATATTAGCGGTTAGAGTGGCTGTTTCTCAATTCCAAGAACGCAGAGAACGGACTCGTGTTCTTGTGGAGACCGGTCTTACCAAGTTACCTCAGAAGAACGAACTCAGAGAGCACCAGAATAGAGAACGCGTCCTGTGAGAAATTATATGCAGCGTTCTTCCTGACGGCCACATGACCTTCATGCACTTTTAAAGGAAACTTATTTAAACATTACAGCATTCATACAGCGATTATTGTTTTTCCCATTTTCACGATATATACTATACATAAAGACCTTATGAATATACATTGCACAATACAAATAAAACTAACTTTAATATGAATTTCAGCAAATAAACACCGTTAATGTGTTTATGTCTTTATAAAGATTTTCATGATAATGTTTACTTTCACCGTTTCATTTAGGGAAACTCCTGAGACAAATAAGTTATATCTCTGAACTTTAATAATAAATCTATATAAAATGCTGCGCTTCCCACCTCCTTCATACAGCCGGGATCGCGAGTTTTGCGATCAAGTAAGCAGCATTGCGTCCTCGATATCAAGAACACATTTGGGAACTTTCACGCGTCCTTCGTTACTGCAGTCTTGAGTTTTAGAACTGAACTTTGGCAGTTGATGATGACGTTACACGAGAACACGAGGAAGCAAGATCGCTGAAGAACGCATATTGAGAAACAGCCAGTATGGATGCTTCTGCACTGAAAATATTTTTTGGAAATAGTAAACCAACCAGGTACCTTTGGCATACTCTTTTCAACATACTATGGTTTGGGACATACTAATTCTATTGTCGAATACTATTTAGGATGGATAGTATGCTAATTGAGACGTAGCATGCATGTTTTGGATGTCTCCTTTGTCTGTCACACCCATTACAGGTCTTTCAGTGTCTGCTGATGATCTGAAACAGGTGTGTTTGTTTAAGGAGACATGGAAAATGTGCAGAGCTAATGGTCCTCCAGGAACATGGTTGAGAAACACTGATCTAACAGATGCTAAGCATTGACTTTTGCTATGTTCAGGTTTGCAGGAACAATATTTAATCAGACTGCATGACTGAATTTCTTTGTTACAAAAGAAGATAGTTTCATAATTGTATTCCAGTGTGAAGTCTTCTTCCAGTTTGCATCACAGTCGAGGAGGCTTTTACAAAAGCATCAATGACTAGGATTTGTAGTGAAAAGACTACCGCATGTTTCATTAGACCAAAGCAATTGGCAAGTTTAACATTCAGAAAAATGGAAATCTGGTTTTTAATGCTTTTGCTATGGCATAGTAATCACCAAGTCTGTCTTTACCGCCCATTAAAAAGAGATTGAGGGCTGGTTTGGAGATACAGACCCTATGAATGGAAATTTGATTATGAGGTAGAAACATGAAACCAAACCAAAGACGTTAAGAGAGGCAAGTCTCTGCATCTTAAAATGATGCTAATGAATGAATAATCTCTCTTTCAGACCAGGCCTATAATAACAGACCAGAGCGCCATGACCTCTTTGGTTTAATGCTTTAAAATCTGTAATTGCTGAAACTGGCAGCTTGTTAATAATGTAACAACATGAGCCCTAAAACAGCAACACACTTTTCCCTCTGTTCTAATTCCAACCACGTGCTCTTAACCACAAAACTGTGGGAGATCTTTTCTTGCTGCAGTTTCATCAATTACAAACTTTGTATTTTAATACAAACTAGGCAAAACTGTATTGCACCATGAGAAAACAATATAATGAAGTGGGTATCTGTTAAATAAACATGTTTACAAAGGGGAGAATAAAACCAATTTTCCATTTCTCAAATTTTTACACACAGTCCTTTGTGCCTCATTTTAAATGCTTGAATCTTATAAACAGGTTAAATAAATGCACTAGTCATTTCCTATTTTTTTCCCAAGTATATCACAATTTATAAATGATTTTTTTAGCAGTTTTGCATACAGACAACGATACATTTAATATTTAATCTGTAAAATCACATGAAGATCACCAACTAAATACAAGAGGAACACAAACATCCAGACATTAAATGCAGGGAAGAAATAATACTTTCAAGAGCATATATTCATCATATCTTAACATATTTACAGTACACACCTCTGTAAGATTAAACCCTTACAGTGACATTTCTCAGCTCAGTATTGAGTGTCTCATCCCATATAAAGTCTATAATGCCTTTCCCAATCCATTGAGAAGATCCTTTTGAATTCTGACCTATTCCAGAACCTCAAGAGGATCACGCTAAGAGGATCATGATGTCTAGCTTCTCCCAGTCTGAACCACATGCCCTGAATTTGCCTCTATGAATGTAATGGACAACACAGCTGTTGTGGTCAGCGAGCAGCTTCAGTCTTCTTCATTGGAAAAGTGGAAGGTGCAGGTATAGCAAATCTGAACTCACTCTGGGACGTCAAGCGAGAAGCTTTTCCATAAGTTATTTGGACATGTTCTCCCTTCGTCCTCCTCACCTCTGTATGATGTTTGCAGAGAATCTGGGTCAGGAACAGTGGTGATACTAACCAAAAGAAACTTGATTGATACCATTTGTGCTGTACTGGGAATATAAATGAATGAAAAAATCCCTTCGTTCACCAAGTTTCTTTTGGTTTATGTTTGCTGGGAATCTCTCTATGCAGTTGATCTTCACATTTCTGTAGTGCAGAGCTCCAGCAAAGATCAGATTACTGGAAAAGTCATTTGCTTTAAGACTTGGTCTGTAATTCAGTCTCTTGTGAGAGCTCCATCATCTTCTTGCAAACAGTGATCCCTTAATACATAAAACATTGATTATGACTCACTGATTCAGCACTATGAAGCCTCACAAAGAACTGCACAATACCTTCCAAAGCTTCAAAAAAGGTATTGGGGCCAGAAGAGCCCGGACAGCCCTCTATATCATACCCTTCGTCTCTGCTTCTTTCCTCAGTTCATCTGGTGCCAATGTTCTTATACTGGCACATGAGCAGGTTTTTGAAGGTCTTTTTGAAGGTGGCGTTACATAGTGCATAGCAAGCGGGGTTGATGGTGCTGTTGACGTAGCAGAGCCAGTAGCCAATGGCCCAGACTGTGTCTGGAACGCAAGACTGGCAGAATGTGCTGATTAAAACCATCACATTGTACGGCGTCCACGTGATGATAAAGGCCAGCAGTATGGCAAAGATTGTCTTTGTCACTTTCTTTTCTCGCGCCGCCATCTGCCGTTTCCTCTTCACCTGACTGCGGGCGATGCTGGCAAACTTGCGCGCCACAGTGCGGGGACGGCTTACAGGGATGGAGCGGCTCTCGCCGGTGCTGTTCGGCGGGACGATCTCAATGGCTGTGATGCACTCGTCTCCTGCCTGTTTGGTGACTATCTTGATCTTGGACCATTTGGATTGAGGGTTGAGTTTAGGTGCAGCTGCTGGCGCAGGGGTCAGGCCTGCGTCTGAAGTGGCCTCACTGTTCGCTCGCTCTTTGGGCTCTTTTGGTGCTATGCTGGCCGTGCTGGAATCATTGGAGCTCTCCTTTTCCTCCGGCTGCACGCAAGAGTCAGCTTTAACGGACACCACAGACTCATCCAGTTTACCGTTCTTCATGGTGTCCACTGTAGAGCAGGTGTCCAGGCTGGGCTTAGGAGAAGACTGGTTGTTGTTGTTCTGCTTTAAGATGTGACTCTTGAGCAGGCCGCTAGATGTCTGAGCTTTCTTCTCTTTCTTGGCTTCAGGCTTCTGTTTGGACACACGACTGCGGCTTGCCAGAGAGATGTGCACATAAAGGACTGTCATGATGACCACCGGCAGGTAGAACGCAGCGATGGCTGTGCCAAATGTGACCGCGGGATTGGAAAGGAACTGGATGTAACATTCACCAGGTGCTACGGTTCGGGCTCCGACGATAAACTGCCAGAACAGGATAGCGGGAGCCCACAGGATGAAGGACAGGATCCAGGCAGAGGCAATCATGAGGCCGGCCATCTTGGTGGTTCTGCGTGTGGGGTAACTCAAGGGTTTGGTCACACAAAAGTATCGGTCAAAGCTGATGATTAGCAGGTTCATGACTGAAGCGTTGCTGACCACGTAATCCAGTGCAAGCCACAGGTCACACACCACTGGGCCGAGCGGCCAGTAGCCCTTGATGATGTAGACGGTGTAAAGGTTCATGGAGAACACACCGATGATCAGATCTGCACAGGCCAGGCTGAAAAGGAAGTAGTTGTTGACCGTCTGCAGGTGTCGATTGACCTTGATTGAGAGCATGACGAGGATGTTGCCCACGACGGTGACGAAACTGAGAGATCCAGTGACCAGTGCAATGAAGACCATCTCCACCGTCTTGTACGGGCTCTCGCCGTCCCCCTCGACCGCTGCACATGAGCCATTGGCGCTGCCGCTGTCACAGCTGAAGTTGGCATCGCTGGACACGTTGCTCAAAGAGCCTGAAACACAAACACACACACACACACACAGTGTTATAAATTACACAGCAGCAGATATGTCTGGATGCAGTCATTGGAAATAATCACAAGCTGATGCAAATATAGCTGATACAAATATAGTGATTGCATACAGGGAAACAGCATGACATTCATTATGATGCATACTAGTGCAGAACATTCATTTCCATCATGAAATATAAACATGCAGTTGCTTTTATAGGAAGAGGACCTGTTTTCTGTGTCCCATATGGTTAATATAAAATGGAGAGAAATCTTCTGGGGTTCAGCTGTACATTTGTTTGGTAGCATGTGACCCAGAAATCACTTAGAGTTGACATTGTTACCAAGAAACATCTCTCCGTTTAATGTACATTATAGTTGTTGAGTTTTTGATAGATAGATAGATAGATAGATAGATAGATAGATAGATAGATAGATAGATAGATAGATAGATAGATAGATAGATAGATAGATAGATAGATAGATAGATAGATAGATAGATAGATAGATTGATTGATTGATTGATTGATTGATTGATTGAACAAGTGAATGCAGTTTAAATTCAGCCCATATAAATAGTCTGCAACCACTTACCTTAAGATAATTTAGTAAATCCAATTAATAATTTTTTTTTAATTGTGTCCGATTGTGAAGCCTGGATTTGTGAAACATTATTTCAGACATGGAGTAATGGAGCTCTGCTAAATATTCATACGGAATAACAAAATGCCTTCATTAAAACTGCAAAATCCCTAATTTATCAGACCACTGGCTCAAACATCTGACCAATTACTGCACTTGTCATTGGAGTATAAAGAATGACATTAAGTATATTGTATTTGTAAAGATTTTTATTTTTATCCAATATTTTTTAACTATAGAGTAACACTTGAGCTGTTATTGAAATGATTGAATTATTGAACTGAATGAATTAAAGATGAAAATTTTTTTAATATAAAAAAAAAACATGATAAAAGAATGATATTTTTGCTTCATTTATCTTGGTCAATGTGCATAATTTTTTTTGTTGCAAAATGGATTTAACATAGACAAAATAAAGAGAATCCCTTTGTTCCATGTGCTTATAGAGCCACAAAAATGACTGCAAATGAAATGAAATGCATTTTTGCCAGACCCTTTTTTGATCATTTTTACTATATACTAAAACATTATACTTTGTATCAATAAACGAATTATAAGCAGACATAAATTAACAATTTTTTATTTATTAACTAACATTAACCAACATCAATAAATGCTGTTAAACAGATCGTTGTTAACTGACACCTAATGCATTAACTAACAGGAGCCTATTGTAAACTTCTTTCTAGATAATTATGGGGTCTTTATCACGTGACAGTGTAAGAGCATTCAGACATCAGGGTGAGCAGGTCTCAGGTGAAGAGAAGATTAATTATATCCTCACAATTAATAACACGCTCATGTTTTATTCAAATACACAAGCTCGACACCTTACGACATTATCCAATCAAAGAGTGCAAATCTGCCCCGTGGTTAAACTCAACCGACCCCCTGGGCTTCCTAATGATCTGAGCTACTCAGGAACAATTAAACACAATTATTAGACAGGGAACCTGGAGAACTTCAGAAAAAACAATCAACAATTACCTCAAGCCTGTGAATTCGACACACACTTATTAACTATATGCACACATTCCATAAAATGAATGTCCTTTATCATAGATATTCAAGTAAAGATAAGCTTCCGTGAAATATTGAGGGTAATCTGGCATATTATTTGTGAATGTGGGCTGCATTTCTAGAGGTTTCTTCACGATGCACGATGCCTGCTAACCTTACAAGAGACTGTGCAGGGCATTAAAAGGTATGTACAAATGAAAAGACACAAATGTTTTGTTTCAGGTCATGAATTACCCATAACCTTCTTGTGAGAAGCTGTTGTCATACTGATAAAGTATTAATCCAATAGGCAATTAAAATCCTGTTTGAAGCCACTCAAGTCTGCTAAATGCTCAAAATGCATTAAAGAAGTGCGTCAGAATAAATGCAAATATCTTTAAGCATTTCAAACACACTCTTCATTATTGCCCGTTTTAACTCCCGGAGGAGTTGTGTCAGCCATATCTTTTGAAGGTTGCCATCTTCTGGATAACCAGAGCCACTACAACCCATCACTCTGACAGAAAATGCCTAAAGACTTGCTATATAATGCAATGCTTTTTAATTCAATGCTTTAAACTGCTCTCGACGAGTAAAGACATAAAAACCAGGTCTAACTATTGGATCTGAAATCCGTTTCCCACTAGAGGAAGGACCCCAACCAGCCTCTCTCTTTATCTTTATTCTCTCCTAAATCCACCTGACTGATCATCAGCAGGCATCAAAGCGCTGCCACGCTCCGGACGGCCAGACAACACATCTCTTATTCCTTTTGAAAGCTTCTGACAAACAGACACCCATTCTCTCCTGCCGACACAGATCACACTCCTTTAACTCTAAGGCTTTTGCTACTTGAGAGATGAGAAGGTTGATATACAGCAGGCCGGGTCTGGTTCTGTATTTCCCCCTGGGGTGCAGGTGATTCAGTGAGGGGAGAGGATTCTTTACCCCTTATCAAATATGAATCAGCAATTACTCAACTGTGGATTCGAGCAGAGCGGAAAGATAAGTGCCAAGCCTCATTAAATATGAATCACGAATATTCATCTGATATCACCGTGGGAGAAAGCTCTCCAGGACTGTTTTTTCAGCTTTCTTGTACAATTTAACTGTGTACACAAACCTTTGACACCATAAACTCAGAGAACAGAAGAAGAGCAGCTGTAGATGTGCGTCATGCGGCTAGAGCGAGGGTTAGTGTGTTTTAAAAATAATTTTATTTTTATTTCTAAATTTTATTTATATTTTAGGTCAAATTTAAGTCAAACCTTTTTTGGAATATGCAGTTTTGTCATGTTAATGTAATGAAATATAATTTTAGTCACTGTTAACAAACCGATAACTATGACTTATAGCCTCAATTTGCTGCTTATTATTAGTTGGGTTTAGGTATTGGGTAGGATATGTGCTTTATAAGTACTAATAAACAGCCAATCTCTTAATAACAGGCAGGTAATATGCCACTAGATCAGTATTTCCCAACCATGATCCGGAAGGCACACCAACAGTACACATTTTCAACCTCTCTCTAATCAAACACACCTGAATCAACTCATCAGAACATAAGAAGAGACTCCAAAACCTGAAGTCAATGGGTCAGATAAGAGAGACATCTAAAATAGGTACTGTTGGTGTGCCTCTGGGAACAGGGTTGGGAAACACTGCGGTAGATAATAGTGAGAATTAATCAGAATTTCTTATATATCCATGTCATATTTAGCAGATTTGAGTTGGGTGCTAATATAGTTTACAACCAGCAGCTGTAATATGCTACAGAGCTATAATATTTCTCAAATGTACTGTTTTGATTCAGAGAATGTTGGATAGTTATACTGTGTACAACATTATATAAAGAGCTGAATGATATTTGTCTACATTTTGTGACTCAGTGAGCTTTGGGAGAAGTCTAATCATTCAGTAATGTCAATCATCATTAAGAGCGTACACAAGAAGCAGTCACTGCACTGTCCCAGCACAGCATTCCTCTATTTGCATCTTCTTCTCTCATTCTTCTTCCACACAGTAGGAGGACTCTGGTTTGAGCCTCCTTTTACCATTATTTCAAGATCAAATTGCCAGGCAGACTCTAAAATGTAATATCCGACAGCTAAATTTGGCTATATATTTCTTTACTGGCAGTTTAGTTTTATTTAGTTCTCTGGTTTCAGTTACGTCATTTTCATCTGAGAACACATACAAAAATTGTCTTCTTGAATTACTTTGAATTTGAGAAAGTGCAACATGTAATATGGCAACACATCTTCTAAGCCAATCATTGCATCACTGGACCAGTCATTAAAATTCTAATTGCCAAAGAAAAATACACAACCCAGGCTCATTCTGATTATGTACCCCTACATACATTTCTGGAGAGAGCAAAATACGTGCCAGGAGCTACGTCTTTTTGCAGTTTTGCAGGCTTTTTCAGATCTTAAAATTCTCTCGAGTGCCATTCTCGCCTGCTGTTTTCACGTAAATCCACCAGCAATCCAGAAAAACATAAATCCCACGATTTTTACCATGTTTTCAGATTTTACCATGTTCTCACCCTGTTATTTACTTGTTTAGTTTATTTTTTAGCTTTTGTTTTTGTCTTATCCGCTTTCTGGAACCGTTCTGCACAGGACTTAAACCCTGTTGTCGTGGTCAACTCCGCTCTGCGTCTCAAGTCCGCCGACGTACGTGTCGAGCTACCGGACAAACTGGTAACAGTTGGAAAACTATCCATACGAAGGTAAGCCCGCAAGAAGAGGAATGGTGTCATAGCACCCCATGGCGTTCGTTTTAAAGACGAAATGCAGCCATACGTATCACTGGGTACATAATTCTCGATCTCCAGAAATGTATACAGGGATATGTTTTCAGAATGAGCCTATGTTGAAAAAACATGTTTTACAAGATTTAGTTTGTAGAACTGCACGTGCAAATGCATTGCATGTTCAGAAAAATTGCTTTTGTTTAATGCTACATGACTGTAAAAAACATTTGTTGGTGTGTTGATTTTGTTGCTGACTTGTCACCTGTCAGTTTGTTGAAGACTTTTTGAGATTTCAGAATTTCCCCATTTAAAATGTTGGGGATGGCAGGGATATCTGTCCTTGGGCATTGCCAATGCAATCTCATGGCAATTAAAACTTTTGATTTTGTGGCTAATTTGTATGATCTCATTCGTGAATTTTAGTACAATTTGCTCATCCCCCAATGGAGGTTGGGTTTAGGGATGGGGTTTTGGGGGCATGCTACCTTTTAAAAAATTATGTTTTCATATAAACCAGGGGTGTCCAAACTCGGTCCTGGAGGGCCGGTGTCCTGCATATTTTAGTTCCAACCCCAATTAAACACACCTGAACCAGCTAGTCAAGCTCTTTCTAGGTATACAAAAAACTTCCAGGGAGGCGTGTTGAAGAAAGTTGGAGCTAAACTATGCAGGATACCTGCCCTCCAGGACCGAGTTTGGACACCCCTGATATAAACAAACTAGGGCGAGCAAGAAGGTTGCTGGTTTGGTTATACTCCCGTGTTCGTGTGGGTGTCCTCCGGGTGCTCTGCTTTCCCCCACAGTCCAAAGACATATGGTATAGGTGAATTGCTAAACTGGCCGTAATGTATGTGTGTGAATGAGAGTGTATGGTTATTTCCCAGTGATGGGTTACAGCTGGAAGGGCATCCACTGTGTAAAACATATGCTGGATAAGTTGACGGTTCATTCTGCTGTGGCAACCCTTGATTAAGAAAGGGACTAAGCCGAAAAGAAAATGAATGAATAAACGAACTAGTACAAATTAGTCAGTTTTCTGACAATATGAAAAACAGTTACGTTTCTTCACGATTGAACTGTTTCACAGTAAATGAAAGAGATTGTTCACCTGAAAATTACAATTCTGTCATTATTAACTCATCCTCAACTTATTCCAAACCTGTGTAAGTTGCTTTATTCTGCTGAAAATAAAACAAGATATTCTGAAAAAATGTTGGGGGAAACAACAGCCATTGATTTCCTTTGAATTCTTGTTACTACTGTGGATGTCAATGACTGTTTTTTCCCCATCATTCTTCAGAATATCTTGTGATCTAGGGAAAAAATTCATAAAAGTTTAGAACCACTTGGGTGTTTGAGTAAATATGAGAACATTTCTATTTTTGTGTGAACTATTCCTCTGGAGAAAAGCCTTTCTTTGAAAAGGTTTAAGTATTTTCATTCATTTTCTTTTCGGCTTAGTCCCTTTATTAATCTGGGGTCGCCACAGCAAAATGAACCGCCAACTTATCCAGCATATGCTTTACGCAACGGATGCCCTTCCAGCTGCAACCTATCACTGGGAAACAACCATACACACCCATTCACACTCATACACTACGAACAATTTAGTTTACCCAATTCACCTGTACCGCATGTCTTTGGACTTATGGGGGAAACCGGAGCACCCGGAGGAAACCCACGCGAATGCAGGGAGAACATGCAAACTCCACACAGAAATGCCAACTGACCCAGCCGAGGCTCGAACCAGCAACCTTCTTGCTGTGAGGCGACAGTACTACCTACTGTGCCACCGCGTCGCCCCGGTTTAAGTATTTTAAGGCACCCAAAGTTAACATGCTAACCAGTATCTTTATCAAAAAAAAAACATGTCAATGAAATTAACTGAAACATAATTTGCAGTATGTTTGCAAGTAATTTAACAAATGCATTCATGTAGATTTAGCAAGAACAATACTGAAATACAGTTCCCAGAGATGGGTTGCGGCTGGAAGGGCATCCGCTGCGTAAAATCGTGCTGGATAAGTTGGCGGTTCATTCCGCTGTGGCGACCCCGCAAGGGACAAAGCCGACAAGAAAATGAATGAATGAATACTGAAATACAGCCAGTAAAGTAAATATGGATTCACAAACACACACACACACACATACTCCCCATAGGCTTACATTGCTTTTATACTGATTAAACTATATTTTCTATCAGCATACCCCATAGTGTCAAACTTAGTTCCTGGGGGGGGCCACAGCCCTGCACATTTTAGTTCCAATCCTGCTTCAACACGCGTACCTCTAGGTTTTAAACAAGCCTGAAGGACTCAATTAGTTTGATCAGATGTGTATAATTGGCGTTGTAACTAAACTGTGCAGAGTTTCGACCCTCCAGGAACTGAGTTTGACAGCGGTGCCATACCCCAACCCTATCCCCAAACCCAAGCCTTAAAGGAAACTGTGTGCATGCTCACTTCCTAAAAAACTCATTATGTATGATTTATAAGTCTTTCAAAAATGGGGACAATATGCAATGTCCTCATAAGTCACCTTCTCCTTGTAATACTTATGTCAAACCCAAGTCATTATACAAAATGGTGTCCCTATATGTCACTAAAACATGCACAAACACACAACACATGCAGATGCTCTGTTGCACACATCACACAGATGCATTGAAAGACAAAAGGCAGGGTGTGAGAATCACTCGCATACAAAAGTCCACAGAACCACAAAAGAGCAGCTGGAAGCTCGACTGTTCTGCCCGGCTTTCTCTGATCTGATCTGGCATTTTTGTCATTAAAAATCTCACAGTTGGAATCAGAATTCATAAGCAGAATAATACCAGCAGAAAGCCTAGCATTCAAGAATGAAATCTGTTTACACAAACAGTCTAAGATCGAGTCATCCTCAAAGTGAATGTATAATGAGACATTCAATGTCAGGGCGAATCATCATCTCTCTGATGCCTGGGTTTTCTCTCCGTATGCATTACATTCAGTGATTTTCAGTTCTTTTTTTTTGTACCCTTTAACTTGTGTGCCCGTGTTACAATATAATTGTACATTCACCGACTGAGTAAACTGTATTTAACACAATCATGCACTTTTGGGTTTGATTTATGGTTATTGCATGTAATTATGCACAATTTAGTGTTATTACTAAAGTAAGTACATAAAAAGGATTCAAACAAAGTGCCACTTAATTTTTTTCTGCTCCCCGCTGTCCTCTCAATACTAAGTGGCTGCACTAAATCTCCACCTGAAATAGCCAGCGTTGTTTGTGTTTGTTTGAGGGTTTTCCTCTCTTCTGAAGGTTAATATTCAGAGAGTCAGAGCTCTTTGAGGATGGAGTGACATTTGTGTGCTGAGAGGGTGGCTGAGCTTTGAACCAGCACAATACCGGTACCGACTCTCATGTCAGGAGATAAAAACAACCCGGACCATTTCGACATGTTGACAAACATCTCACCAAAGCCTGCACTCAACCTTAAATTCACGCCTAATATACACCAATGGATTGTGAACAAAATGTTCAGTTGCGCCACTTTGCAGCTCCACTGGAATTGATGGAGAGCAAAAGACACCACTTTCCTTCTACTCCTCCTTCTCCAAACCGCAGCCGATTCTATCATCTCAATTTTTTCGTTTTTCACAGTTCACATCAAAAGGGTGAAACTGAATATCCATAACAGACGGGCAGCTGATCTCAAACGAACCGCTGATTCCCGTATCTCAAGACATGATGAATACATGTCTTTGACACGTCCGTGTACACTACAGAAACCAGACACTCAAATCTGCATCCACAAGTCCAAGAATAAAGCACGAAGAGCTGTGAAAGCTTATTCATCGATTCAGTTTTGATCAATTCTACTGCTAAACAGACACAACAAGAGGTCGCAAATTACAGGTGGGTTTGACCCACAATCATTCAAAAAAGGCGCCTCTCAACGCAAAAAGCACGTTCGGTGTGATCGGCCCTTAATCAATGCTTAATCCACCCCCTGAAAGACATCAAACACATCATCACCTTGGAATTATAAGATTCTATCTGTGATCTAAATGATTTTGAAATATTGAGCTTCAAACTTTTTGCATTTCATATTCATATTCATATATAATACAATTCTCTCTCATACATTAACATGACAGAGACCTTAAATGTACTCGAAATGTAATTTATTTAATGTTTTGTTCAAATTAAGCATATAAGACTGTGCTAAACATTTTGTCCAGTGCAGATATTATTTTTTTGTAATTAATATGGTAATATTTATTGAATTTATATGAATTATTGAATTATATTTATTGAATTATATCCCCCATGAATTAAATTATTTGCCCTTCAAAGCTTAATATCAAATCTAAAGTCTTTAAAAGAAAACGAACAATGAGCAAATGAGTTTGATAAACACTGAAAAATGTTTCACTGACTACAGTGCTCAGCATATATGAGTAACCCCTCACAAATCTCTCTTTTAAATTCATATTTTAATAGGAAGCTCTACAATATTGTTTGTGCGTATACATTAGATTAGTCAGTACTGAAGCCAAATCTGGAGCTTATCTAACAAAACAACTTACGATAATGGTCCAAAAACTGGTACACCCAAATTCATGTTCTAGAAATATATTAAATACCAATTTTAAAAAGAGGAAGAATCAAGAAAAGCAAAAATATTTAAAAACTTAGTTGAAATTTTGTAGGTTGTAAATTTTTTTTTGCAATTTTTGCTTGAATTTAATTCTATTATCTTTCAATTTCTAAATATGTTTTGTGACAAAAATATAATTTTAATAAATATATCTGTTTAATAAATCTGTTTTGTTTAAATGCACCAAAATACATTACCTATATTCACTGAGAAATAGATAAAATATTCATTTTCAAAATGGGGAGTACTCATTTATGTTGAGCACTGTATATATACACAAATAAAAATATTTCACATTTAATATATTAATTTTTTATAACTGTTTCTTTTTCAACAATATAACATTTTTAAAAATGCTTCTAAATCATCACATTTACACACATCTTTTCACTTTCAGGTTTCTTCTCAATTTTGTGTGATGTGGCATTATTTAGTTGACTCTGATTTTATGTTTCTTTCTGGTATTTTCCAATGACAAGGGAGCAATCTGGCGGAATGACAAGGAAAGCTGATCCTGATTGGTCCTTGTGTATGCATTCGAAATTAAAGAACCTTATAGAGCCAAGCTAGAGTCCTACTTTTTAGATAAAACAAAGAGATAGAAAAAAACTAAGTAGAATTTTTTTTTTAATAAAAAGTCTTAAAATGTAAACAACTTTTAAAAAAATATATCACACAATGTAAATGAGCTGTCATTTAATAAGAATATGTGAATAACTCAATTATGACAAAAATGTCAGATAGAACCTTGTAATTCTAAGGTGAGGAAATGTATAGGGGTCAGCCCTTTAAATAGTGAGAAATAGTTTGCTCTGATCTTAAATAATAATATCCATATTTAATAGATCATATAAATATACATATTTGAGCACACCTATAACAGTTCATACCATTGTGACTTCAGTGAACCAAATTTATATATTTAATTAGATTAAATCAAATTTATTATTCAAACTTATTTAAGTTTTCATTGTTTTGATGGATATTGAGTGTATTCTGACCTACAGTGTTTGGGTCGATAGACGATGCCATCGACCATCGCCCTATGGCCAATAGACATCCCGATGCCGAGTCGGCATCGCGATCCTCCGCCCCGCCCCCATTGCAGCAGCAACCTGGTCACAAAAATACACACTTAAGGCCCCGTTTACACTAATAAGTCTTAGTTTTAAAAAATGGCATTTTAGAACAAAAACTATCCACATCCACACTGGCGTTTCACCTAGCATTTCTGAAAAGCCCTCCTTCCACAATATACCGTTGAAAATGCACATCACGTGACTACACACACACAGAGGCATGCGCTGCAGCATATGCGAACGTCTGAGCTCCAGACAGTCAGTGGGTGCTTTGAGCACAAAACCCCAGAGAGCAGTGCACGTAGGACAGTTTATCAAGGATGTACCGCTGGATCGCGTCTCACTATAAAGTAGTTGTTAAACGTGATATTTAATTAATCTTGTCTCTATCTAACGACTCTTCTGCCTTTTGAATCTATCAGGTAACGTGTCACAGCGTCAGTACACTGCTTCAATCTTTCGCTTAAACACTTATACTGAAAACCTCAGATACTGTGGCTTGGTTTCTGTTGGTTGTGCACTTTTTTACCAAGCAAGTTTGTCAACGCCATTATAATGACACAGATCACTCTGCCTATTCATGCCAGAGTCCTGCAGAAAAAGTTATTGACAGGTGGTAATTTGTGTGTAAATTACCTTTATGTATTTATGATTTGGTTATGGGTAAAACAAAGACCATGTGGGTCAGGTAGTTTAAACGGTAGGCTACAAATAATTAATTTGTTATGAATTACAGCCACTGTAAATGTTCACAAGACACTTTTCTAGTAAAATAAGTGCTTGTATCTACACAAATCCTAAAATTAAAAACATAATTAGGTGCATAGTTTGTATTTTAATAGATACCTACTCGCACATAGAGGTCATACTGCAAAATAATAGTGCAATCTTTCATGGTCATTTACTTTTTGATGCAGGAATGCAAATCGTCACTGTTTGTTTTAGGTCAAAAATTGGTTGTCTTTGAGCATCACTCACCTTCTGAAATTGCCAATCAGAGGTTACTGTAGGTCAGAATACACTCAAAATCCATCGAAACATTGAAAACTTAAATAAGCTTGAAAAATTAATTAGATTTAATCTAATTAAATATATAAATTTGGTTCACTGAAGCATATATTAGACTAGACTTCAGCTCTGCACAAGACGTTAGGCCAGAGAAGAACTGGTTTTGCCCAGCTGAGCCAAGTTTTTTTTCTCTCTTCACTTTCGTCAATTGGTGAAGTTTGAACTGTCAGAAGAACTGTCACCTATATGGCTTGCTTGGTTTGGGGCTTGTGGAGCTGCGCATCGTTGGAGTTGCTCTTCAGTGTTTTGGCTTTCAGCAGTGAGATTTACATTATTACATTGAACTGAACTTCAACTGTAAAGACTGAACTTCATCTATGTTAAGCTGCTTTGACAGTCTACATTGTAAAAATTGCAATAGAAATAAAGATGAATGTATTACAGAAACTAACATTACAGAAAAAGTTGACCCCCAATCGTCAATGTATGATTCACACCCTGCTCACCAACAATCACACAGAAAACTACACCCTTCTCTAATATCTGATTTAGTAGCACATATGCACGATGCATCCTGAAAACAGCTCCAGAATGATTACATGCGCAATTACTGAAGTGTGAGTGTCATGTATGTTAGTGATGGGATCTGGTGGTGAAGTTCTCCCACAGCTGTGTCTGTGCTGTTGGCAGTGTGCAGATGAAGAGAGGGTGATCAGAGCTCAGCCTGCAGCAGTGAGATATGAGGGGTCTGATCTCAGCTGGCTCGCAGCTCCATGCCTGATCACAGCCCGATGCCAACGCCGCACAGATGTATTCCTCTGCCTCGTTCTGTCTTCCTCAGCTCAATGTCCTAACTGAGTCGATACGGGACCTGCTTGACAAAGCTTTGAAAAACAATACCAGTCTACGGTTACCAAGAGGGCAGTAATCTGTGTCTACAGAATGACCCCAGAGAGGTCATTGTGGGAGCAGTGATATGTCACTGATGTGTTAGGACGTTATTAATAGTGCTCATTTCTAACCGAACGCCATTAAGCTGAGGGAGAGCTCCATTGCTTATATAATCATAATAATTCATCTACCCTCACCTCCACTCATTTCTCTCTCCGGACACATTCTGCACATTAACTCTTTATTGATGGCCCCTCTCTCGCTCTTTCTCAAACACTCACACTGTTGTATTTCTTTGCGTGCGACTCGAAAATCATTATTAATATATTTTAAACGGACATAACTGCGTCAATGATACCATCACAAGCCATTATATCCATTATTATGTATTGAGTGTAAGTCATAGACGGCCATTATGTAAAATTCAACCTCGGCTGCTTATTTGAGTTACTGTTGGCTTGAACCAGTCTGGCCATTCTCTGCTGACCTCAACAAGGCATTTGTGAGCATGACGCCCACAGAACTGCCTCTCAATGGATGTTTTCTCTTTTCAGACCATACTCTATTGATGCCCGTGCATGAAAATTCCAGCAGATGAGCAGTTGCTGCAATCCTCAATCCCTCTGGCACCAGCAATCATTCTTAAATCACCTTTTTCCACCATTCCCCCATTCTTTATTATGTCTATGACTAAATGCGTTCATTAACACTGAGCTGGTATTTGCATTAATGAGCCAGTGTAAAGTGGCCTTTGGGTGTATTACAATCTTATTTAGACTGCATTATTATTAAATGAACACTCTACTTTTTTGGAAATAGCCTCATTTTACAACTCCCCTAGAGTTATATGTAACTCCACTGGTCCTACAACACCCAACCCGGTCTGAGCTGAGATCGAACCAGCCACTTTTAGAGGTCAGAGGAGTGAGGTTTACCTGCATAGCACTTCACTAGCTGGCCACTAGCTGCTACACTCACCCCCCTAAACCTCACTCCCATCCGGGTCACCAATGTAACCCCGCCGGTCCTACGCCACCCAACCCGTTCCGAGCTGGGATCAAACCGGCAACCTTCCACATAGGAGTCGGTTGCTCTACCAAGGAGGCTAAAGACCATGACCTAGCGTCTGTCGCTAGAGCACCTTTAGAGGTCAGAGGAGTGAGGTTTACCTGCACAGCACTTCACTAGCTGGCCTCCGCTACATTCACCCCCCTAAACCTCATTACTATCCGGGTCACGGCACCAATGTAACCCCGCTGGTCCTACACCACCCAACCCGCTCTGAGTTGTGATCAAACTGGCAACCTTCCAAATGGGAGTCGGTTGCTCTACCAAGGAGGCTAAAGACTTCTGCTACTTATACAGTTGAGTTTTACCATTTTTGAATCCATTCAAGCCAATCTCTGGATCTGGCGGGAGCACTTTTAGCTTAGCTTAGCATAAACCATTGAATCAGATTAGACCGTTAGCATCTTGCTCAAATTAGAGTTTTGATAGTTTTCCTTTTAAAGCTTGACTCATCTGTAGCAACAATATTAAGCAGCACCTGAAAATAGTCCCCAGCTAGGTACTGTAACAGGGCTGCATTATATCATTGCTCCTGCTGCAGCCATGGTACAGCAACAAAGATTCTTGATTATTATGCCAAAATGTCACAGCAACATAGCCTAAAAATAGCAAATTTTCATACACCATGTAACTACAAAAGAGTCAAGCTTTAAATAGGAAAATTATCTAAACTCTTTTTTTGAGCAAGATGCTAATGGTCTAATCCAGGGGTCTCAAACTCAAATTGGCAGGGGGTCATATCAGTGACTGACAATGCATGGGGCCGCTTTAACATTCAAGCACAAGAAAAAAAGTGGAAACCTAATGTAATTGGTGCACTCAGACATTCTTCCCCAGAGTATATGCAGTCAAAGCTCCTTCTTTTTGTTTCTTATTGTACATATTGAAGGGGTAGTTTAAATTGCTATGAAGATATTACAATTCAATAATAGGCATAATAATAATAATTATTATTATTAGTATTCTGTTCCAATCAATTGTTGCTTAACTAAAAGTTTAACAGATGGTGCAAGAACATCAGAAAGCCGATTGTCTAACTTTAGTGACTTTACTGGCAATTGTTCTTCTCAATAATTTTCTTTTTTTGTAGAACTACAACAAAGAGGGAAAATATTTAGTCCAATTTTACTAATGCACATTCTTTATACAAATTTTAATATGCATATCAGGAAAATCTATGAAATGAGATGAGACCATTTGAATCAAATATTAGCAAAATGATCGCATTTACACCACCATCATAATGTGTAAGCCATGGAAATGTGTTTTTTACAACACAATACAGGTGGTATAAAACTAATTATAATCAAATGACCCTTGAATATTTTCAAAAATAGAGCTTTAGTAAAAATAGAGCATTTACGGACATACAGTTGAAGTCAGGTTATTAGCCCCCCTGAATTATTAGCCCCCCTGTTTATTTTTTTCCTCAATTTCTGTTTAACGGAAAGAAGATTTTTTCAACACATTTCTAAACATAATAATTTTAATAACTCATTTCTAATAACCGATTTATTTTATCTTTGTCATGATGACAGTAAATAATATTTGACTAGATATTTTTCAAGACACTTCTATACAGCTTAAAGTGACATTTAAAGGCTTAACTAGGTTAATTAGGTTAACTAGGGTAATTAGGCAGGTTATTGTATAATGATGGTTTGTTCTGTAGACTATCGAAAAAATATATAGCTTAAAGGGGCTAATAATTTTGAAATTAAAATGGCTTTTAAAAAATTAAACAAATGCTTTTATTCTAGCCGAAATAAAACAAATCAGACTTTCTCCAGAAGAAAAAAAATTATCAGACATACTGTGAAAATTTTCTTGCTCTGTAAAACATCATTTGGGAATTATTTGAAAAAGAATAAATAATTCAAAGGGGGGCGAATAATTCTGATTTCAACTGTATATTTAAACGTTAGGGTTAAATCAGCTCCAGAAATAATCTGCATGTGCGTTACTCTTGACCCCACGCTCAAAGAAACCGAAAGTAACACGAACATATTACAGTACTTGAAACGTCCAGTAGGAGGCAGGTCAAAACCACAAGTGGCTATATGCAACTGCAAAACAATGAAAGGGATTCAAAAATATATGTTTTGGGGGGCCGAATCTTGTTATATTTTTGATGTCAGTTGCCGGCAGTTTAAATCCCCTATAGACTGCGTTCGAAACCGCATACTTCCATACTATATAGTACGCTAAAATCTGTATGCGAGCCGAGTAGTATGTAAGAAGTACCCGTATGACCTACTACTTCCACCGAGATTCTGAAGTGTGCATCCCATGCACGCTGCACTATCCCATGATGCCCCATGAGAATTCATGAATAGGAGTAAAGCGACGCAACTCACGCGGGTAGGTCACGTGACCATAACAAAATGGCGGATGTAGTACGTCCAAATTCCATTTATACTTCTCACATTCATACTGTATAGAATTTACTTTTGTAACGGTCGAGTAGTACATTTAAATTTAAATGCACTACCTTGAGTTGTTGGCGGTTTCGGACACAGCCCTGGTCTAATCCAATTTATTTATTTATGCTAAGCTAAGCTAAAAGTGCTCCCACCAGACCTGGGATGGATGCTTAACTCTATGAAGTTGTAAAACGAGCCTATTTCCAAGAAAAGAAAAGTTAAGTGTTCCTTTAAGAGCAAGAAAACATGAAGGAAACCCAACCAACAGAATCACCAGACATTCAGTTACACGTTAGCAATGTCTGTGTCAGTACCTTCAAAAAGCCTGTTATTGTTCATTGGAGACTCTTTCTGCACTGATGCTAGAGCACTGTGGCTCTTTGTACAGTGAGGCGGCGACACATTGTCAAAAATACAGCGAAAGATGTTTCCAGAGTCTCCTAGTCACAAACCGAGACTTTTATATAAGCTGTCATTCTCTCAGCTGTGTGTCTCCTGTGCTAAAGCTCTGGGATGCAGAAAGCAGCAGCTGTTTCTCGAACACTTCTCTGCTTCACACACACTGGCAGAGTCGTACATGTTCATAAAGGCTAAACTCTTGTACTTTTAAGTTTAATTGAATGACAAAGAACAGGAAGGGAGTCAAGTCAGCTGCAGAGGATTTGACTATGGATGTAGTCACACACGCTTGTCTGCACAAACAAATGCATGCACACCAACAAACACATGGATGCTGCTCATTTAGAGACTCTATTGGGACTCAAAGCAGAAAGCCTCCAGTTACCAGCTGGCAGCTCCAAACATAAAGCCATCTGCTACCAAATATACTTTTCCCCACCAGTACGACTGAAGGAGAAAAAAAATCTAATTTGAATATCAGTTAATTAACTTAAACATCTATAACAATGTGTCAACATACGATTAACAAGCTGAAAGGTTCCATATAGGCATCAAAAACTTTTTAATTGGTGTTTTAGTCATATGCTGGCCTGTCTTTCCAGGACGTTTTTACCAATTTACATTGGGCCCCACAACATAAGTTAAAGTTAGAGTTAACAAGGCAACCAGGACACATGGACAAACACACAGACGGCATGTAAGCCTCTGCAGATTCGGACAGACATCACAGTGGGAGTGTGTGTGGGAAGCTTTGTGGTCTGTTCATCAGACTCCTCCTTTGATTCTGCTTTGTGCTTGTTATAAGATCCCCCATACTGGCCACTGGCAAGCTAATGACTCTCTCGTTCTCTCCCACACACACACACACACACACACACACACACACACACACACACACACACACACACACAGTTCTAATCTGAGCTTATTCTCTAAATATTGGATCAGAATCAGGCACTACACCCTGCTGTGCTGCAATTTAGTAACATTGACTAAGCAGATCAACACATAAACGAGCAAAACATCAGATTAGCTTCGTGACAAGTGACGTGGTGTAGTCATAATTCTAAAAACACATTTTAATTTGAGGGCTTTTTTTACAGCTAGTGAAATATTCCAGATGTTTCTGATTGGCGTGCACTCTTAGAGATGGTGATACAGGTGCTGGCTCCCTGTTAACTGCGCCATTGTGATCGGCATGAAAAAAAGCAATTATTTTAAAAGACCAGATGACAGCTCAGACAGTTACCAGCATTATTCTTTCTAGTAGGTGAAAACTCATTTGTCTATGTCAGTGTCTGGGAACTTCCTATGGCATAAGGTGCTATTCATTACTGATAAGTGCAAAGTTCAGTTTTGCTTTGCCCCCAAGGGGCTTAAAGATACACTAAACCTCACAAGAGTACAAGAGTTCCCATGAGAAATTAATGCTCACGAATGAAAAGCCTGGAGCCCAAATGCCAATAACCGTCACATGTATAACAATAACACTCAACTGGCGTAATGCAAGAACTTGTATGATGCAGACACAGCCCATCCCAAAGTCTGGAGAAATCAATCAGAGAAAACCAAAGATTTAAGGTTAAAGAATTAAGTTTGATGATTTAATCAAACCAAAAAGCATGAAGAAATCTTTATTGTAGTGATATACAGTTGAAGTCAGAATTATTAGCCCCTCTTTGAATTTTTTTCTTTTTTAAATATATCCCAAATGATGTTTAACAAAGCAAAGAAATTTTCACAGTATGTCTGATAAGGTTTTTTCTTCTGGGGAAAGTCATATTTGTTTTATTTCAGCTAGAATAAAAGCAGTTTTTAATTTTTTAAAAGCCATTTTAAGGTCAAAGTTTTTAACCCCTTTAAGCTATATATTTGTCTATAGTCTACAGAACAAACCAACAATAACTTGCCTAATTACATTAACCTGCCTAGTTAACCTAATTAACCTAGTTAAGCCTTTAAATGTCACTTTAAGCTGTATAAAAGTTTGAAATATATTTAGGAAAAAAATATGTACTGTCATCATGGCAAAGATAAAATAAATCAGTTATTAGAAATGAGTTATTAAAACTATTATGTTTAGAAATGTGTTGAAAAAATCTTCTCTCCGTTAAACAGAAATTGGGGGAAAAAATAAATGGGGGCTAATAATTCTGACTTCAACTGTATCATTAAAATAATGGTTAACACTTTAAATTATTGAACATATATTTACTATAAACTACAGTTTAATCTAATTAATTTTAAAAGTCAAAAATCAGTCCAAGGCATTTGAAAAATGTGGAAAAAATATTGAAAAATAAATAAATAAATAAAATAAAAAATAATATATATATATATATATGTCTGATGAATCCCTTAACCAAAGGGCACCGACACATTATTTAAGCTACCCCTGAGCACTTTTTGTTGGATTTTTATTTTTATGTAATTTCACCTCAGGTTACTTTAAACTGACATCAGGTTGATTTAAAAAAAGTTGAAGCATGATTAGCTTCTAATAAGTTAAATTACTAAAAACATTGTCATGACTGTCTTATATAATTATTTACAGTGTATTTTGTTATTTTCTTGATATTACCAGCAGTTGTTTAAAAATATTTGGTACTTTTAAAGCACATAGTAATGCTTTATGTAGCATATTCAAGATTCCGTGTCCCTATGCTATCACTTACTCCACTCACTCACTCAATCATCCACTATCAGTAAGGATTTTATTAAAGGAATAAGTTATTAGTTAGAATAAGTATGTGTTCTCTAACCTAAAGTGTTAACAAAATTCATTATTGTCAGTCCTAATATATACATTTTGATAATCTGAGCTCTAATAACAATCTGAGGTCAACAATATGAGCCCAATTAGATGCTTTTTGACAATAGAGAGTGCCATTTTGGGATCAGAAACTGTTTCAATGTCCCATGAGTAGGCATGGGACGATAACCATTTATAAGGTATACCACGGTGTGGAAAAGTCAAGATTTTAACATTTTCTTTAATACCGTTCCTAAGGTATGTATAAGATTTTTTTTATTTACTTTTTTTGTTTTGTTTTTTAGGACAACAGTATCTCCAGCAGAAAAAATATCGAAAGATATCTGTTTTAAATTGTAAAGAAATCTGTGTTTTTGAAACAAATGAAGACAGCAGAAGTCAATTAATCTTCTGAATTATTTAACATGACATGTTTACTGCTCCAAAACATTATAAATCTTTCAAAAACTAAAATATATTTTGCTCAAAGGTTTTTTTTACCCAGACATTTAAAAAGAATACATTTTAAAGCAGTAATCGCAATACCGTGATACCATGAAACCGTGATATTTTTATCCAAGGTTATTCATACCGTCAGAATCTTATACCAGCCCATGCCTACCCATGAGAGGCTGTCCATCATTTAATAATGCTCCACTCAAGTCTTCTGCACTGTAATGATACACTGTGCCCACAACCAAAATGTGCTACATCTGATGAAATATTTTGTCTAAAGGTGTCACAGGTGATGCAATTGTTGGTGGCCGATGGCAGAACGCTCAGGGCTTTGTTTAGAGCTAAAAGCCAGTCCTGCTGCTTCAGCTGTTATAGCTGTTCTCTCTCCTTGTTGAGAAGCTACTGAGATCTGGCTGTGTCTCCAGGCATTTCATTCTTTTCTCAGAGTGTTTGTGTGTGAGTGTGTGTAACAGGGTGAAACAGCAGCATAGCGACACACTTTTCTCTGTGAATCTGGGTTAACACCCAGCCAAAGAGACAAAGAGAGCGAGAGAGAAACACAGTGAGAGAGAAAGAGAGAGAGAGAGACATCAGACTTTGACTCTAGGGGATTCTTCTAGTACTTTACCAGTTCACACAGTGAGAATCATGGTCACGGAATCAGCAGTGAGATGTGATTGAGTCTGTCTGAGATAACAGAACTGACAGATTTGTATTATCTGAAAGCGCTCTCTGAGAGAAATGTGACCAACACTCAGTTTTTTTGTTTCTTTCTCCCGTGTTCAGTGCCCCCAAAATGCCTGTATACGTTTTCTGCTTTAAAGCCAGTTTGGAGAGAAGAGTCTGTGCAAGCTTCTGAGGGGGGAATGTGTGCCTGCTCTGTGGTGATATGCACTCTTCTTATTATGAGCGAAAAAGGCAACATTTTGAGAACTGGATTCAATGCACAGAGTATTTAAATAAAATACACATGAGCATTCTGTACTGCATATGACTGATACTTATCAGCAAGAGCAGGGCTTACTTTCCCCCCTCTCTCATCTATTTCATCTATCTAAACACTCACATTCCACTGAACAGGCGGAACAGATAGAAAGTCATTGCATGGTCGGATATACAGTAGATTATATGTATGAGACCGGGAGAGAAATCTCGACTTTACTAGAACTTCTGTTAAGCTGCTTTGACACAATCTACATAGTAAAATGTAGACATATGAATAAACATGAATTGAGAAAGAGAGCATTCTTAAAGATTTTTTTTTATAAATTGTGCATACAAATTTGCAAAAATATAAATAAAGAAAAAGCTAAATATATGGCATGGTGGGCTGTTACTTTGAGCTTTTGCTACTCTGTAAATCACAAGCAACAGAAAGAGCTTGAGATCAGGTCCTGATAGATCATTTAACAGAATGGCAGAGACAGATAAGCCAGTGGTGAATTGGCCAGAAATGGCTTTTAGCCTAAAACCTACACTAATCTATATGTAAACATCAACAGTAATCTCCCCTAAACATCAATCAGCCCTTGTCAAATCCACTCCTGTGCCAATACCACAGGGCATTCGAGCAGAAATCGACAAAGAATCACTTATCAGTCACACTTGCACTAACACAAACCCACATATACAAGTTCTTTTTATCAGCAAAAACATTACCTGATGTACATAAACAAAACCTAAATGGATGAAACATTTACATAGGATGTAATACAATTTTGGTTTTGTGCTATTCATGCAAACAAATAATTGACTAATGTATTTAAAACGAATAAAAACATTATGGGGAGAATGCAATCCTGTTTGTGTTCCTCCACTTCAAAATCTTAAGTAACATAACCCAGTAAAAACACACACACACTTGATGGTAATAATTTAATTATATATTTATGTTTAATGTTCAATTGCAGCGCTCACTGACTGGGATAAACCGGTTTAGCCCCTTCTGCAGGTGTGCCTAAGTACCATTAATGCTCATCTTGTTTGTTTACAGCTCAATCTGACAAGGTGAAAAGGGTTCTGCTTAATGATTTTAGCCTACTTAGAGAATAACAGAAAACAAAAACACATTAATATTAGAAAACATATAGAGGGCAATTTGGCTAGTCACAAATGTGAGTCACTTTGGATATAGTGTCAGAATTAATACCCACACACTGGACACATCCGTCGTAATTCCCAGTAGTGATAAGGAACTCTTTCTAACTCTGTGTGTCACATTAAGCTCGACGCCTTCTCTCGCAACTTACCGTTGAAGTTCCAGGGCGCGAGTCCCTCTGCTCCAGTGCTGTTAGTTACATTCATGTTGCATGGTTTTAAAAATGCTCAGCCAGCCAGAAGAAAAAAGAAAAAGGAATCCAGCCTTCCTTTTTCACTTCGTCAAGTTTTTCCTCGCGATTATTAGAAGGGCTGTCCTCATGTTGCGCCGGAACACTTTGTTTTTCACATCATGCGCTCTTGACGCGCGCGGCTCTGGCCAGCGGTGAGACGCTGATTGAGACTCTGACCATCGCGACTGCTGCTCACCTAAGCGCACCTCGAGCGACTGCTTTTGTCTAGAACGAGTCGGTTTACAATCCGCCAGATGTGGCTCCCATCTGCGCGAGCGGCTCTGATCTCTTTCCAGGAGTTTAGCGCGCGGCTGTGGCAGCGGACTTTCAATGATGTCATCCACCTCCAGCCAATCACCTGAGAGTCCGCAGGTTCGACTGAATCAACCTATAGCCGGTACTGTCCTGTGAGATGCTCCTGCTCTCAGCGCTGTCTCTTCTCCCGATGTCTAAAACATCCTTCAAGACAAATGCATTTATTCTAACAGATCTCATTACAGAATGTGGCTTATATAGGGCAGCTGGGTTACAACCACGTTGAATTATTGCGTTTAGAGAAGTCTTCAAACACAGTGGTTCAATAAAAAAGGTCAATGGGTCAACATTGTGCTACAAAATACACTTTCAAGTCAGCAATAATTTGCAGACAATCTGAAATTGACGATTTATGTTGCACAGTACAAATTGTAATGCATAAAGATGAATGAAAACTGTTTGTAAAGTAATCTATGCTACTCGCTTTTTCAACAGAAATATTTCTTTACGCCAGTTTTCCCTAAACTGAAATGAAAAACGCAGTCACTTTGTTGTGAGTTGATCAAGCTCATTCAATCAATCACTCACTCACTATCCTTAAGTTTATTCCATGGTTTATCGGGGGTCGCAACAGTGAAATGAACCACCAGTTACTCTTGCACATGTTTTGCAAAGCATTTTACAGGTTTTACAACCCTCTGTGCCGGGAAACACCCACACACTCTCATTCACACACTACTACAATTTAGTTTCTACAGTTCATCCTATTGCATGCCTTTGGACTGTGGGGGAAACCCACGCAAACACATGGAGAACATGCAAACTCCACACAGAAAGGCCTCCTGGTCCAATTGGGACTTGAACCAGTGACCCTCGTGCTGTGAGGCAACCTTGCTATTTATTCATTCATTCATTATCTTTTCACCTTAGTCTCTTTATTAATCTGGGGTCGCCACAGCAGAATGAACCGCCAACTTATCCAGCACATGTTTTACTCAGAGGATGCCCTTTCAGCCCCAACCCAACACTGGGAAACACCCACACACTCTTGCACACTCACATACATTTAGTTTATTCAATTTGCCTGTACCGCGTGTCTTTGGAACTGTGGAGACAACAAGGGGAGAACATGCAAACTCCACACAGAAACGCCAACTGACCCAGTCGAGGCTCGAACCAGCAACCTTCTTGCTGTGAGGCGATTGTGCTACCCACTGCGCCACCGTGCTGTATAGATGTTTTCTATATGTTATGTTTAGCTGCATGCCAGTGTGGAGAAGAACATGCAATTATGTTGTTAATTTGTTTGAATATTAAGTTCCTCAGAGTGACTTCAATTAACTAAATGTATAATGCCAAATGGGTTTGGCTGATAAACACGTTTGGAATCCTTGTATTGGCCTACACGAACAACCAACAAACGTGACAGTCATTGTTTACACCTGTTACATTATGAAGTTATAGGGGGAGTATATCTCAAAACCCGTTTATGCAATTGAAAGTCCTGTTATCCCAATGACTGAAAAGATTTGAAAACCTAACAAAACAGCCCAACAAAAAATCTGATCGTACCAAGTATTTAAACCAAGATTAACCAAGTAGAACACCTGAGTGTGGAAACATGCTATTTTAAAAAAATAATATAGGCTACTTTAAATAACAAAGTGTTAAACCCATACATTACATTCTTTTCTGTGCACGCACACATTAAAAATATGTAGAATAAATATGTAGCCACTGACTCAACTCCAATTTATGCCTGCACACTCGTTATAACTTTTAGATTTGGGGAGGGAAACCGTCCTACACCCGTTATCCCAGGGCAGCAGTTTGAATCCCACCGCATCTGTGATCATATACAGAAATTATGCACGCGGTCAGAAGAAGGCTAAGCTTCCACAGCCGTGCACGCGCTCCTCCTATGTGGCTTGTGTCTTTACACGCGTGATATTGCTTATGAAGAGCCAGTCTCTCAACATACGCGAGGCTCTTGAGCGCAGCACACAGGTTCAGCACCATCGCTCGTGGACAGCGCTCAACAGCACGAGCCTTCAAGTGTCTCCCCAAAATATCCCTTTATCTGCTGGAAATCCAAACACACTTTGTGCTTTTTATAGTGTCGCGTTTTCCCAGAACAACAGCAAAGTTGCTAAAGATAAATAAACCACGCATTAATAAGACGAGTGTGTGTGGATGAGAAGTGATGGGTGTTTTCTTCACTTTCTAAATCATCATCTCCAGAGATTTCTAAAACAGCTGAATGGTTGCTGTCTGTCGCTAGTGCGTGAACTGGCACCACAGCAATGAATGACAAGCGCACGCGCTCAGATCCACTGGAGGCTGTGTGCTCTGTGACAGTATAGCCTAACTTAGTGTGTTGAGTCAAAAATCAGTAAACAATCACGTAAAGGGTGAACGGGGCATATTTGAGAGCTCGTATAGAAGGTTTATGAATGACAATTCGCCCTTTCTCACTTTCCTCAGCTCCGTTCGGCATGGGTTTGCGCACAGACTCCGAGATTAATCTGGCAGCTGTCTCAAAGCAGGCAAAAATGAGATTGATGCCAGCCAAAACAAAGAGATCGCAAACAGAAAATCATTTCAATAGCAGCACGGAGCGGAGACCTGACAGCCACTGACAACCCGGAACGAAATCATCCAAATCAGATGCAGGCGGAACGTTCTTTCAGTCCGCGCGCGCTCCGCCGCCGATGAGCAGCGCTGTTAATTAAAGTATACAGGCGTAAAATGTGGAATAAAGAAAGCGCGAGCTGTAACTAACTTTACAAATATGCAGGCAATCAGTTCAACTTGTCTTATCCATTTTGCTTTTCCCAAATTACATTTTGTTAAAATTGCATGTGCCGGTTATGTAACAAGACATCCAAATGTCACAATTAGTTTAGGAGAGACAGCTTTTTTATGTTACTATGATGAGTCTCATGACTGATTAACCAATTGGATTGTTTGTTATTATTTAATGATGCCAGGCAAATGTCATAATTCAGTTTCACAATGGCAATAAAAAATAAAAAATTATATATATATATATATATATATATATATATATATATATATATATATATATATATATATATATATATATATATATATATATATATATATATACAGTTGAAATCAGAAGTTTACATACACTCTAAAAAAAGGAACATAACCATTTAAAAAAAAAATGTCTGATGGTAAATCATACTAAACGTTTACTATTTTAGGTCCGTTAGGATTACCTAAATGATTTACATTTGCTAAATGCCAAAATAATGAGAGAATTTATTTTTAGAGAATTTTTTATTAATTTCTAGACAGTCAAAAGTTTACATACATTTCCTTGGTGTTCGGGTAGTTGGGATGGTGTTCTTAAGCTTGTAAGTTTTGCCCTTTGTAACACTGGTCATTATGGCCAAACAGTTCAATCTTAGTTCCACCAGACCACAGGACATGTCTCCAAAAATTATTATTTTCCCCAGTGTAATTTAGCAAATTGTAATCTGGCTTTTTTGTTGATTCTGGCTTGTTGATTTTCCCATGTTGTCACACAAGGAAGCAGTGTGTTTGAGGTTTTCCTTAAATACTATTCTACAGTTGTGCCTCCAATTACAAAAATATCTCTCTTATTATTCTGCTTTTAAGCATAACAGAAACAAATTTGATAATCCTAACTTACCTAAAAGAGAAAAAGTTTAGTCACATTAACATCTGACTTTTTTAGTTATGTGCCTTTTTATGTAAACTTCTGGTTTCAACTGTGTGTGTGTGTGTGTGTGTGTATATATATATATATATATATATATATATATATATATATATATATATATATATATATATATATATATATATATATATATATATATATATATATATATATATATATATATATATAAAGAGGATAAGATATTGAAGATGGCAGATTGTCACCAAAAAGCTTTAAAAACATTTTGTCATTGAATAAAATTACAAACCAAAAAATCTAATATTTTACTATACAGCAGTAATTTGTGATATCTATTGTGAGACAGTGTCTTACATTAAATTGTTAGCGATTAGTCTAGCAATTATCTGTTTTATAAGACTGAGATTCCAAAGTTCAAACCAAGTACCAGTATAAGGTAGAACAGTGATTTAAGAGATTGCAACTAACATTTTTTTTTTTGTATTTAAGATACTACAACAGCCATTTCTTGGGTTAATAGGGAATTTTCAAAACTAGAAATGATCTAGCAACAACTCAAACAACTACTTGTACAACCAAGATCTGCAGAAGGTTATCACACAACACAGCAAACCTTGAAACAGATGAGCTACAGCAGCAGCAGCAGCAGCAGCAGCAGCAGCAGAAGAGCTCACCACTGCCACCTCCTGTCAGCTGGGAACAGTAAACTTATACAATTCACATGAGCTCAGCAAACTGGACAACAGAAGATTGTAAAAAGGTTGCTGGTGGGTGAGTTCTGTGAAATTTTATTGATATGATCAGAATGTGGCATAAGATAAAAAGATACTGCATTCATTCTGCCCTTTAACAAGCTGCTGGTGTTGTAATGGTTTGGGGTCTATTTTGGTATCTTGGTGCACTTTGAACCCCTTGTTACCAAGTGAAAATTATTTAAACACCAAATCTTACCTCTGTACTGTCGCTGATCATGTTCTTTCCTTTATGAGCACAGTCAACTTATCTTGTGATAGCTGCTTCCTGCAAAATAACGTGTCTTGTCGCAAAGCTTAAATCCTCTCAAACTCTTTAAAATAACAATGGGTTCACTAAACTCAAATGGCCTCAACAGCTATCAGATCTCAATCCAATAGAGCACCTTTGGGAAATCTGCAGCAAGGCATGATACTGTCATGCAATGTGGACCAAAGTCATTGAGAAATGTTTTTAACGCCTTGTTGACTTGACAATTTAGTTCTGAAGGCAAAAGTGTAAGACTAGAAGCTTACATTGCTATTCTGGACCGATAATTGGAACAGAACATAGTAGAAGGATGGCATGGTGAATTCAATTATTTATCTAACTCCAATATTATTAATAGGACTACAATAAAGTTATCATTAATGATGAAGAGAGAGAATCTTAAAGCCTTAAAGCAGGCAAAGTTGTTTATTAAGTTACATTGTCAAATGTTCAGTACAGGCAGTAGAATGTAAAGTGCAGGAGGTAAAAAAAAAACATTCACTTCACTGTTTATTTATTTATTTATAATTTTTTTTTTAAGAAAACATACATGTATTTCTTAAGGTCAGAGGTGCTTAAAGTAGAGCCCGTGGGCCAAAGTTGGCCCATGGTAACCTTTGGTTTGGCCCACCATCCCATCTGAAAAGAGAGGGAGAATGATGGAGAGTTGGTTGGGGCGAAAGCCTTTGACAGAGATCGTCATTTTAAATTGAACGTAACCTTAAGTTTCTTTGTTTAATGGAGGAGCTACAAAAAAAATAATTCATTCATTTTCTTGTCGGCTTAGTCCCTTTATTAATCTGGGGTCGCCACAGTGGAATGAACCGCCAACTTATCCAGCACATTTTTACGCAGCGGTTGCCCTTCCAGCCGTAACCCATCTCTGGGAAGCATCCACACACTCATTCACACTCATACACTACGGACAATTTAGCCTACCCAATTCACCTGTACCGCATGTCTTTAGACTGTGGGGGAAACCGGAGCACCCGGAGGAAACCCACGCGAACGCAGGGAGAACATGCAAACTCCACACAGAAACGCCAACTGACCCAGCCGAGATTCGAACCTGCGACCCAGCGACGTTCTTGCTGTGAGGCAACAGCACTACCTACTGCGTCACTACGTCTCAAAAAAAATAATGTTTCAATTAAATGTTGTAAATGAATCAGAAAAACGTTTCCTAGTTATTTTAAAATATTAGCAAATAAATTAGGAAACTACCCATTGCAACTTTAAAGTAATACTGTTTGGTATACTTAACTTTAGGGCCCACAGCCCTAAATCAAATTTTATTTTTGGCCCTTTATAAGAAAAAGTTGGGTAGCCCTGCTTGAGGTGCTGTTGACTTTCAACTTGAATTTGAACAATTCAATTTTATTTTTATTTGTACTTTTATTTTGAACAATGAATCTGTGCACATTAAATCACTACAATCAAAGCCTCACTATTTGCTTCAGGAGTGATGTCAGTTTGACGGCTTCAGCCACAATATTTTTAACCACGCCGCTCTTATAGTTAGTTAGCTACAAGGAAATTATGCACAAAAATTAGCCCTGCCCCCTGTGCAATATTCCATTTCAGATCGAAGTACATCAACAGTCATTCATTTATTTTCCTTCGGCTTAGTCTCGGGTAGCTTCAGGGGTTGCTACAGCGGAATTAACCTGCAAGTATTCCAGCATATGTTTTACGCAGCGGATGCCCTTCCAGCTGCAACCCAGTACTGGGAAAACACCTATACACACGCTCATTCACACCCACACTCATACATACAGCCAATTTAGTTAATCCAATTCACTTATACTGCATGTCTAAGCACCTGCAAACACAAGGAGAACATGCAAACTCCACACAGAAATGCCAACTGGCCCAGCCGGGACTTAAACCAGCGACCTGCTTGTTGTGAAGCAACAGTGCTAACCACTGAGCCACTGTGCCGCATGGAAGTACATCAACACATTGAAATAAACATCTCTGTAAAAAGGACTGTAATACAGACACTAAGCGCAGAAATTCTGTGTTTCCTAAGACCACTTTGGTGCAAATATTTATCTTAAAAATGAATGCCCACATCCAGCCAGTGGCTTTAGCTCTGATTGATACAGGAAGTGATGAAATTAGGTCATGTGATGTGCCAGAAGCAGAGACAGTGAAGTGATAGATGTGGCTGCATTTCTCATCATCACCGTTAAAAGGCCTTGAAATCCTTCTGAAGCCAGGCACGACGAGACTTAATTATGTAAATGATGCATAATATTCAAGCAGGTAAAGAGAAAATGAAAGCGAGAGGAAGACACTAATCGTATTTAATCTCAGGTGCATGATCATCCTTTGACCAAAAGGTGTAAGTCAACGTAGTGATTCCTTACAAAAAGCAGACTCACTAGTTTTATTAGACATTTTTCATACACTGTACTGTGTTTTGCTTTCTATAGTAGTTTCACATGGCAAGTCCCTCATGTAGGACACCTTTATGATTGTATATTTCCTCACTAGACTCAAGCCTCAGAGGATGAGTGGGTGTAAGGAGGTGTGTGTGTACCTCTCAAAGGCAGAAGAAGAGGAAAGAGGAAACTGTTACAATCACAGAACAAAAGCACATCTTTCAGTGCAGAGCTTCACTAAACTCCCAGCAGCTCTTCCCACAGAGCGACCAATCTGTTTCCATTAGCTGAGCAGGTACAAGCAACAATTAAAGCAGATAAAAACATGATATGCTAAGTGACTTGGATGATTAGTCTGTTATTAAGATAATGTGTGTTGTTCGTGGCATCAGTAATCCGTAGGGAGAAAGGATTCACCACAGTGGCGTCAGAGAGAACATTAACAGTGAGAACGGCTGTAAAATAACCCACTCACCTCCTATATCCTCATCAGAGAACAGCTACAAAACAAATCCCCACACTCCAGTACAAGTTAATTCACCACCTAATTTTAAAACAGAATTTTAATATGTTTTCACTTAGGATGGTTTCATTTAAATGTCTTTTGGGAATACAGCAAGTCCCTTCTGCAGCTCATAGTCTCCAAATTTGGCAGGAAATTATAGTATTGAATCACCAGCCCTCTTAAAACAAACACACTGTAGGCTTTTACAAAGTAAGGTTTGCTTATTTTGTTGTTTGTATTTGTAGGAGAAAGCTGCACAGGGATCGTTAATCACAGCAATTCATTCAAGAGTTAAAAATACTTCACCTCAATGATGCACTACTAATACATTATTATTAGCTAGCTGGCAGCTAGCTCTCTAGAACTCTCACATGGTCACCCACTAAAGCTAAGCAGGGCTGCGCCTGGTCAGTACCTGGATGGGAGACCACATGGGAAAGCTAGGTTGCTGTCAGAAGGGGTGTTAGTGAGGCCAGCAGGGGGCACCCAACCTGCGGTCTGTGTGGGTCCTAACGCCCCAGTATAAAGACGGGGACTCTATACTGTTCAGTGACCGCCGTCTTTCGGATGAGACATTAAAACGAGGTCCTGACTCTTTGTGGTTATTAAAAATCCCTTCAAAAAAGAGTAGGGGTTTAACCAAATTTGCCCACTGGCCTCTGTCCATCATGGCCTCCTAACCATCCCCATATTATAATTGGCTCTCTTCTCCACCAATCAGCTGGTTTGGCGCAAAATGGCTGCCGTCGCGTCATCCAGGTGGATGCTGCACACTGGTGGTGGATGAGGAGATTCCCCCCCCTATGTGTAAAGCGCTTTGAGTGCCCAGAAAAGTGTTATATAAATGTAAGGAATTATTATTATTATTATTATTACATTACAGGGATAATTCACCCAACCTTTTTACAAATCTCTTTTATTCCAAGAAAGACAGTCTTGTAGGTTTGGAACAACTTAAGGGTGAGTGAGCATATTAAGGTAAAGTTGGTTTTATATTCACACATTCTGACTTTCTCCTTAATAATATAAGTTCAGAAAAGTATTATTTGCTAATTCTAAATAGTGCAATCATATTAGCACCCAATGACTATCAAAGTACAACATTGTTCACAGTCAGTAAAATAGTGCTAATGTTGTTTTGAAGTCACACTTGCATTTGATTTCAGGCCGAATATTCAAAGTATGGTGGTAAACAATATAGGGAGCATGTCACAAGCTGTCACTGAACAATTGTGCCAATGTAAAAACAACTTTACCTCAATAGTGAGCAGATGCAATAAACTTCCTAAACACACTACTCACTGAGAAAATGATCCAGAATTGCTGATCCAGGGCATTACGGTTGCGCAATGGGTAGCACGATCGCCTCACAGCAAGAAGGTCATTGGTTCGAGCCCCGGCTGGGTTAGTTGGCATTTCTGTGTGGAGTTTGCATGTTCTCCCCGTGTTCGCGTGGGTTTCCTTCGGGTGCTCCGGTTTCCCCCACAAGTCCAAAGACATGCAGTACAGTCGAATTTGGTAAGCTAAATTGTCCATAGTGTACTGTATGTGTGTGAAAAAGTGTGTATGGGTGTTTCTCAGTGTTGGGTTACGGCTGGAAGGGCATCCGCTGTGTAAAACATATGCTGGATAAGTTGGCGGCTCATTCCGCTGTGGCAACCCCTGATTAATAAAGGGACTAAGCTGAAAAGAAAATGAATGAATGACTAAATGTATACATGTATACATATGATCTAAAACATCTGGCATTCTACGTTCACTAAGATATTATTATTATTAATAATAAACATGCTTAATGACCAACAAAGATATAAGTAAAATTAAAAACTAACAAAGCAGGATCATATCAGTGACTCGCTGTTATTATAATATTATTGCTATGATATTGAAATAAGCTAAACCTCAAATTAGCAATGGTCAGCTCTAATCTTCTAGAAATATTTAGGTTATCTTTAACAACAACATTGTGATGTTTTGTTTGAATGCCCAGAGTGAATGCCAATTCCCAAATTCTGCAATACACAAATGCCAAGTCATTCATTTTCTTTCGGCTTAGTCTCTGATTTATCAATTGTCGCCACAAGGGAATGAACTGCCAACTATTCCAGTATATGTTTTACACAGCCTATGCCCTTCCAGCCGGAACCCAGTACTGGGAAACACCCATACATACACGTTCACACACACTCATATACTATGGACAATTAAGTTTATTCAATTCAGCTATAGCGCATGTCTTTGGACTTGTGGGGGAAACCGGAGCACCTGGAGGAAACCAACATCAACATGGGGAGAACATGCAAACTCCACACAGAAATGTCAACTGACCCAGCTAGGACTCGAACCAGCGACCTTCTGACCTTGTGAGGCGACAGTGCTAAATCCCTGAATTAAAAGTAACATTCTTGTAAATATTGTTCAGTTTCTGCAGAGGCCACTTCCCAGGGCCTCAGTGTATATTGTCAGGTGCCAAGTGTATTTTTTCCTTACTCTCTGTATATGTCATTTTACATTCAACGTGCCAAAAGGCACTCATTTACAATTTATTAATCACTAGGATGGGTGACACGGTGGCTCAGTGGTTAGCACTGACTCCTCACAGCTAGGCATGGGACGATAACCGTTTTCAAGGTATACTGCGGTTTGGAAAGATTTTTTATTTATTTGTTTTTTAAGACAACAGTATCTCCAGCATATTTTAGAGCAGTAATCACAATAGCGTGATACCCTGAAACTTTTATTCAATTATCCATATTTTATCCAAGATTATCATATCTTCAAAATCTTATACTGGCCCATGCCTACTCACAGCAAGAAGGTTGCTGGTTTGAGTCCCGGCTGGGTCAGTTGGAATTTCTGTGAGGAGTTTGCATGTTCTGCCCGTGTTAGCGTGGGTTACCTCCGGGTGCTTCGTTTTGGCCCACAGTCCAAAGACATGCGCTATACAGTAGGTGAATTGAATAAACTAAATTGGCCGTAGTGTATGAGTGTGAATGAGTGTGTATAGACGTTTCCCAGTACTGGATTACAGCTGGAAGGGAATCCACTGTGTAAAAGATATGCTGGATGTGCATTCATTCTGCTGTGGTGACCCCAGATTAATAAAGGGACTAAGCCGAAGGAAAATGAATGCATGAAATGAAATCACTATAGGATCATGATTTTAGCTAAAAATCTTCTTTAGGTAAAATGCTGTCCTGAACAAAAAATGAAAACCTTCCATTGTGGATGGCCCGAGGGTGAGCAAATGAATAGCATTTCCTTTCTGGATGAACTATACCTGTTCAAGGAAAAAAGGATTGTGTACATTTATACAAATGAAATCTCAGCTATGTAAATCAGACACTAGGAAAATAGTGAGGGATTTTATTTCTGTAAGAGTTTGAACTGTTTTGTTGGGGCTCTGTTTACTTGTTTATGGGTTTTTATGTAATGTGTTTGCTCAAGGCTGAAAGTGACTGTTTCAGGTAGGAGGAAGAGATACAAGATTTTCTTCCAATCTCCGAAAAAGCAGCAGAGTTCAACTATTGCACATGGCCAGCAAAAAGACACAGCATGAACCGCAGCAGGGCTAAATACAACAGGACACCATTAGTGACTTTGAGGAGGATGTTTTAGAGAACAGAAATAACAGAGCACACCTGTGTCTACACAGAGCTGCAGGAACCATTAGTATTTGTATGAATTTGGGTTGCATCAGCCAGAGCTGAAATATTTCTACTGTCTGCAGCACCAGCTAATAGCTTCATAACTGTTTTCAAAGCCACATTAAAACGTCCAGTCAAACTTATACAGACACGAGCAGGTGTGTGTCAAGGGAATTGCCTACACAAACACATTCACTTGTACTTGGGTCTTCTGTGTCTGCCCTGTGTTTCCACTCTTTCTTTCTCTGATGTGGTTATGTTAAATTAGATTTCCTGCAGCATAGCTGATCTAATTGGACATAACTTGCCTTCGGGGAATGCCAGTATTACCCAGCATGCACCTCTCAGGGGAGCAGTCGTGAGCATGTCTTTGTGCAGGTGTGGAGTCAGAGAAACAGATCTAGCTGAGCACCTGTAACTTAAGACAGGTATGATGCAAACGCTACAATGCTTCTCCACTTGCCTGACAAACTCTGTTTCTGTCAGCTATAAATGTTGTTTAACGTCTAACATAAATGTGGCATCTTATCCGGTATTTACGACTGTGTGGTTGTCTGTTTTTCTACATGTGTTCTTGTCCTGAACTATAGGCTGATGTAATTCTCGCTCATTTCACCTCTGTCTGTTTTGATTTAATGAGGTGATGGAGAAGCAGAAAGAACAGATGTGGGTTTGTTTAAATTTACACAAACTCACTCCACACTAGATGTCTGTTTTCATTATGTTTAATTTGAGACACACTGAAACAAGCACGAATTCTGGTTGAAAATGCATGCCAGCTAACTACCATTAGCATGTTATTAGATAGTATTTGGGGTTTAGTAGATTAGGAGGACATGTTCTTGCAAAGTTATTTGTCAATCAATGTCTATTAGGGAAACATCAAAATAAACTGTTGACTGATTGTAAACATACTGACTGCTCTAAGGGTTACAGTAGTTGCAAAGTTACTCATAGTTTACAAATCTAAACCAAATATCTATATCACCCAAAATTAATTGTGTTGAACGGTAGACATTTTGCAGTTTACAGTGGTGTAAAAAATTATTCGCCCCCTTACTGATTTCTTATTTTTTGCATTTTTGTCACACTTTAATGTTTCAGATTAACAAACAAATTTAAATATTAGTCAACGATAACACAATTAAACACATAATTTCATTTATAAACGAAGGTTTTTATTATTAAGGGAAAACTAAATCAAAAACTACATAGCTTTTTGTGAAGAAGTGCTTGCCCTCTAAACATAACTGCTTGGGCCACCCTTAGCAGCAACAACTGCTATCAAGTGTATTTTAATCTTGCAAAGAGTTTGTTACAGCGCTGAGAAGGAATTTTGGCCCACTCATCTTTGTAGAATTGGTACATTTCAGACACATTTTCAAGGTGTTTTCAAGCATGAATCACCTTTTTAAGGTAATTTCACATTTTCTCAATTGGATTCAGATCAGGACTTTGACTAGGCCACTCCAAAGTCTTTATTTTGTTTTCCTTAGCCATTCAGTGGCTTGCTGGTGTGTTTTGGATCATTGTCCTGCTGCAGAACCCAAGTTCGCTTCAGCTTGAAGTCACTAACAGATGGCCGGACATTCTCCTTCAGTATATTTTGGTGCACAGCTGAATGCATGGTTCCATTTATCACAGTAAGTCTTCCAGGTCCTGAAACAGTAAAACAGCCCCTGACCATCACATTACCACCACCTTTTACTGTTGGTATGATGTTCTTTTTCTGAAATACTGTGTTAATTTTATGCCACACAAAATGGGGCGCACGCCTTCCAAATGTTCAACTTTTGTCTCATCAGTTCAGAGTATTTTCCTAAAAGTCTTGGGGATCGTCAGGAAGTTTTCTGGTAAATCTGAGCCTTTTTGCTTAGCAGTGGTTTTTGTCGTAGAACTCTGCCAATCAAACCATTTTTGTCCAGTTTCTTTCTTATGGTGGTGTCATGAACACTCACCTTAACTGGGGCAAGTGAGGCCTGCAGTTCTTTGAATGTTGTTGTGGGGTCTTTTGTGACCTTTTGAATGAGTTTTCACTGCTCTCTTGGGGCAATTTTGGTTGGCCAGCCACTCTTGGGAAAGTTCTGTACTGTTTTATGCTTTTGGCATTTTTAGATAATGGCTCTCACTGTGGTTCACTGCGGTACCAAAGCTTTAGAAATGGTTTTATAATCTTTTTTAGGCTGGTAGATTATTATTATTTCTAAATTGCTTTTGATTTTACAATTTTTTTGTATCTTGGCATGATGTCTAATTGGGCGACGCAGTGGAGCAGTAGGTAGTGCTGTTGCCTCATAGCAACAAGATCGCTGGTTCAAGCCTCGGCTCATTTGGCATTTCTGTATGGAGTTTGCATGTTCTCCCCGTGTTGGCGTGGGTTTCCTCCGGGTGCTCCGGTTTCCCCCACAAGTCCAAAGACATGCAGTACAGGTGAATTGGGTAAGCCAAAATTGTCCGTAGTGTATGTGTGTGAATGAGAGTGTATGGGTGTTTCCCAGTGATGGGTTGCAGCTGGAAGGTCATCTGCTGCGTAAAACATATGCTGGATAAGATGGCGGTTCATTCCGCTGTGGTGACCCTAAATTAATAAAGGGACTAAGCCGAAAAGAAAATGAATGAATGAATGAATGATGTCTAATTTTTAACTTTTGGGCTACTTCATTTGTCAGGCAGGTCCTATTTAAGTGATTTATTGATTGCAAACAAGTGTGGCAGTAAACAAGCCTGGGTGTGGCTAGAGAAATTGAACTCAGGTGTGATAAACCAGAGTTATGTTATGTTTTAAGGGGGGCCCAACCAATGTTAGCCTTAGGGCCAAAGACTTTTTTTTTTTTACACAGGGCTATGTAGTAATTTAGATTATGTTTTCCTTAGTAATAAAAACCTTCATTTAAAATTTGCATGATGTGTTTACTTGTGTTATCTTAGAGTAATATTTAAATTTATTTGATGATCTGAAACATTAAAGTGTGACAAACATTAAAAAAACTAATAAATCAGTAAACCATACCACTGTAAATACTAGTATAATCTCTTGTTTATTGTTCAGGGTGAGGTGTGGTGTAACGTGACTGGCAGATGAATGAATGTAAGTGAAAAGCCGATCACAGAGGTGTGTATAGATGTAGAAATCATCTGACTGTTCAGTGGCACAGAAGACATACATGTGTCTGTGTGAAAGAAAAGACACTTGATTGACAAGGGCTAAATGCAGCCTGACTTCCTCTCACAAACAACACTATTTATAGCGGCAATCTCACCTCCGCCTGGATTCATGTTTTCCAACAGTGCTTCAGTCCTCCTCATTTTCCCAAATAAAATTAAGCTCATTAGGAGGTCGGCTTCACACGGGAGGATTGCGTGATCTTCAGAGAGATTTGTGAGCAGTCTCTGTGTAGCGGCTGAAGTCTGAGACAGGGACAGCTATGCTCCATCAGACTGAGTTAATGCCAGAGTTACACCAGGAGCTCAAATGGCCTTTTGATTGCAACAAGAGGTCAACTGTGTCTGATCTACCCTTAGCTGAACACATGCTTTACCACAAAGAATGACACAGATAGCAAATAGTGAGATTACTATGGATAATGACTAAAGGTTACATTTCATGCATAGTCTGAAGAGAGTGCTGTTTCTTTAGAGTCTCCATTAGATTTTGTTTTTTTCCAGCCCTTGTTAATGGCTGTAATGGTCTTACCCTTTTCTAATGTGATTTACGACATACTGTAGGTCATTGTTTACCATCCTAATATAATTCAAGAGGTTCCAGTAGTCCTAGTCATTGTGTTGCTGTAAGATTTACTGTACCAGTCTTAAAACAAAAACAAATGTTTTTCTTTACAGTCCCGTGCAATATGCATTAATCCACTACAAAATGATTCATCCTTTAGCTGGCATTTATCAGCTCATAAAAGGAAAGTTCAACCCAAAATTGAAATTTACCAAAGTGGTTGTGCAACAAAGCACCAAACAAGATATTAAACAGTAAACAGTAGCCATTGAAGTAGCTGCCAGTTTTTAACATACTACAAAGTATCTTCTTTGTGTTCAGCAGATGAAATAAAATGTGGGTAAGTGATGAAAGAATTTTTATTTTTGGGTGAACTATACCTTTAAAACCATAAATAGTCAAGTTAATAGGACCAAATAAAAAAAAAATTTGTGATGGCCACCTTTAAATATTCAGAATAATCTAAATATTCTAGAACTATTTATATAAGTTTATAACTACTTACTACACTCACCAGCCACTTTATTAGGTACACCTTACTGGTACTGGGTTGGACACCCTTTTGCCTTCAGAACTGCTTTAATCCTTCGTGGCATAGATTCAACAAGGTACTGGAAATATTCCTCAGAGATTTTGGTCCATATTGACATGATAGCATCACGCAGTTGCTGCAGATTTGTCGGCTGCACATCCATGATGTGAATCTGCTGTTCTACCACATCCCAAAGGTGCTCTATTGGATTGAGTTCTGGTGACTTTGGAGGCAATTTGAGTGACGTGAACTCATGTTTAAGAAACCAGTCTGAGATGATTCACGTTTTATGACATGGCACGATATCCTGCTGGAAGTAGCCATCCGAAGATGGGAACGCTGTGGTCATAAAGGGATGGACATGGTCAGCAACAATACTTAGGTAGGCTGTGGTGTTGACACAATGCTCAATTGGGACTAATGGGCCCAAAGTGTTGCAAGAAAATATCCCCCACACCCTTACACTACCACCATCAGCCTGAACCATTGATACAAGGCAGGATGGATCCATGCTTTCATGTTGTTGACACCAAATTCTGACCCTACCATTCGAATGTTGCAGGAGAAATCAAGACTCATCAGACCAAGCAATGTTTTTCTAATCTTCTATTGACCATTCTCTGTAAACCCTAGAGATGGTTGTGTTTAAAAATTCCAGTAGATCAGCAGTTTCTGAAATACTCAGACCAGCCTGTCTGGCACTAACAACTATGCCACGTTCAAAGTCACTTAAATAACCTTTCTTCCCCATTCTGATTCTCGGTTTGACCTGCAGCAGATCGTCTTGACCATGTCTACATGCCTAAATGCATTGAGTTACTGCCATGTGCTTGGCTGATTAGAAATTTGCGTTAACGAGCAGTTGGACAGGTGTACCTAATAAAATGGCCGGTGAGTGTACATGTCTAGTAACAATCATTATAATATTAGTAGAATATTAGTGAATGGTTTTTGATCAATGGGTTAGCAGTTACTAAGATAGCCTACTTAATGCTAATTTACATGTATTTGCAAAGTGAGTTATAGTCAACAGCTTCCCTAAAGGGGACCATCAAAATACATTATGAAACTCTGAAATAAATGCCTTTGTGAAAATGTATTGTAATAGGCTGCAAACTGAGATTTATCTTCAAAACGGAATTAGAACCTCAGGATTTAGAATGATGCTCTTAAAGAGCCCCTATTATGGGTTTTTGAAAATGACCCTTCATGCAGTGTGTAACACAGCTCTAAGTGAATGAAAACATTCAGCTGAGGTTTAAATCTGAAAGTGCACTGTGTTTAAAATAGATTTTTTTAAATAAAAGAGTCGTTTAAATGATTCATCGTTTGTCCAGATCTTTTGCCTGTTTATATCGATGTCGACACGAAACAATACCAAATATGAAGTGCTGGATCTGGTAAAACTTGAACGCGCATATCCCTTCAAACACTAGTAGAGTGCCGGTGTGTGTAAGACTGATCATGACTGAAGATGAGTGAACATTAATAAGTGAACGTTCTGGTGATTATTGCAATAGTTTACCCTGCAACGGGGGATTCGTCGGCGGTTTGTTAAAGGAAGGATCAGAAAAGACTATTGATGTATGGGACTTGGTCAGAGATTGACAGGAACTTTATCAGTACATAGCCCATTGATCAGTTTGTTTCTCCTGTCCACAAGTGTAAGTAACTTGAGTGCGATTAAAATGGTTGCCTCCTTGTTTTCTTTAGCTTGCAAAATATGTATTTTATTGTGTTTTGTTACTTGTAATCGCTCCACGAGGCTTATACTGTATCTGGTTAACTCTTTATATTTACATATCGCATCTAAAACCACATTGAAAACGCGGAGCATACCGATTTGTTTACAGAATTAAATGCATTTGTGAGCTCGAGATCCTCTACTGTTTGTTGTTGCTATGACCATCATCAGCTGTTTCTACACCTGTGCGGTGGTCAAGTGTTTGCCACTGTGTGGATTAATACTGAATGCTTGTCGTTGTTTTTACTTGTGGTTAAGAATAGAGCATTATGCTGGTGTTAAACAGCATTGCTTTAATGCACTCTTGCATTGGGCTCACACATATACTTTACACTGGCTACTTCAACAATGCTGATAAGCCATGGTGGGCGTTTCTCTCTGTCTCGCGCTTAATGCAGTAGACCAATTGCAACAGACTGGGTCATCGGACCAATGATTAGACCAGATTAGCATCGCACTAAGGAAAGGTTTGGGAACAGATGAATTGCTGAACGAATCAAATGAGAGTCGTTGGGATAATTAGGTAAAAATAAATGCATATCACAAGGCAATGAAAGTGTTTTTGACCTTGCATGCATATCAGCCTGTTGTTGGAGACCCCCAAAACCAAAATATATCCTTTTTTAATGCATAATATGCTCTTTAAAGCAGAAAATTGTTTTGAGAACAATTATATTTCACATTTTTATAACAAAAAATATGTGAAAACCTTCTTTTCTATATTCCAAAAACAGCTTAAATTAAATATCAGACCAGGCTCTGAAGTCTGAAGGCTCTTTAAACATACAATAGACTCATGTTAGGCCTTGTCTAAGTATGGCAAAAAAGGAAACTTTTTCAAAAATACCGATTTTTTTCAGGAAATGGCAGACAAAGTGATTGGCATCGCTGTGATTTGAGGGAATTTGCTATCATCTTTCATCACTCCCTGCACAGCATTTCATACTTCATAATGTCTGTCCTGCTGTGTATTGTACCACACTGCAGCATCCTCCCTCTACATGACTCCAAATGAAATCCCAATGTCTCCAGACTGCTTAAGCAGGAGACTTCATGGGAAATGAGGAAGATTAGCGGTAGAAAACGGGACAGAGTGACGGCCCACAAATCAATAGCTGCTTCACAGATGAGCAGAATTTATACCTCTGTAAATAGAGCCCAGTCTCGTGGACAGTAATCAGATTTAGACTTATGCACTGCTGAAGAGAACAGTAAACACACTCAGAGAGAAAGATGGACCCGAGGTGAATGTTTGGGACAGGATGAACTCAAGACGGACAGTTTTGGAAGAAAAATGCCAGAGGCAAGAATGGCAAAATGTGCAAGCCTCAGGTCCCAGGATGATAAGATGCTGAACTTTATGTTGTAGTCTTTTCATGCTTCTCTTATTTACTCCGAGTGGTCATTATGCTGCTGGAGACATGGCACAGGGGATATTGTTACTTTTGGGTTGCTTTGATGCGGGGTACTGTAACTTTGTGCAGAAAAATAATCAAGGGACCTCCTGAACCACAACAACAACTGCGATTTTGGGCTGAGTAAACTCCCTTATACTGTAAGCCTTAAACACTATCCCATTGCCACCCAAGATGCAACAGGCAATCCATCCGGGCAATACCCAGTGCGATAAGCTCTATACATCCCATCATTCATGTAACTTGGCCAAATGATCTTCTCCCTGCTGTCTGTTGAGGATACGGGCTAGTTTTCTGTTGATACTGGCACTGCAGTGTAATCTACAGGGCAACATGAACCAGCTGAGCCAGAAGACTGAAGCCAACACTCAGTCAGAATAAATGCCAGTGGGTCCTTGTCTCCCTCACAGCTAAATGTCATTCTTTTAGGTTCTCCTCCTCTCGCTCACCTCTATTCGTTCTCCTCCTGCCTCTCTCTCCTCCCAGTTCTGACAGTTGCTCAAAGCCGTGTGATTATTATGCCACTAAAATCAATGACATTCAGGAGAACCTGTCCTGCAGGAAAGGTCACACACACACACACACTTTCTCTATTCCACACACGCACATATATATATATATATATATATATATATATATATATATATATATATATATATATATATATATATATATATATATATATATATATATATATATATAAACACACACACACACACACACACACACACACACACACACACACAGTATATATTTAAGAGAGAGGTCTATCAATTAAACAGATACCACACAAATATGAGACCACATGTAAAACATGAATAATTATGTTTTCTAGTTCCTTAAAGGGTGTCTAGAAAATCTTTAAGAGAGTCTGTCGATATGCACAGCAAATTGCATGCCAGATGTGGACGACTGAACGATCGGCTCTTAAATCCTCTGCAGGTCAGAACCGCTTTGAAGATAAGGGTCTATTAGTGGATGAATGCAAAACCTCAGCTGACTGAATCAATACATAATGAACACACCGGCCCCCTAAGAATACTACTAACTTGAAATGAACAGATCCATTTAAAAGTCGTTTATCAGGACTGCGACCACAGGGTGAGTGTGCTTTAATAGTTTCATCTTTAAAGAGCTGACTCAATTCTGAATATTCAACATGTTACAAAAGGGTTTGGCAAAATTCAGACATGGTTCCCTTTAATTTATGAGCTGGAAACTACTTTGAATAGCCCACATTTCAGAGGAAGTTAAAATGAAAGACGTTTTACATGCTCATCTTCTTGTAAGTTATAAAAATGTTCTGTGTAGGTCTTTAAAATTAAAATAATAAATACTAAGAAAACAGAAGAGAGGAGGTGCGGTGGCACAGTGGGTAGTGCTGTCGCCTCACAGCAAGAAGGTCGCTAGTCCGAGCCTTAGTTGGCGTTTCTGTGTAGAGTTTGCATGTTCTCCCTGTGTTCATGTGGGTTTCCTTGGGGTGTTCCCCCACAGTCCAAAGACATGTGCTATAGGTGAATTGGGTAAACTAAATTGTCGGTAGTGTATGTGTGTGAATGAGTGTGTTTATGGATGTTTCCCAGTGATGGGTTGCAGCCAGAAGGGCATCCGCTGCATAAAACATATGCTGGATAAGTTGGCAATTTATTCCGCTGTGGCGACCCCTGATTAATAAAGGGACTAAACCGAAAAGAAAAAGAATGAATGAATATATTTATCGCCTATGGTATATCGGTTATCAGCCTCTAAATCTTAAGAGTTATCGGTTATCGATATCGGCCACAAAATCTATTATCCTAATGATACTCCATGGTTAAGCACAGTGTGAAAAGCTCTAATAGGTACTACACAAAAGCTGAAAAAAGGATACTGATTTTTAGTTAATTAACTTTTTATTTGTTCAATTTATTATTATTTTTGTTGTTTTTATACAAGGTTTTCATCCTTGTATCATGGCCTCCTGCTCCTAGTGAACGAAACAAATCACATTTATTACGGGTCTGAGCCCCTCAAAGCCTGAAATTCGAAAACCCCGGATTAGACCTATTTTTTATGCAGAAGGTCAAAATAAATCCTAAAGCATGTGCACAATAGAATCCTGAGTGAATCCAGAAAACAGCATTATTAGAGATATCAATTCTGAAGATGTTGGTATCCCGTCAGCAGTGTTGATGGGAACAATGAGAGTTTGCAATTTGAGTGAAAATAAAAAGAAATTGTGCATCTGAAATTGCTCTCATTGATCAGCACACCTAGACAGCTTCTTTATGAGGCCATTCCTCACTGGCTTAGAAGACTACAAACACAAAGAAATTAATTTATTACTAAATATTCTACAGTCTGTTATTTCTCTGTGGACTTCTTAGAGTAGAAGAATGTTGGTTTAAGAGAGACCCAAAATGCAATAACTAGCAATTATCTAAATAATTCAGATCAGCACCGTAAACGCACAAGAATGGGGATTTTGAGGTCTCCAAGAGCATCTGAGGATCATCTCTATGAGGAACTGAGAGCGTGTTACATAGTTTCTTCGTGTGTGTGACTATGGTCAGTTTCACACAGGCATTAAGGGTTCATTAGTTCAGTTCATTCCCATGTTGATTCTTGGTGACACATCAAACAAGCTTGCGATTAGATCTGAGAGCTGCCGAACCATGTGATGTTTGTTCCGATTATGTCTGGAGATTTAAGGAAAAAAGCACTATGAAAACAATTTCAACTGTTCCATAGCTTTCCATAACTTTGTGAATGCTATTTGTTTCAATAAGAAGGGTTCTGGGTTTGATGCAAACAAGATAATCATTTCTGCATCTGCTCAATCAGTCCACTAATTAACATAACCAGTCATTTAATCCAGAATCAATATTAAGTTTCTTCCAATGCAGAAGAGATCTTTTCAGAGAGAGAGAGAGAGAGTTGCTTCTCTCTGGAATGAGAAATAAGTGTGAGCTGTAAGTAATTGTGGCAGCACTGACAGAGTCTGTCTGCATCTACCAGCAACATCACTGTTGCCTCTCTTCACCCACATTAATCTCCCCACTGACATTAAATAACCCTGGCAAACAGGGGTCAGAGGTCATATTAATTAGATGTTTGTTCAGCACCTTCAAGCTACGTTATTCAAATCTGTCTGGGGCTAATGCAAATAAAGTTTGACTCCATCAAGACAGGAAAAGGAAGCCATATAACACTCTCTAGAACTGGAAAACTTTCCCATCACTCTCAGAATTTTAATTTCAAACTTTTTTGTTAAAGGAAAAGATTTCTTCATGCAAATGTAGAGAACAAGCAAATCTTGGAGCGTTTTAGCATTCAATTACCTCTGCACATCTGCATAAAACTACAAAGCATGTCAACAGAGACAGACACTGACAATGGAAATTCACTTCTGTTTGCTATTTCCTTTTGAAACACTTGTAGTTTAAAATTAATTTATTATTTTTCAGCACTTAAGATGAAGCGTTCATTTTACAATGCAATAATCCAAATTTCATAGCACACGCACAATTTTTTTTCATATCATTGAGTATTAAATAGCTTGTTTTTTTCAGTGTACCTCTTGAAAGATGATCTAGCAGTCAGAAGATTTTTGTTGGAGAGTGGACTAATGAAAACCACCTGAAAAGTAAAAAGAAAAGTAAAAAGAGAAATAAAGTTGTTAAAACTTCCCACTCTTACAGTAGGTCTGTAGTATTCAACACTAAAGCCGGACTACAAGAGAGACAAATTGGCCGAAAAATGCACCATGTACATTTGGTGATTTGGTAAATAGCCATAATCAGTGTTGGGGAAAATTACTTTTGAAAGTAATGCCTTACAATATTGAGTAACTCCCCATAAAAGTAACAAGGTGCGTTACTTTTTTTAGTAAGTAATGCGTTACGTTACTTTTGAGTTACTTTTTATTACTTGGTTGAAGCTTGATCTCTTTCAGAACTTGTTTTTTTCCTTTCTTTTTTAATAGAGGAGCTCTGCAATTAACAACACACTGTATAACCTTCATTTACCTTTAAAACACATAAAATAATAATAATAATAAATTATATATATATATATATATTAGGATAATGTTATCTGAGAACTTCCTTTCCCCAGAACTATACATGTCATATGTACAGGTTATTGAAAGTTTAAAGCAATGTGTTTGCTACTTTTGTACTATTTTTCTTAAGTAAATTCACTGTCCATTGAGACAATCCCCTTTTCTTTTTCTTTGATGCGTTTAAACTAATGAACACATTCTCTTATTGACTGCGTGATACATTACGTGATTCATTCGTTACTTGTAATGCGTTACCCCCAACACTGGTCATAATCATGTATACAGATATTATCAATAATAATGATTCTTTGTACAAATCCTGTAGATGAAAGGATAGTTCACCAAAATGAAAATTGGTTCAGCATTTTTTTTTTACCCTCATGTGTTTATAAACCTTTACAAATTTCTTTTTTCTGTTGAACAAAAAAAAAAAAAGATATGCTGGACGAATGTTGGAAACCTGTAGCCACTGTCGGTCATAGTAGAAAATAAAAAAAGACCATGGAAGTCATAGTGTTTTCTTCTTTTGTGTTAAATATAAGAAAGAAGTTCAAAAGGCATATTACCAAGTTAAGGGTGAAATAACAGTCACAAAATGTTTTGGGGTTAACTATCTCTTTAAGACAAAATACTTTTTTGGATAAAGCACATGGCTTTGAATGCACTAGTGTAAATATACTTATCTGTTGAAATATATTTATTATTTATTACTTTACCTGTATATACTCTCAATGGCCACTTTATTGGGTACACCTGTCCAACTGCTCATTACGCAAATTTCTAATCAGCCAATCACATGGCAGCAACTTAATGCATTTAGACATGTAGACATGGTCAAGACTATCTGCTACAGTTCAAACTGAGCATCAGAATGGGGAAGAAAGGTGACTTTGAACGTGGCATGGTTGTTGGAGCCAGATGGGCTGGTTAGTGTATTTCAGAAACTGCTGATCTACTAGGGTTTTCATGCACAACCATATCTAGTGTTTACAGAGAATGGTCAGAAAAGAGAAATGGCTTGTTGATGCCAGAGGTCAGAGGAGAATGGCCAGACTGGTTCCAGCTGATAGAAAGGCAACAGTAAGTCAAATAACCACTCGTTACAGCTGAGGTATGCAGAAGAGCATCTCTGAACGCACAACATGCCAACCTTGAGGTAGATGGGCTACAGCAGCAGAAGACCACACCGGGTGTCACTCCTGTCAGCTAAAAACAGGAAACTGAGGCTACAATTTGCACAGGCTCACCAAAATTGGACAATAGAAGATTGGAAAAACGTTGGCTGGTCTGATGAGTCTCGATTTCTGCTGCAACATTCAGATGGTAGGGTCAGAATTTGGCATCAGCAACATGAAAGCATGGATCCATCCTGCCTTGTATCAAAGGTTCAGGCTGGTGGTGGTGGTGTAATGGTGTGGGGGACGTTTTCTTGGCACATTTTTGGGCCCATTAGTACCAATTGATCATTGTGTCAGCACCACAGCCTACCTGAGTATTGTTGCTGACCACAAAGGGTTTTCCAGTTATGCTTTGTTAGTAAATTGAATTGTTCATTTGGCATATTTCTGTACAGCTGGCATCCGCAGATAATGATAACAATGTAGAGTAACTGTAAATCCTGACTCTCACACTCTCAAGACAAGCTCTCAGACAGTCTCAAGGATACTGTATCATGTTCTATAATACATTTTATTTTTTAATGATAAAGTATTATAGCTACTGTAATGCAAATGTTTTTTGTGGCCACAACCTAGTCAGCATTTTCAGATTTTTTCTCTGTAGCTTTTTTTAATAACAAAATTTAATCTTTGCATGGCTTTAGAAAATGTACCCTTGACAAACGCACTAAACACAGACAACAGCTTACAGTTATATCTTCAATATACAGTACTGTAGTTTTTATTGGCCTCATCCATTAAAAACAGTCTATTTGCAAAGCAAGTACATTGTATTGGAAAACGCTAAAAATATTTCCAAACTGTGAACACTGGACTAAAATAATCTTATTTAGTCTTGTAATAGTCTTTAGTGTCTTTACAAACATTTCAGCTTCTCATTTGTAACACTGAGGTCCTTCAGAAGCACTGATGGGAATAACGGCTCTATAAGTAAATGGCAGTACTAACAGCGGTACTTTTTTGAGTAACGAGTAATCAATTGGATGACTGTTTCCCTCGTTACAACACCGTTACCATTACTGACAAATAAAATATGCACATTACTTGAGAACACTGAAGCAGTTTTCATGCAAGCAGCGTCTCTCTCTCTCTGCCAGCCAAAGGACCTCCTTTTCTCTGGGGTGTGTTTGTGTGTGTGTGTTCAGGGCTAGGGCGGGACACATAACCAACCAACAATGATGATTGGTGTGTTTGTGAACGTTGTGTAACTAAAAAACCTGATGATGATTGGCTTAGACAGAGTACATTTCCATTGTTTGACAATCAGAGGCAGAGTAGTGCGAGTGTTCACACACAAGTACACGCACAGTCAGTGGCACACGCTAACGACCAGAAGTCAGAATGAAGTCAGAATTTCTCTGAGTCGGTGACAAGTAATGCTAATCTAATGAAGCATCTTACGTCGTCACATGAGGCCACAAAATTAGTGGTTAAGAACACAGGTGATAACATGAACTCTGCTACCTGTTTAATATATATTTAGACTTGTTTGTTGACTAGTCTGTGCAATAAATACATAAAGTTCTAAACCATCCTTTGTGTTTTATTGTGCAACTATGGTAATGATCATATTTATAATGATAATGTTGAATTTGATGGTTGTCTCTCACATTGCCCCACAACAACCCTAAAAGAGTGTAGATTAGTGTACAATGTTCTATATTTATTTTAAAGTCATTTGACAAATTAGATTTTTTGTAAAGTAACGCAATAGTTACTTTTCCTGTTAATTAGTTACTCTAATAATTATGTAACTCAGTTACTAACTAAGTTACTAATTGTGAGAGGTAACTAGTAACTATAACTAATTACTCTTTTAAAGGAACGTGCCCAATACTGTTTAGAAGGGGCTAAAACTGAACTGATGGTTTGTGTACTGACATAGTTTTCATTGACTTTAATCTCCAAAGATCAAAGAAAATTTGACCACATTGTGTGAGTCATCATTATACAGTATAAATTGGAAAAGGTAACCGCAGCCCCTATGACTCTATTTTGCATTCATCCTGATTATCTTTATAGCTTTTGTTTATTTTGTATATTATCGGCATCTCAGAAATGAACTTTACCTTTAATGGGCATTATTTAACCCCTGGAATTGATCTATTCTGAATCAATCAGAATATTATTAACTGTCATCGAAAAACAAAAGCTGTTTAAAAGTGTCTTTAAATTACACAACAGAGTAAAAATGAACTCATTAGGGTAGGGCTACAGTATAACATTAAAAATCATTCTTGGCAATTAATTATATCTTGTCGATTTAATTATGCTTATTTATGTCTTGTTATATTTAAAATATTTGGAGATAGGGCACTTCATAACATGGCAAACAGAAAATATGTCAGTCCATGATGTTAATACAGCACACTTTATGACAAAAAAATTTAGGCATGAATACACTCATTTCGTTTTCACATTTTACTGTGAATTCCCTCACTCGGGACAGTCACGAGAGTTTAGTTTAAAGGTGCCATATAATGCATTGAGACATTTATGTTTAGATTGTTAGACGGATATCTACATAGAAGATATGTAGCTTAGGTAAGTGCAGAAAACATCCAGAAATGGTTTTACAAGCCCATTTATATCCATAGAAATTGGCCCGGGAGTGAAAGGTCTGATTTTACCTTATTTGAAAGGGTCATGAATATTAATGAGCTCTCCTCTCTCCTCAAGTCTCTGATGCTCACACAGTGTGATGTAATCTGAAATACATAAATGCAATATAATCATACTTAAGTTGTCAAAAATTATTTGAGCAAACTAAATAGATGCCTTGGGCAACATGGTGGCTCAATGGTTAGCACTTGCACCTCACAGCAAGAAGGTCGCTGGTTCAAGTCCCAGCTGGGTCAGATGGCATTTCTGTGTGGAGTTTGCATGTTCTCACCGTGTTGGTGTTGGTTTTCTCCGGGTGCTCCGGTTTCCCCCACAGTCCAAAGACATGCGCTATAGGTGAATTGAATAAACTAAATTGATAGTAGTGTATGAGTGTGTGTATGAATGTTTCCCAGTACTGGGTTGCAGCTAAAAAGGGCATCCACTATGTAAAACGGATGCTGGAATAGTTGGCGGTTCATTCCACTGGGGCGACCCCTGATTAATAAAGGGACTAAGCCGAAGGAAAATGAATGAATAAATGAAGTAGATGCCTTGTCAAATAATAATCATTTTAACTGAAGATATTCAACTAAGTTTGCTCCTCCATTACTGCTACTCAGTTGTAAATAAAATAAATTATAAATGATAGTTTTACTCAACAAAAGGGACTGGCAGAGGTATATGTACAGTTTTATTTTTTGTTGGTTTAACATATCTGAAAACAAATATCAACCTCTGCATTAATAGATGAGTTTTTCACTTCAGAAAAATCACAATAAGAGTTGAGTGATATGATACAAGGGATATACATGCATTAAACACTTATATTCCACGGTTTACATGTGTAAACTTCACAACTTTTGTTAAACTAATAAAAGATACATTTAAACAAACCTCATGCCTCAGGCGCTGAATTTATCTTTCCTAAATTTAGCATGTGAGGCTCACGGTATGTCATTCCCATGTACTTATTATGCAGCTATGCCTAGATGCAGGTATATCCATATTACCATTATAGGCCACCTGGGGCAAGTACATTTTTACTCCCTTGTAAGGAACCAAGGTGATTCTGACATCCACTTTTAAAAGCATCAAAGTAAAACTGATACTTTTCAGTTTTTCTTACAAAATTATTGACAGCTGGGATGAGTTTTTTCCCCTCCTAATTCTAAAGAGTGTCTTGTTTTCTTCAAATATAATGCTTTGCACTCCATTCAGCTGTTGCTTCACCTTTTCATGGTCCATTGTTTTAGTAGAGCTGTGGGTAAATTATTAATTGCTTTGGAGAGCAGTGGTTTCCACTACGGTAACCTCTCATGTACACCATTCTAGAAACACTTCTGACATTTTCCTCCTGTCAGAAGTCTGTCTGATGGTACACTGATCGAGGCCCCTGTCTTTTATAAAGCTTTCATCTCTTGGGAGCTTCAACCACTCTTCCCTTCTTCCCTGGGGTGACAGAAAATGTTTCCAATTTACAATCTACGAAAAAAAAGAAAGAAAAGAAAAAACATCTGTTCAGGATAGTGTAGTTTGAAAAGAAGATAAGTTTCCATATGGCAACACTATAGAATATCTGATTCCAGATACTGCCTTATCAACGTCGTATCAACGGTGTTGACATAATATTTTATGGAATCACACTATGCACTACTACAAAAGTGGCAATAAGTGCAGTTTGTCATCATTCATTCATTCATTCATTTTCTTTTTGGCTTAGTCCCTTTATTAATCCGGGATCGCCACAGCGGAATGAACCGCCAACTTATCCAGCACATGTTTTATACAGCGGATGCCCTTCCAGCCGCAACCCATCTCTGGGAAACATCCATACACACTCATTCACACTTATACACTACGGACAATTTAGCTTACCCAATTCACCTGTACCGCATTTCTTTGGACTGCGAATGCAGGGAGAACATTCAAACTCTACACAGAAACACCAACTGACCCAGCCGAGGCTCGAACCAGCGACCTTCTTGCTGTGAGGCGACAGCACTACCTACTGCGCCACTGCATCGCCCCCTGTGTTCATGTTTCAGTTGAATTTACCTTAGGCATAAAAAAATATGCACATTTCAAAGTACTTCCCAGGACCTTTAAACCTGAATGCACACAGACTTACGTGGAACTACAGTAAATTGAGGTCACCACAGGTAAATCTGCTTCTAAATCATACAGAATGAAATATTTTGAAAATAACAAAGCAGAATGTTTCCTGTGAGGCTTGGGTTTAGGGTTTGGTTAGGGGGATAGATTTGGTTTGTATTCACCTTATTCTCCGCGTACGAGCGGGCGCAGCCATTTGAATCATTTTGGCTCGAGACTTCCGGTCTCATTCACTTCCATTCATTTTTAGACGTTAAAAACAGCTCGTTCTGCTGCTTGATGTTGCAAACTGAGGTTTTCTTATTATATTATTCTATTTTGTCTGTATAATCATGCAAACACTTGTTTGTAGAGCGAGTAGTTTGACCGTTTTCAGCCATTTATTATTCCTAGTCATTTCTCCCATAGGCAACTGAATCGGAAGTTCTAAAACAATCGCAAAAACGAGCGCACTTCCGCATCGAAGAATAAGGTCAATAAGAGAAACATCATTGTGCTTATGAGAGTCTATACCTGGATATAAGAATAGAAATATGTGTGTGTGTGTGTGTGTGTGTGTGTGTGTGTGTGTGTGTGTGTGTGTGTGTGTGTGTGTGTGTGTGTGTGTTCAACAGCAAAAAGAAAGTCATTCAGGCTTGGAACAAGTGAATGATAAGTAAATGAATGATCAGTTTTGCTCGAATTATCCCTTTAAGAGGTCAGTTGGCATTTCTGTGTGGATTTTGCAAGTTCTCTCCGTGTTGGCGTGGGTTTCCTCTGGGTCCTCCGGTTTCGCGCACAGTCTAAAGACATGCGCTATAGGTGAATTGAATAAACTAAATTGGCTGCAGTGTATGTGTGTGCATGTGAGAGTGTATGGGTGTTTGAATGAATTATCCCTTTAAGCTAAACAACAAACATGCAGCCGCTGAAATAAAACTACATCATGCATGACCAAACAAGCAATATTAAATAAATATCAGATGACTGCAAATGGGATAGTAATTTTATAAACTTTTGTAATTGAGCCTTTTCGGTTTGAACATGACTGTGGTACTGTATGTCTTCCACCTCAAACACTGTTTAAGTGAAGACAAGCCTGCAAAACAGAGCTAATGAATCAGTGAACTGGCAAGTTCACACATTAAAGAAGTCAGTTTGTGGTATTAGCTGACATAGTAAACATATGAGAGCACAATTTTTCTGTGCTGTGGTTGCTGGATCATGTAAATGTATTGAATTCCTTCTCCTTCATTTACTAGCTACTGTACTGTACAGCACGGGATAAACACGGGTGAACACCTTGCATCTCTTTTAATCCTTCAGTCAGTGTTAAAGGCATTGAAAGAACCATACTACTGTAGGTGTTCATGGTCATGTAATAAAGAAAAAAACATTTATTTAACAAAATAATCAAGTTAATGATGATCTGAATTTGGAAGATGGAAGGGTCTGATGACCAATTTAAAGCCTTAATGTCCACTGACTTTCTGTAAGAGTTTTTGCACTCTTTACAGAGATTCATTCATTCACTTTCCTTCAGCTTAGTCTCTATTTCAGAGATCGCCACAGCAAAATGATCCGCCAACTATTCCAGTGGATGTTTTACACAGCAGATGCCTTTCCAGCCGCAACCCAGTATTGGGAAACACCCATACTCACTCGCATTCACACACACACACTCATACACTAGCATTATGCTGTTGATTCCTAAAATGATAAACCGTTTCAAAGCTGGAAGATCTAACTCTGTTCAATATGCTGAATTTGGTCAAATGTGTGGTTAATTTAATTTTACCTACAGTCTGTTTTCTGCTAGTATGTTTATCAGACTGAATATATCTACTGGGGTTGTCTTTGCATGAGTCAAACCCGATAAAATTGGTTTATTTAAAGAATGTATTTATGTAGTATAATACACCTGCATGCACATTCTCACAACACATAAAAATAGAGAAATGGGTTGCAAGCAGCGCAGACACACAATAGAAACTCCCAAAATGATGAAAATGGCTGCTTCTTGTTTAGAGTTCATGAGTCAGGTTCTTTTTTTTTATTTTAACATCCTTCATTTACCATTCCTTGTTGTTTGTATATTTTAGCCTTAATCTGACGAATTGCACAATTAACATTAAATTAACAATTTAGTCAAATTATAAGGGCTAAAAATATACACAAGGAACCGTACAACCAGGGGTGCATTTCCGAAAACCATCGTTAGCAAACTAAAATCGCAAGTTCCGTCATTACAAACATAGTTGGCTGATTTGGCATTTCCCAAATACATTGTTCCAACAAACATTCACAAACTACGTCGCATACTTGTACGCGTAGAGCTGTAGTTAGAAACTTAGATCCTGGTTGTGTTCTATCCGCTCTATGCCCCATTCAGTTAACGGTCCAACATTTAAACTCAGAATGATTAAAAAAAACATTAAAGTCATCTCTCTTAGATGTAGTTCGCTTTGAAAGTATTTTTACAGTTTTAGGGATTTTCATATTGACAATTGCGTTCCCTTCGCTGTGCACTTTGAAATCATATATGCCATTTTGAACGCAGCCGGGGCTCATGGCAAAGGCTATAGGTGACCTATTATTTAACAGCAGAATTTACATCTCCAAAGCTTGTGAATACTAAAATATATAGCATATGTTATTGTTTTTTATTAAGAAATATATCTGTACTGTAGACCTATATGACATGGGAATGTTAGTTAGAACATTTCTGCAGTGGTTTGAATGTGTCAAATTGTACTTTAAAATTTTTAATAAAAAAGAAATTAAATTAAAAAATAAAGAAACAATATCTCCCCCGTGTTCGCGTGGGTTTCCTCGGGGTGCTCCGGTTTCCCCCACAAGTCCAAAAACATGTGGTATAGGTGAATTGGATAGGCTAAATTGTCCGTATAGTGTATGTGTGTGAATGAGTGTGTATGAATGTTTCCCAGAGATGGGCTGCAGCTGGAGGGGCATCCGCTGCGTAAAACATATACTGGATAAGTTGGCGGTTCAATCCGCTGTGGCGACCCGAGATTAATAAAGAGACTAAGCCAAAAAGAAAATGAATGCATGAATGAATAAACAATATCCTACCTACTACTACTACTACTAATAATAATAATAATGATAATAATAATAATAATAATAATAATAATAATAATAATAATAATAATAATAAATATTATTATTATTATGGTTGTTAAGTAGGATTTTTTTTTCATTTCTTAATAGACAGCCTATTGTAAATTACAACCATTAATGATTTATATATGAGATTACATGTTAGTCAAGTAGTTTTATGTTTTGTAATAGAATATGGAATTTTCTCAAATAATATTTGTTAAGGAAACAAAGGCTCTATATGTTCCATTTACATATATTTCAATTAATATGGAAAGACACTGCATGTTTTTACCAAAACTAATATTGGATTTCTTTTAAATGCGCGTGCGTGTAAAACAATATAATTTGCACAAAAAGTTATGGGGTTTTTCTCTAAAGAAGTTGTTACTCCACCCTGTTTAAAGCGTCATTATGGATGTTTTACATTATAACTAACGTGGTTTAAATGACCACAGACAAACTACCGTTTTGGGAAACACTCGTCAGTACAACGTTCTTTTCTCAAACAATGCATTGTACTATGATAGTTCAGCTGCGAGTTTTGTCATTGTTTGGGAAACGCACCTCAGGACAGTAAAATAAACAAAAAACGATGTTTTTCTAATTTGCAGCGTGTTTGAGCTCTCTCGATCACCCTACAGTGTATAATGTTAATCTGTGTAATTAAAAGATGCCAAACAAAGTGCAATTTTGTTTTTTAAACAAGACAATAATAATTCGACAGATTTTTTCACTTGAGCTCCCTTAAAATATCTGTGCATTTCCCATTGCAAATGTAAGCCATTCATATGAAACTATTTTTCTATTAGACTATAAGAAAATGGCCCAGATGGTGTGCAATTTGAATATGATTTGATTCAGGTTTATTCATTCATTCGTTTTTCATTTAGAAAATAAAAGCCCCCGTCCCCTGTAAAGAGGTGCAGTACAAAGGGTCACATAATACAGTAGTTCTTCTGTCACTCCAAAGCAGCTTCTTAATTAATCTGATTTAGACCAATGAGAGAAGGGAGAAAGGGAGAGGGGTGTATATTAAATCTAATCTGTTTGTCCAAACCAATATTCCCTCAGCCTCAGGCATAATACACCTCTCTCTGAATTAAAGTGCCACTCATGGCATATTTTAGCTGGTAGTGACTCTTTCGCCTTAGATCAACCACATAAAGTTAATTTAGAGGGGTACTTCATAGAGCTTTTATTACCTTGATAAACATCAATAGACAGAGCCAGAAAGAAAATGGAGTAAAAAGTCATTTGCTTTGTCAGCGGTTCAGCTATTGCAAATCAGTTTTACTGGTGAACTTTGCCAGTTGTTTTATCAAGACAGATTTTACCCCAGGCCTACAGCTACAGTAATTCTATAGTAGGTACGTAAAAGAAAAAAACACACCAAGTACAATGAATATTTATGATATACTATATAGTACAGGCTAAATCAACTCAACAGGATTCTCTCATGTAATCCAGATTCAGCAACTTTAAAGTTAACAAAGTGAGACTGAACTGAACTCGGCAGCAATGCTATATCTCATCAATACATCTCATTTGAAATCAGCGGGAGAGCAAGTGAAGTGAAACAGAATTTGTTATCTGTGTCTGTGTTGCATGAGATTAATGAGCCTATCATTTGACTTGTTGGATGTCTTTTCTAGACTGGAGCTGGTTTCTCACATGGCGAACAGCAGCGTGAGTCAGTAGCTATTTATTAAAGTGTTGTTCTCCAGTCTAGATGATGACATTTCTCTAAACAGACAAAATACAGGGTGAGACGAAATAAGGAGCTGTTAAAAAACTAGAAGCTCTCACTAGTCGGCTTGTTAGTTTTAGTAAAGTTTTTATAGTTTTAAAGCATTTGTACTTTGATATTTGGAATTCTGCTTATTAAGTTGTGTGATAGGGGCCTGTCTCTCGCTCTCCTGCTGTAGTCAGATCATCAAGCTCAGTGTTCATACTGGACTAATGAGAGAGCAGAGCGTATTACTGTTAATATCCACACACAGTGGTTTAGTAGAGACGTCTCCTCGTGTCCACACAGGAGTGCTGGTCTGCCTCACCTCATTAACGGCTCTCTCAGATCTTATTCCCTGCCCTGTGGTCTGTTTGCATGAGAGAAAATTCCCTTCTGATATCGTAGACTTCACAGTGAAAATGCGCACGCTTCTGCGATGGCTGCTTCGTGGCCCTGACTATAATGAATCAAATGTAATTAAATTCAAGTGGAATTAAAGTTAACTACATTAAACAAACACAAGAACAAGCTGTGCAGACAGAGCTAAAAGCTTATTTGTCGGCTTGATCTGTTTCTTCTGTTGAGGGGAAAAAAGCCAAAGCCATCCATTGCTTGCTCTTTGGTTTCCCAGCCTGAGGTTGAGGTTTCCTGAATTAGAATGAGGTTAGACCTGAATATTTTTAGTGCATAGTATTGACAATATTAATAATAGTAACTACAGCTTTTATTGTAACTACAATACAAACAGGGCTTTACATTAACACCCGCCAAATGCAGGTAGATTTCGGTTGTGGCGGGTTAGACAGCCACTCCCACCAGCCACTTTGGCTGGCTGAAACTAATTTTTAAATTGCCAGTGCTGGCTCGCCGTCACTACAGATTAGACTGTTAGTTTATGACCGTTTGTCTATATGCCTACAAATGTGATCTTAGAATCAAGAAGCAGCACGACTGACAAAAACAGCTTTTCGCGCGAGCAAAAGAAAGCAGGTGAATAACGAATGAGAGGATCACGCGCACGGTGAGACAGGCTTTCCTCACTCACTGACTAGGGCTTTAGTGTTTAAAAGCTCCTGTTCCTCACTCGAAGCAACTGTGCCTGGAAACGAAACTAGTGCGATGCTCGTGCACCCACAGTCCTTCAAGGGCTTTCGCTTTAACCATTCTTTAAACAGATTATTAATTGGCCTAACATTAACCGTGTGCGCGGCAACATCCTTTCATTATCGCACACAGAATAATATTGCTTCAATATGTTGTTGTATGCATAGTTAACTGGTGATCTGGGATCTTGAGCCAGAACAGACCACTGTGCATAGTTTCAGATGCGTGAGAATATATATTTTTTAAATGTCAGCTGTTTTGCTGAATAAAAAGTGTATGTATACAGCAGTATTTTGCTTGTTTTGACACATTATTTGAAAATTGTGGCAAGGAAATAATTAGTTTGGTGTGGCCAGAGAAAAAAAAGGTAAATCCTTATTGTGTTGAGCCCTGAAAAGTCCTGTGAAAGAAAACTAATTGCAATGCAACACTTTTTTATGAAAGCATAACCCATTTGCTCATGCTCATTGAGTAAACCCATAAACAAAAAACAGTTAAATGAACGAGGAGGCAAGTGGAAAAAACACAACACGTTCACACTGCAGGCAAATGTGGCCCGAATCTGATCTTTTCGCCCATATGTGACTCAGGTCTTGACAGTGTGAACAGCCCAAACCGCATGGAATCTGATCTTTTCACTTCAGATGTGTGCCACTTTTAGGGTTGCCACCCGTCCTTTAAAATACGGAATCGTCCCGTATTTGAGAATGAAATTGCGCGTCCCGTTTTGAATCAATACGGGATGGGTTTTGTCCCGTACTTTTTATAATTTTTTTAAAGTGGCTTTTCATGCAAATCCTTCCACACGCATTTTATGAAGATGCCTCATTTCCTACTTTTGATTGGGTAATACTTGATGTCATCGTTAGCTTGATTGGTCTTTGTCCAGTGAGGAGGGCGTGTCTTTTAAGCAGAGTCAGTCAAGTGACAGAGAGTAGCCTAATGGCAGATGCTTCTCCAGGTAACCCCCCCCCCCCCCCCCCCCCCCCCCCCCCCTCCCCCAAATCTCTAATAACAGTGACGCAATCTGTGAAAATCTAGCTGGAGACATTTTTTTTTTGTAATTTACTGTTTTCTACATGAAATAAAGAACAGTCTGTGAAAATAATAAAAAATATATGTATTTAATATTAACTGAGTAAAACCATATCAACAACTGAAATCACAGTAAAATGAATGGCTACAATCAAACTTTTTCTCAGAATTATATTTGGCCTGGTTTTCACACACTGGGTCACAAATTTGTTGTAAAAGTTATGTAAATACAATGTAGGCCTAAGTGGATCACATTCCAATGTAATATTAGAATTTGCATGTTAAGATTAAGTCAGGCACAGAAGCATTAATTTATTACATGAAAGATTACATTTATTACATTAATAAACAACATAATGCCCATGTAAAGAAAATAAACTAGTAAATTGCAACTTTCCATATTTTTAAATTAGAAATAGGCTATTTGAAAACTTTACTAGCTAATGTTTGTAGCTAGTTTATGTATGTGCTGTTTCCATGTTTGGATAGATGTTACTGCAAATAATGACAAATATTTTAGCCAAAATCTGTTATCAATACCACCCTTTAAAATTAGGTTCATTAGTATGTTCTCCTGTCCTCTAGGTTACAGCAGCTGAGTTAACACAAGTGTACCACACTTTTAAACATAACATCAGCTATAACAGTGCTGCAGAGTTGTAAAAAGGCTGACTGCATCTGATCTGTTTACACAGATTTCAATAAAAGACAGTTTATTTTAATGTCCAAGTGTTCATACCTTCCTAAAAACATACTTTAAGTTGCGATTTACCACCACTGGCATGCTATTGGGCCTGTGATTGGGGATGTGGCCCCCGCTGCAGTATGCGTCCCTTATTATTTTGTATTAAAAGTGGTAACCCTAGCCACTTTCATATGTAGTCCTAAATCCGACACCGATCTGATGTTTTGCAATGCGACCGCAGTGTGAACGGTTATATCAGATTTCATGTGACTTTTACATAGCCTAGGCCTAATCTTCGAGCAACATACGTCATCATTCTGTGCTGCAAACATCATCTACACCTCTGCAGCATAGTAGAATAACACACAGGGCGATTACTTTACCACAGGAAGTTGGTTGTTCATTTTGAAAAAGATTTTGAAGGCAAAACTGGTGCTTGTTAACCACTCTGGTTAACGATCGGGGCACGGGATGATCGCGATGCTAAAGAGCATCGGGGGTCTTGCGGAAAGGGGATCCGTGCACAAAGGAGGGGCACTTTCATTTTAAGGACGAACATTATCTCAGAGCGAATAAAGGGCAGGAACTCAAGCACCCAAACCCCCCTTCTGCACGTGTCTGTTGTTTATAACGAAGTAAAATAAAATAACTGCAAACGGAGATAAACCAACTCCACCTTCACAGTTCAGTCTGCGGCTGCTCATTAGCCCTTGATGAGTTCACTACACCGGTGGTCAGACAGACGCGCGCCGCGGTTGTCATAAATCACAAATGATCAGTGTTTTCAATCACAAGGGACTTATTTTAGGTTTAAAATGCTGAAATACACATTAGATTAGTAGTAGGCCTAGCAGAACAACCCTTTACAGTTCATGTAATACACATGTCTGTGAAAAGGACAATAATCATATTAAGCATAATCTGACAACGTGCTTCATACAGTAATATACACATTGTGTGCATAATTAGACATTTTGTGTTGTCCATAACTATACTTCTGCGCATGCGGGTCAGTTTACGACCATGATCTGTTCACACTGCAAATCTGATATTGGCCACATTTATAACAACAGTGTGAACAGCCAGGCAAAAAAATCAAATCTGAGAAAAAATGCCTTAAATGAAGTCATTTTAGCATGCCAAAGTCAAATTTATGCATATAAAATATATTTTCCCAACAACAAAATTGTGGCTAGTGAAAATGGTGAGTGGCTAGTAACGATGGAAAACAACTAGCCACAGTGGCTGGTGATCAAAAAAGTTTATGTCAAGCCCTGAATACAAATACAAAACAAAAATATAGATTTTTTTAAGGTTTTGACTTTACGCCACTAAGATAAAATAGTAATTTCCCTAAAAATATATTCTCAAGTTTTATCTTGAACACATATGTAGGAGCTCATGCATGCATCCCTTGCAAATGTGTGTTATTCTTGCATGATTTGACAGTTCAATTTCAATTTTGACAGCCCATTCAATTTATAATGCCACCAAGAACATACATCAAATAGTAATTTCCCTTAGTATATTTTCAGCTAGTGAAGTTGTGTCTTTATGAACGCATATGCAGGAGCTCATGCATGTGTGCTTGAGAGCACAGGAGTATGAACTCAAAGATTCATTCTCTTTCCTGAATCTCTCATCATTGTTTCATTCCCAAGCCCCCCTCATCGCCCTCTCTCTCATCACTTATTCCCTTTCTCCTTTTCAAAGCCAGTAGAGCATGCAGTCTTTATTCTCGCACCTGAGTGAGTGACTGGATGAATGTGCGCATGATGTGAGTTATGTGAATTTTGCAAGGATTGAGTTAATCAGGCCAACAGTTACCCCTTGATAACTGATATCCCTTGAGCAGCTATTGCCCATTTTATGGAGTGCATGCATCAAGCACACATGTGCTGTCAACCATTATGAACTCCACAAGCATGTCTTACAATGACTACGTTTACATGGACGTGAGTAATCAAATTATTTGCCTTAATCTGAATTAGACAATACGATGATTAAGGTGTTTACATGAGTTGCTTTTTGAATGTTTCTTTCATGATCCCATTTCACATGTTACAGCACAAAGTTCGATTAACATCACTGCGTCATCATCACACTATGCACATTCCTCTGGAGTTTCATGTAATTTCAGGTGTTTCATTTTTAATTTGTCGACTTTAACTGCAGTTTGGCACTTTCACTTTCATTCAGGAACATTTCATGCATGCCCACCCGTGATAAACTGAGGTATTGGATGCGAGTATGAAGTAAGGACTGTTTGAAGAGTGTTGTTTTAATGGAATTTGACCATACGCCGTATGGGAAAAACGCTCCGCATTTCACTATGCAGGTGTATGTGGTCCTTCACTTATTCGATAGGTGCAGAGATTAGTGTCAAAATCCTACACAACAATAATAGTTTAGGTTTACATGTCTGTGCTGCACTTTAATAATGTGACTAAAATCGGCATACTCCACATGTCTTAATTCGATTTCTGTTTAGTTCGATTATGACTAGTCAGATTAAGGTAATCAGAAATCGCTGTTTACATGGTGGACTCTTAATCAGAGTATTGTCTAAATCGTATTTAAATCGGATTATTGGTGCCCATGTAAAAGTATTCAATGTCACACTGCTTATCAGATAACAGTGATGTCTCCTGTATCTCCTGCAAACCATGCTTCTTCTATCACAATATCACGAGCCTGTTTGCAGTAATTTCAATCACTGTGGCCACACACACATGCACACACACAGACACACAAAAGATAATAAATTATGATGACTAAATGGTTTTTCGCCATTAGAAGTCAGTGGCTGATTATCCTAATAATTATGTTCAACAGAAAAAGAAACTCATACATGTCTGGAACAACTTTAGGCTGAGTAAATGATGAGAACATTTATGGGTGAACTATCCCTTGAATGGTGGGCTCTTATACCTACAGTTAGGCTGTCTGTAATGTGGTTAAAGCTGGATGATTTGATAACGGTTTAATTACATCACACATAATTGTTACCTGGTTGTCACTAGTTTGAGAGACATGGCTGTGCTGTATGCAACAAGGGATGTAATATATAAAGTTTGTTCACGACTTACACTCTAAAAAAATAAGAGTCATATATTGGCATTGATGGTTCCATGAAGAAGCTTCAACATCCAAGGAAACTTTTCATTCCACAAAAGATTCTTCATAGTAAAAAAAGATTATTTATATTATTAAAATCTATGAATTGATGTGCTTCTTTGGAACACTTTCTACTAAAAGCTTTTTTGGAAAATGTTGGAATAGCTAACCAATTCCATGCATATTCAATAAAATGTCAAGAGAGTATTTTCTTCAATGTCATAAATATTAGTAATTTATTAGATACAAATGAATAATTTGATAACAGAGCTCTGGGTTACATTACCCCAATGCAATACAATAATTTTTTTTTTCAGGGAGGTTCGCAACATCTCTGCGTTTCCCTGACTCCAATATTTCTACACAGCTAATATTAAAAGGTGGAGTTTTGGTGGAATTCATCAATTGTGAATCATTCTGCAATTCTTTGGCGGTCACACCCATTCATACCTCCTCTTTCTGCAACCCTTCTCTGCATACCAGAACTGAACAGAACTGTTAAATGCAAATGTTTTATAGACCCGATTGACCCTAATATAATTTCCATCTATAGTAAACCTTGCAGACATTTAGCTCTTGGAGACTTTAGGCACATTTCACTTGCCTGCTCCACAGGAAGCCTTAAACAAGTTTTTTTTTTATTTTTGATGTCAGCTGCGTCTCCTTGTTCAAAGTTGCTTAATTAGCCTATCACACTTAGAGAAGTTTGTCTAATCTAATCCATCTCTAGGCAATACATATATTTAATAAAAGTAAGAGAGACATAAATGCAATAAAAATAAATTCTTTTTTCCCAAGATAAACCAAAAAAAGGTTCTTCTATGGAAACATTTTGTGAATTTTGTTTTTTCCTGACTTACATACTACAGTATTTTAAAAATTAACCTTGAGTACATTGCCTATTGGTTCATTCACATGCAGTAGTACCAACCAATTGCTATTTTAAGGATGAAAAAATTCCGCTTTGCGCCCCGGCGCATGGTCTAACAGGGTTGAGCTTATTCTCTTAATGAGTTATAGGTGTGTTTTGAGAATAAACCAATCAAAGTCTCATCTCCCATTTCCTTTAAGAGTCAGTTGTGTCGCGCCATAACGCATTTGCTATTTACATGGCGGACTTTGTAAGTGGAAAAACTGAACGCTTCACTAGCGAGAAAACAATTAAACAGACCATCTACAGTGCAAGAATGAAAGAATGAGCCTCCTCATTCTTTACTTTCACTTTCACTCTCGTGGATAAGGTAACGTGTTGTACGCACAGACATCCATTAGCCTACATAATTAATTTAATTTAAGCGCAAAGATTTGTTTCAAAACTATTTCTAAATTCAGTTCTAATTTCCAGCAAACGAATAAATGAACAATAATAACGAAGTGTGGTCAAAAAACTGAGTTATATTCAAATACACATGCTATGCCCCATATGGTCTAAAACCTGACAGCTGGGCAAATCTAAGTGTGTTTTTAAAACAAATATAAGTATGCATATAATAAATAATACTGCTAAGCAATTTGTCATGAATAAACTGAAAAAGCCCCTCGAGATGAAGAACTATTTAAACAGCGTGGTGCAAAATGTCAAAATGACTCTTGCTTCGAGCTGAAACCAGCAAACAACAATTGTGTCGAGCCTTGCGCCGCATTGCGCCAGGTGTATGATAGGGCCCATAGTGTACCCTAGCTATGTTTGGTATACTTCATGATAAAAAAGATTCAAGATCTGGTTTTACTTCCTTTAAAGCAGCTTCTTTTTACTATCTTGACTAAGCTGAACTAAATATTATACTCTTACTCTACAACAGAAGCACAGTAGATCTCATCCACCAAAAATGAAGTTTATGTATATTTTATACCCATGCCAATAAATGCTGGTTCAAATGACTGAATCAGACTTGCCATGGCTTAAATACACTACCTGACAAAAGTCCTATCCAAGTTTTAAGAACAAGAAATAATAACTTGACTTCTAGTTGATCAGTTGGTATCAGAAGCGTCTTATATGAAAGGCAAAGGCCTCTAGATTAAGCTTATTTTACCAAATAAAATATGATCATGCCTTGATTTTTAATTATTTAATTAGGACAGCGAGGTCTGACTTTGCTTAGACAAAAGTCTTGTCACTTAACAGAAATAATGTCCAGTATAGAAAATAAAGTCATGGTGCAGTGGAAAAAGAACTAATATTGTGTATGACTCCCATGAACTTGGCGGACTGAATCCATACATCTCTGCAATGACTCAAATCACTTATTAATAAAGTCATCTGGAATGGTGAAGAAAGCGTTCCTGTAGGACTCCCAGAGTTCATCAAGATTCTTTGGATTGATCTTCAATTCCTCCTCCATCTTACCCCAGACATGCTCAATAATGTTCATTCTGGTGACTGGGCTGGCCAATCCTGGAGCACCTTGACCTTCTTTTCTTTCAGGAACTTTGATGTGGAGGCTGAAGTATGAGAAGGAGCGCTATGCTGCTGAAGAATTTGCCCTCTCCTGAGGTTTGTAATGTAATGGGCTGCACAAATGTCTTGATAACTCAGGCTGTTGATGTTGCCATCCACTCTGCAGACCTCTCGCACACCCCCATACTGAATGTAACCCCAAACCATGATTATTCCTTCACCGAACTTGACTGATTTCTTTGAGAATATAGGGTCCATGCGAGTTCCTATAGGTCTTCTGCAAAAAATTTACCTTTTGCCCCTTTTCCAAATGATCAACTAGAAGTCAAGCTATTATTTGTTGCCCTTACAACTGGGATGGATGACAAGACTTTTGTCAGGTAGTGTATATATTTAAGAGTCTAGGATTCTGTCTGTATGTCCGGGTTGCAATATAAGGGAACTTAAACCTCCAATTAGTTTCACCGTGGATCTAAATGCAGTTCATTTAAATGAGAATGAGCAAGCCTCTTTGCTTTTGGGATACTAAACACTAACACTGCATTCATGCATACAATCACTTGTGTTCTCCTATGAATGCTGTAGAGAAAAATCAGCATCACCTACAGCACATCTCCTGCTCCTCTCCACTTTTTATATTTCCACCCATTTAAGTTATTATGCAACACTCTCAGTGGCTCTAAGTGCAGTGTGTTCTCTCTGTTTAAGAGGTGTGTGTTTGCATTAGGATCATTACTCACCAGCAAAAGACAGAGAGCTACCAAAGCCAGTGATTAGATGTGAGTTGTGAGAGAGATAAATAATTAAACTAATCAAAGACAAAGCAGTTGTATCGAAATGGAAAGATAAGCTAACGTAATGCAATGATGAATATCCTTTTTCCGAAGGACAAGGACACAGTTAAATGTCTAATCGAAAAGGAAACGCAAAACATCATTCCAGCTAAGCTTTTTATAGCAATCACCTCTTGACAGAAGAAAAAAACAAGCAAAATTGTTTTTAAAAGCCATGAAACTGGAATTGTGACCCCTTTCATGCTCTTCAGTTGAGCATAAAACATTCCGGTGTACTGTAGGAGAAGATACAATTATGCAAATACACACTCTTAAAAAAAAAGTGCTCTGGATGACAAATGGTCCTGGCTGGATTCATTAACGCTCACAGAACCCCGCACAAACACAGTTCTTCACTGATGTGAGGGGTTCTTGGCATCACAAACATAGTTCTTAATGACTTCAATGCATTTTTGGCAACAACAACACAACATATCCATTTGCCCCACTTATATTCAAACACCTGACAGAAAATAATTGCTAAATTACTAATTGCTTTTACACTCTCATTGTTAGAGTTAAAATACGATTAAATACTGAGTAATAGGGCTGCACAATATATCGTTTCAGCATCGATATTGCAATGTGTGCATTCGCAATAGTCACATCGCATAGATATGCAATGTTGAGTTGGGATTATATCTGAGCAAGAGTCACAATTCAGAACACAAGATTAGTGGAATTATTGCAGAGTTTAACCACAATGGAATTAAATTGTATCATTGGCGTGTTTTTAAGGCTTGAGAGATTTAAATAGTCAGACATAAGACATTTTACCAATTGAAAGTTCAATAAAGAATAATTGTGTTGAATTATTGAAACATTAAAAACTTTGCAGCGTAATTTTAACATTTACAAAATCTAACCCAATACCTAAGCTACATTAATATATATTATTAAGGTACGAATTAGGAGTTTATTGAAGCAAAAGACATAGTTAATGGTTGGCTAATAGCGGGAAGTGAGTCTTAATATAATAGGTGATTATAAGTTCTTTCCAAGGAATGCAATTCAATCATTTGATGAAATTGTATAGACGCATTATATTGCAATATATACAGTTAGGTTTATTAATATTTGGACATCGACACAATCCTTACATTTTTGGCTCTATACACCAACACAATGGATTTGAAAACAAACAAGATGTGCTTTAACTACAGACTGTCAGCTTTAATTTGAGGGTAATTACATCCAGGTAAATGCTGTAGGAATTACAACACTTTGCATTTGTGCCTCCCGCTTGTTAAGGGTCCAAAAGTAATTGGACAGAATAATAATCTTAAATCAAACTTTCAATTTTTAATACTTGGTTGCAAATCCTTTGCAGTCAATGACAGCCTGAAGTCTGAAGACATCACCAGACACTTGGTTTCATATCTGGTGGTGCTCTGCCAGGCCTCTACAGCAACTGTCTTCAGTTCCTGCTTGTTATTGGGGCATTTTCCCTTCAGTTTTGTCTTCAGCAAGTGTAATGCATGCTCAATCGGATTCAGGTCAGGTGATTGATCTGGCCATTGCATAACATTCCACTTCTTTCCCTTAAAAACTCTTTGATTGCTTTTGCAGTATGCTTTGGGTCATTCTCCATCTGCACTGTGAAGCGCCATCCAGTGAGTTCTGAATAATTTGGCTTTATATGAGCAGAAAATATTGCCTAAAACACTTCAGAATTCATCCCGCTGCTTTTGTCAGCAGTCACATCATTATTAAATATACAAGACAACCAGTTCCATTGACAGCCTACATGCCCACGGCAGGTCACTACTATTACCATGCTGCACTGCTTAGGATCATGATCAGTTCCTTTCTTTCTCCATACTCTTCTCTTCCCATCACTCTGGAACAAGTTGATCTTGGTCTCATCTGTCTATAGGATGTTGATCCAGAACTGTAAAGGCTTTTTTAGAACTCTAATTTGACCTTAATGTTTTTGAGGCTCGCCAATGGTTTACATCTTGTGGTGAACCCTCTGTATTCACTCTTGTGTAGTCTTCTCTTGATTGTTGACTCTGACACACTTACACCTACCTCCTGGAGAGTGTTCTTGATCTGGCCAACTGTTGTGAAGGGTGTTTTCTTCACCAGGGAAAAAGAAAAAATTCTTCAGTCGTCCACGACAGTTGTTTCTGTGGTCTTCCAGGTCTTTTGGTGCTGCTGAGCTCACTGGTGCATTCTCTCTTTTTAAGAATGTTCCAAACTGTTGTTTTGGCCACGCCTAATGTTTTTGCTATCTCTCTGATGGGTTCCTTTTGTTTTTGCCATCTAATGATGGCTTGCTTGACTGATAGTGACAGCTCTTTGGATCTCATCTTGAGAGTTGAAAGTAACAGATTCCAAATGCAAACAGCACACTTGAAATGAACTCTGTACCTTTTATCTGCTCATTTTAATTGGGATAATGAGGGAATAACACACATTTGGTCATGGAACAGCTTAGAAGCCAATTGTCCAATTACTTTTGGTCCCTTAACAAGTGGGAGGCACATATGCAAACTGTTGTAATTCCTACAGCAACAGTCTGCAGTTAAAGCACATCTTGTTCGTTTTTTTCATTTCAAATCAATAGTGTTGGTGTATAGAGCCAAAATGTTAGAATTGTTTCGATGTTCAAATATTAATTGACCTAACTGTATATCGCAGAAAAATAAAACATCACAATTCAGATTTTTCCAATATCATGCAGCCCTTACTGAGTAATATTAATTAATTACATGTATTTAAAATTAGAGTTTTAATCTAATTTGTGTCTATTGTTTTGATTATTTTTATTTTCACATTTTGAGTCGTTTATTTGAATCTTAATCCTTTTGTGTATTATTGTTGTGGCTATTGTTATTATAATTACAATTATTATAATTCATATTATTACCGTAGTCAGTGAATGTGTTTATTTTTATAAAACGCTTGATTATTTAATTACATTTTAGAGGTGAACTATCACTAAGTACCAAGAAGGAATAACTGAACCAAGATGGAAAAATAGTCTTGCAAGAGTCTTGAATCAGCCTGAAGTGGGTAATTCTGTGATACTAAATAAACAGTCCTTAAGAATTCAGTTTAGTTAAAAAGCTATTATTATGCAAAATAAGAGGTGGTGGAGTCACACGAGAGCTATGAAATTAGCAGAGCTGTTTAGCAAATGTACTGCTGGGGAAATGGTCAATTAAGAGATCATTATCAAAGTCTACGACCCCAGAATACCACAACTGACCAATCAGAGTAAAGTATTCAAGAGAGCAGAGTCATTCGCATACATGTAAATTTGTCAGGCTGCAATGATTATTGATCTTTTATTATTTTTTGAATGCTGCAATACTGGGGTTACTTAAGTGGTTTTTACAAATTTAGTCACTATAATTAAGCTAAAAAGTACAAGTTTATCTTCCCTTGTTGTCCTTTCGGAAAAATGATATTTACACAACCTGATTGCTGCTTCATTGAAACCGCATCTCTATATAAATAGGGATGCTTGTTTCTGTTTATATTCAATATTACTCGTGTTTCTGCAACTCAATGCTACACACACACACACAAAACAAGTTATATTATATATTATATAGTTATATAGCTTGCAAGTTTTTTTTAACAATAAATTTTGTATTTTACAACCCAAGTACTTGTATGTAAATAATGGCATTTTTTACTTTAGTTTGTTGCATTAAAAGTCATAAAAATATATTATAAAATGCAAATAATATAAGAATAATATAGATGATCCAACTTTTATGCTATAGAGCAGAAAATCCTCAAAATAATTTATGACTGCAGATGTAGTCTGGATAAGATTTTAGTGCCATTTATTCAATCAAAACAATTAAATGCAATTTAAGGGGCACCTATGATGAAAATCATCTTTTGTAAGATGTTTGGACAGAATTGTGTGTAGGTATACGTGTCCACAGTTATATTGGGCTGATATAATGAGTCTCCCTTTTTTAATTTCCTGACGTTAAAATAGGATCCAAATCCCTCCCATTTTAAGGCCCACTGCAACGTGATGTAGTGTGGTTTTCCCGCCCACCGAATTGATTGACAGCCGTGTATTAACATGTCTCCATAGTAACTCGTATATTCATATCAACAAGACAGGACGTGCACAAAGCAACTGGGATTAAAAGATCTGTTCAGCTCTCTGTGATCATCAATCATAATCAAATTTGATCAAGAATGAGTTTTACAAGTTTAAAACAGTTTTAAAACAGTGCATGTTAATGAATTACAGCGATTTTACTCTCTTTATCACCACAGCCGCATGTCAGTACAATTATAAAAGAAGATGCTTCAAACCCGGTTTGTGGACGTGAAATCAGGTTTATTTTGTACAATAACACAATGAATATCCATACAGCAGTGGATATTAATGTGTATCCTCGCTGTGAGTGTGTGTGTCTCTGAGTGTGTAAACTTTGTAACAACATTGTGTGTGACTCATTACTACAGAAAGGGAACTCCACAACAAATAATAATCATTGGAAAAGTTCTTTAGCATTTCACACAAACGTTAGGTGAGATCTGCTTCCTTCATGTCTGTCACTGTGCTGTTTATCTAACGCAGCCGGAGATTGAGACACACTCTTGACAGGCACGTGGGAACGGTGGGCAGGGAGAACCAGCATTAAAGGCACAGGCAACAAAAACAGCTACATGTGTTCAAAGCAGAAAATCCAATATTCTGAAAGGTCTAATAAATAATCTGATGGGTGTTTTGAGCTGAAACTTTACAGACACATTCTGGAGACACAAAAGACTTATCTTAAATCTTGAAAAAGGGGTAAAATAGGTGCTCTTTAAAAATGCAGTATTTGAGAATATTATTATTGTCAGTCATAAAAAAAATATTATAAGTAAATCAAAAAAATGAAAAACACCCACTCTGACTGATAGGACAGATACTCTTTAAAGGGTCTATTATGATTAATCATAAATGTCTAATTTATTATTACAGATTTAGTCTAGGAAATCAGTTGAAGGAACGTACACCACCAAGGATGCTTTTATTTAATCAAAGCTATACAGCAATACAGCTAAAATATAAATATTAATGTAAAACTATTATTTAATTGGGTTACACTTTATTTAAAGTTGTCCTTGTTACATTATACTGTAATTATTAATTTAACAACCAACCGGCAGCTAGCTCTCTGCAACTCTCACATGGTCACCCACTGAAGCTAAGCAGGACTGTACCAGGTGAGTACCTGGATGGGAGATGACATGGGAAAGCTAGGTTGCTGTCGGAAGTGGTATTCGTGAGGCCATACCCCAGTATAGTGAAGGGGACTCTATACTGCTCAGTGAGCGTCATCTTTCGGATGAGACATTAAACTGAGGTCCTGACTGTCTGTGGTTGTTAAAAATCCCAGGATGTTCTTCAAAAAGAGTAGGGGTTTAACCCCGGTATCCTGGCCAAATTTGCTCACTGGCCTCTGTCCATCATGGCCTGATCACCAATCAGCTGGTGTGTGGTGTGCAGTCTGGCACAATATGGCTGCTGTCGTGTCATCCAGGTGGATGCTGCACACTGGTGGTGGATGAGGAGATTCCCCCCCAAAAATGTGTAAAGCGCTTTGAGTGTTCAGAAGATGCGCTGTATAATGTAAGGGATTATTAATATTAATTACATGTACTTACTATACGGTTATAGGGTTACAATGCAAGTTAGGTTTAGGGATACTTGCATGTAATTATGCATGATAAATTAACTGTAATCACTTTACGTGCATGGAATATTTTTTTAAATAAAGTGTTAGCTTTATTTGTAAAATTGTTCATGTATATAATATGAATGATCTCTGGAAGTTCATAAAAAATGCAAATACTTCACTGTGTATGATATAGCAGGTAGTCATCATAATAGGGTCTATTTTGATTATGAGTGCAGATTACACTCAATGCTAAGGTCATGTGTCCTATTAAGTAATAAGGCAAATGCCAAAACTGTTCAATAGCCCATAATGTATTAGTAAACACTGTATGGATACTTCCTGTACAGTCTCAGTGTCCTTATTAGCCGGGGACGAATAGCAAATTATAACTGACAGCACAGGAAAATGATCACTAGTCTCCAGAAACAAACAAGCACGCACACACTTCAGAGAGAAACAAACAGATAAATGTAACCCATGCCATATCTGTTAGAGAAACTTGTAATAGCGATGTAATTACATATATAATGGCTACATGCTGTGCCGAGGGGTTTTAGCAATAGTAAATGGGCTGGATCATTAGCAGCATGTTTTGCTGTAGTCATTCCCATTAACCTCAGCCCACTCTGTTTATCTGCCACATTATACAATTAAGGGGGGCTTTGCATAACAGCATCTCTCAGAAAACACCCATCATTAAATCTACTCTCTCACAAAGCCTAACTGTGCGCGTTCGCTCACAAAAATGCCACCACACACACATATATACAAACACACATACAGTGCCCACTTACGCAGCGACGCAGCTCTTTTGCAGCCTCTGTTTGGAGCACTTTATGCAACAGTGTTTCTGAAGAGTGTAGTTGGTGTAGGTGATGATAATGTGCAGCAGGGCCTGTAATCATGTCAGTATCTGTGTTTTGTTTCTACACAAATGACTGAGATCAGCTTTAAAAGATGGACTCCGATCAAGCCAGGTCTGAAACTCTGTCTCTCACAGGTTAACGTGCAGTAAGTTATGATTTCCTCAATGCAAACGTAGACCTTTCACAGCATCAATACTGATATATGAGCCCTGTGCAGAGATGCACAAGAAAAGCAGAGAGTCAGCAAAGTTGAGAATAACGCACACTGGGCTAATGGTGAACAAATTTTCCGCAAGACAGGTGGAATTTCTCTGGGTCTTCAGGGAAAAGTCTATAATGGCTTTCTCAATATAAACAGCGATCGCTGCTGCGGCACCCAGGCCTTCAGGGACGTCCTGTCACAGTTCAGGCTGGAGGAATTGGGATCGGTGTCATTTCGCATGACAGGAATGGATTTCTCAGGCCTGCATAAAAACTCCAGATATTTGTCAGGATGACACTGATTAGAGGAGCGAAGTGTTTCAGTCAAACAGGTCTACAAAATCTGAAGGAAGCTATTTCAATAGCAATAGGCTTATTTCACATGGTTGGCATTTTAAAAAATTAAAGCAAGGCTGTGGAAGTGTTGCCAACTATTTTTAATGAAAAGGCATTAAGCTCTGCTTGAAAAGTCGCAAGTCATACGTCTATTTGCATATTACTGATGTCATCACATCCAGCCGTTTCAGTTTGTTTAACAGCCTATGGTTAATAAAGGGGTATTTATATTTGCACTACGCTTTATGTATGCATGTCAATTTAACTACATTTATTGCTGTTTGAATACATTATATAAGTATAGATGTGTAGTGAATTTGCAGTAATCTCTCAGACGTAATAAACTCAGACAAGTTCCGAAACGGTCACTAAAATATCTGTGATTGTGGACAAGAAAAGAATAAACGGTCAAATTAAATTGTTAAATATAAAACAAAGGAGAAGCAGATCGGTTTGACTGTGCAATACCTCACACTCGCGGTGCTAAATCATTTGCCGTTGGTACTCAGAGGGCTGATCTGCTCTCAGGCTGCAGGTGGGAAAGACTGCTGTACGAGGACTGTAAGTGCTTTGAGGCGGAAGAGGGCCGGCGGCATCACTCGCAGCTCGTGGAGAAGAGTAGGAACGGTACAGTACAGACACATGAGAATCTATAAAAATCTCTGATTTCCCTTCTGATATCCCTTTTTTATTTTCACTACACTTTCAGAACGGACCTTCGGGTCACTCGGAAAGTGGTGAAATGATAAATTAATGTCACTTTCTCTTCGCTTATAAGATACACAACTAGGTACACAACAATATGCCATCATGGACACCATTCCTATGTGACTCCAGGCGATATTTGTGGGTTTCTTCCCACCGCAGCCTTGATTTCTTTTTTAAAATAGCGGCTGTGTAAAATCAGTCTATAGCTTTGCTCTATGGGTGAAAGGCGTGTTGTGGGCGGGTTTACTGAGTCAACATTACACAAACTTAGTGCTCAACTATCAGTGATATCATTGTAAAACAAATTGGGGAAGAACTTTGTTTACCGTAAACCTTCAATATGTACAATAACACCAGTGTGATCAGTAGGCTGGTCCTTGTGGTGTATGATCAGAGCATTCAGGGCATCAGCTGCTAAATTTATGTATGATTTCCCAAAATGGCTGGCACTGAGCCAAACAAAAAACAAGTGCATTGCATGTCAAAAATCTAAACTTATCAGAGTTTCCAATGAAATATCAACTGGACCAAAAATGTATACACCATGAACAGTTATTTACCATATGGGAAAAATCGTGCATTTAAAAGATAACCACAACAGGATATTTACACATCCCTGCACTATATAAAATAAACCTTATCAATTTGTACAATAAACTTATCAGTATTAATACTCAACTGATGTCTATCAGGCGCTGCAACATCACTTTTTTTAGCCTCCAGTTTCATTTGGTTTATTCGATGCCTTTATTATATCTGGCAAAGAGGAATTTACAATAATTTTAATATTTATTAGGTGTTTTCAAATAAAAAGCCAATGGTAAATGATGCATATAATATATAACATTTACAGGTCTATTTACTATATAAGATTCTCTTTCTAGAACATTAATATTTTATAACCGCAAATTAAGTAGATAACATGCCGAAACTCAAAATGTCAGAGACGTCCTGTAAATCAAGTTCAAATAACGTTAAAAGAGATCGATCTGGACATAGGCTAACATTAGTTTTGTCCTCCTAATTATTATTTCAGACCCATAAAGAGAATTACTGCTAGATAACGAGCACCTATATTTTCCCCGTCATGGCTAACGTTAGGCGTGCATCAGCAAACAACTAAGATAAAGCCTGATAAAGATTTGACTTTACCAAATAAACAGTGATTCATCAGATCCTGTAGGTCAGAAAGTATAGTTTACTGCTGAACAACTCATTTTATCATGATAAAATAACACAGAAATCAAACATTGGTACTTTAAACTCCTCCTGAAGCTCCGACGGTCTGCTTGAGAAGCTGTCAATCACAACTGTCAATCATGATGACACGCCCCGTTTTTATAGCATTAAATTACTGGCTAAAAACACACTGTTTACAAAACTGAAGATCTGAACCTATATCAGCTTGATAACCAGTGCCTCAATTGACCAAAACCATCTTTCGGGACATTTTATTGCAAATGTAATTAATTTTTTTATTTGGGCTCAAGTCTCGTTCATTAACACGGAGGAGGCGGGCTTTATGACATGTACTGCAGCCAGCCCCCAGAGGGCAATCTAACGGCCGGGAGCGTCACTCAAAAGCAGGCGTGTGGCACACTTGCATATTACACATACAGTAATATGGAAATGTGTATTATCTGCAACTGATACATATAGTTGAGGTAACTAAAATGTTTATTCTATTCATCTTCCAGTTTTAAAGTCATATACTTTCATGTATTTTAGGAGAAGTTAATGAATTGATGGGTTGTAAATCCAGCAGCTCTGATCTCTCCACTGCAGTGCATGGGGCTGCGGCGTGTCACGTTATAAAGCAGACACGTTGCGATGGAAATATGGATGCATTTTAAATAATAGTCACATTAAAAATAATAATAAAATCACACAGGGGATCAGCTGAAGGTACACATGAAAGGGTTAAATTAACTATGACTGAACACTTCAACTTCACTTTAGAACCAAAAACAAGCTTCTTTAGAGCCATTCTACTTCAAGTCCTGTGCTGCTGCTGCAGTGACGTCCAGTAAAACCAGCACTTCTTTACCATGGCTTATGAGGAGTTCTACTCTTAATGATGTCAGATACAGTATTTTGACAAAGAAATACTCTTTCATATGTGCTGCAAATCATTTATTAGCACCTGGTCGTTGATTCAATTGTTTTTTAGCACATTTATTAACATTTGCATGAAGCTACAACTCTTTAGCACTGTAAATAACTCATTCTGTGAACTGCATTCATTTTCATATTTTACATTTTCATGTGTGAAAAAGGCTATGCTGATTTTTCCCCCTGGATTCACAAATTAATAGAAAACATTTTTCAAAAAATAACTATTTTTAAAACTATAAAGGTCATTATTGTTACCTTTGATCAATTTATCCTTTAAGTGAAGGAGCTACAGCAGTAGAAGAGCACACCTGTTTTTCAAACTGGCTTCTCAGATCATGAAAGAGCACTAAATTCAAATGCCCTCCACAGTCACCATCTTACATTTCCACGAGTCCAATAGAGCACATGGCATGTAATGGTGGAACAAGAGCAAAAAAATAAATAATCTATCATGTGAATATGGGCCAAAATCTGTTAGAAAGGTTCCCAGCACCATTTTGAATCAATGCACTAGTGAATTAATCCTGTTCTGGAGGCAAAAATAGGTCAAACTCACAAATACTAGAATAGTGTACCTAATAAAGTGGCCATTAATCACTTTCAATCTATGAAAAATGTACATTTGGGAGCCAGACATGTGTAGTAACACTGTCCGCCAGCAGGGGCTAACTGCCTCACGCAGTCCTGCTAAACCTTGACCTCTTGTTATGTATGCGTGTAGCAGAATGGTGTATGAACATGGCCCTCTCTCTCCTCCCTCCTTCCTACTCAGGAGTCTTTTCTCTTTTAATGAGCCCTCTGCTGTCTTGAATCCATAACAGCAATTAGCCACCGCACAGTTTCAGTTAAAGCCTAAAGCACCGAATGTTCTCACATTGCTCACTGCATGTTGCTTGCAGAGCCTCACATTAGTTTGGCTGTTGCTTTCACACATGCTTGCTAGATGAAGTGTTTGAGTGTGTGTGTGTGTGTGTGTGTGTGTGAATTGTACACAATGAAATTGATATTTTTAACAGTTAGGTCATCTGGTATCACCTATTTATGAGCACCAGAGAGAGGTTGTAATTACAGCACCAGTCCTAAGAATAGAGACTGTAATTTATTTATTTTTGTAATGCCCAGATCCCATTTAGGACAGGAAAAAAAACCTTAGAGGACCATTCTTCATGAAACTGCTCCCATGATATATGTGGCTTTTGCATCAGCTAACGGAAATCTCATTCCTATTCACCACATCTCTCCAAACCATTTCCACCTGGCAGATAAACAATTAACGATCTTGAAATAAATCACTGTACCGTCATATTCCTATAGCGTATCCCTGAAGATGCTCTGCAGGTTTAAGAATATTAGCATTAATGACAGATCATTATCACAGGACTTTGTATTCAAATGGTCTCGTAGAGTCAGTGTTAAGCTATCCATCAAACATACTATCTCTGCCTCGCCTCACTCACAGTTCTGGAGTCATCCATGTACAGTATAATCTACTCACCCGAGAGGCAAAATCCCACAGCAGTCTGCACTGATCTGAGGTCAGCTTGGGAGCAACAACGCTAACGTGTAGCGGAGTGTCTGACTGAAAAGACGTATGTGATAAATGAAGTGCAGTGAATATAATAATATCTGGAATAGGCCAAAGTCCCGTTAAGGCATGTCATTTGTCTCCTGTACAAGAAGGCGGGCTTTATTCGTCAAGTAGCAATCAATGATTGGCTCCTGTACTAGTAGGCGGGGCTTTATTCACCATATTTACCATTACACTTTTTCCCATTCAAAATACGAGTGACATGTCTTGTGTATTCTATAGGTTGTTTTCAATCACGTGGTTCTGGAGATGCGCGAAATTCAGGTATAAGCTGCGTCCCAAATGGCACAGTATACACTATGCACTATATGTACTTACAAACTCAACGGCATAGTATTTGTATGTAGTGTCGTCCAGGGCTTAATTTGTGCCGGAACACGCCGGCATCATTTTACCGATCCCCCTCCTCACCCGTCCGGTGTTCACTTTCACTTTCTCCCGCGTCACCCATGCCCCGCTCACTTCGCGACACCCCTCTGCCATCCACCGCACCAACCCCCCGCTCTCAACTTTCGTGCGCGACGTCTCTCCATCAACATGCTGGATCCGTTACCCCGATCTGTTCCGGGACCTCGCAATTCACAAATTAAGCACTGGTGTCGTCCCAAATGGAAATGTTTTTTTTACTAAGCGAAAATTCAAACCGTTTCCCTGATGATGTTTGACAGTCGCCAAATTAGTGAAATAAATGACCAAACTACCAAATAATACCTGCCATGAGTATAACCATATTCACCATCGTGAGGCGCTATAATCACTCTCGGAGAATTTTGCTTTCGCAATCCAAAATAAATAATCATACATGATCGCCCGAAACCTCGGCTGGGCTGGGTCAGTTGGCGTTTCTGTGTGGAGTTTGCATGTTCTCCCTGCGTTTGCGTGGGTTTCCTCCGGGTGCTCCGGTTTCCCCCACAGTCCAAAGACATGCAGTACAAGTGAATTGGGTAAGCTAAATTGTCCATAGTGTATGAGTGTGAATGTGTGTGTGGAAGTTCCCAGAGATGGGTTGCGGCTGGAAGGGCATCCGCTGCGTAAAAAATCGTGCTGGATAAGTTGGTGGTTCATTCTGCTGTGGCGACCCCGCAAGGGACAAAGCCGACAAGAAAATGAATGAATGAATGAATGAATGAGCGCCCGATAGCTACGCCCCTTCCACTACGTGAGCAAAGCTGCGTTCATTGAGTGCGTGAACTGTCCAACTGTCCACACTTCATATTACCGGTTTAATGAGTAAATCATCCGGTTAATTAAAGTGCTCTTATTATTTTTAGAGTTTTCAGTGTGAACGCACTAACTTAAAAAAAGGCGTAGAATAGTGCATAAGTATGCGATTTGGGACGCACCTAAAGTCTAGATCGGATATGCGGCCGGTTGGAAGTGCGGTATATCAATTATAGTAGCATTTTTATGACACTGAATAATAATAATATATATATTTACATTACTGTGACAGTTGGGTTTAGGGTTGGGGGTAGGCGTTAAAAAAATACAATTTATTGGGTAATTTAATAGATAGCATAAATAATACTCGGTACAACTACTTTTTTACACTACTGTGATGGTTGGGGTGGGGGTAGGCGTTAATAAAATACAATAAATGGAAAATTTAATAAATAATTAAAATAATTCTCGGTAACTTCCGGCCGCAACCATATCTGATCTAGCAACAACCCGAAGTTCAGATGGAGTGCAGGAAGTAAATAACTGAATGGGAGAGGAAAGTTCATATTTTTGCGATTTATACGATATTTCAAAGAAGATATAAACAGAAAATAACCACATATGTTGGGCATGAACTTTATATCATGAAGAGGACCGAGTTTTCTACTGAACTATATTCAGTAGTAAAAATATATTTGCCTGTAATCGAAGCAGTACACACAGTATAGTTACGTTACATGAAAAATACTATAGTAAATATACTATAGTGTTTGGTAGCTTTTATAGCCTAATTACTTGAATTAAACTGTCATAGTTATTATATTGTTGCTGTGGTACAACTGTAGCAATAAACAAATTATTCAATCGGCTTCAGTTTTCTAGCTATAATCACAATGCACCACAGTTTACGCTTACGTTACAGTATTCATCAGTTTACTATGCTTCAGTATTCTGTAGCATTCATTAACAAAGAGTTGTGCATATTATACACATTACTATGTGGTTCAAAACATGTTTATTATAAATTATAGTTTTCTATAGTTTTTTATTCTGCCGAAACGGCAGTAAAGACATGGATTATTCCAAAACAAGACAGAGATTTCATTGCAGCGATTACGGCAGGGTACGTTATATTCTCCTGGATTTTGTATAAGTGTGGTGATGTTTGTATCTGATTTTTATATAACACATTAACATATTACACACATAATTAGGCCTGTATATAATCTTTATTGGTGCTGTCAAACGAACTATTATGTTCTAAAAAAGCTTGTACACATGGATGTATTGAAAAAGTGTATATTACAAGCCACCTTTTCTTCCATTTTTTAGCCGGTTTCTTGAACTTTCTCCCCCTTTATGAGCAAAAACTTTTGGAAGTCTATAAAAAGCTGTTCGCATTTCTTACTTTGGCTGATTTAATTAATTATCAACAACATAAAACAGAAATATTCTGATGTTCTGATAGTGACTGCTATGTAGAAGAACCACTTCCTGCTCTCCATCTGAATTTCGCGTGTCATCAATGACGTCATGTAAAAAACAACCTATTCTATAGTCTTTGACTAGGCATGGGTGATATAATTCTGATGGTATGATAACCATGGATAAAAATATCACAGCATCATGATCTCTAAAATATATTCTTTTTATATGTCTAGGTAAAAAACTAAAACTTTTTTCCCCTTTGAATACAATATATTTTATTTTGAGAACCATTGAAGATATTTTGGAGCAGTAAACATGTCAGGCTAAATAATTCAAATGAATCATTGAATTCTGCTGTCTTCATTAGTTTCAAAAACACAGATTTCTTTACAATTTATGACGGCATCTTTTCTGCTGGAGATACTGCGGTCCTAAAAAAAATCTTACACATACTGTATGAAGGGTATAACTAAAATTTATGGCAGTTTTAAAACCTTGACTTTTCCAAAACGCAGTACACCTTGAAAACGTTTACCGTCCCATACATTGTATGACACTTCAAATTAAAAATAAAATCAAAAGCATCTCCTACTTCACACTAAAATAAAACAACTACATGTGCATATTAATCCTCTTCATTGTCCAAACACAAAAATTAACACATCATGTTTTTTGTGTAATTTTATTCCACTTAAATCACATACAGGATTGTTACTCCAAGTATGCAGCTTTAACATATATTTTTAAAAGAAAATGATTTAATAACATGGATTTCTAAAACGAACAGAAAAACCAACAAAAGGACAAAAAAAAAGTAACATGTTAAGTACATAATCCATCATAAGAGCCACTGCTGTAATTTGTCTCCGTCTCGCAGGAAAAGAGAAATTAAGAGAGTTTGTTCTTACAGAAAGGATGTCGATTTTTTTGAGGCCAGTGAGCTGCGAGGTTACACTGTTTACCAAAGCAGCGGGTTCAGGAGACACTGCCAGACATTCATTTTCAAGATAAATTGGTTTGCCAAAAGAAGCAGAGAGAGTGTCTCCATATTAATGCAGAACATAATGCATTAGCCTGTGAATAAGAAAAACCTCACATAAACATTCATTCCGCCATCCCTGTGCAGTACTACTGTATGTGTACCAAAGCACTGGCCAGCATTCGACACTGAAAACCCCATTCCTAAGGTCACGAATCAACAAAAGAAACACTTAAGCAGCTCAGACATTATGTGGTTATTTTACGTGGATAAGCCCAATAAATACTTTGAAATCTGAAATTCAAAAGGCATAGCAACTATCGTCAAGGTTCAACGGACAGGCTCTCTGAACACAACACACCTCAAAACTCTGTTTTCTGGGAGCGCAGAACCAGAGAAATGAAAGAGAAGGATGCAACACAAATGTTGTCAGGTGTCTGCTTAACTTTCAGCAGGCTTTTGAAAATCTACAGTAGCTGACAGAACTAGGATAGCGTTTCTCACACACGCACACGTCTGTCAGACTTCACCGCTTCCCCGTCGAGGCTCTGTGTGTGAGGTTTATCACACTGCGTCAAGAAGCACTTTACTGTAAACATGGAAGGGAAGACCTTTTCAATGAGAAGTCTTTCTGGTTTGTATTTGGGGCAAAGCGTGATAATTGAGGGGTTTCCGTGGTAACAGTGAGTGCAAAGACGGCTGACTCTACCACATGGAAGGATGGGGGTGCAGATGGGCACAACATCTTAAAGCAACCGTTCAGCCAAATAGGAAAATTTAGTCAGCATTTGCTCACCCTCAAACCATTGTGAGTTTTTTTCTCTGTTGAATATGAAGAGTTCAGATGCAAGTGCCATCTGTAATTTTCTTCTACAATGAGCATTTGTTTGAGCCTCTTATGTTTATGTTCAGTTACTTCATGTTAAAAGAGATGGGAATAATCTATTCTTTACCATAAAAGTGAAACGACTGAATCAAGACATAGGAGGCTGAGAAAAAATGCTGATATTAGAAGACAATTTCAAACGGCACTTAGAGGTTTGAACTCTCCGTATGTTGAAATGTTGGAAAAAGGAAGCCACTGACATTCATAGTATGAACAAAACATCAATGGCTACTCATTTTAAACATCCTTTAAGATCTCTTCTTTTGTGTTCAGCAGAAGAAAGATATTTAAACAGGTTTGGAACAAGTGGAGGGTGAGGAAATGATGTTTCATGTTTTGGGTGATAGTCAGATAGAGATAGTCAACACAAGCTGACCTTCAGTTACTAACCCTTGTGACTTTCTTTAAATAAAAGAAGAAATTCTGAAGAATGTTTATAAAAACTACATCGTGACATACTTCAGTGACCACTGACTTCAAATGTGTGGATGAAAAAAAGAAAGACATGAGATTTAGGACGTAAAAAGGACAGCAGCGTGTTGATTTTGGGTGCACTATGCAGTTAATTGAACAGAATGATCTGTAGAAAATCTAAAACCTTTAAACAAAGACTAATAACAAAGAAAAATATAAATTAAAACACAAAATAAATCAAGGTGGGCTTTCAACTTCATTAAAATTCACCATATAACCATTTGACCTTTCTTTCTTTCTTTTTTTTTACCAGTGACCTTACACACAGCTCTGAACTAATCAACAGCAACACAACCAAACCGTTCAGAATGTGACATGATTTTGTAACTTCAGCTACAGGCTGATATAATTTTACGTTTGTGATCAGGGCAGCGGACTCCAATGGCATCTCAAATGTTGGGATGTAGAAGCACAGAACGTCCTGTTGAAACCGATTTAACTGCAAAGTGATGATCATCTCTCTGCCAACAATCACATCATTCTGCATGTGCCTCTATATGCACACATCATGATGAACATGATTCGATCATTGGGAGGTTCAGCAAAAGTGGAATGTTCTTGGCCAGGAAACTCCTACTTTATTTTCTGTCTTTCATTCTTCACTAATCTCTGTCAAAGTAGATGCGAAATATGAACAGTGATAGGAAAACCAGTGAATAACACGAGCGGATGCAAACATCACCTTCTCTCTTCTCGATTGACTTCAAATATTGATTTGTCCTAAACTGCAGGCCTTTCACCGCCCGTATTCATCTCCAAGATAACTACTATCGCTGTTGCTGTAGTTACTGTTATTCACTGGTGAAAGAGACGGCGAGGATGAGAGTAAAGATGGAGGGAGAGATGCAAAGTCTTGAAAGTCTTCTCCCTCCAGGACGCTGTCTGCTCCCATTGAGGAGGAAGGACCGTTTGCATTGACAGCAGATGAGAAAAGAGGAGAAAACTCCGGTGTAAAGAAGGATGCGTGCAGTCTCTCCTGTTCTGTGAGGTCTATGTCTGAGCCTTGAGCTGTGTCGCCACGAAAGCCTAATGTATTAGTGAGGACGCGCGAATACGAAGCTGCAGCTAAAGACTCCGGAGCACCAGAAGAAGGACCAGGGATTGGGCTCAAACGAGTACGATTTTGTGCATCCGCTCCTGTCTGGGAGCCTCGGTGGATGCGGTGGCTGACGATGATATTGTTGCCAAAGCTGCCCATGGACGCCATTGTGGTGCTCTGCTCACGCTGGACAACCGCAGTCATGCCTCCCTCAGCCATTAACCTTCGGATACGAGAAACATATTCAGCCTGACCTGAGAGAGAGAGAGAGAGAGGGAGGGAGAGAATATGACTATTGAGTTCTTCAAGAAATACCAGAGCGCAGGGTAAACAGTCCGACTTGCTTTCTGGGATCAATAAACTTTAGTAGGAAGGAACAAAGTAATAAGGCTGGCTGGCCTTTAGGAGAAAAAGTGAAATTGAGAGCTTACAAAACACAAGGAGTTGCAGGCTGTGTTGACAGCAAAATGTTTGGTGCTGGTGGGAGATTTATGTCTTGGCAGCGTTTTACACAAATCAAATGGCTTCTAAACAGCTGTTGCAGAGCAGGTTTACAGCCTGGACACATGCTGTATGGGTCTAATATATAACAGGAAGGTGAGGTGCAATTAAAACGCCACGATTGCCTCTAAATTATTCATCAACTGTTTGTGCTTACTCTATTCTTTGATCCTCGCGTAGCGTTTGGGCGCTTTGAATCAAGTACAGTTGTTGTGAGTGTTTCAGAAGTTTGCATCAGCATCAACAAGCCTTTCAAGCGTCTGCTTTCTTTTGCAATGGTTGAAATTTTGCACTGATATTGTTACTTTTCCTGCATTCGTTTTCTGAATGCAAGTGGCTGTGATGCAACGTGCTAATGTACAAATTGAACAGCGCTTTGACTGGAAACATTTGCTGCTGTCCAAATGTCAGTGTGGTTTTGATTCAAACTAGGGCTGTGTGATAAAACGCTAACACATAATATCACAGCTTTCCCGTAATAAAACGATAACACTTGTTCAAGATGATGTTCATGCTTCAAAGAGGAACTAAATGGCGCTGCTTGTTTGTGCCCCATGGACCGCTTATCTGTTCGGGCCCAACAGCACGAATTTCGACTTGTTTACATGCGGATCGGTCTCGAATCGATCGCTCAAAGAGAAGCACTGAAAACGCAAACGTCTCAGTGATTTAGTTTAAAGCCATAGAACAGCGCTGACATTCTCAACGGCTGGAAAAACACTGTGCCATGAATCATCCTTTTAAGGCTATTTACCATGGATTTCCTGTAGTACCAGCAACTGCACCATGGTATTGTGGCAGGATTGGGAAATATACATATGAATTGTATTGTGTTACTACATGTATTCCATGTATTGAATGTACTGTATTAAAGGATTAATGGGATATAATTACAGTAATTGCTGTTATTAAGCTTGTGCTGTACTAAGCATGTGTGCATTTGTATTTATAATTAATGTATTCAGGCTGCAGATGTGTGGAATGTTCATCCGGTTGATGAGTTCGTCATGTTCTAAGTAGATTTTAATTAACAATTAACTGTCTGCTTTTTACCACTCACCCAGGAGCAAAATCTGTCTTTAAACCAGATGCACATAAAGATTTGACATTAGCGTTAATTATCAAAACTGACTGACTTGCTGACAAGTAAGACAAGTAATAAGTGTTTATTATTATTAATATAATGCAATGACACACAGCAGAATTAAAAGCATTTGCATATATCTCCTTCATTGGAAGGTAGCATTCTGATGACTGCTTTTAAGGAGACAGTCAGTTTTAAGTTTTAAGTGATGACAGTTTTAAGTCAGAATTATTAGCCCCCGTTTATTTTTTGCCCCAATTTTCTGTTTAACGGAGAGAATATTTTTTCAACACATTTCTAAACTTAATAGTTTTAATAACTCATTTCTAATAACTGATTTATTTTATCTTTGCCATGATGACAGTACATAATATTTTATTAGATATTTTTCAAGACACTTCTGTACAGCTTAAAGTGACAGTTAAAGGCTTAACTAGGTTAATTAGGTTAACTATGCAGGTTATGGTAATTAGGCAAGTTATTGTAAAATGATGGTTTGTTCTGTAGACTAGCGAGAAAAATAAATTAGCTTAAAGGGGCTAATAATATTGACCTTAAAATGTTTTTAAAAAATTTAAAACTGCTTTTATTCTAGCCGAAATAAAACAAATAAGACTTTCTCCAGAAGAAAAAATATTAGCAGACATACTGTGAAAATTTCCTTGCTCTGTTAAATATAATTTGGGAAATATTTAAAAAAGAAAAATAAAATTCAAAGGGGGGCGAATAATTCTGACTTTAACTGTATATGCACTGCATGATAATACTGTATGCTCGTTCCCATTTGTATCCAAGGCAAATCATCAGCATTCCAATGATCCCCTACATGCATTTCCTTGAACTGAAACCATCATCTATGGTTAAAATGATATGCATGCTGCTTCACTTCCAAAATAAGTTGCTCAGTTCTACTGCAACTCTGGTTTAGTACAGTATAGTTTTTCACTTTTTTCATGACAGCTTTGCCAACTGTGCTTTTCTTTTTAAAATTTAATACATTTCCAGTACTGATTCCCATAAATGTATCAGCCACCAAGATTAAAACAACTGTGGTGCATAAATTGGCTTTTGCTTGGTTTTGAATGCCTTTTCTTTGACATGAAAAAAAAACCTCTTTTCTAAACTCTAAATTGATCCTAGCAACAAAAAAAATTAAAGGCAGAGGTGAATGATACTGTAAAATAAGAAAGTTGTTTATATTTATTCTTGCTCATAAAACTAATCTGAGCAACAGCTCCAGGATCAAAATCTATATCCAGGGTATACACAGGAATCAGAGATTGAATTTCAATACTTAAAGACCTTTTTAAAGACTCTTTGCATACATTAAGACCTCATCACCTCTTCAGGTTTCAACCAGTAACATTGCAGCCATTTTAACTTGCAGTATATTGACTAAATACTGATTGCAAGAAACAAATCCTAAACTAAAACTGTATTTATATACTGAATAAAAATGTTAATACAGCAGGTGGAGCCTTTACAACAGCAGGACTAACAGGGTTTCCCTGGTTACTGCAGTAAACAAAGCAGTGTTATGTCAAATCTAGTAGGATTTATTGATTTCATAAACTACACAGCATCCTGATATTCAAAGATTAAATTCAGGCAAACTTTAGCACACTGATACAAAATGTAATACCTTGTAAAATAGCATTTAAGACTTTTTAAGGGCCTTAAATTTCTCTTAAAATGATTGAGCAATTTTTGATACTTTTTAAGACCCTGCGGACACCCTAATATCACATGTTTATTGGTTTTAAGTATTGGTTACCTGTGCTGTCTGTGCTGGGTTCGTTGGGATCTGACCCTTCGTCTTCCTGAGGCCGGCTGTGGGGTGGCGTCTCTGGTACAACCTCAGATCCAGAATCCCCTGGCAGAGTCTCGAAATCCAGAGATTCTGTGGCTGACAAGAGAATTATAATTTCAGGATTTTTAAAAGACTCCATTTACTTTTTAATCATCTATCTATCTATTTATATGTCGGTCGGTCGGTCGGTCTGTCTGTCTGTCTGTCTGTCTGTCTGTCTGTCTGTCTGTCTGTCTGTCTGTCTGTCTGTCTGTCTGTCTGTCTGTCTGTCTGTCTGTCTGTCTGTCTGTCGGTCGGTCGGTCGGTCGGTCGGTCGGTCGGTCGGTCGGTCGGTCGGTCGGTCTGTCGGTCTGTCGGTCGGTCTGTCGGTCTGTCGGTCTGTCTGTCTATCTGTCTGTCGGTCTGTCTATCGATCTAGCAATCAATCTATCAAGCAATCAAGAAAGCAATCAAGAAAGCAATCAAGAAAGCAATCAAGAAAGCAATCAATCAATCAATCAATCAATCAATCAATCAATCAATCAATCAATCAATCAATCAATCAAATCAAATCAATCCATCCATCTATATAGAAAAACAAAAAATTATGCTTATGCAAAAAAGTATCTGCTAATTGACTAAATGTAAATGTTAGGGAAAAACAAAGAAAAATACAATCATGGAAGTATAATATTTGTGGGTTCTGTATTGATATTTTGAAGAAAATGGTACTGTTAAGATTAAACCCATGTTGCACTACTGAATAAAATGAAAGCTTGCATTATTTTTTGCTTTAGTATCGGTTCTTCAGTCCTTTCAATATTACTGCTTTTGCTTTGCTTGTGTTTTAAATTTACATTTTCCCGTCTGACTGTAAATCAGATGAATGAGCAAACAAAAACATTTTCCAGCAAGAAATGCAAAACAAGACATTGTCATTTATGAATAATGGAGAGGAAATCTCTTCATCTCAGTATGGGGTATTATCAATGTCTTCTACCTCTAGACAAAATCTACCCTGCATTAACTATAGGGAAAATGTTAGAAGCCATGTTAAGTTTACCTGTAAAAAATGCATAGCATTTAAAAACAATACGAGTGAAAAGATATGATTAAAAAATAATTACCAATTCAGTTCATTCAAAGTGGTTAGACTAATTGGACTTGCTGTAACAAATACTTTCTGCCTTTTAAGCTTATCTCAGCAGGCAGGCTGAACTTCCTGTTTTAAAGTGTCTTTAATGTGATTGAATATTCTCTTTTTACCAAACAGCACTCATGGTTCAGGGTCACTAATTTCCAATATGAATGTTCATTATGCTGCCTATTGTGCACACAATTGTGCGTGTCACGCTCTTGCTTGCCTCATGCGAGTTCATTTCTCGCTGGTCATTTCTGCTAAATAAATCACCTCTGCCATTTGGACCCAATATAACCAAATTCTGCAGATCACTGGTGGCCAAGGCCAGTGGGAGGACACTAATGCCAGTTGGTCCTTGTTTTCCATCACTTTAAGTGCCTTTAACAAATGCTGAGCACAAAATGCAAAATGGAGGACACACGTTTTCTATTTACAAACATGTATTTAATCTGAACATTGCTCCTGTCTGCTAATGCAGGCGTTTTCTGTAATTTTTCTGTAAATTGTAAGGGAGCTAGTTGGAAACTTTCAGTCAAAAACAATTTAAAATTGTAAAAATATTTAACATATAATTTCTATATTTATAATTGTTACGGTGTTATAATTGTTAAAAAAAACACTTTATTTTAAGGTGTCCTTGTTACAGTACACATGTCCTTTGTACTCTTAATTACAATTAATTATGCAGAATTACATGCAATTAACCCTAAATCACATTCGATTATTAATTCTTATTGTCTTATTGAATCTGAGGTTTGATTTTTGGGTTGTTCGCATATTGAGCAGAAATGGAATGTTATTAGTATAGGGCATTTATTTTATTGTGGTAGGCAAGGAAAGGGATTTTATTTTTATTTTGTATTGTGTCTGTACAGCTCTCTTGTAAACGTTTGGTGTATTAACATATGCTTTATAAATAAAGTGAACATTGAAGTGAACAATATAATCCTATAACCATAGAGTAAGTACATGTAATTAATTAATATTTCTCAAAATAATGTGTAACCTAGGGTTGGGCCAATAGACGATGGCCGATAGACATCACGATGCTGAGCCAGCATTGCCGATCCTCCGCCCCGCCCCCGTTGCAAACCCGCTCATGAAAAATACACACTCAGGCTCCGTTTACACTAATACAGCGTAGTTTTAAAATGGCATTTTAGAACGAAAATAACCCACGTCCACGCTGGCGTTTCATCTAGCATTTCTGAACAGCCCTCCGTCCGCTGAAAACACACATCACGTGACCACACCCACACACACAGCCACACACACACATGCTCGTCTGAGCTCCAAAGAACAGTGTACGTCGGACAGTTTATCAAGGATGTATCGCTGGATCGCATCTCACTATAGCTGTTAAACGTGGTATTTAATTAATCTTGTCTCTATCTAACGACTCTTCGGTCTTTTGAATCTATCAAGTAACGTGTCACAGCGTTAGTACACTGCTTCAATCTTTCGCTTTCACGCTTGTACTTAGTAATTTTAGCAAAACCCTCAGATACTGTTGGTTGTGCACCTTTTTTACCAACCAAGTTTGTCGATGCTTTTATACTGACACCAGGGCCAGAGCAAGCTCAACTGACGCTCTAGGCAAACGACGAGAATGCCGGTGTTGAGATGATGCGGGGTTTGTCCCGGACAAAAGCGAAGACCGAGAGGCGCTGAGATGATGCAGAGTTTGTTGCGGACGAAAGCGAAGGGGGGGGAGACGCGCCACGGACGCCGTCCTGACTGCTCTGCCGCCCTAGGCAGCCTCCTAGGTCGCCTCTATGGACGCGCCGGCCCTGACTGACACAGATCACTCTGCCTACTCATGCCAAAGTCCCGCGGAAAAAGTGATTGACAGGTGGTAATTTGTGTGTAACTTATCTTTATCTATTTATGATTTGGTTATGAGTAAAACAAGACCATGCGGGCCAGGTTGTTGAAACGGTAGGCTGCAAATAATTAATTTGTTATGAATTAATTAATTATTCATAAATAATTAATTCACCTCCGCCTATGAAGATGATGCCATCGTCCATCATGATGTTTCACATTAGACATCGTACGATCCTAAATTGGTCAACATCGCCTAACCCTATTGTAACCTATACTTTTATTTAATAAGGATGCATTAAATTTATTACAAATTAAAATAAATCAATTATGAGATAATAATAATAATAATAATAATAATAATTCCTTGCATTTATATACCACTTTTCTGGACACTCAAAGCACTTTACACATTGGGGGGAATCTCCTCATCCACCACCAGTGTGCAGCATCCACCTGGATGACACGACAGCAGCCATATTGTGCCAGATTGCACACCACACACCAGCTGATTGGTGGAGAGGAGACAGAGTGATGAAGCCAATTATGATATGGGGATGGTTAGGAGGCCATGATGGACAGAGGCCTGTGGGCAAATTAGGCCAGAATGACGGGGTTAACTGGGATTTTTAACGGTAACAGAGTCAGGACCTCGTTTTAACCTCTCATCTGAAAGACGGCATTCACTGAGCAGTATCCCTGTCAGTATATACTGGGGCATTAGGACCCACACAGACCGCAGGTTGGGCGCTCCCTGCTGGCCTCAAGATAAAAGTTAAAAGATATTTGTAACAAAAATTTATTCTTTAAATAAATGCATTCCTGTTTTATTATTGTCATCAAAAAAATCATAAAAACCTCACATTCACACATAAGCAATAAGTAGCTTTTGTCAACATTGGCAATAATAGATATTTTGAGAATCCATTTGACATATTAGAATGAAATGAACGCTTTACAGAGAATTCAGTATTGAAATTGAACAAATTATGATTCATAAAATATAAAAATTGACTTTAACAGCTTTTTTTTAATGAAATATCGCAGTCACAGTGAACCTGAAGTCTTATGTAACATTTTTACTTAAAAAAAAAAAAAGACTTTCGATTGGTAGTGTACCAATAAAAGTTGTCAAAAGTTTAGTCACGATTATTATATAGTATTAAATAGACAAGTTTATGTTTCTCCTCAGTTTTACACTTCTTAAATTACTCTAGTGACGGAAATAAAAAAGATAAAGTGTCAGCTTATTAGAAAGCAAATCTTTTTTTCACCAAATACAGAATAAAACCTTCAAAAAATAAATGTGACTGAGCCAATGGCACCCTGCGTGCAGCCTTATTATCGCGTCAGCATTTTTGTTCACACACATCTAATGACCAAGCCAATATCAGCCCGCTCGAGACAATTAAACGACTCAGTATGGAGCATCTCCTCATGGGGTTTGTGCTGAACAATGGAAAAGCAATCTCTCTGCATCGACTGCACCTAAAGGCTTCTGTACGGAAGACATTTTTCCATGGACCGAAGAGAGTCTTTAAGCTATATATTAATTATTTATCCAATACATAACATCTGTTATGCATCCAATATAGTGACTGTGTAGGTGTGTGTGTACAGAAAGAAAGAAATAATTTCTGTTCTTTAAGAAACAATAGGAACATTAATGCTTATCTGTCAGCCAGTTTGCTTAACACTTAAACTGCTCAAGAACCACATCAATTTCATAATAGAAATTTGAGGAATTACTCAACTGAGAACACAGTGCTTCAAGAGAGTGTTTTGACAGACTGTACAGTAAATCTCCTTAGTCACTGAGTCACTGGATATCAAAAACACTAGATACTCAACACATATGAATCATCTGTTTTCAATAGCAAATACATAAGAGTTTTCTTCATATTTAGTGTCTGTTTTTTTACGATTTTATGAAGATCTTTGGTTTAATTTTGTTTACTTTTACTGCACTTTTATGAAAATTAGAAGAGTAAATATCAGGCTAGGATTTGTATCCGCTTGTTAGGTGTGACGTCACGTGAAGCAGCTTCCGTGTCCAAGTGCTATATCAAATTGTATAGGGAGACTTAACAAACGGTAATAATAAACGTTTATAAAGCGATGTATTACTTTCGAAAAACACGATCGCAATACAGTATATATATATATATATATATATATATATATATATATATATATATATATATATATATATATATATATATATATATATATATATATATATATATATATATATATATAAAAATATATATAAAGTCTTATGCAAATGTTTGGCCACCGCTTTGTACCTGCATAATTATCTCTTTCTTTATAAGAGGAGATCAGAGTGAAATGCCATTCGGTTTCTAGAGAAAGCTAGATAAAGTCATGTTTTTCAGACAGAAATACAGAGTGTAGCAGTATTGAGATGTGTGAAATTAAACTGAAACTAAAAAATAGGCAATGCAAAAGTTTGGGCACCCTTTTGTGTGGATTTCGAATCCTGTAGTCACTTAATGCTGATTGATTACAACACAAAATTGATTTTGAAAAAGGGTATTTTAGATATTTGATTGCTAGTTGTGCTTCTTATTGTGAACCTGGAAGTAGTAACATGGGAACCTCAAAAGAACTTTCTAATGACCTAAAAACTAGGATAATTCACCAACATGAATTAGGAGAAGGATACAAAAAGCTATCACAAAGGTTTAAAGTCTCTATGTCCACAGTCAGAAATATACTAAGAAAATGGAAGGCCTCAGGAACAGTTCTGGTCAAGGAAAGATGTGCTAGACCAAGAAAAATAACTGAAAGGCAAACGTGAAAATGGTTATAATGGTCGCAAACAAAACCACAGACCACCTCCAAAGAGAGTTAAAGGTTGCATGGATTCCACCCAGTATCAGCAGATTCTGAATAACAATGTTCAGGAATCAGTCAAGAGGCTGAAGTTACAGCAGGGTTTGATGTTTCAGCAGGACAATGACCCAAAGCACAGTTCCAGATCTACCTAGGAACTCATTCTCAGATACGATGTTCTAGAATGGCCATCCCAGTCCCCAGACTTGAACATCATTGAAAATCTATGGATTGATTTGAAAAGGGCTGTTCATGCCACCCATCAGACCTGACTGAACTGGAGAAATTTTGCAAGGAAGATAGGCCCAAAATGCCTTCAGCAAGAATTCAGGGACTTATCCCTGACTATAAGACGCATCTACAGGCTGTTATTTCAACAAAAGCTGGCTATACAAAAGATTGATGTCATTATTCTGTTGGGGTGCCCAAATTTTTGCACCTGTCTGTTTTTTTAAGACTTATATTACATTACATCTGTTGATTAAATAAATGTTATGCCAGAACTGAAATGTTGCTTTTTCCCTAGGGTATAAAATATACCCAAATGAAATTGCTGATTTAAGAGACCAGCAGGCTATGGCTTGCAGTTATGAAAATTATAAGGCGTGGACAAACTTTTGCATAAGACTGTATATCTATGCCTAATATCCGATGGCCAGAAAGTGATTCATTTTTTATAAATTGCTAAAATAGGTAATTGCTAAATTGCTAAAAATGTTTGTGATGCAGCATGTCCAGACAGTGTTGTGTACACCTTGATTTTTATAAAAAAAAAAAAAAAAAATCACTTTAATGTGAGATATGACTAAAAAGTGGTCATAAACAAATATTTTCTCAATTCAAACAATTATCGGCTTGGACCCGGAAACAGTATTTTAAACGTCACGACCTAACAAGCAGATACTGTATTGTATTCACTTATATGGCTTGTGTTCCAACTATCCATTCTCATGCTTCAAACTTTGTTGTGACAATTGTAAGAATGTGCTAAGCAAATGTAAGAATAATAAAACAGGCTAGCAAAAATACAAATAAAAATCTTCTCACTCTTTTCTTAATCCCCCACTACTCTAGTGAGAATTAGTATTCCTCTAACAACGTCAGGAACTTGTACTAGCAGCACTTCTTGTAAGTATTGTCTCTTTATGATGAATCACTTTATGACTTCCTCATTTGTATAAAGCCGTCTGTCAAATGACTAAATTTAAATGTCTATACATATGCATTCACGCATTATTCTGTGTTCGGGAAAAGAGTTAAAGGAAGCTGAGAGAAAGGAGGGAGGAGAGTTTATGAAAACTCTCCTGACCTTTGGCTGGTATTCTGTTATGACAGCTGAAGCTGATTCTCTGTAAAGGAGAGCTGAGGTGTCTACACGTCAAGAAGTGAGATAATGAGACTGGCCACCGTCTGCCTGTCTTTCTAATCTCTGACCACTGAAGAATGATTGGGTGCTTGCCGGTGAGAAAGTTTTAATGCCAAATCAAACCCCAACAATAAAACACAACAATTGCTTTGCATTAAAATCAGAACATTCAAGCCGCCTACACCACACAGCCTTATAAAGATTAAAGGTCACATGAAATTAAAATGAAGGTTTTTAAATGATGATGATAGATCAGTATTGTTAGTTTTTAAGATAAGCTAGCGTGCTCCAAAACAGTGTCAAAATTTAGAAAAAATAAAACTGATATAAGCGTAAAGCTTGTAGTTTGTTTTATTTACATAACCTCATACTTCAGTTTCTCTTCAAATCTTGACCAATCAAATGCTCTCTAGTGTCTGATATGCCCCACCCCCTTCAAGAAGCTTCTCATTTACTTTTCATTTGATGCACTTGAGCTCAACTATCCTTACTTTGTGTTCTAAGCTGTGAAAAAAGCGGTGGGGCTACTCTATGTCCCACCCTTTCTTCCTGTTTTGGTTGATATTACATCAAACATCAAATAAAAATGCATACTTCAAAGCACTTTACGGGACCTTTAAATCTACATGTCAGATTACGGTTCACTCCACACAACTATCTGTGGTGACTGATTTCAGTTCTGTTTATAAAATGTTGTAAATAACATTGATTTCAATGAGGTCATGGCTTTTAATCGGCTAAAGATCTCTGCATCTCTTTATTTTATAAACATGGCAATCATCACGCGTGTGAATCAATGAACAAGAACTTGTTTTTTTGCATTTAAATGACATTATCCTCCCATTATCTTGAATATTCATGTTACAATTACCAGAGGACCCTAAAAAAGCCCCATATACAGCAAATATCAGTTTAGGATCGTATCACTAAATTAAGGAAAAGCATGCTTTGGTCATTCACTTGCTTAATGTGCAGCCAACAAAATGGACTGAATTTCCTTCAAAGCAAAATGACATGATTTAAAGATGAACTCAAGTATTGTTAGTTTATTTCACTAGTCCAAATATGGCATGTTATATTTTACATTTACTGTACATCTACAGTATTGCTATTATTTGGCAGTTTGTTCTGTATTTTTTGTTAAGATCTTGTTAACAGGATAGCTCTCACTATTTTATTTACTCAACATTGACTCGCCCTCAAGTTGTTCCAAAACCAGTTTGATTTTCTTCTGTTGAACACCCAAGACTATATTTTGAAGAATGTTGGAAACCAGACAGTTGATTGCCGCCATTGATTTTAAACAGAGAAAGTCAATGGGTTCACTCAATAATCATTCATTTTGGTTAGCAACATTCTTCATGTTGAACAGAAGAAAGAAAGTTGTCCAAGTTTTGAACAAGTTGAGTTTGAGTAAAGGATTACAGTTTTTATTTTTGGGTAAACTATGCCTTTAATGTATATTTTTTCTGTTTAATAATGTACACAAACAAACAAGAGGACCCTGAGGTACTCTTGTTCACACTCTATAGCAAGAGAATGGTGAATCTCTGTATTTTGTTTCTACTGTAGCTGGGGATGCTTGTTTGGACATTTTATTTCCAATTTGACTCATTCTGTTTGGATTGGTTTACTTGTTTTACTCAGATAAACGTAATGTTTAGCAATCAGAGACCATTTAGAAAAGGCATTATTGTTTGTAGTAGTATGATTATTACTAACTATTGTAATGCAAATAGTAAGTCAAATTGTAAAGCACAGATTCATTTAATCAGAGGCTATATACAGCAATTACCATGTGGGATTAAACAATATTGACAAAAAAAGGTTTCTTAGCATGAAGTCAGCACAGAAGAAGGAAGAATAAAATAAATAAACTACACCCTAAATCACATATAAAAAGTTAAATTGTAATAATATTTGGCATTTTACTGTATTTGATGTCTTGGTGAGCTTAACAGATGTCTTTCAAACACATTTAAAATCTAAATGACATCAAACTTTTAAATGGTAGTACATTATGGTACCTTAGTAAAAACCTCCTATGACACCTGGTTTTGCTCTGCTCATTGCTGTTTGCTATATTATGATCTAAGCATGAGGGCACAAAAGACAGGTTATTGACAACCAGTCTAAACAAAAGGACAGGTGAAGCAAATTCAGATTCAGGGGGAAAATGATCTGCCATTTATGAAGAAAGAAGTGGAAGACACAAACCTCCATAATGCAAAAAACAACCACAAAAAACAATAACCAAACAAACAACGTGTATATTTAAATCTCCAAACATAAACTAAACATAAAATGGACACCTGGAGTTTTTTAATCTCTCTCTCTGAATGCTAATGTGAGGCATTCATTCCAAAAAGTACATTTTGTACAAAGACTTGAAAAGATACTGGTTACATTCACTTCAGTATTCACAACAGAAAAAAAAAATGTAGGTGAGGTATTGAGAGACGGAACATTCGTGCATATCTATTGTGTTTCTTGGTATGACTTGAGTAAATATAACACACTCTCTCCTCATATTCATTACATAAAATGTACAGAAAGGATGCTAATACTAACCCCTAAGCTTATTCACTGACTGCCGTTTAAAACGATACCACACTTAACCCTCGCCCACAGATCTCACTGCAGGGAGTGTGCGCTGTTTGTGTGGGAAGATGGCTTTCCTTGAGGTGAGACACTCAGATGTGAACTTCTCTAGCCTGAAACTTTGAGTCATCAAGTTCTTGGCACCTGTAGTACCTCAGAGACGCAAACACACAGTTGCTGCAGGCGAAGACGCAGCACATCTGACCTCAATCATACGCCACAAAACAAACACACACAGCCGTGAAATCCGCTACCTATGTTTAATGGACTGGTGACATGCAAATCAATTTAAGTGAGAAGAAAATGTACACATTTAAGGTCAACGTTAGATAAAGGTTACCAGAGCACCAGACCTCAGTCCATTCACTGATATTCTCTCTCATACTGTGAAACAAACTGAAGAGCATTTTTTTTTATCAGAGATTCTGGCAAGCTCTAACATAATCTAAAATAACATCCAGGCCAAAAGGTTCATTTCAATCTGTCCACATTGACAAAGACATGTTTACAAGAAACAAGCTGATACAATAGTTCTTTTGAGGATTTGTGGTTTGCCATATTTGCCAGGTTATTGACATCAAATCTTTAAGAGATACTTTTTCTGTAACAAGCGGAAGATTTAGCTATTTTGGACACACAAGAGAACACACTGAAGGAAAAAAACTTCTCAGTCTTTACAAAAGCTCTCTTTTCACACTTTCATACGGAGGTCAAAAGCTTTCCATGATTTGCTAAAACCACCAAACTTCAGACAGCTTCAGGCTGTTCATGTTCTCTGGGATTGCTCTCGCTCCTGTTCCACCATTATTTCAATTGATGCATGATGTGTTAAAACACTGTTGCCTAAATTTGACTATAACTAAAGACGGTTCAGCTTTAAAAATCAAACAAGAAGGGGTGTTTGTTGTTCCGTTTCCATTCTCACTCTTTTAAAACGCTCAATTTTCCATAGAAGTGCTTTCATTTGAGTCTTGCTAAAGCTAGAGCCAATCAATTTAGAGGACGCTTCAGGCAGTGCCGGCGAGTGCCGCATGTGCTTGGTGTGCTGATAGCTCATCCCTATCCCTCCTTTCCCATCCCTACTTTAATCCCTTTATCCAAATGAATTAAAATAGTAATTTCCAAACTCTTTCTGCACTCTTTCCAAGCTGCAAATATGTAATTCCATGTAAGCTGAAGCTAAATGTCAACTTTATGATGTCCTGGGCAAAACGTATATATGTTTGAATCAATGAATGCATGAACGACCACACAAACAAATAAATAAATAAATTAAACTCTTTACCTTTTTTGCTACTTAAAAATGTATTTTTCCTGACATAGCTTTATAAATCACAGAAAAGTTTGAACTTCTGCTTGACAAGCTGGAATTAAAGTAAAATCCATGACAAGAAACCAAACTAAGATGATGATGGAAGTAGCCTTCGCAAGATGGACATACTATGGTCATTAAGGGATGGTCATGGTCAGCAGTAATACTCTGGTAGACTGTGGCACTAAAATAAAGTTGGTACTAATGAGGCCAAAAGGTGCTAAGAAAACATTCCCCACACCATTACAGCGCCAACAGCTTGAATCTGTGACACAAGGCAAAATCCATGCTCTTCACAAAAAATGTTGACCAATGAAAAGCTTATTAGACTTTTTTCCAATCTTCCTATGTCTAGTTAATGGCATTTTTCAACTAATCATAAAATTAGTTGGAAACCACAAATAAATAATGTGATTCCAAAATTGGTAAAAACTATAGCAACAGTGTATAAAGCAAGATTTATCTTGGACAATAAATCAATGTATGTATTATATAACACACTTATGTTGCCATATACACTCACTGGCCACTTTATTAGGTACTTACTAGTACTGGGTTGGACACCCTTTTACCTTTAAAACTGCCTTAATCTTTCGTGGCATAGATTCAACAAGATACTGTAAATATTCCTCAGAGATTTTGGTCCATATTGACATGACAGCATCACACAGTTGCTGCAGATTTGTCAGCTGCACATCCATGGTATGAATCTCCCGTTCCACCACATCCCAAAGGTGCTCTATTGGATTGAGGATCTGGTGACTGTGGAGGCCATTTGAGTACAGTGGTTTCTTGAACATAACAATGAGTTCCGTCTGGGATGATTTGCGATTTATGACATGGCGCGTTATCCTGCTGGAAGAAGCTATCAGAAGATGGGTACACTGTGGTCATAAAGGGATGGACATGGTCAACAAAAATACTCAGGTAGGCTGTGGCGTTGACATGAGGCTCAATTGTTACTAATTGTTACCAGCAGATGCCTGAACCGTTGATACAAGGCTGGATGGATCCATGCTTTCATGGTGTTGACGCCAAATTCTGACCCTACCATCCGAATGTTGCAGCAGAAATCAACACTCATCAGACCAGGCAACCTTTCTCCAATATTCTATTGTCCAATTTTGGTGAGCCTTTGCGAATTGTAGCCACAGTTTTCGGTTTCTTAGTAATTAAATCACCTTTCTTCCCCATTCTGATGCTCGTTTTGAACTGCAGCAGATCGTCTTGACCATGTCTACATGCCTATATGCATTGAGTTGCTGCCATGTGATTGGCTGATTAGAAATTTTTGTTAAGGAGCAGTTGGACAGGTGTACCTAATAAAGTGTCCAGTAACGTTTATGAGTTATTGTGTTGAAATTTGGGGGAATACATATAAATCTAACTTACAATCCTTATGTACAATACAGAAAATAGTAATTAGAATGATAGAAAATGTGGGGTATTTGGAGCATACTTTATTTTTTTTAATTGAAAATACTTAAGTTCAATGATTTGGATCAATTTAAAATTGTGTATGTCTGTATGTGGTGTGAAATTATAGAACAGTCTCAAATTCTCAAACAATGTCAGGATATTAATCAATTTAAAAGTTGTATAAATATATATATTATTAAAGGAATATAACGATGAATAGAGGTGATTGTAAAATTATGGAAAATGTACAATTTTTTTTTTTTAAATAAATAATATTAAAGAAATATGTTAAGGAATAGAGGTGATTGAAACAAAATGAGAAAGGTATGATGAAATTTCAATTAATGGCTGTTTGCAATACTATGTTTTTTTTGGGGGGTATGGTAATGGGGTGGGGAAAATAATAAGCTTGTGCTTCATCCCGCTCCATTTCGACCTTGTTGAAATGTATTTTGTTTAAAGAATCGTTTTGTGAATGGTTTTTCTGTTTGAAAAAAATAAATCAAATCAAATCAAAGGTACTGTAAACTAATGTGAATTGTAGCCTAGTGTAACAATGCTTAAGTGTCATTCACACTACCAGCAATTTTGCAGCTGCCATTCCCTCTGGAGGGCAATTAAAGTCACTAGTGGGCGTTTCCACCTTGAGGTCTCATTTATGTATGAAATTCAATGACAGCGAATGAGTTTTCTTGCTGCTGAAAATAGGCATTGTGGAGGGAAATTATTCAGAACATAAAACACTTAATTACAAAGATGAACAAGAAAAAAACATGTGCTCTGTCATTGTCGGTTGCAAACACCCTACAGCACAACACAGAGAACACAACAGGCTGGTGCAGAAGCTAAGAGGATCACATGAGCTCTGCTGATGCTTGTACTGGCTATTGTTTGCAAAAGTTGCTCTTGATTTGCATGAAGCTGAAGGATTCTCAAAATTGTTGCATTGCTGGACATACCCATATCCTGCCAGAATTGATCACTCTCTATTGAAATGAATGGTCGATTATTGATTTGATGCTGCTGGTACAGTGAAAGAGTCTTTATTCTTACTAGATATTTTCTCTTTTCTTTTCACCATTTTCTGGAAACCGAAATATGATTGGGTGCAAAAATTCCAGTAGATCAACAGTTTCTGGAATACAGTACCCAAAACAGCCAGTCTGCCATATTTAAATCACTTTTTCAGCTTATTCTGATCCTTGGTTTGAACTGTAGAAGTTTGTTTTAACCATGTCTAAATGCTTAAATGAACTGAGTTGCTGTCATGTGATTGGCTACAGGGATGTCCAGATCCGATAACATGATCGGAAATCGGGTCCGATCAGACTCGATTGGAATTGAATGTTACCTCCCGATCAGGACTCGAATATATATGTAACATCTATCGTTATGCGGTGGCACAGAGTTAGACCTCTTGCTTGACTTCACACAGAAACAGCATCGCGTGCAGCATGACATTACTTTGCTGCAGAGACGCTATTGGTTAAATGCCGGCAAAGTAGAACACGGAAGCAGCTTGAAGAGGAAAGCACGAGTATGTCTGCGGTCTAGAGATATTATAACGTTGATGACGACAAGATGGCACAAATGATCACAATGAGTGACCTGCCATTCACCTTTGTAGAGAACCCTGGATTTCTTATGCTTATAGAGCATGTAGAAACTCGATTTGAAAAGCCGTCATGCCACTATTTGACAAAGAAAGCTCTGCCAGCCCTTTAAAAGAAGATTTCTGACAAAATACTTGTCCTGTTATCAGATGTACACCATGTTTTGTTTACCACAGACATATGAGTGTGGCCGTAGCTCCCATGTCCCTACTAAGCAGTTGTTGCTAGATCGGATACGTTTGCGGCCGGAATTTAACGAGAATTATTTGTATTATTTATTACATTTCCGATTTATTGTATTTATTAACGTCTACAACCCCCCCCCCCCCCCCCCAACCCTAAACCCAACCGTCACAGTACTGTAAAAATATTAATTATTGTCATACAGTGTCATAAAAAATGCAGCTATATTAATGTGCATATCGCACTTCCAGCCGGCTGCATATCCGAACTAGACTTTACCTTTTAGCCTTACTGAACAATGGATTGACTCCATCCTGTATCTGTTTCTTCGCTCTTCTTTATTCTTTATTTATGTATTATAGAAGTATTGGATCAGGTTACAGTATCGGCAGATACTCAAAATCAAATGACTCAGACTCAAAAGTAAAAAAAACCTGATTGGGACATATCTAATTGGCTATTTAGATTTACATTTGAAAAACAGTTGAAGAAATATATCTTATATACACACATTTGTATAGTCTTATTGCAGAGTTATCTGTACTGTACAATGCTCTACAAACTCATCCTCAGTATCCACAGTAAAACTTTCTAAGCCTTTAGCAATTGACAAATAATGCAACGTGACTGGAAATATCAAAGAGATGGTCAGATTTACATTTACAATCTATAGCTTTGGAAAAGCAGTTAAATATTAATTATATGAGCTGCTAAATATTGCACACACTATGATCTGACTCTTCTGAAGCTGAGCTCCCACTAGGCATTATATCAGACGTATCAATTCAGCGGCGGCTCTGACTCCTAACCATGTTTATAAATAAAACTGCACATTTAAACAGGGCTAAAAATACAAGTGTCAGCTGGGTTAAATCTGTCGCTCGACTTATTTATGTGATTTATATCTGGGACCTCGCTATAGTCAGGCTTCATCTAGACATGCTTATTCATCTGCTTGGTGTGCTGCTAAAAGCGACACATGAAGAGCAGCAGTAATAAGAGCGGAGAGCTAAAGTAGGCTGATGGGTAATGGAGGCTGGCAGAAGAGAGAGAATATGGCTGGTACTAGGAAAGAGAGATGCACTGTAGTGTTTTCTGGCATGAACGCTCTCTCTGAAGCTAACCGCCATTACACATGAGAGCAATACTACACACACATTAACTTAGGACTTTCAGCTGTTGGGTGCTGGTAGAGTGGCCTCTTCTGTCCCCTGTAATTACCATTAGCATAAAAAGGCAAAGCGCAGCACGCAGTCTTCTCTTTTTACCCCTCTGTCTTCTGAGTAAAGGCCACAGAGAGGCAAATAAAACAAAGCCAACTAGAGCAATGCTTACATGAAGCCTAAAATCTGTAAATTAAAGTGATACCTCAAAAAACAAAACAGTAAATAAATAAAATAAATGACCTGACTGAGCTCACGCTGAATAAATGAGAGTAAATAATTAGTTAAACTAAACAGAAGATTAATTAGCATGCAAATTAGAAGTTTACTCTTCAACGTAAAAATGTGGGTTAATATTTCACAGCAAAGAACATAAAAAAAGTATTAAAATAAGCATTAAAATTTAAATTTAGCTTTATGTACTACAACAGGGGTGGCCAACCCTGTTCCTGGAGATCTACATTCCTGCAGATTTCAGTTGCAACCCATATCAAACACACCTGCCTGTACAGTAATTATCAAGGGCTGTTCAGGTCCTAATTAATTGGTTCAGGTGTGTTTGATCAGGGTTGGAGCTGAACTGTGCAAGAAGGTAGATCTCCAGGAACAGGGTTGAGCACCACTGTACTACAATAACAAAAAAATTAATTCAAGTCTAGATTTCAAGATAAATAATTGGGTCCCACTTTATATTAAGTGGCCTTAACTACTATGTACTTCAATAAATAAATAAAAAAAATTATATATTATTATAAAATTATATATATATTATTATAAAATTATATATATATATATATATATATATATATATATATATATATATATATATATATATATATATATATATATATATATACACACACACACACACACACACTCTCACCAGCCACTTTATTAGCTACACCTTTCCAACTGCTTGTTAACGAAAATTTCTAATCGGCCACTTTATTAGGTACACCTGTCCAACTACTTGTTAACGCAAACTTCTAATCAGCCAATCCCATAGCAGCAACTCAATGGATTTAGCCATGTAGACATGGTCAAGATGATCTGCTGCAGTTCAAACCTAGCAGGATGGTCTGAGTATTTCAGAAACTGCTGATCTAATGGCATTTTCATGCACAACCATCTCTAGGGTTTACAGAGAATGGTCCAAAAAAGAGAAAATATCCAGAGAGCGGCAGTTCTGTGGGTGCAAACGACTTGTTGATGCCGGGCAGAGGAAAATGGCCAGACTGGTTCGAGCTGATAGAAAGGCAATAGTAACTCAAATAACCACTCGTTACAACTGAGTATGCAGAAGAGCATTTCTGAACCCGTCGAACCTTAAGGTGGATGGGCTACAGCAGCAGAAGACCACACTGGGTGCCACTTCTGTCAGCTAAGAACAGGAAACTGAGGCTACAATTCATTATACCAATTGAGCATCGTGTCAATGCCAAAACCTACCCGAGAATGTTGCTGACCATGTCCATTCCTTTATGACCACAGTGTACCCATCTTCTGATGGCTACATCATCCAGCAGGATATCGCACCATGTCATAAAGCACAAATCATCTCAGACTGTTTTTTTTTTTACATGACAATGAGTTCACTGTACTCAAATGGCCTCCACAGTCACCAGATCTCAATCGACTAGAGCACCTTTGGGATGTGGTGGAACGGAAGATTCGCATCATGGATGTGCAGCCGATAAATCTGCAGCAACTGCGTGATATTTCCAGTACCTTGATGAATCTATGCCACGAAAGATTAAGACATATAGACTACTAGTAAGGTGTTCCTAATAAAGTGGCCGGTGAGTGGTACTTAATGTGTTCATAATGTATTGCAGAACACTTCTAGTGGTATTGAGCTGTGATATGGGTAGGCTTAGGGACGAGTTTGGTGGTATGGGTAGCTTTAAGAATGGGTTAAGGTATAAGGGATGGCCAATACTAACAGATACTAATTACAGATGTAATTACATGCACATTTTTAATCAAGCATAAGCACAATGTACAACATGTATTTACACAATAAGTACATAGTAATTAATTACTAACTTCAGTGTCCGTACATATTAATTAAGGCCACTTAATATAAACTGGGAACAATAATGGTATAATAAAAATAATAACAATAAAATCTATTCAGTGTTATTTTCGTTTAATATATTTTTTCATGGGCATCGTGGAGTACAGGTATGTGCGTGAATGAGTGTGTATGGGTGTTTCTCAGTGTTTGGTTGCATCTGGAAGGGCATCCGCTGTGTAAAACAAATGCTGGATAAGTTGGCGGTTCATTCCGCTGTAGTGACCCCTGATTAATAAAGGGACTAAGACGAAAAGAATATAAATGAATGAATGAATAATTTTTTCATGTAGCTCATTGAAGTAGCTTAAATAATACATTTTAATTAACTATTTCAATGAATAAACATGGTTTTAGCACTTAACAATAACAACACTGGTGAAAGAAACATTTTCATTTCAAAATTCTCAAGGAGAAAAGGACAAAAATAAAAAAAGACTTAAAAGGCTTTGAATTAATGATTTTTTTTTCTGACAAAGGCATAGACAGCAGCTTGTTGCTATGGAAACACTGACACTAAAATAATATTTTTTAGCACAAAATGCACATGTAAACAAATATTATAATAAGATGACATGGTTTAGGGTATACACAATATAAACATTACAGCTGGAATCTGCATACAGAGTAAATGTATTCAAATTGGTGCATATTTTTGCAGTCAGAAAGAGACAACAATTTAAAACAAAGAGGTGTAGAATGAATCAAGAATGGACTTCACTCACCCAAGCTCATGCATGAAATCTGATTCACGGAGAGTGTCTTACCATCAGTGACCTGTGACCCCTGAGAAGTGCTGGGCTGCTGGGGGTCATCTGGAAGATCACGGTCGGTCTGTGTCTCTGCATGCTGTAGTTGCTGGTTCTGTGTCTGCGTCCCTTGTGAAGTAACACTAGCGGTGGGAGGTTGTGGCTGCAGACCAACTCCATTTATCAGGCCTACGTCTCTGTGTGACCGCCGATCAGTCCTGCTGCTCCTGCAAAACGAGACATCCCACAGCAGGATGAGCGACCACTACACCCAATCTTACAATATCATCAGAGTCCTCAGGCCAGTCCTGTCTGATCTGACAGGACAAAGTTATGTTCTGCACAAGGCTGAAGGAGCTCTTGACGGAGCAGGATACGTGTCAGTAGAAGTACTTGCTAGACAATGCTAAATCCTTTCTGACACAAGGTTGTTTTCTTTCATGAAAGCAGGATAAGTGAGGACGTTCAACAGTAGCATGTAATTAGCAGACCCTTTTACCCACAACAACTTGAGAATAATACAAGCAGCAGTGATTCATCCGCAGGAGAAAACAACACAAGCACAATGCTAGCAAACCAAACAATGACTCCCCCAACAATTACACAGGCAGTTCAGGGATAGTTCATCCAAAAACACATTAATTTCTATCACTGTTAACTCGACCTTGTGTCATTCCAATGCGTTTTATTCCTCTGTGGGATAAGCAAAGATATTTTTGGGAAACCTTTAACAGTTTTGGTCCATTTATCATCAACTGCTTATGCAGGGCCAGGTTACGAGGGCAGGAGTCTCAGCAAGGATCTCCATACTTCCCTCCTCTCTGACACTTCCTTCAGCTTATTTCAGCCCCTTTTATTCAAGATCTTGTCTTTTCGGTCATGACCCTAAGCTTATGACCATAGTTGAGAGTAGGAATGTAGATTGACCGGTGAATTGACCACATAGCTGCTGCACAATTCCCCCTGTCAATCTTACATTCCACTTCTTCCTCACTCGTGAACAAAACCCCAAGATATCTGAATTACTCCAGCTGGCCATAGTGCTCGACAGGACAAGGGTTGCTACCCTCTCCAAGTTGGAGAAGAATTCTTGCAGACTTCAAGTTTAAACGTGGAAGAACGCAGTTTAAACAATTATTTTTTTTAATCAATTGCATTTTTTTTAAATGTTCAGAAAAAAAAATCTTGTAAATGGAAAGTGGTTGTGTGGATATTTCAGGTTCTACATGGGAAGCATCAAAACTTATGGGAGATCATTCATTTTAAGAGAGTGATGAACGTCAATGGGGTCTACAGTAAATGAACAGCAAATTGCAGCAGATTTTTGATTTAGTCATATTCTTACACTGTAATACCCAAAAAGTTAATGTAATTCAAACCATTTAAGGAAACCAATTGCACACCATTTAAGTTAAAAAACTGATTCTAATGAGTACTGTGAACTTAATCCATTTGAGTAAATGAAGCAATTTGAGCACACAGTGTAAAAAGTGATTAGTTACTTGTAGCGAGTAAACCAATTGCCTTAAAAGCAACAAGTTGACTACAAAAATAATGTAAGTAAACCCATTGTAACTTGGAACTGTTAAGCTGGCATAACTTTTATAATTATGCTAATTGTACTCACTTTTTAAAAGTCAACTAATCACTTTTTACAGTGTCAGACTATTTTAGCACGTCTGTTTTCAAATAATTACTGTAATTATCACAATATTACATATTTGGTGCTTTATTAAGTCTAAAAATCTCCATTTATAGCCTATATTGAATTTAGAAGACACACTGGGGTCTGGAAGAGCAGATCTAACTGTATGTCACTTTGCTAGATACTGAAAAGCTGGGAAAAAACAAATATAATAAGGGTGTATTGGAAAAAAGTGATTAGTTTACCTTTTATTTAAAAAAAAAAGTGAGTACAATTAGCATAATTATAAAAATTAAGTCAACTTAACAGTTCCAAGTTGCAATGGGTTTACTTACATTATTTTTATAAAGACAACTTGTTGCTTTTAAGGCAATTGGTTTACTCGCTTTAAGCAAATAATCACTTTTTACAGTGCAGTAAAACCCAATAAATGAAGTGAATTCAAACCAACTGAGTACAGTAAAACCCAATAAGTTAAGGCAACTCAAACCATTTGAGGAAACAGATTGCTACAAACTGAGGTAACAACTAATCTATATGAGTACTGTGAACTTACTCCATTTAAGTTTAATTAATGAGGTATTTAATTAACTCATTACCTTCAACACTGAGTTCAAAACTCTTTTCAAATTAGTAGAATTAACTTTTAGTAAGTTTTGAGTTAACTACACTCATCTCATTTGATAAAGTTGACTGTTGGGTTTCACAGTGTACAAGTAAAATGGCTTTTTGCTTTAGTCATATTTTAGTCATCTGACTCTTTTTTCATTTGGCTTATTTAGGCTTATTATGTTTTAATATATTCATAATTGTGTTCGTGTTTTATGTAATGCTTAAAAAAAAAGAGCTAAATTTCGCAATCTATAATCCATAATCATAACTCCTGTATAGCAGTGCCACAATATTCTGACACTCGATGACCCTGTCAGAAAAGTCTATTGGCTGGGAATGGGCTTTTTATAGTGTCTGCTATAATGTTAATGTTATTTTCGTGTGTTTACATAGATGAATATGGCACTGTGTAAATAATACACAGTATAGCTACGATCTTATTGCCACATTAGATCGTTATGATAACATAATATATGCCTTTAGTGATTTCCTGAAGATAAATACCAAAAAAACAGCACAAGTGGAATCACTACAGCAGTCGCTATCATCTGATCTCATATGAAGCAAGAGATCACGATGACATATGATGACGTGTGCAGGTGCTGTAGTGCTGTCCCAATTCTTAGGGGTAAATTTTGAAGCCCTTCCCTTTAACCCTCGGTTGTAAGGGCCAAGGGGAAGGGGTAGGGGTACAAAAATAGAATTGGGATTGGGCCTAAGATATACCATGCTAATTACATCGCAATGCACTGATTAAACATTTTTCCATAATTTCCATATGATCCAGATACACACACACACACAATACTGGTGATTTGAAAGATACTAAAGTTTTGATTTGGAATACAGATTTGATCTGCTTTTCATTTGCTGAAAAGTTAACAGTTTCTTGGCATAATGGTTGTCATTCAAAGTTGGTTTTGTTTTTTATTTAGTTATCACCTAAGAAAAAAAATGATTGTATGGATAAAATAAATTTGAATTCATTTGAACGTAAGAACTGAAGTTATTAACACCATCATATTATCAGATATGCATGCCTCATCATATGAAGCCAGCAGTCTTAAAGTATGTTATTGTGTCCTTCTTTCTGCTCACCTGCTCCAGAGCCTGGGTCTGAGGAGTCAATAAAATGGCCAGGAAAGTTATGTAAGGGAAGATGGACAATCTTGGGTGAAACGCTGCTACTGTAGAGTGGACTAAGATGTCTCATTAAGTTCATTATGGACAAGTGTGGCAGCGAGTGAAGACCAGCAATATGGGATCAGCAGTCACACCTCACTGAGGCATATTTTTTTCCTAAATAAGTGTCAGCAACAGAGGCTGGATTCATGGCTGCTGTGATGAGGCTTAATTAGCAGCAGCCATGGCTCACAGCTGTGCTCTGCTATCATGCCCATCCAACTAAGTGACATGCTGGTTCTGCAGGACATTGAACAGCGAAAGGCTGGTAAGGGATAATTTGAAGGTAACACGCAATGCAGTATACTACAATATATTGCACACAATAACGCAGTATTGCTTTAAGAAATCTCTTTCTTATTTAAAGATTTGTTTTCAGCATTTGAGGTAGGATGTTATGGACAATAGGCAGGAAGTGAAGTGTGCAAGAGAGGCTGGCAGAATTGGGAAAAGCTCCAGTCACTGATGATAAAGCACAATGACACTACAGATCGGAGAGCTGTCCACGAAAGTTTCAGTTATGGCATTTTATTTTTTTTTATAATAATTTAAGTTTTTAATTTATATCTGGACAAACATATAAAGAAGGATGCTGGATTTACAGAGCTATTATGTGTGCTATTTTAGAGTGTACTCACACTAGGCATGGTCACACAAACCATGCTTATGTCATCGATGAATGCATGTGAATGCTTTAGTCATATTGTTTTGTATTATTTTAAGATCTTTGGCTGAACAGATCCACCACTTTTGACGCTCATAAATGTTCATGTAAGTCATCGTGCTGCACGTATTAGGAGGTTTGCTGAAGATGGCAGCTAAAGTGCAGCGGAGATTGTATCTTTGATAAACTATGACAGTTCGTGTTCACTGAAAAGTAAGAATGATTAATAAATCTATATGAAACAGTCCCTTAATAGTGACGTCGCGTCTTCAGTTTTACACACCTCTTCCAACCAGGCCTGGCCGGCTAACTGAACCGGGCCTGGGCCCGATTTGGATCACTCACACCTGTCAAACAAATGGGGAAATGGGGGTCTAACGTGCCTGGGCACGGTTCAGATAGCCTAGTTAGAGTACACCCTTAAACATTGTTTTTCTCCTATACAGTAATTCTTCATTGATCCAATGATGACATTTTACATTCGCAAACAGCTACAGTAGATTCAGAGTTCCTACTCTAAACATATTCCTGACTTTCCCCTGACTTTCACTAACTTAAAAAGATGAATTTCCATGACCTATAATGAACAGAAAAACAGACAGCTGTTGTTTTAAGCAGGTAAACAGGTAAAACCTGGTGACTGCATTTGACTTAAGTGATTGCTGGTTGACAAGTGGAAAATAAACAAAATGGCACTAAAAAATAGACAAAACATGAAACACCACCATAAAAAACATGGTATAAAAAATTATAAAATGGAAAAGTTCTATTGTTTCATTATAAATGGAAAGTAAAATTTAAATTGACCAAAAAAAAAAAATCTCTGATATTACCAGACATTCAACAACAAAAAGACATTAAATTCACTGACTTTCAATGTTTGGAATATACCTTTTAAAATTCTATGGTATTGCAGAACTTCCATGAGCTGTGGGAACACTGTACATTACACACTGCATAATGCATAATAGGTAATATGCAAAAGCACAATAACCCCTTTCACGCATACAGACCTTTCTGGAAAATTACAGGCAATTTTCTGGAAAGATCTCTATGTGTGAACAGGCCCTTTTTAAAAATACCGGTAAATTAGTTCTGGCAATTTTTTCTGGCAAAAAGAGACGTTGTAACATTACTGGTAATTTGCTGGAATGCTGCGCTGTGTGAACGCAGAAGGAAAATTGCTGGAAAGAGCGCGTTCATGATTAGAACACGCTGACGTAAGACGTCTACTCTACGTCTCTACGTCTACTATCAGAACATTCAGACGCATTTACATCTGTGCTGTTTACGAAAATAAAATCCTTTGAGTATTTTTCCAGACACATTTAGCTGCTAGATGTTAGTCACATAGTGTTTCTATGTTGTTTCTTAATGCCACCGGTGTAAAAAATTATCGATAAAATGACTATGATAAACCGCTGTTTGTTTACCTTCAAGCTCCGCTTCAGTTGCTTGACGCGTGTGCACGTAAAGAAGAGCTCCGGTGAGCACCAGCACACACACACACACACACACATTATGTACATCTCGACATGTGAAAGTTATTTTGGAATGGATGTGTGAATGGTCTTTTCCGGAAAAATTCCGGAATGTTCTTGCCTGTGTGAACAGCGCTTTTTTGAATTTACCGGTAAAGTCATTCCGGAAAATTTCCGGATATTTACCAGTGACTCTGTGTGAAAGAGGCTATTGAGGCATTTGTTTTTTTTTTTAAGTGCTAAAAACACCAGCTCAATGTCCTTGTGCTCCCAACAACAGTATGTCCATACTCACCCTGCCCTGTCTCCACTCCTGCTGCTACTGGGTCCAACCCCTCCACCATTATTGATGGTGAACATTCTCTCAGAGTGTTCAGAAGTGCTGCTGCCATCAGAATGCACATCGCTGCACGTCATATTTCCATGGTCACATACACAGACAAAGAAAGAAAAAGTGAAAATTGCCTGTAATCAAAGTAAGGGCTTATCAACAATGTCCTTTATACAAGAAAAAACATTGACTTTCATTTCAACTGAAATAGAAATTCTTAATTCAAAGGTGTCATCCACTGGCATTAATTAACTGCACAGAGATGAATAAAGCAAGTCTTCAATGAAGAATGAAAGGGAAAATGTGTTTACCTGATTTAACAAACACATAATAAAAACAAAATCCGACAAACATAGCTTGAGTCAGGGTACAAAGTAAAAACAATTCATTAGAATTTTCTCAGAAATAAAAAATACTCCCCGTCACTAATGATTGTGCTCTGACTTCAGGAACCCCTCATTTTGCTTTGTTGGGTTTAAATAGAGATAAAATCTTCAGCAAACACAGTACGAGAACAAAGACAGAAAGAAAAAGCTCCCTCTTCCTCGGCTGTGTCAGAGCTATAGTCCGTTGACTGCTCATTTGCCTAGCTCAAAGTAACTCGCCATGCTCCCCATGGACTCCCACAATGCATCTACGTGCCTCATTAGCATAGCACTGACAGTCCCGCAGTTGCAGAGGCTGACATCCACTTCATCCAACCATCCCGCGCACCTGTCTCCAACCAAGAGTTCCCCGACACGTTGCCTCCCAATGGGCCTGTCCAGCTCTAGTTCTTGCCCCCTTTTCCCTTCCACTGCTCTCTCTGTCCATTTGTCTGTCTTTTTTATTTCTCTGAAGGAGCCTAACTAAGGGAAAGCAAAACATCTCCTGTTTAAAAACACCTGTAAGCAAAGGGTAAAGAAAGCGCAGATGAGTGACGCCTATTATACAGCTAAAGTAATTAATCACCACTGTTTTGAGCTGATGGTGGAGGACAAGCTGTGTAGGCCTGTTTGTGGCATTCATGAATATCCTGTCAATATTTGTGCACTTTAAAAATTGATCCTTTTTTTCAACACATCATAATGAGTGGATGTTCCCCAGCATGAGAGTAGGCTGATATCTGGAACCACTGGAGGCTAATTACCAGTTTCAGTTGGATCGATCCCTCTCCCTTCAGTGTCCATCAAAAGCTGTGGAGTAACAGCCTTATGGGTGCTGACAGAGAGAAAGCGGTGTGTGGTCCTACCTGCTTTCAGTGAAAGGTAAAGCCAATTTTCTAAATCTCTGGTACATTAGCATACAGGGAATAAAACAAAGCAGGACATATTTTAACACCGAGAATCAACCCAAAAGACTTACTGTACAAAGAGTAGGACTAAACATTATTAAAATAATGGCAAGGCCTGATACTGTATCTGTGAACTGTGTGAAAAACTGGTGAGTCCAATATAAGAAGGAGGTTGAGTCTGAGTCAAAACCAAGCTCATGTGCTTCCAGATTGATAACAAGAGACCAAGACCATGAAAATATGCTCTTGGACACTGTAAGTCAAAGGTCTTGTTCTTGTAATGGATATTATACAAATGTAATGCAAACATGCGAGTGTAGACTTAAATACTAAACAAATGAGCTTGCATTATACTGCTTATTGGAATGGACTGCTCATTCATCTGAAATCAAATGATGTGCAAATAATAATGTGTATTAGTTGTGTGTTATTGGCAGCCCTGATGTTTCCAGCCTCATGTCTTCTAAAAATGTAACATGCTTAAATATTAAAAATCCAAAATCAAACAAAAAGTGCTTTAGGGGTAGTTAAGGGCAGTATGTAAGTTTGACACCCAGTGGGTTGAACTAGGTATTGCACCTCCCAGATCAAAATAACGCACGCGTGGGATGCCAGATTGAGTACAGGAGCGAGTGATTTAAACCTGTGTTCTAAATAAAATCAAGCGACACGCGACAGAGGGAATTTTTCATATCAAAAAGAGTTTTAGTTCTAACCAACACCTCGAATTGAGATATTAGAAACGGTTTCATTTTCTCACAGCTCAACATGTGAAAACCTATGACCGTGCACCTCAGGTAAGCCTCGTGTGTTTTATTCAGTGCTAAATGCTAACAATGTGAGTTTGAATAGATTCTAAACCGTACCGTTGCGTGAGTGAGTCATATTCTGTGCTTCTGAATGGCTGTATTACATTTCTGTCATGTGGTTCTGTCTGGTTGGCAAACAGCTAAACTGCTGTTTGCGTGTTGTTAGGGACAACGAGATTACAAGTAACCTGCTCACCTAATGTTTACGTTCGTAATGTTTATATCATTTGCTAAGTTAATAACTCATGTGGAACTAAATCTGTCTCATTTCGACGTCTGATACTGTCCATTTCGGTCACGGGCGCATGCTTTTCCAGAGCCTTTCTGAATGAATGAATGAAATACGCTGTTTTCCAACAAGGCAACCCGGAGTGCTGAAATATAATTGGCTAAACTGGCATTCTGCAGGTTAAATTTACCTAAACAAAGACAGCGTTCGGCATGGAAAAACCATTTTCAAAGCAGAATATCTGACTTCAGCATTGTTTTTCAGTTAAACAAGTATGTTCACTTGGGATGTTTTCTTAAATACCTGCAAACAATATTATGGTATTTTTTATTGCTTAGAAGAGTCACAAAACTTACATACAGCAACCTTTAATGTGTCAGTACTCTTTTGGTATGGGTTCATAAGATAAACAATGAAATCATAAGTCCAAAGTACTCGAAATGTGAAATTGTTTATGAAAACCTTATTAATATGGCTAATTTCACTCACTGGACACTTATTATTGTACACCTGTCCAACTGCTCGTTAATGCAGATTTCTAATCAGCCAATCACAGCCAGATTGATTCTAAGCTGAGTAGAAAGGCAACAGTACTCAAATAACCACTCGTTACAACCGAGGTATGCAGAAGAGCATCTCTGAACCCACAACACATCCAACCTTGAGGCAGATGGGCTACAGCAGCAGACGACCTCACGAGGTGCCACCTCCTTTCAGCTAAGAACAGGAAACTGAGGCTACAATTTGCACAGGCTCACCAAAATTGAACAACAGAATATTGGAAAACTTTGCTGGTCTGATGAGCCTCGACATTCTGATGGTAGAGTCAGAATTTGGTGTCATGGATCCATCTTGCCTTGTATCAATGGTTCAGGCTGGTGCTGGGTGGTGTAATGGTTTGGGGGATATTTTCTTGACCTACTTTTGGGCCCATTAGTACCAATTGGGCATCATGTCAATGCCACAGCCTACCTGAGTATTGTTGCTGACCATGTCCATCCCTTTATGACCACAGTTGACCTGTGTGTATCTTCTGATGGCTACTTCCAGCAGGATAACGCACCATGTCATAAAATGTGAATCATCTCAGACTGGTTTCTTGAACATGACAAGGAGTTTCACTGTGATGGCCTCCACAGTCACCAGATCTCAATCCAATAGGAGCACCTTTGGGATGTGGTGGAACTGGAGATTCACATCATGAATGTGTAGCTGACAAATCTGCAGCAACTGTGTGGTCAATATGGACCAAAATCTCTGAGGAATATTTCCAGTACCTTGTTGAATCTATGCTACGAAGAATTAAGGCAGTTCTGATGGCAAAAGGTGGCCCAACACGGTAGTTGTAAGGTGTACCTAATATAGTGGCTGGTGAGGTTATAAAACAGCACCTACTAAAAAATTCACTTACTTTTCGAGTGCCTTGGACTTATAATTTTGTTGTTTTATCTTAATGCGAAATTATTATTTGCATTTAGCCAGAAGCCAAAACGGCAGACAGTTTAGAAAAATTCACTGGAACAGGATAGAAATAAAGAACGGGCATGAGGATAACATCAGCAATTGAACAAACAGGTATTGTTAACAAAATGTTGGAATCTCAGCAATTACAAGATTCCAACCTAAAACTTTAGATAGGATCCTGATAACTCTAAAACCACTACACTATACACATCATTTGTAAACACTTAAAATATTTGTGGCTTAAACAGTAAATAGTAATAAAAATTTTGTTATATATGTTTACAAAGTCTAAATTATGCCAATCTTACATTTGAGCCGCATGTGGGGAACACAGTCAAGACATCATTTGCCTACCCTTTTCTGTTGCTGAAAAATTCATTAACACCTTTGTATTTTCCTTTTTATTGCTTTGTATTGACTATTGTAACGCTTTGCTGGCTGGAGTTCCAAAAGCTACCCTAAACAAGTTACAATTAGTACAAAATTCAGCAGCTAGAATTCTGACTAGGAGCAGCGCAAGAAAGCACATAAGTGCTATTTTGAAAAATCTGCACTGGTTTCCTGTCAGTTTTCGAATTGATTTTAAAATCCTCATGCTTGCACACAAGGCCTTGAATGGTCTAGCACCACAATATTTATCTGAGCTTTTAATCCCATACACTCCTAGACGTGCTTTACGCTCGTCTGATGCTGGTCTTTTAACTGCTCAGTCACCGTGGCTAAAATCTATGGGATACCGGGCATTCTCTTCATTGGCACCTAAATTGTGGAACTCTTTATCCTCTGATATTCACAATGCAGAATCCCGGAGTATTTTTAAATCACCTCTTAAAACATACTTTTTTAGAGTAGCTTTTATTTGATTTTATTGGACTTTTATATAATTTTTAGATCTATTATTATTATTTTGTGTTTTTAATTATTTTTATTAATACTTTTTTTGCATTCATGCTTGTGTCTCTTATTGTTGCACATTTTAAGTGTTTAAAGTGCCTTGAGATGCTACTTTTGAAGGCGCTATATTAAAATAAAGTTTATTATTATTATTAAAATTATCTATTGATAATTTACAAATAATTCAATAATTACCTCCATTACACGTTTACAGATCAAGTCATTACCATAATAAATTCTTACTTATTTTATTGCAGTTTTGCCTAGTGATTTCTCAAATTACTTGATTTCCTTGTTAAGTATGTAGCCATAAAGCACGATGTGAGCTAGGGCTGCACAATATATAATTTCAGAATTGATATCTCAAAGTGATCATTGGCAATAGTCACATTGCAAGTATACAAGGTTGAGTCTGGATTATAATTTAAAGTGTTTTTTTAAGGACTGTGATTATGTGAAGATTTAAAAAGCGTTTTAGGCATAAGAAATTGAATAAGGATTAATTTTATTGAATTATTTAAAAAAGAGACAAGGCAGTATATTTTACATTTGATTATTATTCAATTATGCCGAGTTTAGACTGCCTGATTTTAGCCCCGATTTTGCCGATCAAGAGGCGATCTGGAGAAAAAAAATAAATAAAAATTCGCAGATGAGTAGCCGAACCCATGTGAGATATTTGGCATGCTATCTGGACCTGTCGGCGATTCAAATCATGCCATGAGAAATGTGTTCTGATTCCAAATAACAGAACCTACAGCCAATGAGTGAGCAGCAACCACTAGTATGGGTATCTGCAAATCAGCGGAGGTTGGGGGAGAAGTTAAGCCCATACTTTGGTCTTTTTTTGGACCTAAGAAAGCAGGAAAAACTAGTGTAAATTTGGCAGGAGCATCAGTGTATTTTGACGTGTCATCTCAGCAATATCACAACCAGCTCAAAAAGAAAAAAGTTTTGAGAGAAATTGCTAATTCCATTATAAAATAAGTACATTTTCTACCCCACTAAAGGCCTTTTTTCTCATTATGAATTGAACAACAAAGATATACTACATGACCTCGTTGACAAAGTACTAGTGACAAGTTGTCGATGATTCTCTCCCTATTATAAAGTCATGCAGTGTGAAACCCTCTGTCGCCGATTCATCCTACAGTGTAAATCCAGCACTGACAGAATGCGACCTCAGATAGTCATGCAGTTTGAAAACATCTGTGACACAAAAAAATCGGAAGTCTGAACTCGGCATTACTATATACCTGAATACAGTTTGACTTCTTGGAAAACAATAAATGCTTTTCTAAATAAATATTTTTCTTTATTGAATTATCTATGCTTGTAGACTGTTTATTCAATTGTATGCACTCCCCTACAGTATCATCACAATCAGTCTAAAGTGATAAAGTCTTTTCAAACTGTTATTCAACTCATCTAAGTGAAATTGTATTTACATCACAATATATATTGCAGAAGAAAAAAATATTGCAATGTTATATTTTTCCAATATCATGCAGCCCTAATGTGAGCGCCCTGGGTTGTCATTAATAATCATAGCAAATTATGACAAGGCGTGACTGCAGCATAACGCATTTTTTTTGTTTTATTGCACAACAGATATAACAAACAACAAGCCATACAAACAAAACTTATGGCATTATTTGGTAAATTACAGAGTAAAAGCCTTAAAACTTTCTATTATGAATGAAGCCGCTGGCCCTTTTTGTGTCTAAGCCACAAAAGTTATATTTTCTGGGTGCTGGAACACCACGCCAGTTCACAAAACTAAAATACGGGTTATGATTTTTCTGCTTTCTCCAATTAGCAAACTGTTGCATTAATGAAGTGAGAGCATGTGTTACATTGGAGAGACAATGTTTGTGTTGCAACGTGGGCTTTTGTATCCACAGTAACTTGATGATAATTATGACAAACTTGCAGAAAAGCAACATCCACAGCCAAGCTGCAACTTATACAACCAAAATACAGCGGAGGGAAATGATCCTTGAAGTGAATTAACTTAGTGTCTATTTCGCTAACAAACACCAAACGCTAGTAGGGAAACTTCTTTTAAAACTGCTGAAGAACTGACAAAACCGAGAAAGTATTTGAAATGTATGATGTTCATTTACATAAACATAAAACGGTGCTGTTCTCACCCAGGAAACAAAAACAGATGGGCACATCAGCGCAAAGAATGACTGAGTTCAACAATTCAGAACAACCAAATGCTTTAATACACACACTGAATATTCAACACCAACTTGTTTTTATCATGGTTACCGCCATTAACGATCACTTCTCATTTATTGTTGATCAACCCACAGATGAATAAAGTGCTCATTATGTTTGGCAAGCAATTATTTTGCAGAGTCAAGCTGAGTTTCTTACCTTGCTTTATAAAACACCTGACCACAGCATTTTAGATTCTTTAATGAGAGAAAACTACAGAAAAAGTGATTTATGACCAGCAAGAGGTTGAGTGAGCTATGAAGGGATGATAGGAGACTCACACAGGTCTGCAGATGACAAGATCTCCTTTGTTGGTCCCATAAGCGAGCCCAAGCCCTGGATCTGGCAGCCAGCGGGCAGAGTTTATACTGACGTGTCTCCTCTGGTCTGGTGCCATTGGGTACACCACGTCAAACACCCTCTGAAAAACACACAAACATACACACCTGTTTAAAACATCCCATAACGCTCACAGTAGTAGTTCTTTTCAGTGGTCAGGATCTTCCATTATCCTCTGCGCTGTAGATTGCAGTCTGTGTCAGATATGACAGCGCTGCTAGCATAACTGAGAAGAGGCTAAACTGCGAAAAGTCAAATCTCGTTCTCCAAAGTACTCTTTTCCTTTCTTTTCCAATCCATCCCCTGTCCCTGTCTGTCAGCCTTGGCATAATACTTACACTCCACTGGCTCCAGAAAAAAAGGACAAAAATAGGACAAGCTCATGTCTGCCAGGGAGAGAGAAAGCGGTCTCATTCATCTGCAGATGAGTGATCAACAGACAAACTCTTTCTCTCTTTCTTTACTCTAGACAGAGGAAATTCAGGACAAGGATAAAAGCTGCAAAGACTGGTGTCTTTCAGTGAAGAGAGCGTGTATGACTGATGCACGTATTTGTGTGTGTATCTGCACCACAGCACCTGAACAGTGTGTGGACATCTGGACCTATGTTGCAGGGGACGTTGTGCAGCTCCACTCTTCAACACACAGTATAGGGCTCTTCTGAGTGTGCATATATGTGCAGCTCAGATTGATGGTGCACAGACTACGGCTGCACGATATTGAAAAAATCTGATATTGCAATATTTTATTTTTCTGCAATAAACATTGCAATATGAAAAGATAGTTTGAATAGCTCTATTTGGTGGTTTTCTGGGGAGTCTAACAGTAATTAGTTACAGAAATGAAACAAATCACAATGCACAAAAAGCTTTTCTTTATTTGCTTTGTCCTGTTTCTAGTCCAAATATCTAAAAATTTCTTAGATCAAATCAAAATATTGTTTTGTTTTCACCTTCAAAAGAAATTCATAGCTTTTCCCTTAAAACAAGCAAAATTATCTGCCAATGTGGTAAGTAAAATAACCTGTTTTTCCCTTTGAAATGTGGAGATTTGGATTAGAAACAAGACAAAAATTCGAAGAAAAACTGTCATAAATCGTATCAATTCTGTATAAATAATTAAATAAAACAAATCTTTGTTACACCTCTGAAGAATGTGTGTAGTTTTAAGAAAACAACCATTCATTTGTGTTGTGTTTTATTTTGATTTGTTTTTAATCATTTATTCTTCATTTATTTATTTTATTTAATCATTTGATCATTAGTCATTTATAAAATTATCATTATATCATTTTATTGATTATTAGTTAATGATTGATTATTATTATTGATTATTATTTGCCATTGTATGTTATTATTATTATTTTATTAATACTATTTTCTTATATTATTGGATTCAAGCAACACTTGAAGAGTTTAGATGCAAAAACCTCTAAATTCCGTCTGAAATGTTCTCCTAAAATGAGAATTTATCTCAACCTGCTATGTTATGTTCAGTTATTTCACTTGAAAGGCAATGATAAGAACTTATCCAACACTATACATGTAAAATTACCGAGCCTACACACAAGAGTTGGAAAAAACTGCTTATTTTAGAAGAAAATATCAAATGGCTTTTAGAGGTTTTTGCATCTAAACTCTTTCTAAACCTCTCATTTCAAGGTCTGTAATGTATCTGGACAATTTTGTGAAGCAGTCATTTTCCATTGCTGTTCTTTGTTGTATAATAACACTTGTTGGATTTATCAGACGAAGTCTGAGCATTGAATGATACGCAACTGTAAGAAATGGGTTCTTTTTTTGTTTTTCTCCTGTTGCGCTCAACGAACGATCAAATGAACAGAGAAGAGTCTCATGACTTTAAGGTTGACTTCACACCTTTCTCCAAATTTCAGGAGGTAAAATACTGACCCTCAAGCATGACCAAATGACCAGAAAAGGGTCTCAGGACCTTAAGGTTAACTTTCTCCAAATTTCAGAAGGTAGAATATTGACTCTATGATAATCATGCTGACTCTACAAACTTCAAATTTGTGCTTTGCAATCAGAAATAATGTGCACCTAGCTGAGAGCGAAGGTGGGCCTGATCAACTCACACTTCTCTCTTACCTAATAGGTCGACCTTGGGCCAGCACCCAAATTTTGACTATAAATGTGAGGGTTTCTTGCTGAAACATCGGAAGCTCAGCTGTGGGATAAGTGCACATCACCAGGCATTCTCGGACACACGTGTTGGTTTTCCAATGTGACTGCAACGAGCTCCCCAAGCTTTGAAGAGGAAAATGATGCCATGTGTCTGAGGTTGTATATACTTATATCAAATTGCCTTGGGGTTTCATTATCTGTCTTTTATTCATGTAATCCTTATTACTCTTAAACATCTATATTTCGCATTATAAGCCTTTTATGCAATTTTGTTGTATTTCGATTAATGATGTTCATGAGTATTATTCATGATTATTGACTATGATTGTGATAATTGATATCAGCTGTGTGTACCAGCAATAAACAGTTGTATTGCTCGATTAGTATGGTGTATGGACAGTTATTGGTGCCTTCTCTTGTCGATTAGCACCACACTTGTCTCACTTGCATAAACACAAACCATACTAAAACATTTTTGGTATGCTGAAACATTTTACATACTAAAATTTAAGAGCAACTAAGATTATTCAATAAACACTGCTCTTTATCATCATTTCGTCTCCTGCTTTTGCTCCTCTCTGGCTTTCTCAGTCAACTCTTATATTGATAGGAGATTGTTAATTATGTTGAATAGATCTGGCGTCCGGGGCTAGATCTTATTTATCTGGCATGGAGAGTGCGCTCTAACAACCTCCAAACATCATTATTTTTTGTGCTCAATGTTCTAAACTCTCCTGAAATGCTCGGTCACAGGCCTTAAAAACACATGCAAACTCTACAAATCACATGTGTTCTGTGGCTCCTGGTCAGTTATATTTCAGACTCAACATTGCATATCTTGCAATGTGACTATTGCAGATGTGCACATTGTAATATAGATGCTGAAACAATATGTTGTGCAGCCCTAGCACAGACTAATTAATACGAGTCTGATTCAATTCCTAAAATGAAAGGCATAAATCTAATTGTTAACACTGAAAATATACAACAATGTATTTTTATGAAACGATAAAACAGATTCTTAAATGTAATAGAACATTGTCTTTCTGTCAGACTTTCAATTGAATGCATCTTGCTGATAAATCTAATCATTTGTAAAGAGGAATGTAAGTGCACATTCATTCAGTTCGAAATGCCACAATGCTCATAAAACAAAATCATTAATAGCAAATTTATCATCTAAAACATCCTATTTGAAACTACGCATCTATTATTGAACATTGGCAGGTAAGGCGGCATGATGAGTATTTTGCAACAGCTTGAAAATGAAAAATCATTACTACACTGAAAAATGTATGTGTAGAAAAAGTTGTTCACAGCAAAGCTGAAGATAGAGCCTCGGGCTAACCTTTGTTCATTTTCTCCCTCTCCACTCTCCGGAGTAGTAATTAATCCTGGTAATAAGCAGACACATTACGAATGCTGATGTATTAAATTCATTCATTAACTGCCATATGAGAAAATATCATTTCATATAAACAAACAGAAAGATCTCCTTTAATAAATAAAGACACGGGAGGAAACAGAACATAATCAAATTATAGAATATAAAATGATAGAAACGAACAAATAAACATAGCATGAGAGAGGAATGTCTCAATAAACAAACGGCCATAAAAGCAGAAAACACAGATAACGAAATGTACCCAAAGGTGCTGTTGCTATGGCTACTGCTGAAATCAGGCACCCAGTGGGGACGGTGTTATGGTAAATGTATGGACTGGTTAAAATGCATTCTGCACCTGTCCACCATTTTCCCATTATTAATAGGAGACGCTTGCTGGTGTACTGGGCCAGGTCTTCAACATTTACCCTTTGCTTATGCACACATGCACGCACACACGCGCCAGACAGTTCCAGGGGTTTTGGTAATGATCAAAGGGTTCATCTGATTTTCAAGAAATAAGACAAGTTTCATCTCAGTCTAACATAAAATGCAGAGATGAAATTCAATGAAATCAATCTATCTAAAAAGCAGCTTCACACAAAGGCTGTGGAGCTAAAAGACTTATATCAAATATGACATAATGCTGCATTATCTACATTCATTACATTATCTCTGATAGTGGAGTTCAATATCCATTAGAGCATAGAAACAGCTCCTGAGAGCGCTAATAAGAAAGAACGAATTATATATGGCTCATAGGGGTGTCAAAATTAATTGTTTATTCGGTGCACCGCGCTGCAGACGCGGACAATTCGGTTCAGTAATAATCATAACCGGTTATTATGTAATGACGTCATTTATCTCATATACACTATGTCGCTGTAGCTGTACTATGGCGAGGGAGGTGAGCGCGAGTATTAACAACGCTCCAACTACTTAAAAAACGCAGAAACTGCACAATTTCACTGCGTGTGTGTTTGCTGGACAGTCTTTCACTGACACTTACAGCAGAAGCCCCTATTTCACTGTGATGGAGAAAATGAAAGTGAACTCCATTTCTCTCTCTCACTGTGGATATAGACACGAGCACGTCTGCAGAGCGAGTTTTTTCCACCACGTCTATCACAGATCAGCTGTGATCGCCGATGCTGTTTATCAGTGTTTATCATCGGTGAACAGCGCCAGAGCATTAGAACAAATCGCAGCCCTTTCTGTTGAACATGCGACCAATCATAGGGGTGTAAGATATCGGGATATTTACATTTGTTTATTTGTTATGAATGCTCATGTTGTTCTGTGCATGTACTTGAGTTTTTAAAGGTACAGTTCATATATCTGACTGCTTACATTAAAGGACAAAATTGTATTACAAATAATATATAAATACAAATATATTTATACATTTTTCTTGTGCTGTGAAGTAAAATATAAAATTGTGTATGGAAAGCATCGTCAATGCACCGAGATATCGAATTGAACCGAATCGATGGCATGATAATCGGAACCGAACCGTGAGACCAGTGTAGGTTCACACCTCTAAAGGCTCATATTTTAAATACAGCTCTAGCAGCAATAACACTGGCACTAAACTTTCCATTACAATTTCTGATTAACACACAGACATTACTGTAAGAGCTGCACTGTGGTGGCCATCCTAATTAAAAGCTGGGAAATAACACTGATGAAATAACAGCAATCCCCCATAAAAACGTGTGCTTTCCAACCTCTGTGAAGAGAGATTTGCCGTTGTATGTTTAGAGACTAAACAAGGATAAAAATGAAGCTCTCCTGCTCCATTGCTCTTAAATTAATCCACGTTCAGAATCCTGCCATGAGCATGAGCTTACAAAAACAAAAGTCAACCATGTAGATATTTCCATTTATGCTCTTCGCTCCACACAAACAGACAGTTTTCCCACTTCTTCCCCCCCCCCCCCCCTCTATTTCTAAAAGAGCGTATCTAGGTCAGGTTCCTACTCAAAGGCTTTTCTAAACCCCAGGCTCCCCCTCTGCTGTAGAGAGCAATGAGAGCTGATCTACATAGGGCAGACCACCAGTAATAACCAAACTTCACAATAATCAAACCTCATGAAAGGAATGACTAAAACGAAAAAGGGAAGTAAATGGGTTTTGTGGTCCTGTCTGGAGGTTTAACCTTGAAAGTGGCTTGGTAAAAAAACTTCAGTCAAACAAAGGAAAATGCTTTTGTTTTAAATATTCAGACATAATTCTTTATTTGTTGACTTTTGAATTTATTAATTGAATATCACTGATTTGAGAGATAAAGTACACGTATCTGTGCTTTGAACATTTGATCAGCATAAATCAATTTATCCAACACGCGCTTGTTAATTTGATTATTAAATTTTTTGTAAAAATGCGCAGAATTGCATTTTTCTGAAGCTTGTTTCATAACATGCTTGTTAATTTGTTGTAAGCTCATCAGACAGGGGTGTAGATTTAGCATGGACGGAGAGGACGCATCCCCACCAATATTCATCAATTATTGAAATGCCCCCACTTATAATTTAATTAATTTTTTAAAAAAAATCACGCTGTCAATAATAACCTAGACATGCAGAAAGAGTTAAATCATGTTCTCTTCTCGAGTCGCACCGCCCCAAACACATGTGAACATTGTAATTGGCTGTGCCTTTCCCTGCTGTCATGTGAGAGGTTGTAGCTGCATTCAGATGTAACGGTGCCAAAACTGCGGAGAGGGGTCTGGATGCAGACCTGGTGCAGTGCAATCTGAGCTGCATCCAATGCTTTTTAACGCGCTCACCTAACCCCACCCCTAACCCTATCCGTCACAGTGACGTCATTCACTCCATTGAGTGCATCGTGTCTGACATTGCGTCGCTGAGTGATTGAAACTGCAGGGGAATTTCCCGTGCAAGAATAAGGTGTGTGACATACAAAAAAAGGTGGACATTAGGAGCTTTTTCAACGAAAAGTGAGTCCATCATCCTGATAATGCCGTAAATGCTCAAGTTTTTCTCCCGCTTTAATACACAGTCTAACGTTATAGCAGACTGATATAGTCTGTGAATAATATGCTCTGAAAGCTAACTGCAGAATAAACAGCTAAATGTAAAAGTATATGACCCCTGCCAGTTCTCCTAATCTCTCAGAGTAGCATGTCCAATTTCGGTTGAAACAATTTGTCTGAAAAACTACAACCTGTGCTCCATCTTTTCCTTTTATCTGCAGTTCTAAAAATTCCAATCATGCACAAACGGTGTACACAGTATAGACAGTGGAAGAATTGATTGCAGATTTAACAAAATATTTTTATGAATTACGCTCTGTACTGGTTTGGAGTCATATGTTAATGTTTATTTTATTATAAAAAGGTTTGATAATATTTCTTCAAAATTTCTAATAAAAATTCTAATTTATTTTTATTTGCTTTTAAAGAAAATGACAATTTGTTTAAATGATTTTTGACAATTGAGAATATGGGTTATTCCTCCAAATATTGGTTTATTAATTATTGTGAAGTTAAAACATTGGCATTATGTTTTTTTTAACAATACAAACAAGTCTAAAAACATGGCTTTTTTGATAACTTGGACTAGGGCTGGGCGATATTGCAAAAAAAAGTATCATAATATCAAGGTTCATAACATTTTAGATAATATCGATTTTATTTATAACTACATTTTTATGTTAGGATATGTTTTATTTACCACTTAATTTTATTTTACCAACATTACTAAGGCAAATAGTTTTAATAGTCAAAACAAAAAATATTTAAACTAAATACCTCATCTCTTTATAATAAAATAAAAAAGTGTTAAAGAGACTCTTAAACTTGATAAATAAAGTGTGTGCAATGATAAAAGCAAGTCGCGCGCATCCATTAGAAATGACAAACTTACACAGACTTAAGCTCGCCGCACGCTCAGCAGCCACATTTTAATAAAACTACAGCCTTCATACCGAATTCATATTTTTTTTTATCGTTATTGACAATGGTGTTCGGTCAATAAATACCGATACCGATTTTATCGGCCAGGCCTAATTTGGACCAATTGTTATTTATACAAAAATGACAACACTTTTGTTTTTGGAAAATATGTCATCACAAGTTTACATAATAAATCTAAAATGAGCTTTTACTAAATTATATAAATTCAGAATTTTTAAGTGGTCTCAGTTTTAAGTGTTTTTACCAAAGCTGTACATTAGTATGCTGGTTCGAGTGACTTCATTTAACAACAACTTTATCTTCATTTCTCGTACGCTAGTGATTATCCCTCCATGTGCTGATGTTTTTGACCCCAGGGCTAATGAACACATTAAGAGAAAATAGCTTGCCTCCAGACTGCAAAATGAAGTGAATAAGTAAATTCATGCAGTCTAGTTTTCTAAAAACAAATAGCGCTTTTTTTCCAGCTCAAGATGCTTCTGTATTTTTTTTCTGTGATAGTGTTAGGAGCAGTGGATGAATCTTAAGAAGACATGAGGTCAGCAGTGACGTACCCTCATGGACGTCTCTCCTGCGTGAGGCTGCTGCAGTCTGAAGACCTGTGCCACCATGTGATCACTGATCTGATGCAGCAGGATGCGGCGAGACGCCAGACCCACCATCACGTAACGACCCATCGGAGACAAACTGACAGAGATGGCATTTGGACCTGTGACAAAACAAACACTGCAGTTATTCACAGCTGAAACAAACAGAGGAAAGATAACAGAAGCAAAAACTGTGCAAATCAATTACAAAACAAATGCTATTACGTAAAAATAATAAATTCAACAACACGCTCTTTGCTCAAAGACTTTTTGGTTAAAACAACAGTATGTGACCCTGGACCATAAAACCATACACTGAAATAATAACTGAAATAATGAAAATATTCAACTTAATTTGTTTGTTTAAATTCGGCCCATATATACTGTTTGCAACCACTTACCTTAATTTTAGCAAACTGGATTTTAGTAAATCCAATGAATCATTTTTTTCAGTGTATGTGTCCATTTTTGGACATTTTTAGCATTATCTGAAAGCTGATGCTTGAAAATGCAGAGTTCAGACTGCACGATTTTTAAAGTAGTCGCATCACAGATGTTTTCACACTGTATGACTATCTGGGGAAGGATTCCATTCCTGCTGTGTTTACACTGCAAGATAGATTGGCGTCAGGGGGTTTCAAACTGCATGACTTCACAATAGCAGAATCGGCAACAACTTTGTCTCACTCCGCAAATTACGTACTTCTTACAAAAAAAAAAACACATGTGGGAAGTGACATGGAAACAACGCGGTCATGTAGTATTTCCTTTGTTATTAACTACATAATGAGAAAAAAAGCCTTTTGTGAGGTAGAAAATGTACTTGTTTTGAAGGGAATTAGCAAATTCTCTTAATTTATTTTTCTTTTTCGACACGATTGTGGTATTGCTCAGATGACATGTCAAACAGACACGGGTGCTGCTGTCAAATTTACACTAGTTTTTCCTCTATTTCTTGGGGTCAAACAGACCGAAAAGAAGCCCTTTTAACTTCTTCCCCAACCTCCCGCTGGCCTGCAGATACCCATACTAGTGGTTGCTGCTCTCTCATTGGCTGTAGGTTCTGTTATTTTCAATCAGAACACATTTCACCAGGCATGATTTGAATTGCTGAGAGATTCAGATATTTAGCATGGCAAATATCTCACGGATGTCGGCGACTCATCAGCGATTCTCTCAGCACACTGTGTGATTGATACTCACGTGAACGAGCACCGATTTGCCTGTGATTTCAGGCATTTGTCTGTGATTTCTCAAAACCTGTTGGCGAGTCAAAATCAGGACTAAAATCATGCAGTCTGAACTCGCCATAAATAAGCTTTCTATAGATGTATATTATCAGGATAGGACAATGTTTGGCCAAGCTACAACTTTTTGAAAATCTGTAATCTGAGGGTTTGAAAAAAAGTGCTTAAAGTTGTCAAAATTAAGTTGCACGTTATCCAAAATTAAGTTTTGATATATTTAGAGTAGGAAATTTAGTAAAATATCTTCATGAAACAAATAAACATGGAACAACTTAATCTTTTGATTTTTGGCATCTAAGAAAAATCAATAATTTAACAATACAATATATTTTTGAATAAAGCCAAAAATAATTTGTAATCCAGGGTCACATACTGTTGCTTCAATCAAAAAGTCTATGAGCAAACACAGTGAGTACGTTTACATGAACACTATTACAGGGTTCACACACATTTTAACTACTAAAATTCCATAACTTTTCCATGATTTTTCCAAGACTTGTTTTACATTTTTTATGAGTAAATTTTCGTGACCTAATGTTTCATGCAATATTTACATGTGCCTGGTAAAAAAACAATACATGTTAAAATGTATTACAGCATATCGAAAAACACGCAACAATCTATTTAGTTTCAATTTATATTTATTCATTAATTATTTTTTTTTCTTTTCGGCTAAGTCCATTTATTAATCAGGGGTCGCCACAGCGGAATGAACCACCAACCTATCCAGCATATGTTTTACGAAGCGAATGCCCTTCCAGCTGCAACCAAGTACTGGGAAACATCCATACACACTCATTCACACACATACACTACGAACAATTTTAGCTTACTCAATTCACCTACAGCCCATATCTTTGGACTGTGGGGGAAACCGGAGCAACCTGGGGAAACCCACGCCAACACGGGAAGAACAAGCAAACCCCACGCAGAAATGCCAACTGACCCAGCCGAGTCTCAATCCAGCGACCTTCTTGCTGTGAAGTGATTGTGCTACCCACTGCACCACCGTGACGCCCAATTTTTATTTATATCTAAAATTTATTTAGATAATGCTTACACTGCACTTATAATGTGAGAGTATGTGATTGGCCAAGGAAAGAAAGAAAAGAAGCAAAGACAACTGACCTATATTCAAGTATACAGATATCTGTTTTCCATGACTTTTCCAAAACTTTGTGGGTTTTTCTGATTTTCCCAAAATTTTCCATGCCTGGAAAATGCCATGTCAAAATTCCATGACTTTTACTGTCGTGTAGGATTTTCAGCGCATTTTGTGATAGGATATTCCATACACACCCAGTTGTTTGACACTATTCTCTGCACCTACCAAGTCAGAAAAGGACCACAGACACCTGCCTCGCAAAATGACGATTTTTTTTTTTTTTTTTCATTCGGCGTGCAGTATCAAATTCTATTAAACTCTCTTTCACCAGTCCTTACTTCATATGCACATCTAACACCTCAGTTTGTCATGGGGAGGGCATGCATGAAATATTCCTGAATGAAAGTACCAAACTGCAGTTATCGTCAAAAAATGAAAAATGAGACACCCTAAATTACATGACACTCTGAAGGAAAAGTGGATAGCGTGGTGACGGAATGATGTTAATCAAACTAAGTGCTATAATAGGTAAAACGGGATCATGAAAGGAACATTTAAAAAGCAACTCATGTAAACACCTTAATCATATTATTGTCTTATTCAGATTAAGGCAGATTAAGACATGAAATGATGTTCATGTAAACGTAGCCAGTGTTGTTGAATTGATTATTATACGTAATAGTGCTTGCTTTTGTCATTTTTACATTTTACAGCTATAGCCTGAACCATACATACAAAAAGAACAGTCATTGCAGTAAGCCTAACATGAGGAAAAATGAAATGATGAAAATCCAGGAAATACATTTTGCACCCTATTAATACTAAACCGCTCATTTTTTTGCATTATTAATTGCTGTAAATGTAAAAGCAGAGCATTCAGACCAATCTGTTAAAGCATGAAATTAGAAAAGTTCACACCTAGACCTGCACAGACTGTAATTATAGCTAATATAATTTCTCATCCTAAAACCTAATTGAATTTCGCAACCATTTAACTTTCAAAATCAGCCTTGCTTGGTGTGTGCAGGACGGCTGAGAGAGCACTAGTGATGTGATCAGCAAATGAAAATGAGCGGTTTAGTATTGAGGATCCTGGTTGATTGCTCTCATTAATCCACTGTTACTGGATAGGATGAATGATAGTTCCTCTGGGCCTTTACAGCCGCTGGCGATGACCAATCCGTAGAGAGAAAGAGAGAGAGAGAGAGAGAGAGAGAGAGAGAGAGAGAGAGAGAGAGAGAGAGAGAGAGAGAGAGAGAGACCAGGGTTTCAAATCACTTTAATCTAAAACAAGCAGGACTCATACTTCCTCATCATTGGTTTCCATTAGCAGCCTGGTCCCAGCACTGCCTTCATTTGGCTTTTAAACGGGGACTATCTAATTAAAGCTGTCTCTAAAAGAGCTCTATCACTGCTGTCTGTTCAGCCAATTAGAAGGGAAGTGAGAGCACAATGCGAACAGCCGTGTTCCTTTGCTTTTGATTTAATTAAGCATAAGTTTGAAATAATTTTAGCTCTGATGACTCAATCGGTATATTAAATCCTCGTTAGCACAGGAAGAATAGTCATGTTTTACCAACCAAACTAACAGCCCTTAAGAGGTCAAGCTGTTTATGTCTTAGGATAACCCACCGAATCTCTTGGAGTAGAGCATCTCTCCCAGGTTGTGCGGGGCGAGGGAGTAAACAGCCAAAATTCCCTCATCAGGGAAACCCCTCTGACTGCTGGGAATGAATACGGCCAGCAGCTGCCCATCCGCTGAGATATCACAGCTTGCATCGTTGTAGATCTTACAGTTGGGGACCAGTACGTTCACCGACGCTGAAAATGAAAACAGAAACGAGTTAGGGTCGTACCCTCAAGAGGTGCCTGATAATAATAACCAATAATTATTATTAAACTGCAAGTTTAACACACAAACAACATAAAAAATGTTAAAGAGCACCTATTTTACCCCTTTTTCAAGATTTAAGATAAGTCTTTTGTGTCTCCAGAATGTGTCTGTAAAGTTTCAGCTCAAAACACCCATCAGATTATTTATTATACCTTTAAGAATATTGAGATTTTCTGCTCTGAACACAATGTAGCTGTTTTTGTTGCCTGTGCCCTTTAATGCTAGTTCTCCCCGGCCAATGATCCCACGTGCCTGTCAAGAGTGTGTCTCAATTGCTCTGCAATGGGCAACGTGACGTAGGAGTGCGGTTTCCGCGCCCACCAAATTGATTGACAGCCGCGAATTATCATGGCTCTGTAGTAACGCGTATAATGCCTTAAAATGGGAGGGATACAGATCCTATTTTAATGTCAGGAAATTTAAAAAAGAAACTTATTGTCTATATATCACCCCAATATGACTGTGGACACACTATACCTATACACAGTTCTGTCCAAACGGCTAACAAAGGATGATTTTAATCATAGATGCCATTTAAAATATGTGCAGCTAGTCAATTTTTTTTGAGTTAAAATAGTGGGTTAGGTATTAGTTGGTGGATTCGTCATGGTCCCACTTTTCCATCATCTTTAAATTTGATAATCTGTATGCGTTTTTAAGTCTTGCCAGTTCAAACATTCAAGCAACTATAAAACATTTAAGCACAACAAGATGTGAAACAATTCAGTACTCTTCTCTTTTGTTTCCGCTTGCTTTTCAATGTGATTATCCTTGTAAGTATCCTTGAAAACAGTTGGTTATGTCTTAAGCAAGTGTGAAAAGCAGAGAAAACAATCTGATGTGTCAAATTTTTGCATTATGAATTGAATGTCCCAAAAATTACGTCCTGAAATGATAATTCTGTCACGAATTATATACTCACATGTCATTCCAAACACCCAGAGACCTTTGTTCATATTCAGAAGACAAATTAAAGCTAGTATTAACTAAACAATGACTTTATTCAACAGTTTCTTCTCCTCAGTGTCAGTATAGGGCACGCTTTCATGAGCACTGTACACTGAAGTATGACAACATGAGTTTGAGTAGGGCTGCATGAAACTGGAAAAATTGACATTGCGATATTTTGTTTTGCTGCGATATATGTTGCGATATGACTATAATTTCACCAGATGATTTGAATAGCTCTATTTGGAAAGATTTCATTCATTTAGATTGACTGGGATGATCAATCCCTTTTCTAAAAAGTGCATCTGCAAAAAATATAATAAATTACTAGCATACACGTATATAAATACGACTGATTAAAAATAAAAGTAAAATTAAAAAAGCTTAACAGTTTTCTGGAGAGTCTAATATATTAATTAATTCATTCATTCATTTTCTCTTCGGCTTAGTCCCTTTATTAATCTGGCGTTGCCACAGCGGAATGAACCGCCAACTTATCCAGCTTATGTTTTGCGCAGCGGATGCCCTTCCAGCTGCAAACCATCTCTGGGAAACATCCATACACTCTCATTCACACACATACACTAAGGACAATTATCTTACCAAATTCACCTGTACCGCATGTCTTTGGACTGTGGGGGAAACCGGAGCACCCGGAGGAAACCCATGTGAACACGGGGAGAACATGCAAACTTCATACAGAAATGCCAACTGACCAGCCGGGGCTCGAACCAGTGACCTTCTTGCTGTGAGGCAACATCGCTAGCCACTGCGCCACCGTGCCACCTATGGCCAATTTAGCTTATTCAATTCACCTGTACGGCATATCTTTGGAATGTGGGGGAAACTGGAGCACCCCGAGAAAACCTACGCGAACATTGGGAGAACATGCAGACTCTATACAGAAACGCCAACTGACACAGCCAGGGCTTGAACCAGTGACCTTCTTGCTGTGAGGCGACTGTGCTAACCACTGAGCCACCATGTCGCCCTACCTAAACACCTATAGTACATATTGACAACTTGTTTATACAAAGGCTTAACAAAATATAGGCTCTAACTGAAAATGCATTAGACAGCACATAATGAGTGTCATAAAGTTTGTCATATTTTTAAATACGTTTTAATCTGCTTTATTTAAACTGAACATCCAGCTTCTCTTTTTAAAGCAAGGACGCTTAACAAGCGCGCTCATAAAATTTGCCAAAAACCGACTGCAGTGTCAGCCTCTGCATCTGCCAGATTTCCATTTCACATCCAAATCTCTATTTGCACACAAGCATTACTCTGTGTAACAATCTTTTTGCTAAATTAGCAGAAGCTGCAGAATTGCCATAAGTTGAGGTGCAATAAAAGTGATTTAGCGACTAACAGACAGTCACATCTGTTCAGCCTACACTAATGAATAAAAGCGCAGACTGGCAGGAGAGAGCGAGAGATAGATAGAGAGAGAGAGAGACCTTATAACCTCACATAAAATACATAGTACTACTATTCAGCCAAGCGGCAGTGTGCAGAGAGAAAATGATCCAGCTTCTGCTCTCGAAACCACATGTCAACCCCAAGATTAATTTTGATTCCTGTTTTCATTTTCGGTTACACACATTTTATAATCTTTTATTGTTTCCATGGCAATCTGCATCCAGATGAAGCCATCTCTCAAACCGCAGAATGGTAGTAATATTCAAAAGACAGACACCATGTAAACATGAGGAGAACAGAAATGTGAGTGAGCTGAGACGGTTGATTCACAACAATGGCTTAGATTAAGTCACTTTTTGAAAGCATTAAGGGAACAATAACGAGCTGCTCTGGTCTCATGCATCAACGTGTGTGATTGTGCAGAGGTCTCTGAATAAAGCATCAGGTGCCAGTGTGTGGGAGGTTTAATTAGGGCTATTTGTAATTTCCAATGGGTGCGTGTGATTGAAGTGTTTGTCATTTTGCTGGCGTGTGAGTGTGTGCGCGGATGGTGCTGGGAGAAAAAAAATGTAAGGGCACACAAAGCTAAACAAGGGCAGGTGAGTTTTGGCAGGTGACTGAGTCATTATGCACATTTATAAAGATGGATTTGTTTTAATCACCCAGTGTGTGTTTGTGTGCATGTGTTCGGTGAGTGAGGTCAAGAGAGTCTGAGAGGACAGGAAGAGAGATTTAAGCAGGAGTGTGTTAATTGAACAGGCCAATAATTTAGTGCAATGATGAGGCTGCTGCTCGACTGGACCTGCATTTCACTCTCTGACACACACACACACACACACACACACACACACACACACACACACACACACACACACACACACACACACACACACACACACACACACACACACACACACACACACACACACACACACACACACACAAACAAACAAACAAACTTGTCCATCCACCCACCGTCACTCATGCCCACTCATTCACTGCAGGCCAACTAGAGCAGGGAGAAAAAAGATGGAGATTGGCTCATGAAAAAAGAACAATAAAAGTGATGAGAAAGGTGGCCAATTTCAGTTGTGAATGTGGAAGCTGCATTTCATGCTGAAGTGTGCTCTTGAAAGAAATCAATCAAACAAAACATAAAAAAAAAACTTAAGAAAAACTCTCACCTCCATTTTTTTATTTACATATAATTATTGAGCAGATAATTACAATTGAGGAGGCATTTACTTACAATTAAAGAGGCATGTAAATGATCTGGGTTGTAAAAGATCTGAGCGTTATATTAGACAGCAACTTAACTTTTGAAAATCATATCTCCCATGTCCCAAAAACTGCCTTCTTTCATCTGAGAAATATCGCTAAGTTATGAAGTATGCTATCCATATCAGATGCAGAAAAGCTAGTTCATGCATTTATGACTTCTAGGCTGGATTACTGTAATGCTCGGTTTGCTGGTTGCCCAGCATCCTCTATTAATAAACTTCAGTTAGTGCAAAATGCAGCTGCCAGAGTTCTTACCAGGTCTAGAAAATATGATCATATCACCCCAATTTTATCCTCCTTACACTGGCTGCCTGTAAAGTTACGTATTGATTTTAAAATATTACTTCTTACCTATAAAGCTTTAAATAATCTAGCTCCTGTTTATCTAACCAACCTTCTGTCTTGCTACAATCCAACCCACTCTTTAAGATCTCAAAACCCAGGGCATCTGGTAGCACAAAAAATAGCAGTCTACTAAAGGAGGTTGAGCCTTCTCATTTCTGTCTCCTAAACTCTGGAATAGCCTTCTTAATAATGTCCGAGGCTCAGACACTCTCTCAGGACAAAACTAGATCAATGACCTATCTTTTTAGTAAAGCATACACACATAACAGTATGATGCATGAGTGTGCTCCACACAGGTGAGTGGGCTTGACAAACCACCTGTAGGACACACTCCTCCTGTCTTAATGCGCCACACATTTTGTTAGAAACAAACATGTAAAGCATATGAGAGTTTTCGTTGTCTGTTTATATAACTACTATTTTCATTTATAGCACTTCATTTTTGCATTTCATGTTTAAATACACTATGAACAGCAGCTACGCTATTTATTTTCTTTATTCTCTATTTCCACCTGGGAATACTCATCCTGGGGCCTTTAGAGATTATGTAACACCATTGACGCAATCCAAAACCTGTGAAGAAATGATGCCAAGGTATCCATAATCCTGGATCAGGCCGTATCCTGAGCAGATGCTGTGGCGGTCATGAAGAAGCAGAGAGCATGAGACTGACCACGGTGACAGACGAGTCTTCGCATTTATCCTGTGGGTCAGCCTGAACACCCGCCGGTGACCTACTCACACCTGCAGATCTCCACGATGGACGTCCAGCGTCTAGCGTTCGCCTAGACTGCAGTTCTGCACAGGAAGTTTGGCTAGAGGAGAAATGGTCGTGCACAACTGAGCCTGGTTTCTCTCGAGTTTTTTTCCCCTTCACTTTCGTCAATTGGTGAAGTTTTGTTTCTCACCGCTGTCGTCACTGGTTTGCTTGGTTTAGGACTTGTGGAGCTGCGCATTGATGGATATGCTCTTCAGTTTTTGGACTTTCAGCAGTGAAATTTAAACCACACAAAACTGAAATAAACTGAACTTCAACTCTGAAAACTGGACTGACACAGTTTCAATTTACTAGAACTTCTATGTTAGGCTGCTTTGACACAATCTACATTGTTAAATCACTATAGAAAAAAACATGAATTGAATTAATAAACAGCCAATATTGTATTAATATGCTAGTAACAATCAATTATGAATGTGCCCCCCAATCTAAAGTATTACCAAAATAATGCATCTTGACCGTTAGTGCTTTTATTATTAGCTAAATTCATTGCATTACATTTATTTCCATTTAACAGTAATAAAGCACACAAACAACTGAATAAATCACACACACAATCTGTCTTGCCTCTAACTATGAAGCCAAATGAAATTAAAACTCTTGTCTTGTAGCAGGACAGGGTCAGAAGGGCAGGTTGTGTAACATTGCCCACACTGCTGAAGATGAATAAGTGGCTCAGGGCCTTAGCAGAGAGAGCTCCCTGTTGGACCTGAGTAATGGATTTGCCGGGGTAAAGTGACGGCTATTCCGGTGGCACTCGCAGGAAAGCCCAGACCATTGCTACACAAGCTAAAGTGAGTTTTAATCATCTATTTCTGTGGAAGCATGGGTGTTTCTTTAGAGTTTCGATTGGGTCGGTGGCTGATGCTGAATGATAAACGGTGCTCAGGACTCCAGCTGCTGTGTGGACTGAGAGCATCTGGACAACCGAAATAAATCACGCTTTTACAGGAATATTTATACTGGATTCATTCCATCGCCTGAGCCATTGGGGCCCAGACTGATTCAGTCATGAATTACTCACTGCCATTACACTCTCTGTCAACTGCAGAGCCACTCTGTCTGAAACTACACTACAAAGTCTAAATAGCAGTGACAGGGATTTCCTGGACATGCTTTTTGTAGAGGAGTTTGGGAAATGTGTCTTGTTATTCAGAGATTAATAAGCAGAAATGAAGGATAGGGATGAGGAGCAGACGGAAAGAATCCGTGGATTAACGCATCTCTGAAAAACAGCCATGCAGAAAACCAGATTCAAGGTCAATAAACAGAGAGTACACAAACATTCATAAAAACATAATCATCCCTCATCCACACACACACACACACACACACACACACACACACACACACACACACACACACACACACACACACACACACACACACTTCAGATAACAGAGGAGAAATACCATTGCAATAAAGATGCTCATAAATGACTCAAAAACAAGAACACATGATGGCGGATCAAATGTCTATTAATACAATAGACACCTCTCACAACTTATTTGTCTTTTAGCAGAGGTTTTTGCTCAACGTGACTTCTAGTACGTTTCTTATAGGGAAAATCATAGTTTGAGGTGACCCCTGATAAAGAAGGGAATAATTCAACCTAAACAAAATTTGCCTATAACACAGTGCATACGGAAAGTATACATAGCGCTTCATTTTTCCACATTTTTCATGTTACAGCCTTATTCCAAAATGGATTAAATTCATTTTAATTCCTCAAAATTCTACACACAATACCCCATAATGACAATGTGAAAAAAGAGTTTTTGAAACTGTGGCAAATATATTAAAAATAAAAAAAAACTGAAAATCACATGTACATGCGGTTTATGTCCATATTTTACCCAAATATAGGTTAAAATGACCCAGTATTTTTAGCTATTTAATGCAATTGAAAGCACTGAGAGCAAAAATGCTTCTTTATTATTCAACATGTAAGATTTGATTTAAGCGAATGTACTGTAGTTTTCCAACTGTACATTATATGCTTGTTTTGATATATGAAAACATCGTTTTATTAGTCTCAGATTAAAACTTCGGTAGCAAAACAATGTAGTAACATAGAAGTAGTAATCAATGTTTTAACATAGAAGACTGCTAATAGTTCATGAATAATTGATTTGAACATTTGTGTTAGTTAAATATTAAAAGGATTAAATCACACTGAAGAATTGTTCATGGACCAATGCATATTTTATTATGGCTGCTGAAGTACGGACAACAATCGGTAAGGGGCAAAAATCCAAAATCAAAACTTTGTTAAATGGATAGTTCAGCCAGAACTCCTAAGTGGTTCCAGACCTTGAATGAGTTTCTTTCTTCTGTTGAACACAAAAGAAGGTATTTTAAAGAAAGCTGAAAAATAGTAAACATTGACATCCATTGTCGAAAACAAATACTATGGAATTCAATAGTTACAGGTTTCTGGCTTTTTTTCAAATGATCTTACTTTGCGTTTATCAGAAGAAAGAAACTCTTCTAAAGGTCTGAAACATTCATTTCATTCATTCATTTTCTTTTCGGCTTAGTCCCTTTATTAATCTGGGGTCGCCACAGTCGAATGAATCGACAGGTCTGAAACAAGTAAATGCAAATGATGACTTTTTGATGAATGATGAATTCTCATCATTCAACTATCCATTTTGGGTATACATTAGTCAACATTTGAAGTGGATCAAAACCTTTTATTAAAGTTGTCCAAAAACAACCCTTCTTGTCTTAGGAAAAAAAAGGTCTTTATTGATCTCCTGTATGCCATAATTTACTCATCCACAAACCATCGTATATTTACTTTTCGCATTTTAGATAAACATAACTGGAGTTAGACTAAAGCCCCGGTCAGATCACATAATTTTTTATTGTCCGTTACGAATGTCAGATTATGCGATTTTGTCTTGATAAAATCTTGACTTGTCGTTGCTAACAAATGTGCCAGACTACACTATCCTTCACGATCAGTCATCCTATGACGTCTACGACAAGCGTTATTTACCGAAGCAGTCACAAGTGTTGCTATAGCAATTTTTCCTATCTTATTAATCTCAATGTTTGTTTTTTATCTTATGTCAATCTCAATAACACTCATCCTGGCTGACAACTAGGCTACATTATTTAAGGGCATTTGTTATGACATTGATAGGATCAACCGTATATTTCCTTTTTAATATTAAGATATTTTCTACTAAATCTAAATGTATATTTTCCAGCCATGGGTTTCTTATTAAACACTCCCTTGTCTGAACTTGCCGTGAGTGAGACAGAGTAAATGAAAGCACATCAGCACCGAGGAAAAAGCAGCCTCAAGACAAAATAATGACATAAAAAATAGCAAATTTACGACAGAGGTTTGTGATACAACAACTACAGTGAAGCATTAATTAAATCCTTATTTTCCACCGAGCAAAACACATCATTCACCAGCACAGTTGAGTAGTGGACGGGCACAAACAAAAAAATAATGATTAGTATTTTTTTTCTTGTATAAAATATATTTTTGAAACGAATTTTGTTTGGTATAATTCATATCTTAATTTTAATGTATTTTTGTTGGTCAGTTATCTACTAGATAAACAAGAATAACAATAACATCTGAGGTGAAAGCTTCAAAACCAGTCCGCTATATGCTTCAGCGCCAAAGAACAAACTGGTTAGTTAAATAAAATAAAAACGGTTCACTGTTTTAGATAAACTTATGTTAAACAGTTTACATTTTTTATGGCAAAATCATTTATTGCGATTGTCAGTTTAAATTTAAATAGCTTAATCAAGTAATTTGAATAAGCAAGACAGGCTTTTATAATGTATTAGCAGCACTGAACGTGTTTCCAGATTACCTCGGAAGAACTAACTCGGTCGGAAGGCTGAGAGAACTCAGAAACTTGTTGTGATAATGGAGATATCTGCATATTTGTGCCAGTCTGTTAAATAAAATTGCTTAAAACACTTTAATATTTTAGAGAAAAAAAGTTGAAGTTTGCATAACCAATGATTGATCTTATCAACCCGAGACCCAACCATAAATAAATATGCAGTCTATTTTTTGATTACCTGACCTACGGATTAAATGCAGCACCCGCAGATATAACTAAGAAATGATGTACACCTATTGTCCAGTGTCACTCACATGACGGAACTCATCGTGAAGATCGGGGAAAAAATTAAACATGCTAGACTTTCTGCAATGGTGTTGTGAGGCGTCACAGACATAGTATCGGTTATCATGAACTATGCCACATTACACGAGAAGAAACGATTGAATCTTGTGTCACGACGCCAATTTGACATTTACGATCCCCACGACACCCACAAAATTGTGACAAAATCGTGTGATCTGACCAGGGCTTAAATAATACTAAAGCTCTTTCCAGTTTTGTAGTATTGGTGAATTTATTTGATACTGGCCATCACAGATGAGACAGTAAAGATGTTGTGCTCATTTTTATTAAATGTAGACATTGGAGAAATAATTGTATGAAATTTCTTCTGCAAGCATTTTGCACACTATATGGGCATACTTTAATATACAAACGCCCCCTATTTTATTGCCTTTACAGCGGCGGGGATACTACACATGCTGATGCATTTTTACATGAAATCAGAAAAATTTATATTAATAAACTTGGTGCAGATTTTACATCAATGGATGTGGTATGTGTGTGTACAGTATCTATTACAATCTCAAAGCTGGAGCTCTACAATCATTGGAAAAGCCCTCAAGCTCTGAGAATTTACAGATATATAAAACACATCTGCCCTGCAGTGACTGTCAGAATTTCATTTGGGATTTTACTTTGCAATGTCACAAAAATCCTCTTCCTGCACTAAAACCCACTGAGCTTGCATTTATGAGAAGCACGTGGAACCAAACCTGCACAAACATAATAAGTAATTAAAATGGAGAGGGGGAAGCATGGAAGGGGGGCAAAAATCATACATATCTTATTCACAGAATGACGACTTGCTACACCTTCTTTGCTCTAACAAGAAAGGATTGTGATAAAAAAAAGAACTAGAGCGGAGCAGTTAATTTAATTTGACTCATAGCCCACTTAATTAAAATAAAACTAATACTGTATGTGCTGCTATCCCAGAAAAAAAGCCCTTAGCAATTCATTGATTTTTGAGTTAAGACAACTCAAAAGGCAGCTCTTTGATTTCAGGAACTGCGAAATCATAGGGCTTGAAAACATTGTAACTTTGGCCCTCTGTTTTAAACAAAAAATACACATCGCTTCTTTCACCTAACATTACAATTTGCCTTCTGCTAAAGGACATCAACAAACCAACAAATTCTGACAACTATTCCATTCCTAATTACACATTTAATGAGCTGGGTGGTGTTAAATGCTAAATCAGTTGTGATGGCTTATATTTAGTTGGAGTTACAATTACTCTGATATATGATCCTCAGCAGATTCCTGACATTATTGACTTGAGAAGGATAATGTTAATGGTTTCTCAAAACGAGCTCCCAGAGCCCTCAGTAGCTTTATGAGCTAGATTTGTCCACTGTCTCTGCTGGTAACCGAAAATCCCAAAACAACTCTCCACCGTAACAATCATTTCTTTGAAAAGCCTTGCTGTCCTCCTTAATTGGTTCTAAAAATCAGATATTTTATATTGATGCGTGTAACACTATCATCAAAGCAGCACTATTTTCATTCAACACTGATAATAAAGAATATTTACTGAATACCAAATCTGCACATTAAAATGATTTCTAAAGGATCATGTGAAACTAAAGACTATAGTAATAGCTGATGAAAATTAACAGCAATAGATCTTGTGAGCAAAATAGGTTATTGTTACTCTCACAGGTTGTACCATGTAGGTAAAATAAACCTCCAGCCATTAAAGAGCCCCTATTAAACATTAAAAAGGGTCATATTTCGGTTTATGGGTCTCCAACAACATACTGATATGCATTCAAGGTCAAAAAACACTTATAATATGCATTTATTTTTACCTAATTATCCTAGCGACTCCCATATGAATCGTTCAGCGATTCATTTGTTCCCAAACCCCTCCTTAGCGCGAAGCTAATCTGCGCTGATTGGACCAATGACAGTGTTCAGCGCGAGACAGTAAAATGCTCAGCGCGGTTTATCAAGCCCCCAGGTCGCCAACATTGGTATAGGATCCGATCGCAGCGGACGCCCCAAACACGCTTCATAGTAAACTTACTAACACCACAGTAACCAGTACCTGGTTCTCAACAGTGTTATTCAGACACCTCAGCGCCGAAAGCAGTGCAGTTAAACACCAGCATATTGCTCTACACTCTTAAAAATAAAGGTGCTTAAAAGGTTCTTTGTTGGTGTAGATGGTTCTTTGAAGAACCTTTAACAGCCATGGAACCTTTTCAACTCACAAAAGGTTCTTTGTAGCCCTAAATGGTTCTTTGCACTATAAAATGGTTCTTTACGCCTACACTGTTAAAGATTCACAGAATTTAACCTTACTGTAATTTTTCACAGTAAATTACATTAGTATCACTTTACAGGATTTAACTTAAAAAATTCACAGGTATATGTTGTATTCAGAATTTTATTGTAAAATTCAAACTCTTTATTAGGTATACAAATTAATGCACATGAACTTTATATGCTAATATATATATATGTGTGTGTGTGTGTGTGTGTGTGTGTGTGTGTGTGTGTGTGTGTGTGTGTGTGTGTGTTATAGTAAATTTTTAGCTTTATTTAATTTTATATGGTTAACATGGAAATATGGATTAATTTTAATGACCATAACTTTGTGTATGCTTAGCCAAAACATAATAAACTGTAACCAAAGTGATTGATTATGAAACCAAAGACTGTTAAACACACCCAAAATTATTTAAAACTCAGGGGAGGAACGCTTGCTTTACACGGATTGAAGAGTACGGGCAGCCTGTCATTACACTGGTTCGGTTCAGTACTGCGTGACATTGAATCAGATTGAACTGTTTGCTCGGGAATTATTTTATCACGTGATCACAAGCTCATACCCATCTACATACATGCATAGTGTACAATTACTGTATAAAATGCGTATGACCGGGCAGTATAATTGAATAGTAATGAATGTTTTGTCTTACATTATTATACAAAAGAATCGGTTTTAGGCGGATTCGACTCCTTACTATTCACTTAAGGGAACCGAATAATTATTTATCATATAAGCATTTTAATTGTAAGTCTTCTAAGATTATTCAAATGTTTGTATTGGCAGTGGTGTTTATCACAGTACCAATTGCTTGACAATTTGTTTATTTTCAAACATTAACATTTTTAGATGTTAACCTGCTCTATTACATGCAGGATATATTGATTGAAAATGCTTTATTTATTGGCCAGTTGTTCATTAACGCTGTACAATGATATTAAATTTGTTAACTTTAAGTTAGTTAATTAAACTAAACTCGTGATGAAAGATGTTTTATTAAATGGAGCTGAGATAATATAATTCAGTTGTATTTTTTTTTAAAGTTAACATTAGTATAGTAAATATTAATATTCTTTACTAACATGTACTAATGAGAACTTATTGTATAGTGTCACTAATTGTACTTTTTTTTTGGTGCTCAGGTGTACCTGATTGTTATAGCTGGCGTGCGTGGTGAGTGTACATTCTGAGTACACAAATATAACCTAAAATCATCATCACATTCTAAACGAACATATATATATATATATATATATATATATATATATATATATATATATATATATATATATATATATATATATATATATATATATATTGCCTATTCTAAGAGAAATTGATGGGAGCAAGGAATGATTTATGCACAAATTTTTGATTGGTACAGTGGTACCATAGATTTAGTTAAATGTTGAGTCTTATACCACTCTTTTTTTATATTTATCAGTTTTTGCAGCCATGTGCCATGGCCACTGATGTTGAAAAACTGATGCTACCAATCATTCATCGCTTGATGTTTCAAGGTAATATTGATGTCTTCCTCATTTTGATTAAATTTTTAAATGTCAAGTTGTTTTCAGATTTGTTGTGAGCAGTTTCATGTACAACCTCTTGTTCTTCGTTCAGTAGTTCCTACATTCTAAAAAAATCTGGTGTTAAAAACAACCATGGCTAGGCTATTTGGCTACCCAGTGCTGAGTAATTATTAGACAAAGATTTTTTAAACTATAGTCTTTGTGTGTTTTTTTTTTTTTTCAATTTTACTGGGAATTTGTGTTTGTTTGCTTGGTTTTCAATAGATGTATGGTGCAATAGATACATGGTATGTCAACTTTTTTTAGTACAAACAAATTTAATTATTCACAAATACCTCTAATTCAGTCTTTTTTTCCTCCAGCAATACAAAGTCAAACAAACAGTCTTATTCCTCGGAGGGTCAAGTGGTCATGTCTGGTCTGAAATTGAAGTCTGCTGATGATGCCTTTTGCACACTGGAATTTAAGGTAATGTCTACATTTAATGTTGTACCTGAGGGCTTGTTTTGGGGGAATGTATAGAACCACAAGTAGTCATGACTCCCCCTGTCCCCTAATAAGGGGTGTGTTGCAGACTCAATTCGTGTATGTGCTGGAGACCAGAGTGGAAGCTGTCTTTAAAAGGATGGAGCTCTTATGCTGCATTGATACGGAATGTGAACCTAAGTGTTCAGGTGAGTGGATTACATACAAGTCATTGCAAATACATAAACAGTGGGGAACTTGTACTGACCAGCACAAATGAAGTTAACTAGAAAATTATTGTCTTATTTTAATGCATCTTGTGCTAACTCTAGGTTTCTTTTATTTACAGGTATCCTTCACATGAGTATGTGGATCTGATGAGAACTCTGTTGATGAGCTTTCCATTTCTGAGGGAGAACCATGGACTGGTTTTATCAGCTCGGTTTAACTTTTCTGGGTGATTCAGGTGACATATTGAACCGAATTAGATGGGTTAGATATGTAAATTCAGCTTCACATAGGCTATAACAGCTTTGCATAGTCACAAGTTAACATGAGTCCACAACCACAAAAAAACACACATTTATTTCACAGATTCAAATGCAAAGGATGTTTAAGCAATGTTTTCAGTTGATTAGCTCACCTTGATAATCCTTCTAGTAAGATTGGAACCTTTTAGGCTTTGCAAGTTTGAACCTTACATAGGCATGAAGTTTTACTGTTTTATTTTTGGTTAAATGCACCTGTGCTGATAAATTAAGTAACTAATGTTTACAATGATTCCAACATCATGTAATAACAGTGTTTAATCGATGTGGACATATTGTAGATCTGAAGAATTGATGAATCTGTGAATGTGCAAATCTGATTTGTAACACTGGTGTTGGCTCTGGCAATAACCTTTTTCTTTGATACTGCTGTTTTTCTTTAAAGTCAACTGTTTTTATGTTTTCTGATTTATTGTCTTTTTTATTACATTTTTTGATATTGTGTTATAAAGGTGTATTGTTGTGTAGTTTGCTGTAATTTCATTGTAAATGATATTTTCACTTATTCATTTTTTACGGTTTAATGTTTAATTGTAATTAATATGAATTGTAATAAAAAGTGTTAATGAATTGAGAACCATCAATGTATTAAATATTTTAAAATGTGGAAAAAATAGAAGTAATGTAAATATATTTAGCATTAGATATAGAACTATCAATTTCTGCAAAAAATGTGTTTTTATTTTTTAACTGTTTTTGTGTTTTTTCAGTTTAACATTGTATAATTTGACTGACTTGTACAAGACAAATTGTTTTAGCAATAAATATTTAAACTTTCTTCTTGGATTTTCTTTATTGACTGCATTTGGATCATGATCTTCATAGATGGTTCTACAAAGAACCGAGCAGTTAGAGGTTCTTTAAAGAACCATTAAAAATGGTTCTTTGCAGTACCAAAAAAGGTTCTTTATAGCACCAAAGAAAGAAAGGTTCTTCAAGGAACCACTTGGTAAAAGGTTCTTTGAAGAACCAAAAAAGGTTCTTCTATGGCATCGATGTGAAACCCCCGTTTTGGTTCTTTGTGGCACCTTTTTTTCTAAGAGTGTATTCTTAAGTATGACACACATTCAGTATTAATCCACACAGCAGCACAAGCTAAACTATTCTGAACCTTGACTGCTGCATGTGTGTAGGATCAGCTAACGGTGGCCACAGCAACGACAAACGGCACTGGAACGAGCTCACAGATTCATTGAAATGCGTAAACAAAGCATATTATAGATGAATCAATAGTTTTAAAAACTGTGCACTTTCAGATTTAAGCTTAAGCTGGATATTTCCCTTCACTTAGAGCTGTTACACACTACATGAAAGTCCATTTTCAAAAACCCATAATAGGGGCTCTTTAAAGTTAAAAAAAGATTTAACTAGGCATCTACTTTGTTTGTTAAAAAAGGTTTTTGACAAATTAAGTATTATATTGCCATGATCCGCACACATCATGCTGTGTGTGTAACTTAGAGCAGCTAGATAGAGCGGAGCACATTAATATTCATGTCCAATCCAAATATGGTCAATTATGGACCTTCTGATTTTAGGGGTATTTTATGGAGTAAAAGATGAGCATATAAAACCATTTCTGACTGTAATGTATATTTATATAGCGTATTTATCATGTATGACCATACACACAAAGCACTTCACAGTCATGAGGGTGGTCTCTCCACACCACCACCAGTGTGCAGCATCCACTTGGATGATGCGATGGCAGCCACAGGACAACGGTGCCAGTGCGCTCACCACACACCAGCTATTGGTGGAGTGAAGAGACAGTGATAGAGCCAATTAAGTGGATGGGGATGATTAGGAGGCCATGATAGGTAAGGGCCGATGGGGGGAATTTGGCCAGGACACCGGGGTTACACCCCTACTCTTTACGAGAAGTGACATGGGATATTAATGACCACAGAGAGTCAGGACCTCGGTTTAATGTCTCATCCTAAAGACAGCACTCACTGACAGTATAGTGTCCCCTTCACTTTTACTGGGGCATTAGGACTCACACAGACCGCAGATTGAGTGCCCCCTGCTGGCCTTACTACCACCACTTACAACAGCAACCTAGTATTTTCCCATGTGGTCTCCCATCCAGATACTGACCAGGCTCAGCCCTGCTTAGCTTCAGTAAGTAACCGGTGGTATGACTGTGGTTGAAGATTTCTTGAAATTCCCTAAGCCTATAGCCGGCCCTCCCTATAAGAGAACTAAGCGGCTGCTTAGGGCCTGCCGCCATAAGGGAGTCCCCACAACCCACTAGTGGTGCGAGCTGCTTCCTTGCTAAAATAGATTTTTTTTGGCATTTTATAAATTACCTTCATTGGCAGTGCTTTAGTACTTAAATATTTATAAATTTTCACTGAAAAAAAAAAAACAAAAATCACAATTTCATTAAAGTTGAAATTGTTTTCGTGTGAAGGTCATGTGATCAACAGGAAGCTTGCTCCATCTCATATCTCATATGTGTTCTGTGTTCACGCGATTGGAGTTTGTTCTTCCAAGGTAACCTGTAAGACCACAAAAACGCGAATCCGTGCACAGAAGCAGCCATGGCCTTTGCTTCATTGCCAGCCCTATTTATATACCTGATTTATATTGGAAATTGGACCGCGAAAATGAAACGAATATTCTTCAGGCGTAGAAAAACTGAGGGGAAAAATGACAACGAGAAGAGACAAGCACAAAATCATTTTTAGCATCGCTTTTAAGTGGTAATGATGATGTTAAAGACATAATTTAGTAGCACATTTATTAAAAATAGGCAATTACAGATAAGTAAACGTCATCAACTTATAAGAAATATCATTTTTTTTTTGTCCCGGTTTTACAGACCCATTTGTTTTGTCTAAAACGCATTTAACTGAAATGCAATACTGAAGTGTCTTTCACTGACATATTTTACACACTGGTAATATTTTTCCTGAGACATATTTATAAAAGTTATGATCTAATTGAAATATTCATAGTTTAATATAAGCTCTGGACCCTACATCTCAAATGGAAAGAACAGGGAAGGAGACTGAAGTGAATAATATAGTTTGTGTTTGGGTATTAACATTAACCCAGTATTTGTTGCTTCCTTTTTTCTTATGTTTTTTAATTAATATTTAAATTTTTTATTTATACTAACAATTATTTATATAATTATAATACATAAATATATATTTATGACATATTTATATAAAATATTATTTATTTTATATTTTAATATTTATTTATATTATTTGCTTATTGATTTTATTATTTGTGGATCAATCTTTGCATTAATGTTAATTTATTATTATTTTTTTTTTTTATGAGTTCAGAATGTAAATGCTATTTTTATAAAGTAATTATAATAGAAAGTAATGCATTTTCACTTTTGGCTAATTATTGTACAGTGATGTTTCATTGCAGGAATGCAGGATTTTTGCTTTTGGAATTTATAAAAAAAAAAAACTCAACCTAGAATTTTTTACAGAATCTTCAATCTGTTTCCTAAATTAACAGAATATGTTTTAAACACCAGACGCAACATAGAAATCACTGGTCCCTTTATTAAAAATAGTTTAATTCTTCATTTTTGAAGCTGCTAGTTGACAAAAACAGTGCTGTTTTAAAATGTCCAAGTCATTCGGACAGTTATTAAGTAGAAGAAATGAGGCTTTACTTTTCGGTTTTGTTGATTGTATCTAATAAACAATATAATCGTTGTGGGCCGGTTTGCAATGGCAATACTCCACTATTTAGAGCAAAAGTATTCTGCTTAGGGCCCCCAAATATACAGGGCCGGCCCTGCCTAAGCCATATACCTACCATGTAGATATCAGAGAACAATTTAACTTACTGAACAAGTGCAATATATGGCACCTTCACATAGTTACAGCCTTATGTAATACTATGAGGTCCACACACGGGTGCCACAATATGTTTGTGTTGCTTAGTGATGTATAGAAACCAATGCAAAGAGCGTGTCCAGGGTGTACTCTGATTTAGTGATCACAGACCTTTTATTACATCAACATAAAAAATCCTTATCAATGCCAACTTTTAATTTAATAAAGTGCTAAAAGGGCAGTGCAATTCATCTAAATTATATTTTAATTTTCCCTCCAATGATTATGAAAAAATACTAAACAAGATGAAACTAAAATTGTGTCATATCCCTCCCCCTTTCCAGCAGCCTGGTATTCAGTTTCACATGAAAAGCAGTGGCATTTTCAGTATGGGACGTGCTTTAATCACTGAAGTGTATTTGATTCATTCATTTTTTTTTTTCAAGCTCTGTATATACTGTATATCAAAAACCTTTTGGTCATATGGCCGACTCATAATTTTGATAGATAAAATAATCAAAATTATTATGATTATGTTTCCCAGTGATGGGTTGCAGCTGGAAGGGCATCCGCTACGTAAAAACATATGCTGGATAAATTGGCAGTTTATTCCACTGTGGCGAAACCAGATTAATAAAGCGACTAAGCCGAAAAGAAAATGAATGAATGAAATGAAAAGTTGACGGTTCATTCCACTGTGGCGACCCCAGATTAATAAAGGGACTAAGCCAAAAAGAAAATGAATGGATGAATTATGATTATAATTTTCGTCCATCAAGCAGTCCTACTATAAACAACAAAAAAAAGTCTGGCATCATCTGTCTTTCTCACAGATAAGTTTAAAAACTAGGGATGTAACAATTCACCTGACTCACGATTCGATACGATTCATGATACTTTGCACATTTACAATGCCCCCTGCTGAAAAAACTCTTTCACTGGGGACTGAGATGGCTGATGTGGAGAGGTAAAAGGCAAGTGTGTACAGAGGTGGTCAATAGGCAATCTGATCCAGGGGACTGGCCACTGGCATAAAAAGCTATCATTTATAATTGATTTTATTTATATGATTTATATTTATTTGATAAAATTACTAATTATATATTAGGAAAGAGACAGGAGTTAAACATGATTATGAAGGTGAACAATTAATATTACTTGTGTAATATAAGTATAAGTATCAGTGTGATACACTTAAGAGGAGATAATCTTGAACATTTTTAAATATTCAATAATAATAAGCAAATTATGGAAATACGCATAAACACATTGGAAAATGAGGGGGTAAAAATAATTAATACCTAGATCTGTAACAAAACAACTTTCAGTCTGAAAAACATCTTCACACTTTAGCTATGAAAACACTGATGCTCCATGTGATTAAGCGAAGCTGCAAACCATCCGGTCCCCGTGGTTTGGCCTCTTAATAGTTTTTTCTGTATAGACGTCTGTGACATTAGTTTTTCACTGTGCTGCATGATATTCGTTGTTCTGTTGGTGTAAGTAAATGTCTTTTCGCAGTATTTGCACACAGCTTGTTTTGTCTGACGCACTTCACCATTGTCATTTTACTCTGCCGCCCCACCTCTTGCTTGCCGCTGTTGTGCAGGTAAAGCGAGTTTGCGCCTAAAAACACATCGCCCCCTTATTTCAAAACATGTATCGTGATTCATTCAATGTTTCTACCGGTTTGAATAGTCACATTTTAAAATCGATTTTCAACCGGCTCACATTGAATCGTTACATCCCTATTAAAAACCATGCAAAAACAAACAGTACCTGTGGGACCTCTGACAATCTAGTGTATTATAAAGATATTTGCTACAGAGACATTGTAAGGATAGTAAGGACTAAACTGACGCACAGGTAATGCACATCTTCAGTCCTTGACCTCATGAAACATTGATCTAAAGCATTTGTTGTTCAACTTTAAAATTAGTCTCACAAAGTCAAACATTGAGACTCATGGCATGAAGTCTGAACTTAACAACAACCTTCACTAGCCAAGAACTTCCCGGAAGCAATCTAAATGACATGTACAGCAACCAATCACAGTTCATTTGTTCAGCATTTTGTTTATGGACAACGCTGAAGTCCCTACAATGCTGATGTGTGAAACAATTACACATTCTCAAGAATCTATGCCACTAACTACACATCTTACCAACTGACACTAGTGAAACTGATATCCACTCACTTTGGAACAGATGTCAGATTACATAAATACACTGGCAATTAGTAGAGTTTGCTTGCCATCAAACATGCAGTTATACATGTACCTTGGTTCTTTGTCTCCCCACCAGCTACATTTCTTGTCCCCATTATAATAATGGCTAACTTCAATGTAGAGCATTTCCATATTCAGAACTTGAGACGCTTTGTTAATTTCTGCTTCTTGAAGCCACATATTATGATGAAGTAAATGCATCAGAGAGCATGGAAACATCTTAGCTCATTAATACTTCTGCTCTTTGGCTGAGCTGGCCAGAAAGAAGACTTCTGAGGAAAGGGTTGTTAATAAGAGAATTCAAGTTCAAGTAAGATAATGAGCTTGCTCAGCTAAAGGCCCACCAAGCTCGGTTGTCTTTGCCGAAGAACAGATTTGTAAAACCCCCAACATATTCCTCCACCTCTGTAGCATCTAATGAGTCCTAGGTTGTCTTTGTGAAACGGAGCAGTTCTTGTTTTGTTCCAGAGTTGCCAGGAATCTCATGAGGAAACTGCTGTCTTCTCAGGGGATTCATAGGCTATGGATGGCTGGTAGCTGTCCAGGGCTACTGAATAGGTTGACTGCTCCGAGATATCAGTCAACGTGCAGGCCAATGATTCGGCTGTCGTGCCTCCTGCTACTGAACAATGTCATTATCGGCCCTTGGAGGTGGCTGTCTCTGCTCTGTCAGCTGATAGGGTGCTGAGCTTTAATTGTGTGCTGGTTGAGGAAGGAAGGCAGGTGGGAAGGAAGGACTCAGGTGGACAGGTATGAGACACATCTCTCTTATTGCTGGCTCTCTGACACAACGAGACAAGTAAAGCATGTACTGTTAAAAGGATGGTTGTTTAATGTAATTGGAACTAAAAGTCGTCTACCCAGAATTTCTTACAGAAAGGTTGGCAATATTATAGGGCTTGGCAATATGGCAAAATGCAAACGATATATTTTTCCATATTAATCAATAACGATAAGTTTCAAATTATTTGTTTAAGTTGTTATTGCTTCCAGCTTTAAAAGTTATTATCATAATAATGACTGATGCAACAAAAATTACAGGGTTCAATAAATTACAATTGAAAATATTGTTTATTGTTTATTAGCAAAAACAGTTTACACATTTGGCCTTAAATTAAAACAAATAGTAAAATACATTTAAAAAGACTAATCTGGCATTACAAGGTTAATTAATTGTGCAAAACATAAACTACAAAAATATACAGTACAACTTCCAGCAAGTCCACTTAAATTGTAAAACTTTCAGGGGTTTTTTTGCGTGTTACTTTTAAATCAGTTTCAATCTGTTTTAATCAGTTTCTTCTCACACTTCAGATAGCCAAACCACTTCCATATAACAGAATTTGTGCTGCCTTTTTTGCCGCTAATTTCATTATCTTTGGATAATAACTCAAGGTTGGTTTACTTTGTCACTGCTTCCACTCATTATTTCTTTATTTTTGTCGTCTTGTCGAGTTATTTAGTAAAGTGTGGTAGGAAATGATCTTTTGACTTCATGCTGATTGGTTGTTGTTGTCGCATATTGCTGTTGTGTGATTGGCTCTTAGATCAATATCGAGTAAAAATATCCAGAGCTTTTCATTGTTATCTTCCTAAATTTTTGCGCAATTCAATATGTCATTTATTGGTCCAGCCCTACAATATTATGAAATGTAACTAAACAATTTGTTGGTGGATTATCTGTGTTCTCATCAATTATCTGTCTAGGGCAGGATGTTCTTGTGTGAACAATAAAATAGTGTTTTATTAGAGTTGAACATGGTTATGAGGAAAAATACTTCTGCTATTTTTATATTTTAGTTTAATACACTATGCTAGTAGATAAAATAAGCCAGGGAAATTTTACAAATAGGCAAGAAGAATTTCCACTTGTGACTAATGAGAAGCATGTTGAACATTTCTTCAGTCCTAAACCTGGTCTTGCACTCTTGAACTGAGTATCCTGAAGATCAGCTTTGCAAATTACAGTTTTGTCACAGTTTTACCTTAATATCATAACATTTGCTATTTTCATTTACATTACAACCTTGAACTACACTAAATTAATAGCAGTGCTGGTCTTATCCATTAACAAGAGTAAACATCCGTGGAAATAAAAGTCAGCATGGAAAGAAAAATTATATCAGGGAGAAAATAATTAAAAAAAATTATAATTAAACTTGGGGAGGCTAAGTGCTTAGCACTGTTGCCTCACAGCAAGAAGGTCGCTGGTTCGAGTTCTGGCTGGGTCAGTTGGAATTTCTGCATGGAGTTTGCATGTTCTCCCTGCGTTGGTGTGGGTTTCCTCCGGGTGCTCCGGTTTCCCCCACAGTCTAAAGACATGCGCTATAGGTGAATTGAATAAACTAAATTGGCCGTAGTGTATAGTGTAGTTTGTGTGAATAGGGGTGTAACGGATCCCAACCCACAGTTCGGAACACACGTGACCCGCGGATTAATAACTTTTTTTGAACTTGTAGGTTAATCCAACATTTATAACAATAGCAGATACAATAGTCATTCAAATCATGTGTATGAAAGCATTTTGGTTTTCCTGTAAAACATAATGATGATGGAAAAAGTTGTGGTAGGACCTACCTAAATGCTTTCTTAGGCTATTAATTAAAGGTGTTTTCTGTCACTGTTTGTTGAGCCTGCATTATGCATTCTGCACAATTAAACATTAAAAGATCTCAATTCAAACACGCACAACATAAATTATAAATGATAATAATTTGCATGTTTATTAATCCTTTGAAGCGCTGCATTCAAATCTGCGTTTGATCGAGAGATTCAGTTTTTACACTTTTTCAGTTCATTACAAACAATCAAATAACACAGAAGTACTGGGAGAATAATTTATGGTACAGATATAAACACTGATGTTTATGATAAAGATTAAAATCAATGTTTAATGGAACTTGACGTTAGTGAATGTTGTAGCTATAACACTGTTTAACCAATAGATGTCGACAAACACTGTCACTGAATAGGTTTTCAAAAATAATACACCTATAATCAAAGTAAGTTTTATGTGTGAATTGTTAAATCAATAATTAAAAAATATTATATGATGTACAAGATGTTGGATTTATACATTTAGCATAATCAGCAACAGTAGCAAAGCTAATTTTTTGTATTGAATATTTTCAATACTTTCTTTTCTTTTTCTTTCTTGATTTTTATTTTTATTAAATTACAGGTTCTAAATTATGTTTGTTAAAACCAATGTTTTAACCAGTAAAATGTTTGTATGAATGTAAAATGTGGCAGACCTGCCAGTGTGGCTTCAGCGTCGACATGGAAACGTCTCCCTCACCGTAATTACGACTCATCCCGTGCTGATCAGGGACAGCTACTGCCCATTGGAAGAGGGGTATTTAACATGTGCTGTCAGCAATGACGGGAGAGCATGACTAGGATGACAGCAGGAACTACGCTGACTTTTCCCTCTTCCACTGGGCACTCCCCTAAATAAACACCCCTAAGGGGATTTTCATTGCCTCTCTGTGTCTGTGTGATCTCTCCCCTGCGACAAAAGCAAATTATATTTGTCTCCTCCCTTTTTTTCTGATGCGAAAAATGGTCCGATCCGAGACTCAAAAACCGTGGTGTAACCATGAGATTTGTGATCCGTTACACCACTATCTGTGAAAGAACGTGTATGGATGTTTCCTAGTACTGGGTTGCAGCTGGAAGGGAACTGTGTAAAATTGGTGTTTCATTCCGCTGTGGCAAACCCGTGACGAATAAAAGGACTAAGCCGAAGGAAAATGAATTAATGAATAATTAAACAAATATACAATAACATCCCTTAAGGACTCAAGACTTCAGCTAAATTACTATCATCACAAAGACACAAAAGAAAATACCTCTCAGAATCAATTCAGCTTGTGTTACTGCCCAACTTTTCATTTAAAAGGCAAATAATTACTTCTTTTATGACCCAAAAACCTGTAACCTGTCCCATCTACACTAATAATTGCATAGCCTGAAGTCTGACAAGTTATTTTTAACAAGTGCACTGGATTTCTAACAGATGTGTCCTTCGCCAATTTTTGGATAGAAAAAAGTTCTCTTAATTACTGCATCAAATATAGTCCTGAAATATTTAAGCTAGAGCACATAATTAAAGCACCCACAAGCATTTTGTATGAACATAATTACAAGTGATTTTTTCCGACAGATAAACTAGACTGCATTCAAATAATTATAGATGAAAAAAAACATATATGCCACCAAAAAGAAAAAAAAGACTAGATGTACTTCATTAAAGGCTATTGGAAGTGCATGTCTAATGGAAATGTTTCGATCTTAAGTGTTTTCTAGAACAATGAACATCCACGAACTGAGCATGAGCGGTTTAAACATTACTCAGTGCTGTAATGGCTGCACAATATATGAACTTCTAATGGGCTGCAAAATCAATAGCACAGTTTATTTGACATCTAATGCCTATAACAGGTTTCTTGTATTTGTAATTAGTCTGCAGTGATGCTCCAGAGGGGATGTGTGTAGTGTGGGAAGACAGAAGAATGCACTCAGGCCTCTGTAGAGTGACGGCAGCCTGCTGGGAAGTGAAGAGGGCGTCTGACCGGGGGGTGAATGTTCTGCTCCGCTGACACGATCCAGCTCTACCTCCTGCTATGCCCCATTTAGTTCAGCAGAGCTGTAGCGTATCTGATCCTATGTGCTCTGATATCTAACAACTGCTGGCTTTCTTCCTCTTTCGATTACAAAAAGATACAATAACTCAATTTGTGATCAATGTCAGTTAACATTCGCTTTGTAAAACTGCAAGCTGTGTGGATCTAAAATTATGTTCTTATTCTTAGTACTGTGTGCTTAAAATGTAAGTCTCCTTTAACTTGATTTTGAAAATTTGGTAGCCAACCCCTCAAATGTTGAAAGCACAAAAATAAACTGTCCTACATTGTAGGAGTGCTGTGCAGTAGCTGACCACAAAAGCCTGTTCACAACAAGAATGCAAACTAGTTACTGTTGTGAAAACTATATTATTATCCATGCCAATGGAGGATAACAATTTGTTTATTATAGAACATAGCTGTAGCATGTTCATTAGGACAGATTCTGATTGATTGACAATGTTTTTCAAGTGGTGCTCATCTCAGAGCCAAAATGATGTCCAATATTAGATTTAGTCGCTAAACATTTTTTTACTCATTTTGGCCAATAAACTTTTAAACTCGTGTGTAATCGAGTGCAATCAAAATGAAATTTCCTCACCACTTTTATTTCTTTCTTCTGTTGAAGACAAAACAAGATTTTCAGAAGAATATTGGAAAACAACAGCCATTGATATCCATATAAGCAACAAAAAATATATATTTAAGTCCAGGGAGAAAGAAAAGAGAATTAATGCAGCAGATATGGAGTTAAGCGTGTATACTGTAATTGGTTGCTCTAAAAAATGCCACAAGTGGCCACAAATGGCAGATTTTGACCATTAAATCAAATCAGATTTGTGATTTTATCAAATTACTTGATGCGATTCATGTGGTTTACTTTTATTTTCCCAGTCTAACATTTACAGTGCCCCATATGAATCAAATGTCGTACCAAGCAGCCATCAGAACACATGTTAGCGACCTGTTAGTGCTGCAGTGGCTGACACACAGCACACACTAGACTAGTGATTAGTAATGCTGTATGTAAGATTTTTGACTCTTCTAAAGCATAAAAATACCATATTATGTTTGCAGATATTTAAGAAACATGCCAAGTGGACATACGTTTATCTGAAAAACAATGCTGAAGTCAGATATTCTGCTTTAAAAATGTCTGTTCCGTGCCAGAACGTCTGTCTTTGTTTTGGTTCTTTTAACCCGCCCAATGCCAGCTTAGCCAACTGTATTTCAGCAGCCCGGGTTGGCTTGTTGGAAAACCACACATTTTTTCATTCATTCAGAAAGGCTCTAAAAGCATGCGCCCGTGACAGAAATGCGACCTCCAGTGGACAGTAGCAGACTCCAAAATGAGATGTAGATGCTGAATCACTGATATGTGCTGGTTTTGAGTCTAACGTTTCATTTCAAATGGTTTATTTTATTTTCAAGATCTGAGGTGAACTATCTGCTGCTGCTTTTAGTAGCATGGTAATAAATGTCATGTAAAATGGCATTCAAATCCACATTATTAGCATTTAACCTTGAATAAAGCACATGAGGTTTACATGAGGTGATCATTGTTATTTATCATTGTTCACCTGTGTGTTTCTAATATATAAATTTCAGGCGTTGGTTAGAGCAAAACTCCTTTTAATATGGAAAATATTCCTTCTATCGCATACCATTGCTTTTATTTAGAACACGACTTAAATCGGCCTTTAGGCTTGAGACTCGCTCCTGTTGGCCGTCAATCTGGCAACCTGCACTTGCATTTGATCGATCCAAAACATATATAATAATGCAATACCTAGTTCAACCTATTGGTGTCAAACTTACATACTGCAACTTTAATAAATAACTTATATTTAATGATTATACACAGAGGCATTCTGTATTTGCATTTCAAGGCAACAATCAGAAACGGTGTATCTAAAAATCACCCTTTAACTACAAAAATTACCCCACAAATGACCAGTCTGCTGACCTGATCTTACTACTGCACTCCTGGCAGACAAGTAAATTATTGCAGTCCTATATTCATATATAAAACACTATCATCATATCAGCAAGGCATATCGGCATAATTTTCCAAATCTGTTCGATGCCAATGTTTACATTTAAACTAATCATTTTAAGAAATCAGCCAATATCGGACGGTTTATCAAACTCATTTCATTAATATTGTGCACCCCTAATATGAAGTTTGACCATGTCCAGAGAAACTGGCCTGGATTTCTAACTCCATTCACTGGCTCTGAATCCTCTTAAAGTTATTAGCATTTATCAGCTCTGCTCAGGACACTCAATGCTGCACTGAACAGAGACAAAACAACAAGATAAAAGCAAAAACAATTGGAATCAATTCCTAGTTTTGCAAACAGTATTGTATGGCTCATATTTCCAATCATCCACCTTTATTTGGGGTACTTAACAAAAAGCTACAACAAGAAATATTTTGTGTGATATTTCAAGCCAGATACTTTTTTCCAGGGTATTTGAGGCAAAGCCTGGATTCTGCAAGCCAAGTATGGAAAGGAGATTTTCCAAAACAATTGCATGTGTTTGAAAAGCTTTAACAAAAACCTAACAAAATCTTTATTGTCCTCAAAAAGCCATTGGATTCAACCAGACCCGACTGGCATTGGGACATACTTCTGCATGTGTGATATGTATTGTATTGTTCTGTCTTATTTTTATATTGTATTTTTATACTATAAACCAATGTTGCTTGAATAACCTCAGTTTTCATTGCCCTGTCCGTGAGATGATTATTTAAAAATGACACAATGACCTTTGACACAACAACTGACAAATAAAACACTCAATCCTCATCCATCAACAGATTGTCAGCAAGTCTGGCACATCTGGGTTAAGAGATAAGTGAAGGTCAAACTCAATATAACAAGGATACACGTTTTTTATTTACCTTTAATGATTAGTTCACCAAAAAATGAAAATTCTGTTATCAATTGCTCACCCTCATGTCGTCCCAATACCCAGAGAGCTTTGTTTGCCTTTAGAACACAAAGTCCAGGAAAGGAATCAAAATATGTTATCGCTGAATTAACATGGAATGTTTTAAAATTGTCTTTTATTTCTTTTCTGGATTTGATATTCTCCCATCATCTAATTTTTCCCCTTGCTGTCTATGGAGGGTCAGAAAGCTCTCGGATTTCATCTAAAATGTTTATTTATGCTCTGAAGATGAATGAAGGTCTCAGGAGATTGGAACAACATAAGGATGAGCGATTAATAACAACATTTTCATTATTGGGTTAACTAATCTATTAATAGAACAACCCCACATTCAAACATTTATTTGCTTTTATTCTTTGGTCTGTTAAATTTCTTGATTCTGATTGGCTGGAAGGTCTGTTATAACATGGTTTAATGCACAGGTCGTTAGAGTTCATTTTAATCCCAGTAGTATGCGTTACCCTCAAATTTTAGTAACCATAACAAATATCTGACATTTGCCGGAATTTTGTATCTGCATTCCTCTGTGCAACTGTATATATATATATATATATATATATATATATATATATATATATATATATATATATATATATAGTATATATACATACAGTTGAAGTCAGAATTATTAGCCCCTCTTGGATTTTTTTTTTCTTTTTTAAATATTTCCCAAATGATGTTTAATAGATCAAGGAAATTTTCACAGCATGTCTGATAATATTTTTTTCTTCTGTAGAAAGTCTCGTTTGTTTTATTTCGGCTAGAATAAAAGCAATTTTAAATTTTTTAAAAGCGATTTTAAGGTCAAAATTATTAGCCCCTTTAAGGAAATTTTTTTTCTCTCGCTAGTCTACAGAACAAACCATCGTCATACAATGACTTGCCTAATTACCCTAACCTGCCTAGGTAACCTAATTAACCTAGTTAAGCCTTTAAATGTCACTTTCAGCTGTATAGAAGTGTCTTGAAAAATATCTAGTAAAAAATTATTTACTGTCATCATGGCAAAGATAAAATAAATCAGTTATTAGAAATGAGTTTTTAAAACTATTATGTTTAGAAATGTGTTGAAAAAATATTCTCGACGTTAAACAGAAATGGGGGAAAAAATAAACAGGGGGGCTCATAATTCAAGGGGGCTAATAATTCTGACTAAATATATATATATGAGCAATATCACGAGTAGCAGTGCGATGTGGCTGTATATCGACACTGGTGGGAGGCGTGCGTTGGTGCCTTAGTGTCCCACCAGTGACAATATACAGCCATATCGCACTGCTACTCATGAGAAATTGCATTTATACAACAGTTTGACGACATAATCGTGTATATAAAAAAGAAAATCAAACAGGAAGAGTCTAAAAACCCTTTTGTACGAGCAACTACTTTCTTCCACCATTCATTCACATTTGCAGCTGACGTCAGAACAGCAGAAACTGTTGCTTCTTTACAAATGTCACTTTAGAGCTTGTATTTGAATGATTCTCTAGCGTAATGTCTAAAGTGATGACAAAACAGGTGATTTTGCTGACATTTTAAGATTATACGGCTAAACGGCATGAAATGCCATCAGTCTAGACAGATTTCATAGTATTTCTCTGTTGCAATTGGATTATATCACAATAATTATCCCCGAAAAAGCCAAAGCAAAACAAACATTACCAAAAACACTACCAGACTATGGTATTAATACAGCACTACAACATACAAAATTAAGAGATCGACTTAGAAAGTCACTTACCTGTTTTATAATATTTGATCAGCTGTAATTTGAAATTACACTGAGTTTTTCTCCTCTAAGGGTTTATTATGCGGTCTTTGTCGCTATCTTGTCGCAGAACGTCAACCGTCTTTGCTCTTCTTAGTTAGACAGGCTGATGGATGCCGACGCGCTGTATCTCCGAAATTATAAATATTTAAAATATGCACTGACCTTATAAATAAACTGCATAGTTGCAATCTAAACAACTACTGCACATACTCGCCTAAAAAGCCTCAAAAGTACTTTATGTTGTCCAAGAGCTGCAATATTTGTCAAACTGTAGTGAGTTTATTGACCTGCTGTCACTATGCGAGGGTAGTAATACAAAAGGGTGAAAAGGATGTACAATGCTGTTATTGCAGAATATCGCACTACTATGAGCCAATCAGATTCGAGAACCAGACAGAACTGTTGTATATACATTAGATGAATCCATGATGAAAGATTAGATATGCCCATATCATTTCACACATTGGGTCTCTTTCTTTTTCTGTGCACCTGTGTCTGATTCAAAGTAGGCAGATCTAAAGTGTTGTAACTGATAAAAAAAAATTTAATTTTTACCCATTTGGTCAAATATTGCGCAGCAAAAAGCATTACTCGTTTCAGCTTGTCTACAATCTGACAAATGACCATGAAATAAGCGGGATAAAGTATATATCTGACTATGTGTACATGCCCTAACCTCTGCTTTGGAAGATCCTGAAGATTCTTACAGGCTGAACAGATGTTAGTGCCTAAGTGCTGCCAGGTGTGAGATCAAGCCCAGATAACAAGAATCACTCTGCAATCTTGTAATCAGCCCTGGGTAATCGCCAAGAGCTTCCAGTAACCCTCGTCGTGAGAGAGAAAGAAAGAGAGAGGCGGGGAAGAAAATAACTCTAATATGTGACCAATTTCCTCCCCTGTCCATAGCATCTGCCCTCCATCAGCTGGACTCTTGTGCTCAGTGGAGTGCTCACTCTTACCTTTCTCTATCACAGTGCAGCCTTTCCGCTCACTGTGATTTCCTCAACACTGTGGGCTACTGAAGCATTTTGACTTTCTGTTCGGGTGGATGGCCACATGGCAAATATTAAATCCCAGAAAAAGAACACATGCACCTTTCTGGAAAACCCCACAAAACACCCATGAAAACAGGGATGCTAATATTATGGTTCAATCAGAATCCAATTCAGGGAGTCACAGCACCATTAAATATTGTCAGCAAAAACATGCATCTTAGATAAGATTTTTGCCCTGAGATTAATATTTTTTGTGTGGAGTGCTCATGTAAAATGTATTCTTTGTAGACTATTCAGAACTGTTAAAGAATCATTCTCTCTAACTGAAGACAAATGACATTTTGGCATAAATCACTTTAATACCACTCACCATTACTGATTTCAGGCAAGTCAAATTTAGTGAAGTCCCACCACTGCAGACGATAGGTTGTGTTAGCGATGTTGCTGGCCACTGCAGATTGACCATCTCCAATTACAGCACCTTCAAAGGCAAGCAGAAAAAAGTAGATATACCAATTTAAAACTTTCATAATAGAACTGCACAAAAATGATATAAAAAAATATGTAATTTTCTTGAAAAGCTATACTTGGAGAAAATTACTCAATGTGAAGTGATTTTGTGGGGAAATTAATCTCAATTGAAAAAAGTGAAAATTACTTTTTTTACTCTGAAGGCTTTTTAATTTAAAATGTAATGTTTAATTCAATGAGTCAGATTAATCCAGTGATTTGGTTGAAAAAGTAGGAAGGTGGCCTTCAAAATCTATAAAAAGAACAGTACTGATATTTCTTTCTTATCTTCTTCATCAAACAGTAACCCATCAGACTATTTTGAAAAGAAACATTAGTTGCAAACGTGTACAAATTCCATGTTTCACTTTTAATCTTGTGATATACAGATTTGTGTTAAAGGTGCAGTAGGTGATTGTTTTCAGAAACATTTTTTGTTGTGCTGGTTGAAAGTCTCTTCACATTCCAATGGTAATGATTAAAGTAAATTATCTAAATATATTCACATGTATTTTTATATTCTGGGTAAGGCATAAGAATAAAAAATGTTCATCCAATTAAAATTTGACGGCCCAATAATTCCTATAGTTCTGATAAGTAGCACAAACTGCATATTAAAAAATGTAGATTTGTACATTCACGCAGATCGTGCATGCACGTTCATGTGCATATGAGAGAGAGAGAGAGAGAGAGAGAGAGAGAGAGAGTGAGAGTGAGAACGGTAAAAACAAATGCTCAATCAGAACTTTAAAATGCCGAATCAATATTTGAGTTACTATGCTGCACGCTGGAGGAAGGATGACACCATGGCTGAAGTATTTCTTTTAGACAGGTAATGTTCTGTTTTAAAACTCTTTTCGTCATGTAAAGCTGATGTAGATTTTGTTGTTATGAATAGGTTATTTGCACGGAAGTGTTGTTCAACCAATGAAATCTTCCGGTGAAAGATTGATGCGACTATTTTCAGTTTCATAAGGGACCTTTCACAGCATCGATAATGTAGATTTTTATTTAGTTTAATAACAAAACATCAGTAAATATCGCTATTCCGCCTAGCCTGCTTTACTAAGGTGAACATGGTTTTACATTCACATTGGTTCATTTTTGAACAATGATAACATGTGACGCGCTCCCTATATTGTTTACCATGCTATTCTGAATATTCGGTCTGAAATAGCATGTAAGTATGGCTTAGTAATTAGTGTAATATCTGCATGCCGCCGGCCAACCACTAAGCATACAGTAGTCGCTTTAAGACAAAGCACATGAGAGAGTGAGACCAGCAATCCTTGCATGCATGAAATATTGCACATTATGACAAGTTTTGCTTGCTACACAACTGAAAACGTACTAGATATAATACAGTTTTTCGTTCAGAATTGTAGTATTATAAGGTACTATAATGTTTTCTAACTGGCTAATTACATGAACTAGTGGGCCTCTGTCATCTTTAATGTGTGCGTTCGTGCTATCAGGAGGCGTGGCTAATGCTTACACTTAAATGGCAGCCTAGCCTACCTACAATTGTCAAGCCATATCTCAATACTGATTAGATTTTTTAATATCATGCAGCAAAGTAAATTCATCAAAAGCGACATAAAAACATGCAGAATGTAAAAAGAATTTCTTTTTAAATATGCTGTGATTTCCATAAACATATTGCACAGTACAACTGCTTAATAAGAATAAATACTTCTTGAGAACCAAACCAGTATACTGGAAGGATTACTGAAGGATTGTTAAATGCTGAAGACTGAGTGAGTATAAATTCAAATGTTAAATATATTAAAACACTACTACTGCATTTTAGATCAAATAAAAGACTCCTTTAAGATACTATAAATCTTACCGGAAGCGACTGAACAGTAGTATGCTGTACATCTGACCGCAGCAATTGATTTCAACAAGGAAACTCAAACAGCATTTGACTAGAAGATCTGCTGTGTTTTGTTGTGGTTTAACAGGGCAAATATGAGTGCAACCCAAGACCTGAACACTCAGTTCAGTGCAGACCACATGAAAATGAATAACATGAAGGGTTCACTGATACTGGTCAAACCCACTGCATATTTTCTTGTTCAGTTAAAGGATAGCAGCTAAAAATAGACCAAAAAAACAAACAAACAAAAAAAAACAGACAAAGGTCTTTCATATCTCCACTATACAATATTTCAGCAAATCCTTTTAGCATCTGATCTAGACAATAACAGTTAAGCTTTGTTTTGCCTCCGGAATTGAGTCTAGCTGAGATAACTTGTTCCGTGAAGATGCTTACATAAACTATATTGCACTTTGCAAATCAGAGAACACACTCGCCACTGAATTTAATAGAGGTCCCTGCTTGCAACATAACTCTTCTCAGAGGTAAACAAGGAAATGTCAGGCTGTCCACTTCAGTGCTCAGCCCCTGTCACCATAATTACAGGAGCGAAGAGGGAAGGCTTTGGCCAAATAGTACACTTAGAGGTCCATTTGGCAGTAGAGGGTCGATCCTGGGCCTGGCTAACAGATTAGATTTGCCTGTTATGACCTGAACTCAAGGAGACGTAATGCAGACATAAATATCTATTACGCAGCTTCGCCCTGCACTCTGCCGTCTGCCCATTATGGTGCACAGACACCCAGGTGTGGTGAGCTGGCGTTCAGACGGGCTTTCAGGAGATGCTCTAACAGCCACGAGCTAATGAGCTGGAGAGATTCTCTCACTAGAAAAGACCCTTTGGGAAACAGAACGCTATGGACTTTACACTAAACCTAACCTGAAATAAAACACATCTGATAGTGCTGGATAAGTATGAATCGAAAAGTTTGGCATCAGTAATACAGGATTACAGGTTTACCAGGCCTGCAATTACTTGACCAAATATATATATATATATATATATATATATATATATATATATATATATATATATATATATACATATATATATATATATATACATATATATATATATATATATATATACATATATATATATATATACATATATATATATATATATATATATATACATATATATATATATATATATATATATATATATACATATATACATACATATATACATACATATATACATATACATATATATATACATATATATATATATATATATATATATACATATATACATACATATATACATATACATACATATATATATATATATACACACACACACACACACACACACACACACACACACACACACACACACACACACACACACACACACACACACACACACACACACACACACACACACACACACACACACACACACAGTGTATATATATATTTTTTTTAATGCAAATTCTTCCTGTGATGGCAAAGCTAAATTTTCAAAACAATATTTCAGAAACCATTCTAATATGCTGGTTTGCTGCTTAAGAAACATTGCTTATAGCTAACATTCAAAAGGAATAGGGTGTAGGGGGGGATAACTGGGAATAGAACACAACCAACTATGCTTCTAACTACAGCTCTAGAGAAGTAGTTGCTAATGTACAAGTTTGCGACGCAGTTTGCAAATGTTTGTTGGAACAATGGATTTGGAAAACACTAAATCAACCAACTACGTTTATAACAATGGAACTTTCAACCTTAGTGATCTAATGATGGTTTTCAGAAACGCAAACCCTGGGCAGGCTGTTTGACTTGGGGGGTGTTCGCTCGCACTGGCCCGACAATGGAAAAGCGGTTGTTCATTGTGCCACTTGGTGGATATTGCGTGAAGCACGAATGTGTTTTTTTGCTTTTTTTAAAAGAAGACACAGCACGTGACAAATTGCAGCACTACGCGTGAAGAAATGTGCAATCTCAGCAGCCACATCTGTATTACATTTGTTAATATTTTTACAAAAAAATACATATAGAGAATATAAATAGAAAAATGTAATTTTCTGTTGTTTTACAAATGTGAGGTGATGAGGTCAACAAAATGTTATAATATTCTATCCCGCTTTCTGCAATTACATGATTAAATCACACTTATATAATAATTTATTACACACTTATAAAATAATTATTAAATATTATTCAAATATAAAAATATATGAAAAACATATTGCAATAAAAAAAGTGAGGTGATGTCAAAAGACAATGACTACGTTTACATGGACATCAGTAATCGAATTATTTGCCTTAATCTAATTAAGACAATAATAAGATAGGACAATAATACGTTTCATTTTTTATTTGTAGACTTTAACTGCAGTTTGGCACTTTCAATTTCATTTTTATTCGCATTAAAATCGAATTATTGGTGTCCATGTAAACATACTCAAGGTGATGAATGTTATGCAATTACTTGACCAAAACATACTGAAAACATTATAATATTATTGAATATCATTTAAATAATAAAATATATATGATACACAATAAATTAGTTCATGTTAATTGTGTTAATGGATATTTTCTTCTAAGCCAAATTACTGTCACCTTGCTTGTCTTCTGAGTGGACATTTCTCATTAATCCAGAAAACAAATTTACAAATATGCCTCAGTAAAATGAAAGCATTTTGTTTTCCGCTTCAGAGAAACTTTAAAATTAAATGTACTGCATTTAATATGTAACATTAATGTAAGTAATTTAAAAGTAAATCCACAGTAATTAGAATATATTTACTGTAACAGAGTTAAAATAAAAATAAAATGTTTTAACAACCAATATTTCCATTGTCAACAAGCAGAAGCAGTATTATTTAGTAGACAGAGAGACTGTAAGACTGTAAGGACTTGAAAAGGAACCTTTCAAACGTGACATGAGGGATGAATGATGGACAGGTGGAAAAAAAAGAGGTCACTGTATCCGTTAATACTGAATCTTCAGTTTTTTTTCTTCAGAAGAGCAGGTTAACAAGAGTGCAAATCACAAAAGAAACTGCACTAAAAAGTCATTAAAATGACTGACACGTAAAACATATCAAAGCGACACCATACCATTGTCTAAAAAACAAAGGAGATAATTAATCATTTTATAAATGGTTGTATTTTAAAGACGTTTTTTTTGCTGGAGTGCAGTGGAACTGAAGAGGAACAGACTGAGTTTACAAGAATTAGCCACACTTAAGTGACAATTTCATCAAAACAAGAAAAAAAAGGGGCAAGTATGTGGGATTAAGCATTTATCATCTGTCACAGAGCAGTTATGTGCTAAACCTTTTTCACGGTTATCATTTTTCTCATAGACACACAACAAATTGCACAGAAAAAAATTGAACTTTTGTAGAGTGCAGAGAGCCGAGGAGGATTTTATAAGGTGTACAGAAGCTACAGAGACACTGGGGAATAAATTCATTTACATTTTTACATTCATTTACATTTTTACAGATTACAGAATAAAAGTGCCAACAATGCAGTGTCATTTCAAAACACAGAGTTCAAAAGTTGGCTTAACATGTTTGTTGAGAGAATAGTTACAAAATTGACATATTTGTCATCATTTACTCACATCAAACTTGTATGACTTACTTGTTTGGAACATAATAAAGATAAATATTTATTGTTTAATAGAACTTTTAAATGCCATACTGCTATTCTTCTTTCATATCACACTTTAAAAACATCCATAAATATGTAGATTTATGTATTTTGTGATTTGTGTTTTTATTTTAGTTTATTTATGCTTTTGAATTGCAATATGGAACCTTGATATTTTTTCCAACAACTTGTAACCTTGAAAAGTAAAAAAAAGTGACTTATATAATATTTTTAAATATATATTTAATGTTACATATTGGTGTTGTACAGTATATTATGGTACAAAAACCTTGTAAGAAACTGCCAGTACAATCTTTGCTATTTTACGCTTATTTCTCTTTATTTATTTATTTTTGTTTCTAATATATTATCATTTCAAATGACTAAACTGTCAATAAAAGTCACTTTGTTAAACTGTAATTTTAAACATCAAAAGTTGACAGAGCAGAGATCAAGGTCCCATAATAGAATTCACAAATGTAAATTTCAGCTAAATATATGTATAAAGATAACTTTTTACAGTGCACATTAAGATTTTTTATAATTTTGAGTTGTCACAAGCAATATTTTTGACATTTGTTTGGAACTTAACTGCTTGTTAGGACAAATTTCTAATTAGCCAATCAAATGACAGCAACTCAATGCATTTAGGCATGTAGACATGGTCAAGACCATCTGCTGAAATCGAAAATCAGAATGGGGAAGAAAGGTGATTTAAGTGACTTTGAACGTGGCATGGTTGTTGGTGCCAGACGGGCTGGTCTGAGTATTTCAGAAACTGCTGATCTACTGGGGTTTTCACGCACAACCATCTCTAGGGTTTACAGAGAATGGTCCAAAAAAGAGAAAATATCCAGTGAGCAGCAGTTCTGTGGGTGCAAATGACTTGTTGATGCCAGAGGAGAATGGCCAGACTGGTTCGAGCTGATAGAAAGGCAACAGTAACTCAAATAACCACTCGTTACAACCGAGGTATGCAGAAGAGCATCTCTGAACGCTTTCAGGCGCACTAGTTGAGATGGAGGCTTTTGTGACCACGGAACTGCAAACGGCTGAAGTTTAAGAAAGAAGCAATGAAAAGTACACAGGTTGGCAAACCCACTTAAAGTTAGAAATATTGGTGCTGATGAGAGGATCATGCCGTGAATGTTGCTCCGCCAGCCGAGATCAATCGAGTGATTTCGGAGAGCACAAATGGACGCTAAATGTAAAATCTAACAGTGTATAGATCTTTGCCAAAGAAGCTCAACTTTACGAAGTTTAAACTGAAACTTCGACTCATGACAAAGAATGGTGCAGGTGGTCATCGTGAGAATGCTGCTCTGCACCGGTCATATATTGGGTCGGCTGACTCGCCTGCTTTTTTCCACAAACACAGAAAAATGAAAATCAGCGCACAACAAGACTGAGCATTTAAAATGACACAAACCGAAACCAAAACCTTTTAAGAGTAGCAGAAGTGAGACTTTTCTTCCTTTCTTTTCTTTTGTCCGATCTTTCTGGTTATTATATTGACATGTGTATAAAAAACAATAGTGCAAAATGCATATTTCTTACTGCAATGCTTCATTTAAGAAAGTAACAGTAGGACTTTTTATAGCAGATAACTCACATTCAAGCACATTCAAGGCAGCATGGTAATGTAATTCATTGTTAGTATTATTGTCATCATCGACATCATTAATATTTTATAATTATTGGACACTCATTTTGGAATTATTGCACAAATATCAATAAGTCATAACAGAATTAGTTAGTTGTTTCTGGTCATTGTAAGTCCTGATTGATGTTGTTTTCAAATACAATAAATCTGTTAATATACAATTTGCAGTGGTGCTCATTCATTTTGGTGGGTGCTCCTAAGTTTTGTATGGTGCTCCTAAATTTTTTGAAGTTGGGAGCACCAGTGCTACCAAGTAAAAAAGTTCATTTCAAGCCCTGCATTAGACAAAGGCTATTATTTATTTATTTATTTATTGTTCTGTCGTTTATTTACAGTGCAAAATTATTTGTTTAAATGTCAAAATGTTTTGCTTATTTTTAGGCACAAAGAGAGACATGGACTATTGTTTGTTTTTAATATTATTTAGTGCTGTATTAATTGGTTACAGAGCAGCAATAAATAACACTTTAAAATATAAGGAGTTTTATGCGATAAACTAGTAGTGTTTTGAAATTAATAAATGCATAATAATCGTGATAACCGTGAAACTGTGATTATTTCTCGAACTATAATCGTACAACTAAAATCTATAATCGTTGCATCCCTACACACCTGTCAGCTAAAAACAGGAAACTGGGGCTACAATTCACACAGGCTCACCAAAATTGAACAACATAAGATTAGAGAAACGTTGCCTGATCTGATGAGTCTCAATTTCTGCTGCGACATTTAGATGGTAGGGTCAGAATTTGGCGAAAACACCATGAAAGCATGGATCCATCCAGCCTTGTATCAACAGTTCAGACTGCTGGTGGTGGTGTAATGGTGTGGGGGATGTTTTCTTGGCACACTTTGGGCCCATTAGTACCAATTGAATGTCATGTCAACACCACAGCCTACCTGAGTATTGTTGCTGACCATGTCCATATCGCACCATGTCATAAAGCATGAATCACCTGGTTTCTTGAACACGACAATGAGTTCACTGTACTCAAATGGGCTCCACAGTCACCAGATCTCAATCTAATAGAGCACCTTTGGGATGTGGTGGAACAGGACATTCGCATCATGAATGTGCATGTGCGACAAATCTGCAGCAACTGCGTAATGCTATCATGTCCATATGGACCAAAATCTCTAAGGAATGTTTCCAGTACCTTGTTGAATCTAAGCCATAAAGGATTAAGCCAGTTCTGAAAGCAAACGGGGGTCCAACCTGGTACTATATATTATATATAGTGTATATTTCATCACTATAACAATCCCATTGGAAGACATGTTGCCACTAATCTTATGACAATATGATTACATTACCCCAAAAGCTTCTGGGGAGAGAATATTATCAAACTGAAACTGAGCCAAATAAATAAAAGGCATAAGGCTTTTATAATCCATAATAGTATGGCACTCTGGTGCCCAAAGAAAAATGTATAAGTCTTTTACAAGCCTAATTTATAGACAGTTGTAAAGAGCGAAAGTGAGAGAGTTTATTTCAAGGTTGGTTGCTCTGTCAGGTGTAGTTCAGAAAAGAGAGCCTGCCAGATACACAACACAAATAGCACACAATCATACTCTGCGTCAACAATCTAAATTTTCTGCCAAATGCTCAAAAAATTGATGTCACATTCTCTTAATACTAGGATATGCTTAATATGTTGTGACCCTCAAAAGTACAATGTCAGGCAGTCAAATGGTTGTGTGTTCCACGAGGCAGAGATAATTTGAAAGTTTGGATGATTAGTTTAACAGGTCTCCGAGTCTTGGCAGGATCAACGCTTCTCACCCTGCCGGCTGATTAAACTTCTGCTCAACACCAATTACAGTCTCGGCACTCACAGGCACAAGCAGTTAGCACAGCGGAGGTCAGGTCTGCACCTTTTCACACTGAGCACCAAAGCTGTTACAACTGTTAACCAGCCACCATTCCAGCTGGCATTAAGACTACAATGTCGTCTGGATACAATTCAGCAGCCCAGTGTGTTATAATGCTGTGTCATCTTGGAGAGATTCTGATTGCGTGAAAAACAGATCTGACAAGCTGCATCCTCTTTCGCTTTACCCAGAGGCTGTCGCACTCAAAGGACGACGTTATCAAAGGATTGAAATGCAAATGTCATTTGAAAATGAACTCTCTCTTTTTTCCCTTGCAGATCAGTTAATCAAACATGTTGACGCTTCAATCTGGCAAATCCTCAGATATGCGCCTCACCAAAGCTTTTACTGACAGCCGTTTTCTCTTTGACTCTAAATGGATCCATCAAATTTGTTTAGGGCGTCTCTGTTTGATGATGTGATTTGCCAGAGAGACTTTAGGAAACAGGTTTTATTCAGCATTGAATATTAGTTCAAACATTTTAAAAACAAAGTAATACTATAATAATTAATAATAGCAGTAATATAAAAAATACAAAAACATTCTAAATGGCTTTATTACATTTTAAAGCTTTATTAAGCTGTATTTATTTGATTTGTTTTGAAAACAAAGAGCAAAAAAAACATTAATACTGTTGCGTTGTCAGTTATTATATGTAATTATTTATTCCTGTGATAGATCTGCTGCATTATTCCAGTCTTAGAGTATTCAGATAATTGAAGTAATGTCAAGTAATTCTTCAGAAATCATTCTAAAATGCTCATTTTCTGCTCAATTAGTCTGTCTTATTATTCATTATGTAGAAAACATCTGTGCTGCTTAAAAAACCAATATCTTTTTGATCAAGTAAAAGAAAAATTACAGTCATTTGATTATTTAATTTGTCCTTGCAGAATAAAAATATTGAAAATGCAAAGTGCGTTAAAATGCAGCTATTTTCAAACTGTTCTTATTTTGTAGGACAATATTTTGTTAAGATATTCATCATGAAATCATCATGCTAATTGAGGGAAACGGCCCTAATCAAATACAAAGGCAAACAAATTTTACAAATTATAAAGCAAAATATTATTACTCATACACTGTAGTCACCGTGCACACATTTTCTTCTCCATGAGCTTTTGTTTTTCTATGCGTTTTTGGCAAAGTAAAATAAATATATATATATATTTTTGCAAATAAGTATGTCAATTAAATACCTAAACTGAGTTATGTATTTTCCTCATTCCATATAACATGTCAAATCTAGCATGTTCCTCATATTTCGAAGGCTTAACTCCACCCGCCCGCAGGGTCAATATAAGCAAATATTGTACAAGGTCCCATCCGGAGATCTCTTTTGGCCACTTTATAATAACAAGTCATGTGACAGTAGAAAAAAGTACATTGCAATATTTAAATTCTGTGATTTATATTGCGATTTTTAACAAGATAACTTAATTAATGAAAAATTGGATATTGACTGGGATGATTTTGTAGGGGAGTGCCCAAAATAATAATAATAACCCAATTACAAGAAGAGATAAATAAATCAGAGAAAAAAAAATACAAATGAAGGAATCTAACAGCATACAGGTACAGAAAAAAAAACAATAAAGCTGAATATTCTAAATTGTGTAAATAATTAAATACAATTCATCTTTAGTAAAGCTACAAACGTAATAATAAGCTAGCTTTAAATGTTTACTGAAGGCCTTAAAAACACAAGCAATTGATAAACTTCATTCATTTATTTGTCACAGCGGAATGAACCACCAACTTATCCAGCATATTTTTTACACAGCGGATGCCCATCCAGCTGCCCAACCCAGTACTGGGAAACATCCATACACACTCATTCAAACACACACTACGGCCAATTTAGTTTATTCAATTCACTTTTAGCTAGGCCAACACGGAATCTGCGCATGCAGAATGCCCCAGATTACCGGAGATTTTAAGCCCATCATTGATTCTGTTTATTTACTTGTGTAAATGTGTGTAAATTTATATTTATTCAGTTTTAAAACGAATTACAGTAATATTATTGAATAATATGAAAATATTCATATAAATTATTTCCTATACAGTTTGTAAAGTAATATTTTCTGTCTTTTAGTAGAGATAATATATGAGAGACTTGCTTTTTTTTTTACCAAATAAGTGGATCAAATTGGATTTGTATTGTAAACATTAAATAAAATTTTAAAAAAGTATTACTTTTTATTTAATATATTAAGGTTTTAGTTATGATACTCCCAAAATCATTAGGCACAAATCTGCAGATTTTTGACAGAATTCTGCGCAGAAATAGCAAAAAATGTCTGCAGATTCCATCTTGCCCTACTTATAGTGCATGTCTTTGGACTTTGGGGGAAACCGGAGCACCCTGGGGAAACTCATGTGAACACAGAGAATATGCAAACTCCGCAGTCATGCCAACTGGAGAAATGCCAACTGACCCAGCCGGAACTCAAACCAGCGACCTTCTTGCTATGAGGCGACAGTGCTAACCACTCAGCCACCGCAAACTTTCACTTTGTTATGGTTAAACTGAAATTACCCCAAAATTCTCATGTGTTCTAAACTGCTCAACTATAATCCTGACTCCACATTGCACGTCCTGTGATGTGACTATTGGTATTCACACATTTCGATATCGATGCTAAAACAATATATTGCGCAGCCCTGTGACAGCAAATCTTGCAAATTGTTTTATGACAAAATGCATTACAGAATAGTAATGCACATTTTGCAACTAAAGTACAGTGTATTACATACAGCTCACATTTCTCCGTAAGCCAGTATTACTTACATACAGTAGTTCTCTTCCATCTCAACCAGATCTCACAATCAAAAACCCTTATGCATTGATAACAGTTAAGATATGTGATGCTTGACCCCCTCAAGTCTGATGTTCTGCCAAAGCCAAAGAATAAAGAGCAGCTGCAGGGCAATACAGATGCTGCACCTCTCAGAAAAAGGGTCATTTACCTGGAGCTGCCCAGAAAGACAAAGACAAGAGAGAGAAGAAGAGGAGGGGAAAGAGAGAAACCTCACCTGAACTCTCCATAGACTCAGCTGTGTTTTAAGAGCGGCTCCACTGAGTGTTTTAAGAAGCGATTACCCGAGGGACTCTTTGTATGGCATGTGGTGCATGTGCTTAACGAGGTCATCATAAGTGTCCTGTATACAACAACCGAATTGAGGACGACTACCAAGAAAATGTGGCTCTTTGTGATGGAACTAATTGTATCAGGGCTTTCCAAAATGCTTTAGATTTACTTCACATACCAAAACATAAATTACCGATCTGTCCATGCAGCAGAATTCAGTCATACGCCTCATATATACTCAACCTCTTCAGCACACAGAGAAGGAGATGGAGAGTGAGGGAGAGAGAGTGGTGAAAGCACCGTTCCATTAAAGATAATCGCGACTGTGCTGCAGTTTTTCATGCTCTGAAAAGTCCATATAAAGTGGGTTTCTCTTGGACAATAACAGCCTGAGGGATCCGTCAGGCCTGCAGCACTGGGTGGAGCAGGACTGAATGGATCAGAGCCAGGCTGAATTAGAGAGGTCAACTGTTCTCCATCACTACACCTTCATTCATTACACACTCCATCCTGAGGCCCTCCGGCTCTGACTTGATCACACTTCCTTTCTGCAGTTAAACACTATTTAATAAATATACTGACATATCCTATTGTCAATAAAATGTTTACCTTTGAACATTCTTTAATTTACAGTATAAGACTTTTCAACAACTGATACAGTATTCACTTCAGGTAACTAATCGTGTTTTTATTAAAAATTTAGATAACTGACTACTCTTACTTGAGGATTATTCATATGCACTACTGGTTGAAGTTATGTTAGAATGTTTTCAGGGTTTCTGCAGGTTTCACCAAGTCAAATTTAAAACTTTTTAAGACCTTTTTAAGACAATCGAGAATGAAAGTTTAGACTTTTAAACTTGATTTAATTTGATTTAAACCTTTAATTCTAATTAATTATTTCTTAGTCACATATTTTAAATAACGTGTCAAAACAAGCAGATTTTAGTTGTATACATACCAACTTAAGTCTTAAAAAATTAAATCTTTAATAAAGTAAATGTATGCACAACAAAACGTTATAATATTACTTACAAATAGAGTTTTAATAAAAGTTTAATTGAGATGTGTTATTGGTGTTTGGACGCGTGTTGGATCGATTGGGTAGCTTTACATGAACAAAGGAAAATTAAGATCCGTTTAAAATGATTTAAGACCTACAAGACAATGTTTCGGTGAATTTAAGACTTTTTAAAGGCCTAAAATTTAGTTTTTGAAATTTAAGATATTATTAGACCCCGCGGACACCCTGCTTTTACTCACAAAGTAAAAAAAAAATATATTTTTAAATGTAAATACAGTAAAAACAGCCAGAATATGAAATATTGTCTGTTTCCGAAAGCTTAGTTGTCACTTGTTACCTTGCTGCCCTATCAGTGCAAAAGGCACCTCTCAAAACTCATTTCAGACATACTTTTGAGACAATTAAACCATAAAATACAACATAGAAAGAGCCTTGGTGATCTTCTCACAAGAAATGCCTTCAAAAGTGGAAAACATTTACTAAAAACATATATTAACACACAAATGGAGCTGCAAGAGGCCATCATTATTTTTTAACTGTCAGAAACTGATTGCACAGGATTGTGGGATATAGAAAATTTGATCAGAAGGAGGAACCTCTCGAGATAGGAAGTGAAGCAGAATTTTGATTCGAATGTGTCTTATTACTGCTCATCAATCATTAATGTGTACTACATGAATTAAAAAATATATATATTCTTGAATACTTTTAAACAGTAATGAAATGTGAAGTAAAAAAGTTAAATTGATTATAATTGCAAATCTTTTGTGAGTTGACATTTAACAAATTAGAAAAATTTCAATGTTACAGTGAGGGTACACTGTAAAAAATGCTGGGTTCCCAACACAAATTAAGTTAACTTGATCATATTTACAAATTTAAGTAGATTAACCATAAAACAATGAAGTTGTCCCCCACAAAAAAAAAACCTTAAGAAATGCGTTGTTTTAACTCATTTTAAATAGATAATTTCAACAAGCAGCAAAAGTCATTTTTTAGTTACTGGAGTAACAATGCTCATATTTATTCATTCATTCATTTTCTTTTCAGCTTAGTCCCTTTATTGTGGGTCGCCACAGCGGAATGAACCACTAACTTATCCAGCTTATGTTTTATACAGTTGATGCTCTTCCATGCTGCAACCCAGTACCAGGAAAGATCCATACCCACTCATTCACACACACGTACACTACGGCCAATTTAGCTTATTCAATTCACCTAGCGCATGTCTTTGGACTGTGGGGGAAACCAGAACCAGAGGAAACCCACACGAACACGGGGAGAACATGCAAACTCCACACAGAAATGCCAACTGGCCCAGCCGGGGCTCGAACCAGCGACCTTCTTGCTGTGAAGCAATCGTGCTACTCGCTGCGCCACCGTGTCACCACAATACGAAATTTTAAATCATACTGTCCCAATATAAAAAAATTTATGTTTTTAGTTTTTAAAAAACATCATTGGCAAGCTGAACATTTTTTTTTAAATGGTGCAGATTATCAGCTCATTAGCAGAGTCTAAAAGACCTGTAAAGTGTGTGACAGAAAACGAGACATACAAAACATGCAGTGCTGGTGGTCCTTCAGGAACGTGGTTGAGAAACACTGTTGTAATACACTCAAAAAAATATTTGTTTGTTCAAACCGCTGGTTTAAAACAACACAATTCTTCAGCCTTTTTTAGGACAACTCAATTGTTTAATGTTCAATCCACTTAAATTGTAAAAACTAATAAGCTAACTTAATTCCTTCATGTTGCATCAACACAAATCAATTATGTAGGACCCAGCATTTTTTATAGTCTAAAACTGAATTTACATGACATACACATATAATTTTGAAGCTTATAGCCCAAAAACACCTCTTTTACTGGATTCAGAGAGAAATATTAGTTAGATAGTTTAAAGTCAATTGACCATCACAACGATCAAATTCTTATTGAAAAATCAATAAAACAGGATACATTCTGGCAGACAGAGGAGGAGGAGAGTCAAAAACATGGTTTGCCAACTAAGTGGCCCATGAGCCAAAAACAGTCTGTCAATCATTTTATACAGGCCTTTGATTGTTTTAAATATCACAGACCTGGCTGATACACAAGAAAGCTCTCTGTGCCAAATGCTGCAGTGAAATCAAAAGCACTCAGTAACCAACATATTCAGAGCGCATCCTATGGTCATAGTTCCACTGCTTCTCAAACATGACCCAGCGCAGCATACGCATTCATATTTTATCCAGTCTTAGTCAACCAGATATATTATGCAAATAAACTGACTGTTGCGATTAAGCATTAAGCTGCTAATTTTTCCATAAGTCTACAATTTACACAGAGTGCCTCACATACATAGAAGTATATAGAGAGATACAGTGCATGCGGAAAGTATTCAAAGTGCTTCACTTTTTCCACATGTTTTTATGTTACAGCCTTATTCAAAATTCTACACACAATACCCCATAATGACAATGTGAAAAAACGAGTTTTTGAAATTGTTGCAAACATATTGAAAATAAAAAAGCTGAAAAATCACATGTACATAAATATTCACAGCCTTTGCTCAATACTTTGTTAATGCACCTTTGGCAGCATTTACAGCCTCAAGTCTTTTTGAATATAATGCCACAAGCTTGGCACACCTGTCTTTGGGAATTTTTGCCCATTCCTCTTTGCAGTACCTCTCAAGCTCTATCAGGTTGGATGGGAAGTGACGGTGTACAGCCATCCAGAGATGTTCAATAGGATTTAAATCTGGGCTATGGCTGGGCCACTCAAGGACATTCACAGAGTTGTAGTGAAGCCACTCCATTGATATTTTGGCGGTGTGCTTTGGGTCATTGTCCTGCTGGAAGATGAACCGTCGCCCAAGTCTGAGGTCAAGAGCACTCTGAAGCATTCATCTTTCCCTCTATCCTGACTAGTCTTCCAGTTCCTGCTGCTAAACAAACATCCACACAGCATGATGCTGCCACCACCATGCTTCACTGTAGGAATGGTATTAGCCTGGTGATGAGCGGTGCCTGTTTTTTTTTTTTTTTTGTGGAATTTTGTTTCTTATGGTCTGAGAGTCCTTCAGATGCCTTTTGGCAGATTCCAGGCGGGGAGTGGCTTCCGTCTGGCCACTCTACCATACAGGTCGGATTGGTGGATTGCTGCACAGATGGTTGTTCTTCTGTAAGGTTCTCCTCTCTCCACAGAAGAACGCTGGAGATCAGACAGAGTGACCGTCGGGTTATTGATCACCTCCCTGACTAAGGCCCTTCTCCCTCGATCACTCAGCTTAGATGGCTGGCCAGCTCTAGGAAGAGTCCTGGTGGTTCCAAACATCTTCCACTTACGGATGATGGAGGCCACTGTGCTCATTGGAACTTTCAGAGCAGCAGAAAGTCTGTAACCTTCCCCAGCCTTGTGCCTCGAGACAATCCTGTTTCGGATGTCTACAGACAATTCCTTTGTCTTCATGCTTGGTTTGTGCTTTGACATGCACTGTCAACCCTGGGACCTTATATAGACAGGTGTATGCCTTTTCAAATCATGTCCAATCAAGTGAGTTTACCACCGGTGAACTCCAATTAAGCTGCTGAAACATCTCAACATCCTAAGCTCAATTTAGAGCTTCACACTAAAGGCTGTGAATACTTAGGTACATGTGATTTTTTAGGTTATTTATTTTTAATAAATTTGCCACAATTTCAAAAACTCTTTTTTCACATTGTCATTATGGGCTATTGTGTGTAGAATTATGAGGAAATACATTAATTTACTCCATTTTGGAATAAGGCTGTAACAAAAATGTTTTACATTTTTTTTTTTTCAAATGGCCCAGATGGAAAAGATTTTTATTTGCCCTATCAAAAATTTCTCATTATTTAATACATTTATTAATAAAATAATAAATTAATAATAAAAATGTAAAACATTTTAGATATTTCTTAGCAAAATATTTTAAATATCGTGTAAAAAAACAAGCAAGCTCTACTTGCATTCATACACATTTTTTCCAACATAAACTCTCTTTAAAATAAAAGTTTTTTTTTTTAAAAGTAATTTTAAAAGTTTAAAAAAAAAACTATAATAAACTAAATCTATGCACAACAATTAATAGAATACACAGCAGTAAATACATGGAGCACTTTTAAACAAATGCTATTGTAAGGAAAATATGTAAACCATTATGAAAAATTACCTTTTTAAATAAAAAGTTGTGGATTGTTAGTGATTGTATGCATGTTGTCCAGATTGGGTAGCAATACATTAAAAAAGGAAAATTAAGACTTGCTTAAAAAAAGATTAAAACCTACAACACAATATTTCAGTAAATCGAAGACTTTTTAAGGCCTAAAATTTAGATTTTGGGATTTAAGACATTTTAAGACTTTAAGACCCCGCGGAAACCCTGTTCTAGAAATTTTGCTATAATAATTAACCAAAACATGTCAAAATTATTCAGGGAATTGGCATTAAAAAAAGAGACATAATTATGTAGCAAACATTAAAGTTGTGTTGCAAAAATTACTAACTCCTGAAAGTATTAAAATAAAATAAAGATTTTTTTATCAATAGCCAAGTATATTAAAGCAAAACATTTAATTAAAAAAACTAGAATTTTATCATTTTATAATAACATATTAGACTTCAAATGAAAATGCTATAATCTAATAATTACTTCACAAAATGCTGGTCTTCCCCAAAAATTTCCATTTGTATAATCTGGCTTTCGAAAGAAAGTAATTGAAGAGGCCTGATCTCTGCTAGAAAAATGAGTAGACAGCAATAGTGAAGAGAACGAGTGAGAAATCCTGGCTATGTGAAAAGTTGTGTGTGTATGTGTGTGTGTGTGTGTGTGTGTGTGTGTGTGTGTGTGTGTGTGTGTGTGTGTGTGTGTGTGTGTGTGTGTATTGCGCTGTGGGGCTTGAACAAGGTTGTCTGTGAGCAGTCAGGGAAGGAGAACGCTGTGAGGGAATGTGTGCTGGTAATTGCCGCCAGTTTGGATATTTGCCCTGGAGTCCTCCTCTCTCATCTCAAAATAAGGGCCAATAGCACCTCATGGCAATACAACGAACCTCAGCAACACAACATTATAGGAGCTCACAAAACAACCCCTATTACTGAACTTTAATCCCCAAGAGTGATTAGAGGATGCTGGATAAAATAATTCTCTATTTAAAAACGTCAAAAATTCAATATGATTTGTTCAACCCCAGTGCGCTTGACAATTACTAGTACAAGGTAAAGTACAGATTTAACAATAATTCAAAGTTAATTTATGCACATAATTCATCTTGCCTAAGAAAAAGCTGACAGATGACCATAATTACTGTTCCAACACTGACAGCTGCACGAGATATTTCGCCCAAAAAATGTAATCTTTTTTCTCACACAGATTTTTAAAAGATAATTAGGGTCCAAAAACACTGGTCACCCATTGGCTTTCATTTTACAGAGAAAAAGAAAAGGCTAATGAAACATTCAAAGTATCTTTTTGCAAAATTGAAGTTTCGAATGACATGAGTGAATATACAATCACAGAATTTTTATTTCTGAGGGAACTATGCCTTTAACAATATAGAAAAACAGAAGAGAGGGACTGAAAGATTGCTGCTCTCTAAAGTGACGCCATGGTGCTGTTTTCTGTGTGAGCTGGAGAGGGTTTGGAGAGGGGCATTTCTGAACCTCATATCACACACTGCAATTAGTGTGGGCTGAAGTTGCCTCTCTGTGTGGGAGAGGGAGAGAGAGAGGGAGAGAGGGAGAGAGAGAGAGAGAGAAAGAGAGTGAGACAGAGAGAGAGAGAGAGAGAGAGAGAGAGAGAGAGAGAGAGAGAGAGAGAGAGAGAGAGAGAGGAGAGAGAGAGAGAGAGAGAGAGAGAGAGAGTGAGACAGAGAGAGAGAGAGAGAGAGAGAGAGAGAGAGAGAGAGAGAGAGAGAGAGAGAGAGAGAGAGAGAGAGAGAGAGAGAACTGGTGTGCAAAAGCGACAAACCGTTCTGTGGACATTTATTTTTGTTGAACTGGTGCAGGAAATTTGGGGAGTGGGATCTGGGGTTGTCCACCCATACAAACACTCAAAAAATGGCTGAAAAAAATAGTAAGTATGTCCCTGAAAAAAAATCTTGTATGTTTTCCCCTCTATAGCACACGTCTAGTAATTTACTATTCATTCCTAACATCTGTTTGGTTCTTCCGCACTTCTGGAAGTTGTTGACTATATGTAGGAAAGCTGTTCAGCGGCATATCCGTTGCAGCTGGCAGCTGGTTTCATAACTTTTTTTTTCTAAATATCCTGCAAGAAGGGCATACAGGTGTGCCAAGATATATATTTCATGACTATGGTTGTTCATGACTACAGTCGACATACACAGTCAGTGTGCATGTGAAATTTTGTACTGTATAAGAGATATTGTACAAATCCTAAACTTTTTGCATTAAAGATCTCCTGTCATGCTGGTTTATGCATTGCAGGTATTGGAAAAATTGGTTTACATGCATCCAAGGTAAAAAAAAATAAAATAAAAAATGTAATATAAGTTTAAAATCATCTAATTCAAATAGATTGCCTTTCTAAAGCCCTCTTTTCTCAGAACTTGCTCGTGCTCTCCTCTCATTGGTCAAATCATCCAACCTGTTCTGATTGGTCTGGTAGGGGTGTGCGATAAGACTTTTTTTGATCAATTAAAATGTCTCCACAATCTGCTTTTTAAGAAACATCGCAGTATCCCACTGCAGCACACACTGTATCAGTTGCAATTCTGGTGCCTCAGTGTAAATATACTGTACAATGTCAATGTGACATGCATTAATATCAATTATTAACTCAGTGATAGTGTTACACTCAAGTTGCATGGCACTTATTCATAATGACAAAAGTACTTTCGCTCCATGTGCTTTTAAAGTCTTGCCGATTAACATTTTATTTGCATGCAGCTCCGCACATTAGTTTCCCATGAGCGTACACCTGAGGAGAACGCTATGTATGCACACACTACAAAGTTTGTCAAACAGCGCCTAATTACGGGACAAAGTGATCTTTTATTTCTGTTTGCACTAAAATTGTCAAAACCACACAAAAACACATTTTGCTAATGTCTAAAGTGGTCATTGGCCGGTATAAGATTCTGAAGGTATGATAACCTTGGATAAAAATGTCACGGTTTCACGGTACTGTGATTACTGCTCTAAAATATGTTGTTTTTAAATGTCTGTGTAAAAAAAGAACAACGTTTTTCCCCATTGAACACAATATATTTTATTTTAAGAAACATTTTTAAAAATTTGGAACAATAGATTTTGATGTCGATGGTCCTTTTCAGCTGGAGATACTGTTGCCCTCAAAAACTAAATAAAATAATTGTAAAAAAACACGTAAATAATAAAAAAGCTTACATATTATGTAGGAACTGTATAACAAAGTATTGGCGGTTTTAAAATCTTGACTTTTCTAAACCATGGTAAACCTTGAAAACGGTTATTGTCCCATGCCTAGTCTAAAGTAAAGTCTTTTCCTTAGTTTGTGGTAGATTATAAGATCATATAGCAGTGCAATAGGTGTGTTTTTCAAAGACGTAAGCAAAGACTTTGTGCATGCATAGAGTGTTTCAGAGATTTTTGAAAGCAAAGCATTTGTATAAACTTTCCATTACTTCATAAGTGCAAGCAAAAAGGATTGTATTAGCTGTATTAGCAGTTTTAATGTGTTTGTTACTTAAAGGTGCTGTATGTAAGTTTTTGACTCTTTTAAAGCATAAAAATAGTATAATAAGTTTGCAGATATTTAAGAAACATGCTAAGTGAACATTCTTGTTTATCTGAAAAACAATGGTGAAGTCAGATATTCTGCTTTGAAAATGTCTGTTTTCAAAGTTGGAACATCTGTCTTTGTTTTGGTTCTTTTAACCCACCCCATACCAGTTTAGCCAATTATATTTCAGCACCCCGGGTTGTCTTGTTGGAAAACTTCATATTTCATTCATTCATTCAGAAAGACTCTCAAAGCATACGCCCGTGACTGAAATACGACCTCTGGTGGACAGTAACAGACTCTGAAATGAGACGCAGATTTAGAGTTCCACATTAGGCTATTATTAGCAAATAATATAAATATTACGAATGTAATCATTAGGTGAGCAGGTTACATTGTAACCGCGTGTCCTAACAATGCGTGACGAGATTTGCAGTGATCAGCAATTTGGCTGTTCGCATCAGATGCAGCACGACAGAAATCAGAAGCACAGAATATGCACTCACTCACAAAATAGTAATGTTTATAATCTAATTAATACATATTAAACCTCTTTAACATTCTGAAATGTACATGCTGAATCACTCATATGTTTGCATTATTTCACAGTTCTTAAGTTCAATTTCAAAGGGTTTATTTTATTTTCAAGATCTGAGGTGAACTATCTGCTGCTGCTTTCAGTATATGGCAATTAATGTAATGTAAAATGACATTCAAACTCACATTATTAGCATTTAACCCTGAATAAAACACACGAGGTGTACCTGAGGTGATCATTGTCAGTTTTCTGTTGTTCACCTGTGAGAAATAGAAGCAGTTTCTAATATATAATTTGAAGTGTTGGTTAGGACAAAAATTCCTTTATATATGGAAAATATTCCTTCTATCATGTGCTGTTGCTTTCATTTAGAACATGATTTAAATCAGCCTTTAGGTTCAATCTTCAGACTCGCTTCCTGTTGGTTGTCAATCTGGCAACCTGCGCTTGCGTTTGTTTTGATCCAGGAATACAATACCTAGTTTAACCACTGAGTGTCAAACTTACATACTGCACCTATAACATTAGTGTATGCAAGTGTTTCCTGTATGCATGTGTGAATAAAGTTTGATTTCAGCCCTACAGACTCTTGCTCACTTATTCTCTCATCATAAACAACAAAGTGCAGCAGATATAACACAATTAGGAGGTTCATTTTGCAGCTTTGGATCACACTAGAAAAAAAATCTAGTCTCAAGGATTAATGCTTTCTCTCAGCATGACGATAGCAACACATAGCAGCGTTTGTGACTGTTTGAGAGCAGGTCAAAATAGATGTAGTTCATTAGCAGCCAATAAGGAGGACAGGCTGGCATTATACAAATGTATTACAGATAGGCATGGGATAATAACCATTTTCAAGGTGTACCATGGTTTGGAAAAGATTTTAAAACTGCCAAAATTTCCTGCTATAGCTTACGTGTAAGATTTTTTATTTAATGTTTTTTTTGTTTTGTTTTTTAGGACAACAGTATCTCTAGCAGAAAAGATATTCAAAGATGCTGTTTTAAGTTGTAAAAAAAAATCTGTGTTTTTGAAACTAATGAAGACCGTAAATGACTGATTTGAATTATTTAGCCTGACATGTTCACGGTTACAAAATATTTTAAATGTTTCTCAAAATAAAATATGTCGTGTTCAAAGGGGGAAAATGTTTTTGTTTTTTACCCAGACAATTAAAAAGAATATATTTTAGAGCAGCAATCACAGTGAAACTGTGATATATTTATCCATCGTTATCATATCGTCAGAATCCTATACTGGCCCATGTCTAGTTACAGATTTCTACTGATCAGTTGCTGAAATATAACTGGAATTCAGGACAGCTTAATTCAGCAGTTCAGAATCAATTCTTTATTTTAGAACACAATTAACTTTCTTCATCAAGCACTTCTTAGATCAACTTTGTAGCCCTTCTACATCCATGAAGAACTACATTAGACATTGGTTAAAAGATAATATTCAAAAGAGTATAATTGAACCACTAGCAAAAGACCCATAGCAAAAAGACAAATAAGTACTCAATTCAATTTAGCTATAATACGACTTTAGATGTCCTACATTAACTTTGCACTGCTAATTATACATCGCTCTGGGCCAACATGAGAGTAAACAAATGATGACAGAATTTTTTTTTTCAGCTGAACTACCGCTTTAAAGAGAAAAGTCGAATCAAATATAACTGCTGTTAAAAAGCCCAGCTGAGAGTCCTCCTCGCCAAAAGAGCAGGGAGAGTGGGCGCATTAGCACTCGTCATTGACCTGACACATGACATTATAAAAACATTTTTGGGAAGTTTCATCCCTGACAAAGCCTTCAGTGAGTACCTAGCCCATCTAATATTAGAAAACTCCTGCAGTTTAGAGGGCGAACATACCTGCGAGGACCCTATTGACGGATGAGTGCGTTGCCAGGCCCGGCTGCCCTCGCTCATGGAAGATTCCAGCATACGGCAAAAACTCCGGCAAGAGGAAGCGCCTGGAGATGAGGTGAAACAGAGGCAGTTTGAGAGAGAATGACAGGACATGCTAACTCATTATCTGATTGTTTTAACCCTGTACATATCATTGAATGCACATTTCACAGAGAACACAATTTCATAAAACTTTAGGACAAACTCAATCAAACTTTCAAGCCTGAAAAGTATAGATTAAACAATCATTCTTGAAAATGTTTTCCCTCCTAAATAGTTTTATTCAGCAAGAACACATTTAAAAAAATCGAAAGTGGCATTAAAGAAGTTACCAATTTAAAGATTTCTATTTCAAATAAGTGCCGTTCTACTAAACCTATTCATAAAAGGGATCTAAAAATGTAATATGAAATGAAAATGTGATGCAAAGAATGTACCAGTTTTAAAAAAGTATTGAACAGCACACAATAAAAAGTAATGTTGGTGAGGACAAAATATGCATATTAGAATGATTCAGATGGATTATGGGACTGAATATTCAACTTTGCCATTAGAGAAATATTACATATTTACATTAAGCTTTTAATATTTTCACCTTTTAGTAATGCATAAAAAAGAAAACAGACATTTTAAATGGTAATAAAATTTGACAAGATTTTATTACTATTTTTAAATAAACGCAATTTTGTTGAACAAAAAAACTAAATCTTACATGGCCTAACTTCTATTTATATAATATTTATTTATATTATTTTTAGACTGTTGTGTCATTTCTCACATCATCAGTTTTGAAATCATCTGTGAGTCAAGTCTTTGCCTGCGGAGTGCTATTAGTATGACGCATTACAAACTCTCTGAAAGAAGCTGCCCATGATGGTGGTAGGCTGCGAAACAGCTTACTTTGTTTTGCAGTTGAAGTTACAATGTATTTCTGGTGCTTACCTGGTTCCAACAAAGCGACCAAGAGAGGGGGCAGACATGCGTGCATTACGAGGAGTCCTATATCTGCTTCCATTTTCCCTGTACACACATACAATCAACTCATCAGTAATAAAAATAAAATTAATCACTATCTCAATAACATCTTGCATAAAATCAGATCTTTTGCAATTTCACGAAGTGGAGTTAAAGTGTCAAAATACTTAATAAATCAGACACTAAAGTGTTTCAAGCTTCTCCTCAATCACTTTTTTTTTATTGAACATCAGATTTAGTACGCTTACAAGGTAAGAGTGGGAATGATTGATAAAGAACTGAAAGAGAAGATAAAGTTTATGAAAGAAAAATTATGGCAGGGATAAATATTAATATGAAGGCTAACTGAAAGACTGATGGGTTTCATAAGTATTCTGATGAATATGGATCTGTGGTCCCAGACTGTAGCGAACGCTGAACTCTCCAGCCAGCGGGGTGGAATTATTCATCAGCTCAGAGGAGGGCATCTAATCCGTGCCAAAAAAAGAAGAAAAAAAAAAGAGAGAGAGAGAGAGAGAGAGAGAGAAAGAGAAAGAGAAATAGAGGAAGAAGAGCTGCGTGGTTTGTAGTGGAGAAAAGCGATGATATTCAGCTAATGGAGGGGTTGGAGAGAAGGAAAGAAAGACATTTTGGACCATTAATGGCTCCATCCAAGGACAAATGACTTAAGCACAGACTACTTGGCTGTTTCCAAAAACACATTTGCAAACAAATTAAAAACCACTTGCATTCTTAAAAAAACACACATTTGAATTTCATAACCGAGTCTGATAAAGAGATTGAAAGTGGCTTGTGATTTTAAAAAATCTGCTCATCTAAAAAATAACATTGTCATTTAGAGTTTTTTTTTCAGAAAATTATCATAGTTTTTAAAAAATACATATTTAAAAAAACTAATGATGATATAAATTTAACTGGCAACACAATGGACAAAAATAATAGCATTTAATAACATTAAAATTTGCTGTGATTTAGAATCAGGGCAATTCCTAATGGTATCTACAGGTTTTATCAAGTCTTTTTAAGACCATAATGAATGAAATTCCAGACTTACACAAAGCAAAAAGCTAACGATTTTTTTTAATGGCCAAGTTAAAACCTTAACAAGATAATTAAACAATATTTATAAGTAAATAGAGTTAATAAATAAACGTTTCTTAAAACTTTTATTGAAATATATTGTTAGTAATTGGAATGGTGTTGGCCCAACTGGGTATAGCTTTACATTGACATAGGAAAATTAAGATCTGTTTAAAATTATTTAAGACCTACAAGACAATATTTCAGTGAATTTAAGACTTTTTAAGGCCTAAAATTTACAAAGTAAATTTACACTGACAAAGTAAAAGTTAAAACACTGGCAATATGTTGTCTAAAATTGAATTTAAATGTAATATAAATTAACAAAAATAATGTCAGTAAATATACAGTTAAAGTCAGAATTATTAGCCCCCCTGAATTATTAGCCCCCCTGTTTAATTTCTTCCCCAATTTCCTGTTTAACTGAGAGAATTTTTCAACGCATTTCTAAACATAATAGTTTTAATAACTCATTTCTAATAACTGATTTATTTTATCTTTGCTATGATGACAGTAAATATTTGACTAGATATTTTTCAAGACACTTCTATACAGCTTAAAGTGACATTTAAAGGCTTAACTAGGTTAATTAGGTTAACTAGGCAGGTTAGGGTAATTAGGCAAGTTATTGTATAATGATGGTCTGTTCTGTAGACTATCGGAAAAATAATTTGCTTAAAGGAGCTAATAATTTTGTCCCTAAAATGGTTTTTAAAAAAATTTAAAACTGCTTCTATTTTAGCCAAAATAAAACAAATAAGACTTTCTCCAGAAGAAAAAATATTATCAGACATACTGTGAACATTTCCTTGCTCTGTTAAACATCATTTGGGAAATATTTAAATAAAAAAAAAATTCAAAGGGGGCCTAATAACTCTGACTTCAACTGTATATATATTTTTTATCCCCACACTTGTACCCAATCTGCCTTTGCCTTTGGCTTGATCACTGTAGGATACTTTTCTTAGAAAACCTGCATTCAAGCATTATGCATTTAAAAAAGCACATAACAATCATTTACAAGTAACTGAAAGCACAATGGATAAACATTCTAACACTTCTGTAAAATAAAAATATTAATATTTCATAGTTGTCCAGGGGCTAGTTGCATAAACTGCTGACTGGATTTAAAAAAAAAAAGAAGTCTTTTTCTTCCTCAAGGCTAACCAATCCATTTTAAAATCACTTAAAAACCCAAACCTTCATGAGATTCTTTTTTTCTGTTCAACACAAATATAAAATATCAAGAATGTTGGAAACAGGTAGACATTAGCCCCTTTCACACATATAGACCTTTCCGGAAAATTACCGGCAATTTTCCAGAAAGGTCTGTATGTGTGAACCCCTTCTATGTTTAGAAATACCAGCGCAGCCGTTTAGAGCTCATTTCTGGTTAATGATGTCAGAATTTACCTGTATTTTGGAATGTATGTGTGAACGGTCTTTTCTAGAAAAATTCCGGAACGTCCATACCTGTGTGAACAGCACTTTTTTGAATTTACCGGTAAAGTCGTTCTGTAAATTTTTCGGATATTTACCGGTACCACGTTGTGAAAGTGGCTATTGATATTCATAGTAAACAAAAGAATGCTACGGAAGTCAAAGGCTACAGGTTTCCAACATTGTTCAGAATATAAAAGAATTTTTTTGTGCTCAACACAAAAAATGTACAGATGGTAAGTAGTTTTTTTTATTTTTTGGTAAACTATGCCTTTAACATGGGGGCTATGTTTATGCAACTGGCCCCAGCAGATGAAAAAAGAAGCAGCATGCTCACAGCAGTACATCACTGTCCCATCGGAATGAGTCAAAGTGCACTGCAAGCAGAGTTCAATGTTAATGCTAAACACTATAAGAAGAGACGCCATGGGCAACTGTGGTAGAATCTTTGGCAAGCTCAGAAAGTCAGATAAACAGCAAAAGTGATAAGATTCTGCCGTTCAGACGCTGCCTTGTGTGTTTGTTGGGTTGCTTAGCAACAATACAGGGAATTAAATCCATAGAGATTTTTACAAGCAATTACTTGGCGTAGGCTTTGTATGTCTGTACAATTGTTTACTTACTCAAACTCTTCAAAGTCAACTTCGCTGTTCTCTGCGTTAGGGACAGGGCTTGGGGAAAGACTGCTGAGATTAGAGGAGAGGGGTCGAGGTCTGCTAGGGGGACGGTGGGAGTGCTGCCGAACGCTGTCGCGTCGAGACAGATACTGGATCATACGCTGTGCATAATATGCTGCAGGGGACAACCTGCAATCACAACAAACACATAAAAAACATAGTGATGTTAGATGTTCACTATAGATAACAGATCAAACATGTCAGCCACTCATTTCTATACCAAAAACAAATGAATCAAACAAATATTTTTATTAGGAGACGCACCAATAACAAATGTGGCTGCCAATATTGATATCTGATTATTATAAATGACATACAGTTGAGGTCAGTATTATTCGCCCCCTTTGAATTTTTTTTCTTTTTTAAATATTTCCCAAATTATGTTCAACAGAGCAAGGAAATTTTGATAGTATGTCTGATAATATTGTTTCTTCTGGAGAAAGTCTGATTTGTTTGATTTCGGCTAGAATAAAAGCAGTTTTTAATTTTTTAAAAATAATTTTAAGGTCTAAATTATTAGCCCCTTTAAGCTATATTTTAGATAGTCTACAGAACAAACCATCATTATACAATAACTTGCCTAATTACCCTAACCTGCCTAGTTAACCTAATTAACCTAGTTAAGCCTTTAAATGTCTATTATGCAATGCTATTATGTCTGTTAAATATCTAGTAAATTATTTACGGTCATCATGGCAAAGATAAAATAAATCAGTTATTAGAAATCAGTTATTAAAATTATTATGTTTAGAAATGTGTTGAAAAAAAATATCTTTGTTAAACATAAAAAATAAACAGGGGGCTAATAATTCAGGAGGGCTAATAATTCTGACTTCAACTGTATGCCAATACTTTGAGATCTTCTAGCATTTTAAAATAGTTAATTTGTAATGTTGGTAACTGCAAAAGCAAACTGTCCTATGGCCAATCAAAATCATTCAAGTTAATTCATTAAACATTAGCATTGACAAAACAATACAAATGACAGTGGTATGCACAGTATGACCTACTTTTAAACATTTAAAATTCTAATTAGTGTGAGACTGCAATCCTATAGGAGTGCAGATGGAAAATGTGAAAATGTGCAAATTAAAGAACATAAACATGGCAGCTCATTTCCTTTTGGGCCAACATAATTTACCCTAAATGTTTGCAACCATCCAGTCCTTTCTACTAGGCAAGAGCCTCTGATAAATCACCACTGTCGCCACTGGCTTGCTTGGTTTGGGGCTTGTGGAGCTGCGCATCGATGGATTTGCTCTTCAGTGTTTGGACTTTCAGCAGTGAAAATTAAACCACACTGAAATAAACTAAACTGAACTTCAACTCTGAAAACTGGATTGACACAGCTTCAATTTACTAGAACTTCTATGTTAAGCTGCTTTGACACAATACACATTGTAAAAGTGCTATAGAAATAAAGATGAATTAAACTGAACGAACCGCTGTTTTTAAACCACCTTCATGCTTTTTTAATAAACATACATAATAACTTTTGTATCCACTTGACGAAATCTGCATCTATTCTCATTTAAATCAGATGCAGATTCATTAGTTAGCTTTTTGGCAGAGGGACCTGCTGAACGAAGCTCTTAAAACTAAAATCTTTCACACAGCTCAGAGTGAAAGAGCATCTGGAGTTTCATTCGGTTTTGGACTAGCTGAGCAAGGAGCATCTGCCACCAGCATGGACCAGCTGAGCTTGAACACGGAGAACAAACAGAGCTAAACTCCTAAATAAACCTCGGGCAGAGACAACTGTCACATATCCTCAACCAGTCACAAAGAGAATTTCTGTAATTATAAATCAAAGCAAAATAATGAATATTTATCCTCACAAACACAGGCACCAAAATGGCAACGAGTGAAACTTGGCAGAACTTTTTCCCCAACACCTGAGCAACCGAGAATCAGTCAAATCTGTCTGACAGAGCCTAAACACATCACATTGTTTATCAGTGTGTGTGTTTGAGAACGTGTTTAAGACCGATACACAAGCAGAAAGAGAAGGATGCGGGAAACAACAGTGTCATATAGCAGCAATTACTCCTGCCGGAGTCAGACTAACCCTCTGTTCAGATGGCTTCTAACACCAGGTACATTCTGCTCTGGGGGAAATGAGTCTGTTGTGGTAATTCACAGGTTAGAGGTGCGCGTCAGTCTGTGTGTTTGTGCGAACCAGCCAGCGGGAGTCCGTGCTAACAATCTGTCTTGATCCCGAACCACAGCTGATTCCCCAGAGCTCAACAATGACTCACTAGCCATGAACTCACGTTATTATGAGCCTTACACACAAAGACCGAGGATGCTGACAGGCTGTGTGTGCATGTTTGAATTAGGGGGACACAGGGGTGTTGGTAAGTCTGAAATGTCACACTACTGTCCGGAAGCATCACACACACTCCTTCTCATTACCCAGACCTCACCGGCCAAGCGGCATGATGGTGAAATGCTGTTCACACACATACACAAACACACGGCTTCACCTGGCCGGGTCGGGATAGATGGGGTGGTCTCGTGACCCAGAGGTGCCATTTCTGGAAAGAGACATCATGGACGACTCCAGCAGCCTCCTACAAAAGAGAATTGCATTGCTTTTGTTTGTTTTGAAGTTGCAAAGCACTTCCTGTCCAGATTAAGAATCTTTGGAGAGGACGTCAAACAAAACTGAAGAAGACACATTTCTTCCAATTTCCACCGTTCGGTTTCTACAGTAACACTCCCCACCGAGCACCATCACAATCATTAAAAATCTCATTAAACTGCACAAGGACATTAGTATGCTCATTACCGACTGTTATGTGAAGGCTAAATGAATATAATGTGTAAGTAATGATGTGAGCTCTGCCAGGCTTGGCCAGGAATTGGTTAATAACCCATTAAATTGGGGCATTTGTTAAGTCTGGGTTTGTGCTATTCCTCATACAACGAAGAGTTTGCTGAAGGCCATTAAGAGAGGAGGCCGAGTCCAAAACATGCCTTCTCGGACTGGCAGGGCACAAAGCTGGACGGACAGTTGGGCAGCAAGCAGGGCATTTTTATTCAGCATGAGTCAGTGTGATGTGTGTGTACGTGAATGCATCTGGTGTGGGTGTGCTCGGCGCTTCATTAGAATGCCATTTTCTGCCCTTTGACTCGCAGCAAAAACAGAACGGATCGATTCTGACTCCTTTTCAAGCAGTTTGGTTTTGTTTGCTCACTTAAAAAGATCAAGATCTGCATTTTAACAGAATTGAAGCAAACATAGCTCTATAAAAACACACAAAACAGTTCTGAACTGTGCAGTTCTGTTAATGCTGAGGATATTTTTAACTTGTTTAGTCTATAATCACTCTTGAAAGTGCAAAATGTGTACAGTGATACATTTTTAACCTGATGGAAAGCAGATGATGGTGCAGATGGTGCTACAGTTTCAAGCCTTTTGCGCTTCTGCATACTGTAATAAGGCAGCTTATTATCTGAACAATAATGAGGTAACTTTCTATATATTTCACAAGCTCTTGTTTCAGGTATGACATTATAGCAGGTAGTGATGAGAGTTCATGCTGAAACTTTGCTCCACGCTCAAAGCTGTGAGTCAGTAATGCTGAACTAGAGCGGGACTCCTGGGACAATGTAAAATGGCAGAGTATTAATTCTTATTGCTCTTCTCTATAAGTGAAGTGCGATACTGTTTTCCATTGCACAGCATTGGCTTTAAAACAAAACTGATTCACAGCATGGATACGCACATGGGACATGCTGTTCAGCAACATGAGAAGAGGAGGACTGTGTGTTAGAGTACATAATCAGAACAAAAAACCCACTGGCTATTTAGTGTTGAAGATACATGTGGAAAGTTACCACCAAATATGTGCAGTGTGATGAGCTACTGCCCCCTAATGGAGTGTAGCTGGCATTTCAAGAACTCTTGAGGAAAGCAATCTGCAAAGACTAGCCCATATTATAGGTCAGATTACTTACAAAAGTGCCAGTGTGATAGAAAATTAGAAAAGTGGGTCGGTTTACTTAACAACAGAATTCAAAGTTAGACTTCTCACTTTATGAGCCACATGTGTCATTGACTAAGGGTTTGCATGACTACAAATTTTAACCACACTGTCAAAAAGGCTGGGTTCCACACAATTCCTTCAAAATCATTCAAGCTGACTTTATCGTTTTTTTTTTTTTACAAATTTAAGTGAATTCAACATAAAACAATCAGGTTGTCCTAAAAACAATTTAAGAATTGTGTTGTTTCAACACATAAATAAGTAGTTAGAACAAAACATCATAGTCATTTTTGTGTAGTTGAATGTGACAGCATAGACAAAAACTGTTAAACAATAGTGTGTAATAATTGTTCATGTTAATAACAGTGTCTAGTCATCATGCAGCATCAGTCATTTGCCCATTAGGCCTGGGACATTAAAAGAACAGTTAGGCTAAAAATAAAAATGTCCTCATCCACCACCAGTGTGCAGCATCCACCTGGATGATGCGACGCCAGTCATATTGAGCCAGACTGCACACCAGCTGATTGGTGGAGAGGAAACAAGAGTGATGGAGCCAATTATGATATGAGGATGGTTAGGCCATGATGGACAGGATGCTGGGGTTAAACCCCTACACTTTCTTAACAACCACAGAGAGTCAGGACTTTGGTTCAATGTCTCATGCGAAAGATGGCACTCACTGAGCAGTATAGAGTCCCCAACAATATACTAGGGCATTAGGAACCACACAGAGTGCAGGTTGAGCGCCCTCTGCTGGTCTCATTAAGACAACTTCCGGCAGCAACCTTGCTTTCCCATGTGGTCTCCCATCCCGGTACTGACCAGGCGCAGCACTGCTTAGCTTTAGTAGGCGACCATGTGAGAGTCACAGAGAACTAGCTGCCAACAAATGCGTAAAGAAAACAATGCATAAAGAATAAAAGGATACCAAGTTGTACAATAGCGCCTCACATTTTTAACAGCAGATGTAAAGACCTGAATGTGTGAACCAGTTAAATTGTTCATTAAAAAGTCTATTTAAATAAAACTGACATTATACTGGCATGAAATTTACAGGCACATACTATATCATTGATTTATAATATAGGAAATATAGTGAAAACACTTATAAATTAATGATTATATTGCTCAAAAGTGAGACATGTTCTGATCTTTCTATTCAAACCAAAGATTTTTTATTTAAACATTTTTTTTTTTTCAGATATTCCTAAAATTTCAACAATCAAAGTCTTCCAGTACTTAAAGAACCCAATTGTGCCTCAAAGCTGAGCTGAAAAAGCTCAGAATCTCAAATCTCTAACAACACTCATGCTTCTTGTGCTGCTTTGAACAAACTATACTTGTTTCACTTAAAATTCTTTTGCCTTCAGATCCTTCAATTTGCTATAGGGGTCTCAGAGACGCTCAGAGCAAAAATTTGACTAGCATAAAAGCTCCGCACAAACACAATCTCAGACGTCAGCCATGCACTTCACTAATGACATGCTTGGTGAAAACAACACGCTCTTGTGAAATTCACATAAATCTCCACAATAAACACAACGGCATGCATATATGTCGGTCTCTATGTATATGAATCACGCTCAGGAAAGATCTATAATTTAGGTAGCAGAATGCAAAAAGACATTTTGTTTGTCACCTCTATCAACTCTTAATATTTATTCATCTGTGCTGTCAGGACTGGAGAGTGTTGATATGCAAATAAGCACCTCATTAATACCAAGCCCGTCTCTGGACGGTACACTCTGCAGTGAGGGCTAATAGAGTGCACACAGACAGGCACTAGGTCAGATCAGCCTGATTTCTGTGTCAGACACTTTTCCTTGAAGCCCGAGCAAGGTCCCTGATCGTTTTACTCTAATAAGAGTTTATGTGAGGAATTGCAGTACAGACTGCACTTTATTATGCAGGCTTTGCACAGGGGATACTGCTGAAGAATAAGGGAGTTAAAATGATATTTGACATGACAGCACACTACTGAGCGCTTCATGAAGAGCTGTTAATCATTTTACATGTAGACCATTGTTGACTGCTGTGCCAGTGTCTTCACACTTGCATGCAGACTTTAAGCTTGCCGTTATGTTTAGTAAAGTTTGCTCTGCCAACAGAGAATTTGCACAGCCTCTGTTATTTTGTGACAGGATCACAAAACAGCTCACAGTGCAATGAGTCGTTGTTCATATGCTACAAACAGCCAGGAACAACAGTTGACAAACTCTCACACACAACAATAGTAGAAAACAATACTACTAGACTCTAAATAGTCATTCGTCTGAGGGCCTGTGTGAAAGTTTAGACCAACTGGGGAAAAAGCTTGGGTTTTAACTGTCTTGTATGTCTCTTGAGCGTCGATATCGCAATGTGTGCATCCACAATAGTCACATTTCAGGATTAGATTATTTATTAAAGATTAACAGACAGAGATATTATTAAATATTATTATATAAAATTATTTATAGAATGATGATCATTTTATTTTATGTTTGACAGTTCAATTTTTGCATTTGAATACTGTTTGACTCTCCAAAAAACAATAAAGTACTTTTTATTTAACTTTTATTTTTGCTCTGTTGTATTTATGCTTGTAATTTATTACATTTTATGAAGATGCACTGCACAGAAAAAGACATGATCACCCCAGTCAATGTAAATTCATGAAATCTTTCCGAATAGAGCTATTGAAATCATCTAGTGAAATTATATCACAATCTATAACAATATACATTGCAGCAAAATAAAATATTGCAATGTCGGATTTTTCCAATATCGTGCAGCCCTAATTGGTACACACGAGGGTTGCACAGTTCACCGGTACTATGGTAGTATCACAATATTATGGGTCCAAAATACTGGTGGTGCCACTGTAGTTTGTAAACTGTAGTATCGTCACGGTCTATCTACAATAGATAATGTTGCATGTGGATAAGTCACTAAAATGCTTACCCCTTTGTGCAACAATAGACCATTTTATTTTTATAGTCTGGGGAGCCATTTAAGGTTGCACGTTTTCTGATGTTTTCTGATGTTTCAAACGCACACCTGAATCAGTTCATTACTGTTCCTGTCAATATGATTTAATAGCTAACAATATCTTAAAAAGAACGACTCACAAAATGAAATTTTGAATTACTTTGGATTTTTACCTGATAAGACAGAAAAAAAATACATTAGCAAATTTTGTTTGGTATAAGTTGTATCTTTATTTTAATGTGTTTTTTTGTTGGTCAATCATCTACAAAATAAACAAAAAGAACGAATACATTTTAGGCGAAGTGAAGTGCAAATTATACTTTTTTCAATAATAAGGGAATTATGAATTAAATTCAAGTAGACCTATTAAAACATCTAAAATATAGTATTTCTGACAATTTTCTTTATTATTTGAGAAGTATCGCAATACTATTTATTGTGATACTTTAGCTGATATACTATCGTAATATGAACTAATGGTATAGTGACAACCCTAGGGAACACTTTTTTTTCTGTGGATCGAAAAAAGGAAACCTTAAATGGTGTTTAGATCTGAATTACTCCAGTTGAGAGGATCCTTTAGAAAAATGTTATAATATGGCAAATTTAATGTTTAAGAAACATTTCTTATTATTATACATGCTGGAATAACCGTGGTGCAGCTTTGGTTGTGGAAACAGTGATATATTGTTAATAACATTTGAAATGTATTTACTGTTGCTTTGGATTGTAGTGCAAATATGGCCATACTTTTTTTCTGGTGTTGTCAGTGAAATGTTGAATGTTAGCAAACAACTGGTCAGCGTCACAAAATGACCTCATTGTGACAGATTCGGCAAGGTTTCTAAACATCAGTAATCACTGCAGTTATTTATATGTAAAAGGCCATGAGCATCATCTGACATCAATAAGCTGTGGAACTACAAGCTAGTTCAGTGGTGCCCAAACTTGGTCCTGGAAGAAAAGAGTCCTGCAAAGTGAAGTTTCAACCCCAATGAGACACACCTGAGCTAGCTAATCAAGCAGCGGTCACACTGCACTTTTCGCCCCATAGATTTCCATTCATAAGCATGAGAATGCAGCAGACCGGAAAAACAAGCTCATGCAAAGTTTTAGTTCGCTGCATTGAAAAGGTCAAGCTTGGTGAACTCTGACCTTCGAAATCGCATCACGTGATTGCGTAAGACCAATTGAAGATCAAAACATGACCTCTCAGTACAGAAATTTAAAGATGCAGTATGTAAGTTTGACACCCAGTGGTTGAACCCGGTATTGCATTCCTGGATCAAATACAGGCAAGCATAGGTTGCCAGATTGTGGACCAACAGCGAGACTATCAAGCCTAAAGGATGATTTAAATTGTTTTCTATCTAAAAACAACGGCACGCGATAAAAGGAATATATTCTGTATTAAAAGGAGTTTTTGTTCTAACCAACACCTCAAATTGATATATTAGAAACAGCTTCTATTTCTTACAGGTGAACAACTGGATAAACTGCTCACCTCAGGTATAGCTCATGTGCTTTATTCAGTGTTAAATGCTAATAATGTGAGTTTGAATGCCATTTTACATGACATTTATTACCATACTACTGAAAGCAGCAGCAGATAGTTCAGCTCAGATCTTGAAAATAAACCCTTTGAAATTGAACTTTAAAGCTGTGACTCAGTGTAAACCAACACATATCAGTGATTCAGCATGTACATTTAATAATGTTAAAGTGGTTATAAACCTTACCATTTCATGAGTGCATATTCTGTGCTTTTTTATGGCTGTATTTAAATCTCTGTTGTGTTTCGTCTGGTGCAAACAGCCAAATTGCTTATCACTGCAAATCTCCTCATGTAGCATGTTGTTAGGACACGGGGTTACAATGTAACCTGCTCACCTAATGTTTACATTCGTAATATTCATCTTTGCTAATTAATAACTCATTTCTGAGTCTGCTACTGTCCACCGGAGGTCGCATTTGGTCACAGACGCATGCTTTGATAGTCTTCCTGACTGAATGAATCAAATACTCAGTTTTTCAACAAGGCAACCTGGGGTGCTGAAATATAATTGGGTAAGCTCGCATTGGGCAGGTTAAAAAAAAAAACAAAAACAAGACAGCCGTTCTGGCACATAACTCACATTTTCAATGCAGAATATCTGACTTCAGCATTGGTTTTCAGATAAACAAGAACGTTCACTTGGCATGTTTCTTAAATATTTGCAAACATATTATGGTATTTTTATGCTTTAGAAGAGTCAAAAAATTACATACAGCACCTTTAAAATATGAACCAATTGCTCACTTTTTTAAATGTCTAATCAGCTTGTTTAATCCCACCCCTTTTTGCAATGCCATACGACAGAATTTCGCACACTCAAACTCTACTGAGTCCATGGGATAAGCTTTCTAGAAACATCTGTGCAGGTGTGTTGAGGCAAGTTGGACCTAAAATCTGCAGAACACCATCCCTCCAAGACCGAGTTTGGGCACCCTTGAGCTAGTTTTTAGTGCAGATCAGTGGTTCCCAATTCCATTCATCGAGACCATCCGCCCTGCACATTTTGTATGTCTTCCTCACTAAACACAACTGATTTAGATCATCAGCTCATTAACAGAGATCATTGAACTGATCTTTGTGTGACAAATAAGAAAGACGTACAAAGTGTGCAGAGCGGAGGGGTCCCGAGGACCAGAATTGAGAACCACTGGTGTAGATTCACTTCAAGAAAAGATATTGGACTTGTTTGCAAACTTCAAAGCAGCATGTTTTGTTTTACAGAGAAACATTTAAACCTTAGGATGTTTAATTCATCATGGAACAAGTTCTTTAAGCAATTGAAAAAGACTACTTCCTCACCTGCGCAAGTAATCGTTATCTGGTGTGTCTTCAGGCATTTCCTGGTTTAAGGCTCCTTGTGATATGTTTGTAGAGCGCGAGGAGGCAGGCTGTCTGTAAACGCGCTCCAGTTGGCCAGTTTCCTGGTTGAAGACTAGCCCAACAGACTGCTCCTCATGCTGACCAGTGTCAGTTCTCTGGGAAAAGGGTACATGAGGCTCTGGGGTATTTGGGGTGGACTCTATGGGTCTGTGCTCCAGTAGGTGTTCATTAGATTGTGAAACTGGAGCTACGCTGTGGAAAGCAGAACTAGAAGGTTGCCATGGTGCGTTTCTCTCAGTAGATGTAGGCTGACCTGTTCTGTCCCAGCGCCGGCTACCCTGATTGTAGGTGAAAAGATTGTGGCAGACTCTACAGCGGTTCATGTGACTGTGGGAAGGGTTTTCACCGCTATAAGGTGACTGGTAATGAGATGGTCCTGGTTGCTCTGGGTCCATGTTGTTGTTGAGCATTTCCTGAGTCTGCTGGTTCTGTCTGCTGCCATCTAGAGGCTGGACCGTGTCCTGCGTTCCCTCATAATCCATGAAATAGCGGTAAAGGTTACAGCGCAGGACACTGTGGATGGAAGAGGAGCTGCTGTGTCCCTCTTCTTCTGGAGGACGGTGCCTGCTGGAACTAGTTCCTGATGTGCTGCCACTGCTTTGAGAATAGCCCCATCTATCACTAGCAGAAGTGTAAACAGGTGATTGTGAGGAAATCCCTTGCTGTCGCAGGACAGAAAGAAGGCTAACAGAGGAAGCGCCAGTTCTGTGTGGAGTCATACTACTGCTTTGTCCATTAAGTCCACTGACTGTCCAGTCTGCTCCAGGGTGACGTCCTCCACCTTCCCTAGTTGGCGGTTGTTGTCGGAAATGCGGGACAGGTGCCATTCCAGTCACTCCCCTCCTGCCAGAGCTAGAAGAATGATTTCGCATGTTGCTGCCTCCACCATACACACTGCTGAATGCAGAGGAGCGATTTGCAGCACGAGATTCAACAGAAAACCGTGACATCTGCAGTGGCTCTGTGCGTGCAGAAGAAAAAGTGTGGGCTTGTGCCTCCAGGGATGCCGAGTCTGAAGGGTCCTCATCAGGTGGAGATGAAACTCGTGCTGCAGAGCAACGGCTACAAAAACACACCATTCCAAGCGGCTGAACGCACATAAGGGTGAAAGGGCCAGAAGAATCAGAGGACTCATCAGTGGAAGCAGAATGGGCACCTCCAGCCTGAGGAACGGAGTTACGGGAAGTGAGGATGTGCAAGAAATTGTGCAAGATGGGTGTACGTCTCGCAGGCTGGGACTGCAGGAAGGAGCGCTGTCTGAGATGAGGCATCTCCACACTGTCCATAGGAATCTCAGGATCATCGTCATTCTGGAACAAACAAATACAAGCACATTTATGGTCCCAAACTCTTAAAATAAATATAGAATATCTTATACATGTCTTAAACAACAGCAAAAAGACTAACCGGTTGGTTCGAAGGGTTTACAATGGCAGTTAGAAGATAGTGACCCAATGGATCAAATCTTACCAATCTGAAAAAAAAAAACACAGAGAAGCCTCATAAAAGCATCAGATGCACTTGCCTGTAAAGTAAATGTCCGTTATTAAAGATTCACACAAAAATGAAAACTTTAGTTTTTCTTTGAAACACAATTGAAGCTATGTTTTATGACAACTGAGAGATTTCTGTTCGCCATTTCCACCTGGGGATACTCATTCCAAGGTCCCTACAGCGTGATCCAAGACCTGTGAAGAGATGATCCCAAGGTATCCATAATCCTGGACCAGGTTGTATCCCGAGCTGATGCTGTGGTGGTCATGGAGGATGAGACTGATTCCTGAAAGACCACCATGACAACGAGTCCCCCCATTGATCCTGTGGGCGAGCCTGACCTCCCATCAGTGTCCTACTCAGCCCTGCAGCTTCTCCACAATGGACGTCCATCTTCTCCAGCCTCTGGCGCCTAGACTGCAGCTCCACAAAGGACGTTTGGCCAGAAGAACAATGGTCATGCTCAACAGAGCCTGGTTTCTCTCAAGGTTTTTTTCCCTTCACTTCGTCAATTGGTGAAGTTTTTTTTCTCGCCAATGTTACCACTGGATTGCTTGGATCGGGACTTGTGGAGCAGCGCTTCGGTGGATTTTCTCTACAGTGAAATTTAAACCACACTGAACTAAACTAAACTGAACTTCAACTCTGAAATCTGGACTTTACTAGAACTATGTTAAGCTGCTTTGACACAATCTACATTGTGAAAAGTGCTATATAAATAAACATGAATTGATCTGAATTTCTGTTCATGCATTGAAAGTCTATGTACCAAAAACTTTAAGGCTTCTTCTGTTGAACACAAAAAAGTAATTTTGAAAAATCCTATAATCATTAACTTAAATAGAATTAGTTTTTTCTACTACGGATGTCAATGGTTACTGGTTTATAACATTGTTCAGTATAACTTCTTTGGTGCTCATCAAAAAAGAAAACTTTTCAGAACCACTTTAGGGTGACTACATTTTTTTTTTTTTTGGCTGAATCATTACTATTGTCAAATATATAATAAAAGCAGTCCATATGAATTGAGTGGTTAATCCAAGTCTTCTGAAGATTTAGGCTTTCATTCTTGTTGAAACATTAATCAGTGTATATTCATAGAGAGCATCAGAAACAGAAGTTAAAGTGTTTTTTTAAGCATCAATGTGGAACATTAAATATACAAACAGAAATCTCTCATGTTTTAAAAAAATATCTTCATTCGTTTTTTGAAGATGAATGAAATTAAGGTTAACAAACCTGACTCTCTCTGTTTCACTGGCAGTCTTGACCACAGTGAAGGGCTCTTTCCGACTCCAGTCCCACAGATGCACCTCATTGTTGGTGGCAATGAGCAGCAGCTGAGCCGTGGGGTGGAAAGCAAGAGATGCGATTGCGGAGTTACTCTCTGTAAGCCAGCTCTCACTGCCACCCTGGAACAAAAAAAGACCTTTACTTTGGTGCAAAAGTTGCCATGATATATCTACAGAAAAAGTATTAAGAACAAATTGACAGCACTCCATCAATATTAGTAAAGCCAATACTTACATGTAGGTCCCAGATTCTGACCTCTCCATCCAGGCAGCCAGAAGCAATAAGCCCAGGGATGCTAGGGTGAAAAGTTAGACACCAGGGTGTCCTGCGATGGCCCACCAGTGAATGAACACACTTTCCTGTTTTAACCTCAGTGATGTAGATGTTATGGTTCACATGTGTGGAAGCCATTAAAGACCTAGAAAAACACAAATGACAAAAACCCTTTATTAGCTTGATGACAAGCCCTGACCAGAAAGGCCCGATTAGAGGGTCAGTTTAATCAAATCAGTACTAAAGAGTCCTCTACATCCTGTAGGTTCCTTTCGCCAGCCTGAGTATGAAAGTGTAGTCAAAGTGGTCTTACCTGTCTGGACTGAAGGCTAGCAGAAAGGTTGAGCGGGGACTGTCTGGTAACTCCACTTTCTGTGAAACCAAAAAAATAAATAAATGTTTTTTTTCAGTCACATTCATACTATAATAATATCTGATCAAAACCAAGATAATGACTATTATCAGGGCATCAGCTCTAACCATAAAGTTTCAATATTCATTTTAATTCTGCAAAAATAGGGAAGTCCAAACCACAGAGAACTATATCACTTGAATCACTTTCATAACCATGTGAAAGCTTCAGTGTCACACATTATTGCTGCAGCATGAGCTTTTAATAAACACGTTATCATGCATTGGTTTAGATGTTAACAGTTATCTGCTAAATTAATTACAGTTAAAATTATGGTTCTTGGTGGAAGCAAGTCTTTTTGATAGGGGTTTTATTTATAAATGTGGCATACACACAAAACAGGTGGAAACATGCATACAACTATTCCCATGCAAGTTGTGATTTAAAAAAAAACAAACATGACAGGAAATTGTGAGCAGTTGTAAGTAAACATGTTTAACTTAGGCCCTATTTAGAATAATACATTTTATTTTTAAAGCGCATAAGTTCTGCTACGGTTACACCTTCCGTCACACTACCCCAGAGTTGTCGAGCCCTGAAAACGGAGCGTTTTGGAAACACCAAAGAGGCTGTTTTCATTTTAAAACGCTGCTGCTGCGTGTTAGTGTGGATGGGGGAAAATTGAGACATCTGAAAACGGAGGCATGGCTGCATGTGATTGGGGCTTTTTCTCAATATTTAGTACTGTACACAAAGTTCAGACTGGCATCCTTTCCTTGTAAGATCAGACTTCGCAAATTTATAACGAACTCCCGAGGACATGAGGACACGTCAGGAAAATTTTCAAATGTAACGGCAGTGTACATTTATAACTTCATTCACCCTGGCTACGTTTCACTTTCTTAACAATAAAATGAAAACATGACATAAAGCATGGTCTCTTTTCATTTTTATATTAACAACTTAAACATAACAGACACCAAAAACGTTAAAGCATCATGTACATATTTATTTGACCATCATCTTCATTGTATGCAAATTTATAACAAAACAGAGCCTAATTACTGCCTCCTTTCATTTTCATTGAAAAATATAAACATTAGGCTCACTATGTGGTTTTAGCAGTATGTGCTTAATGTCAGATTATATGCACACGATAAAGTTTATCAGAGGAAATGCATGGTGAAATATGAAATAGCTGTATCTTTTGCAGAGTATAACTAAATCACTAAGCTATAATTTTAATAACAAATAATAATTATAAAAGTATAAAGTACAATGCAGGCAAGCAATCAGTCAAACATGCGAAATCAGTGTACATGGTTACATAAATTAATAGGTATATTAACTTATCTTTGTGCTCAGCCAAAACACGTTACCTGAGAACAAGTAGGCTAATAGATTCAAAAGGCTGACTTGTTAGATATAGGTCTACTACACAAGATGAATTATACATCACGTTTAACAACTACGAAAAGATGAGATCCACCGGCCGCTCTCAGCCAGGCAGGTGTGTTCAGAGCTCCCGCTGACTGCCTGAAGCTCAGACGCAAGAATACACTGAAGTAGCTTTCAGAGCAAGCCAGAGTGCATGTATGGTCACGTGATGTGTGTTTTCAGCAGTGTAGTGTGGACAGAGATCTTTTCAGAAACGCTAGATGAAACGCCGGTGTGGACATGGATTGTTTTCATTCTAAAACGCCGTTTTAAAACTAAAACGTATTAAAGTAAACAGGGCCTTAAATATTGGACCACTATAAATCATCACACGAGTCATAATCATTAATTAATAAATTACAATTTATTATGGTGTATGATCACTTTTGGGAAGGTTTCTGTGCAAAGTTTTATAAATGAGGCCCCAGGTCATTTTTTTTTATTAAATAATGAATGAATAAATTCTATATGACTATATATTTTTAGAATTTATAAAAAAAAAATCTAATCATTTAGTTTATTTAGAACCTCAAATAATAAATATCTTACATTTCTAAAATTGCCAAAACAAATAAAAAACTAAATAACTCACTAACTGTGATAGTGATACAAGGCTATGTTTTGCTTCTGAGACATTGCACTGACAGTTGCAAGCATATAGTCCACAAGGAATCTGTAGAAATTGTATGGATAGATCATTTACCTGACTTTGCCATTTCATTCGTTGTGTCTTCTCTTCTACAAGCTGCTGCAGAACTCTGTGTGATACAAGACCCCGTGCTCCCCGCTCTCGACTGGACAAGATACACACTGAGTTCCTCTGTCCCAGCTTCATCTCCACACACTCTTCCTCACTCACTCCCTCTCACACCAGACCCAGAGCCGTCCACCGGGCCACACAGAACAGACTACCACTGGTGCTACCACGCCATTATTCTGAGAGAGAAAAAGATTATAATGCATCAAAAATTGAACAAATATACATAACATAACTTGATTTCACTATAAGTTTCTCATTTGCATTCTTGGGAAGGAGTTATCTAAATGCAATGTCAAATCTTCCAGCATTGTGCATCGCCATAAACTTTCCCTAAATAGCATCTCTGCACATTGGCACAGGTGTCAAAGAATATTACAGGGTGTGACAGAATATATTTACAGCATATTAAATCAAAACTACAGAGCCAAATGATGGTGTATCTAGGTTGTCACATGAATAGAAAGGGCATGAAACAGTAGTGAGAAAAATTTATTCCAGACAAGCAAAGAATCAGCATGGGTCTACTTTACCATCTAATGATGAGTCAGTTAACTATGGAGGATGAAACACGCAAAAACAATAAATAAAGAAATAAATATGCAAATATATAAATAAATGAGTAAATAAATCCATAAATTCCTGCATAAATATAACAATAAATACATAAATATGCAAATAAATAAATAAATAATTATATATAAAATCCACAAATTCCTGCATAAATAAATATATAAATAATTAACATTGTGGTCAACCATCAGAAGCCAGTATAAAAAAAAATAAATAAATTAAAAAATTTAAAAAATTCGAATGCAAATTTTTTGTAACAATCAACCAATGATAGCATGACCACCTTCTGATGAATGACAGACACCCTCTCATTAGCATGTTGACCTGAGGAAAAGTGAATACGAAACTACTTTCAAGAATGAATAAACATTTTAAAGGTGGGAAAAAAAAAATTAACTTTCAGTTTAGCATTTTCTTTTCCCCCAACATTCGTGACATTTATTTATTTATTTACTTGCCTGGTGTATTTATGCAGGAATTTGTGGGTTTTTATATACATTTATTTATTTATTATGCAGGAATTTATGGATTTCATTTATTTACATATTTATTTGCTGTTTTTGCAAGTTTCGTCCTCCATAATCAACACCCTCACAGACAAAAAAAATGTAAACAAAAATTAAACAAAAGTTAAAGGTTACTTATTCTTTCATAGGTTTTTCGCACACAGGCTTTTAAAGCACATTTCATTTAAGTCAACTTATGTCAAGTTAATTACAGTAATTGAAATTTTATTCATTTTTATGTTATGCAAAAGTCACATTGCTCAGTAATTTTCACATCTGAAATTTACTTTCAATTCTAGGTTTCATATTACTTTATTTTTTTCTTTATACAACATAATACTGAATAAAAGTATGCTTTTAAAGTGTATGCTTTAGTTAAAACGTTGAAATAGTAACAACATTAAAAGATATTCACACAACAAAGAAAAAAGATAGCTAACTAAACAGAGACCTCAATATTTAGTACACAATACACAATGACGAGTCTAACTACAATACAAGCTAACTGCATTAGCATTTCAGTTCTACTAAGCCAAGAATGACATTAAGCAGTAAATAAAAATGAATAAATAAAAAAAATAAATCAAACAAAAACTCTTACATGGGTAAATAGTTAAACTATGCATTATCTAAAAGACAAAGACTATTATAAATATGTTGTTTTTATTTACAGGAAAATAAATAACTTTTTTGGGCATCAAAATAACAGGGTTAAAACACGTGGATAAGCTTTACGCGTTTTGTGACACTATAGCACGTCAGGTCGAAGATAGCTCATGTTTGACTCCAGCTGGACAGATATACGTTAAACGTGCTATAAATTAAGTTTCACTCGTTACAGTAAATTCGCGGTCACAGAATAAAGCAACTAGTGAAGGTTATTACGTTAACGTTAAATTACAATATTCACTTTTAATAAAGAAATTAACTTTACAGCTTTAACATTTAGCAGTTAGCAAGCTAGTTTACGGGCGAGGCAAAGTATCAATCCACGCAAATACATAGGGTTTAAATTAGGAGTCTTTTGTTCGAAATACATTTAAAACAACACCTCTCATGGTCTCAGGTTCGGCCTACCTTTTCCTCTTATTTTTGTCCGATTTTACTCCATGAAATCGTTAATATGTAGTAGCGGAAGTACGTTAGGGGAAACTTTAGCAATATTTGAGATTTTCTTTTAGGAATATTTGTAGTAATGTTTTTATTTTCCCCCCAAAAGTGGGTCGTGTGTACTTTAGATTTGTTGCTGTGTGTGTCCTGCCAAAACGAGTCCAGACAAAGCCAGTGGAGCACAGATCCTTCATAATCAATTACCGAAAACATCGTTCATGCGCCATCCAATCACGTTGGTCTGTCAAAAAAACACAGATACATCAGTAAAGATGAAATCTTGTGCTAAATAACCAAGTGATATTTACATTTATATTTCATTGTCCTATATTTATACTTTCTCATGGGCAGTTAAGTGATCAAATAACCTTGTGTTCACACATTCAGTTATGCTAGATGTTAGATTATACATAAACTCAGTTAAAATATATACCAATTGAATTACAAAAGAGGGAACTTTCATTGAGATAAATCTTTTCAAATGACGGAGAAGTCACGCACCATAAACAAAGAGAAAACAATCAACTATTGTTTGCTGTTTTGTCCCAAGTCCATCTCCGTTCCTGAGAGCCAATCACTGCGCGTGTTTTTGAAGCTACTGAACACATTGACCAATGGCAGCTCTCTGTTACCCGGAAAAGCTTGCAGTCTTGTGTTTGTCAGCCACGACAGCCAGGCAACGATCTTTCAATGAGGTTACTGTACTGTGCCTCTGCTGCTCGTCCGCGAATATGGATTCCTGTTTTGTGATTGTTGCCTTTCTCTTTGCTTTCAGTCTTTCCAGTGGGGAGAGGACGCTAAAATTTGTCACTGTGGTGAGTTTAATAATACATCTGTCCTTTAAAAACCACTGTCAGTATGTAACAGTCCGGAGCCCAAAGCTGTTTACAAAACCTTTCGTTATAAAACACGCCACGCTAATTCTCATTCAGACCTTTTATTATGTGCCTCGTGTGTTCTGTAGGGGTGTCGTATTTCTATGTAATTCACATGTGTGTTTTTGTGTAATTACCTGTTAGTTAATCTCTAAATTCGTGTTTCTCCCTCGAATGTTTTGCTTTCTACAATTTTTGGCGTTTTTATTTAGGTTAATGTAGTTTCGACTCGATCTTTAATAATTCCACATAAAAGTAAAGATTAAGCAATCTGAAAAGCAGACCGTCACATGATGAGACGTGTTGTTTTTGTTTCATTTCACCTCCCATTTCTGTCAAAGCAATAAAACACCTTTGTAGGTTTAAAGTCACTTCATTTTTAGTGAGGGTAACGTTATTGCTTGGCTTTTAGGTGAGAATGATCGCTTAAATAAGTAATGCAACTGCAGGCGTATTACAGAATGTCTGACAAATGAACGAATTGTTAAACCAAAGGGTTAATTGTACTGAATTCATTTGTAATGGATGAAGATAGAAGAAAAGTGTCAATTCCATGCAAATATCAACCATGCCATGAAAAAAAATAAGTTTTCACCAAAATAGCAAAACCATTTTTTAGGTTTTTTTGTGTAGGCTTGTATTTTACAGTAGCATAAAAATACTCAAAAATATTCAATTTGTTTTCAAACAATTATATTTGATTACCAAAGTCACACAAGTGGCAATTTCACATCTGTCACATCCATAACAGTGAGGTGTCACATTCATAACCAAGTTTTTCCTCATAAATGCATAAAAGTAAATAAATAATTTTTGTTCTATAATGAGCCAATTCTCATCTTTTTAAATTAGCATTATTTCTTTTTGGTTGTGCAGTTTAATTCACAGAATTTCTACAAAATACTGTAAACTCGCAGACTTTTTTGGTCACATCTGTAATGCATGTTTATTTTTACTTATTTTTCATACTTATTTCATACTCATTTTTCTGATCCCAAAACTCTGTGGTTAGTTCTTTTGGAAAATATAAACAGATGCTTCAATATAATGTTAACATACACTTTCTCTGTGTGTTTATGTTTTAAGTTTTTACTGAAAATGTCACATCCACAATGCTGGAACTGCTCTGTGGTCATTTTAAGTCTTTAATGAAATCTTCCCTAGTTTATAAATTTAAAAAAAGGTTACTTTGAAATGATTTTCACTGAGAAACTAACAATTCTCAAAGAAACAGAAATTTAACGAATTGAATTAAATGAGGAATTATTGAAGTAGAAATACTTTAATATTTTTTTTGTTAAGCTTACTCCAATGAACGTTTATATCTCATTCAAATTTATCTCTCAGTCATAGGCACATTATTAGAAGTACCAGTTTATTCATGTATTATGAGTATATTTAAACTAGGGGTGTATGATATTGGAAAAAAAATGTATTCCGCAATATATATTGCGATATGAATACAATTTCACCAGCTGACTTGAATAACTATTTAGAAAAATTGATAATTTTAGATTGATTGGGATGATTCTGTAGGGGAGTGCATTTGCATAAAATATAATAAACAATCTACAAGCATAGATGAATTCAATAAATAAAAAGATACCAATTAAATCGAACTGTATTCAGGTATACAGTAATTGAATAATCAAATGTAAACTACTACTGGGTAGTCTTTGTTGTATAAACAATTCAACAAAATTAATCGTTATTGATTTTTTTTGACGTTACAAGCGGTACAATTTCTTATGCCTGAACGCTTTTAAAATCCTCACACAGTCACAGGCCTCAAAACCACTTGTGAAATGATCAATTATAATCTAGACTCAACATTGTGTATACTCGTAATGTGACTATTGCGAATGATTACATTGCCATATTGACTCTGAAACGTTATATTCTGCAGCCCTAATTCAAATATGTGTTAATTTATCTTCTGTTTGTTTTAATATTTCCATGTGTTTATTCCACTTTTGTTGTTATACCGTTGTATTTTAGATATGTTTTACTTGTACATGTTTGTAATTTGGTTCTCATTTCCCTGCTGTACCAGACAAAAACCTCAACTGTCCTTTCTTTTTGAGTATAGGCATATTAGATACTGAAACCTGGCTAGTGTTTAATGGTGTTTCATTTAAAGTGTGCTCTGGTTAATCACGATTCCTTGCAAATGAGTAAGTTTAAACCAGAGCTTGTGTCATTTTAAGCACAATTGAATAACATGGCTATAAATGAAATCGTTCGCTGTAAACCTGCTTTTCGATTCATGAGACTGATTAGTGCAGTAGTCGTCTCTCAGAGCTGAAAACTTCTAAACGTGGCCGGTTTCTGTGAAGCCCAGAGATAAAGATAAGGAGATAGACTGAATCTGTTTATCCAATTAGAATGTGTTTACAGACTGCTGTGGCTTGTGTCCGGGTGTCAGCTTGAGCACATGACAAGCTCAGTTTGCTGATCTAGCCACAGTTGCACAGTGTAGTTCATTATTCTGAACTCACACACACACAGACTCATGAGAAATTTCACTTCCTCTTCATCAGCTCTATCGACACGGTGACAGATCTCCAATCAAGGCTTATCCAAATGATCCATACAAGGAGAGTGACTGGCCTCAGGGTTTTGGACAGCTCTCTCAGGTATACACAGCTACACACCCAAACACGCATTCCTTACTCTTTTTTTTTTTATCAGTTTCATGCTTTTGGAGGAGTATTTTATTGGAGAAATGCATGAGAGGTTGTGTTATTGTACATGTGGTACTGTTATACTGTACATGATGAGCACCCTATATGATGAGCATGTTTTGTATTTCATTAGATGTATATGTATGTGCATGATGAATATATTTGTGAATGTTTTGTCTGTGCAAATGTTTTCTTTCTCGTTCTTTCTTTTTTTTTTCACCTCTTAGTGCAAAATGGCTGTGTTGAGGCCACATTGTGCATGATCAAAATAATGTGTAAAAGCTGCTTTAAATATGCCTAGTCTGACTCGCAGCCCTTAATATCAAACATATGATTGTAATTGTTGTGTAAACTCTGAGCAGTGTTAATTGCTCTGTGAAAGACACTTTAATGTCACCTCAGAAGTGCTTCTATGTCAACTTTGCTTTGTAAATTTGGCATGATAGACTGCTCTCTCAAACTGTCGCCCACAATCCAAACATGATATACAGTTGAAGTCATAATTATTAGCCCCCCGTTGAAATATGCATCCTTTTTTTAATGTTTCCAAAGTGATGTTTAACAGACCTTTAGGACATTTTCACAGTATTTCCTATTTTCTTTTCTTCTGGGGAAAGTCTAAAAGTGATTGGCTGGAATAAAATCAATTAGAAAAAAATGAAGGTCAATATTTATATTATTAGTCCCCTTACGATTTTTTTTTTTTTCAATTGGTTACAGAATAAACCACTGTTGTCCAATGACTCCCCTAATTATCCTAACTTGCCTAGTTGACCTAATTTACATAGCACTTTAAGCTGAATACTATCTTGTAAAATATCATATACTGTCATTATGGCAAAGACAAAAGAAATTAGTTAGTAAAGCTTAGTTAGTTATTAAAACTTGGCTAGTTTAAAATGTGTTTAAAACTGTTCTCTCTGTTAAACAACACTTGGGAAATATTGTTATAAGAATTAAAATTTATAATAAAAGTGCTAATGATTTTTTTTACTTTAACTGCACAAAAGGAACTTCTGAATACCTCACCTGAATTCTTAGGTCCATAAACGTATTATGATTCTCATTTTAAAACAGACACATCAATGGTTCCAAGCTAAAACTTTATTTGTTTATATTATGCAGTAAATTAATTATATATTGTCATATTATTGCAAATTATAGTGTGGCTTGCAGATTGTCTGTTTTTTTTTTTTTTTTTTTTTAATATATAAACGAGCCCTTTTTTTTAAAAAGCCCTTTCAGCCTGTAGCATGTATGTTATATGTTTATTTTGCTGAAGCACTTAAACAGCTTTTTATTGCTTTCATATATATATATATATATATATATATATATATATATATATATATATATATATATATATATATATATATATATATATATATATATATATATATATATATATATATATATATATATATATATATATATATATTTATTATTGTTGTTGTTGTTATTTTAACTTTTTAACTGTTAATTTAACATGAAAAACATGTTTGCAGGATTAGCTTGTCAGATGGTAATCACAACCACACATTTTTATGTACGAAAAGCATTTTCTAAAGATTTAGAATAAAGAAATTTGAAAACAATACTTATTTTTAAATACATATTTATCACATCATATATTCCTAGAAAAATAGGAATCTGTTAGTTTTAAATTAAAAACTGTAACCTATTGTTATTTATTAGGCAAATAACTAACTGGCCAGCACATACATGTCGAATTTGGCACTTCAGAACAGAAAGTCAAACCAAAGCAGCCAATACATTATTCGGCTTGGTCTTAAAGCCTTCTTCAATGGGTTATTTTTATGGCTATTTTTTCAATTTATTATGGCATAGCAGTCCAAACAGGACAAATAAGCTCATGTGTGGGACAAATTCTGGACCTTTGTCAGTGAGAGGTAGGTCTTTCAATCACCCGAACCCCCCGGCAATGGACCTGTAGGTTAGCCATACTACAGTCAGCCACTCTTACAACTTGATGGAAACTAATTCACATTTGGATTTTTTTTTCTTTTTTGTCAACTTTGAAAATATTTGCTTCGTGTTAGGATGGAAACCCGGCTATTGAGTTCTCTAAATTAAATTAAATAAAATTTTTATTCTATTATAGTTTTTTTATTTGTTAGTTTTTTTTTCTTTTTTTTTTCTCTTCAACATGAATGCATTTCTGTTTTATTACAGCTTCAACATGATGCTGCTGTTTTTGTCAAATTGTTGAAAGATTGTACCAAATATATCACGAAACTGCTAATTCACGTTTCATCCTTGCTAAGAGAAATGTCATTTTTAGCACATACAGCTGTAAAAATGTTCTCCTTGAGTGCTTTATTGCTTTTATAAAACATTTTTATTACTGTAACTTGACCTTCTCAATTTTCCAGGAGGGAATGAAGCAGCACTTTGAACTTGGTCAGTTTTTAAAGAAGCGCTACACAGGATTCCTGAGTGAGGACTATAGCAGATATGAGGTAACTGTCGATTAAAAATTTTCCGTTCAGTAAACTTGGAGTTGCTAGACTTCTGTTGACTTCTATTTGTGCTACAGATATACATTAGAAGTACAGATATTGACCGGACTCTGATGAGTGCAGAAGCTAACCTGGCTGGCATGTTCCCACCTAATGGTTCTGAGGTCTTTAACCCAGATCTGAAATGGCAACCGATACCTGTTCACACCATCCCGAGTGAAGAAGAGAGGGTAAGGCATTACACTGAAGCTCTGTTTTCTCTTTTTTTGCAGCATACTGTAACTTGGCCCTGACCTCTGTTTGGTGAGGAGGTCATATTTGCACAGCAGCAGCATCAGTAATTCCTCTGGGTGTTTGAACTGTTTCCATGCCCACATCACCTGCCTGCCTACAGCGTGTTTGGGTTTACTATATGTATTTGTTTTTCTTTTCAGCTTCTCTCATTCCCACTAGAAAACTGTCCACGTTACAAACAGCTGATGAATGAGACTGAAAAAACGGATGTTTTTCTTAACATGACTGAAACCTACAAGGTGAGTCCATCTACAGCAAAAATTCATTAATAAAAGCAGATCATCTATCTGTGGACTTTTCAGTATTTAGTTTTTTTTTACAGTGATTGTACTATGGTATTTCCCAGAGATGGGTTGCGGCTGGAAGGGCATCCGCTGTGTAAAAACGTGCTGGATAAGTTGGCGGTTCATTCCGCTGTGGCGACCCCGGATTAATAAAGGGACTAAGCCGAAAAGATAATGAATGTACTATGGTATTGAACAAAAGGAGCCAAACAGTAATACACAGCGTTCAGTTGGCTTGTGAATATTTATTAGTTTGCAAATTCTTTAACCAGTAGTTGTAAAGTTTAGTTTGGAATATTAATAGAAGAGGCGTCATATACTGTCTTCACTTCCTGTAATACATCTTTATTGCTGCAATTTTTACCTTTGTTAAATTTTTATGTTCGGTTGGATATTTTTATTCCTCCCTTTGATTAGAAAATGTCCTATTTTTAAGAATATACTGAATCCATAGATTTCTGACCCTGTGAACATGAATATTTTAAAAGGAAAACATCACATTTGGAGAAAAGGAACACCTTTATTTGTGAATTTATATATTTTTTATGAGTCTTAATTTAATCTTTTTTTTTTTAGGTGTTTAATGTTGGTTATTGTATTTCATGCAGGATTTTATAGAGATGGTGAGAAATAAAACAGGACTGGAGTTGGCCTCCATTGAAAATATTTGGAGCGTCTATGACACATTATTCTGTGAGGTGAGTTTCACCTGCCATTCAAGAGCACACTACTTCATGTCCAGCATTAAGAACCCAATCAGTCACAGTCATTAGTTGTTTTTGTTGTCATTAATTGTTTTGCTTACAACACGTTCTAATGTGCGTAAGAATGTTTCATCTTGGCACCAGTGGTGTAAAGTAACAAATTACAGATACTCAAATTACTGTAATTGAGTAGTTTTTCTCAGAAATTATAATTTACTATGTAGTTTTAAAAATTTGGACTTTCACTTTCTTTTGAGTACATTTTTAGTGTAAGTATTGGTACTTTTACTCCACTACTTTTCTTCAACCTGCAGTCACCTTTTTATTTTTTCTTGTCTATGGGGATTAGAAAATTCAGTCCTGCGATTCCTGCCCATTCAAATCACACAAAGAAAATAAATCGTATTATACTGAACAACCTCAAGACATGGGCTATTTATAAATGTGACAAACTGTTTGTAAGCATTAAAAGTGTCCAAGAAGATGTCCAAAATCTTTAAATGCAATTATCAAGAGACTGTTTAGACTGCATGTCACTGTATGATGGATGTTGACTGTATCATGACTAATAACTAAATGCACTACAGAATGTTACGTTTACACACATGCACAAATTACATGTAAACACATCAGCTTTTTATAGCGTAATACTCACTACTCTTAAGTAATTTTAAAAGGTCTGCTTTTTACTCATACTTTGAGTAATATTTACACCAGATACTTTTACTCTACTTGCACTCCATTTTTGGGCAAGTAATGGTACTTTTACTTGAATATGATTTTTCAGTACTCTTTCCACCACTGAACCATGCAGATTTTGCAATAAGTGTAAAATGTATTGTTTCTATTAAGATAAATAACATATTTAAATGAACAGCTTTGTATTAAAATATTTTTTAATTCTGGAATCATTTACTTGTTCCAAACATGTTTGAGTTTCTTTCTTCTCTTGAACACAAAATGAGATATGCTGAAGAATGTTTGACAAAAAAGCTCAGAAAAAAATTGACTTCCATTACATTTTGGATCTGTATGTCAATGGCTGTTTTCTTCAGAATATGTTGTTTTGTGTTCAACAGAAAGAAATTCATAAAGGTTTAGAACCACTTGATTGTGAGTAAATTAAACATTTTGGATGAACTTTTCCTTTAAATGTTTTTCTGTAGGCTTTGATGTAAATGTCTTGCATTGATGGCCTTTTTGCCACAAGCCAAATCAGTTGCATTTACTTGATCCCACAGTGCTTTTATAATAAAAAGAATTGTTTCAAATCAAATGTTCAGACAGAAAACCATCAGATCTCTCCAACTCTTTCTGTATTCTCTCTTCACAGGCACAACACGGGAAAAAGCCGCCAGATTGGGTTACTCCAGATGTCATGCAGACGCTGAAGCTGTTGAAGAACTTTGGTTTTCAGATTTTATTTGGAGTCTACAAGAGAAAGGAGAAGTGCAGACTACAGGGAGGTGAGAGCTTAGTTCATCCATGGGCTCTACTTCTAATTCAAGCAATAATGTATTATTGACTAAAGGTGTAAAATAAAGTAAATGTTCATAAACAATATTATAAATTAAATGTTAAGTTTCTCTTGCTCTAAAACAGATCTTTAAAATGTAACAATATTCAAGGGAAAAAAGAAATAAAAATATCAGAAATGTTTGTAGCATTCACTATTAACAACATAATTTATAAACATCAAGCCTAAATCAATTTTGAGTGAAACTGAATTCAAGTGTGTGCATGTTTTGTATTTATTTATTTATTTATTTATTTACTTACTTATTTATTTATTTATTTATTTTTGCTTTCTTGTGCTAATATTGATATTGTAACATTAGCTTTTGAATATAATACGATGATTTAAATATATATATATATATATATATATATATATATATATATATATATATATATATATATATATATATATATATATATATATATATATATAAATTTTTTTTTTTAACATATTAGAATATATAATAAAAACCTATTCAGTATAAAACAATACGTGAAATTTTAGACCAAGCATAATAAAATAATAACCAAGAGAAAATATTTATATGAAGTTAAACATTTAGAGTATTTCTGTTAGCACTTTTTAGTTTTTTTTTTTTTTTTTTTTTGTGGCCATCATCAACATAACTTAAGAATTCTAGTCTTTCAAATATAAAATGTAACCATAGAAGATTTTAGTATTTTCATAGTTACACAGACAGATACTTATGTGCACATATGCAAAGCAGTGTTTTGGGAATAGGGAGAAGCTGATTATGTTCAATCTTTTATACAGGGGGTGGTAAATGTAATGATGTTAAACATGATGTAAAACTCTATTCTACATTTAGTCTAGAAAACACAGGTGCTATAATACTGAAAACTGCTCTTATACTCTTCATTCACAGGCCTGCTTGTAGATCAGATTATTAAGAATCTCTCGATTGCAGCAGCTCCAGACTCTCAACACAAAGTGAAGATGATTGTTTACTCTGCTGTAAGTCACATGGTCCTGTTTACACTTGGATTAAGATATGTTTTGGTCAATCGGATTATGATAAGAAAAGGGAAATGCATCCCTGTTTACACCTGCCATTTAATTTCATCTCTTTTGTTTATGTGCGCTGTCTAGTTTCATGAAGGTTGAGTGTTTTTACAGGCATTTTCTGACCTTTTGATCTAATGTTGTGAAATAAACTTAAGTCATTTAAATAAGAACATGAAAGGAGACGATAGAAACAGTTGGAGCTTTTAATTCTGCTGTAAACTATGCAATTTTACCCAAACATACAGTTTCACATGGCAAATTTGAAAATTGGACTTTAACATAACAACTTGTAATGTTTAAGAATAACATAAAAAAGATCAAACATATGATGCAGACCCACAATACATGTCAAACACAATACATTTTTTCTTAACACCATTGAGTTTTTACTCAAACCAACGTTTTGTATTTGCAAAGTCAAGTGATCCTTTACAAAGCAGTTTGTGTTTGCTTGAAAAATGCTGGATATGTTTGTGAAAGTTTGGCACAATTAACACTCCATTTATAAAAAACAAAATATTTCATGGTTATCTGAAAGCATTCAAGCAAAATTGTGTTTCATCTGCTCTGAAAGTGGTTGAAAGTGGACAATCTCAAAACAATTCTGATCCCATTTACTCTTGTACTTAGCATCAACAAAACCACTTCTTCATTGGGCATTCATTGAAATACTCATCAGAAAAATTCTTAAGTGTTACTGTGGTTTATTACAAGACTTTTGAGCTTTTATGACTTAAAGAAATTGTATTATAATCAAGGTCAATGAATTTACCATAGATGGTTCCTCACACAGTAATAGCAGGTGTAAACAAGGCCTTAAGCTCCTAAATTCTGAACGGAGCAAAGGAAGTTTATATAATATTCTCTCATTCCTTTCTTTTCTCAATAGCACGACACAACAATTGTAGCCCTCCAGGAAGCTCTGAATGTCTTTAATGGTGTACAGCCGCCTTATGCCTCATGTCATATGATAGAACTTTACCAGGAAGAGAACGGGTAACGCATATATGCTATATATCACCTATAATTTTTTCAAAAATTCATGTTCTAAAAGATGTCTTTGGTCAAACAAAACGTTCCTCTGGTAATGCCTTTCAGGATGTTTTCAGTGGAGATGTTTTATCGCAATGACAGTCGTGTGTCTCCGTATGCGGTGTCTTTACCGGGATGTTCTCAGCGCTGCCCCCTGCAGGACTTTGTGAACATCACTCGTGAAGTCATTACACTGGACTGGAATAAAGAGTGTCAGCTGAGCAAAGAATCAACAGATTCAGGTAAACATGTACATTAATAAAGGTTTTTTTATTGCTTACAACTTTAAACAGTTATTTTAGATTTACTGTACGGAAGTCCATGCGCTAATATGTTTCTTTCTTGTTTTCTAGTGATCTTGACATATCAGAAGTTGTTTTCTTGTTATAATGATCAAGCGCTCTATTTTAGGGCCCTATCATGCACCCGGCGCAATAAGGCGCAAGACGTGTTTCCACAACGTGCTGCTAGTTTCAGACCAACACAACACTAATTTTCCCATTTTCTGCCACGTTGTTTAAATAGCTTATCCATTTTTGCCACTCTGTGGACTCATGGGTGTTCTGGTCTGGAAAAGAGGTGTGCCATTGTTGGCGTGTTGCTATTTTGAGGAACTAAAATAGACTGCTCAATAGACCAGCTAAGAGCAGGTCTAAAGTCCAGCGCAGAGTTGTGCGCCTCGCTTAAACATTGCCTAAAACACACAGGATGTAGAGCAATACACAAATATCTTTACAAATGAAAAAGAATTAAAGGATTAAAATGTAACAAAATTATTATTTTTTATAAATATAAAAACCATTACCTCCATGTCTTCTTCACCTTGGGGGCTTTTTTTAGTTTATTCAGGACAACTTGCTTTTCATTCATTCATTCATTTTCTTGTCGGCTTTGTCCCTTGCGGGGTCGCCACAGCGGAATGAACCGCCAACTTATCCAGCACGATTTTACGCAGCGGATGCCCTTCCAGCCGCAACCCATCTCTGGGAACTTTCACACACACATTCACACTCATACACTATGGACAATTTAGCTTACCCAATTCACCTGTACTGCATGTCTTTGGACTGTGGGGGAAACCGGAGCACCCGGAGGAAACCCACGCGAACCCAGGGAGAACATGCAAACTCCACACAGAAACGCCAACTGACCCAGCCCAGCCGAGGTTCGAACCTGCGACCCAGCGACGTTCTTGCTGTGAGGCAACAGCACTACCTACTGCGCCACTGGGTTGCCCGACAACTTGCTTTTGTATAATGTTATTATTATTCGCAGTATTATTTATTATATGCATATTTATATTTGTTTTATTAAAAACAAGCTTAGATTTGCCCACCTGTCAGGTTTTGGACCATATGGGGCATAGGATGTGTGTTTGGATATAACTCAGTTTTCTGAGCACACTTCGCTATTATTGTTCATTCATTCGTTTGCTGAAAATTATAACTTAATTTAGAAATAGTTTTGAAACAAATCTTTGCCTTCAGTGTCTCCATGTCTTCAGTGGAGTGAGTTTCCACTGTTTCCTTATCCACAAAAGAGAAAGTGAAAGTAAAGACCGAATGGAGGAGGCTCATTATCCTCACGCTGCAGATGCTGTTTAACTCTTTTCTTGCAAGTGAAGTGTTCAGCTTTTCCACTTACAAAGTCCGCCATGTAAATAGCAAATGCGCCATTGAGCAACTCTGATTGGTTTATTCTCAAAACACGCCTATAAAATTGCTAAAGAAATATCAACAAATCGTGCTAAACACGTCTTGGGCCTTATTGCGCCGGGTGCATTATAGGGCCTTAATTTCTTGTGATCTCGGCTTATCAAAAGTTGTTTTCTCAAGTTTACAACTTATTTTTTATGCTTATTCTGCTTGAAAAGGATGTCCTAGACCTGCTTACAGTAGCCATTTCATATTGCGTTATTTGCAGGGATTCACTTTTTAGAGTAATTTTAAATAAATTGTGGAAAGGACGCATTAAACAAAAGCGGGATCTTCAACATTCTTCATAATCTAATTCATACATGTATCAAAACAAAAGAGAAAAAATATTTTAATGCATGGCCTCTTCGGACTTCCGTATTATTGACCATTGTAGTTTTTTTTGCAATCTCAAATTATTATATATATATTTTTTTCTATAATTCAGATTTAGTTACTTGGTAGTTGTATTTGTTTTAATCATTCATTTGTTAATAATCAATCATTTTTCAATCATTAAAACTGATTTATATATTTTTTATGTACAAACAAATACGTATTTTTATTATATTATAAATATATCTGAAATCTGTTACACATTTTCTTACTAAAGATCTTTTATTTTCAAGATAAACTACATAAACTAACAGGTTCTTGGCAAAAAGTTCTTTGATCTCTGATAGTGTGTGTTTAGAAGTCATCATCGGTCTGGCTGTGTGTGGCGTTCTGCTCCTTCTGCTGGTTCTGCTGCTACTTCTCGTTCTGTGTCGTCACAAAGAGCCCATGACGAGTTACAGCCACATCATAAATGAGAGCGACTCCTGACAATCATATCAGCTCCTCCGCAAAGAGGACAGCGAAGAGGACCTGTGAGGACACACTCTAAGACCAGCACTTTGAAGACCATTTGAACTTCCTTTAGCCACACATTTGATCATTCTTGGGAAGAGGTGTTTTACCACATACTTGTAATTTCAAGCATTTTAGAGAAAGATAAAAAGGGAATTAAGAGTTTGCGTCAGAAGCATTAATGTAACACAGACTCAATGTGTGCCTCTGTGGATTTGTACCAAATGATTATGTACAAAATATATAGAGGAAGTCAAAATATCTCTGAGATGTAGTGTAAAGCTCCTCTGTGAAGCGCAAAGACTGTCAGTGTCCTGTTTGTGCTCCCGGTCCATTAGTTCCTGTCTACTTATGACACACCTGAAGACCGAGGCCTTACCCTGCACTCATGGAGCTTTACCATTCCTTCTGTTTATGCGATCGTCTCCTAATTTACAGCCACACAATCATTTCTTCAAGTAAATTTCAGAATTTGACGTGCTGAAATGAAGAGCAGCTTTCTCAGGATCAGCTCTGTTGAGCTGAATAGTTTTAATCTACTGCATTTTCCTTCATTTGAATGTTTTGAAGTAATGATCATCAGTTTCTAGGAATAAAAGTTAAATTTTCACTCCGTTATGAAAGATGTTTCATTTTTTTCGTGGAGTAATAATTTAGTTCCAGGTGCTTCATGTTTAATATAAAATTGGTTAAGTCACCCTGGAGTACGTTTGTTTAGAGATTTTAACAGATTTGTGTGTGTTGGCTTTAGCTTCACCTTTTAGCTTTAATTGTGGGGAAAACTGGATCATTTTGAGCTTTTGTCAGCTAATTTCATCGTCCGGGTTTAAAATAATTATTGGGGCGGGATCAAAATCGGTGACGTATCGCGAATCTGCTAGTGGAGTGATGACGCGTCTGTTTCTCATTCATTAGCTGAGTTTTCTTATCTCATGAGAAAACGCTGCTTCTTAATTATTCATGACTGCACGTGCATTCCGAGGACAGACCACAGACCTGCCAAGCTGTGAGACAGCGTACGACACGCAGTAGCCGTTCATGAAGGCTTGTATGTGTATGTTTCCATGATCCAAAGAGTTTGTTGCACAGACCCGGGGATTGAGGAAAAGTTCTTCTCATTTATAGTGCTTATATAAACATGTTTATCTTTATAATGATATAACAAATTGTGGTTATACAGTTGAAGTCAGAATTATTAGCCCCCCTTTGATTTTTTTTTTTTTAATATTTCCCAAATGATGTTTAACAGAGCAAGGAAATTTTCACAGTATGTCTGATAATATTTTTTCTTCTGGAGAAAGTCTTTTAATTAAAATTTAACTAAAAGCTTTTAATTTTTATGAACCATTTTGAGGACAAAATTATTAGCCCCTTTAAGCTTTTTTTTTCAGACTGTCTACAGAACAAACCATTGTTCTACAATAACTTGCCTAGTTACCCTAACCTGCCTAGTTAACCTAATTAACCTAGTTAAGCCTTTAAATGTCACTTTAAGCTGTATAGAAGTGTCTTGAAAAATATCTAGTCGAATATTATTTACTGTCATCATGACAAAGATAAAATAAATCAGTTACCATAAAATAAATGACCATTTAAAATCAACTCCAACGTGTCAAATTGTGCTAATGCCTCATTTTTTTATTTTTGTTTTAAATGGATGCTTCACTGTCATTTAAAACAAATGCTCTGAGTAATTGAGGGAAGTGTGAAGGTTTGGCATGAGGTGCATTTAAAAAAGACGACAACCCTCATTTCTTTATTCATTTTTATTTTCATCAGTGTTTGGCAGGACAACTGTTTTACTCTTTTACCAGCTTATTAACATCTTGTTAACAGTCAAAATAGAGTATTATAATACATGTGTACTAGCACTGCATATTTACTGTAGTGTCAGAAAAGAACAAATGTTTTGATCAATATTTTAACCAAAATTTACATAGGTGTAAATTTGTCTCAAAAACATTCACTGACCTCTGCTATGAATATGCTCAGTGTCCCCTCAATACCCATGTTATACAATGTCCTGAAGCCTCATTTATAAATGTTAAAGATCTACAGTTTCTGAAATGTTTCAATGAATGATTCATCAGTCTTGCTCAATCACAGTTCTTGAATCCTGTCCACCATTATCTGTCTCAGGATGTCTGCTGGGTCTTAAAAATGTCTTCAATTTCAAAAACAGGTTCTAAAAAGTCTTACGTTTACTGAAACATTTAGTTTTAGGTCTTAAATAATTTTAAACGAGTCCTAATTTTGAAATAAAAATTTGTAAAGGTACTCAATCGGGCCAACATCGATCTAATCACCAACAATACATCTCGTTCATTCATTCGTTTTCCTTCAGCCTAGTCCCTTTATTTATCAGAGGTCACCACAGCGGAATGAACCACCAATTTATCCAGCATATGTTTTACACAGCGGATGCCCTTCCAGCTGCAACCCAGTACTGGGAAACATCCAAACATTTCTTTTTATTGCAAAGAAATACAAATCACAACAGCCGTTAGACATTTTAACAGCAAACCCCCCAAATTACATTTTTTAATCAGGGAAAAAAAAACAAAAAATTACACGATTCCTCATGATAATACCAGGCCATAAGAACAAATCTTTAGTGTTTAACCCCGTATATGTCTCAAATTGAATTCTTAATGGTCTTGAAAGTGTCTTAAAAAGTCTTAGATTTGACTTGATGAACCCGCAGAAACCCTGTCTCTAAACCTATATGCACCAATTTATGAATAACTTCTGTTCAACTGTAAATGTGTGTGTAAATGTAGTGTATTGAAAACTGTAGAACGAGGTGGCTTTGTTCTCCTCACAGATCATCCATCCAATAATAAAAAAGTATGAACTTATTAGAATTAACAAGCTACTTTCAGCAGACCACAAATAACCCCCAAAACCCTAAAGAGTCTATCAGCAGCAATATATTACTGTACCCTTGGGAATACAATGAGAAAATATCTGGAGGAACGGAACACAGTGAACTCTGAGCCTTTGCCACAAACATGCTCGTGATACTAATGCCACATTAAAATACCAAGTGTAATGTTATTTTTATGACGACAAAAACAAAGCCAAACATATCTCTCACTCAGTTTTCACTATGTAAATACATTATTGTAAAGATTTTTTCAGTTCTTTTGAATGGAAGTCCAACCCATAATTTGAAACAGTAGACATGTGTAGAAAATGGTGGATCAGTTCTATAGAAAGCCCATAAATAAATCAACAAAAAGCAGGTTAAAGTGTCGCTCGTTTGAACATACGTAATATCACAGTAATGACATTGTGATCTTAAATATATCTTTACATATTCGGTGTTGAATTTTTATTATTATTAAATGTACATGAGAGCAAAAATCTAATAAGATGTCTAATGTGTTGCTCACGTTTGACGCAGGATGGAATTTAGGAGCATTTTATAAATGAGGCCTTACATATCTACAGGTATTGTGACATCATCATAACACTACCTGACAAAAGTCTTGTCGCTTATCCAAGTTTTAGGAACAACAAATAATAACTTGATACCAAATGATTAACTTCTAGTTCCAAAAGTGGCTGATATAAAAGGCAAAGTCCTCTAGATTACGCTTATTTTACCAAAATAAAATATGATCATGTCTTGATTTTTAATTATTTAATTAGGACAGTAAGGTCTGACTTTGCTTAGACAAAAGTCTTGTCACTTAACAGAAATAATGTCCAGTATAGAATATAAAAAGAGTTAATATTGTGTATGACTCCTATGAGCTTGGAGGACCGCATCCATACATCTCTGCAATGACTCAAATAACTTATTAATAAAGTCATCTGGAATGGCAAAGAAAGTGTTCATGCAGGACTCCCAGAGTTCATCAAGATTCTTTGCATTCATCTTTATTGCCTTTTCCTTCATCCTATCCCAGGAACTTTGATGTGGAGGCTGAAGTATGAGAAGGAGCGCTATCCTGCTGAAGAATTTGCCCTCTCCTGTGGTTTGTAATGTAATGGGCTGCACAAATGTCTTGATACCTCAGGCTGTTGATGTTGCCATCTACTCTGCAGATCTCTCGCCCATACTGAATGTAACCCCAAACCATGATTTTGCTTCACTAAACTTGACTGATTTCTCTGAGAATCTTGGGTCCATGCGGGTTCCAAAAGGTCTTCTGCAGTATTTTGTGATGATTGAGATGCAGTTCAACAGATGATTCATCTTAAAAAAATCTAACTTCTGCCACTTTTCCAAATGATCAACTAGAAGTCGAGTTATTATTTGTTGCTCTTACAACTGAGATCGACGACAAGACTTTTGTCAGGTAGTGTACACGTTCAAAAATAAAAGCATCCACAGTACAAACGTTTCCACACATACTCCTCCAAAACAACAACTCCTTTTTATTATTATTTTGTAAATAACATACATTTTAGACAAGTTCATATAGAATTCATAATAGAAATGTTTGTCTACCTATCAGTAGAGCTTTATCTGGACCAGTCCAGAGCAGTGCATCAGTTTGAGAACATAAAAAATTCAGTCGAAACAATCAACACAAGTTGTGAGACTTCATTCAAAAGACAACAAAACATTTTCCCTTCTTAGTCTGTAAATCATTCTTTTTTTTTTTTTTAAATATCGTACTCATACTTTGCTATAATATTAAATACATGGTGCAACATCAGGCAGGGTTGAGTGACCCTGGACACATCTCAAGTGTTTTTTCTTCTTCTCCATCATCTGGAATGAATGTTCAGTCTGAGCAATCTTAAAGGCGGTTTAAAGTTTACTAAAACACTACACAGGCTAAGCACCATTAAAAACCTTAAGGATAACACTAAACACACACATACATACGTGCACACGTTACGGAAAATAAATGTTGCGGCACCCCACACACAGTTGATCTTTTTTCTTAAACGTCGCTCTGACCTTTAACCTTTACACTCAACATTCAATAGTCAACAGTGAGATGGGTCACTGTGCAGGTTGACCATCACAATTCAAGGATCGACAGGTATTAAGATGTTATCTGACACATAGAGAGCAAAGGAAATAGGAAAAGAGAGAGATGTTGATTGTCTGTTGTCAAGGTCAAAGGATAGGAGCGTGTGAGGTAAGGCTCTGATCAGGCAATGGCTTTAGCCTCGGGCAGGAAGGCCTCCCAACACTTCACCAGCTGCTTGAACATAAACAATTCAGCAAGGCTATTCAATAGCATATGCATACAGTAGGGGAAATAAGTATTGAACACATCATGTTTTTTCCTTGGAATAATATTTCTAAAGGAGCCTCTGACATGAAATTGAACCAGATTTTGTTATCCAAACAATACAAACATAAACAAATAGCAAAAATGTACAAATTGTAATAACAATGGAATATTATAATGATATTATATATTTATAATGACAATCCATTCCAATCAAACATTAAAAGTTTGGATGAGATATAGAGGGAGTGCAGAATTATTAGGCAAGTTGTATTTTTGAGGATTAATTTTATTATTGAAAAACAACCATGTTCTCAATGAACCCAAAAATCTCATTAATATCAAAGCTGAATATTTTTGGAAGTAGTTTTTAGTTTGTTTTTAGTTTGAGCTATTTTAGGAGGATATCTGTGTGTGCAGGTGACTATTACTGTGCAGAATTATTAGGCAACTTAACAAAAAACAAATATATACCCATTTCAATTATTTATTTTCACCAGTGAAACCAATATAACATCTAAACATTCACAAATATACATTTCTGACATTCAAAAACAAAACAAAAACAAATCAGTGACCAATATAGCCACCTTTCTTTGCAAGGACACTCAAAAGCCTGCCATCCATGGTGAATGGATCAAAACACTGACAGAATCCATCAACATTGTGTGCAGCAGCAACCACAGCCTCCCAGACACTGTTCAGAGAGGTGTACTGTTTTCCCTCCTTGTAAATCTCACATTTGATGATGGACCACAGGTTCTCTATGGGGTTCAGATCAGGCGAACAAGGACGCCATGTCATTAGTTTTTGTAACACTTTATTTTGATGCTCCATTTGAGCATTAGTAGACTGTCTGCTTAATATCTGTTGACACTGACATTTAACAGTCCTTCAACAGACATTTAACTGACTATAAGAAACTTTGCAAGTACATGTCAACTTACACTAACCCTAACCCCAACCCCAACCCTAACCCCAACCTAACAGTCTACTTATAATCTAATGATAATTAGTTGCAATGTAACTTACATTCAACAAACGGACCATCAAAATAAAGTGTGACATTAGTTTTTTTTCTTTTAGACCCTTTCTTGCCAGCCACGCTGTGGAGTACTTGGACGCGTGTGATGGAGCATTGTCCTGCATGAAAATCATGTTTTTCTTGAAGGATGCAGACTTCTTCCTGTACCACTGCTTGAAGGTGTCTTCCAGAAACTAGCAGTAGGACTGGGAGTTGAGCTTGACTTCATCCTCAACCCAAAAAGGCCCCACAAGCTCATCTTTGATGATACCAGCCCAAACCAGTACTCCACCTCCACCTTGCTGGCGTCTGAGTCGGACTGGAGCTCTCTGCCCTTTACCGATCCAGCCACGGGCCCATCAAGACTCACTCTCATTTCATCAGTCCATAAAACCTTAGAAAAATCAGTCTTGAGATATTTCTTGGCCCAGTCTTCACGTTTCAGCTTGTGTGTCTGGTTCAGTGGTGGTCGTTTTTCAGCCTTTCTTATCACTCCAGTGATGCTGCAGCTCTGAAATATGGCAAAACTGGTGGCAAGTGGCATCTTGGCAGCTGCACGCTTGACTTTTCTCAGTTCATGGGCAGTTTATTTTGCGCCTTGGTTTTTCCCCACGCTTCTTGCGACCCTGTTGACTATTTTGAATGAAACGCTTGATTGTTCAATGATCACGCTTCAGAAGCTTGGCAATTTTAAGAGTGCTGCATCCCTCTGCAAGATATCTCACTATTTTTGACTTTTCGGAGCCTGTCAAGTCCTTCTTTTGACCCATTTTGCCAAAGGAAAGGAAGTTGCCTAATAATTATACACACCTGATATAGGGTGTTGATGTCATTAGACCACACCCCTTCTCATTACAGAGATGCACATCACCTTATATGCTTAATTGGTAGTAGGCTTTCGAGCCTATACAGCTTGGAGTAAGACAACATGCATAAAGAAGATTATGTGGTCAAAATACTCATTTGCCTAATGTTTTTTGAAGGTGAGGGTAAATATTTCTTGTGTGGTTAGTTACATGTGTTGAGGTGAAGGTATAATTGTCTTTAATGATCGAATGACTGCCAAATGTTTTTTTAATGTTATGGACTGTCGGATTTACATTGTATTGATGTACACTTGGCAAATGATGATAATTGATATGCTATTTCTCTGCAAAATAATGTTTTAAATATGAAGGTAAATAGTCCTTATGTGGTCAATCATGGAATGATGAGTTTTTTTGATTATCGAGTAGTCGTCTAACTAATGATGCAGTGTGAGTGACTGTGGGATAAAGGGGTGGAGTGAGAGGATTGTGTTACACACTGAGGAAGGCAATGTGCCGAAACGTTTGTGTTTTTGAATCACTCAAAGAATGTAAAAATAAAAACAGCACGAAGCAATTACTTGATGAGTGCGAATCATTACCTTTTTGAATAACAATGGGATGACACAAAGAGAAGAAGATCAGCTGATGTCTGGGCTTTCACTACCTTTCTACACCTTCCTTTCTTCATGTGTTCAATCCTTTTCCCTGTGTCAATTCATTTTAATACACAGAACCTAATTTGTAAGCTAATTAGTTTTGCTTTCTTTGCATATATGGATTTGTTTGGTTTTTACCAACATCCAGTAAAAATTTCAAGTCAACAGCACCTTTAGAAATATGTTTTCTAAGAAAAAAATGTTGACATGTTCAATACCTATTTCCCCCACTGTATATGTAAGATATATGTAAAGCGAACACACATACACACACTTACCCGATGTTGTGTATGTAGAAGAGACTCCAGGTATTTCACTATGTGCTGTTTGAAATCTCTGGCCTTCTCTTTCTGAGACAGAAAATGAAATCATATAAAAATTGTACATTTTTATATTTTATATTTCACTGACAATGAAAATTTGCTGTTAGTTGTTATTTCATTCAAAATATAAGGGGTTGTTGTTTTCTTCAGAAGAACAATATGTTTAGCTTAAACCATGATGCTTGTTGATTTATAAAATGCCAAATCACAATATCAAAAACATACGTCATTCTGGACAACACAAAAAAATTACATTTATATATTATATGAAAGCTGAATAAATAAGCCTTCCATTATTGTGTGATTTGTTATGATGGGACAATATTTGGCAGAAATAAAGTTATTAGAATATCTGGAATCTGACGGTGCAATAAAAACACAATACTGAGAAGATCTTCTTTAAAGTTGTCTAAATCAAGCGATTAGAAATGAACATTTTAGATAGATGTGGACTCATTATTTAGTTTTGATTTATACATTTATTGATATACAGTTGAAGTCAGAATTATTAGCCCCCCTGAATTATTAGCCGCCTGTTTATTTTCCCCCCCAGTTTCTGTTTAACAGAGAGAATATTTTTTTCAGCACATTTTTAAACATAATATTTTTAACAACTCATTTCTAATAACTGATTTATTTTATCTTTGCCATGATGACAGTCAATAATATTTTACTAGATATTACTAAAGACACTTCTATACAGCTTAAAATGACATTTAAAGGCTTAACTAGGTTAATTAGGTTAATTAGGCAAGTTATTGTATATCGATGGTTTGTTCTGTAGACTATCGAAAAAAAAAATATAGCTTAAAGGGGCTAATAATGTTAACCTTAAAATGGTTTTAAAAAATTAAAAACTGCTTTTATTCTAGCCGAAATAAAACAAATAAGACTTTCTCCAGAAGAAAAAATATTATCAGACATACTGTGAAAATGTCCTTGCTCTGTTAAAGATAATTTGGGAAATATTTAAAATAGAAAAAAAAATTCAAAGGGGGGGCGAATAATTTTGACTTCAACAGTATATACAGTAGGAAATTTACAAAATATATTTATGAAACATGGTCTTTACTTACTGTCCTGATGATTTTTGACATAAAAGAAGAATCAATATTTTTGAGCCATACAGTGTATTTTGGGATATTGCCAAACATATGCCCATGCAACTTAAGACGGTCCAGGATCACAAATACACGAATAATATGTGTGGCTCCTGACAATGCATTTTATGTTTTATGAAACAACCAATCTGTGTTATTGAATTATTTGCAATATTTTAACTAATAAAAACAAGAACTTCAAAAAACTCTCAAGCATGTTCATGACAGTCGAGTCTGTACTTCATTATGCTACAGGAAGTTTATTCTCCAGACTTTTGTGATCCTGCTGAAGATTGAGCAAGCATGAAATCATGAAGAATCGTCCCGTAAATCATTTTCAGATTCTTACACTAGGAATCAAGTTTATCAATGCTGTTGTCTGTATGATTTATTTTTTAACTGTAACAAAATGCCTACAGCCATTGACACTCATTATTTAAATAACCAATGACAATGATTTCAGCTGTATATCTACTTTAATGTTCTACTGAAGAAAGAAGTCACCAACACATTGGATGACTTTCATGAATTAAACTACTTGATAGGATAAAAAATACACTAAAATGCTAAAATATGAAAACTGTACATATATTTAAAACTGTACATACCACAAACGCGTCTTACCTCAAATCTGAGCACCTCCTTACGCACAGTACAGGTGACTCTTTCAAAATCTCTCTCATACTGACTGACTTTAGACTCCCACTGTGCAAAAACACAACAAAAAGAGGCTCATGTTAAAAATCAAACATCTTGAAATTCATCTGGAATCAACAGAAACATGCAACAAGGATTTTAAAGGGATAGTTCACCCAAACGTCTGAATTTATTCATGGTTTACTCATCCTCAACAAGTTCTGAATCTTTAAGCTTTTTTTCTGTTGAACAAAAATGTGTTTTGAAGAACCCTGATAACCAGTAGGCTTTTGCAGCCATAGTAGGGGAGAAAACATACTATGGAAGCCAATGGCTACCAGATTCCAACATTCTTCAAAATATCTTCTCTTGTATTCAATAGAGGAAAAAAACTTTGGTTTAGAACAAGTGGAAATGATGACAGAATTTACTCACTATTAACTTACCCTCAGTTGGATCCAAACATTTACGGGTTTCTTTTTTTCTATTGAACGCAAAAGAAAATATTTTGAAGAATGTTGGAAATGATAATCATTACCATTACATCCATAGTAGGAAAAACAAACACTATGGAAGTCAATGGTAACTGTTTTCTAACATTTTCCAAACTATCTTCTTTTGTTTACAACAGAAGAAAAAAACTCAGAGGTTTGTGACCAATGTAGGGTTTATAAATGATGTCATTTTGCGGTGAACTTTAAGTGTTGCCCTACTGTATGTGCAGAGTGTTCATTCACTCTTGATGGTTTAACCTCATTTATGTCGTCTTTCGCCTGCTGCAGTTTCTCAGGTTTGTTTGCCCACAGCAGTTTGGCTTCAGCCTCTCGTTTCTTCTGCAGTGTGATCTGAGCTTCCTGCAGACGCTGCCACACTTTCATCCTCTGCTCAAAACAGCACTGAGGGCAGAAAACAACACAATAAACAACAACAACAACATATTTTTTATATATGGTGAGATCTGATTACTGGTTTTGAATAGTTATGAAGCTGTTTCATAACTATACCCATCAGCAGTAACTGTTCACATTCCATGGTGTTTGAATGTATTATTGTGCTTGGTTTCTGTTCTGTTCTCTCTCTCTCTCTCTCTCTCTCTCTCTCTGTGTGTGTGTGTGTGACCTGTTTCTCAGCTAGGTGTGGAGGAAAGGAGGTTGATTGATTGCACCTGCTGCTCGTTGCCTGGCAAGCTTAAAAGCCTGCCAGTTGCAAGCCACATTGAAGCTTGCTTTCAGAGTGTGGTCTCTCTCCTGCTTGTTTGTCTTGTTGAAAGATTATTAACGCTGTTGTGCTTAACTTGTTGAAGTTAAAATCTGTTGCAAAAGCTTTTGAAACCACTTTAACTCTGCTTTACAAAAATAACTTTTTTTATTTCTAAAACCCTTTTTCACTTATTTATGTTTAGTTGGGGAGTTAGTGTACAGTTGAAGTCAGAATTATTAGCCCCCCTCAATTATTAGCACCCCTGTTTAATTCCCCCCCCCCCCCCCCCCCCAATTTCTGTTTAACAGAGATAAGATTCTTTCAACACATTTCTAAACATAATAGTTTAAATAACTAATTTCTAATAACTGATTTATTTTATCTTTGCCATGATGACAGTAAATAATATTTGACTAGATATATTTCAAGACACTTCTATACAGCTTAAAGTGACATTTAAAGGCTTAACTAGGTAGGTCAGGCTAATTAGGCAAGTTACTGTATAACGATGGTTTGTTCTGTAGAATATCGAAAAAAAAGTTTGCTTAAAGAGGCTAATAATTTTATCCCTAAAATAAATTTAAAAAAAATTTAAAACTGCTTTTATTCTAGCCGAAATAAAACAAATAAGACTTTCTCCAGAAGAAAAAACATTATCAGATATACTGTGAAAATTTCCTTGCTCTGTTAAACATAATTTGGGAAATATTTAAAAAAGAAAAACAAATTCTAATAATTCTGACTTCAACTGTACATTTCTGTTGTTGATTTAATTTTGCTTTGTCAGTTTAGACAGTTTTACTCCCTAATTAGCTAGAGTGCACTTTTAGTTGTTTTGGCCTTTCCCCCTCCTGAAGTCTATTTTTGCTTCCCAGTTTTTGTACATTTCTGTTAATAAATTCTTTAACTTGAATTTGGTGTGTTGTCGTGAAGGCAGGGGACTGATCCACACTCCCCCCAACCAACATTAAACTTTTCACTGTTGCTCCCACTCCTAGACATTTAACAGCAGGGACGTAACAACACAAACACATATTTGTATGTTCTGCTTTCATCAGAATGGTAAAAGGTTTAAAAATCCAAGTTGAATCAATAGCTATGTGCTATTTTCATTCGCATTTTGGAATATCACATAAAAATTGCTTAATGGAAATGTCAAGATGAGCATTAAAAACTAAAAACCCTGAGTAGGGTTAACTTTTTTTAATTTGATAAGAAAAAATGTGCATGAACTACAATGGAAACACATTTACTGAATAAATTCCAGCATGTACATCAAAAAAAGTTATGTGATTTTGTTTTAACATAAATTCTAAATTTAACAGTTTTAAAAACGTGGTGTTGGGACAGAATAAACAGAGAAACCAGCAGAGCGACTGATGTTAACAACATTGTAAGACCAATGTAAAACCTGTTGTAATAATGTAAAACTGTAAAATGTTGTGCTGGACATGCCAAAATCCCCCAAAATCCCAAGAAAGTTTATCATCAAGTGGATTAATATCATTACCTCCAGAACGGTCTTGAGTGTCTGCACTCGAAGAGTGTCTCATGCCTCCAAAAATTCATTCATTCGTTTTCTTTTTCAGCTTAGTCCCTTTATTATCCAGGGGTCGACACAGTGGAATGAACCGCCAACTTATCCAGCATATGTTTTATGCAGTGGATGCCCTTCCAGCTGCAACCCCTCACTGGGAAAGCCTCCAAAAATTTACTATATAAGAAAAAAGGCCAGCAGTGACTCCAGCAAGTTCCATTTTTATTTTTGATATTTTGTATTAGTTTAATCAGGAAGTGGCCATTTTGTTCTCTTTGACTCATTGGATGAAATCTCATTGGTTCTTTATTCGCAAATGTTTTATGCGATATTCCAGTTTTGAGCTTTAAGTCAAATTCGCATCTTTGAATGGAAACATAGGTATTGTCAGTTAGGAATAACATAGCATAATCTTTAAAGGGCAACTATTTTACCCCTTTTACAAGATGTAAGATAAGCCTTTGGTGTCTCCAGAATGTGTCTGTAAAGTTTCAGCTTAAAGATACCCATCAGATCATTTATTATAGCCTCCGGAATCTGCCCATTTTAGTGTCGCTATACATTGTAGCTGTTTTTGTAGCCTGTGGCTTTAAATGCAAATGAGTTGCTTCTCCCCGCCCACCGTTCCAACGTGTGTGTCTGCGTTTCCTGCCTTACATCAGATAAACAGCAGTCAGTGACAGAAATAAACTCTGATGAAGCTGAAATACAGCTCATTAGTCAAAAATAGTTTATTTGATGTATTTGTGGTGGAGTTTTTCAAGCCTTTCTGAAATGATGAGTCACACACAAATGCCTTTTAGTACACACACACACATTAGCGTTTACTGACACCATGTGGTCGTAGTGATTACAGCGGTTAAGAATTAGATATCGATTTTACTATTAGATATCGTCTTTATTATAAACATGCTCCATTTTAAAAATGTTTTAAATGTATATAAATCACAGAGAATACTAGTAACAGATATTTTAGGCCAAGTTTATTTGCAAAGAAATGATCTGTGGACGTGTGTATACATGTTATTATAGAAACATGGCGCCTGGCAATCAACTCCGTGGGCGAGGAAAACTGCACTCCTACGTCACGTTGTGGTGGGCCTCAAAATTACTGGGATTTGTGTCCTATTTTAACGTCAGCAAATAAAAAAAGAGACTTGTTGTGTTTCTATCACTCTAATATGACAGTGGACACACTATACCTACACACAGTTCTGTCTGAACAGCTTACAAAAGATGATTTTCATCATAGGTGCCCTTTAAACAATTAATCACGCATCTCTAGTCTGGTTAAGTGGTTATGCTCACTCACCCTTACAGCCCCCAGCAGTCGGACGTAATCGGCCAGGAGCTCGGCAAGGATGAAGAAATCGCTGAAGGCCTGTTGCTGATGCAGCTGCTCCATCTTATCCTCCACCTCTGCCAGCTGTGACAGGGCACGGGACAGGGCCGAGTTCTCCTCCACGCTGCCCAGCATTGCCACACTCTTACTGAACACCGCTGTGCTACTACACAATTCTACAGGAGGAGACAGATTCTCAGTCACAGTATGAATCTGAAAGACTGGCTTTACAGTGCACTTCTTGACTCTCACCTTTCCTGTGGTGTACTAATGAGTCCACGGCTGCATGGAGCCTCCTCAGCAGCTGCTCCTCATTCTCCACCTCCTGCAGCTTACTCTCAAACCACTGACAAACACACACAACTGTTAATCACTAGCCAACTGCAGATACCTGGGAGATTAAGTGTTCTGGCACCAGGTAAATAAAGGAACTCAGTTACACTGTAGGAACTAGCCACTAGAACCAAGAACTAATTTCCCTGAATCATTTTCCTGGTCCAGATATAAGCAACATTTAACACTGTTGACTGCTAACTTGTAACTCTTTAAAATACTGTGCTGGTGTTTTGTATGGCATGGCCAGTGAAATTCAAGTTCCAGCAGTGGAAACACACCCAAAAGCTGGTAATTCCATCAACAGTTCTAAGAATTGTGAAGAGAGAGATTTTTGAGTTTATTGCCATTTCAGCTTCTCTGGTTACGTCATGGCAAAAAAAAAAAAAACAGATCAAGTTTACCACATTTTAAAAATACCACTTTTCTATAATTATAAATATATTCTAACAATTAAAAGTTATCAACAGCAATAAATAACACATAAGGTAAAATACATAAAGAATAATAACGATGATAAGATAACATTTTAAAACAGTTTTTTAAGGTTAACATTTGACAAAAACTTTACAATTTTAGAAAGATTCACGTTTAAAAATATTTCATTCAAAGTCTCTCCAGATAAAAAAACATTGTCTGATAACATTAAAAATAGGACATTTCACAAGTATATGTTTAATAGTTTGGTTTCTGTTGCAATATTGACATTTTGGGGGTTCTCCTTTGATTAAATGTTCATGTGTCTCATGTGTCCAATGCGGCATCTTCTATAAACAATCTTATCATGTCTTGAGTTAAAAAATAAATTGGATTTTCTTCCTATTTCTGGCTGAATTTCAAAAAGTTTATTTTCTGAGCACTGATCCCACTCTGTTTGCCATTTGTTAAGAATATAGCCTTTTATTAGCGGCTTTAAATCCGAAGGTGGGATTTTGCACTCCTTTATCTTTTCTTGTTAGGGCTGTTTTCTAAGAATTGTGGAAAAAGTCTGGCGTGAAAGCCTCTAATGTACGCATTCAGCCCAAATTACACATAGTTTTGTGGCATTTTTTATAATTCGTTTCCACTGAGCAGGATGGTTTAGTACAGTACGGTAAGCACTATTCAATTTCCATTGTCACTATTCCATTGCCATTTCCGATGTCAGAAGAACCAAAATAGTGAAGGGTACTGTACCATTTTTTGGGGTCTTTTTTTATAAGGTACCTAGCACAACAGTACAGTACTAAAGGGGTGGAGTTACACTTGCTGCAGAGCACTGTTTTTTAGGTTTACACTTTCCGTGGAACAAGAAACACAACACAGACCATTTCAATGTGGTGATGTGTCTGGCCTATGAACATTTCCTGTTTGTCAAACTACTTCATAACTGTAATAGGAGGCAATTCAATCATAACTTAACGTTAAAACACCTATAATAACATCATTTATTTATTTATTGTTATTGTTGACATGCCTCAAAATGCTCTATACAATGAAGGAGTAAAGCAATGAAACAATCAAATGAAGCTTGTTTCTTCTCGTGACAAACAGCCACATACCAAGAAGCAAGAACATGATTGGCTGTATGTCCACTATTGTTGTTTATGGGACCGTTCTCATCAGGTCTAAAACATGTGGAAAGCATGACTTGCACAACATCCTCTCTCATTTTGGGTGCACTTACTGTGCATCTACATTTTTTTAAATAATGAACTTGAGCTCAACCTGAACAGCTTTCTTTTTTGAGTGAGAATGAAGTTGATCGCTCCATGTCGTACACCATTCCTACTGAGTGAGGGTGCTATTGGCAGTGGAAACGCAAGCCTGATTAATGTGACCCATACCAAATCATACTGTACTGTACTTAACTGCTCTCTACTAAACCAAACCGCTCAGTAAAAAAAGAGGCATTAGTGTATGCAGACAGTTGAAAATGCAACCTTTCAAATTATGATGACAAAGACACAACAGAAAGATTAACGCTTGTGCAGTGCCTGCGATTATCCTCTCCACAAGTTATAAGAGAACTTTAAACTAGTTATTGTCTTCAGTAGTTTGCTGTTATTAACAAATAAAAGCAAATCAAGCCCACATGACACCTACACATACAAGGTGTGCACAAAATTAGCTTCTAAAATCATGTGCTAATGATGAACAGACAGTGTGCAAAAGTATATTAGGGACTTTAAAACTGAAAGAAGTGAGTTCCTCTTACATTATCTGACTCATTTATTTTAATGGTCATCTTATTTACGGCATCGGATGCTCTGTTTATCATCTTAAGCAGGCCAGGTCCACTTAACGTCTGAGTATTCACTGCTCTGGGCAACTAAAAACACAAACACAAAGTTTAGAAATTTTATGTGTATTTAAAGATACTGTGCAATGTTTGAAGGGATGATAAAGATTACCTCATCTCTCTCTAAAAATTCTCGAACATCTGGGTCCTGCAGCAGAGATGGATGAGCCACTACTCTCTGTAGATACCTACAGTAATCACACACATACAGTTAATTTAAATGTTAAAGGTCCCATGAAACTAAAAAAAAGGTTTTTTAAACGTTAGTACCAGTATTTTTAGTTTTTAAGATATCTATAAGCTAGTGTGCTCCAAAACAGTGACACAATTAGCGTTTAGTAGATATAAAACTGATATAAACATTAGGGATGCTCCGATCGATCGGCCAGAGATCGGTATCGGCCGATAATCACATTTTATGACTCGATCGGTACTCGCCAATCTGGCCGATCTCATGAACCGATCACAGGTGTCTGTTTACGAGTTTATATGCAGAGAAACCAGAAATGCTAGTTGGAGAGCAAAATATTGGAATGGTCTTGCATGTGTTTAGACCTTTTTACATATATAAGAACTGGAGTTCTGTGTTTTTGACAATATTGCAAGCTCACTAAAACCTGGCTGAAATACAATTAAAAACATAAAAAAAAAATGTTTTAATTGAATATTTCATAATATACCTTTTTGTAATATACTTACTGCAATAAACAAATATATATTTATAGATGTGCATTTTAACATCTTATGCATCAAATATGTACTTTTTCTTGATTGAGACATGTCGAATTCTTCTTCCATCATTTGCAATGTTTTCAAATTGCTTTGTTAGTTGTTTTTCTTACCATTTTTTTGCATCTGTTTTATCTATTATTTTCTGTAAAGTTGCTTCTGACCATGACATGTCCACACTAAATGGTTATAAGAGACATGTTTGAGGGATTATATGCAACATTCTTCATTTATTCTCTGAGGTGTAAGGCAAGATCTCCACTTTATTATCATACTTAGGGGGAAAATGTGCTCCATGTATTATAAAGCTTGAAGCATCAGAATCGGTACTCAGTATTGGCCGATCACCATCACAAAGAATCGGTACTTGGTATCGGCTGCAAAAATCCTGATCGGAGCATCCCTAATAAACATGTAAGGCTTGTAGTTTGTCACTTCTGACTTTATGGAGCAACAATTTTTTCACGTCACCTCAAACTACAGTTTCTCATCAAATCTTGACCAATCAAATGCTCTCTGATATATCTGACATGCCCCGCCCCCTTTAAGACGCTTCTCATTTGCTTTTCATTTGATGCACTTGCGCTCAAATCCTCTACCTGGGAGAGCAGTGACAAAAACAAAACGCTATAGGCTGTTTTTATAATGGGGAGGAACTACACTATGTTGGTTTCGGTTGAGATTAAGTCAAATATCGAATAGAAATGCACATTTCAAAACACTTCATGGGATCTTTGAAAGTGAAACAAGTGTTGTTGTGAATAAGCATATCATATGTTAGATGTCCATACATTTCTGCTCCACTTTCGAAACAAACATTTTCATTCACTCATTCATTTTCTTTTCGCTTTCATTTGCTTAGTCCCTTTATTTATTTGGGGTCACCACAGCAGAATGAACCGCTAACTTATCCAGTATGTTTTACACAGCGGATGCCCTTCCAGCTGCAACCCAATACTGGGAAACTCTCATACACACTCATACGCTACGGACAATTTAGCCTACCCAATTCACCTATAGAGCATGTCTTTGGACTGTGGGGGAAACCGGAGCACCCGGAGGAAACCCATGCGAACACGGGGAGAACATGCAAACTCCACACAGAAATGCCAACTGACCCAGCCGAGGCTCGAACCAGAGACCTTCTTGCTGAGGCGAACGTGCTACCCACTGCGCCATCATGCAGCCCAACAAAAAATTTAACAAGACCAAATGCAATTTTTTGATGAGGGTTGAGAGAGTTTGAAGGTGCCACAAAATAAACATGAAACGACAGCTAACTTCTTAAAGTATGACTATCTAAATATGTTATCTAAAATCTATCCACATTTGTATTCTATATTTATTTAAGGTTAATTAAGTTACATTTAGGGCTGTGCAATTAATCGAAAATTCGGTTCCGATTTTGGCTTCTAACGATTATGAAAAAACATTAATCGAGATAAAACGATTATTCCATCATATACCGCCCCTTTCCAGTTGTACACATTTGTTGCTCTGCAAAGCTCAGTTCCATGTGAAAATGACTAAAAGCATTGTAATGTAATGTAACTTGTGCAGCATGGGACACGCATCATTCATTGATGGACATTCGAATCATCCAAGTGCGAAAGAGATCGCATGCTGTTGTGTGTGCGCTCGCTCAGCCTCAGAGACAAGCAGAGCACACACATCTAAAGTCATCTTAACGTGAGCGATTTAATGGTCAAATACATGCAGTTTGTGTCAAAACGCGGTGTTTAGTGATTATTCATATTAACCCTCATTTGTGTAATAAACCAACGAGTTGAGAATCAAAAGGCACGTGAAAGTGAAACCATTAATCAGAACCGCACTGCTTTTAAAGTGACAGCGCAATATTCCTGCTGTCGACTGTTTTTATCATTAATCAAACAACAAAAGGACAAAATCACTCACTGCTCTTGACTGAAGGACTTTTGTAGCTATAATTTAAGTTGTTTTTTTTTACAGTGAAGATGCTTTTTCATTTTTTTTTTACAGTGAAGATGCTTACAGCATAGTTTGTTTCATATTTTTATTTTATTGTCTTTATTTCCCTTTCCTTATTTACAGGGAAGAAAATAACTGTATATATACAGTTAAAGTCAAAATTATTAGCCCTCCTGAGCCCCCCGTTTCCCCCCAATTTCTGTTTAATGGAAAGAAGATTTTTTTTTAACCCATTTATAATCATAATAGTTTTAATAACTCATTTCTAATAACGGATTTATTTTATCTTTGCTATGATGACAGCACATAATATTTTACTAGATATTTTTCAAGATACTAGTATTCAGATTAAAGTGACATTCAATGGCTTAATTAGGGTAATTAGGCAAGTCATTGTATAACAGTAGTTTCTTCTGCAGACAATCAAAAATATACAGGCAGTGCAGAATTATTAGGCAAATTAGTATTTTGACCACATCATCCTCTTCATGCATGTTGTCTTACTCCAAGCTGTATAGGCTCAAAAGCCTACTACCAATTAAGCATATTAGGTGATGTGCATCTCTGTAATGAGAAGGGGTGTGGTCTAATGACACCAACACCCTATATCAGGGGTGCATAATTATTAGGCAACTTCCTTTCCTTTGGCAAAATGGGTCAAAAGAAGGACTTGACAGGCTCTGAAAAGTCAAAAATAGTGAGATATCTTGCAGAGGGATGCAGCACTCTTAAAATTGCCAAGCTTCTGAAGCGTGATCATCCAACAATCAAGCGTTTCACTCAAAATAGTCAACAGGGTCGCAAGAAGCGTGTGGAAAAACCAAGGCGCAAAATAAACTGCCCATGAACTGAGAAAAGTCAAGCGTACAGCTGCCAAGATGTCAAGATGCCACTTGCCACCAGCATTTCAGAGCTGCAGCATCACTGGAGTGCCCAAAAGCACAAGATGTGCAATACTCAGAGACATGGCCAAGGTAAGAAAGGCTGAAAAACGACCACCACTGAACAAGACACACAAGCTGAAACGTCAAGACTGGGCAAAGAAATATCTCAAGACTGATTTTTCTAAGGTTTTATGGACTGATGAAATGAGAGTGAGTCTTGATGGGCCCGTGGCTGGATCGGTAAAGGGCAGAGAGCTCCAGTCCGACTCAGACGCCAGCAAGGTGGAGCTGGAGTACTGGTTTTGCCTGGTATTATCAAAGATGAGCTTGTGGGGCCTTTTCGGGTTGAGGATGAAGTCAAGCTCAACTCCCAGTCCTACTGCTAGTTTCTGGAAGACACCTTCTTCAAGCAGTGGTACAGGAAGAAGTCTGCATCCTTCAAGAAAAACATGATTTTCATGCAGGACAATGCTCCATCACATGCGTCCAAGTACTCCACAGCGTGGCTGGCAAGAAAGGGTCTAAAAGAAGAAAAACAATTGACATGGCTTCCTTGTTCACCTGATCTGATCCCCATTGAGAACCTGTGGTCCATCATCAAATGTGAGATTTACAAGGAGGGAAAACAGTACACCTCTCTGAACAGTGTCTGGGAGGCTGTGGTTGCTGCTGCACGCAATGTTGATGGATTCTGTCAGTGTTTTGATCTGTTCACCATGGATGGCAGGCTTTTGAGTGTCCTTGCAAAGAAAGGTGGCTATATTGGTCACTGATTTGTTTTTGTTTTGAATGTCAGAAATGTATATTTGTGAATGTTGAGATGTTATATTGGTTTCACTGGTGAAAATAAATAATTGAAATGGGTATATATTTGTTTTTTGTTAAGTTGCCTAATAATTATGCACAGTAATAGTCACCTGCACACACAGATATCCTCCTAAAATAGCTAAAACTAAAATCAAACTAAAAACTACTTCCAAAAATATTCAGCTTTGATATTAATGAGTTTTTTGGGTTCATTGAGAACATGGTTGTTGTTCAATAATAAAATTAATCCTCAAAAATACAACTTCCCTAATAATTATGCACTCCCTGTTTATTGCTTTAGGGGGCTAACAATGTTGACCTTAAAAAAAGGTTTCAAAATATTTAAACCTGCTTTTATTCTAGCCAAAATAAAACATATAAGACTTTCTCCAGAAAAAAAATAATATAGGAAATACTGTGAAAAATTCCTTCCTCTGTTAAACATCTTTAGCGAAATATTTATTAAAAAAAAAAAAAAAATCACAGGAGGGCTAATCATTTTGACTTCAACTAATAATCATTATGAATAATCTTGATTACAATTATGACCAAAATAATCATGATTATGATTTTTCCCATAATCGAGCAGCCCTAGTTACATTACTACTTTCTTTACCACTGCTGCTACATTTGTATGTATATATTATCTAACTGTCAATGCAGTTTCTACTCTTTGTACTTTGTCTGTAATTGTTTTCTATATTTACTGTTTTGACTGTATACTGCAAATCTTTGCTGTTGTGTGCTGTTTCGTTTTAATCCACTGTGATGTGATGTTCATAAAATTATATATTTTTTAAAGCTAACTCTGACTTTATTGTGTGAATGTCACTAAGTATTCACCAACTCCTACTTTTTTCTGGCTATTACATTTTCTTCACAAGCATTTCCTACATTTTGGACATCAAAATGTTGCATCATACTAAGAGTTTTTCTAAACATGTCCAATATAGATCATATTTAAATATGTGAGTGTTCATCACTTACTCTTTCAGAAAAATGCAACTGACAGACTTCATTGTATGTGTATGTGTACATGTAAATATGTATGTGTTCACCTCTCCAGTGCTGCTCGTCTCTTTTCCACAAACTCTGCTGAGGATGAATCCTCCTTCCCTACCTTGACTTTCGTCATTCCTGTGACACAATAAATCACTTACTCAGTCAGTAAATCAAACCAGACTGCTCAAAGAAAAATGATGCAAGTGACAGCCAACAAGTGAGAGCTCAGAATGAACATCCTAGTGACAGACTGTCTTGGCAGGTTTAATAGAGTAACTCTACTAGACAAGAGCTTCTTTACCCACTACACTCTTTTGAGGTGCAGGTGGGATGATGCAGCCTAGCAGCGAGTTTTTGGCAGACATCTTTTCATAAAGTCCCAGAAAATCACTGAAACGTCGACGGACTGTAAACGTCTTATTAGCAAACATGGGCAGTGTAGTCTAGAGAGAAAGAGAGACAAGGAGAATGGGTATAATGCAAACTATAAATATAATAATTATTAACAATTTATATTGTATGTACCTGAGTGGAGACTTTGTAGGACATGTAGGCAGTCATGCCATCTCCTGCAACATAACAAACACAGAAAAACAGTCACTGTAGCTCTCAACTGAACAGTCTAAATCTAGATGAGCGGTTCTGAATCTTTCACAGGTTCAAGAAAATATTTGAAAGAACCACGCGTATAAGCAAAGCTATTTCTGCTGGTATTACTCTGATGTATTAATTACAAACCCAGCTTGATTTCTGTGTGAACGTTAAGATATAATCATTATTTTTTCAATTTTTTGGATTGCAGAAGTTTTAAAGGTGCAGTATGTAAGTTTGACACCCAGTGGTTGAACTAGGTATTGCACTCCTGGATCATAATAAAAGTACGCTGGGATGCCAGATTGTGTACAGGAGCGAGTGATTTAAACTGTGTTCTAAATAAAAGCAACGACACGCGATAGAGGGAATATTTTCCATATTAAAAGGAGTTTTTGTCCTAACCAACACCTCGAATTGATATATTAGAATGGCTTCTATTTCTCACAGCTGAACAACAGAAACCTATGACAGCTAGATCACCTCAGGTAAGCCTTGTGTGCTTTATTCTGTGCTAAATGCTAACAATGCGAGTTTGAATGCATTTTACATGGCATTTGTTGCCATATACTGAAAGCAGAAAGTTCACCTCAGATCTTGAAAATACAATAAACCGTCTGAAATTGAACTTTAGAACTAAACACATATGAGTGATTCAGCATCTACATTGATGTTAAAGTGGGTTAACATGTATTAAATAGATTCTAAACCTTACCGTTTCGTGAGCGAGTGCATATTCTGTGCTTCTGAAAGGCTGTATTTACATTTCTGCCGTGTCTCGTCTGGTGCAAACAGCCAAATAGCTGATCACTGCCTCTCGTCACAGCGTGTTGTTAGGACACGCGGTTACAATGTAACCTGCTCACCTAATGTTTACGTTCGTAATATTTATGTAATTTGCTAATTATAACCTCATGTGGAACTGCATCTGTCTCCCATACTGTTCTTTTTGGTCACGGACGCATGCTTTCAGAGTCTTTCTGAATGAATGAATGAAATACGCTGTTTTCCAACAAGGCAACCCAGGGCGCTGACATATAATTGGCTAAACTGGCATCGTGCATATGAAATTTATCTAAACAAAGACAGCGTTCCGGCACGGAAAACCCATTTTCAAAGCAGAATATCTGACTTCAGCATTGTTTTTCAGTTAAACAAGTATGTTCACTTGGGATGTTTCTTAAATATCTGCACACATATTATGGTATTTTTATGCTTTAGAAGAGTCAAAAACTTACATACAGCACCTTTAAGATCTGTGTATTTTTTTAATAATAACAAGGCAAATAAGAGCAATGTAGTCTAAAATCCTGGTTGCTGTATTTCTTAATGTTTACACAATTTAGCATTTCAAAAACGTCTTCAGATTTTTGCTGAGGCTGTTTGAAAGCCGCTGTTTTAGACGTACTTGATGAAGCTTTTTTGACATTATTTTTTAAAATATATAAATAAATGACTGAACCAAAAATTCAATTGTGCTACTTGATGCTGGAAATTGTATTATTTTACTTCATTTACTGTCACAATTTTAAACTCATTGATGCAAATTAGAGCTGCATGATATTGAAAACCTGATATTGCGATATTTTATCCTTCTGCGATAAATATTACGATATGAAAAGATTTCACATCATAGTTTGCATAGCTCTATTTGACGGTTTTCTGTGGGTCCAACAGTATTAAGGTACAGAAATTGAATAAGCGCAATTGCAAAAAAAATGCTTTTTCTTATTTTGCTTTGCCTTAATTCTAGTTCAATGTAATGTAATGTATTTTTATATTTAATGCCATGTCAGCAACCAATGCTATTTTTATGGCAAGAACATTTCAATAATAAATATACAATTAAAAACAACAAACAAATGAATACATAAATTAAATAAGATCTTTTGTGTTAATACATGATAAAATTGTAATTTTTTCCGGGTGTCACTTTGTTTGTGCTTAAGAGAGTTCATTTCATAAAAAAAGTCTTCTGGAATCATTAATAGCAGGACAGTCCATTTCTAGTTCAAATGTTTCAAAATTCTTAATCAAGTAAAAATATTATTTTGTTTTCAACTTCAGAAAATATAAGTCAAAATTAAGAGTTTTTTTTTTTAAAAAAACAAGCTAAATTATCTACCAGTGGTAAAGTAAAATAAAGTAAAGTAAAATAATCTTGTTTTTCTCTTTGAAATGTAGATATTTAGACTAGAAAATTCTAAGTAAGAACTACTTAATTACAAAAAATAGTTTTGCATGAAACTACATGAAAATTGCACATATTCCGTATAATTAAAGTAAGTAAATACAATTGTGTGGCTGCTGGTCAACTATATGTAACGAAGGCCAGCTAGTGAAGTGCTATGCAGGTAAACCTCCCTCCTCTGACCTCAAAAGGTGCTTTAGCAACAGATGTTAGAGGCCATGGTCTTTAGTCTCCTTGTTAGAGCAACCGACTCCCATGCAAAAAAATCGCCGGTTCAATCCCAGCTCAGCACGGGTTGGGTGCAGTAGGGCTGGTGGTTTACACGTGGGAACTAGTCCGGGATGGGAGTGAGGTTTAGGGGGGTGAGTGTAACTGAGGTCAGCCAGCAAAGTGCTATGCAGGTAAACCTCACTCCTCTGACCTCAAAAGGTGCTCTAGTGACAGACGCTCGAGGCCATGGTCTTTAGCCTTCTTGTTAGAGCAACCGACTCCCATGCAAAGAATCAACGGTTCGATCCCAGCTCAGCACGAGTTTGGTGCAGTAGGACCGGTGGGTTACATATAACTCAGACCCAACATTGCATATTTTGTAATGCGACTATTGCGTATGCGCAATAACGATGCTGAAACTTTACATATTGTGCAGCCCTAGTGCAAATATAATACTTTACTGTTAACTTTACTTTGATATTCTACTAGATATTCACTTTGTGTCAATCAAAGTACATTGAGTACATAACCCACAAATACATTATTTACACACAAAAAATAAGGATGTTAACACACCTATTTTCTCTGGATTTGTAACAGCAATGTTCAGCTCAAACTGGTCTCCACTTTCTTCCTCCTCCAACTGTTAAAGCCAAGAAGCATTCAGTTAAAATTAAGAATTAATATTCAATCATTCATTTATTTTCTTTTCAGCTTAGTTCCTTTATTAATCTGGGGTCGCCACAGCGGAATAAACCGCCAACATATCCAGCATATGGTTTTACGCAGTGGATGCCCTTCCAGCTGCAACCTATCTCTGGGAAAGAATTAATATTGATATATCATTATATCAGTGCAATTGAAGGCAAATGAAGGGTCTTTTTTCAGTACCTCCTCCATGGTCTTGGTGACGATGCTGGGTTTGAGTATGGAATTAGGGACATGTGTGGTGTTGCAAGCCGATGCAGTCGGCCCAATGATCTCTCTCCTGCCTTGACTAGTGGTGTTGGTGAGGGTCAGTTCTACAGTGGCCTCTGGAGAACACATAAAAGAACAGAGGATTAAATTATTTCAGTAACAGTATGTAATCATTACATTTAATATGGTACTATTTATGGGAATTGGTACTTTGATGTTTTTTTTTACTCAATTACATTTATAAAGAATGAATATTTTTACTCTTGTTTCTCAATCGCAACATAACAGAATAACTTTCCTCATTTTTTGAAAAATATTTATCCTCATGTGACTAGCATGCCAGTCAGTCAATGCTGCATATAAACTATTGCTTAAAGACACATGCTTTGTTTTATGATAACCACTAGACAAAATCATTACATACAACTGCCTGTAAAATTATCTGCTCATAAATGTAGCTGAAATTATTTAGTTAACAGGTTTAAGGATACTAGTTTCAGTTTAACATTTGCAGTAAGTCTTACATAATCAAAACAATGAACAAATTGTAAATCTGACAGACTTCTTTACAAAGATTTTCCTTCAAAACTTATAAAATGAGAATATACATTAGGGGTGTAACAGATCACAGTTGATCCGTAATTCGTACGGATCACAACCCACGGTTCAGAACACATGTGGCCCGCAGATTAATACTTTTTTTTTTACTGATAGATTAATCCTAAGTCTGTAACGATCACAGAGAGAGATCGCCTCTCGCATCATTCAAATCACATGTATGAAAGCAATTAGGCTTTCCTGTAAAATATAATGATGACGGAAGAAGTTGTGGTAGGTTATTGGGAATGTGGTGGGTTTAATATGTTATTAAAGGCGTTTACTGTCACTACTTGTTTAGCCTGCATAAATGCATTCAGTGTAAGCTGCACGATTAATCATTAAAAGTTTGGGATCTCAACACCCACGCAACATAAATTATAAATGATGGTGATTTGTATTTGTTTATTAATCTTTCGAAGAGCTGCATCCAAATCTGAAAATGCAAAAATCAAGAATGAGATTCAGCCTTTAGTTTTGAGTTAGTTATAAAGTTACAAACACAAATAACACAGGAGTTCTGGGATATAGTTTAGATATAACCACTGATGTTTGTGTTAAAGATTAAAATCACTGTCATGTGCTCAAACATAAAGGTTGTAGGCAGCAATTACCTTCTTGATTGAAAATTGACACATCTAGCAATGACTAATAATGAATAACTGAATCATTTAATGTGATTCGAACCATGAGGTCTGTTACATCACATTACATCACTAATATATATACTGTCTGTTGCTTTAAAGCTTGTACTGATTACCTTTTAATTTATTATACACAAATATTAAATGTTTAAATGGATCTTCTCAAAGAAAAAAACTTACTATACCTTCTGAACACTGTTTGAAAATGTCAAACAAGCTGGTGTTTTTACACAGTACTTTTATGTCTTGTTTCCAGTGCAAATATCTAAAAAGATCTTAAAATAAGACATATTTACATTTGCAGCAAAAAGTGTTGAGAAGACTAGTTCACTTGTTTTTCACACTTGCCAAATTCCACCAATTAACCTAATATAAATGAAAAAGCAATGTCCATAATGCACTGACAGATATTTGTTCATACTTTAAGTATAACATATATTTAACATTATATTAAGAGGCCTTAACTATTATGTACTGACATTAGATTAAAAAAAAAAAAAGTACAATGTACTTACTGTGTTAATTCTGTATTGCACCCCAATTAGAAAGTTAAAATTCTGTCAACATTTACTCACCCTTCGCTTGTTCCAAAACAGTTTGACTTTCTGTAGCATACAAAAGAAGATATTCTGTAGCCATAGACTTCAATAGTGTTTGTTCTTCCTACTATTGAAGTCGATGGTTAAAGGTTTTTAGCTTTCTTCTGAACATCTTCTTTTGTGGTCTGGAACGATTTAGGGTGTGTAAATAGTGAATAAAGTCTCATGTTGGGTTGAACTATCCCTTTGAGATGTAAGAAATGGGCCAACAGTGTAATTATAAATGTAAATACAGACATTATTTAAAGATTAATTTAAATGTAATTACATAGTAATTAAGGCCACTTAATATAAAGTGCGAACAATCTGAATTTTGCATCCAGCATACAATTTGTATCAGAAAAGAAAACAGCAGAAGAATATATTCATTCAATGGCTTTAAAATGATTTATTTCTTAAAAATATGTAAACAATATCTGTAAAATAAGTTAAATACATGTCTCGGTGTTGTTTACAGCTCAGATAAAGCATCTTTTCATGAGCTGTCGCCCTATTTTTAAAGACAAAGGCGGTATTCATTTTTTGCTCTCCAGTAAACTCATTACGTATTTATTGGCTCATTATGAGCAATGGTGCAGGGAGAAATACCAGTGAACAGATCCAGCTCTTCATCAGAGTGAAGGCCATTAGTGGTGTGATGGACATCGCTCCTGATGTACGAGCCCTCCTCGCTGAAGATATCGCCCTCATCGGGAGCAGATGTCGGTGTGGTCGGTTTACTCTGGGAAAACACATCAACACGTAATTACAACATGACAGCCCATAAAATAACTGCAGTCTGTGAGGTGGCAGAACAGCATAATGAGTCAAAACGCTGCAGACATGTAGCATTTTAGACTTCAAATCTAGTATCTAAATCAAATGACACATTTCTCCATATATCGACTGATGTTGAAACTAGCAGTATATTGATTGAAAAACAGGTGTCTTACTCTGGCGCCGGTGAATATGTCCTCTCCTTCATCCTCCTCCTCGTCGCTGTCCAGCACTCGGGCGTCTAGTTCAGCCTCCAGATCTTCATTATCCGGGAATGGAGGAGGATTCCGCCCGCAGCTGCCTGACATCTCTTAGGTAGCCCGAAAAAATATATGTGCGAAAAAAAGCAACCTAACGGTTAATGTCTTGACGTTGGCGTATATTCTACCTGGCTGTGTGTTACAGGTATGCCCGAGGATTGAATTTCAGTGCTTGGTTACCTCAGCCTACTTAAAAACATCCGCTGAGGGCTCTGCGCTCAGGCTCAGCAACAGCGCTGGAGCGACACCGCCGCCTCATGGTCTGGAGAGAACACTGCAGATACTGTAACACAAGCACACACTACTCCACTCGACTCACAGGGTCGTAGTTTTTGAACATATTTACATTTGTCGGGAGATGAGCAGTAAGTGCATACAATAAGCAGTGCATACAGTATTTATGCGTCTTCGTTAATGTTAAATAATGAAAATAAAGTTTCATTGTAAACTCACAGGCGACGCAGTGGCGCAGTAGGGAGTGCTGTTACCTCACAGCAAGAAGGTCGCTGGTTAAAGCCTCGGCTGGCTCAGTTAGCGTTTCTGTGTTGAGTGTGGATGTTCTCCCTGCGTTCGCGTGGGTTTCCTCCGGGTGCTCTGGTTTCCCCCACATGTGGTGTTTGTGGATGTTTCCC